>CM066731.1:163383666-164840333 GCA_033961575.1 Aselliscus stoliczkanus | reverse complement strand
CACAACCAGTGCTGTGTGTGCCCAGTCACTGTTCCCATCCAGACCCCTGATCCATTCCCTGCTGGACCAGAGCCCTTACAACCTGCCCAGCCCCTTCCTGACCCTCTCTCTCTCCATCATCCTGATCCCTGTTCCTCAATCCAGCAGCCATTTGTCAGTAATGCTGTTTCATTCCAAATGCATCCTCCCTGAATTCACAATGCTACTATCTGTTGATGCTGATTGGCTGCCATGATTACGGAGTGATCTTACCATTATACATCCAGCCCTCAAACGAACCACTTGGCTTCTGATGCCAGGCCAGATTAAGCCCAGTCTTACCTGGGAATCAGATGGCTGGCTACCTCTTGGGCAGGATCTCCCAAATGGTCACTCCAGATTGTATCAGCCCCTCTGGCCCCAGCCCAATCTGAGTCAGCTTCCTCTCCCCTCCCTACCAGCATGGGGGTGGGGTGCTCACATACTTGGGACCAAACTTGCACATATCATTGTAACACAGGCTGCAAAGCAGAAGCCCAGTTTTATTGATCAGCCCTACATGGTATGGGGCAGTAATGAGTGTTCACACAGAATCAGAGCACTATAAGTCACCAAGATAAGGACCACACTGCCTGACTTCACACAAGAAGAGGTAGGGATCGTAGGGACTGACATGGCCCCGTTCCCTCTTGCGTGCCCTCCACTTCTCGGCATCTGCACTAGATATTCAGTTATGGGGGGCCTGCCACTTCTGTCCCAGGTTTTCCCCTAGATATCCACTGGCTTTTCCCATTTTGAAATTGCATCTCTTCTATGCTCATAGTTTTTGGAAAAAAAATAGCTATGAAGATCGTTTCTGCAGCTGTCTCCTTGGCCCATCTCCATGCAGGTGGAGCCCTGCTCCTTCGGGCACCAGGCTGTTAAAGCTGATGGCTTCACTCATTTGGGGCAATACCGAACCACTCACTCAAGTCTCACAGAGTAACCTGGGCTGGGCTGCTGCCCAGTAGCTATCAGAAGCTCAGGTGAGAGGAACAGGATTTGCAGGGGTCTGGGACTCTTCCCCCAGGGTCAGGACGGTTCATCTGAGAATGAGAATGGGTGTCAGGAGCCATAATATTTGTACAAAAAATATTGAATGTTCATTTTCCTGAAAATAGGGCCCATAGTTTTTGTTTGTTTGTTTGTTTGTTTTTTGCAGTGGAGAACATGTTGATCTTTATTCATTTGTTCAAAGTTTACAATTCAGTTAAAACAAAAATAAACAGAATTCAGCTAAAACAAATAGAAATAAACAAGCTTGTTTGACAGGTCTGTGTTACTTCTGATAGTTTTTACATTTATTTAGATGAGGTGAGAGAAAAAGACAGTCTGAGGGGTCACAAGCAACCTTGCATTAGCTCCCAAAGTATTTTTAAAAATCTCTCACTCAGCAGAAAGTCTCTCCCACCACTGAATTATAGCCCCAAGATCTTATAACATGTGTTTTCTAATTGAAAAGATAAACATGGGCTCTATTGTTTTTTGTTGTTTTTAATTCTTTTATTGTGAAATAAACATTTTTTAAAAATTAGTTTCAGGTGTATAACACAGTGCAATAGTTATACTTTTTACTCCTCAAAGTGACAACCCCCTCCCCCAATTCACTCCCCCTCCCCCTCCCCCGATATTATTCATATCTATTACAATTCTCTTGACTCCACTCCACAATATACTCCACATCCCGTGACTATATATATATATATATATATATATATATATTCAATTACAGTTGGCATACAATATTATACAACATCAGCTTCAGGTGTACAGTACAAGCGTCTACTCCAGCCATGAAATGGTCTCCCTAACAAGACATAGCTTTGATTCAACCATCTCCCTCAACCACCCTTCCTACGTTCTATCAGTATTGCAGTTGGACTATATCTACACCTGCATTCCTTCACCATCACCCTGGTTCCAGCTCTCAGAACTGCTGCAATAGCCTTCCAGTGGCCTTCTGACCTATGCTTTTGCCCACCTCCAACAATCAGACTTGCCCTACAACCAGAATAATTTTTTAAAAAGCAGGTTCCATTGGGACAGCCTGTTAACTTGATCCTGTTCAACTTTTCCACTTCTACTCACCCACTAAAATATTTTGCCTTTGTTGCTTTGGTTTCTGTCCTCTGTGGATGTTCTGCTTTTGCCAGCCCAGTTCCCACAATTGTTGTGATCCTGGATCAAGGTGAATGTGGGGAGAGATGGTACAGAGAGAGATGGGACACAAGGTGAGGTCGTGGTAAACCAGTGGGGTTGCAGACTGACACTGAGGAAGAGTGAGGGAGAGAAAGGAAAGCAGAAATGAAGAGGTGAGAGTCTGCAAAGCTGCTCTAGAATTGGGCTGGATAGAAATGGAGGTTTCAAGAAGCACTGCTGTCTGGCATGAATTATATCCTGTGCTTAAGGTCTTTGTAGATGTGATTAGTTAAGATGAGGTCTGGCACTGGTGTCTTTATAAGGCCATCTGAATACACAGACAGAGACAGAGACACAGAGAAAAAAACTGTGTGAAGATGGAGGCAGGGATTGGAGAAGACGCAGCAAAAATCAAGGCATTCGAAGATTTGCCAACTACCAGGAGCTAGGAATAGGAAGGAAGGATCCTTCTCTAGGATCCTAATCAATACCTTGATTTCAGACTTTGGGTCTCCAGAGCCACAAGAGAATAAATTCCTGCTGCTACGCAGTTTGTATGATTTCTTATAGCAGTCCTGGGAAGCTAACATAATTGTTACACAGGAACCAATAAACCCTGAAACCTCAGGGCCTTAAAAAGGGGGTTTATGTCTTACTCATCCAAAGTCTAGTGCAGGTCACCAGCCCCCTTACATCCTGCCATCCACAAAGGTGACCTCCAAGATCACTGTGGCAGCTGAAGCAAGGACTGAAAGGTCACATGGAATGTTTCCAAGAACCAGACCTGGAAATGACTTGTGTTGTGACTACCAAACTCTGTCTCATGGTCCTAACTTAACTGCAAAGAAGGCTGGAAAATGCAGAGGAGCACAGGGATATTTTGGGAGTTCCAACACCCTGCCAAAGATCCCCTTTTAGAAGCACACATGATGATTAGAAAGGTCTTTGTCTTTCAATGACAGTGTTTTGCATATGGCAAGACTGAGCCCTAAGGTGCCTAAGAAGGAACAGGTTAGGTTGTATAATCATATTATTCCCAGATTCTAGCCCTTCTTTATTCTCTTAGGAGAGAGAGAAAAGTCCTTACTATGGTTCCAAGATGGATTCTATGTCTCTTGGACCCTGCTCACCTCTCTTGTCTTAGGTGTGCGACTCTCCCCCCACTCCCAAATCTCTCCCTACCTGACCCACAAATCTTCAGGTTTCTCCTGGGCCTCAGGCTTGGTGCACACCGTACCCCCTCCATAGGATACCTTCCTCGTCATACGTACACTTGCTTTTAGACTTCAAATCACACATCACTTGCTGAGTGATGTTTACTCTAATAGCATCGTTGTAAGAAACGCCCAAACCTGTAGAGAATTTTTATGAGTTTGTTTGAACCAGAATGATGACAATTGCTGGGAAGCAAAATCTCAATGGATGGAGAAGGTATTTTGGGGAATGGCAGTTTTGCAGCTGATTTTATACATTAGAATCAAAGGAGGAAACATAAGGAGGGTTACATGAAATCCACTGGTGGCAAATTAAGGGGGAGGGAGAAAGCAAAGTGGGGAAATCTCTGGGATTGGGTAAAACGGCTAAATAAAGTAACACATACTTTTTACATTAGTGGGTACAGGATAGTTAGTAATTAACATTTACAGCACATAGAGATGGTATGCGGGGAACAAGATAAAAATGAGGGGTTCTATGGTCTCCTGATCTGGTGCCTGTGGTTGTGCCCTGAGGGGTTGTGCCCTGGAAAAGGAGATCACTCTGACATTTCAAAGGTATGCTATCTTAGATGCATAAAGACCACAGACAGGCTCATTTAAGGTAAAGATTGACCTTTGTCAAGGAATCTGCAGGCCTGTGACGAACTACCCAGCATGGCCAGCTTTTAGTTAGGAATTTTTGTGTTCAGGCCATCCTATGTGGTTAGTTTCAATTTTTGAGTTTATTGGACCAGCTGTGCAGGCCGCCCCTGAGCTGGTCAGGGTTACTATGTGGCCCCTTTTTCATCCACAATACTACCCCTTTCCCAATCTGAATTGTATCTTTCGGTTATTCTCACATAATTCCTTCTATTAATGCTTTCCCTTATTATTATTTATCATTGTCATTATATGTGCATGTGATTATTTGATCAATCTCTCTCTTTTGCTGCCATTTCTCAGTAAATATTTATTTTAAATGAATAGGATGAATTCTGTAAAGAGCCTTGAGTCACAAAAAGAGTTAATAATTGCTTTAAGATATTTTAAAATAGGACATAGTAATTATGATGCTTTTTTTTTCTTTCTTTTTTTTTTTGAGGGCAATGTCACTGGCCCTCACATGTGGGACCCGAACCGGGGCCACTGGCTTCCCAAGCCAGCGCTTCACCACCGCGCCACTTGGCTGGCCCTATGATGCTTTTAGGTGCAAATAAAAGAAATAATAACTTAAAATGCCAAGACAATAAGGAATATTTATTATTTTTATAACAAGGAGTTCCTCAGTAGCGGGTCTCTTGGGTTGGTTAACTCAGCAGCTCAGTGAGATGAAAGATGCTCTTTCCATCTTTTGTCTCTTCCATCCTCTGCATGTTCCCTTAGTTCCTCGCAAAGTCACAAGATGATGCTATAGCTCTGGGCACAAGTAGAAAAAGTGATCTCTTCATTCAGTATAAATCCTTTTTATCATCAAGGCAACATTCTCAGAAACTTTCCTGCCAATTGACTTCCCAGCAAATCATTCCTACCTCTAAAGCAAGCATTGGCAAAGAGAATGGAATTATCATGATGGGCCAAGATGAACGAGAATTACTCCTAAGACAGATATCGGAGAGATGGATGGATAGATGCCTGAACACAATCCAGATTCTTCCAGCAAGAAAAGCGGATGGCTTTTACAGATAAACAACCATATCTGGGCCGGCCGAGTGGCACAGTGGTTCGGGTCCTACATACGAGGGCCAGTAAGACAGCCTCAAAAAAAAAAAAAAAAAAAAAAAGATAAACCAGATAAACAACCATATCTGCCACATACTAATTGGAGATGAATGTGCTGCAGAGATCATAAGCGCTCCACAGGCGTAGTGCCAGGTTTTTTAATCTGAGTATAGAATTTATTATATGAATACTGATCTTGATATGTTAATAGGTATCAGATATGCTGAGCTGATTGTATTGCTGTGCTGTTGTACAGCGTATATTTTCCCATAAGAGGCAGGAGGCATCACATATTGCCAAGAAGTGTGTACTGGAACACATGAAAGCCTTTTCTCATGAGTACATCAAAGTAAGTACTTAGGACAATGAAGACATAGATCTAAGGAGAGACCAAGTGGATCACTTTATACCTATGGATATAATTTATGCACAAAAACTTTAGCATAGGGGACTTTGAGAGGTATTCCATGCCTCAGTAGCAACAAACACACAAAGGGCCCAGACCTGGGTTTTGAAATGCTATTCTGCAATAAAAGAACCAAGGTTCCTTGAAGAAACGATTGATTCTAGGGCTGGGCTGGGTAGAGGAAACACGAGATGAGCCAGGAGCCTCTTATAGCTCCAGGAATCAAAGAAATGATCAAATGACAAAGGGATGGGGGCATGTCAAAGGAACATAGAAAGACCTCCCAATGGCCAAAGCAGGACAGATTTGAGCAACAAAATAAATAGTGTGGTGGTGTGTTTCAATCCCAAATATGAAGTAAGCAAACATAAGTCCACATTGATATAAATAAATGCATGAATTAAATAAATGCACATCTTCCTTACAGAAGAATCCCATGTGATGTAATTCCCACTTCTAGAAGGTGGAGCTTGACTTTTTTGAGTGTGAGCTGGACCGTGACTTGCACCCAAAGACTAGAGTATGGAGAGGGGAAAATAGTAATTTTACAATGGAGAAATGGCCAACTGCACCTTACCCACACAATCAAGGTTAACTTCATCAGTGATGATACTCATATCGACAGAATGCAGTTCTGATGCGAGGCGATGAAAAGGGCACCTCATTTCTGTGGTCTTCTTCCCCAAAACCAATTAACTCCAGCCGTGATCAATGAGGAAAGCATCAAACAAACCCAAATTGAAATATTCTGCAAAACACCTGACCAGTACTCCTCAAAGCTGTCAAGGTCATTGAAAACCAGGGAAGACTGAGAATCTGTCACAGACCAGAGGAGACTAAGATGATATGATGGCTAAATTCAATGGGTATCTTGCATGGGATCCTGAAATAGAAAGAGGGCATTAAGGGTGAACTAACTTGGTGAAATCCTAGATGAGGGTAAAGGGGATCAAATATATGGTGATGGTTAGAGAACTGACTCTGGGTGGTGAACACACAATGTGATATATAGATGGTGTATTGTATTACAGAATTTTACAGCTGAAATCTATGTAATTTTGCTAACAATTGTCACCCCAATAAACTTTAATTTAAAAAAAAAAAGTCTGGAGTTTAGCTAGTGACAATGTGCCAGCATTAATTTATCAGTTTTGATAACTGTAAGATGGACTTCCTATATTATCTTTGCAAATTCTGTAAACCTAAAATTATTCCAAACTGAAGTTTGTTTGTTTTTAAACTGTAGTTTTAAAAAAAATAGGTTGGGAACCACTGCTATAAAATCTGTCCTAGGATTAGGCAATAATATTGGAGAGCTGGATTACCTGGGTCCCTGAAACAAATGATATTGCTACCCTGCCTTCATTTCCTCCATTATAGAATTGTCTAATTGTGCTTTTAACTCATATTAGAAGATATTGCTATGGTCTGAATGTCTGTGTGCCCCTCAAAATTCTTATGTTGAAAATCTAATGGCCAAGGTCATGGTCATCAAGAGGTGAGGCCTTTGGGAGGTGATTAGGTCATAAGGATGAAGCCCTCATGAATGGAATTAGTGCTCTTATAAAAGAAACCCCACAGAGCTCCCTAGTATCCTGTGAGGACAGTGAGAAGTTTGCGACTCATTAGAGTTCCCACCTGACCATGCTCACACCCTGATCTCAGATTTTCAGCCTCTAGAACTGTAAGAAACAAATTTCTGTTGTTTATAAGCCACCCAATCGGTAGTATTTTATTATAGCCATTCAAATGGACTAAGACAGATATTATAACATTGTAACATAAAATTGCTGGCAAAAGACATAGTGTTGTCTCCACGAAGATCCACAAGAGATATTTTTAAAGGTAATGCCAAAGTGTTTCTCCCGAACTACTTATCTTAAAGACCTCAGCACCCCCGAACCTGAGAGCCAGATCTGCCGCTCACCTCCAAGAATTGCAGGACTTCAGACATGGGAACCTGTGGACCATCCTCATTCCTAGCTCCGTGTCACCATCTTGCAAGACAAGATCTCATTAAAATGCAAATATTATTTGAAAGGCAGTGAAGCGAGTATTGAATTTGATTTATCATCTTAACTGGCCATCCTCTAGAATGAGGTACAGGGCAGATGGCTTGTGAGGTGTGGAAGGAAGGCCCCAAATTTATGGGGCTCCTCGGGAGGCAGGAAGAGGAGGAACCCCACTTAGGAAGGCTGTAAGGAGCCTGCATGAGAATGCAAGGGGCCAGAGGAGGGGATACCCACAGCCATGAGGGAAGGGAGGAGAAGGACCCAAAAGCTGAGGAAAAGCATGGGCAGGAACCTCACCCATTTGGACATTTCTCCAGGGGCTGCTTGGCTTTGCAGGTTGTGATGGACCACCCAAGTTAGGTGGAATAGGGATAGCAGGAGTCTGAAAAATCTCCCAGCTGTGCCACATTTTGTTTACTTTCCTCTGGAGAGCCCCCACCCTTGTCCTCATTCTTTCAAACCCTAGATTCTAAATTAGACATAATAGTCTCCAAAAGACCAAGTTTACCTAAAGCACCATTTCCCATTTCTTGCATGTAACGTGGGATGTCTACAAGGCAGCACAGAATCTGGAAATCTAAGTTAGAATAACTATTATAAGATCTATTTCTAGATGCTTTTGACTTGCTTTTCATTTTATCTTCTCCATCAGCCTCCAAGGTGGTATTACTAATTTAACAACAAAGAATTGGAGGCCTTCAGGTATATTTAGAGACTTACCTAAGATTTTAGGATAGCAGAGGCGGGGAGCCTGGATTGAACTCTGGTCTCTCTGTCTCCAAGCATGGCCTCCCAGTTTACCCAGTGGCCTTGGCCAAGTTATTTATGTTCTTGGACCCCAGCTGCCTTGAATATTAGATCGTGGGTTAGACCAGTCTTCTTAAGATTTAATGTTCATGTGACTCAAGTAAAGATCTTGTTAAAATGTAGATTCTGATTCAAGAGGTCTGGGGCATGGCTTGAGGTGCTGCATCTCTAATAAGATCCTGAATGATGTTGAGATTACCTGTGTAAGGACTATATTTCAGAAGTAAGGGCTTGGACTACCTCAGTGCTTAGATGTTTGTGGATAAATGATGCCTGGCAGTGCTTGTTAGAAAATTCAGATTCAGGTGGGTGCCAAAAATAATTGATTTTGGAATGGATTCCCAGGAACACTTTTAGTAAGAATCCCAAAGATGATCTTGCAGGATATCTTTGGACTACACTTTAAGAAATACTGGACAAAAAGCTAAAGGAATTCTTCACCATGAAACCAGTATTACAAAAAATATTAAAGAGACTTCCTTAAAAAGAAGATGAAAAAATAAAACATGTGAATAATATAATGGCAATAACTACATCTATCAACTTTCAATGTAAATGGATTAAATGCTCCAATCAAAAGACATAGGGTGGCTGAGTGGATAAGAAAACAAAACCCTTACAAGAGATTCACTTCAAGAGATTCACTTCAGATAAACAGACACACACAGACTGAAAGTAAAGGGATGGAAAAAGATATTTCATGAAAATGGAAGCAACAATAACAACAAAAGCTAGGGCAACCATACTTATACCAGACAAAATGGACTTTAAAACAAAGGCTATAACAAGAGACAGAGAAATACCTAGTGATCCCACTTCTGGGAGTTTATCCAAAGGAACCCAAAATGTTACTTCAAGGGGACATGTGCTTTCAATGTTCACTGCAGCAGTGTTTACAATAGTCAAGATATGGGGCATCCTGGGTGTCCATCGATAGAAGAATGGATAAAGAGGAGGTGGTACATATATACAGTGAAATATTACTCAGCCATAAAAAAGAATGAAATTTTGCCATCTGCAAAAACATGGATGGACCTAGAGGCTAATGTGCTCAGTGGAGTAATTATATGACAAATGTCATATAATTTCACTTATGTGTGGAATCTAGAGAACAGGATAAATGAGCAAACAAAACAGAAACAAGCTCATAGATAACGAGAGCATTTTAATGGTTGCCAGATGGAGGTCGAGATGGATGAAGGGGGGAGGAGATTAAGAGGTACAAACTGATAGTTACAAAATAGTCATGGGGATGTAGAGTATAGCGTGGGGAGTACAGGCAATAGTATTGTAATAACTATGTATGGTGTCAGATGGGTACTAGATTTATAAGGATGATGACCACATAAATTATATAAATGTCTAATCACTGTATACCTGAAACTAACATAATATTGTATGTCAACTGTAATTGAAAAATAAAAAATGTATATATTTTTAAGAAAGATTTAATTGATCACATATTGAAATTTAAAAAAAAAAAGAAATTTTGGGCTATTAATCTGTAAGTTTTCTTCATCACTCTAGAAATCTTTGAAGAGATGTTCAGTGCTAAGATGACATTGGCATTAACAGAATATGTTAATAGATACAGTTAATCAAAGCTCACACTTACAGACCCTCTTGCTGTTGAGTTGCTTGTTCTGAGATACTTTAGGTAGAAATCTACAAAGTATAGACTGGAGAGACTGAAGAGGGTCCTCTAATGGTACTTTATGGAATTATTGCTTAAAAAGTGATAATACATCTCTATGTCTGATAGAACTTAATAACTGATTTTTTTTTTTTTTTGAGGGCAGTGTCACTGGCCCTCATATGTGGGACCGAACGGGGCAGCTGGCTTCCCAGGCCAGCGCCTAACCACCGCGCCACTCGGCCGGCCCAATAACTGATTTTTATTCTTTCATAAAAACCAGTCTTTTCTCAGGGTCTCATAAAGATGGGGGTATCATTAAGTCTAAAATGGCGTGTAAGAAGAGGTGCTAAGAGGAAACAGATGACAGAGGTGACATACATGGTTCTTTCTCCTGATGGTGATGCTGCTGACCTGGGACAGTAAGGACACCTCTACAGTGATGCAGCACATATCAGGTCGTGCCTAGTGACTGGCTACAGAGCTTGATAAGCAGCCTGCAATTTTTAAAAATTATGTTGTTTTTTTTTCAATTTTACTATTTTTGAGAGTTTACAGGGTAATTTTCCTCACTTTGCAGTCTGAGTGAACTCTGACGATTTGGGGGTCTTCCTGAGAATTTGGAGACAACCCAACATAGTTCTCAGGAAGCTTTCTAACCTGTTCTGAAGTTAGGCAGTGAAGAGAACAAATCCTTTCCTTCTATTTAGAACTGAAAATCTCAGAACGCTTGTCTTCGCTTTCTGTTCCCTCAACATCTGTCAGTAGGGATTGGGAATAACTATAATAAATGTTGTCATGTGGTAATTTCTACAGTGTGCCAGGCACCATAGAAGGCATGCCAGAAGGGTTGGTGTAGAGCAGAATCAGCAAGGAACCAAGCTGGACCAGTGAAGATTGACAGTAAGCTTCAGAGTGAACAACAGTAGTGTTACCGACTGAATGTTCGTGCCCCGCCCCCATTCATCAGATATAACCCTAACCCCCATCCTGTCAGAATTTGGGGATAGGGCTTTTGTGGGAGTAGTTCAGGCTAAAAGAGCTCATGAGGATGGGGCCCTGGCCCTATAGGATTAGTGTCCTTATAAGAGACATCAGAGTGCTCCCTCTCTCCCTTTCTCTCTCTCTCTCTCTCTCTCTCTCTCTCTCTCTCTCTCTCTCTCTCTCTCGCTCTCCAAGCCAGGAAGCCCCACCAGAAACTACCTTTGATGGTATCTGGGTCATGGATGTCCAGCCTCCAGCACTATGAGAGAGTAAATGTCTGTTGTTTAAGTCACCTACTCTGTGGTATCTTGTTATGGCAGTCCTAGGTGACTACATCTTTCATCAAAATGTAGTATCTGCTTCTCCTCTTTGAGTTTTGTTTTTTTTATTTTATTTTTTTTAGAGGGCAGTGTCACTGGCCCTCATATGTGGGACCCGAACCAGGGCCGCTGGCTTCCCAAACCAGCGCTTAACCACCGCGCCACCGGCCGGCCCTCCTCTTTGAGTTTTAGATAGCCCTATGACTCGCTTTGATGCAGCAGAAGTAACATTGTACCAGATCAATAGCTCGTCTCACAACTTAATTACTGTTTTCACCCTCTTATGGTCTTGAGCCCTCATGTAAAGTAGTCTGAGTACTGCTGGAAACATCATGTAGTGAGAAGCCTTTCAGTGTGAAATATGACACGGGGGGAAATCCCATGAAGATGAAAAAAACTGTTGGAGAGAGTACACTGAGTGTGGCCGCCATCCCACTAAGGGTCCCCACTGAGTGAGGCCATCTTGAATCCTACAGGTGCATGAGCTGGTGGAGCAAAAAACCATCTCACTGAACCCTGCCCAGCCAACCCATAGAATCATAAACAAATAAAATGGCTACTTTAAGCCATTAAGACCGGGATAGTTTGTAATGCAAAAGTATACTACTGCTACAGGTGGAGTGAGAGGAGGGTATTTGGGACAGAGAGAATGGCTGAAGAAATGGCACAGGGGTAGAAAAATATGAGTGATTCTGATTGGCAAAACCTTTAGGAACATATCAGAGAAAATGAGAAAATAAGACTAGCAAGGTATGTTAGAGGAAGACAGTGGAGAGCTTTCATTGTTACACATTTTTACTGAGTGCTTACTATGTGACTCTCAGCTAAACGCTTTTCATGGATCAACTATTTAATTCTACCTTAACCCTATGAGCAGGTTATATCATTATTATCTACCATTTTAAAGATAAGGAAACTGAGGCTCAGAAGTTAAGTTACTTGGAAAAAAATTACTTAGTGGTAAGACTGGAATTTGAAATGGGCCATCTGACTCCAGAGCCTGTGACCATAACCCCTACAGAAGATTGCCTAAGACAAGGTATTTGGATCTTAGTGGCAAGCCTGGAATTATTATAAGCAGGTGGTAGCATGATTCAAGTCGTCCTTTAGAAAAATTATGTTGGTAATGGTGGCTAGAACTGGAAGCTGAGAAAATATTTAGGATGTTATTGGAGTGGCCCAGGTATAAAATGACAGGGGTCTGAACTAGTTTGAAAAATAATGGGAAAGGGGTGAATAAGAGAGATTTGGTAAAGACTATTAATTCCCTCAGGGGATGACTGGAAATGGGATGATTCAAGGGAAGGGGAGAAACCAGAACTCACCCTCATCTTTCTGGCTTTGGTGACCAAGATGACAGTCCTTCCTGTAAAATGCTTAGGGGGTGCAGGAGAAAGCTACTTTGGGAAGGAAGAGAATAAATTGGTTTTCGACTTGTTTGATGGGAAGTGATGATGGCGTACTAAGTGGAAGTGTCTGCCAGGCATTTGGAAATACGTGAGTGGGAACTCGGGACAGCAGTCAAGGCCATCTGCAGATACAGGCTTGGAATTCACCTGGACCTAAGCCAAGTTACACGCATCTAATGGAGCCTCAGTTAGGGGTCCTTGGTTGCAAACAACAGAAACTGAATCTGGTTAGAAGTAGAAAAGGCTCAAAGAAACAGAGTCTACTGCGGACTTTTACTCAGAAGGGGCAGGGACCATGGTGGTCCCGGGGTCCCAGGTGAAAAGAATTCAACAACAATCTCATCAAGCTGTGAAGAGTCGGCCCCAATGACTTTCCCCACTGTCTTCAGGATTCAGCATCTTGGAAGGGGATCCATTTAGCTTGGTCATATGTCTACCTTTGCATAGAGGAAGTAAAGACATCTTGGCTTTCATTTTTGACAGGGAGGCACAGAGAAAAGGAGAGGTGATTCTCCAAAGGAAACCATATTCTGCTATCAAAAGACTGGGGGAATAGATGCTGGGTGGCCACAAACCAGTGTTTACTCCACAGGGAGAGTGTGTGGAAGAGATAAGAGGGCTTCAGGCAAGTAATTGCAGAGCACTCATGTGTGGGAGGAGGAGAATTTGATGACGGAAAGATAAAGGCCAGCTCAGGAATTGGAGGAGAAAGAATAAGCAAACGAGTTACAAAATTGGGCAAAACACCAGAGTTTAATGCTACCCAGAGATCAGGGGTGCTAAGGAATGGTGGAAAACTGACTGGGGCTGGCAATGGAAGTTCTTGGTAACAAAGCTTTGAAAGAGAATGGAAAGAGGAGGAAGGTGGGAGGGGGAGACAGTGATGCAGGTAAGAAGTTAGGGCAGAGACAGCGTGGGGTGGGGAGGCAGCATCTGTTGTTTGGAGGTAAAAGGAAAAAGAGCTAGGTTGTTGTGTGAAGGCATCAGTACCGCGGTGACCCTCAGTGCCCATGGTTTTCCATCGTATTTGGCCAAATAGAAGTAAAAAAAAAAAAAAAAATGATACTCAGCCCAGTTTAGTATTGTCTTTTCTCTGAAGCTCTTGGTGAAAAGTAGTGACGAAAATGGGAAAGTGAGAATTCATGATCTGGTTTAATCTGTTTCAGAAGTTACAGAAAGCGGAAATTGGATTTATTTGAAAGCCAACTTGAAAGGGCAATAAAAAGACAAATGCCTTTTATAAGCTAAAAAGCAAAAAACAAACAAAAAATAACAATGCAACAGTTCCAGAAACTAATTGTATAAGTGAACTGTTATGACCAGTCTCCTTCCAACCCCACCCCACCCCCACCCCCACCGGCTGAACTGTCTTACATAATAGCACTTTGCATCTACAACATTGTGTAACAAGTAGTCTTGTAGGGTAATGTGTTTTCAATGCGGGTTACATAGGAGAGGAGCAACTCTTATTATTGTAACATCAGTCACTCTTCCAGATACAACACCATCGCCCACTGGAAGCTAAGGATAGTTTTTACTTAAATGTAAGGTCATAGTATTGGGGTATATGGGGGAGCAGTGGGCACGGGGTGAAGGGATTTTCATCTTCTCCCAAAGCACTCAACATTGGACCTCTTCCAAGAGAGGAAATAAGACTAAATAGATCATTTGTTTTATTCTGTTTGGGCATTTCTTGCGTGTCTCTCAACTACAGCTTATGGACACAAAGGCAACCTCAGAGACTGACTGGAGCTGGCTAAACTCCAGATCACTTTTTTTTTTTTTTTTTTACTTTTTAAAGAAATAAACAATTTGAAGCTCCATCAGAGGATTAAGGCAAGCCACACAATTGAAGGACAAAATGAAATTCTGCTGTGAATGTAAAGTTGCAAAGAAAAGAGGCAGGTAGGTAGAGATGCAAGGGAAATGCTGATTGAAAGTGCTCATTTATGAGGCATAGATCTCAGAGAGGGTCAAACATTTGCAGAACTGTTGTTCCTGTGCACCCACTGAGGTGGGAACACAGCTTCTTTGGGTCAGTCCCCGAAGGATGGGTGTCAGACTGGCTGGTCACTTGAACATTATGGGAAGCTTGGGAGATTGCTTCTGTATCCTCTTGCTGGCATCAGAAAGACCGGCCAATGCCAGCCATGCACAATCTGTAACAGGCATCGTTGGTATTCCCTGCATACACCGCATGCAGAATGGGTCTTTGTCTTGAATCGCTTCCCTTTGGGATACACTCGCTGGCAGTCCGATCCAGTGGCCAAGGAGAGCGAAAGGCACATTAGTGGTTGGGCTCAGGTTAGCATATTAGTGAACACTGCACCCTGTCTGATTTCAGAATTGACAAGTCATGCCCAGTATTGCTCAAAATGTTCTTTCAACAGTGCTGGGTAGAACAGCAAAGTGAATGGCAGTCATTAAAATGTAAACAGAACAAGTCAGTCCCAAAGACTTCTGACCATCTTTCATAGATGAAGAATCCGGACCCTAATTATGCTAATTGGAAAACTAAAACTTTTTTTTTTCCTTAAAAAATGTTGGCCCCATGAAAACCAGAGACTGATTTTCATAAACTTAGAGTAACTTTACTTTTGATAACTTTAGAGTAACTTTACTAAAAATTTAAAATTGCAAATAATTAACCAAGTGTTTGCGGTATGAATCAATGTATCAATGTTCATATCCGGATGGTGATAGTATACAATAGTTTTTCAGAATGTTACCATTGCGGGGAAACTGGGCAAACTCTACAGTTTCTCTGTTATTTCTAACTGCATGTGAACCTAGTTATCTCAATACAAATTTCCAATTAAACCAAGTGATTGAGATAGAAGTGGATGTGGGGAATCAGGCAGGCTTTCATAACCTGGCTTCACCTATACCTCTTTGTTCTAGTTTGTTTTTCCATTAGTGCTCTGAATGACTTCCTTCTATCTGGTAGAGGCCAAGCTGAGCTTCTCACACACACCAAGCTGCTGCTACTCTGGGCTTTTCCTCCTCCAGCATGCCCCATCCCACCTCATTCTTTCCAGCTCCAGCTCACCCTCCTGACTGGACCACTCCATAATACTGTCCCCTGAGCATGTCTGTACTTACGAGGCACTTATTCACCAACCAGTCAACAGTAATTTATTGAGCAACTACTATATGTGTAGTTTTGGCTCTAGGCACTAGGAATAGGGTAAGTTGGAAACCGTGTTGAACTGGTTTCTCACCCCTGCTTTCTGGAAGCATAGATTCTCACAAGGAAAGGTGGAACAAAACTAGCCGCGAAACAAGTAAAAAAAGAAAAGAAAAACATTAAAACCATGGTGAGGGCTATGAAGAGAGTAATAGGTTGGAGACGGGAGGAAGTGACTTTAGCTCAGGTGGTCAGCGAAGGTTTCCTAGAGAAGATGACATTTGAGTTGTGACCTGAAGTATAAGGAGGCAGTCATGAGAAGATCATGGGGGTGGAGGGAGCATTTCAGGCAGAGGCAGAAACAAGGCAAAAGGATTTAAACCTGCTCTGTAATTGGATCTGTATACTAGGTGTGACTGTAAATAAAGAAACAGATTTTCTTTTGGTGGGCTGCTTCCCTTTTACTTTAGGGTCAAACCTCCTATAGCTTGTCTCCCTCTGAAAGACCTGTGAATACCCTTAGGCTGGCCCAGATTTTACACTTAAAGCGAATTTCTCACCCCATCACAAGCATACCGTCCAGCCTGTTCATCTACATGCCAGTTGTATGTCCCAAGTTGCTCTGATGAGTGGATGCAACCTTAATTCAAGGCTGTATCTTAGGAGATTTCCCACATTTCTTTCGCACAACTGAGGCCCTGAGCCTCCTCCTGGTGAGGGTTCTGCACCGTCTAAGGGCAACAAAAATTATGTCATTAAGTTGGGTTCCCACAAACCTAAGTTGACGCAAAGGAGGGCTGGGTATGGGAGATCTGAATAACACAGCTGGGAGCGGGGCGGTGATTTGTCGCGGGCCCCAGGAGTCTGAGCCTCTCTGCTGCGCACAGGACCGGCCCCATCGGCTGTGGCTACGGGTGGGGAAGGGAGGGATTCGCAGCCCTCTGCGGGTACCTCATGCTGTCACCGCAGCCAGGAATCCAGTTTTCTGGGTTCCCTTGTCTGCCATCCGCCTAAGGCGACCAGCTGCCGCTTCCCTGTCCCCGTGGCCGGAGAAGTCGGCTCCGGGGCACCCTGCGAAGCGCCCCTGGGGGTGGTCCGCCCCTCCCCGGCCGCGACTCGGCACCGCTATCATCCCCGGGACCGGTGGACCCCGTCCCAGCGCGCTCCCCTGTCTCTCCCCGGGGACAGACAGGACGACTCGCCCTGCTTTCCAGGGACGCGCCAAGAGCCCTGGGGTCCCTCCCCCTCCCCCCCGCGCCCGGATCCCGGCGACCCACGTGCAGCTCCGCCGGCCTGGGCGCCGCGCCTCGGGGTCAGCGCGCCTCTCTGCGCTCCCCGGGCGCGGACTCACGGCCGGGACCCTGGGGGCGCGGCCCCCGCGCGCCTGCGGCCGGAGAGGGGGCGCCCCGGCGTGCGGGCTCGGGGCGCTGCGGCCCGCCGGCACACAAAGGAGGCGGCGGGAAGGCGGGGCGCGGCGGGCCGGGGGCGGGGGCGGCAGGAAGGGGCGGGGGCCGGCGGGCGGGCGGCGATAAAGCCCCTGCCACCGCGGCCGGGCTGGCGCTCGGGGCGGACCGGCTGCTCGGGCTGCGCACGTCTGCAGGCGCCACCGCCTCTCGCTCCTCTGACCCTCCCGCCGCCGCCGCCGGTCGCCCTCCTCCGGCTCCCCGCCGCCTCCCGGCTTCGCCTTGGGCCGCCAACTGGGGGATCTCCAGCGAGGGGCGGTGAGTACGGGCGGCGCGCCCTGGCCGCTGCGGGCGCCCGGGGTGGGAGGGCAGCGGCGGGCGCTGCCCCAGCCCGGGGGACAGTCCCTCCGCCTGGCGGGCAGGCTGCGGGGCCACAGGGGCCCCGGGGCGCGGGCGGCGCAGCGCAGGAACTTTCTGCGCCGCCCTGGGGCTGAGTGCGCGCCCGCCCGGCTCCTGTGCCCGGGCAGCAGCGGCGCCCCCGGGCAGGGCGCGCAGGGGCAGCGCCGGCTGGGCGCCCAGGTGGCCGGTGGCCGCGGGTCCCGGGCTGCGGGGCGTCTGCCGGGCCATCCGAGCGGGCGCCCGTGGCCCTGAACCTCAGGTGCCCAGGTTCTCGCGGGCGTCCCCTACCTGGGACTTGGCGTGGGCGCCGCCCTGCAGAGAAAGCCGGACTCTTACTTGTTTCCACGGCCCGAGCGGGCAGGCAGAGTGACCAGTGGTTGGGGGGAGAGCCTTTACATTGGCCTCTGGCAACCAGGGTAGCCCTAGGGAGCAGGTCTTGGCCATGTTCATCTTGTATAGAAATGGGAATGGCGACTCCAGGAAAGGTGGAAGTACTGAAAAAATTCTGGGAGAACTGGGTATGGTGCCTCCAAACAAGCGGGAGGGAAGGAAGGCTCCTATTACATAAGACAGCACGCTCCCTTCAGGTATTATGGGAGATGCTATTGAAGGTTGTAGCGTTTTAATGAACGAAAAATTCTCTTCCTGGGTGTCTCTTGAGACATCTCAACGGCTGCCGTGCCTTGCGTTGACTCCTTTGCAGAGAACATGTTTATATTTAGCATCCACATCAAAAGGTGTTGGAAGAAGGCTTGACTTCATCTTTCAAGCCAGGAAGCGGTTTACTTTTCTGAACTATTCAGGAACAATTTATGTGATGATTCTGTACTTTGGAGATTTTATACCAAAAGTTGAACACGGAGAGGTGGAAGAAATGTTAAGCATGGCCAATTTGTCTACCTAGGGCGCATTTCCACAATCAAAGATACTTTCAGTGCTATCTGCCTGTCTAAATCAGTAATGTGCTGTTTGCAATATTTCAGCAAACATTTTCTTCAGCTACGCAAATGCAGGTGTTAGCCTAAACAATCTAAGATTCCTTTCAACTCCTAAGTTTTGATGCTTTTATTAAAATAGTGTTTGAAAACATTATACAATGCAGGGCAGTTACTGAAGGTGATCAAGATGTCATCTATTAAAAAAAAATCTATACAGAAAATTTCTGCCTCCCATAAACTTCATGTTAGTATAATTTTAAAAGGATAAGAATGACTCAGACCCAAAGGACATTAATTTTTCAGTTCCAGACATAGGTGATTAAATACCGGTCAGATTGTTTGAGGTGGTAGAATGTGGGAATAAGGTGGTGACTTGCCAGGTCCTGGCTACCCATCCCCGTGGCCTTCCTCTGCCAGCCGGTCATTCTCCCACAGCTGGTCATTCTCCCACGGCATGGCAGACTTTGGCGCCTGGGCTTTCTCTCTCCTAGTCCCAGAGTCATGTGGGGGATGCGGTCAATCCTTGACCGTCTCAAATCCAGTGACCTCCCCCCACTCTAGCTACTGAGCCCTCTACCTCTCAGTCTCGCCCTCTCCCAGAGATGCTGAACTTCTGAAATAAGAAACTTCAGCATCTCAGTGTCTCTGAACCACAAGCTCTTTCCTTCTGGGTTCCAAACTGGTATTCTCTTGGCAACTCTCCCTCACCACTGGAGATCTCTGTTCCTCCTTCCAGTTTGGCAGGTGACTTCATGGCCCACTCTACTGAGTAAGTAGAGGCCACTGGGTTGAAATCTCTCTATGTCCTACCCACTTTCCCTCCTACAGACTTTTCTGAATTTACCCAGTCGTCCAAGAAATCTTCTTAAACATCTACCGTGTCCAGGCCCTAATTTATGATAAATATAGCAGGTCCCTTGCTTTCTTAGAACAGTTCCTCTAATGGGAGGAAACAGAGAAAAAGCAGACTGAATTATGCTATGATAAAATGTATGATGATAAAACATGAATGGGGTAGAATAATGGAAGAAAAATCAAGTGGGAGCAGGGAACTTAGAGAAAGCTAGACGGAAGGCCTTCCTGTGGCAGTGCCTGATACCTCCCTATGAACTCTTCCCTTTTTTTAAAGATATATTTCAAATGCTGTCACCTCCCTTGTCCCTGCATCCCCACCTCATTCCCAGCAACCACCATGTCTCCCCAGGCTTCTGACACAAGTTAACACTCCCCCAATCTCCTCTTCCTTCTGGGCTCTCTGTAAGCTGTCCAGAGTCAACCCCACAGTAGAAGACCCCACAATTCCTGCACGATACTCGCCAGACCTCTGGATGCAGCTCTTCCCTTCCTGTCTGGTGCTTTTATCCTTGCCTAGTTGCCATCTCCTGCTTCCCTTTCCTTCTGCTTCTCCACTTCCTCCTGTGGTGGCCCAGGGCTCTGTCCTTACTCCTCTTCTATGTAGTCGGTAGGTGACCATGTGACCAGAACCCCAACTCTCACCAAGTACAAAGTGAGTCCCAGGTGGGTGTCTCCTGCTAGTTACCTACAGTCTGGGGGGATATCCCTGTCCTTCAGACAAGAAACCCATAGTAAATCCAAAACTGGTTTTTGTTCTTACCGTCCACCCTATACCCGCTGTATCCTTAGCCAAACTTTGCCCCTCTTTTATTTTTGGTGCTGGCTCTACCATTCACCAAGGTGCTAAAGCGGGAACCTCACACCGATGCCCGACTCCTCCAGCACTCCCCGCCTCCAGACAGCTGCCAAATCCCGTCGCTGCTCCGCGCTGTGAAGTCCTAGAAACCTCTGCCATGGTCAGGCTGCCTCTACCCTGTTTTCGGGTCCAGAACTGGCAAAATGGTTGCCAACCTTCCATTTCCAGCTGGCACATGTGTTGCTGGCTTGGACAAAGCATACAAACATTGAGTGATATTTAGAAATACTAAGATGTCACTTGGATTTATAGCTTGTCTTAAAAGGCAGAAAGAGGACGCGGAACGTGAGCCTACATTCCCATGTGGCAGTGCTGGGCTGACATGGCGTTGCCAGGGCCAGGAGGTTGCTTGCTTTCTGGTTCCCCTCGGGCCTGTGGTCCTCATTTACTAGCTCCCTGGCTCCCGTGGGCTGTGAGCTAGTGACCACAGGCTGGGACCAGGCCATGACAGCCTGTGATTCCCTAGTGTCGCACTGCCTGGTCTCCCGCTGAGTTTCTCTCTCTTAGTTTTGCACCCCTTTCACCCATCTTCCACATTATGGCTGGGTGACTCTCCTCTTGCCCCTCAAATCCAAATCTGCTTGTGTCCCTCCTGATAAAAGCCCAGTGCTTCTGTCTTGCTTGCCGTTGGGACAAACTCTGACTCTAAAGGAGGGGTTAAGTTGTGTCACAGGTAAGGTATCTCAGATCGTCTTATTATGGTGCTTTACCCAAGTTTCTCAAAATGCTAATTTTTTTTTTTTTAAAAGAGGGCAGTGTCACTGGCCCTCATATGTGGGATCTGAACCGGGGCCACTGGCGTCCCAAGTCAGCTCTTCACCACCGCGCCACTCGGCTGGCCCTCTCAATATGCTATTGACCTTCTGTGAGGAGGGTGGTTAATACATAAATCTAGTGTTACCTCATCTGTGTCGAGATGCACTCTGCTATTTACAAACCATGTCCAGAGACCTCATCACCCTCCCACTTCCTCCCAACCCCCCAAACAGCAGCAGTCGGGGGACTGTAAATATGGAGTTATGGGCTGTCCAGGATCCCGCAGCCTTTGGAACATGGCAGGCCCCATTTCACACATGGTGCCCAGAGGCAGACAGTTTGTTCCCGAAGTCACTCGGCTGCCTTTGGACAGTCCTGACCCAGAACCCCTCAGCACTCAGCCAGGAAACACCCCACTGTGCTCCACCATCCTCCTCCCCAGCAGCTCCTCAGGCTGCTGGCCATTGGCCTGACAAAGTCTAAACCTTCTTCAACCCCTTCCCACCTCCCTGCCTTGCTTGTGCCCCTCCCCGAACTTTATTTGCTTTGCAAAACTGAGCCTTGTGCAGACTCCACACACCTCGCTGTTGCTCATGACTCCTTGCCTTTGACTCCTGAACCTCTGCCTAGAATTCTTTTTCTCTGTCTTCTGCATTCATTATCTGGGAAACTTCCCCCTTTTTCAAGACTCAGGTTCAGTATCACCTATTCCAAAAAGTCCTTCCTGAATACCGCCCCCCCCCACCACACACACACACACCTTCTATGGCACGTGTGTGGCGTGCGCACGCACACACCCCTTGCCCTGTGGGTGCCTCTGATGGCAGTTACTGTGTTCTAGCCACATGCTGTACTACCAGCCTCTAAGTGCCGCCCAGATAGGCCTGGGTTTGAGTTTCATTTGCACCAGCAGTGGTGCATGACCCAAAGTTATTTAATGGCTGTCTGAACTAAACCATATTCCTGGGTTTTTTTTTATAAGTTTACTGCACATTTTATGAAAGAGTGCTTGTCTTTTGGGTTTAAAGGGGACCTCTCCCTCCAGACCTCCACCCCTGCTTCTGGTACTTTTGCACTTAATATATATTTTCACATAAAACATGTATGCATTTGGTCTACCTTGTCTTCTGGGATAGAACATGACTTAGAAAAAAGCAGAAGGAAAAAGCAGAAGTCTAATACAGAAGTGCTTCTGTGCCGGCGTTCACTTCAGTTATCCTCATCTGAACTGGTTTTGGTTTGGTCTATCTTCCTTGAGGTCCATTGGCTGGGCCGTCCTCTGTATTTCATGGTTTGTATAAGGCAGGAGAACGCTTTCCTGTTTATTGCCATTAACCTTCTCAGTGATAGTGACGCATGCCCTTCTTCCGACTTTTTTTATTTTTTGCTTGCCATGGTAGCTTTTTGGCTAATGTCTTCAGTCTTCAGCCAAGTTTTGTGGAAAGAGCCTTGGGTTGGAAGATCTGGGCTCTGTGCCTGCAACAGTTTGTATAGCTGACCATCTAGAACTTTCCTTGTCTGTACAATGGGTGTGTGGAAATAATGATCTGAAAGGTGTCTTATTTTTTTTTTTAATCTATAACTTGGCTTATTTTCCTTCCTGATCCAGTTTTCTCATACATATCAGATTAAAGGAAGTTTTTAAAATAATATATCATTTTATGTTTATCTATATGAATTCCTATCCCTCTCTTTTTCTTTTAAGCCTATGGAATCGTTCATCTTGGCTCTTCAATACTCAGAAATGCCATTGAGGGCCAACATGAAGATTTAGTTTGTATTGCCACTTGGAGGGATTTTTAAAAATATTAAATAAGTTGTGTCCCATATACTTGGCTCTTCTTTGTAAAGCATTATCTCCATTCATAAATGTGCCCATCTTTTCTTTCCGAAACTATCTTTCCTCATAGATTACGTGTCTGATCTGAAAATCAATGGTGGGTTAAAAAAACAAAACAAAACACAACCCTTAGATGTAGCGTCAAATGCAATAAACTACATCTTTATTTGTTATCTATATGTTCACAATTTGTCTAAGAACACTGAAAGATGAGTGTGATTTTATTTCTCATTTGAGAAATGCTGCCTCCCACCCAACATGCCAAGTCTATTTACACAGTCATGATTCTCTGTTTATTCTGATGTTAGATTTCTAGGTCTGGATGTAAACCCAATCCAGAGAAGTTGGCGTACCTTCTGGGGCTTTTTGTACATGTGAATGGCCACTGAGCCTAAGCAGTCCTCTATTTGTCATTCCATTCATGCATTTTGACAAACATGCCCCCGATTTCATCCTTGAATCCTTCAGAGGTTTGGGTGGACGCGCCCTAGTTCAAGATTAGATCGGGAACACCCCATGCCCTTCCGCTTGACATCAGACTTTGTCCTTTGCTGCAGAAGATAATTCCACGATTGAAATCCACTGTGCCTTCCTATTTTTATCAGTTAATTTTTGGAAGAAAGATAATGTGGAGGGGATTTTAATGTAAAGGGAAAAAAAAAATTCCTTTGAAAACACAGAAAGGAGTTTTTGTAGTGACTGTAAATCTTGGTACATGTACTTTGTTTTAGCAATGCCCCCTATTCTCCCCAACAGTGAGAACTCTAGTAACCTGGGGAATTTCTCTTAGGAGCATACCAAAAATAGCATCAGCATTTTCCCCCTCCATTTAGTGCCAACTAATATAGCTATAAAAAAAAATAACCACTTGTTTTTAGTCTAAGTTTTTATGGATCAAGTCTTGAAAATGGATGTGGGTATGGAAGACTGTTTAACATCAGATACAAAGTCTACTCAGAATGAGTAAGGTGATTATAAATGAAAATAGATTTTTCTTTTATGCAAATGATATGCAAATAATGGCAGTGTTTGCTTCCTCTGCTAATCTTTTTTTTTCCATTTTTTTAAAATAAGGAATTCACTTAGGAAGAAATTATATTTATTGAGGATTTGGTCACTGTTTGAATTATACGAGCTATTAAGTACTGCATTATCCTTTGGATACAAGTGCAGAAACTCAAATCGAAATCACTCTGCAAAAACATGGCATGCAAGGGGTGAACTATTGGCTTACATTGTGGCCCTGATGCATGGTGGAGAAGCCTCTGGCCCTGGAGGTGACTTGAACCACAGACTCAGGGCCCTGGGGCTCTCTTTTCTCCTTCCATGTCTTTTGTCTCTGGAGGTTGTTTTCATTCAGGGACCATGACTATATAGGTAGCTTCAGGCTTACCTCCCCTACAGCCTCATGATCAAAGATGAAAGAGGGGCTTCCTGCCACTTCCAGTTGGAAAAATCCTAGGGAGGTACTCTGATTGGCTCAGTTTGGGTCACGTGCCTTTCCCTGGATCAATAGCTGTGGTCAGGGTAATGGGATATTATGACTGGCCAGAGTCTGAGCTACATGTTCGAGCCTGTGGTCAGGAGGGGAGAGAGGGGTGTGCTGACCAGGCAAGTTACCCCAGCTGCCATTAGTATGTTTTTTCAGTAAATAGAGCCTCAGTTTTGTCTCCCCGAGCCTTATGGCTGCCTGTGGATATCATTACCACTTGTACAATTAGGAAAGAAGAGCGTGGAGCAGCCGAAGTGTCCAGTCATGCATACAACCTGTACGTATCAGTGACAGAGCCTGAACCCAGATCTGTAAATGGGTGAACTGGGTGCTGATATCCTGAATTTTCAAAGATTTACTTCCATCCGTATTTATAACTACTCAAGAAGAAACTCCTGCCAAACAGTATGCCTCCTCTCAAAAGACCATCTTCTCACCTTGATGTGTGGTATCCTTCAATAACACACCCAGATCACACAACATGGAAGGAAGCTAATATTTTTGTGTTATATTTAAGTAAGGTTTTTATGTCTTTGACCCACCCCCACCCCCATCCTGTTCGTTCCTTAGACACTTGTTTTTTTCTGGGACTCAAACTCTAAAATTAGTACTGACCTTTGGATTGAAAAGGTAGAGTGCATTTCCCCAGAGTCCAAGGGAATTACTTAGGCTGAGCTGGATAAAACTCAACATGACCAAAGAAAAAGTGTGACATGATTTTAAAGAGATGCTTAATTGAACTCCACAAATGTATGGAGATAGCATAGAACACTGAGATTTAACTTTTGTTTTTATAGTTTTTATAGTTCCTTTTTTTAAAAAATAGTTACCTTTATTTCAAAAGTTGTCACGTCACCTAAATAGTAGATGTTCTCCTCTTCTCCTTTCTCCTCCTTTCCTTGTAGAGTGTAGTAATTAGGAGTATGGAATTTGGAGGCCAATGTGCTTTGCTCTGAATTTAGAGTCTGTCACTTACTAGGTGGAGGCCAGGAGATCATACCCAGTTTCCTAAACTTTCCAAAGCCTCAGTTTCTTCATCTGTGAGTTGGGCATAGAGGTAACCATGTCTTATGCCTTGTGAGGATGAAGTGGGGATTATACTTTAGATGCTGAGCACGGGGGCTACAATGGAGCTGACTTCCGGGGCCTGTGGTGGTGGTGGGGTTCTATTTGTCACAGTAGTCCAGGCAAGCTTTTAACTCCTCTGGGCCTCATGTTTTCACTGTGTCTTTCACCTGGTGAATGAGTAGCTTTCTCTGTGTGTTCACATGCTTTGCTCCCAGACTCCCTTCCTATAACACTCTCGGTTGGCAGTACTCCCAGTAATCAGCTGGTCATCTGTCCTTCCCGCAGGCTTTCAGTTTGCTCTTCCAGTACTGGCTGTGGAGCAAAGGATGGCCAATGCATGAAATAAACTCCCTCTTACTCCACCCGTATGAAGAAATGCAAACAGCTGTGTTACCACGAGGCCTTTCTAGGGCTAGTCCTGTCAGGCTGGGTGCTTTTTCTTTCTTCTGTTATGAAGAATGAATAAATGTCTAAGGAGTAGGAAACAATCTATTTGGTTTAATATTTCAGTCTTTGCAAGAGTCTTCTCTTTTTGTTCTTGCTTTTTGGACTGTCAAAAAGTCATTCTTACTCTATCCAGTGATGTCCATATACCCAGAAATAACCATTTTAAACACATGGTGAATGTATTTAAAACACATGGTTATTTGATTATGCTTCGATTCCCTCAATATACAAAACTGTTCTAAGAATGTTGGATTAACCTCAGCTAACATTCCCAGATAGGAAATTTGTTTTCTGCTGCCATTAATAGGACTTTTTTAGGATTTTACTGGCAAATATCCATTTGGGATATTTGTATGCCCACACGTGAATTGTTGCTTGGACAATGGGGTGGGAGATGACAGGGAGATTCTATGTGATGACTTAATTGTAAAGACAGATTTCTTTCTAAAGATGTGCATTTCTCTTGGAAATTAATTTACTGGTAGACTCATATTATCTTCTGCCAAACTGTGTTCATTTTTTAATGACATGTTAATTGAAATAGCAATTTGGAGGATTGGCCAGAGACGCCAAAGTACTTGTCATAAACCTGTCTTGTGCAGCAAGGTGGCAAATGATGGCAAATGATGACTAAGTGCTAATCACACTGAGGTGAATGAACGCAGCAAGTCCTTCCAACCTAGTGTTCCCATGCACGTACATCACTTGTTCGCCTACAGTTTATTTGAGTAGGATAAATATGGTTTTTACATGTACAACGGCAAAATGACACTTTGGTCTTATTCTCTACCTTGTGTTCTACTCACGGGTGTGTCTTACCTGCCCTGTTAGGAACCCTCAAGGATTTTTTTGGTCTCCCTTACTATTCTGGGCCCCTTCCATAGTACCGGCCTAAAAGATGCTTGAAAGGGGAGAAGTAAATGAAAGATCATGGACCATCAGTGTGTCAAGTACCTTGGGACCCGTTTTCTATATGATGGTGTTGAATCCTAACAGCCCTTGTAAGGTAGAGAATTGTTTGGGTGAGAAAACTGAGACTTCAGTGTCTGGAGCACCCTGCTGAGACTCCCCACCGCCCTAACCCAGATGAGATATGCATTCCAGGTCTGTGTATCTCTGTGGTAGAGATTTTTTTATTCTGAAGCATTGTTTTCAGTGAATGACTGAGGCTAAACAGTGGAGCAACAATGCAGGGCCCTCCAATGAAAGGTCAGAACACTGCTGCGCAGAGGATGAGTTTGAGAGGCAAATGCACCTGGGTTTAAACCCCCAGCTCTATGATTAGCACAAAGTCCTTCGCTCTCTGGACTCCAATTCCTAAGCTAGAGAATAGAGATGATGAACATGTCACCTTCCTTGAGAGAAAGCACTGTCCCCATTTCACAGTCAGGGAATAGGAAGCATAGGGACTTAGGTCACTTGACAAGGCCAGGGCTGTGGTAGGTTGAGAGCTCACATGTCTGTGCCTGTCACCTCTCCAGATGCCAAGACAAGGTGACAGAACTGCCATCACCCGTCACCCACCATTGCTTAGCCTCCAAGCACCTCACTGACTTGGGGATGGTTACCATCCATTCCTTAGAGCCACTTGGCTGATTCATGTCTCCTTTCCTCTCTGTTGAGATCACTCCCATGATTTCAAAGAGGATTATTTGCAGAGAGTAAAGAGATTCCCCAAGACTTAGTCTGGATGAAACTGGCCCACACAGGACTTCAAAGGAGTAGAAGATGGTAGCCCTATTGTATTTGGGTGGCATACAGTTTAAGAGCTGGTTTTTGAGCACCTACCCTATAACTGGTGCTCTGAGGGACATAGAAGTATCCACAAAACAGGGTGACCTTTGAGGATCTTACATATTTAGTCAGAAAAAGCATACCCATGATACTTTCACAATTCAAGACAGCCTAGAACAGTGGTACACCATGGTGCGGGAGGTAGGCAGGGGCTGCACTGTCTGCAGAGGCTTTAGACACAATAGTGACATTGCCTCAGAATTGGTTTGCTTTTTCTTATCATTGTGCACCATGGTGATAAACTATTTCTCCAGCGGAGTAGATCCATCACCTGACCCTCAGAACTGCACTGGGTCAGTAATCCACTGCCCAAAATGAGTGCTA
Organism: Aselliscus stoliczkanus; assembly: GCA_033961575.1. NCBI lineage: Eukaryota > Metazoa > Chordata > Mammalia > Chiroptera > Hipposideridae > Aselliscus > Aselliscus stoliczkanus. The sequence continues at coordinate 164,812,391 of CM066731.1, read as the reverse complement.
CAAATGACATGTTCAGCGGTCAGACTAGAGTGGTCCGTGTGGACTGCATCATTGGCAAGCTGTGCAACAGGCCTCTCCTCTCCCTGTTGCGGGGAAAGGACTCTTGGGAGCAGTGTGTGCTGCTGATGACTCAGCAGTCCCTGGGGCCAGCGTGAGCCATGGGCCATGAAGGCACTAAACCCACTGCCTCCCTGCATCCTTGCAGCAGCCCAGAGTCGTATTGTAGATGAGAAACCTGGAGGCTGCATGGGGCTCAAATGGGAGCAAGTGATGGACCACCTCCAGGTCTTGCCTTCTTCCCACGGGAAGTGAGGGCTGGAATGCCTGCTTTCCAGAAGTCCGGGAGGCTCTGCAGTGCCAACACTACATCCGTTTATACACAGGCGCTCCTTGGGTGCCAGCCACTCCAATTGCAGAGTGTTGTAGGTAAGTCTGTGGACAGTGTGCAGTGTTGGCACATCACTGATAAACACGAACGTCTAGACAGCCCTGTGGGCAATGCAGTCCTTCTGTGTTTTTCTTTCACATTACTCTCCACAAAACCCTTTTTGCCCTAAATGTTGTAGAATTGCTATTTATTGACTTATCTCAATATATAAGTGTCAGTCATTTTGTCTCTCACGGGCTCTCTATCGCTGCCTGCACGGACATAGCTCCTTCACAGGGAAGACGTTAGATCCCTTAAAGAAAACAGTGGGAGTTTTAGTAGACAGCTTGTGAAAGGCGTGAAACATTATGCTCACGTAACTCTGACTTTCATTAGATGCTCAGGACTAGAGTGTACAAAGGGCATCACGGCCTACTCTCTTCTGTGCTGGACATGCAAGCCGAAATGGTGCCTGAGTGATGCCTTAATGACTCATTAAAAGGCACTAAAGTGTAGATTTTTCTCTGTGAAAATAGTGTCCTACTTTAAGAACTGTGTGCATGAATATGAAGTGAAAGATTTCCCTAAAATTGTTCCTCAGAAAAAGAGGGAGTTGCCATATATTCGGGTCTTTACAAAATCTCCCATTTTACCAAGGTCCCGATAAGTTTATTAGTCAGAGTTCACCAGAAGTACTGGATGGATGAGACTGATGAACGACTGGTTGAGAACAGGTGGAGAAGGCACATTAACCTGAAGTCCCCTTGTCAGTACTTGTTATGAATGCTCACAGAGTTTGCATGATGAGAATGGGTTTTTAAAACAGTGGCTCAGTTGGTTAAGAATTGGCTTGGGAGCGAGAGCTCTGAGCAGCAGGGCCACTTGTTCAGTTCCCTCATGGGCCAGTGACGCTGCGCCCTCTACCACTAAGATGGTGCACAACAGCTCGACCTGGAGCTGGGCTGCCATGAGTCGCCAGCAACGGCGTAGGCTGCAGTGGGCTGCTGTGAGCAGCTGGCGAGAGCTGCCATGAGCCTCCTTGAGCGGCTTTCCAATGGCCGGAGACCGATCTGCCTAAGCCAGGAAGAGCGCAATGATCATAATACCTACATGGGCCAGTGAAGCAGGATCCTCCACAACTAGACTGAAGAACAAAAGGAGAGCAACTTGTCTGTTCCCCTTCCCTGGTTCCCCAATGCTGTTCCCTCCCGCAATTCCCCAATAAAAATCTTAAAAAAGAAAAAAATAGAAGGCAAAGAAATTGAATACAGATTTAGTAATTATGCCTGAAGTCATGACTTCACAATTGCCAAATGTTGAGCGTTATATTGGTTGAGGTAATGCTAATTGCTGTAACAAATAAACCCAAACTTGTGCCATGGCTGAAATATGATGGAAGGTTGTTTCCTACTTGCATAAAGCCCCAAATGGGTGTTTCACTGTCAAACCTGGTGGTTCAGTAAACCAGTCTCTTTTCACCTTGTGGCTCCACTTTATTTAACAGGTGGTCTCCAAGGGCATCAAGCTGGTGGGAGCAGAAAATCATGGAGGGTTGTATATGGCAGGTTTTGATCAGAGTGGCATGCATCACTTCTGTTCCCTCCTCACTGACTCCATATTAGTCTTGTGGTCACTCCCATCTACAGCAGAAGCTAGGAAATGTAGTATAGCTCTGTGTTTGGGAAGAAGAGGAAGTGGGTTTGCTGAGGAGGTAGCTATTCTCGGTCAAATGAAATTTTATCAAGATGAATAAGGGTCACTTTTAAAAGTAATACTGTCAGGGGCCAGCCGAGTGGCTCAGTTAGTTAAGAGTTGGCTTAGAGTGCAAGCTCTGAGCAACAGGGCCGTTGGCTGTATTCCCACATGGGCCAGTGAATGCTGCGCCCGAGCTGAGTTGTCACTGAGCTGCCAACAGGTGGCAGGATGGCTCAGCTGGTGTAACAACAAGATTGCCTGTTTGATGGTGGGCTATGCCCACCCGCAACTAAGACTGAACTCTGCACCTTGAGCTGAGCTGCCACCCAGATGGCTCAGTGGATAGTGCGGGTGCTGTTAACAACAGGGCTGCTGGTTCCATTCCCACATGGGATGGTGGCTACGCCCAACCACAACTAAGATTGAATACAGCACCTTGAGCTTAGAGGCCACGAGCTGCCGACGGGAAGCCAGATGGTGACCGGCGCCCTCCACAACAAAGACTGAAGAACAACTTGGCTGGTCCCCTTCCCCGATTCTCCAACACTGTTCCCCTCCCCCCGATCCCCAATAAAATCTTTAAAAAAAAAAAAGTAATACTGTCAGTAATATGCTCTGAGGATCATGAAGGTATTTTTACCTCTGAGACCAACCACCCTGACACTCCATGAAGGGTTTCTTATGGCTCAGGATAGATTCTTCAGTGACAGTGTTACACATAGATTTGAAAAGTGCTAGATCATAGGCAACGTGGAAGAAAAGGAGATGATGTGCCCAGGACAATTAGACAACCCCAAAAGTGATGACAGGCATGAAGAAGATGCCTGGGTAAACTTGGAATTCAGTTGCTTCATGGAAAGTGGGAATGGAAAGGAAAGTATTATTTCTAAACCATTTGTATGTCATTTATGACATATTAGTCATAACGTTTATTTCCTCGGGTTGACCAAAACTTAGGAGGGACAGGGAGGGGTTGTTGGGGACCTTCTCATTGAGGAAAGGGGAGGGCTGTCTTATTAGGGAAATACCATATATTGAAGCACATGTAATTAGAACTTAATCAAAGACAGAATTTTATGCTGGAAGAAGGGGTGCCTTTTTCAGTGTGAGAGGGGTTCGTTAGATATGCTGAAAGCACCGTCTGCATCTGGGAGCAAAAGGAGAGGCGAGAGCCCCAGGAAGGGATCAGGGCCAATCCTGAGCTCTGACAGGGAATGAGAAAGGAGCTGGAGGGGTTGGGCAGGGCGAGGCGGGTGATGGGAGCATCTGGGCTCGCTCCCTGGGAGAAGCTTGTGGCAGTGTCCATCTGGTGGTGGTGGCATGCCCCTGTGGTCTGTCACCTCTTCCTTGCTCTGTGATGTGGGCAGATGACTCATCCTCCCTGTGTGCTTGTTACCTCATCTGTATCCCAAAGGGCTCCTGTGAGATGCAGGCAGATGACATGATCACGGGGCTGTGCACACAGTAGGAATCTGTGTGGAGGGAGGGTAGGGAAGACGTGGCCTGTCCATTTCCCTGAACCGTTCATCCCTGAGCTTCATAAATGAAGCTACTGGAGGCCTTAGATGTGTTGGGAAGCTGACTGTGTTTCGCTGAGCTCTCTCTTTCCCTCCTTCCTTCTCGGGTTCTGTAACGGAAGCTCTGCACTTCCCGGCTTTCTCTCCATTTGCCCCGGGGAAGAAAAGGATTGTAAATTAATACTCAGTGGTCCCAAAGGGAGAAGAAAACCCATAGGCTGGGTCACCAGCTGGTGCTGCATTCTATTTGTGTGATGTCCGAGAAGCTGACTGCTTAGGTGGGCTCTTCCAAGATGGCACCTCTTAGGGGGATCCATGGCAGGAAGCACAGAAGAAAAGCTCTATTTTTGACAGGATCTCAGGGTTGTTGCAGGTCAGAGACCTAACAGTAACCAGACTCATAAGAAATGGAAGAATGGAAAGATGGTCCCTTAGCCAATTAGCATATTCCCCAAATTAACAAGGTCTTCATGGGAGGCCCACTTGCTATGGAAAGGTTAATGGATAAGTATGTGAAAGCAGGTGAGATGGATGATGACTAAGGTCATAGAACTCAACCTGGGTTAGTTCCCTGTGGCCGGTAGGGCTGTTCCTAGTCAATTAAAGTGCAGGAGGCTAAGTATGATTGACAAGAGTTCCACATAGTAGGTGCCTCATCCCCACATACTGGGGATATCTGTGTCTCAGTTACAGATAGTATAAGACATTAGCCCTTGGTGACATGTTATTGAAACAGCATTTCTGAGTCCTGTCATTATTTCTAATTCAGCTAAGAGTTAAAGGTTTGTATGTCTAAAGGAATAACACTGAATTGTGAGTAGTACTTTCATTCATTTGATAAATATACATTGAGTGTCTACTGTGTTATTTGACTTTAAATTCCGATGCTTTTAATTCTTGGCTAGTATGATTATCATTTGTCTGTTGCCACCATTGCCAGCTACTCCCTTGTCTTGGCAGGTAGGGTAAGTTATGGCTGTTTCTCATTTGCTCTATGGAGGGACACTAAAGATCACATTTAAATATCACTGCATGTAAAGGTACATTGACACCTTCCTCGTTTACCTGGAACTCTTAATACTACCCTACCCACCACGTTCTACCTTGTTTCTTATTCCTTTAAGTACTTCTGTCCTCTGTTAGTCCGCAGCTCCTAAGGTCAGGCTGTGCTTTCCCTTCATCTTTGTCATTTCTGCCATTGTCCTTGAGTTGTGGTGCACAACCCCAGGAACTGTTTCGTTAAGTAGGAAAGCACTGTGCATTGTGCAAGCTCTAAATCTCTATTCAAAATGGAAGATGATCGTGAATCTTGTAACACCCCTCGTTCCCCGACCCCTAGAGTCTGGGCACTTCTTCTTTACTTACAGCCCCTTCTTTGTTGCGACAGACTCTGCCAGCTCCCATTTCATCAACCACGAGGAATCATGGGACCTCCTTTCTAACTCCAGGGCAGCGCAGTAGACACTTAATTAAGGGTTTGCTGCTTGGGCTTCCAGTGAAGGATGTCACACCGAGTCCCTTCCTCGCAGCAGGCATCTTGCTGCTGTTCTGGAGATTTCCTTTGAGCCCCACAGGTTTGAATTGGTCAAGCCTAGGAGTGTTTGTTTTCTCAGGAAACACAGCCCTATTAAAGCCATTGTTTTAAAAGTCACTCGGAGCACTAAAAACCTCAGGTCATCAATTCATAGTGTGAAAATTTAGGAGTGACTGGGGCTTCAGGCAAGCAGTATTGACTTAAATGTGTGGAGCACTTTAAGACAGCATTTGATTGTACATTTCAAAATAGGGAACGCAAATTGAAATTCCTCCTGGGTGCTTTAAATCATGCATTATATGTGCGGTATTTTCAATTAGCTGCAGGAAAAAAAAATCTGTTCCGTGTGGCTCTATTTTTACAGCTGGGAATTACTCTGAGAACACAATTGACTATTTTATACATGTGAGATTTATTTAAATGACTCATGGGGCATTTGCAGTTTAACCAATAATTGAAAATATTGTTGTCGGGTGGCAGGTAAAATGAGGAAGTCGTTTTGCATTCCTGAAGAGGTGCTCCAAGCTCAATAGCATTCCGCTAGTCCAAAGGGTGGGCAGTAGACAGGGAGTTAGAGCAGTACTGAGATTCAGTCTTTTACATTTCATGCCACACCATGGAAAGAAAGAGAATACTCGATTGCATGAGGGTGTCATGGGATAGTGCTCTCAGAAAGGATGCAAAGCACGAAGGCCCTGCCTGCTTCTCCTGTTTTCATGGACCAGACACAGAGGAAAGATCAGATATGAGGAGTCCCATCCTCCCCCACCTCCTCTCTGATGTCCTGTTCCTGCCCCACCATTCTGGCCACCTGTTTCACATCAAGCATCACCGAGAGTGCTGAAGCAGAAAGCTAAGTTGAGTCTCAGAATGGACCAACCACCCCCTCCATGGTGGATGACTAGGGGTTTCAAATGCATGTTCCCACTGAAATGATGTAAATGGTGGTTAGGTGATGCTGTATTAAAATGCATTCTGACTCCTGTGATTCAGACAAAGTATAGGTTGATTAGGCATTTTGTGGGCAGAATTAAAAGTCCTAACCACCAATTTTTAAGTTTTCTATGGATCAATGGTTCTCCATCAGGGGTGATCCTCCTTCCCTCTCACCCCCAGGAACATTTGTTAATGCCCCCAGGCATTTAATTGTCACAGCTGTGTGTGGGGGTGGGGGGTGGGGGCGCGGAAGGGGTTGCTACCAGCAGCTAGTGTGCTGAGGCCAGGGATATTGCTAAACATCCTACAATACACAGGGCAGCCCCTAAAACACAGAATTATCCAGCCCAAAATGTCAATAGTGCCAATATTGTACAATCTTGCTCTAGAATTTCTTTTAAAAAAAGACGTCAACAAAAACGTTAGATCCCAGCCTGCTTATAAGATGGTGGCTTCTGTAATCAACTTGAGTCCATGAAGTGGATCAAATTGATCGTTGAAGGCTTGCCTCGATTATATAGAGAGCATCTCAGTGTCCCATGTGCCATGTTGGACACTGGGTGTGAGTGGTGAACAGGACATACAAGGTCCCTGCCCCACCCACAGGCACAATGAGAAGAGGGTGACAAATGTTCCAGTCAGAAGGAACATGAGTATGGAGGCTGGAGACTGGAAAGAGCCTGGCAGGTTCTGTGAACTACCAGGAACAGAGGATGTCTAGAAGCCAAAGCCAGAGCAGGCCGGCCAGCTCGTAGGCCACGGCGGTGGGGGTGGGGGTGCATTTTACTGTAAGACCTTAGAGCAGCCATTGGAGGGTTTGATACCGGTCTTGCTGCTGAGAGTCATGGTCAGCCTTCCCTACCGGCAAGGTCACCGGGGCAGTGCAGACAGTGATTTGGGTGTAGGAGACTGATGTCTTCTGCCAGGAATGTTGGTCGCTGGATTGAGGACAAAAGAGGCGGAGAGAGTAGACCGTTCAGCTCCTGTCTCAGGCAGAATGCTAGAGCTTGTCAGTGGTTTTAAGGGGTTAGGGGAAGGATGAAGGAAGAATTCCAGATTTTCTACTTAGATTCTGGGATGGTTAGGGTGCTCCATGTACTCAGATGTAGAACCTGGAAGAACGCAAGTTTAGGGGTGAGGAGGACTTTTTCCTCCCATCCTAAAATTTCTACGAAAACTGATAAGGGGACTTCTATGTCTTCCTTCCCATTTTTTTTTTTTTTTAAGAAACACTGGATTTTAGAGGCTGCTCTGCTTCCTAAATTTAAGATATTTCTCCCTGATTACTTCTTCTCTTCAGTTACCTTTACAATAGGCTTTCCAGTGCATGTCAGAGCTATTTCTAAATGGCTTCCTTGGGCAATCATCAAGCATTTTCTGTGTTAGATATTTCCTCCATCTGAGCAAATAAAACAGTGATGAGCCTCAGCTTACAATGCAGACTTCTAATTGAGTCTCTCGACCATGGAGACAGGACCTGTCTGGCTTTGCCACAGTAAAATATTTTAAAAATTGTTTTAGTTTAATCATGCCCTATTTCAGTTTCAGCTGGTAGGAAACACTTTTCCTTATTCATGAGCCTGGCAGTCTTGGAAAGAACACAAGGAAAATCAGCAGAGCCTGACACCTGTTTCCTAAGTCGCCCAGTGACCATCAGTCATTTCCTGACCTCATCACCAGGACCATTCGTGGAGGCTGCACAGGGCCTGGCTGCTGGCCCCGGGAGGACATGGCCACTCAGGCCACCTTCCCTGAGGACTTGTGACCAGAGGTAAAACTCTGATAAAGGCACGTACTAGACCCTTGAGCCCTTTCTACAGCAACGAAATGAAGGAAATGGTCCATAGTTGAAAAAAGACCATGAGTAAATAGAAAAGGCAGCATTTAAAATTCTCTTTGGTTTTTAGAAATTGGAATTGGGGAATATTTTGCAATTGAGGGAACTGTTAAAATGTGTTGGCAAATAGATCTGGAGAGGCTGAGGAGAGGGACCCAAGGACTCCTTGAGCGTCCATGATAATTGTCGAACCCTCTGTGTATTCAGTAACTGACCAAAGAGCCTGGGATGTATTATCCTTTTTTCATTCCTCACAACATCCTGTAATGTAGGGACTACTATTATACCCATTGTACAGGTGGAAGAAACTGAGGCGCAGTGAAGTTATGTACTTGTCAAAAGTCATACAGTTAATGGGTAGTGGAGCTGGGATTTGAACTTGGGTGGTTTGTCTTAGTAGCCTGCAGATGCTGAGAAGTCTAAGAATTGGTGTTGTAAAAAGTTATGGAGCCGGCCGAGTGGTGCAGTAGTTAAGCACTGGCTTGGGAAGCCTGCGGCTCCAGTTCGGGTCCCACATATGAGGGCCAGTGACACTGCCCTCAAAAAAAAAAAAAAAGTTATGGAAAGGCATACTGACAATTTAGTATGCTTGCAGGATTGGATAAAGAATTCAATTAAATAACAAAATGTCTGTCTTAAAGTGCATTTGCTGACTAAATTTTAAAATAAGGTTTTTAGGGTTTTGGGGTTTTTTTTGTTTTTTTTTTTACTATTTATTTTGAGAGAGGTGTAGATTCTTATGCAGATATAAAAAGTAATGCAGAGAGATCTCGTATTCCCTTCACCTAGTTCCCCCAAACGTAACATCTTGCATACCTGGAGTACACAACAATAAATACCACAGCTAGAAATTGACATTGGTACAACCCAGCCACCTTCTCCAGATTTCAAGTTTCGTGTGTGTGTGTGTGTGTGTGTGTGCTTTTTTTTTTATCATATAGAGATTTGTGTGACCACCACCCGAGTCAAGATACAGAACAGTTCCATCACAAGGACCCCTCGTGTCACCCTTGTACAACCACACCCACCCTCTTCCCTCTCATCTTCCCTAACTCTTGGTAACCATGAATATGTTCTCTATCTCTATAATTTTGTCATCTTAAGAATACTTTATAAATGGAATCATACAGTATGTAACCTTTTGGAATTGATTTTTTTTCACTCAGCATAATTCCCTGGCGATCCATCCAAGTTGCTCTGTGTATCCACAGTTCATTCCTTTTTATTGCTGGGTAATGTTCCTTGGTGTGGATATACCACAGTCTGTTTAACCATTTACCCATCAAAGACATCCAGGTAGCTTCCAGTTTGGGGCTATTACAAATAAAGCTGCTGTGAACATTGGCATACAGGTTTTTGTGTGAATATGAGTTTTCATTTCTCTGAAATTAATTTCCAAGATTGCTGGATCATATGGTTAAATGCATGTTTAGTTTTGTAGGAAACTGCCAAACTGTTTGTTTTCCAGAGTGGCTGTACCATTTTATATTCCCATCAGCAATGTGTGGGTTATCCAGTTTCTCTGCATCTTCTCCAGCATTTGGTGTTACCATCAGTTTTTATTTTAGCCATTCCGATGCATGTACAGTGACAGCTTATTGTGGTTTTAATTTTCACTTACCCAATGGTAAATGATGTTGAATATCTTTTCATAGGTTTATTTGCCATCTGTGTATCTTCTTCAATGAAATGTCAGTCCATGTTTTCTGCCCATTTTCTGATTTTTTTTTTTTTTTTTACTGTTGCATTATGTGAGTTCTTAATATCTTCTGGATACTAGTCCTTTGCAAATCTTGTCTCCTAGTCTGTACCTTGTCTTTTCATCATTTTTGTAGACTCTTTTGTAGAGCAAATATTTTAAATTTTTATGAGGCCTATCTTATCAGTTTTCCCGTTTGTGGGTCATGCTTTTAGTATCAAGGCTAAGAAAAAATAGGGCTTCAATTCCTGCCTCTTCTAATGCGCAGTGCCTGATGGTTGCCAAAAAAGCAGTGGAACAACAGTATGGACATTGCAGTGTGAATGGGTCTTCCAGTTTCTATCTAGTTTAGACACTGCTGTGTGTCACGATGAGCTATTTGTCAGGTTATAGCCCCAGGGTGGACCTTGTCTTACAAAAACGATAAGATAATGATGGTATAAAAAGAAAAATATTTCCATAATCTCAGTTTCTAGAACCATCCATGGCACCTCCTAACACCAGGCCTTTTTGCACTTGAGCTCCTCTGTCTGGGACACTCTTCTGTGCCCTGGCCCTCTCTTCCTTGGTCCAGTCATATCCAGCTGACCCTCCAGTGTCCCTGTATGTGCCCCTTCCACAGTCCCTCCTCAGCCCTGCTGAAATTGTGGGGCAGAAGTCTGTTCCTTGTCGAGCAGGGTCCTCCTGAACCTTGTAGATTGTTGAGCAGCATCTCTGGTCTCTGCCTAGTAGACAGCAGCACCCTCCCCGCCATGCCCAGTTGTGACAGCCAGAAATGTCTCCAGACATTGCAGAATAGATGGCCATCTCCAGGAGAGGAGGGGCCAAGTCCAGTTTTTCTCCTCGTTCTCACCTCAGCACCATGCCTGTCACAGGGAGGCTCCATTAATATTTGTGAAGTGGATGAATGGACAAACTGTACCTATGATCTAACAGTGTTTTCCATGGCAAGCTAGGAAATACCACCTCGATTTCAACAGAACCAGGTGGCTGTAGTTGTGAGTCCTAGAAAACTGGAAGCCCTCTCCACACAGTAAAAGGTGGGTGTCCTCACCCATCTCCCTGGCTGACTGAGGTACGGATTCCTGAACCTTGGAGTTCCTGCCTGCTGAAAGCCCACAACCTCTCTTAACATTGCCAAAAGCAGGAGCCCTCACAGCCTAGAGAAAATACCGCCATCATTCACAAGGCTCAGAAGCCTCCCACTTAGTCTGCACTCTCCTTCTGAGAAAAGGAGGGCATCCCAGCAGGCAGAATGGGCCCTCCTGCAGGTGGCCTTTTGAGGGTAATTTGGTGCAGGGTGGTAATGGAGACCCAGTTCATCATTCACCTGCTGAGCGTCCTTCCTCTTCCAGCTGGGCCCTGCTCCCTTTTCATGGGGGAAGGGAGGAAGGCGGGGGTTTGGGCTCAGTTTTGCTTAAGTACATAACTGGATAGAATTAGTTGAGAAAGTTCCCGGGGACTCCGTACAGTGGCCATGAGAATAATTTCGGATACATGTGAGCATTTTATGGGTTTCTCTCTGTACCTGGCAGTTCTAGTCCCTGAACCAGAATGGTAGAGCTGGCTTTGGTTCAGCCAAAAGGAAAAAAAAAATCCCCAAACAACTTTGGTGGGGGTTGGGGGAAAGACCAGGCAGTGGGTGGGGAAGACACAGGCCTACAGGAGTTAATGACTGGTTATGTCAGCCCCACATCCCTGCTGCTGCTGCTCTTTTATGCGAAAGATGTCAGGGCTGCATGGAGAATCCATGGCCTTAGGAGGCTGGGGTCCTCTTTCTCCGGCAAGGAGCAACTTCCTGTGAGTGGGCCTTGGTGCCAACACCGTGTCTGGTGCTTCCACAGGACGCTCAGTACAACACAGGCATTCCCACCTCCAGCCGCAGGACTAAGTTTCAACAGGCGGTAGATGAGCCTGATTTGAAAAGGTGAGCTTGACAACCCAAAGCTTTCATTACCGGGATTGCAAACCTTCCCTTCCAGAATGCACACAAGTGAATCTACTGTCTTCCTTCCTCTCCCACATAGAGAAGCCTTGGATTGAAAAGTCTGGGGAGAATCACGGTGATAATTGGTGTCAGTGCGGTTGCTGCCTTGACAAGAAATAGTCTGTGACTTCAGACGGAAGCCTTGATTCTAACTTAAGGAAAGTCCGTGGCATCATCGTGTGACAGCCTGGGGAGAGTGCGAATGTGTGTCTTGTGCTTCTGCAGACCTTCTCATCCTTGGCACTAACGTTTCGGGCCGGATAATTCCTTGTGGTGAGGAGCTGTCCTGTGCAACGGAGGATGTGTAGCCACGACCCTGACCTCCATCCACCCACTAGATGCCAGTAGCACCCCCACACCCCCCAGATATGACCAGCAGAATGTCTCCAGACATTGCCAAATGCCCCCTGGGGGACAGTGGAGTCCCTTTCCCAGTTGCAAACCACTGCACTAGAGTAACAAACATTCTGTTCAATTCTTGTGCCTTGTAAAGCTGTGGTCACTTGTTTACTCTGAGTATTTGATGACTTAAGCACAGGATGGAGAGGTAGAAAGAAGGCAGTGTTTCTTCACTCTTTCCTTGGTTGACCCTTTAAAGTCCATCACGAGAGACCGCATGACATACGTATTGTCTGAGTGTCAGTTTTCGGTCATCTCGTCCGAACCTTGTATGATGTATACTGCTGGGCAGTTTATTTCGGTTTTCTGGACCTCCTGTTTTCATAGTCTGTAAAATATAAGTATGAATGCCTACTTCTTAAGTTAAGGGTTCCACTAGGTGTTGAATAAAAAAAGCTCTAGGTACAGGGTCTGGCACATGGTAGACATTCAGTAAACAATGGCTGTGATCCTTGAGTACTTCAGATTGTATTCGCCAGGATTTAAGCAAATTGGATTTTTTTCAAAAAGTTAGCAATAACAGTTGTTGCTGTCACCTAAAATAGTAGTTTCCATTGAACTATAATTTATTAAACAAACATTATTGAGTACCTACTATATAGCAGGTACTATGCCAAATGCAGGGAATAAAAAACTTAACGAACTGTCATCCTTGCTATTAGGTATCTAACATGCAGATTTAGCCACATAAATGGCTCTATCACAATAAAGCCACCACTTACTAAAAAACTTAATATTAAATGGCCTGTGGGTTGTAATGGGGTATTAACATTCATTTCAGTGTGTATAAAGGGATCTCACTATATTATTTCTCAACACTTTCTTTTTTTCCAATAACTGCCATTTTTATTCAAGTTTTTATTATCCTGTGATTGAACCACTGCTCTTGTGTTCTGTAGCCTTTTCTGCTCTCCCTTACTACACGTTTCCTCTGATCTGAGTTCCCGCTGCTGTGTTGTTCTAAACAGAAAAGGGATGCTTGTTTTAAGGGATGTGTTCATTGTAGAAATTTTGAAGAATACAGAACAGTATAAAGAATATTAAACTATACTCATATTACCATCAGAAATTATGTAGATAATATCTTGATATCCATCTTTCTAGTCTTTTTTTCTGTGTGTATGTATTCTCTTACATAATTAATTATACCATGAATAGTTTTCTTTTTTTCAATGGCGGTGTATCTGGAATATATTACTATATCTTTAAATTTCTTTAAAAGATCGTTTCCTAGCAGCTGAATGTGTTGGATGGATGTCATGAACTGACCCTTATTGTTGGATTTGTAAGTCATGGTCTCCCAGACTCAGCCCCTGAACAAAGATAAAGTGCAAATGATTCATTGTGGAATGGTCCCAGGTGAAACAGTGGGGAGTGGGAGGACTGGGGATCAGAAAGGGGAGTAGCCAGTCAAGGGGACCATGCCAGGTGAAGCCTCACACTCACCCTAATTCTGGGGAGCTCTGGAGTTCAGTTACACCTTCAGATGATCTGTGCCACCTCGAGGCAAAGGAGCGGGCTTCCAGACCAGTAGTCAGTGGCTGTTGGACTCTGGGTGGAGGAAAGGTGTGTGTCAACTCCCAGCCCCATCAAGCCCCTAAGACAATGGCCTCCAACTCCCAGTAGCAATTGTCTAAGGCGACAAGTACAACCTATTAGCAACAACATATACAGAAGCTAGAAAAGTGCACAAAGCTGGTGAAAGGTCACCCATAGTGTCCCCTCCATTGGAAATTTAGGTTTCCGTGATAATTGCTGTTGCAATTCTTTAGTGCAAAGAATATCGCTATGATTTTGCTACTAGAAATAACTCCACAATGAACAGTTTTAGACTCAAATCTTTTTTTTTATTACCTAAGGATTGAGTGATAGAAGGGGTATTATTATTTCGATAGGTATATATATTTTTAAGATTGTGCATAACAAAAATTACCTTTCAGAATGGTTTTTTTTGTTTGTTTTTGTTTTTAATAAATGTACACTTCTAACACTTATTGCTCATTTTTTAGTAGCAACAGTCTAGAGAACATCGATTTCTCACCTATGAATTGAGGACATGTCAACATCAGAGTTTTTCTAAGGGGTCAGAAAAGTCATATTCATGGTCCAATTTTGAGCATAGGCTGCATCAATAATACCTCAAAATATGATTTGTTGAAAGTATCCAGGTGCTGTTATAAATAAAAATAATTTTCATTTTATTAAAATGTTTATGAATTAATGTTAGTTTTTTATCATGTATTTTCACAGTACTAGAAGTAAAATTAGTCATGAAGTATCTGTAATACTTTTTGTCTAAGAAAGATGCTGCCTTGTTTTAAAGATTGGGAACCACTGATCAATATCACTATGACGTCTTGGGTCATCTCTTGGCTATTGATTAGGAAATCATTCATTTGAACTGTTGCATCGTAAAGATTTGTCAATAAGAAAGTCTATAGGACTTAATGCCATAAATGAAACAGATTTAATGACCTAAGTTAGCATACTGAAAAACATATCTCAGCACCATTAAAGGTTTTTTGGAGCATATTCACCCACCTCTACCCCCACTATGATCCAATCCCTTCATTCTCTTATAGAGACATTGAAACACAGCAGCATTGTCTTATTCTGCTCCTTAAATAGTCTAAGGAAGCTATAAAGATACAGACAGGTCTTTATCAAGGTGGAAAGTTAACGTTTGACCCATTTTCTTAGTTTTATCCTTGAAACTTTCTAAATAGTTGTTGAAAGAGAAATCAGGGACTATTTTAGATCTTGAGGATTGAAGAAGACAAGCGGAAGGGAGCCTACAATTACTGAGCACCTCCCCTGAGTCAGGTGCTGTGCTAGTTACTGTCTGTCTTTCTGTTTGTGCTCATGGAAGTCCCATGACCACCCTTGAAATTGATTTCTAACATGGAACAGGAGAAAGCTAAGTTTGATAAAGATTGTGACTTGCCCTGGATCTCTCTTGGTGAGTGGATGGTAACACTGAGATTTGAACCTCAGATGAATTTTCCCTGACACTTAGAGGAAAATAGAATAAATGTCCCCTAAGCTTGTATTTTAAAAGATAGACAACTAACAAAGCCCCAGTTGCCTTCTCCCTCATACCCTTCCCCCTTCTCCCTAAAAGAGATTTAAGAATCAATGATACGTGGATGAAAGGCATTTGGATGTCAGAGTACATTTAATAAAATATGTGTGTCTTCACTGAAGGAACGTTTTAGATACTGTAGCTGTACACTTCAGTAGCTGAGCATTTCTTTCCTGAGTCTCTCTTTAGGTTCATTTTTGGCTAAATTAATTAGCATCGTAGATCAAGTATACACTTTGAAGTCTGATAAAAATTTAAGAAAGAATTCAAAGAAGCCTCTAAGCCTCTCCCCAGTAACCTGAAAGCACATTTAAAACCACCAAGCTCTGTCACTTTGATCAGCTAGCTGTTCCTCTTCCTTCTCTGCCCGTTTAAAGATGCTGATTCATTCTGATAACAAGATAACACCCATATACCTCCCAGGGTAGGAAAATGCACTTTAGTTTTGCTTTTCATCTAACTTCTTGCCTTAAGACAATGTGGTAGATATTTGGGAAATGAAGACAGGTTTGAGTGAACATATTTCAATAATGTTTGTAGAGGTTTGAGAGACCAGAGCCCTCACCATTATAGGACCATATTGTTTGTGCAAAAACAATTACGGTCACTTTGCAGATCCAGCCTTAATTTCTGCAGGTCAACCCCTGAAGGTCTCTAGAATGCCTGTTGCCAAACACCCTTAAGAATTAGACTTTTGCCTCTTGGTAAAGTATTGGTGAGAAACATTTGTCATGACTTCTGGGCAATTCAATCTTACTTAAAGCCACTTAGAAGTCTCAGTTTGGCAGCTTAATACCTTTCCGTCACGTTTATTTCTTTGCGAAGAAAAACTGTTGGGAGATGTCATGATTCCAATATCCCACATTGTGCCATGTATAATGGTGCACTTTTTTGCCCAAATTGGTGAGGGAAAAATAAGGATGTGCATTATACATGGATAGTACTAATTCCATATCTATATAAATGTTTTTAATTCTTTTGTTTATGTTTATGAGTTAAAAGTGTAACTTTAGAAATCAATAACGATATCCGTATGCAAAATAATACCATGGAATACGATAATCAGTTTTGTTGAACTTAAAACGAACTTGCAGTGACAAAGAGTTCTTGGCCTTATATGATGTGTAAATATCGTAAATTTGTTACCGGTACATAAAATTTCTTGTACCTCGTATCTGTTTTTGTGTTTTGTAATTATTTGTTACATAAAATTTCTTGTATCATAATATGTTAAAAAATAAATACTAAAATTCTTTTATACTACAGAAAACAAGTACCTAAATGTAAGCAAATAAAAATTTGAATTAAAAAATTAAAACAAAAGGTTTTTTTTCCCTGAAAGTTTGGGCCAAGAACGTGGGCGTGCATTATACACAACAAAATACAGTAATCTGATGTGCTGATTTTCCCTACCTTCTATAGCCCCTCCAGAACAAATGGTTAACCCAAAGGCAGAATAAGGGGCTCTAAGTACTAAGAATGAGGATCCTAGAAACAGAGACCAAAAGGGCATCAACATTTTCCCAGTGCTTGGGAAAATGTCAGCTTTCATTGAGGGGTGTGGGGGGCTGGTTGTCATACCTCCTCCCCCGACCTCCCGTGATAAATTGGGGGACTTCCTTGTTATGCTTTGTGCCAGTTGTTTATTTAAGGCACTTGCACTGTTAGAATCCCACTCTTAGGATGAGACTCACTGCCTTCACATGAATGTAATCCATTTTGATTATTCTAGACAGACTTTAATGCCCAGCTCACTCCCCCATCTTTTTCATTATCCAGTGTGCCTCCCCTGGGCTATATGGCCATGGGAGGGAAACCAATTCATGGGTAAACAGTCTAGTTTTCATAATTTGAATTTCGATATTTGGATATATTCCAGAGAGTGATGTAAATGCATTTTGGACTTTCCACATTAGCGATGCCCAGTATTCCCAGAGTTAATTTAGAGTTTATTAAGCAGGCGTCCTCCGACTGTGGTCTCTAAATACTGTTTCCCGCTCAAAAGAACCAGAGCTCCCTAGCGAAGTAGCTGATCCTGCCTGGGATAGGAAGTGTGCAAAACGAGCCTGGAACACCTTGTCAAACCAGAAAACAAGGATGCTGTTGAGACTATAGATCATATGAAGGGTTCAGGCACCAGCCTGAGGAGGCTCGTTTTGAACATCAGTAAGTATAATAAAAGCATCAGTAAGGATAATAAAATCTTAAAATATGTTGAAAACATGAGTTTGTAGTTATACTAAGAAAACAAGCAAACAAAACCCTGTGGTCAACTCTAAGAATGCTGGATAACCAGCTTATTGTGAAAAAAAATAGAGGGAATGAATCAAGCATTTATCCTGCCTGTGTTATACAGACTGCACTTCAGGATAATCAAATAGCTGGTTGTGGAAAAGTTTCTTATAGAAGCATTTCAACTAATGAAGAAGTAAAGTTAGAATTACAATAGCACCATTTGGCAACCCCTAATAAAACAGTGCACTTATGCAAACAATGATCATGAGTAGCTGCTAATATCACACAAAAAAGATAGTCACCTGCTTCCAGTACCAGGTACAACACCTGGATGAAATATTCTTGCAAAAAAGGAAAAAATGAATTTAATCAACCACTAGAGCAGAGGTGACAAACCTTCCTGCAAAGAGCCACGTGGTAAACACCTCCGGCTTTGCTGGTCTATGATTGCTGATGCAACTGGGCTACTCTGCTCAGCTGACTGGAGAAGCCCCAGTGCAGCCGCAGACAAAACAAAGGGTGGCCAGATCTGGCCCCAGAGCTTGCAGACTCCTCCTCCAGGTCTACCAATGTACAGGAAGGATGGAAGACAGCATCACATGAATGCAATTAGCAAAATCTAGACTCTGGGAGACTTGACAGGACAAGTTTCCTAAACAGAAAGGTTCCAAGGAAAAGGTTAAAACAACTAGGGGAAGATTTTTAAAAAAAGACATATCAACCAGGTGCAATGTGTGGAGCTTATTTAGATCCTGATTCAAATAAACTGTAAAAAAAAAAAATAGAAGAGAATCAGGGAAATTTGAATACCAGCTAGATATTTAACAAATAAAAGAATTAATTTTTAAGTGGGGTAATGATAGTCGTGTGTGTGTGTGTGTGTGTGTGTGTGTGTGTGTGTATAATGACACACATATATATGTATATGTGGAATATATATATTCTTTAGGTTTAGAATGTGTGTTGAAAACATTTTAAATTATATGATGTCTAGAATTTGCTTCAAAACAATCTTTGATTTTAAAAGAAATAAAATAAACCATGAGTTGATAATTATTTTATCTGGATGTTGGGTACTGGGATTTATTTTATTTTGCATATATTTGAAATTTTAATGACATAAAGTTTTAAAAATATATCCATTGACATGTTTTTAAAGGATGGAGTACATTCCATTTATCAGACACTCCTGGGTCCTCATAAAATAGATGTGACTTTCTGGCTAAGAGTTGGAGTCAGAAGGACCTTTCTAGTACTTTTTCTCCCCAAACTATTTACATACATCTTATGTGTTATACTAAAAGGAGCCGACAGATATCATATTATTTATCATTAGCTCATGTGTTATATGTAAAGTATATTTTATTTTGTAAAAAAAGAATCTATTAGGTTGATACTAAGCTTCATCTTTTGTGACTGGCTCTACTAGTCTCCCCTTGGTTAATGGATTGGCATTCGTTCAGTGCAGGGTCTGGCAATAGGTGGTAATGTGACAACAGGACGGAGCGGAGTGCACTGTGGCCTAGAGGAGCGGCCTATAGGAAAGCACACCCCAGCCCCTAGGGGAGGTGGCTATGCAGGATGTTTGCTGCGGGAATGAGAGCTCTCTGCGTTACCAGCACTCCCATTCATTTTTGTTTTTCCTGAGAATAACTCTAAATCTAGATTGTATGTGACATCTTCTAACTTTTATTTGCTTAAATATTTTTAGAACACCTTGTATTCTAAACCAAACAATTTGAGGGCCGGCCGAGTGGCGCGGTGGTTCAGCGCTGGCCTGGGAAGCCAGCGGCCCCGGTTCAGTGTCACATATGAGGGCCAGTGACACTGCCCTCAAAAAAAACAAACAAAAAAACAAACAATTTGAGTGTCTGGATTAGTCCTGTGGGTCAGCCTCTGATTTAGTATCTACCAATGGTAAAGCACCAGATAGGACCCTGTGGGCCCTGGGATTCTAAAGCCTCATGGCCCTACTTTCTGTGAGCTTCCAGCCTAGCTGGGAGGAAAAAAAACATACTTGACAAACAACATGAGAGGTGTAGATAGGACATGCTGTGGGAATTCAGGGAAGGAGGTGAATAGCCCTATCTTGGACAGTCAGGGAAAGCTTCCCACAGGCCATGGAAGGAGTTGGAGGAAGCACCAGTACTTACTAGATGGAGAGTAAGGGAGAGAAACCAAGGCATGGGTGTGGGCAAGACCAAGGACTAGCAAAGGAAATAGACCCTTTAAGAGGAGAGCTGGTAGAGTTCACAGACTAGGGGCCCTCCACAGCCCATGGACAGAGGACTTACCAGGCCAAGATGGTGTTCTGAATAATCAGGTGAACATATGCAGCAAACAGTTGAAAGCATGGCACTGAAATTCAGCTACAGATTTGAGCATCATCTGAGTAGACTAGATGCTTGAAGTCAGGGGGTCTATAGAGAGTGTTTTTCTCTATCTGCCACCAATAAGTGGTACATTTATAAATGCAAGGATGCACTCTGAGTCTGGCATTTGCAAAACCACTGACTGATTATTCACTACACTAAATCTCACGGAAAGCTCAAAGCAGCACCCAATTACTTCAAAAAATATTCCCCGCAGTGAGAAGGAAGGGTTTGGAATATAAGAAACTAAAAGTATGTGGGGAAAGAGAAACCCACATTTAGAAGGATATGCCTGTGATGATGGTTTTATCTATGGGTTTATGATCTCCCTCTGTTAATCGCTTAAACTAGAACCTTTTTGGTTTATGATCTCCCTCTGTTAATCGCTTAAACTAGAACCTTTTTTTTTTTTACTGTTATGAAAAGATTATTCAGGAAATGGAAACATTTAAACAGATTCATATTGATGCTAGGCAATACATTTAGGTAACATCTTTATGCTTTCTCTCTTATTTGAAAGCTTAAAGTGTAATTTCTCTTAAAAATAGACAGGAGGTTACTATGTTCTTCCCATAATGAGAATCTGCTCGTTCTAGAGAGTAAGCATTTCAAAGCCTGATGACTTCGACAGTTATTTTATGTAAAAGATTGTCTATTTGGGCATGAATATGTATCAGTGTAGAAATTTTATGAGCCTAAAGTAACTTATGGATCAGTAGCCACTCTTTTGGCTAAAGAACTTTAGAGAGAAGTGAAAGAAAGCTTAGTTTTCGACATGTCCATCGCCAGGTGAGTTTAGATGAGTGAGCACTGAGCTTAGGGAACTGAGGCCAAGCAGATGTTACGAGTCTGCCTGGAACATCAATCAAAAATAGCTCCGATTCCAAGGTCTGCAACGGCTTCAACACAGTCCCCACGCACTGATCTGAAACTGCACAGACACATCTCTCAAAAAATTCCCGAATCCAAAAAACCAGGAAAAGTACCCATGGCAGCCTTCCCCCACTTCCCAATGAAACTATTCTTTCAGCAAATTTTCATAACCAAATCAAATTCTGCTACATAAGATGGCTACTTTGGGGGGGACATCGTCTTTGCTGACTCTGAAGATGTGAGCTGTTCCATTTCTGTCTGGTACTGAGCCTTCCTACCTGTTTTACAATCTTCTACATACATCTATAACATTTAGGTGAATCAACTTTAAACTATCAGAGGCAAAGCCAATCTGGTGTCCTTTATGAATTATGCAAATTCAAATATGTGTTCCAATGTTTGATCATCCAGGAGGCTTTCTGTGGGGGCCTTGGGAGTGCAGATTATGGCACACTGAAGGTAGATGCCAGAACAGATTATCATGTATGAGTCAGCAATTCAGATTGATGAAGTTGGTGCCAGTCACCATTTGTAACAAAGATGGTACAAATTGTTTTATACTTATGATGGCTTTGTGGTATATTTCGTTGTAAAAAGAATATCTTAGAAAAAAGAAAGGAGGGAGGCAAGAAGGCACAATGTCTCATTTCTAGATGAATTGAGTAAAGCTTCCATAATCAGGATTTGAAAGCTTTCCAGTGTCCCAACAGGCTGAAAGAAACTCAGGGGATTGTCATGGTCTTAGAGCCAGTCCTGGGTGCCAAAGTCAAAATAGGCCGTGCTGGCCATAGGAAAGCCCCAAGTAGGAGCGTATGTAGGTCACTTACATGTTTTGAATTTAGACAGACTGTGTGTACACAATTATTTTACTATTAAGCTCTGGAGAAACTCCGAATGCTCTAAATTTTTAAAAATATGCTTATAGTTTCATAAACTATAAGAAAATTGCAACATCATTGCAATGGTGGCTTTGGTGGTTTGCCTTGTGACCCTGACCTCTTCCTACCCACCCCACCCCGCCCGCTTGAATTTTATTCTCCTTGGAAAGTGTCTGGCGCTAACAGGTGAGGCTCAGGACTCAGCACATTTTTCTAGTGACACTCAGGAAACATGATTTTGATGCAATGAAATATAAATAACCAACATAGAAAGTATGTAAGCCATCAGGCTTAATTCCACATACAGTTATTGAACATCTACAATGACGTAGAGGTCGAAGGAGGACACGTATATAGAAAGGAAGGCAAGGAAGCACCAAATGCTGGTTTTGCTGCCCTAGTGTCCTTGCTTTGTCCTGGAGCACACAGACCTTATTTCCCCCTCACTCCTGGTCACCTGTCTCCTAAGAGGCACCTCTTTCCTGTTCTCTGCAGACACACCCAACTTCTCACACGTGACATGTAATGCACGTGATGCCTAATGCACGTGACAGGAAGGACAGGTTGGCTCCTGGAAAATGCGTGCTTGGCAGGAGCTCAGGTCTGTATAAGAGACGCAACAAATTAGCCATGGCACAGATTCTGCTTTTGTATTACCAGCTGCCACTTTTAGGGTCTTACTGAATGAAAGTATTTGCTTTTCCATAAACACATATAAATTTCCTACCTCTTATTTGTCACAGCCAAAGAGAGCTTGGTAAGTGGTAATCAAGGAAGAAAGCACATTTAAAAAAAAAATCACTGTAATTGAGAATATCAGTGGAAACAATGCCATCCTCACAATTGATAAACTTACCAATTTTCTGACCAGTTGTAGATTTAAGCGTCCACTTCAATTTATTTTAATTAACAACTCTTTAAGAAAGTAATAAGTTCATGTTAAAAAAAAAATTGAAATATGGTGTATCGTTACAAGACAAGCATAGCAGCCTGACTGCTTTCTCCCTTAGAATGAATCCAAGAGGCCCATCAGGATCCGACCTCCCTTCCTCTTCACCCCCTTCAGGTCCCTTATGTCACAGCCACCCTGCCCTCTAACACCATGTTTGTTCCCACCCCCGGCCTCTGCCCTGCCATGCCTCCACCTGGCACCCCGTTCCCCCTGTTCAGTGCCTGGCTGGGTCTTTCTCGTCATTCCGGTCTCGTCGTACGTGTTCCCTTCCCAGAGATGGTGTCTACTGTGGCCCCACCCCAGCCCTTCATTCGCCGACATCACTGTGTTTTATTGTCCCGGCTCTGATCCATCTCTGAAGTCACTTCATTGCTTTCTGGTGTATTTTCTGTCTCCCGTTAGAACGGAAGCTCTGGAGGGCAGGGGCTTGTCCATCTTTTTCATTGTCGTATGCACTTAGACAAGGGCCTGACATACAGTAGCACTCAGCAGACGCTGGTTTAATTGCATGAACGGTGGCTATGAGAAATAAATAACGATTAGAATGGTGTCTGGCACTTAGTTGGGACCTACCAAGGGGAAGTCCCTTTCCTTCCTCTTCCCCCTCCTCTTAACAACATACATTCAAAACCAATTTACTCTGGACTGTCCTATCTTACAGATATTAAGAAGGTATTCATTTATATTGAGGACAGTAAATCATATCCGGTTGCATACAAAGTAGTCCCCTAAAGTGTGTTCATGTCAGTAGAATCTGAATGTTCTTTCTTTAATTTTTCAGGTTGGCCTTGCCAGAAGGAACCATGAATTGGCATTTCCCCTTCTTCCTCGTGGCCACGGTGACTTTGCCCTCTGTGTGCTTGCAGTTCAATCCTCAGCCTCTGGAGGAACTGGGCTCTGACATAGGAATCCAAGTTTTCAATCAGATTGTCAAATCACGACCTCGAGACAACATCGTCATTTCCCCCCATGGGATCGCATCTGTCCTGGGGATGCTGCAGCTGGGAGCCGGTGGCAGAACAAAGTTGCAGCTCGCCACGATGATGAAATACAACGTGAACGGTGCGTGCGCCTGGCTCTGACAGCAAGCCTGGCAGGGGTCCTGTGTCAGAAGGGTTCCTTGCTGGAGCTTTGCCTTCAGCCCCGAGAAGCAGGCTGAAGGGGTTTCACTGGTGCCATCTGGGCGTCTCCTCTAAATGACAGCTGTTGCGGTGCTGGGATTTAGGAGAGCTGGATTCTGGCTCCTGTTTTGTAGCTGTGGGGCTTTGGGTCAATCATTCACTCTCTCAATGCCCCAGTTTTCTCATCTCAAAAGAAATCTTCCCATCTGTCCCACCTCCATGGCACACAGGGCTACAAGTGCATTCTGGCTGTGGGTACACTTTTAAAAATGGGAAGGAGGCTGGGAGGGCAGCACAAGGAAGCTGTGTGCTGATGGAACTGTTCCGTGTCGAACACATGACAGTTGTGTTGGTGGTGGACACATGAATCTCCATGGGGGATAGGATTGTGTAGAGCTACACGCACATACGTGTACACACATGCACACACATATGAATCAAGTGCAGTTGGAATGAGCTCTGTGGACTGTACAACGGCAATTTCCTGGTTGTGGTCCTGCTCTGTAGTCGCCCATGACATCACCTTTGGGAGGAACTCGGGGGAGGATGCCTGGGACACCCTATATACTGTTTTGTAACTTCCTGTGAAGCTCGAGTTCAAAATGAAAAGCTACCCGAAAAAAAAAAAAATAAATTCTTTAAGGCCTGATGGAAAAAGCTTAGTTTTCTTGAAAGAAAACCCTGAGTTTCGTTACCTATTTAAATGTAACCTAGGAGGTTGTATGTCCTAGCACTGTTATTTTGCTTTGGCACAGGTGGCCTCACGCAGAGTTACCTTCCCCCTGCCTCTTCCACAGTGCAGGGTATGAGGGAGCAGGGCTAGCTTCGGGGTCCTTCATGGCATTTTGACCTTGAGCCAGCCACTCGCCTAACCAGGTCTTGATTACTTTATTGGAAAAGGAGGGGTTTTTTCCTACCGATGCTCTTCCACTTCTGCTGGCCATAACATCCTAGGAACCTTGAGTGCACTGACGCCTTCAGTTGGGAGAGGACGAGAGACACAGGGTTGACTGTGGGCTCAGTGTAGCTTCCGCAGCTGCCAGCACCAAGTGCCTAACCGCCCTGCTCTGATTACGTGGCATTCAAATTTTGCATGAGTTTGCGGTTTGTTCACCTGTTGGAAGCATGGAAAGACTAAATACTTGGAACACACTGTTCTGCCCCTTGCTTGGAAGTTCAGAAAGCTCCTGGTGATTTATAGCTTCCCAGAGAATCACTGCTAGAATCTGTGGCCTTTCCTACTGCCATCCACGCCCTGTTGGCCAATACGATGCTGAAACAGCAACTGGAGTTTTGTTGTTTGTTGTAATGCCAAGCCACATTTCATTTCAAGCAGTATTTCCAAAGTTTTCATGATATTGGCCTTTCGGCCACCCCCCACCCCCACCCCTTTCTTCCTCCCAAATCGCTCACAGTTGTGCTGTAGATTATGGCTTCAGCTGCCATGAGACACTCATCCAGGGGAGCCTGAGGGGTTGTTCAGGTTCAACCTCTGAGAACTCACAGAAGGGATGCTCTCATTGAGGATGGAGGCAGGACAGTTGGCACAGAGGAGGAAAGATCTTCCCTGATCTGTTCCAACAGGAGACGAGGGCGTGGGGGAGGCAGCGTGGCTGAAAGGGACAGGCCTGGGACTGGGCCTCTGAAGTTTGCTGCTCCCTTACTTATAAAATCATCCTGCCTCTCCTGCCAGGCCTGCCCCACAGAAAACTGTGAGGGGACAGTCAGGAGAAGCCTACCAAAGGCCTACGGGGCACCTCTTTTTGGAGGGGGGGACTTTACCCTGCCCATGTTTAAAGGTTCTGAAGAAGAGATACTCTCAGAGTGACAAGTCGGCTCATCGGAAGACCATCAAGGTCACTCCGTAGGATGTTTTAGGACAGTGTCGTTTTGAAAAGATGCCAAACGAGTAAGAAGGATCTGTAACACAAGCTCTCTATAGCAACCCATTTCATCCTTATAACTTATTTTCCTCTTTTCCATGCTTTAAAAGTAAATGGAGCTTGTATGAATGGCCCGTGTAAAATAAAGCTTACCTTGCCATAAAATTAATCCCCTTACTTTTTGAGCTTGATGTCAAGTAAAAATCACATTGTTCTTGGATGGTGGCACATGGCAATTTTTTATAGTCTTTCGAATGCTTATTGTATTCTCTTTTTTTTTTTTTTTCCGAAGTAGAAAAAAGGAATCGCATTGTTAAGTCTTTGGCAGGAAAGGATTGTTAAGCGAGAAAGAGACTAGGTTGAGAAGATTCCCTTAACTTATCCCCTCATAGCTAAATAATTGAGGAGCTTGCCAGTTTTCCTGTTGACCTGGTGCCAAGAAAGCCCTCCAGGAGAGTGAGAGCCTGTGGGGAAGGTGTTAAAAATGCCCTGAATATGTCTGATTTGGTGGTCGGGGCACAACTGATTTTTAAGACCTATTAATAGTTATTCTTTATTTATCCCCTGACCCTTTTCTTACCACAGGCCACTGGGAAAGCAGAAGATACAGTCTCGTGCTACTCATATTTAACTTGTTCATACCATTCGTAATTGTCGTAACATAGAAGATAGTTTGGAACATAACTTTTCTAAAATCTTGTGGAAATACCGCTGTATTTTCTCATGTCTCCTTTAGGACTCGGTAAAATTTTAAAGAAGATCAACAAGGCCATCGTCTCCAAGAAGAATAAAGATATTGTGACCGTGGCTAATGCAATGTTTTTGAACAACGGCTCTAAAATTGAAGTGCCTTTTGTCGCGAGGAACAAAGATGTGTTTCAGTGCAAAGTCTGGAATCTGAACTTCGAGTACCCGGCCGCCGCCTGTGACTCCATCAATGCGTGGGTTAGAAACGAAACCCGGGGTGAGTGGTCACAGTTCCCCGGGCAATGTTTTGTATGCTTTTACACTTTGTGACTGATGTCTGCAAGTCCAGTGTCCCTTCTGTTGTGAAAGGCCAGGACATGACTGATTGGGCTGTCTCTTCTTCCTTAGCAGGCCCCACAACCAGCCTGCCTTCCCTCCGTTTCCATGCCGCCACTCACGGGGTCCCTTCGGGATCTTCCTCCCTGTGGCACAGGCAGCAGAGCACAGCCCCGGAGACACTCTTCCTTCCTCACAGCCTCTCATCCCCAGAGTTCTTGCCTGCAGGCCCTTGTCTGTTTTGCAAGTTTTACTGCTCATTTCTTCCTGCTTTTGTATCTGCTCTCTCCTTTGCTTCAAATGTCCTTCTCAGCCCCTCAGATTCAGGATCCATCTCTCTCCTCCCCTTCCCTGCCTCGCTCCTGTTGTCTCAGGAAGTTGGTGCCACCTCCCTGGTTATGATTGGCATGTGATTATGCCTGTTCTGCGCCCCTCAGTATAGCACTTTCCACACTGCATAGTGATTACTTGTGTACGTGCACCTCTTCTCCCGTTAAACTGAGGAGATGGCTGACGTCAGTGTTTTAAACCTGTTCATTTGTAAACTGGAGGCACAGGTGAAAACCGCCAGGAGGAGAGGTGGGTTCAGAACAACAGAGGAAAGCTAAGTCTAGAAATGCAGACTTAGGAACCATTTTTCATAGAAGGGAGAGTCAAGGTCACAAGAGTAACCTCACAAAAGAGACTCAACAGGGAGAAGAAACTCAAAGACAAGGCTTGGGGAAACTCCGGCTTTGCAGGTCATGTTTCTCAAAGCATGGTTCCTGATGTACCTGCATGACGGTTACCTGGGGCATATATTTAGAATGTAGATGGCCAGACCCCAACCCGTTGAATCACAATCCCTGAGGGAGGGACCTACCTCTCTGCATTAAAACAGGTTCTCCAGTCTACCTCCACCATCCATCACCAGACTTACATATGTGAATGTTGGAGAACCATTCAAGAGACCAGTGAAGAGATGGACAAAGGATGGTCTGGAGTGGGGAGGAAAGCCAGGATGGTTATGGGAAATCCACGGCACCCCTTGATCTTGGACAGTGCAACCTGGGCTCCCTTCCTGAAACCATGAAACCGTCAGGAGAACAGCAAACATGAAGGAGTTAGTGGTTTTTCTGAGGCCACAGGCCTAAGAACAGTGGTAGGAAGCTGACGACGCTCAGATACTATATGGCCATTTGACTGGCATGTCACTGCGCCCTCCCAGCCTTCTTCTGTACTACGCGATGGTAACATTCAATCACGTTAGAATACCACTTGACAATTGTCAAAGCACTTGAATGTGCATCGTCTCAGTTGCTTACTGCATCTCTGGGGAAGGGACAGCAGTGAGACTCGAGCAGTGCTTTTCAACCCCAACTCACTCTTTTGAAACAAATATTTTTAATACTGTCTGTACCATCCTCAAATGAAATTTATAGCTCATGTAGTCTGCACACAACAGACCAAACATTTTAAAAGTTAATATAATGTCAGACTGTAATACAAGGAAACACAGAAGTCATTTACAAATGTAGCTCAGTAGGTAAGCCCGTGGGTACAGCTCCACCTGAATACATAACAAAGCAGAGCAAGACAAGTCAAAAAACAAGCATAGTCTCCATGCGATTCACATGGTAGTCACATTTCTGGCATAGTCAGTGGACTTTAAAAGTATGGCCCCCAGAAGATACACGTGTTTACATGAAAAAGAGTAAGATTCTAGGCTCAGATAATGATAAGCGGATTTCTCCTTGACGTGACTATCCAGGGGGCGTTTGGAGGTGATGCAGGCAGGGGAGGGTTCTTCATTCTGCGGGACTGTTTTGAATGTTACAGGACATGTCACATCTCTTGCCACTGCCCATTTGACCAGAAACGTTCCCACAAATTTCCAAACTACCCCCTCAGGGGGACCTCCCCACTGAGAAGTACTTGCCTACATGGCAGGGCTCAGAAGGGCCCTGGAGGCTGAACAGTCCATGGGCAGATGACTGCCGAGTCCGTCCACATGGAGATGGCAGCTTCTGCCCTTGCAGACGGCGGAAGAACCAACACAGAGGCCCTTTCTGGTGTGCTGGGGGTGCAGTGATGGTGGGGCTGCCTGCCCCTCTCTCTGCAGCCTTGTCTTCTCTGCTCTCACCCGCCCCCACATGTATAGCCCGCTACCTGGAATGCTTCCCTTCCCCCATCCCCTTGTTAACATCCATTCATTTTCACACTGTCACATGACTAGCATAATAGTCAAAAGCCTGAGTTCTGAGTTTGAATCTCAGTTCTACCCTTTACTGACGGTGTAACCTGAAGCAAGTTAATTAACCTCCCTGGCCCTCGGCATCCTCATCTGTAAAATAGAGATATAATAGTGAGACCTGCTGGAATGGTTACAATGACATAGAGGTGGTTATGGGGATAAAAATACAGTAAAACCATGGTTTGCAAGTGTTCCAAAAGACGAGCAAACATTTCTAATACATTTAACTTGGTAAACGAGCGATGTCTTGCGACACTAGTAGTTTGTTTCTGGAACAAATTATGCTCCTAAACCAAGGTATTACTGTAATACATGTAAAGCATTTAGTGACGTGCCTGGCACTCAGCAAGTGTTCCAGTGTGAGCTATTTTTATGTGAGCCATTAGCTCAAATAATACCTCCTCAAGGAACTCATCCCTGACCAATCAGATGGTCGCCTCGCCTTATTTGCCCTCACATCCTTGAGTACGTCCACTTCACGGCAGTCATTACACCTGCAGCTTTACACTTTTCCACGTCACTCATGTCAACCTCCACCTCTCAAAATCCATAGCTCTTTGAGGACAGAGTTCATCTTTGTTGTTGTTTTCTTATCTTAAAGAGTCCCTGGCACCTGGTAGGCACTTAAGGATGGATGGGTGGGTGGGTGAATATGAGTGTAGGGGTGGAACCATGGCTGGAGGATGGATGCATGTCTATGGCTGTTACTGATGGCAGGACCCCCAGGTGCCTCCTTGCCTCTAAACTATACATTTCTTACCTTCCTCTTTATCCTTTTCTTTTTATTTTTTTTCCTGCCCCCCCTTATAGTATCTGAGTTCTACCAGTGGCAATCAGAGGTTTTATTTATCTCAGCTATGAAGGGCTGAAGAGATTTCCTCAGACACTTTGAGCACGGACAGTATGCTGAACGCAGAGCTAAGGGTGATTTTAAAATAAGAGTGACAGTGTTCCTGTTCTTGTGCACTTCGTGGTTTGGTTGGGGAAGACAGACACATTAAATTCGTCTCGAATAAAATAGCACTGTGTAATGGTGATGCTGAGCAGTGTGCTTTGTGGAAACTCCTGGGAGATCAGTAGGAGGGTCAGAAAAGTATACAGGAAGAGGGGACCACAGAGCTGTCTTAAAGGCAGGTGGGGGTTGGGGTGATGTTCCTGGCAAAGGCAAGACACATTCGCTTTTGGGGAACCAACTCGAAGGAGCTGGCTATCGCTGGAGCACAGAGTTCTAACTTCCTTCCCACAGGACAGTCTGTCCGCAGAGGCCGGCCTTGTATCGAATGATGGCTATTTATTTATAGCTTATGCATTTTCCTTCCAGATCCCTAGGTACGGGGGCGTTGGTGCCCCCTTGTGGATGTAACGGGCAGTCATGACACGGTCTTGCTGAGCGTACTGTAGGACAGGGAAAACTGAAGTTGGCTTCTTTACCATGGTTTATTTAAACATATTTTCATTATACATCAGAATCTTCTTGAGCTTCATTTAAAAGGACTTAAAGCTCTCTCTGCTGCATTAGACATTCTTGCTTTTTCCAAAAGCGTTGGTTTTATTATCACCATTTGACACATAACTTACATGTACGTGATGTAGTTCTCCCCCACCCCCACCCCCCGACACACATATTTTTTGGTAATATTCTTAGGCTAAAAGCTACCTTAAACTAATTTTTAATAGCTTTGGGTATTAGTGACCCCTCTTACACACACAGACACACACACACACAGCTGACTCTTCAAATATGGAGCAAAAGGAACTTAAATGAAAAACCAAAGCACCAAACCCAGATAGATAGCACTTTGAAGGATCTTTGTGACTTCACAGGAACATCCTAGAATAATTGTGGTTCCTCCTTCACTCCTGACACACTCCCGACATCTTGCGAAGAGCATTTTTCTTCATAATTAGGAGTTTAAATTACAGACCTCATTTCTTTTTCTCTCTCTGTAATATTAGCATCTAGCTTGACCCCTGACCTATAAATACAGACACCAATTTTAATTTCAACGCTTCTTTAGTTCTGAGGCCTTGTGGTAACCAAAGATTACAAACTGATGCTCAACATTTCTAAAATCTTAAGACAATTAAGCATTTACCTTTGATAATGTTGCACAGGCTGAAGTGTTCCCTTATTTTGATTGGGAATAAATCAACTCGGTGGTTAAAACAGCACAACTACTTATCTTGTGATGACCAAAAACCATCACTGGCTGTCATATATGTCAGCTATTAGCAAAAATTGGGATATTAATTATTAGTTAAGTACAGCTTATTTAGATGAGTAAAATTTTCTCAAGCATGGTGTTGATAGGGAATGGTTATAAAAGAATTTCTTTTTTCTTTTCTTTTTAATTCAAGTTTATTGGGCTGACAATGGTTAGTGTGTTCACCACCCAGAGTCAGTTTTCCTTTTATCACCATATATTTGATCCCATTTACCTTCATCTACCACTCCCTACCCCATGACCCTCTGGTAACCACTAAATGAAAAGTTTGGTATAATGCCTGAAGAGGATCTCTAATGCCTTTCCTGGTCTCTGATTTTTATTTAACTTGTTTCCAGCTTTAACTTTTAGTGAGAAAAAAATTAGGAGGTACAAAACGGTATTGTAAAAAATTTCTTTTTAGGTCGGCCAAGTGGCTCAGTTGGTTGAGTGCAAGCTCTGAGCAACAGGATCTCTAGTTCGATTCCCACATGGACCAGACAGCTGCGCCCGAGCTGAGCTGCCAATAGGTGGCAGGATGACTCAGCTGGTGAGAGTATGTGCTCCTGACAACAAGGTTGCCAGTTTGACTCCTGCATGGGATGGTGGGCTATGCCCACCTGCAACTAAGATTGAACATGGCACCTTGAGCTGAGCATCCGTGAGCTGCCAACAGGTGGCTGGATGGTGACTGGACTTGGAGCTGAGCTATCTGTGCCCTCCACAACTAAGACCGAAGGACAACAACTTGGCTGTTCCCCTTCCCCAATTCCCCAATAAAATCTTAAAAATAAATAAATAAAGGGTTGGCCAAGTGGCGCATTGGTTAAGAGCTGGTTTTGGGATGCCAGCGGCCCCGGTTCGGATCCCACATATGAGGGCCAGTGACACTGCCCTCTACAGCTAACAACAGCTCCACCTGGAGCTGGGCTGCACAAGCCCCGGTGACGGTGTGGGCTGCAGCCCCTGCTGCAGTGGGGCTGCCATAGGCTACAGTGAGTGGCCCGCAGCCAGCGTGAGCGGCCGGCAGCCAGCATGAGGTGCCAATAGCCGCGGTGAGGGACCATCCAGAGGCCGGCGACCGATCTGCCTCATCCGGGAACAATGCAATGATGACACCAACATGGGCCAGGTGAAGCAACATCCTCTGCAACTAGACTGAAGAACAAAAAGACAGCAACTTGTCTGTTCCCCTTCCCCGATTCCCCAACGCTGTTCCCCTCCCTCAATTCCCCAATAAAAATCTTAAAAATAAATAAATAAATAAATAATAAATAAATAAATAAATGTTTTTAAATTTTAATCTTGTATGAATTCCTTTAATTTTTCATTCTACATCCAACCGCTGCCTTTTGCCCTCCAAAGGACTGCCAATCCTGAGTTTCCTCCTTGTTTGTTCTGTGACCTTGCAGGGATGATCGACAATCTGCTCTCCCCGGATCTTATCGACGGCATGGTCACCAGGATGATCCTGGTCAACGCCCTGTATTTCAAGGGTTTGTGGAAATCCCGGTTTCGACCTGAGAACACCAAGAAACGTGCATTTGTGGCAGCTGATGGGAAGTCGTACCAGGTGCCGATGCTAGCCCAGCTCTCCCTGTTCCAGAGCGGTAAGTGCACTCTTGGTGAGGCTCCGTTCTGGAACGTACCAGCCCCAGAGAGGCCCTGAGTGCCTTCGCTTAGCTCACAAGCAAATCTGCCTTTTCATTTTTTAAAACGGGCAGGGGGAACGAGGGCAAGATTTTCTAGAAGCTCATGGTAAGCCTTTGTATTATTTACAACGACTACATATGAATGTATAACACACATAGGCATTTAGGTGGAGAACGTAAAGATAAAAGGGCAATTCACGAAATAAGTATAAATGGGCATTTAAACATATTGCAAGTATTCTCAATTCATCATTAGTAGTCTTACATCACCAAATTAAAAATAAAAGTAAAAATTAGATTTCGGGGGCTGGCTGAGTGGTGCAGTGGTTAAGCGCTGGCATGGGAAGCCAGCGGCCCCGGTTTGGTCCCACATATGAGGGCCAGTGACACTGCCCTCAAAAAAAAAAAATTAGATTTCATTTCCGCTTGTCAGATTAGCCAACACTTTCAAGATTGACAAAGCCCAGTCATGGCTCTGAGGTGGGAAAAGGGAGCGCCCTTGAGCCCTGGTCTGGAGGACTTCCTAGAGACCTTCCCATACCAAGGAATTGATATACTAAAGCTAATCACAGGCTAGCAAATAAATAGAAGCCAGATACATACAGTGGAACACATGTGATAATTAGATTTAGATTGACATAAGTAGAAAGATTATGTAATCTATGGTTCATTTCAGAAAACAAGTTATAGAACAATAGATGCTGATTCATCTCATTTATGTAAAATACTTTCTATATAGTCATACATCTGTAGAGACTTGTCTTGGAGGATGTTTGATAAAACGTTAACAGTGGTAGTATTTTAAATGGTTATTTTTATTTGAATTTGAAATTTTTAAAAATAGTTCTGACAATTAAATTTGTGAACTTCTTGCCATGATGTTGTTAACCTTTTTTGCTATCAGAAGAATTATTCATTATGAATTTGTACCAACTGGACAAACCAAATTGACCATTTGGAAGTGTTAAAAAGGCTGCATGAAAAAGTTAGACGACTTGAACTTTTTGCCAACAATTCATGACAGTGTACCAGCTCACACAGCACTGTCTGTGAGGGAGTTTTTAGCCAGGAAACAAATAACTGTATTGGAACACCCTCCTTACTCACCCAATCTGGCCCCCAATGACTTCTTTCTTTACCCAAAGATAAGGAAATATTGAAAGGAAGACATTTTGATGACATTCAGGACATCAAGAGTAATAGGACTACAGCTCTAATGGCCATTCCAGAAAAAGAGTTCCAAAATCACTTTGAAGGGTGGACTAGGCACTGGCATCAGTGCATAGCTTCCCAAGGGGAGTACTTCACAGGTGACCATAGTGATATTCAGCAATGAGGTATGTAGCACTTTTTCTAGGATGAGTTCGCGAATTTAATTGTCGGATCTCGTATATAAAGTTTACAATAAGGGAAAAAATTAAAAAGACCTGTCTCTGCTGTCATTACTACAGCATAAATAATGAAGTCTGGTGAATGCTTTTTAAGCCTGGTTTCATGGAAGCATTCACCATCCCATTTAAGTTAATAATCTTTTTCCTCTGCAAATTAGCCTTGATATCTCCCATCTACACCTGGATATGTGGGTCCCGAGTTTTTCCTTTGCATATTCAGTATATATTAGCGTCAAGCACTGCTCAAAATTTTGCCAGCTGCCCACTTCTTTAGATTAAGGAACGACTCGTGATGGACACAATAAACAAAGTCACTTTCCTTGCCAGTTGTTATTCATCAAGCTTCTTGGTAAAATTTTGTCATTCACCAATAATTTAAAAAAAAAAGATAATATGTATTTAAAAGTCCTACAGAAAGGTATCTTGAGAAGCAACTGAGAATAATAAAAGACTCTTTTTGCCCCAAAATCAGTCTCAGGTTAAGTTGCCCAGGAAGACTTGATTGGAACACCAATATGGCCACCAGCTCAGAATCAAAGTAATTTTATTTTAGGTCAGTCTTTGTACACATTCTGCATTCTAATAAAATAAAAAATGAGGGGACCTCATTTGCTGTATGTTTCTGTTGCTGAAAAATAACAAATAAGTCAGTAGTCAAAGATTAAAATGCAAGGATTCTATAGACATTTCCATGAGAGATTAGAATGTTTGTGTTTACAAGAAGGAATGTAACACACTTTTCTTGAGTATATAGGATGTTCCCAGAGAAGGAGTTACATCTTCTGGGTAGCACTTCAGTTAAGAACTGATTTGTTTAAGAATATACATGTGAATTTTACAAAAAGTAATATACAGATACATTCCTATTGTCCAAGGTTCAATCTCTTTAGAGCTACAGGATACTGGGTGTCTTCCCTGATTCGTGCCCTTCCTTCTCCACCCTGTTCTGAGCCCCTAGGACGTTGCATCGGTGGGCTCTCTTGCCCTCTGGCTTCTTGTTGGGCTGATGATAGAGGTAAGAGAGGAGAGAGGGGTTGGGGCACTGACTGCTCAGCCCTCTCCCTGCTGTCGCCAGGACCCCTGCATCCCTCCACCAAGGTCTTAGCTCCTGCCATTAGGGGGTGTCTTAGAGCTCTTTCTCTCTGGGTCACCTCCCCTTCCCTCAGCCCTCCCAGCCTAAAGGCTTAAACCACACCTCCTTCCCCATCAACTCTCCCCAAACTCCCTTTGCTGTTCAGCCTGACCATAGACTGCAGGCAGTACACATATCCACTGTGTGTGTGTGTCTGTTTCAATATCTACTGAAATATAGCTGAACAGTTCCTTAAGAACTCAGGAAATCCATAAAGCTACCTGTAGTAAAAGGTCATTAGAGGACTTTCATCAGGCTGTCCTGATATTAAATATTTAAAATATTTTCTCCGATTTTATAGGCAGAGAAGAGTTCGTAACATTTCAGCAAGCCTAGTTACTACTACCTTTCTTATAGGACTTAAATAGGAATCAGAGTATTTTAGGGAGCTTGCCAGGAAACCTGGATCATCCGCCATTCACAGAAAGTTCTAAATCATCTCCATATTTTTAATACTTGATTCTCTGCCTATTGTTTGCTCGTTCGTTTTGCTGATGACTATTCATCTAAGGTTAAAAGACTGCTTTTTTGGTCTTTTCAAATCTTCCCTTCTTTTTAGAATGAAGGAGCCTGCTTCTTTCGCATTGTCGTATACTGCAGAAATTTTCCTCAGTAAAGAACATTCATTCCACTTCCCAGAAGATAAAGAATGGAGGGCCTGGGGCAGGACATTTTAAAGGGAAGAGACCTGGGGCAATGACAGGCTCCCTGCCGTGACACAGGGTTCCCAGATAGCCTTTCCTGGCATGACGCCCCTGCCCAGGGGCTGTGCTCCTCTGCAGCCTGTGGGGTGGGTTCTCTTGATGGATGAGTCTGTATTTCAACTATTTGAGCAGTGCCCCAACACTCAGGAAGTGAAGTATTTTACAGAGCTGCTGACATCAGTAGGTGAAAGTTTTTGCTATGCACGGCCTGTGTGCTGAGCACTGTGTATATATTTCCTCATTTAATTTTCAGCTCTGTACAGTAGGTACTGGTAAGACCTGGAGTTAAGAAATTTGCCCAAGTCCAGAGCCAGTGTGTGTCAGAGGCAGGATTCAAATCCAGGTCCTGTGACTCCAGATGTCATGTCTTTGACCTCCACACTTGTCCTCTATGAAATGATGCTATGAAAACAGTACTTTAGTGACCAGGTGGAAGGCGAAGAAAGATGTTATTCTGTCTCCCGGCTCCTCATGCCACCAAGTAAAGATGAGGCTGGAAAGGGCGTGTCCTGATGCACCCTAGCTGACATTCCTCATCAGCTCTTGTGATCAGAAGCATAAATGGGGACCAGGGAGAAATGAACCATCAGATGGATGTGAGTGACCAGATGCCAAATGCTTAACAGTTATTCATATTATTACTGATTCATTAATGGTGTGCCCAGTGGAGGCTGGATTAACTGGTGGAAGTAGAGGCTATCTTTCCCTCTCCAACACACCTGGGCTCCTAAGTTTTTATTTTTCATGTCCCCAATCCTTATCAGAATATTAAATATCTCTGAAAGTGGTTAACAAATGCCTCCAGGCGCTTATTCCATGCTCCAGAGTAATCGTGTATTAACTACCTCCCAAATTTCACAGTCTCTGAAAATTAACTCTGACAGAGGAGGGACCTAATGTTTTCTTTGAGGATTAAAGGGCTTAGGAAGTGATTTTTTTCTCACTTTCCCACTGAATTTTCAGTTTCTGCTGAGACCATTTTGTTATACAAGGTAAAAGTAAACATGAAGAAGCCTATATTTGAACCGTCAGGAGCTCCAGGACGGAATCCAGGCTAGAGCGAGAGCAGCCCAGCAGGCGCGTGTAGCAGATGGGAACAGAATATAGTGAACATGCCAGGAATCGCCACCTATTTCTTCCTTAAGGAGAATCTGCGGTGTCATTCTGTAGCGTCGTACATTCTAAGTACTTCACTATTTTTATCACTGTTTTATAGCTAATGGTGTTTGTGATGTGACAAAGTTGGCTGTCTCTCTTCCTTAGTTCCCCCGACCCCCAACCCCATCTGTGGAGATCTGGCTTATTGATGTTTTCTGTCTCAGTTGCAGTGATAGGCAAAGGTCATCCCCAAAGAAAAGACAAGTGGAAATCATGAGAGAAACTCGATTCCTCTTTTCTCTCTTCCTTAAATCTGGTGTCCATCTATAGGTTACTGAGAGGAGGAGGAGCAGAGAAATATGGGGCCATCGTTCATTGGGCACGCACCACGGGCCACGCCCTGCTACGTACCTTCTATGCTTTTTCTCATTTAATCATCTCAACAACACTATGAGGCACACACTTTTAATATTCCTGCTATCTCCATCCTCCATACTCAGAGTCACACGGTGGTTAAGTAACCTCACCAAGGTCACCAAGTTCTTAAAGTTTGAAGTGTTTAATAAAACATTCCAGAAATCTAGAAATATTGGTCTTTCCGTTCACCTTGTTAATTGTTAGAACTCTCCCATTACATGCCTAATGTAAAGGTTTCACGGGATCTGAGGCATCTCTGTGGAAGATTCGTTCCCCAGGGGGTTAATAGCGTCTCTGAGCCCTGTACCCACGAGCCGGCCTTCTCACCAGCACCCCTCGTGACGACACTTTCATCCACTGTAATCAGCAATGCCCAGGTGTGCTGCTCAGTTGCTAAATGTTTTGAATATTTTACATGGGATGAAATTAGTTTTTGAAACCTAGGGATAGCTAGAGTTAAATAATTCTCTTCAGAGTATCTCAGAGCCTTTATAATATTACATATACTGTAAATCTGCAAGAAAACTCGAGGGTCCAGTGTTTCCGAAACTCACTGATATATGGATTGCATTTTGTCTCCCGAACATCTTATAGGTTGTGTGTTCTCTAGATGACATTTTGACAAATGCTGGTTTAAATCCTTCTTGGGTTTCTATTAGTAAGCACAAGTACCATAAAGTATCTAAAAGCCCCTAATGATAGTTATTGGAATGGATGGCGAGTGAGTAGAGAGTCAGGGTAGTGAAGTGGGAAGGTCGACTTTGGTATTTGACATATACTGAGCCTGAGTCCCGGTGCTCCACTTCTTAGCCGTGTGTCCCTTGGCAAGTTTCTTAATTTTTCGAATTGCAGCCTCCCGATAGTAAAATAGACTGCTTCTACCTACCTCGTGGAGCACTATAGATTCTAAGTGTGTGGAAGCGGTGGTTGCAATGGGCCTGGCACGGAGTGTGCCCTGAACAGTGGAAGCTCTTTGTCCCCACCCCCTTCTCTTCAGCATGCACACATAGGCTCAGCCAAAAGGATCATTCGAAGGCAGCTCAGAGTCATTCCTTTAGTCATATGGTGAGGGTCAGCGTCTTGCAAAGCACTGCATTCTAAGTGCCTTATGATCTAGTTCAATTCCACTCAACAGAATTCATGTAATGTCAGTGCCCCCGAAAGGCATTCTGTTAAGACGTGTCTAGAATGACAGAAGGGAATTGTTTACCAGGGAAGGAAGAAATAATTGTCCTTTTTTTTGTCCTTCGAAGGAAGCTACGATTTTTGGAAAACGGAAGTTCTCACTGAATTGCTCTCTTCCCTCTGAAGCTACCCTGGTGATCAGCAACCCCTCGTGCCCCGTCTGGAAGTCGTCAAGGATACACTGATCCTGCCTTTCTTTCTTTAGGGTCGACAAGCACCCCCGGTGGCTTATGGTACAACTTCATTGAACTCCCCTACCACGGAGACAGCATCAGCATGCTGATTGCACTGCCTAGCGAGAGCTCCACGCCACTCTCGGCCATCATCCCTCACATCAGCACCAAGACCATAGACAGCTGGAAGAGCATGATGGTGCCCAAGAGGGTGCAGGTCATCCTGCCCAAGTAAGGAGCCCCTTTTCCTCACATAGAAAACAACGGAAGTGCTTGATCCTTGTTAGTGATTGTGTCAGATACCAGACAGTAGGAGGCTAAAATATGGCACGTCAGGAAGCCCATTTTATTTTGCAGACATAGAGGGCCATCCTGTAAAAGCTTTGTTTTTAATCCCTGTGCCTCTGCTGTAGGACAGAATAATGACATTAGGGAAGGGGACAAGGCAGCGTGGCCTCTGAGCTACCACAAAACCACAAGATCCTGTGTCACTGCCAAGCTTTTAGCATGCCCCATTCTGTTCCAAAGAGCGAAAAACACATGCATATCATTGCATGACAATGAAAGTACAGTAAAGTTGAGTGGGGCTCCGTGTGTTTTTGGTAAGGAGTTTCATTTTCGTTATTTAAGTTTTAGGCTGGAAGTTGCTGAAGACCCAGGTCCAAAAGCTAGTAGTCAAGAAATAGTTCTAAACCACCAATGTAGAATTCTTACATTAGTATCTAGAGAGAGTTTTTCTGTAGTATACCCTGAAAGTATACTATAGATGGAATGTGAGCCATTGTAACTTGAATCCAAGGGAAACGTAATCCCAAATTCTGTCTGAATCCTAAATTTTGAACAGGTCAGAGAATGCTTTGCCTAGATCTGTGAAGCAGGCAATGAATACCCCGTTTTCATGAATTTTTTAACATTAGCGTTCCACAAGTCTCTACATCCTTTAACCACCCAGGCCTCAGCGGTAGCGGCAACACCTCCCAGTGCTAATAGCTTTTCTTTCTTTCTTTCTTTCTTTCTTTATTTATTTTTATTTTAAAGGGCAGTGTGACTGGCCCTCACATGCAGGATCCGAACCAGGGCCGCCGGCATCCCAAGCCAGCTCCCAACCACTGCGCCACTCGGCTGGCCCTCTAATAGCTTTTAATTTCCAGTCATTGAATTAGGAAATCAGAGAAGTACATTGATAATAAGCATTAGTAATCCTCCCAAGATGCTTTTTTATTATATAAAATTAGCCTTCACATAGGCAATGCTTGATATAAAGGAATAAGATGGTGACATTGTAGGTGAAGTACAATTATAATGGTAAATTACCATTATAGCCCATCTGTGATGAGAATTTGTTCACCTACCCTTGTTATTCTCCCACAGGGTGTGATAAAATCTGGTAAAATGTTCTCTGGTGATAGGTTTAATAGCTGACATACACATGGCTATAAGACCAGATAGCCCACAAGTATTCAAGAAAACCATATTACTCCCAAATATAATATGATGACACCTATTCCTAATGCTTGCTCTCATTTTAACAGTAAAATGCTTTCAGAATCACCGCATGAACCAGTAGGAAAGTATCTCCTCTCTTTTGACCATCCCCAGTCCCCATAAAGATGATGGCTCTTTGCCTGGGTATGGGGAAGAGCTGTAGATAT
Organism: Aselliscus stoliczkanus; assembly: GCA_033961575.1. Lineage (NCBI taxonomy): Eukaryota > Metazoa > Chordata > Mammalia > Chiroptera > Hipposideridae > Aselliscus > Aselliscus stoliczkanus. The sequence goes on along the minus strand of CM066731.1, from coordinate 164,772,160 downwards.
TACAGAGTGTCAGACACTTGTCCACTCCTTGCATCTGCCTGTCAGCATGAGTGGAGGAGCTTCTGTGTATGTCCCTGAGTCCTGGAGCCTGTCACCCATGGGCGTGAGGGCACATCTTCTTGCTGTTACTCTATGTGCCACTTATTTTGACAGCTAAGTGTTTGAGAGATGAGTTGCTCTCTGCTTACCTGGTACTTAAATCTTGGGATTAAAATTAACAATACGTTTTAGATTGGTGTTCAGAGCATGCTTAAAATAAAATCCGTTTTTAAACATTTTTTCCACTTGCACTGATTATATATCATTTTATATCATTTAAAGGCTAACGATTCCCCCCTGTTTTCTGCTTTCATGCTAGGTTCACAGCCATAACACAAACAGATCTGAAGGAGCCGCTGAAAGCTCTTGGCATCACCGATATGTTTGACCTGACAAAGGCAAATTTTGCAAAAATCACAAGTATGTCCAGTTTAAAATTTGTTCTCAAACTTGAAGACTGTGTTACAAACTGAGTCCCTGATTTGTTCAGAAAGAAAAGGTCACAATTAGGAATGCATTGCCCTAAACCTCTCCAAGGTTTAATTTGATTTATCAGCTAATGATGCTATTGATCCTTAATCATTAAAGTCAGCATATGTCAGTCATCCCTGCGTTTCGCATGTACATTTTATGTGAAGCCCAAGTGACTCCATATAGTTAATGAAGTATTTTGTTTATTGTCTCTGTTACCTAAAAATTTGGCTTTTAATTAGATACTAGTTTTGTTTTCAAATGCAAACCTTTTCCCTGTGTTTGAAAAATCAAAATTTTGAGGGGACTCTCAAATACTTGCTTATTTCCACGAAGCAACAGCAGGCATGCACTGTATCCAGATATATATTTTGACATTTCATGCCCATTAATATGAAATAATATAACTTCAGAGGAGTTTGATTAGAATTTTTCTTTGCCAAAACACCTAGGACACAGCTGCTATGATATCCCTTAATTTGCCTGTTCCTGGAGTTAAGTTTGAATGGTCAGTCCTTTGTCTTTTTAATTTGGAGCACAGCAACCTCCTGCCAAAGAAAAGTCATGGCTTAAACATTATTTTTAGACTCCATTTTGTATTTTCCCCCTTGAGTGAGAAGGAATTTGTTCCTTACAAGCCTCAGTTGCCTGCTAATGAATACCTGAGTGCCTCTCCTGGGGAGAAGCTCGACTTTGCTGGTGAATTTACAGCCCATGGATATTCTGATATTCTCATCCCCATCCAGCGGCATTCTCATCCCCTGGAAATTTATTTAAAATGCCCGATCTTGGGTCTGACCCAGACCTTCTGAATCAGAATCTTCACTTGACCGAATTCCTCAGCCCAATCACGTTTGAGAAGCACCGGTTTCACCTGCATGTTTTTCTTCCGGGTTATCCTCCATAGCCTAAATACTGCAGAATGCCCCCAGGAAGTTCACAGGTGTTCAGAGGGAAGACAAGTACCCAGAATTCTCCTGAGTTCTGTTTAACCCTGCAGGTGACTTGGGCCCTGCAGACTGTGCCTCTCACTCACCATTGGTCATATCATAGTAGAGCCGAGCATTAGTGCAGACAATTTAAAACCAGATGATGCAAAAAACATTTTTACCCTTTGCATCCAGAACCATATCTAATCAACGCTAATGTTAACTTTCGTTTGCATTGTCCCTAAAAACTGCGTCTAATGAGTATTGCTGGAATGGTAAAGATTTGTTAAGAAGGAAAGATAATTCCCTAGAAGGTCCCAGCGACACAGCTGTGTTCCTGCATCTGGCCCTCCACAGCAGTCTACACTCTTCTCATCCTCCATACTCTTCTCTCACTCATATGCCCATGAGTGGCTTTTGTTATGAAAAACCAGGAGTGACTCTGCCACTAACTAGCCATGTGATTTGAGGATAGATTTTGTTTCTTTAACGCTCTGGGCCTCAATTTCCCCATCTGTAAATGCCATCTAAAATCCTTGGATCTGACGTTCTGTAAGTGAAAAATAACATTGGCTTGCTGCTTCTGGAAAAATGGACTTCCTTTTTAAACCTCTGCTCTTTTTACTTAATGTTTAGTGATCAGAGTTGAATTGCTAGAGGCACTAACGCATTTGAGGTCTGGGACTCCCCTGTCTGAAGCGTTACCACAGTTCACTTAGCAGGGACTACAGGTGACAGTCACCCTCCAGCCTTTAGTCACCTTCAGTCAGTAACTGGGATTGTAAGAGGTGGTTTCTTCTCAGACACCTTTTAGGAATTGGAATTTGCCACGGCTGAGGTTACTTCTCCAACTAAACAGATGGCCCGTGTACCAAACAAATGCTGGGTTTTTTGTCTTATTTTCTGGAAACAGGGTCAGAAAAACTTCATGTTTCTCACATCTTGCAAAAAGCAAAAATTGAAGTCAGCGAAGATGGAACCAAAGCTTCCGCAGTCACAGGTAAGCAGGGGTCACGTGGCAGGGCTGGGGCTGGTGTGGGGGAGCATGCGTGCTCCTGTTCACTCATCAGCTTCTGGCCAGGCCCTGGAGGCTGCCATAGGAGACACTGGTGAATTCACAGATTACAGACTGTGCGAGAAGCTCAGAGCCTGTTTCATTAGGAAAAGCTCTTCAGTGAGAGACATTCCTCTAGGACAAGAGGCAACACACTTTTTCTGTAAAGAGCTAAGCAGTATGTGTTTTCTGCTTCATGGGCCACACGGTCTCCAAAGCAACTTCTCAGCTCTGCCGTTGTAGTGACAAAGCAGCACAGATGATACAAGGAAGTGGGCATGGCTGCGTTTCCATCAAACTTGATAGAAACAGGATCTGACCCCTACCTAGACCTGGACTGAGCACAGTGGATCGCTGAAGCCTGCTCTCAGAAGGATAAAGCATATTCTGGCTGCTTATTGGCAGAAAAGACCAATCTTCAGATTAAAACATAAAATAATAGCAACTACTAATAGGAAAATAGTCAATCAGGTTTATCCAGGACAAAGTGAAGAATTAGCTACTCCCCTATTCAATTACAGCAGGATTTCTATGCAGCGTTTCTTGATAATTAGAACATCCACATATGCTTTCTCCTGGACGGCTTATATCATGAAGGAGAAAATAGAACAATCTTAGGTTTGTTTTTTTTTAACCCTAATTATCCATATGAGATTGGCTGACTAGACTAATGACCAAGCTCTGTGAGCTCATAAAGTGAATATCTTAGCTACACTTGTAACTGGGTCAAATATTTCTGGTCATTAAAAGGTACCATTTATACCCACAAGAGAAACTTCACTGCCTTTCTAAAATAAACATTTAATTTTTATCTCTTTAAAATAGTATTTAAAACAAAGAGTATTTGGCATTTTTAAGATGCCTTTTGTCTTTTCTAGGTGATTATAATTGACATCTAAATTTTACTAAAGTTACCAATTTTGCCCACTAGTGTAACTGTCAGGGCTGGCTATATAATTTGCAGTGCTCTATGCAGAATGAAAGTATGGAGCCCCTTGTTTAAAACTTATTAAGAATTTTGAGACAGCAGCTAGAGGGCACTAAACCAAGTACAAGATCCCGGTGAGTATGGGGTCCTGTACATCCCCATGCAGCCAGCCCTGCCATATTGGTCTGCTAGGGCTGCCATGAGAAGTACCACCGACTGATGGCTTACTCAACAGACATTTATTTCTCATGGTTCCGGAAGCTAGACGTCCAAGATCAAGGTGTGGGCAGGGTTGGTTTCTCCTGAGTCTTCTCTCCTTGGCTTGTAGATGGCCGCCTTCTCGCTGTGTCCTCACATGGACTGTTTTATGTGTATGCTCATTGCTGCTGTCTCACCCTTATAAGATCACCAGTCCTATTGGATTAGGGCCCCACCTTCATGACCTCGTTTAAATAAATATCTCCTTCAAGGACCTGTCTCCAAGTACAGTCACATTGGGGATTAGGGCTTCCACATACAAATTTTGAGGGGATACAGTTTAGTCCATAACACCTGCTAATTACTGAGTTGTTTTTAATAACCCTGGGTTGAGTGGTTTGCCCCAACATAGCTGCAGATGTTTCCTTTGAACGCCCAAGTCGTTCATGCTTTCTGGGGTGTGAACAAGAGGACTAGGCCATTGCATGAGCATGGGGCACTTATGCCTGACCCTGTCTTCCTCCAAGACCTTGCCACAGGCATATTAAGTTGAAGCCTCTGTTGGTAAGCATGGCACAGGAAGCATGTCTAAGACCATCAGCCTAAAAAAGTTTGCTTTCTAAGTCCAGTGCACGCACCAGATAAGCTGGTTAGCAGCACAGTAGGTCCCCGATGAGTGGTCTGTTTTCCAGTGTGGAGGAAACCTCGACGACGCGCCAAAGGAAGAGGCACAGACAAAATGGTTGAGGATGCAGCTGGGCCTTGATGTACAGAAGTGGGTTGGAAGGGCTAAAAGGGCAACGGGCCTTCATCAGGAAGGCAGATGGTATGACTAAAGCACAGCTAATACTAACAGTGCCTATGCATTGGGTGTTTATTAAGTGGCAAACACCATTCTAAGAGCTGTAATATGTTTTGTTTTTAATCCTCATAAAAACCCTATGAGGAGTAAGTACTTTTATTAAAGAAGATGGTGCTTGTGTAGATTAAATGAGATGGTAGATATAAAGGGCCTGGCCCATGGCAGGTGTCCAATAAATGGTAACCATTGGGCCTGTTGTAACACAGCCAGCCTATGGGACAGGAGTTAAGTGTGTCTGCAGACACCAGCATCGAGGATACTTTGGGCCAGCAGCTGCCTGGCTGGCCTCAGGCCGGGTGTACAGTGTGTTTCCTTTTTCTTCCCATAGCTGCGATTCTCATAGCGAGGTCATCTCCTCCCTGGTTTATAGTGGACAGACCGTTTCTGTTTTTCATCCGGCATAATCCTACAGGTAGGTGATTCTCCTCTTCCATTTTTCACGAATCGTTAGAATTCAGAAAGGTATATGGCCAGTTAAATCCAACAGTGCTGCTTCAGTCTGTTTCCCATGTGGCAATAATCGCAAACGCTTCAAACAATATAACCACCCACCCACCTTGAAAATCAGTCTGTGTTTACAAAGTGTGATGGAATCTTTTAAACAAGGACAAGATTTTAGGTTTGTTTCGTTTTGTTTTGAATATACAGAGAGCTCGGCATCGTTTGGAGCACTTTTGGCCTCTAGTGGTTTATATCTATAAGTCAATATAAGTAAATGCAGTAAATTTTGCAAGATGTCTTCAAGTTTTGTAAGCCCACTCTGTGCTTATGACCTGAGAATTGGTAATTCAATCGATGTTGGCTCTGTGAATCATGGGTTCAAACTACCCCTTAGTACAGTTTTGGAAAATAAATAAGATTGTCTTTGTGGAGAAGTTGGTATCATATTGGTACATAATAGAAACTAATACATTTTCGCTTTTACTCTTTTTTTAAATCAGTAATATAAGCTAGTTCCCTATCCTTTGTCTCATTGCATCGTTAATGTCATTATTGAACAGTACGGTCCACTATGGAAGCCTGTAGCCACACATGTGGTTATTTCACTCTAACTTCTAATTAATTTCAATGAAATACAATTAAAAATTCAGTTTCTTAGTCACACTAACCATATTTCAAGGGCTCAATAGCCACATGTGACTGGTGGCTACCATATTGAACCATGAAGATATAAAGCATTTCCATCAATGCAAGAAATTCTATTGCACAGGTCTTCATGAGAGCAGTAGGTTAAACTTGGCTCAGGGGCCCTCCCTTAAGTGTCCCTTCCATCTCACTTTAAAGACTGAGTTTAATAGTTATACATTGTTTTCTTTTAATTCTGTAGGTGCCTTCTTATTCATGGGGCAGATAAACAAACCCTGAAGAGTACAGAGAAGAAGCCATGCAAAGCCAAGCCACCTTGGCTCTGAAGGGAAGACTCCATGCCTACATCTTTCATAGTTCTGTTAAATATTTTTGCACATTACTTTCTTTTTCAAAATTAGTTCTTAGGAACAGAGACTCAATGATACAAGCATTTCTATTCTGATATGTGTTAAAGGGGGGGAAAAAAGGGGTAGGATGTCTGGAATATTGTACTGAGTAATGAACAGAAAGACTTCCAAGTGTCTCAAAGATTCTTTAAACTACTGAGTATTTACTGTCCAGTTCAGGATTTTTGTTTTGTTTTGTTTATTTCTGTGGCTTTTCAGAAGAAATTTAATCAGTGTGACGGGGGGTGGGGGGGAGAAAGACATTTTATGGTAGCTTTTACTTTTTATGAAAAAAATATTATTGGCCTTTTTAATTCTTTTTGTGTGTGTGTGTCCCATCCAGCGTCTTGATGGTAAGCATTGTTTTGGGGGTACAAATAGCGAAATCTCTAGCTCTTTTGTGTGTTTTTGTCGTTGTTGTTGTTGTTGCTTTATATAATGCATGTACTCACGAAAATAAAGTTGAAAAAACTAATGTCTTGCTAGACAAGGTTTGCTGTTGTGCAGTGTGCCTGTCACTACTGGTCTGTACTCTTTGGATTTGCATTTTTGTATTTTGTACAAAGTCAAAATAAAATGTTATGAGTAGTAGGAAAAAGAAAAAAGCTATTTCTCTGTTATTTGAAAATACAACAAAAGCCACAGAGTCTTTTAAAAAGACATTTCAGCCTCTTCTTTTTAAAAAAAATTAATTTATTTTTATTAGTGTCAGGTTTACAAAGCAGTGTAATAGACATTTAAACTCCTCATAAAGTGATAACCGCCCCCCCCCAAAGCTACTAGCCCTCTGACATCGTATATAGCTGTGACAATACCATCAACTATCTTCCCTATGTTGTACTCCACATCATGTGACTATATATACCTATATATTTAGTTTCAGTTGACATTCAATATTATTCTACTTCAGCTCTTTGGTGTAGAGCGCATTGGTCAGGCATCTACACAGTCTGTGATGTGATCCCCTGATAAATCCAGTGCCCATCTGTCACCTTACATGATTTTGCAACATTGTTGATTATATTCCCCATGCTGTATTAACTATCAATTTGTATTTCTTAATATCTTCACCTTTTTCACCCTGCCCCCAACCCCATTCCCATCTATCACCCTGATAGATCTAGTACCTATCTGGCACCATACCTAGTTATTACAATATTATTGACTATATTCCTTATGCTATACCCTACATCCCCATGACTACTGCCTAACAACCAATTTGTACTTCTTAATGCCTTCCCCTTTCACCCATCCTTAACCCCCTTCCCATCTTAAACAAGTCTCTCTAAGATTGTTTATAATACTGGTTTGGTGGTGATGAGGAACTCCTTCAGCTTTTTCTTGCCTGGGAAGCTCCTTATCTGTAATTCAATCTTAAATGACAGCCTTGCTGGGTAGAGCAATCTTAGTTGTATGTCGTTGCTTTTCATCACTTGGAATATTTTCTGCCACTCTCTTCTTGCCTACAAAGTTTCTGCTGAGAAATTAGCTGACAATCTTATGGGAGCTCCCTTGCTGCTTTTAAGATTCTGTCTTTGTCTGTAACCTTTGGCATTTTAATTATGATGTGTCTTGGTGTGGGCCTGTTTGGGTTCATCTTGTTTGGGTCTCTCTGCACTTCTGAGCTTGTATGTCCATTTCCTTCACCAGGTTAGGGAAGTTTTCTGTCATTATTTCTTCAAACAAGTTTTTAGTTCCTTGTTCTCTCTCTTCTTCTTCTAGTACCCCTATAATGCGAAGTTGGTATGCTTGTTATTGTCCTGGAGGCTCCTTAAAAGCTCCTCAATTTTTTGGATCTTTTTTTTTTTCTTTTGCTGTTTTGGTTGGGTATTTTCTGCTACTTTATCATCTACATCACTGGTTGGATCCTCTGCTTCATCTAATTGACTGTTGATTCCCTGTAATATATTCTTTGTTTCCATTATTGTATCCTTTATTTGTGACCTGTTCTTTTTTATGGTTTTCATCTCATTTTTATGCTCCCTATTTCTCTGTTGAAGTTCTCCCTGAGATCATTGAGCACTTTTATAACCAGTATTTGGAACTCTGTGTCTGATAGATTTGCTTATCTCATTTTTGCTTAGTTCTTTTTCTGGAGCTTTGTTCTGTTCTTTTATTTGGGACATGTTTCTGTGTCTCCCCATTTTGGCTGCCTCCCTGTGTTTGTTTCTATGTATTAGGTAGGGCTGCTATGTCTTCCAGTCTTAGTAGAGTGACCTTATGTAGTAGGTGTGCTTTGGGGTTCAGTGGTGCAATCTTTCTGGTCACCTGAGCCACACACTCCAGGTGTGTCCCTTCTGTGGGTTGTGTGCCCTCCTCTTGTAGTTGAGCCTTGGTTGATATTTGCACATCAATGAGAGGGACTGACCCTTGGGCTCACTGGTTGTGAGGACTGGCCTTGACTACAGTGGAGGAGCTGTTGTGCAGGGGCTGACCGTGTGGAGCAGGATCTGCCTCAGCAGAACTCTAGAACCTGCCCAATTCACCCCAGGGGTGTGTTACACATGGAGGCTGCTGGGTGATGCCCCAGCTTGTTTTGAAGCTGGCCACTGGGGGCACCAGCCCCAGGACCACCTTCGAGGGATCTGCTGTAGGTCTACTTCAGCCACAGCCCATGCCCCACCTAGGGCCACCCGGCAGGAGCCAGAAAGAAATCCACAGATGGCTGCTGCCGTGCTGTGCTTGGAAGAGCCTTGAGAGGCCAAGCCGCAAACCAGGGCCAGCTGCTGCTAGTGCCAGCTCAGGGCTGCTCAGCCAGAGGTACAGAACACACTCAAGCCAGATGCTGCTTGTCTGGGTTCTGTGAACCTTTGAGAGACTCTAGGAAAGTCTTCAGCTTGAGCCTAGGCAGGCGGTCTGCAGGGAAAAGCCACTGAAAGCAGCCCAGGTGTGCCTGAAATTTGGGCGGGGCCAGGTCTCAAATCGCCAGGGTGGGGCAAACCAATGGCAGAGTCTCAGAAATGGCAGCCACCTGTGTTCACACATCAGGAAGAGGCAGCCTCAACACAGAAACAATGGCCTCTGCCAGCTCCCCCGTCCAGGAGAAAGCCGTCTGTCCAGCCGCCGTCCCAAGCCAGACAACTCACTTTCCCATCATATGTCCCTGCTGCCTTTCCAGCTGCTGCCCCAGCACGGGAGCTCAAAGCAAGTGATTCTACTGGAGGGTAAGTCCATGCGCGGTCCCTTTAATAGGAGCTCCTGTGAGAGCAGCTGCACTCAGTCTCACTCAGTCACCATCTCTGCTGGTTTTCACAACCAGAAATTATGGTTCTCCAGCACTGGAGCCCTGGACTCCTTTAGGGGTGGAGGGGACCCCAACAGCCGAAATAACCCTCCCAATCTTTAAAGGCCACACTTGGGTGTGGGACCAGCCCGTGCCGCCTCTCTCACCTTCCAGTCTGGAGGTGGCTTCTTCTGCGTGTTCTTCGTTGAAAGGCTTCATCAATTCAGCTTGATTTTAGGTGCTTCTCAATAATGCTTGTTTTGTAGCTTAGCTGTAATTTTGACGTGGCTGTGAGAGAAGGTAAACACAGCATTCACCTACTGCGCCGTCTTGATGGTTCTCCAGCCTCTTCTAATAAACCTTTGCATTCCAGCAAGCTGCGGGAAACCCCAAATCCCTGGCTTTTCTTAGCCTTTTTGTCCAGCACTCCGATGATGCTCCCTGCTTCAATACTTCTCAGTTCGTAGATTGCTTCAGAGGAATAACTAGCTCCATAAAGCCTCCTCTAATCTCTGCTGCAGTTCACTCAAGTGACGGCAAGTATTCTCATCATAGGCACGAATTGTGCAGCCGGCGCAAAAAGTTGCTCGGGACTAATACGCCTTAGAAATCTGAGTGAATGGGGGGGGTGTCATTTATGGTGATAGGCTGGAGCTTTTAGTTTTTGAGATGACAAGTTTTTTTTTGTCTTTTGTTTCTTGGGGGAACTCATCACAATTCTAATAGTACCATTTTTTATTTGTGTGGTTTATTCTCCTCCCACTAATTTCTTAAAGATTTGGGTAGTCTTATCTAAATCAGAATGCTTTAAAATATTTCTTAGCAACACTTAACCCATGAGCTCTACTCCTCACTCTTTATACATTAAAACTTCACCTTCCACACTCACCCAATCTGCCATTTGTAATTCTTATTTGTCAAGTGGACCGAGCTTTGCTGTTTGCAACTAAGTGTGGCTGCTTTGGTTAACTGTCAGAAAAGGGAGAGAGAGGGAGGAACTGTTTCCCTTATTTAAGAGTGAATGCCAAAAAAAATTACTTTGAAGGGTTACCCAGGTCACTTGTACTCTAGCAAACATCTATTGGGTTGTCGGGAAAGTAATTTAGTTATTAATGCCTGTTAAAGTCAGGTTTACCGATTTTCCTGTTTTCTGATCCCATTCAGTTGTATTATTTTGAATAGTTTAAAATAGGAATAGTGTTAACAGTAATCTGAGAATTATATAGTTCATTCATTCATTTGTTTAAATACCTACGCTGTACCAAGTACTAGGGGGTACAGAGATGAATATGTCCTTTCCCTAAGTGATTTAATCTTGGGAGAGAGAATCCTAGCACATCAAGTTATCTAAGGGTTAAAGTGTGTTTACAAGATACGGAAGTAGGACCCAGGGCAGATTAGTCCAAGAGAGAAGACATGAAAGTGGCCGCAAGGTCAAGGCTAGCTCCGTGGGCTTCTCAATGCAGAACTGCTCATTTCCCAAAGGACCAGAAGAGTTTGTGTTTCTAATACTGCCTTATAGAGTGGCCCTATTACATGATATAGATAGGAGGCTCCCCAATAATACAAGTTGGCGACATTTTACTGGGCACATTACATTTTGAAGTATCCAGTCCCATTTCCGAATGCCTCTTCAATGTATTAGATAGTAACATTTCAAATTGTTGATATACAGAACTTGGAAACGTGTCATGGAAAAATCATAAGATTCCCAGACAACATACGAGTTTCTTCTCTATTTTTTACTTGTTCCTCCCAACTTACTCATCTTTAGCTTTTCTTCACCAGTCAACACCCAGATTCTGTCCCTGGCTGACTCATAGAATCTGTTTATAATCTTTGAGGGAAATATTCCTCTCAAATTATTTTTATATAATTCAACTTTTATCTTTTGATACATTTAAGTCAATGAGTCTGTGGCCTTTCCCTCAAAAAATAAAATAAAATTTATGAAAACTGCTTGAGGGCAACTGAAATAGATTTAAGCTAGAGAGATTGCCACAAAAAATTACAGACCTGCGGTAAAAGATCATGTTTGCTGTGATATTGTGATTTATAATAAGAATTATATATTTGGTCTTCTTCCCCATTTCTGGCACAGAGCCCTTAAAACCCTTGGGAAGTCCTAAGTGGTGAGAGCTACAAAGGTGTCTTGTTATGTTAATGAGGTGACTTTTGGAAAGCGCCAAAGGCTGGGGGCTGAAGAAACAGTGATGTGATTGGAGAGTTGGAACATTCAGTCCCAACCCCTTGACCTCAGGGGAGGGGAGAGGGGCTGCAGGTTGAAATCAATAGCCAATGGCCAGTGAGTTCATCAAGCATGCCTTTGCACTGAAGTCTCCATAAACACCCAAAGGACTGGGTTGGAAGGGCTCCCGGGTGGTACACACACGGAGGTGACGGGAGAGTGGAGCACAGACAGAGCATGAGGAAGGCCCCTTCCTCATACCTAGCTCTATGCATCTCTTCCATCTGGCTGTTCCTGAATTATATCTTTATAAGAAACCAGTAGTCCAGTAAGTAAATTGTTTCTCTGTGTTCTGTGAGCTGCTCTAACAAATTAATCAAACGCAGGAGGGGAGGTCATGGGAACCTCTGATTTAGAGCCAGTCAGTCAGAAGTACAAGGATAATCTACTTGTGATTGGCACCCGAAGTGGAGGGCGGTCTTGTGGGCCTGAGCCCTTAACCTGTGGAATCTGAGGCTGTCTCCAGGTACATAGTGTCAGAATTGAGTTGAATTGTAGGACACCCCGCTGATGGCTGAGCATTGGTGATGTGGGGGGAAGGGAGGAACCCACACCCTGGAAATGGGTCTCAGAATCTTTATTTCCTAGGTAGACATTTGAGCAAACAATTTATCATAGAGGTTAGGAGTATAGACTAGAAACAGGCTGCACTTTTTCTAAAGTAACAAAATGGTAGACCCAGGAAAACACTGAGGCCAACAACCAGTACAGTGACTCTTTTGACACTTAATGAGACGAGCACTTTCAATTCTGCTTAATACACAATGGGAGAAAACAGGAGACACTGACACAAATAAATCGAAAGTTCTATGGCCTTTGGGTCTTTGTCCTAAAAAAGAGATGATGACAGGTGAGCTGGAAAAGATGTGAGCACTGGGTAAACTGGTGGGCGACTTCTGTGTCCTCAGCTTCCTATGAAAGCTGACACAGTGTTACCAAGAGTCAGCTTCAGGTGACCAAAAAGTGCAAGACACCACTGGATCGAAAGCCCCATTTCTTTGGGAGATTCTCCAAACTGCCCCTTTAGCCCTCTTCCAAATCTTGAAGAACAAGGGATGCTTACATTGTGATTTAAAGGAGGAATTTGCTACATGAGAAAGCACTGTTCTACATGGTATAAGGTACACTGTTAATGTCTGCAGATGACATGATTGAATGAGATACCAAAATGGAAGTGAATTTTTGAATTTCCTTGTGCTGTATCCCCTCAATCTGCAGTCTATAATCCCAGCTACCAAAAGTAAAGAGAATGGAGACAGGCCTTGTGCTTTTCCTGCCTAGATAAGAAAGCAATCCCAGGGCCAAGAAGTGAGTCCTAGCGGCAGGTTGTCAGCAGCCCCATGGATGTCACTGTCAGGTTAGTTCATCTGAGGGTTGTTGCCTGCATTTGTCTTAACTGAATCGTTTACTGGTAATTACCTTACTGATAAGTTCTCTTGTGTGGAGACGCTGATATCCACAAGCTATGCAGACAAAATGTCCATCAGCAAGTCAGGCAAATCCTTTTCCTCTGACTAGAAATAGCCTTCTCTAGCTGTCTTGCTCATCTCTTCTGCAAAACATTAAAACAAACTCATTCGTTCACTTTGCAATTTTAATGTGCAGCAGAAGTAGTAAAAAGGTATAAGAATCAAATAACAGAAATCTTTCTCAGTTGAAGAGGGAATAACATAATGTTTTTAGTTTTCCCAGTTGTTTTTCTCTCAGAAATTTTTCTTAAAACTCTTAGTCTTCTGTTGGTAGTAAGCGCTAACAGGCAGCCAGGTCCAAGAACAAGATCAAACAATGTTAGTGGAAAGCTCAGAGAGCACCAAGGCCGAAACCACCTGCCATTTTCCAGGAGCATGTGTGGTGGTGATTATGGGTTTTGACTGAGTGACTTTTCTCCTGGAAAATTCTTAGTTTGCAGGATAGGATTCAGTCTAGCAATCACTTTTGGTATTCTAGAGAGCCATGGCTTTCAAATGCTCTGACAGCCAACCAAAGTTGTGAGCCACAGCAGTAGGTCCTAGAAACAATGGGAGAGGGCTTTATAAACTGAGGCTTGGAGACTACACGGGTCAGCTGAGGGGAAAACAAAGTGGGTTTAAGAACGCAGACGTGGCTGTGATGCCAGCTAGGCATTCTCCGTGGGCCTCTCTCAGCTGGGGAAGTGTAAGCTGGCTGCCCCCTGAAGGGAAGAATGTCCACATCTGGTTTACAAACTGACAAGGACATTAAGAGTCCCTTGCCTCTGAAGTGCATTTTCTTCCATCAAAAAAAAAGTCTTTTAAAAGTTTTATCTATGGAAATCCTGCTATTCTCCCTCTTTCTAGTAACTATAAAATAAGTCAAACAAAACATCCAGATCCTGACATCAGAGGTGAATCTTACATGAAATTCTCCGCTGTACATTCAGAGGCAACGGAAGGTGAGCTCTTTTCTGCATATTCATAGAATATTAGAACTGTAAGGGCCTAGAAAAAGTCATATTTCACTGTAACTGTTCGCCCTATACATACACATTCTTTCCTGTATAGGGACAAAAGGCAGTGTCCCCCATAAAGACACTTTATATAGTACTCAACTCTGAAGTGGGATTAGGGCACCATCTTGTGGCCAAAATCTATAACGTGGTGAACACAACAGCCTCTATTCCACTTTCTTGGGAGTGTGAATTTTTAGTAATAGTTCACTTTTTCATGACCACATAAAAACACTTTGAGAATAATATTCCGTTTTATATATGCATATAATAAAAACATAATACAGAGGGTGCCAAAAAATGTATACACATTTTAAGAAAAAAATTGTTTTAAAATTGTAATAATATATACCAATAAAAAATGAATACAAGTCACATTTGACTTCTGCAATTACAAGAGGTGCTCAAAGTGGTTACCATCAGCGTAATTTTAATAGTTTTTTCCTTTCTTAAAATGTGTGTACATTTTTTTGGCACCCTCTGGACTAAAAAGAATAAGTCTTATGTAATTGAGTCTGTAGACATCAATCTTAACATTTTTGGCTGAGAAGTTTTTTTGGTGCCATATTTTGGGCTTAGGGAACTGGAGAGTGGAAAAAGGTGAGAAAGGACATCAGAATTTCAAAGTAAATGACTCTAATGTCTTTTTCTGGTGCCAACTTCAAGTACTGGTGCTTTTATATCCCACTAACTTCCTATAGTCACGGCTGTCTTCTCAATATGGATTAGACCTTAGTTGAAAAGCCAGTCCTCCCACTGATCACTGAATGCTGTTGGTTACGCCCCTTTCGACATCATCCTGTCACCCATGTGTTCCACATGCCCACACATCACACTTATGCAGGATTTATTCTCAGAGTAAATTACGTAGTTGTTCAGGTTGGTTCCCAGTGAAGCTATTTCATGTGAACTCAAAACTATGTTAATAATTTGTTTTCTGTCTTCCAGCCCATATTTTCATGCGTACTTTAAAAAAGTACAACTTAGGACCGGCCAAGTGGCACGGTGCTTAAGCACTGGCTTGGGAAGCCAGCGGCCCCGGTTCGGTCCCACATATGAGGGCCAGTGACACTGCCCTCAAAAAAACAAACAAACAAACAAAAAAAGTACAACTTAATTTAGGTTCATAGAAGACTTTACCTTAAAAATTTGTCGAAATCACACCCTTCGTAAAGGATTTGGATTTCTTTCCTTGCAAAGTAGTTTTCATGAACTAGAGCTATATTTGTTCCGTATGTAAATCTGAAAGCAGTCCAGGTTTAGAAGCTTGTAAACCTCAGGGTAAGGATAGGTCCCCTCCAATCTTGTAGGTAAGGTCCTACCAACTGCCCTGAACAGGAGAAATTGGGGGTCACACCATCAGCACTACTTATGGAGGGGAGAAAGGATTACTGTGTTTGCAACTAAATTCTTTACAAACCTGAGATGCTTATAAAAGCATGTTTCCTTGTGGTGGATGACACATAACTGGCATTTTGCCACTGGGTTAGGTCCTCTGTCCGTGTTAAATTGTTAAGTGTTGGAGTTAACTCTCAAAAGGAAGGTGAAATAATTTACATTTAACCTACCAATTCAGCCAACTACGTAATTCTCAAACCTTCCACTCCAAAACCAGTCTGGCATTAGCTGTGATGACTGAAAGCCTCTTTCTTATGATGTAAGCTCCACTTTCCTAACCAGTCTCAGGAAACGCGTTTCAAAGGTCCTTCATCTTCCTTTATAAAGATTTCATAGCACAAGTGCTATCAGTTTAAACATATTACCTTTTCTATTCTCAACTCCCACTTTTCTTGTTTACTCCTGGGAGTGACTACTGGCAGACTGAAACTTAAATTACTGTTGCCAAAAAGTTAAAAATAAGTAAATCAAAGGGAATTTGCAGCTGGAGGATTACTGAATTGAACACAGAGGATTGAAGAACCAGGACACACTCTTAAGATTTGCTCTCTACTGATTATAAGTGTAACAGTGACTTAAAAGAGCTCTTTGTACATTGGAGCTGTGATCATGGTTGTGGGATATGAAATTGACAAATACACGCTTTATTTTTCCATTAGTATCACCATCAACATTTAAGCTTTTGACTTTCCTGTTTTGTTTTAAAAGCATAAAATGTACCATTTTTGCCATTTGATAGACACTGAATAACTATGAAATAAGTATACAGAATTTTAAACTGGGAAAGAATCTAGATCTCATGTAAATACCTAATTGTTATGATTTGCACCTTACATTTCTAAAGATTAAGAAGTATAGGGCCCGCCAAGTGGCGCGGTGGTTAAGCTCTGGCTTGGGAAGCCAGCAGCCCCGGTTCGGGTCCCACATATGAGGGCCAGTGACACTGCCTTCAAAAAAAAAAAAAAAAAAAAAAAATTAAAGAAGTATAATATTATTATTTTAGCTAAAATTGTATTAGAGGCCAAGTTCAATAACCCCTGGATATTTCAAATTAAACTATGATGAAACAATTAGAGAAAGAGTACTTTTTTATTGGTATTACAGCCAATTCACATAAAACATATATTCCAATTATGATACCTCAAAGCTAGAAAGGAATAAAATATACCTAACTGTACGTTACCTACAATAATAAAATCAAGGACTCCAGGAAATATTTAATGGGATAAGATCAAAAAAAAACTTCTGACAAAACAAAAATGATTAAAAAAAACAAACCAAAAAACATGACTTGATGAATACTTGTTTAATTTTAGAAACTCAGTATGAGGAATAAGATACACTTCTTTACAATTTGAAAAATGTCCAGCTTTGAACATCTGTGACATTTGTCTCACTGTTTTCCTGACCGATTGCGGGTTCCCGCATCTCCGGCTGGCTAGCTGGCAGCCACAGTCCTTTCTGCCCTTACGTTCTCTCTGGGCTTGGAGTAGTCCCAGGGCCGTCTGTTCTCAGTGAATCCATAGAATTTCTTAAGTGCCACTCGAGCAGCTTCTTCTTCTGCAACCAGTACCGTCTCTCCAGGTCCTTCTGCAATTAGCTTTTTATCACTAGGAAAAAACCCAACAGTAGTCTGAAATTACATGGTGCATCACAAAACACAGTCCACAGATCAGTTTTGCCTTGTAAATCTTATTTTGGCAATAATATCCACCAGAAGTAACAGAAATACTGTACCATTTTTTCTTTTGACCAGTAATAATATGTGAGCTGCTGATAGAGGATGTGCGTAAGGCTTGCCAATCTGATAAGCAAAAGAGTATCTTTGTTGTTTTGCTTTGCACTTTAATTAAAGCTAAAGGAGAAACATGACAACAACACCCATCTTCTCCTCTGTGGTGTCTTTCGTTGCTTTTATACCGAGGTCCTACATCATAGAAAGACTAGAAAAATATTTACCTAAGTTCTTAGTTATCTGATAATTACTGTTTACATTTAACACTTCAATCCACCTGAAATTAATTTGGGGCAGATCAACTGTTAACTAAGAAAACTAAACAGTTCTGAACATGAATTGATTTATACATTTTGATGGACAACTAAACCCTTCTTTTTCCAGTTCTTGGCTCAGGTGAAACTGTTACAAGTGTGGATTAGGGTTAAATCTGTAAACTTATGAAATGAAAACATTTATTTTTCCACAGAAATATTCAGATTAACATGAAATTCTACCGTGAATAGTAGGTTATCAAAAGCTACTATTAGCAAACCATAGATTACTGATCCTCCCCTAAGAATAACCAGCAGGAAAGGAAGCAGTATATAGATAATCACAGGAATGAGATGTTCACAAACCTTTTAATGCAATTAGAGGCTATCTTAAGGAATTGTGAAAAGTCAGTTTTTAAGGCTTCCAACCAACATTATGAAGATTAAAATGTTACTAACCAGTATAAGCCAACAAAATACACAGGCAAAGCTGTGGTGCTTCCAGACTGCCTCGTAAGTCTGGATTCAGGAGGCGAAATGTTCCTTTTCTTCAGTTCTTCTACCAGTAGACCCATGGGATTTGCTATCTTCCAAATCTCAAAAAGTTCTTTTCCAGTCATTTGAGTAATTAAGAAATCCTACATGTAAAAATACAATTTGTAGATTTAAATTTGTATAAAGAAAATAAGGACCATAATTCAAAGTACACTTTTAACAGAAATTAAAAGCTTAATGGGAAATAAAAATATGTACTATTCTTTTTCATTCCCATATAGTTTTTCATATAAATTTTACTACAAAAATCATAGTTGTAGGTGAAATCCTGTCTCATACTTTAGAAATGTATGTTACACATATTTTTCATCAGTAAGAAAAATATTTTTTAAAAGAGTTGAATTAATGAAGAAGTAGTAATAACTTCTGGCAGAAACTATTATAAAAAGGTGCTAAATACTTCCTTGTCTATGTTCATGACTTTAAAAATCATTTAAATAATTTTAACTGTCTTTTAAAAAATGTTTTGGTTTATAATACTCTCCACTTATAAGACTAAGAAAACTGAGGAGCAAATTATGAACATTCAGAGCAGAAGAGAATCTTTTCGGCAATAAAAAATTATGTTATATAGAAAATATGGGAACAAACATTGATTTTCACAACAATACACTGCAATAAACTCATGTTAACAAAGACAGTATATAAAAGGATGGGTAAATCGGGCAGGAGGGGAGAAGTTAAAAAGTATCCCTTAGTTCAAAAAATAGTCTATATCATTAGAAACTTTTGCAAGCACCAGACCTCTATTTCAGCTTCATTAATAAAAATATTTACAAGTCCATTTTCAGATGGAGATTTTGTATCTTTCAACATAAAGAGACAGAGGGGCCTTATGAGACAAATATGGTTATTCACCTGTGTGTGAAATCACTGGACTGTTACTTGCCATATAGAATAACCAACTGTATGGTAAGGAAAAACAATTTTAATGCCTAAGATATTAGTAGGAATATAAAAAGAAACCTTCATTTTTCTGGGGTGATTACTCATGCCTCCCATTCGCTCCTCTTGGCTCCTGGTCTGATTAGTTTATTATCAGAGGTTTCAGTAGGGTGTGGGTTGTTGAATATTCCAATCTCATCTCCCAGAACAAGGAAGCAGTATGAAGAAATGATGTATCCAGAATAAAATGCATGCACATTCGATCATGGAGACCTCCCCCTCCCGCTGTCCCTGCATCAGCCTAGCCAAGGCCATCACATGCGCACTCCTCAGGAAGCTAAGATCAGCGCTGCTCACGTTTGGAGGGGGCGGAAGTAGCACCGGGAGAGCTGGTTTAGGCAGATTCCTGGGCCCTCCCCCCACAGGTTCTGATCCAGTGGTCAGGGGCGATGCCCAAGAATCTGCATTTCTAATAAGTTCTCAGCGGAGGTCATGCCGAACCACATTCCCAGGAGCACAGGTTTATATGTGTTTTCATACTCCAGCTCAGAAAGATCCAGACCCATCATCTCCCATCACTTTCCCAGGTACCATATGATCTGGCTACACATAATGACGTGTGGTCCCCCAAGCACAAGCTCATCCTCAAGGCTTCTTCCTGGAATGTCCTTAGGGGCGAGCATCACTTGTGTAAAACCTTCCCTAACCCTGCTAGAGTCGCTTCCTCTGGGTCCCTGCACCTCTACAATAAATATCTCAATGACAGCAGCCACATTCCCCTCTACCTGCCCAGTGAGCTGTGAATAGGACCCTGAAGGCACAAATCCCAACTCTTAGCTCTGGCACCAGAGCCTGGCACGCACGCAGCAGACAACACCTATCAGGTGGACAAATGAATAAAAGAAGACAATTCAAACCTGTCAGTTCTAGTATGGGAGACAAAAAAGCTATGTATTCCTCTAGACGTAGGAGTAGACATCTGAATTATCTATCTCTAATAGGATCGACAACTGGAACTCTCCACAGACGCACTAACTAGAACATGGTAAACAAATATGTCCAAACGGTCTCATGACTACCTTGTAAAAATTTCAAAAAGGTGACCAAAATGTTTTTAAAGAGTTCTAAGACTCCACAGAAGCTACAGTGATCAAGAGAATAGAACTCAGTGGAGGATTTGTGAGAATTTCTTTAGAAAAAGCTATTTAATTGTGGGAGGGGCATCTGGGGTGAGGGACGCACAGTCAGCTGGCAGCTTAAAAGCAATGGGCTGGCAGAAGCTGCCTGTAGTAGAGGGGTACCAGTCTGCAACTGACGTCAGAGGTATCAAAAGCCTTAAGACCTGGTGCGGAACTCACAGAAAGGATGTCATTTTAAAGAAATCCTTCCAGGAACCCAGAAGCTGAGAAGGGAAGGAGAAGGCAACACCCAAGTAAAGGAACATGGTTGGAAGTTTCCAGCAGCGGACACAGTGCCCACTAGGCTCTGTTTTAAACATCAACCAGCTCAGAAAGCCCTACACCAGCTTACAGTCATCAAGTCACGTGACAATCTCCTGCTCTCCTTTCTCCTTCTTTCCCTGAGCTCCCCCTCCAGTCAGTTAATACACCTACTTCCCAAAGGCAGGCGGGGAGTCCACCACGTGGGGTTAGAAGAAGATAGCTTTTCCCTGGGAACAAAGCCTGAGTCTTGGTGAACACAGGCATCCTTTTCCATAAATTATCAAACTCACTATCAAAAATAAATGAACAGATTCCAACAGCAAAGGACTCTAGTTGAGAGGACCTGACATTCATATGTCTGAATAAAGACTTTTTTTTTAAATAAAGTGATTGTATGGATTATTTCATTATGTATGCATAAGTAACCAAAAACTCACGCAGATGATAAAACTTCTCCCAGTTAATAAATTCTAAAAGGACAGTGAGAATCAAGTCATACCAACTACAGAGTATTTTAATTAGCTATCAGAAATCCAAGATTTTATCACTTGTAAGAGCAGCAGCTGGCACTTCAGCATGAAGGCCCCTAACCACACTCAGCCCTCCAATGGTGAGCTTTGATCTCATTCACTCACTAAACATCCAGTGGGCATATATATGTATGCACGATCCTTGTACCTAAGGATGGAAAGCTAAAGACACTGCAGTCCTTACAAACTCGCTTCAGGTCCTTCTCAGTTTTGGTTGTAAGAGTTTCACATACAACCTCCCGAGGTCATATGGCATGGAAATAAATGACAAAAAGAAACGGTACCTTCCTGTCCACCTCAAGCATACTCCGGGACGTGCAAGTACTAGTTACCTACCCTGATGAAAAGAGCAGCCCTCTCAGGTCCGCTGCTCTGCAGCAGGGCTCCGATTACTGCAAAGAAAGTCTGCCGTAACACCGTCAGGGGTACTGGAAATTCTGCACTCAGCGTCAACTGCTCCACAGCCAAGTTTCTAGCCACACAACACACGATTTCCTCACCAGCGAGAAACT
This sequence comes from Aselliscus stoliczkanus, assembly GCA_033961575.1. Classification (NCBI taxonomy): domain Eukaryota; kingdom Metazoa; phylum Chordata; class Mammalia; order Chiroptera; family Hipposideridae; genus Aselliscus; species Aselliscus stoliczkanus. The sequence goes on along the minus strand of CM066731.1, from coordinate 164,750,958 downwards.
CAACAAGACTTTGAACGCCTTCTGAGGGCAAGTCTGGGTATGCGTCCTCAAAAGCCCGTGTGAGGCATGTTTGTGAAAAAGATGTCCCTTGTTCAGATAACTCTTGATTATCTTTAAGATTCAGAAGAACGGCTTCTTTCTCTATTCCAAGTTTTTGGCGTTTGGCCTCCTCACTTTTAATATAGCAGCTATTGACAAATGCAGTTTTGAGAAGATCTAAGGAAAAGGTTTCTTGTAACCGATGTCCAAATGCTTGTATTTCAGCATGGTAATCCCAATTGGGCTTCTCTGAACTGAAAATGTAAAATGAAAGACAGTAAGAGATGGTAAAAAGAACAAGATAGTACTATGATGCAAAACATTTTCATTATGATACAATTTTATTAATTATATAAAGGAAATAATAAAAGATTTCCATCTTAATGCCAGGCTTTGCTTTTCTGAAAGTTAAAATTCAAGCTAGGGGCCAGCCGAGTGGCGCATTGGTTAAGCACTGGTTTTGGGATGCCAGCGGCCCCGGTTCGGATCCCACATGAGGGCCAGTGACACTGCCCTCTACAGCTAACAACAGCTCCACCTGGAGCTGGGCTGTGCGAGCCCCGGTGATGGTGTGGGCTGCAGCCCCTGCTGCAGTAGGCTGCCATAGGCTACAGTGAGTGGCCTGTAGCCAGCGTGAGCGGCTGGCAGCCAAGCGTGAGCTGCCAATAGCCGGGGTGAGCGACATCCAGAGGCCAGCGACCCATCTGCCTCATCCGGGAAGAGCGCAATGACGATACCAACAGTGAAGCAACATCCTCTGCAACTAAACTGAAGAACAAAAAGATAGCAACTTGTCTGTTCCTCTTCCCCGATTCCCCAACGCTGTTCCCCTCCACCAATTCCCCAATAAAATCTTTAAAAAAAAAAAAATTCAGCTAGATGATTACTTGCAATTCTTTGCTTGATAACACCGTTGCCACATTAAAGTGGTTCTTCAACATCAAGAGACTAAGCCATCATCCTAACTTTTAGCTTCCTTATTTCTGCTCTAACCACGGACCTACGCTTAATACACAGGTGTGAAATACAAATTGTTCAAGCCATAAACAATAAATACATTGTATTTATTTTGTATTTTATTAAGTTGTGAAAACATTTATTTAAATTAGCAATTAAATAGTCTAGTATCAATATTATAAATAAGTTAAAAGTTCATAATCATTCCCAAGAATGACTTAAAAGGTCTTTTTTTTTTTTTTTTTAGCTGAGCCATCCTGCCACCTGTTGGCAGCTCAGCGACAGCTCAGCTCAGGCTGGGCATCGAACTACTGTTGCTCAGAGCTCAGCTCGCACTCTTGAGGAGCTCTTAACCAACTGAGCCACTCGGCTGGCCCTAAAAGGTCTTTTTTTTAAAAAAAGACAATAAATCCCAAATAACTAAAAAGGGCAGCAAAGTGCAAAGACATGGGTCATAAATCATAGGATGTATACAATCTATATAATCCATAGTTTCTTCCAACGGTAAAAGCCAAAGATGACTATCCTCATAATAATCAAAGAAATGTGAATAATTAAAGAAATGCTGCTTTTTTACCTATTAGGAAAAGAACTTGATATTCTGTGTGGAAAGACTATAGGACTATGAACACAAAGTTTCCTACTGGTAGGTGTATACACTAGATTCATTTTTTTTTTTTGGAGGAAAATATTAAAACAGTTACCAAAATTTCATACTAAATCTCCAAAGGAGTAATAACTTCAAAGCTATTCACTGTTCCATTGTAAAAACAATATGAAACTCAAATACCCATAAAGGGAACCATAAAAGAGGGAGGCACATCTATTGGTACTGCCAGGACTACATGTCAGACACATTATTAAAGAGGAAAAAAAAAATGCTGCGGAAGAAAAACAGATCACGTACTAACTTGACAAGCTGAGGGGAGGCCTGCATGGTGAGCTTTCCAAATTCAGAGAACGAAAGTACCCACATAGGATGGTCTGAACATAAAAGTTCCTAACCAAAAGCAAGTCATAGAGGGTAGTCATGTCCTAAGACGGTAGCTTCCTTGACAAAGGTCAGTCCTTTCCTTAAGTGAGCCTGTCTGTGGTCTTTTTGCATCCATGATAACATACCTTTGAAGTGTCAGAGTGACCTCCTTTTCCAGACCCCTCAGGACTCAACCTCCACACAAAGGCAGGAGACCCCGGCACCCCTGATTATTACCTTGCTGCCCGCACACCATCTCTAAGGGCTGTAAACGTTCATTAACTACCCCGTACCCACCAATGTAAAAGTTCATGTCTCTCCATTTCACTTTTTCTCCAATCCTAGAGATTTCCCCCCCTTTGCTCTCTCCTGCCTCCTTAATCTACCACCAATGGATTTCAGTAACCTTTCTTAAGTCTCCTCCTTTTAGTCTAAACTACAAAAATACATTGCAAAACTGCCACTCCCAGAGCATTTTTTTCAATCTGTTGGAGATTTTGCTTCCTGGCGATGGTCGTCAGTTTGGCTCAAATAAACTCATAAAAACTCGCTCTGGGGTTTGGAAGTGTCTACCTGCTGACAAGGCCAAACCTCAGGTATATAGCAGAATCTCACTTGGAGCTATCACGATCTAAGTCTCTTTCTGCCAGATGCAGCCTCTTCTACTGCTGCAACAAACTTAATTGAGGCAAAAGCCTACAACTAAACCGTTTCCCTTTCATTCTGGACAGTGTGGACTTGTGGCTATAATACACTTATCTTCTCCTTCCTCTACACCACCATGCCGTGCATCCATCCACACCCAGCGAACTCTCAGGCATTGCAAAACGGGTTTCCACATCCAAGCCCACACACAGGTCACCCTCCAGATGGCCTCACTTCTCACAACTCACTTTTTTTTTTTTTTTTTGAGGGCAGTGTCATTGGCCCTCATATGTGGGACCCGAACCCGGGCCGCTGGCTTCCCAGGCCAGCACTTAACCACCGCGCCACTCGGCCGGTCCCTATGTTGTTATTTTCATAAATTGTATTTTTATCCACTGTGAACCCATTAACACCTTTGTAATATTATTTTTACGGATTTGCCTTTTGAATCATATAGAAAAGAAAAAGAGGAGCTACAAACCAAAAGTTGACCACTTGCTTTTTTTTGTTTGTTTTTTGAGGGCAGTGTCCCTGACCCTCCTAGGTGGGACCCGAACCCGAGCCGCTGGCGTCCCACTCGGCCGGCCCCCACTTCCCACAATTCTCAGATGGCGGGTCACACGTGGTGGTCCCGAAGCCGCGGGCAGCCCCGCGCTCTGCCCCGCCTCCGAAATCTGTTTCCTTGGGCTCCGTGTACAGGTCACCTGGGGGTCGCAGACCTCGCAGCCTCAGGCCAGGCGCGCATCAGTGGCGAGCGACCCCCCCGGCGGCCGGGCCAAAGCCACGCGGGAGGCGGCGCCGGCCCTGCACCGCCGCCGCGGTGCACACCCCCCAGGCAGCTCTTACCGGCGCACGGGCGGCGGCGGGCACCGGAGCAGACGCCACCGCTCTAACTCCTTCTGAAAGCGGAAGGCTGCGCGGGCTCGCTTGTGCGTCCCCCGAACGGGCGGGGCGAGAGCCGGGGAAGCGAGCACCAAGAGGCAGTGCGAGCCCCGCCGCAGCAGCCTCACTAGCCCGGATGCCATTGCAAAGGAGAACGCAATGGGCGGCGGAAGGAAGCAAGTCGGACCAGTGTTCTGGGAACACATTTCCCCCCGCCCCCGGAACTGGCGCGCAGAGCGAGGCCGGGGCGGGGGCCGGGACGCGGGGGGCGGGGCCGGGACGCGGGGGGCGGGGCGGCTGGGGTGGAGTGTGACTGCGCGTGCGCGAACGCTGGTTCGTGCCAACTGAATAATAGATTACTTTTGGTTGAGAGTACTGGGGGCCGTTTGGAGTCTGACACGTATGAAAAAAGTTGCTTCTCTTCTTCCTTTCTTTCTTAGTGAATCAAAAAGAAAAAAAAACACAACAAAACACTTGTTTCACGTTCAGTTGAAAGGAAACACTAGTTCTCAAAAATACTACTTGACAGTGTATATTTAGTCTTAGTTCCAGGCCAACCATCCAAGCCACTATTGAAGAGCAAATATTTACTTGGCATGTCTCCAAAAGCCTTCCTTTCAGGTGCCCTGGAATAAGAGACATTGATCTACCCCAAATTAAAATTTATTTAAGAACAATCTAACTTTATAAAGCATCAAACTTTATAAAGCATCAAAAAAAAAAAGGACTAGGAAAAAAAAACATAAAAATGGGAACAGTGGGATTATAAGGCGTTTTTTTCTTTATCGCCAGCTCTCTATTGCTTTCTTACCAACTGTTAGTTTTTTTAAACTCATATTAATTTAAAAAGGAAGATTTGTCTGGCCAATTTTGAGTTGCTTGCTGAACATCTAGACCCTCAAAGGAGCACCTCTTTCTGTGGTCTTTTTACTTGTTAACAGCATCAGCATCCCCTGCAATCACCCAGATGGGACTCCTATGTTTTCATTTGTTCCTATTTCCAAAAACACCTTCTTTTGTCCAGTTGCCAAGTCCTTTTTCCATGTGTTTCTACAGCCTGATGGCTAGCCTTCTCTCTCTCCCAGGTTATTGTAATTGGCCTCCAAACAGGTCTTATCCCTTCCTCCCTTAGCCGGTCACAGTTCACCTACAAGTCATCCCCCTGAAACACAGACCTGAGCATGTTACTATTTAGCTCAAAAATGTCATTAGCCTCCTGACTGACACACCCTTGCCTTTTAAAATTGAAGGCAGATTAAGCCAGTCTTCTGCTCAAACTCTCCAATGGCTTTCCATCTCACTTAAAGGAAAAGTCAAAGTCCTTACCATGGCCTCATGGCTTGATGTGGTCTGTCTGGTGACCCTTCTGTCCTTATCGCTCTCTGCACTCCTGTCTGCTCCAGCCACATCAGCTGCCTTGCCAAGCCTAGAAAACCCCAGGCATGCTCTCACCTCAGGGCCTTAGCACTTGCTGTTCCCTTTTCCAGGACAGCACTTCTTCATATTTCCACATGGCGTACTCCCTCCTCTCATTCTTGGTTCAAATGTCACCTCTGTGAGGTCTTCCTGGGCTGCCTGTCTCCGGTTGCATTCTCCAGAAGCAGAAGCTGAGACAGGTTGGCATACAAGGTGAAGGGCTGGAGATGTAACAGGATTAGACAGATGAAGTCAGCTGAAATGCAGGCCTGATAAAGTCTCCTGCAAAGGAGAGAGCTCTGGAGCCAGACTTAGACTAGACGAGGCTAACGCTGTAATTGGTAAAGAAACAGGAGCCACTTATATTAGCCAGAATAGGGGAATGTTTGATTTTTTTTTTTTTTCCATAACGTTCATGTTCTGGCTGTGTTTAGATAAGTTTATGAAGTCGCCTTGTCAGATGTTTATGTTGCACTGGAATGAGCTGCAAACACCCAGCCAGTTCCTGGCAACACAGAAGCCTGGCTGATACTACCAGGCCAGCTGGAGGCCGACGGCTGCCTTTCTCTTTCTCATAGCTGTGACCTTAAGCAAGTGATTTCAATTCTCCGTGGTTTACTTTTCTTACGTCTACAATGAGAATGCAAGCGCACTTATCTCTCCATGTTTTAAGGTTGTTATCAGTGTTAAAGGAAATAATCCAGATATTGAGATAATGCCTGGTGTATACGTATTTTTTCACACTAACATCTCTGAAATGAAGATGTCTTCCAAATAATGGCTTCTTAAAATTAATGCAGTGTAGGGCCGGCAGAGTGGTGCGGTGGTTAAGCGCGGGCTTGGGAAGCCAGTGGCCCCGGTTCGGGTCCCACATATGAGGGCCAGTGACACTGCCCTCAAAAAAAAAAAATTAGTCATATAAACATTCAGATATATGGATATAATCAAATTAGAATAGAAATTTTTAATTAAAAATAAAATACAGGGCCGGCCAAGTGGCATGGTGGGTAAGCGCTGGCTTGAGAAACCAGTGGCCCTGGTTCGGGTCCCACATATGAGGGCCAGTGTCACTGCCCTCAAAAAAAAAAAAATTGATACAATGTAGTGTTATTCTTTTCTGAAGACTCTGGTTTGGGGGGCAATTCCTCTTCCTGGCCACCTGCTGACTCCATTCTTGGGTGAACGCCTTTACTTTTTACCCTTTGTAACTGTGTCCCCACTTGGCCGCCAGCCCATTAAATTCAGCTGCGCGGCTTCCCCAGGCAATACGGGCGGCGGCAGCACTCGGGAGCTTACGGCGGCGCTGCCCCCCCACTCCCGCCCCGCGGCCCGGGGGCCGAATCGAAACCGGCGCGTCCCCGCCCGCCCCGCCGTCAGCTGCTGGGCCGCCGAGCGAACATGGCGGCCGAGATCCACTCCAGGCCGCAGAGCAGCCGCCCGGGGCTGCTGAGCAAGATCGAGGGGCACCAAGACGCCGTCACGGCCGCCCTGCTCATCCCCAAGGAGGACGGCGTCATCACGGCCAGCGAGGACAGGTCGGGGCCGCGGGCGGCGCGCCGGGGGCGGGCGGCGGGGGCCTGTGCGCGTGGGGGCGGCCCCGAACCCGTGCCCCCGCCGCGCCCTCTGCTCGCTGGCTTTCCACGCGTGAGCCCCCGCCTCGATCCCCGCTGCTCCCCTCCGGCGCGGAGCCCTGGTGCCTGCCACGCCCCTCCACTCCGCGGTCCGTGGCCTCGGCGCCCCTCCATCTGGGGGCCCTGGCCCCCCGGTCCCACTGAGTCCTTCCAGCCGGAGACTCTGGTCCCGATGCGCCCCTGCAGCCGGAGTTTCGGGTCCCGCCCGGGGCCGCCGCTGCGCCCCTCTATCTGGGGGCCCTGGCCCCCCGGTCCCACTGTGTCCTTCCAGCCGGAGACCCTGGTCCCGATGCGCCCCTGCAGCCGGAGTTTCGGGTCCCGCCCGGGGCCGCCGCTGCGCCCCTCTATCCGGGGGCACTGGCCCCCCGATCCCACTGTCCTTCCAGCCGGAGACCCTGGTCCCGATGCGCCCCTGCAGCCGGAGTTTCGGGTCCCGCCTGGGGCCGCCGCTGCGCCCCTCTATCTGGGGGCCCTGGTCCCCCGGTCCCACTGTGTCCTTCCAGCCGGAGACCCTGGTCCCGATGCGCCCCTGCAGCCGGAGTTTCGGGTTCCGCCCGGGGCCGCCGCTGCGCCCCTCTGGCCCGGACCCCGTCCACTCCTGCAGCCCAGGCCCCCTGAGCCCACCCCTGCGCTATGGGATTTCGCCCGGAGCTGCCCGCGCCCCGCCCTCGGGGGCGTCCTTGCCCCCCCCCCCCCGGCCAGGTCCTAGCCTCCTGCTCGGGAGCTGGGAGGACGCTGGCGGTCACCGCCGGTCCTGGCGCCTGGGTCCCCTTATAACACAAGCCCCCGGGGCCCCCACGCTCTTCCTTCTGCTGCGCCCTGCACTTGACACCTCTCCCTTGCGCAACACCGAGCTCCCTAGACCATTTAATTTGTGTACAGCTAGAATCACCTGAACGCTTACTAGTTTGTTTGCTTTTTCTAAACGCGACTCATTGAAAACAGAATGCTTTGATTTGAGAGGAAATATTTCCATCACGAATGGAAAAGGAGTGTCACTTGCCATAAAGAAGTAAAGTAATAGCTAAAACATGTTCCGCTGTGTGCGCTGAAAGCCATCTCTTTCCTGTGCTAAGACATCTTACATCCGATGCCCACTGTACTTTGGGAAACACTGATCTGATTCCATTTCCTCGTTTTAACCAAGAGGAACTGAGGCCTGTGGAGAATCACAGAGATACTGATGAAGCCAGCAGTGCCACCCAGGGCTCCCCACTCCAGCCATCGGGTCTTTCCAGAGCTGTGTGATTGATTGGAGAGATGCTTGTGTAAAACTTGAGCGTTGTTCAAGCCCTAAATGTTTAAAGGCTTAGTACTTTACTGTGGGAATTGGAAGGACAAGACTGATGTTTATTGAGTGAACCCTTGTCCTCCATACAATGAGTGATCTGAAATGGTGGTATTCCAGAAGTTGGGAGGCTTTCTGGAAGATGGACTGTACTGTGGTTCTCTTAAAGCTGAAGGCATAGTGTCCAGCCTTTGCGTAATTATCTTTGGAAATTAACTTGGAGAGCCTGTCCTGAATGGGAAGAGAAAACGCGAAGCCCGCAGTGCCCATTTGACCTTTGTGTTTTGCTTTTGAGTAAGTTTATGGTGAGCAGGCAGTGGCCTCTCCCTGCCAGTTTACAAGTTGCTGGCCTCAAACAAGGTAGGGAATGATTGGTAGGACGGGTGTGTGTAAGCAGGAAGGGAGTGGGAGAGAGGGGTACACAAGCCCCAGGGAGGAAAGGGGAATGTAAAAACTACAGGCACAGGACAGAATAATGATATTTGCAGATAGGAGCTTAGATGCGGACAACACTTTATAAAGCTAGCTGTCTTCAGTCAGTAAAATATTTTATTCGTGACTCATGCATGTTGGGTAAATTGCTGAATATTTGAGATTACTGGCCAAGAGCAGTGCTGATAAATGTTTTATGGGAAGTGATTACTTAGCTGCTCTGGGACCAAAATATTCTGGGGGAGCCTTAGATCAGCTCATTTTTTCACTCGGGCACAGCAGGGCCTGGCAGATGACTGGACCAGGTGAGGGTTGGCCCTTGGGTTTCTAATTTATGTTTCAGGCCCATGGAACTTCCCTGCAGGTAGGACAACTTTTTAAGAAGGTGCCACACTTTATGAGATTTAATGAAAACACACGGCTATGGGTTTTTTTTGTTGTTGGTTGTGGTGGTTTGTTTTTACATTATCATAAGTATATGCCATATTCTGCAAGCATTTATTCATTAATTCATTTATTCATGCATTCATGTATTTAGAAATATTGTACTGAGTGAGTACCAGACCCTGGGGATACAACAGGGATCAAAAGCCACACTACCTGCCCTTATATAACTTCTGATTTAAATTCATTTTTATGGCCCCTGATCTGATGGAGCCAGCATGTTGTGGAAACAGAGCACTGGCCTACCTATTCATCAAACAAGCATTTATTGCACACTAAATGTGTGCACCAGTGCTAGACCTGTGGGGTAGAAAGACAGCTGACCCCGAAATTGCTGTTTCCAAAGGGCTGGACAGTATGGTGAAGAGATGGCCCTGTGCTCTCAGCTCCCAGGGTGCGGGGAAGACACAGAGTGGCCTTGAGTGAGGGCCAGGGTTCAAGGAAAGCCTTCTAAAGGAGATGTCATTAGGCAGAGGCATGGTCTGTGTGAAGGAAGGAGGGTGTGCATCCATGTTCCAGGCAGAGGGAAAGAACAGGAGGCAGAAATGAGCCACAGTTATTTCTAGGTGACCAAAGCAAAAAGTGTGTGATTGGCCAGCTCAGGAGAGAGGAATGAGAGCTGGAAGGCCCAGTGCCCAGTTTTGGGAAAGCCTTCCTGTGGGCCACTCTTAGGAATTTGGACTTTATTTTGCAGGCGGTGAGGACCCATCCGAGTTCAAAGCAAGCCAATGACATGATCAGAATTTGTACTTTAAAACTAACAATAGCTAGCGAACCTTTTAAAAGTCCCTTGTCTGTGTCAGTACAGAATTAGACCTTATGTATGTTATTGCATGCAATCCTCACATCTCCCCACAAGCTAGGTACAGTTACCTTCCCTTACCAGCAGTTCCAAAATTCAGTATATTCTAAAAGTCAAAAGTGGTTTTTTGTTGTTGTTGTTGTTGTTTTGTAAGTTGGGCCTGAAAACTCATTGGTGCTAAAACTTGGTTAGAATAGGTAAGGATATTTGTAATCTTTACTTACCCCATGCAATGTGAATATTTTACTGTAGAAATAGCAATGCATTCAGTTGCAGACCCCACTGAGAGTGTTATGGAGTATCCAGTATAGTCTACTGCAGTGGGTGTTTGACAGCGTGGAGAACAGAGGCACAAAAGACATTGAAGTAACTGTCCAAGGTCACATAGTTAGTAAATAATAGGACTGAGATTTGAACCCAGGGCTGACTCTGACGCTCTAGTTTTTTCTGCCATGCATCTACTTTTTCCTGCACTTTTGGAGAAATTGAGTTCAGGTAGTATCAATCAATGACTGACTACTCTGGCAGCAAGTGTAAAATGCTGGGGTACTACTTTTTGCTATGATTCAGTTATCCTTCCTTTTTATTAATTTTCAGGGTTGAAAAAAAATGGGCTTGTACCTTTTCTCTACAACTGCTGTGTTAATGCTCTGAAAAGTAACTTTTAACATTTAAAGTAGGGTCCAGCTGAAGTTCGCTCATTTATAAAACTATAAGCAGTGAGAACTAGCTCAGAGCATTTTGAGAGGAAAAGTGAAAGATGTGATGGTCATCCTGAATTTAGTGTCCATTTTTCTAAACTCAGCCAGTGATTCTCAGTCCGGTGTGACTTTGTCCCGCAGGGGACATTTGGCAATTTCTGGAGACAGTTGTCACGACTAGAGGAGGTTACTACTGGCACCTAGCTGGTAGAGGTCAAGGCTCTGCTCAGCATTTTGTGATGCACAGGACAGTCCTTCCTAAAAAGAATTGTCCAGCCCCAAACGTCAGTAGTACCGAGGCTGAGAAAGCCTGGGCTGTCCTTGTTTAATGCTAGAGAGTGGTTGTCAAACTTGAGGGAGCATCAGAATCAGATGGATGTCTTGTTAACACACAGATGGCTGGGCCCTACCCCAGAGCTTCTGATTCAGTAGGTCTGGGGTAGGGCCTAAGATTTTATATTTCTGCCAAGTTCTCGGCCATGTTGATGCTGCTGGTCCCGGAACCCCACTTTGAGAACCACTGCTCTACAAGAAAGGCGAGTGGTTGATCACTGCGCTTGCCAGCAGAGAACCTCTAGGAGACACATCTGTTTACACTTTGTCGTCTTTTTTGTCAGCTTCTGGGATATATTTACCTGACATGTACCTCCCCCCTCTATTTCCTAATAAACCCAAACTATATATGACAGAGCTAAAGACAGATAATCCCCCCAAAATGTATTAAACCAGTGTGGACTATGGAGCTTAATTCCGTCATGATTCAGGCAGTGAGCTTAGGGATCTAATCAGAAACCTTTAGGAGTTATTATGCCGTAAAGGGTTAACAGGGTATGGGGATACTTGTATGCATTCGTTTCAATTTTGTTGCAGCAAAAAATGTCCCAAGCTCTTTTGTTTAGGCTAAACCTAAATTAGTATTTTTAACTTGAGTTAAAAATGCTTGCACTTTGGAACTAGAGTATTTGAGCATGCAACGTGTGAGAATGATAAATTTGTAAAGTTAAACAAAATCTTGAGTATTACTATCTTTCTAGTCAGAAACTGTAAAAACAAAAAAGCCTCAGTACTAAGCTGAAGAATTTGAACTGTAGTCATGTTTTCCTGGTGGGGAAATAGAAAATGAGACTCTGCTTTCAGAACAGAACTGAAATTGCTTTTTGAACTTCTTTCCTGTGGAATGCACCACAAATTTAGATGTCAGTGGCTGAAGGATAGAATTTTTAAAAGGTAAAAACTTTATTATAAAGCCATAGAAATAATTGAAGGCTGTAGGCCTGCTCTCTTAATTCCTGAGAAAATAGAGTTTGAAGATGAGTGTGCTTAAACTATGGCTTCTGGGCCAAGATTGATTTCTGCAAGAAATTCAGGGTTGTCTGGCCCAAAGTCAAACAAAGAGAGATCTCATGTGTTTTAAAATATCTTAGTATGCTGCATGGAGGCTGATAAACAATAAAGGTTACAGAAAACCAACTTTTAAAACCATTTTGGTAGCATCATCTTTTTTGTTGTTGTTATACCAGCTATTTATCTTAATATATTTCTTTCCTCTTAGACATTTCTAAACATAGCAAGATGAGTTGAGGGAAAAGTTGTATATTTACTAACTGTTCACGTGGAAACAATCTTAAATAAACAACTTGATTTGTAAGTGTTATGCTTAGGAGGAAACCTGGCATAGCTAGAAGTTGGTAGTTTATACAGAAAAACAGGGTGCTAACCTCTGTAGTTTTGTTGTCATGCAGTGTCTAAAAGTAGACTCTTTTATTGTGTTGTAAAATAAAGTGAAGAAGTGAGAAGGCAGTCAGCCTGGGTGAGAATGCCTTTATTTCTCTGTTGTTACAATCGTTTCCTTTTTATAGCATAGTTAAGAAGATTCTAGATCCATAGTGCCCTAGTTTGAATCCCAGCCATGTGATATTGGACAGGCTACTTATATTCTCTGTATCGTAGGTTTCTCATCTGCAAACTGGAGATAATAATAGTACCTAGCTCATAGGGTTTTGTGAGAAATATATGAATTTATATATGTAAAGCACATAGAACAGTTCCCAGCCTAGAGAAAGCACTGGTGTTTTGGCTACTATTGTTTTCATTCCCTTTTGTTTTTCCATCCAATTACTTCAGTCTCATCAAAAGCTAAAGCTGTCCCTGCTTACTGTGTGTGTTTGTTTGTGTCTGCCTGTGTGTTTGCAGATAAAATAAAGTTTTTCCTGTCTGAATAGGACAATACCATTTTGGGAGTCACTTAGAGACTTAAGTTCTTGTAACTGACGTTGAGTCATGCCTTCTCACCATTTCCATATTTGTTCACGTACAAGTCACATCAGTCATTAGTTTTCCCTTACGAAGCCCTTGCCTGGCCTGTGACCACGCCCAGGCCCTTTAATTCACAAGGAGGATTGCCACCATATTCTTGTTCTCACGATAGCGACAGGATACAAAACAAAATCGGCAAAGGGAAAGGAACGGGGTGAAGTCCAGGGGAGACCAGGCATGAGCTTACACCCCTGCCCGTAGCGCCCCTGCCCATGGCGCCCCACAGGACGTGCTTCCTCCCTCTAGCATTGAGTTCTGACCACGCTGGTGAAATACTGTCTCCCAGGCAGCTCCTGGGAGACTCAGGACCCAGGGATTTTACTGGGGCTTGGTCATGCAGGCACCCTCTCTGTGGCATGTGCCAAGGTTCCGGACTCCCAGAAGGAAAGCGGATGCCAGTGGTCTCTCAGATGTTAATCCAAGTGAATCAATAAACAAACCTGTAGGAATAAGGAAGCGCTGGAGCATGGAGATTTTGAAACAGGCCCCTCTTCCTTACTGCCTCAGACTGCTTCTTTGGGGGTAACTTAACCTTGTTTTTCAAAACTTTGGGGCTATGGATGGTTTGAACACTTTTTTGTTGCAAGTTAAGAAACAGCGGAAGTTGTATAAAGCCTGCATTGACTGCATCCTGTCAAAATGGCTCCTGCTCTTCAGAGGTTGTGATGGTTGTTAGCCTCAGTGGCACAGAGGTCACAAAAAATCATTTTGTTGCTGAGTGGAGAGAAAGCAGCAAGAATGGTTCCTCCAGTAAAACAAGAAGTCATTTGTAGGTAGAAAAGCAGCCACCTGGCTTCTGCAGAAGTGTTATCTGCTTAGGTTCTGGTGCCAGGGAAGTGGCCTTAGTCCCGGGATAAAAATCTGCCTGAGATAAAAACCAAATCAGCAGTCAGAGTGTCAGCAACATCATGGACCTTTGAAGCTCCGGCATTCCTCCCTAGACTATAGAAGGGGATGCAAATTTTAATGTTTTTCGGCCAATCTTATTCTCTATAAAAACATAGGCTGGTTTCACTCACTTTTCAGTTCGATAATCAGTTCAATAAAAATCCCATGCTTTCCCCCGTGTTATCAAAGCAGAAAGACTTTCTGCAGCAGGAATGCAGAGGGCAGAGTTCAGACTTGGCTGGAAGGAAACTGCTATTTATTTGATAAAAACAGCTTGCACTGATGACCCTGTCTGTTCCTCTCCCTTTCACGCTAACGTCTCAATGTTATAGAAATCATCCAGGCAACCAGAATTATACCTTTTTTGTTGTGTGTCTGTAGCCCTAGGAGGTATGTCAGACTCGAAAAAAATACCCTTTCCTGCGGGTAACAGAAATGTTTGGAAATTTACCAAGATACGAAATAGTATCAGCAGCCCTAAGAGTGACTGGAAAATCAGATTTCCTCAAAATTACTATTTGCTCAGAGTTTAAAAGAAATCAGGCCTTGGGTTTAATTGGTGACATATGCTATACTCTGTGTTTTCTTTTTACTGATTAATTGAATAATCTCTGCATTTCAGTTTACAATTTAAAAATGGTTAAATTGCTTTAGTTTAGCTGTTTGGGGATGATTAGGGTTTTTTTTTGAGAAATTTTAAAAAGATCTGGTTTTAGAAATGCTGAGATGTCAGACAAAGTGGACCTTGGCCTTGTGGTTTTACAGAAACACTTGTGCACTATTAGAATTTATCCAAGTGTGGGCACAATTTTCAAGAGCATTGTACTGGAAAACAACATGTACTGAATCCAAGTGTATGTTCTTATAGAGCTACAGAATTAAAAATGATATTGATCATGTCCCCCACAGATGCCTCCTGGCTTGAGAGCCAGTGCTTTTCAGAAGAAAATTCATGCTTTGAATCCATCTTTACTCCTACCATATATCACTTAAGTAGATGAGGCTTTAGAGAGGTGGTCACTCCCTAAAGTATGCTTTTAACTTCCTTTTAATCAGCTCTTTGAGGGAGTTCAACAGAGGGGCTGGAAGAAATTAAAAGGAGCCTGTCTCCCTATTCTCTGAGCAGATCTCTGAGCAGATCAAAGATGGATATTCTTGGAATAAATACTCCACTTTTAATCAGAGCTGTGGGTTTTAGTCTGTTTTTTATGTATCTATGTAGTGAGGTAAAAGAATATACAGAATTATTATTCTTGGCGGACAGGATGAAGAATCTTGAACAATTTTGGGTAATAACTTCATTTGTGCGTTTACCGTAATTTCTTCAGTTCATTAGGATTCAAGTTAGCATCCATGGGAAGTGAGGATCCTGTATTTCAATTAAAAGTTATAGTGGAGTTATTTGTTTGCTAAGTACTTTGAAATCATTAGCACTCAGTAAATGCCAAATACTTTTAATTTTTAAGGTCAGATTCCAAAATACTCCTAAAGGTATACTGTTTGGAATGGATGACATTGTATCAGTTAGCTATTGCTATGTAACAAACCACCTCAGAATTCAGTGGCTTAAAACTGCAAGTTTAGGCCTGCTGAGTGGCTCATTTGGTTAAGAGCGGGAGCTCTGAGCAATAGGGTCACTGGTTCAATTCCCACATGGGTCAGTGAGCAGCGCCTGAGCTGAGCTGCCACTGAGCTGCCAACAGGTGGCAGGGTGGCTCAGCTAGTGAGAGCTCGTGCTCCTAACAACAAAGTTGCCAGTTCGACTCCCACATGGGATGGTGGGATATGCCCACCAGCACCTAAGATAGAACATGGCACCTTGAACTGAGCTGCCCTGAGCTGCCGAAGGGTGGCCAGATGGTCCTGTGGTTAGAGTGTGCGCTCTTAGCAACAAGGTTTTGTTTCGACTTCCCCATGGGATGGTGGCTATGCCCACCTGCAACTAAGATTAAACACAGCACCTTGAGCTGAGCAGCCGCGAACCACCAATGGGTGGCCGGATGGCAATGGACTTGGAGCTGAGTTAGTTGCTCCCTCCACAACTAAGACTGAAGGACAACAACTTGGCTGTTTCCCTTCCCCAATTCCCCAACACTGTTCCCCTTCCCCAGTTCTCCAATCAAATCTTTAAACAGTAAGTTTATATCAATGTTCATGAGCTTGTGGGTCACCTGATCAGCCCTTATGGTCACAGGCAGGCTCACTCATATGTGTGTCAGCCCTGCTGATCTTAGCTGGTCTCCTTCACATGTTTGGGGTAGCTGGTGGAGGACGGCTGCCCTGGCTCATGAGGAGGTGTTTAATTGTTGCTGTGTTGTTAGTACTTACTGAGTCGGGGCCGGGGACCTTGTTCTGCCCTTCTCAGCTTGGTTCTAAGTCTTTTCTCTGGGGCCACAAGGAACCAAAGTCATTGTCTGCCTCTGCCTCTCCGCCTGCCTGCCCCTAATCAGCCTCCTCACCCACCGACCCAGACCGACTCAGCGTAGTTATGGAATTTAGTTGTATCATTTTATATTATGCTTTAAAAAACTTAACGTTTTATAAACTTTTCTCACAGCTCCATGATCTTCTTAACTATTTTTAATGATCGTACAAGCTATTGAATTCATGTCATTAACCCATTTCATTAGTTAACATTTTTTCCCCCCAGTTTTTATCCCTGAATGAATTTGTGTGTGTGTGTATAGTTCCTTTGTCTTTTCCTATTAAATAGTTTCTTCAGAATCAGTTGCCAACCCTGGGATTCCTATTCAATTTGTTGTTGTTGTTGTTGTCATTATTATTATTAGATGGGAAATGTTTTTCTCACTGTATGGAGCAAAATTCTTGCCGAAGAACTAGTTCTAATTTACAATGCTGACAAAAAAATTATGAGAACCCTAGAAATGGCACTTCCTTATTGTTTTCAGCAGTTCTTTTGCTATCCCTGCACAGCAACACATTTTTAAAACATTTCAATCTGAAATATTTAACATAAAGAACTACAAACCAACTTGGGCATTTCACTTATCTTGAAAATAAATGGGTCATCCACCATGCTGACCATAGATAGACAAGTAAGGTGGTGGTAATGGTGTGTGCATATTGCCGTGTATACAGAGGGTGCCAAAAAAATGTATACACATTTTAAGAAAGGAAAGACTGTATTACTTGTAATACTCAATATCTATCCATAACAAAAGATAAATACAGGTCACATTTGACTTCTGCAATGACAAGAGATGGTCAAAGTGGTTACCATCAGCGTCCAGACACTTCTGATTATGGTGAACTACTGCTTGATCAACGCTGACCGAAGAGTCCACTTGTAGACATTTTTTTAGCACCCCTGGTGTATAACATTACAGTCTTCCGTGGAGATACCTTTTTCGTCTATCCATGGATATTGCAGATCTATGTGAGTCTGTGCTTCCTAACGAAAAGGCCAAAGGAGTTTTGATAGTAGAACCCTTCACAAAGATTTTAGTAGCATAAGGAAGTTTGAAAAACATTTATGTAGGCTCTGAAAGAAATGACACATTTCCTTTCTAAGTACCTTTTGGAAAAATAGCAAACTATTGTTTTTCAATAACTTAAAAATAGAGCTTGGCAAAGAATGAACGCTAAGGTTTTGGTTTTAAGAGAAGACTTTTTTTCAGTTTGACATGGTCTTGAAATATCAAAGAAAATCCATCCACTAGAAAAATGGGTAGAATGAGCATCAAGAAAAACATAAAATGAGCTTGGGTGAGTGGGTGTGAAGTTGTCAAAATATTAAAGGAGAAGTTCTTTTATGTTACCGGAGAGAGCAGCTTAGATATTCATTAAGAAAATATTGTGTTTTTGTAAAAATAAAACCATCTGATCTTGATACTTTAGTGATTATATGGTTTATTAATATTATCCTAATGATTTGCTCCTGTAAAATGTTACTAAACTGTACTATTGTGTTGCTTTCAACTTATTGAATAGATTTTGCTTCCAACTTATTGAAAAGTAAACTTTTTTATAGTCTTTGGAATTTGTTGACCTTTTTAAAAAATGTATTCCTCTTTTAAGTGAATCATTGTTTTTTTAATTAAAGTTTATTGGGGTGATAATTGTTAGTAAAGTTTCATAGGTTTCAGGTGTACAATTCTGTAATACATCATCTATACATCACATTCTGTGTAAGCACCCCAACTTAAGTCTGTTTGTACAACCATGTGTTAAACCAATGAGATATACTCTGAACACAATACAAAACAAATTCCTATATTACTTAGTGGAAATTACACAACTTTGTTAAGTTCTTGAGAGTGCTGGAGTGTTAGGAGCTAAACTTAACGTTGATTTAATCTTGGAAGTGGGAGATTATAATGTATTGTCTAAGGAAGAGAAAGAATATGGCTTGAGAAAGAGAAGGAGGGGAATTCCAGAATGCAGAGGTGGAGATGACTCTCAAGGTCAAGTGCCTAATTTGGAACCCGATTCCCAAGCAAGGATGGTCTTCTCTCAGCCTGGATATAGTAAACAATTTTCAAATGAAACACCCCATGAGACAATTTAAGTCTTGCTATTTTCCTCGTGTGTCAGCAAGTCATAGGACTGATGTTTGTCCTCCAAAGGAAATAATACCGTGTTTCAAATATGCTGGGGTGTAGGTGGATTCTGCTTTGACCTCGGGCAGTTTAAATATCATTCTGATGCTGCATGAAATGAAAATTTGCTTTTCCAGGTCAGGTGATTGGTTGGAAGAGCCAACCTTTAAGGTTCCCCACTCATGGCAAACTTCCCGGCTCCCTGAACATGCTTTCCTTTCAAGGACACAAGGACGAGCACGAGCTACCGAAACATTTCATGACCCACAACTTTTGGGGTTGATTTGAAGGGTTTTAGAATGTGTCAGCATTCTGTTCTTTAGAGTGTTAGAAAATCCTAACAGAGGGGTAGCCAGCAGGTTTATCCTCTTTGTGGCCCCATGTGAATGAAGGCCAGGGAACCTGACAAGGCCTGCATGATGCCTGAAGTTCAAGTGCCTTGGCCTTCGCTCTCTGTCTCTGGACATGGAGTAGAATCCATGAGCACATTTGATGCTGGGGAGTTGGCCTTTCACTTAATACAAGTCCTCTGGCTTCATTCCTATGTCGAACATAAGGAATAAAATGTATGTATAAGCAGTCTGTGTGAAGCAACATAGAATATAATCAGCAAAATGTAATACTGTGTTAGTGATCATCATGATAAGCTTCTATTGATTATTTTGGATGAGGGTGACATGCTGAAATTGTGCCCGTCCAGTGATGTGCCCATAAACTATGTCCTGGAGAGAAACGTTCTTGGTAGGGTGGTGAGGGAAGAGGGCTTAGAAGTACCCTGAGTGCAATGCATTTGGACCACGTGAGGATCACAGCTCACTAGGATGCAGGGTCTGGGTCCAGGAGTCGTAGGCACCAAGCATGTCAGCTCAGCCCTATTTGAGACAACCGAGCACTGGTGGGGGAGCACAGGGACAGGGGGATGCAGAGCTCCTGGGAGACGGAGCTGGTGGTTGCCATGCCCGGAGTGGACCAGAGGGAAGAGCCCATCAGGTAACCTGAGAGGAGGCTGCACTGTGGTGTGAGTGACAAGGACCAGACCCTGGTGGGTATGCTGAGAACAGACAATAAGGTCCAGCATCTTACTTAGGAATTATTGCTTCCTCTTAAAAGACAGACAAACAAAAACCTGCAACACCATTATCATACCTAAATAAAATGAACAGGATTTTTAAAATATTATCAAATATCTAGTCCATGTTTATCTTTTCAATTGTTTCATAATGACCTACATGTATTAAGCAGTTTGATTGAATCAGGATCCAAATCTATGCATCATGACTGCTTGATATGTCACTTAAACCTCTTTAATCATAGGCTAGTCTCTATGTCTATTTTTTTTCCCCTTTCAAATTACTTGTAGAAAAAACGGGGTCACTTGTCTATGGGCTTTCTCGCAATCTCGATTTTTGCCGAATGTACCCTTGTGATGGTGTTTATTATGTTCCTCTGTATTTCCTATAAATTGTAGTTGGATCTAGAGGTTGGATCAGATTGTATTTTAAAATAAAGTTGGTATTATACTATATCAGTTTTGTGCACTTAACATCATATTGTGAACACTTTCCCTTGCCATTAAGTATTTTTCAGAACTTGGTTTAAGTGATTCTAAACTAGAAAGAGCCGTATCATGAAAAAGTTTTAAACTCTGAGGTTTGGTAGAAAGATTTGGTAGAAAGAATACTTGGTAGAAAGCCAAGTAATCCTGAACAGTAACCAAGAACCCACAAATAATAACAGTGGTTTGAACATGATCTCAAACAGTATTAAATTTTTATTTAAGATGGCGAATTACAAGCTGTCAAGATCATAGGTCTGGTCATATATGCTGTAATCTGATCTCTGTCTTAATTTTGGATGTGAAGTTGGACTTCCTAGAACTTCCTGTCACAAATAGATACCTCAAAAAAAAAAAAAAAAGAGGGTGCCTGATTATCTTGCCCTGTGAACCTTGTCACTTGGGAGCTTGTTTAATGGTGTTTGAATGAAGAGGCTGTGTTTGAGCTCCTTGGAGTCTCTGCTTATTACCAACAACAGAGATAGCTCAGGCTGGCTTCAGCCACTGAGGTTGTTGATGGGAAGAATGCTGGGGTGTCTGCCTCACAGGCCCAAGTCGAGGGAAATAGCTCAGCCTCAAGGGCAGCTGTCATGAGGGACTCTCCACCTGGACTCCTCACCTCGTTCTGCTCCTCTCCATAGATAGGTCAGCTTCATTTTTTCCCTTTTTTTGATGTAGAAAATTCTCTAGTCCCGATTCTAAAACATATGACTAGAGACAGCCATTTCAGCTACTGGCAACCTACTGATCTATTTTTCTCCCTCCTGGTTTCCCAGGGAAGGAACCTGATTTACCCAGCTAGGATCAGATGCCCATTTCTAGTCTAGCCAGTTGTGATCAAGAGTGGGATGTAGAGAAAAATTCCAAGTGATTCAGCGTGGCAAAGATTCCATTGTGGCCAGTCAGCAATGGCCAGAAGGCAGGGCATACTGTCCAAATGGCTGCTCCTACAGTAAGGCCTGTATCCAGTTACATGCATAATAGCTTCATGCCCCCTGTGCTGCTGGGTCTCTTAGTTATTCATGTGGACGTGTGAAGGTCAACATCTCGTCTTTGTTTTCTTTCATTGCAGCCTAATCATAAATGTAATCTGTACAGATCTTAAGTTGGGCAGGCTCTGACAAATGCATGCACCCATGGAACCAACTCCCCAGAGCCTTGCCACCACCCTAGAAAGCTCCCTGATCTTCCTTGGCATCCTATCCTCCCCCAGAAGCACCCACTCTTCTGATTTTATTCTCATGGACCGGTCTGCTGGTCTTGAACTTCACTCTGAATGGAAACATACAGTGTCTACATAGTCTGAATGTATTTTAGTTTAAAGCTGCAGACATTGATTCAGTGCTGGCTGTGTGGCAGTACCTGTGTTGCTGTTAGAAATACAGGCGTGACTGTGCCCGAGCTGACAATAAGGGACAGTAGGTCAGGAGCACAGCCACGCCAGGAGAGGCAGTGGGTGTCCCCGGGACACGGAAGAGGACAGGCCCAGGGCGTCGAGGCGGCTCTGTGAGCGGAGGAGCGGGGCTCACAGTATCCCCTGTGGCTCCGAGGCGATTAGCCAAAACACTAAGCGAGGCCTGCCTTGGTGATTCATCATTTTCCTGCCTGTGGCCCGGATTTCCTCATCTGCCCGTGTGCGTTCTGATGAAAGGAGAGGCCGGGAGACGTGCGTGGGGCAGTTTCCTCCGGGGGCGTGAACACCGGGATATGCTGTGTGTGAGCGTGGCGTGGGCCCTGCGGGTACGCGCGCCCCTCCCGGCCCTCCAGACGCGTTTTCTTCCCGTTTCTATCCCCTCCCCTCGTTTGGCTCGGGTGTCAAGCAACCGAGTTTCCAGATTTTATTGTACCAAGAAAAGCAGTTAATAGTTCTCAGCTTTCTTTGTATGTGTATCATTATATAAGGAGCGTTCTCCATGTCGTTAAAATTGTTTGAAACCCTGACTCCTAGCGGCTGCGTAACTCACCATTACGGTCATGCTGTATGTAACTATGTATAAATATACTATATATAAATATGTGCTGTATGAATGTGTATACGTATTTGTCTAATTTGGCCAATTGATTAACTTTATAGGGTCAGTTGGGAAATAGCACTGAAAATATAATAATTAAGTTGTACAGGAGCACAAAAGAAGATAAAATTACTACTACTCTTTTCTTTTTTTCTCCCCAGAACCATCCGAGTATGGCTGAAAAGAGACAGCGGTCAGTACTGGCCCAGCATTTACCACACAATGGCCTGTAAGTAGCCCAGCTGTCCTCTAATGTTTTTGATGATTTAAATTTCAAAATTTCTGATTCAAAAGTGCTGCTAGGTTTCTAAATGAGTCCCTTAGTTGCCTAATAGCTCAGACAGGCTGTGCCAAACTGCAGAAAAACTCCTTTTGCAAAGGAAGTTGGGTCTTCTGGCTTAACTGAAGAAAACTTGAAAAAAAATTGGAAAAAGAAAAAAAGAGGAAAAGGGCCTGTCCCGTGCCTCCCAGGTTTTCCTTAAGTTTGCCTCTTAATAGTGACGTTATACTTAGTAAGAGCTGATAGTGACAAGATAAAAGGGCTCTATACTCCGAGACCCTTATAACCGGCCTTTTGCCCAACTTTTCCACAACCCCCTGGGTACTACTGAGAAATTTGGTGCAAAGTACAACACATTCTAAATAGAGAATTTGCTCAGTAGTTAAATATGTTCTAAAAGTAAATCTGGAAGACCAGGCTTTTGCGTTGAGATTTTAAAAGAGCCCTGAGCTGTAGTGACAAAGTTACATTTAACTTCTAGCCTTTCTTGCAAAATCTAAGCAGCACTGCCATCCAACTCTCGCACTTCTTCATCCTTTCTTCCAAAGAAAGCCCCTCGGAGGATGCCTGGATACCACCCAGGCCCAAGCTGGGCTTGAATCCTTGTGTTCCAAATAGCCACACAGAGGCATCCAGAGTTGCTATATAATTTCCCTAGGGTTTTGGTCCTTAATGAGTGATTTTTCTCAGGTAAGGGTTCCAATATTCAGAGGATCCCCCTAGGAAAAGAAAAAGTACTTTGGGGCATGCCTGATGGTTTGTTACTTCTGAAGACCATTATAACGTTCTTCAAAGAAGACCAGACACTGGTGACACTGACAGCTTCTTAAGAGTTGTCCCGGAGGCAGTGGAGTTGGTTATAAGCAGAGCACAGCCAGCTATTCGGCGGATTCCACACACACAGAGTTTGAGTCGCCCTCTTCCAGGCGTCTCCTTTCTTGGCTAGCATTTTCTCGTTTGCACACTTATTCCAGTGCACATGCATTGTTCCGATCCTGTGATCAGGCTTACAAAAAATTAGTAGTTTATCAGGATTTTCATTTGTTCTCCCTTTCACTGACAGCTTGGGCAGGCTGGTCAACTTCTCTGTCCTGATAATCATTCAGTGAAAATGAAGTAGACTCTTTAGACTGCTGTGCAAAGGTAACCCTTATGAAAGGAACCATAAAACTTTGAAATGCAGAGCACATTAGAAGACCACCTGAAAACCTAATCATAACGTGTTGTGCCAAGCAGTAGTACGTCCTGTTACCCATGTACCATGGATGCATAACCTTGGGTACTCCTCCGAAATACGAAGCGACCGATGATATCTCAGTAAAGGTGCTCTTGGAATCCATTTGATAAATTTACTGTAAGAATTTTCAGAGTCGGGGCAGAAGTAGGTGGGACATCTTGGGTCTCTGAGTCCACCCTTTATCCAACCCCCCAAAAAAGGCTTCTCTTAGACTGATAACTCCTTACTTCCAATGACCCAGCAACAGATTTGACAGCTGGAAATGGCAAAGCCTGAGGATCCCATGCCAGTGCTGGGGAGTGTTTCTTCACTTTGTGGACAGTCTTATAGCTGTTGGTGTTATCTCTCCCATCCCTCCCTCCCCCACGCTTCACATTTTAGCCCCAGCTTAATCTCCTTGAGTCCTCACCTTGGAGTTCATGCCCATCATGCCCATTGGCGGGGGCGGGGGAGAGATGTTGTTCTACATTATTTCAGTTACTCCGGGGCCTATATTTTCCCTCAGTATTTAGTAGAGCTTTGTGATTAGTTTCTGTCCCAGGGCACCAAGCCTGGCAGTAGAGTTGGGCACACTTCCTGTCCCTCAGGCCTTGGGCAGCTTTGGCTCTGTATGTTGCCACCCTTGCTTACTTGGTTACTACCCTCCGGAAGTAGCTCCCAGAATGCCGTGGCTGGAAAGACTAGTAGAAACAGGGAAGAACAGGCAGTGTCTCTGCTGGTGGTGGCTGACGCCTGCATGTTTATACCTACGTATAGTTGGCTCGTTGCTTCCAGAAGCTTCTTTATTGCATCCATCTAGAGCTGTATCTGCCAATGAAACTGCAGGAACCTTGCGAGAAGAACACAGAATGAGTGATGAGAAATAACTGCTTGTCTGTTTTAGGATGACTTTTATTTTAACATTATATTCAAAATATGAGGAGAAAAGTATCATTTTGATTCTAAAACCTATCTATAGATTACCAGTTTAGGATATTTTAGTGGTCCTCCACTAATTGAAACTTTTCCCTGGGACCTGACAGATTGATCAATGAACCAAAACTTAGTATATTGCTATATGTAGTCCAATTATGTTTCATAACATTACCTCACATAACAAAAACAACTTTCAGAATTGGCTTTAAAAAGCTGAAGAAAAATGGTAACTCTTAGTTTCTGAGTCTACTAAGTGCCTCATGCCTGTGTTAAAATATCATTTTATGAAACCATCACAACAGATATGCCAGATAGATGATATTTTAACCATTTTGTTGACGAGGAAACAACAGTCCACTGCTTGTGGTTGGAATTCCAAGCCTGTCTGACTCCAAAACTATGTTACCCACCACATTGATGGGGTACATCCGTGAACTTTATCTACAAAGGGCCAGACAGTAAATATTTAGACTTTGTGGGCCAAACAATCTTTATAGTAATTAATCAACTTTCTGCCCTTGTAGCCTGAAAGCAACCATAAATAATACATAAAAGAAAGAATCTGTGTCCCCAAAAAACAAAAACTTTCTTTACATAACTAGAGTTTAAACATATGATTTTAGACACAGTAGTCCTTTTTTATAATAAAAGTCCACTGATTTATTTGTATTTTGTTTATTTCTAAAGCTATGTGAATGTCCAAATTTATTATTTTTTTTCAATTATATTGCTCATCTCCCTGGAAGATTTCCTTCTAGAGAAAAAGCCAGAATAGCTTCATATACAAAACAAATAAACTAAGGAAGGTTTTTGTTTTGTTTTGTTTTGTTTTTTAACTGTAAGATGTCTCCAGTCTCATAAAATTACTCAGCACATTGTAATTTTTACACAGCAGAGGAATTTTACATATTTATGTATAGTTTGTTAGATGGTTAGGCATAAAAAGAATTGAAAAGAAGCTTAAAGCATCAAAATTTAGTACCAACTAAGAAGTAAGCAAAAATGATGACAATGAACCTTTGAAATCATCCAAGCATGATTTGATTTGTCAAAGATAGTTTTATGCATGGTTATTGAAGGGCACTTTGTATGAAGATGCATATATCTTCGTGGTTGTAATTCCTAAACACAATCGTTCTTTAGTCTCCAGCATCAATATGGTGGAGAAGGGCATACAGATTCTTTTCTTTTTTTTTTTTTTTTTTTTAGTTTCAGGTGTACAACACAATGCAATAGTTATACTCTTTACCCCCCAAAGTGAAAACCACCCTCCCCCAGTTCACCACCCCACCCCACCCCCATATCATACATATCCATCACAACTCCCCTGACTCCCCTCCACGGATGATTCTGATTGTTTTGTGGCCTGACAATTGCGATACCTGCCTTTCAATTGGATAGTTCATTGAATGCATTTCAGGCTCTTTCTATAGTCTGATCATGCAGCTAGCTGTGTTTTTGCCTTTGGGTACAACCCACTATTATAGATTATTTTTTTCCTTTGGTGGAGAATACCAGCCTATTGTAGAGAGAGAATTTCAACTGATTTTCAAATGGTGACCTCAAGTATAAGTTTTTGTTTCTTTTTTATGTGAAGTTTCATTTCAAAGTAAACTCAAGTTTATTTGTTTGTGTTTTCCTGGCATGTATTTCCTTGTTGTGGTTCCTCCATGGTCAGTTAAAATTCTTTAGGCTGAAATGAATCCAAACAATTGTTTTTCCAAATGTTCCCTGTTATAAATCACTTTAATTCTGGTTTGTAGCCGGAGACTATTTAGAGTTTCTCCTTTCTGAAACACATTCTCTGGCCTGTGCTTTCTGGAAGGATAGGTAGAACCCAGAGGGGTGTGTACATGAGAAGGAGGTGCTACCCAGACACATGACACCGCAGTGTACAAAGAAACATGCCTGCACCTCACAACTCCACTTTCTGCAAACTGTGGTTGTGTGTGTCATTGCAGAAGAGAACAATTTTTGGCCACGGGAAAAAAAAGAATTCCAAAGTGGCTTTCTCAGCTTGCTTTCACATGCCTTGTGTTGGGAATTCTGGTGTTGGGAACCCCTCTTTCCACAGGTTCCAGCTACTCTTCTACCTGTGATGGGGGGAGTGCAGGGGCACGGTAAGCTGCTGAGTTTGGGGTGCCAATCACCCACTGTAACCACTGTTCCCCAGACCTTTCCAGAGACAGGTAGAAGACTCAACCAGATGAAGCTTCATGATGGATCGCTTCACCCAAAATTTAAAAAATAATTTTATATAAGAATTTAAACTAAAACAACGGAAAGAACTTTAATAACATTTTCAATGCACATCATTATTTTTTGCAAAACATTTTTGCCCCCTTCTTTTAAAACCTAAATTGTATAGCCCTTTTTAAGAATGTACTTTGAACAATGACAAATTGCTTAGCTTGCCTGTCACGTGGTCTTTGTCTTCCCGGCAGCTCCGTGCTCTGCTATGGCTTACCATCATGACAGCAGACGGATATTTGTGGGCCAGGATAATGGAGCCGTAATGGTAGGTAGCATCCAGGATGTATTCCTTCTGTCGACCTCCCCAAGTTCGCTTCTGCTGGACAGTGTAAATGAAGTTAACAATGAATGCCTGATTGGCATGCAAATGTTGAATGCGGTGTTAGACTTCACAATGGATTAATTCTAATTGGTGTTTAATTTTAAACTATTTTCGTGGAGCTCAAAATGCTGTCATGATTGATGGATGGGTGCACAGGCTAGCCCACAAAGCAGTCTCCATGTAGTAAATATGAGGCTGTAGCAGCCCCCATGCCTGAACCCTGAAGGAGGCCCAGGCAAGGAGAGCATGCTGAAGAGCGCGTGCGCGCGCGCGTGTGTGTGTGTGTGTGTGTGTGTGTGTGTGTGTGTGTGTGTGTGATGAAGGGGAAGACAAGTGTGTGTGTGTAAGTGTGTAACACGAGGGGAAGGCAAGTGTATGTGTAACAGATGAGGAGGAAGGCAAGTGTGTGTGTGTGTGTGTAATGAGGGGGAAGGCAAGTGTGTAAGTGTGTAACAGATGAGGGGGAAGGCAAGTGTGTAAGTGTGTAACAGATGAGGGGGAAGGCAAGTGTGTGTGTGACAGATGAGGGGGAAGGCAAGTGTGTGTGCGTTTGTGTGTGTGTAACAGATGAGGGGGAAGGCAAGTGTGTGTGTGTGTGTGTGTGTGTGTGTGTGTGTGTGTGTGTGTGTGTGTGTAACAGACCAGGGGGAAGGCAGATGAGGTTAGGGACTAGTCATTCAGCCAACAACTTGTATGACTCCCTAAGGCAGTGTTTCTTAAACTATCCTTTGGTGAAAGACCAGATATTTACATTTTTAATTTATTATAGATTTTTTTTTGTGGTCAACTTGTGTGTGTGTGTGTGTGTGTGTGTGTGTGTATTTATATATATTTCTTAATTGTGATATAATTCATGTACCATAAAATTCACCATTTTAAAGTGTGCTATTCAGTGGTTTTATAGTATATTCACAAGATTAAGCAACCATTAATACTCTCTAATTCCAAAACAATTTCATCACACCTTCTCCCCCAGAGAAACCCCAAACCCATTAGTAGTCACTCCGCATTCCCCCTTCCCCCAGCTCCTTGCAATCATCAATCTACTTTCTGAGTCCAGAGATTTGCCTATTCTAGACATTTTGTGTAAGTAGAATCATATAATATGTGTTGCCTTTTATGCCTGGCTTAGCATAATGTTTTAAGGTTCACCTATATTGTAGTGTTTGTGTTGTTTTTTTGTTTGTTTGTTTGTTTTTGAGGGCAGTGTCACTGGCCCTCATATGTGGGACCGAACCGGGGCCGCTGGCTTCCCAGGCCAGCGCTTAACCACTGCGCCACTCGGTCAGCCCTTATATTGTAGTTTGAATTGTACTTCATTCTTTTTAGTTTATTATGTAGATGTAACACACTTTGTTTATCATTCATCAGTTGATGGATATTGGGGTTGTTGCCACTTTTTGGCTATTATGAATAATGCTGCTGTGGACTTTCATGTGGGGGTTTGCATGTGTACCCAAGTTTTTCGTTCTATTGGGCATGTATACCTATGAATGGAATTTCTGGGTCATGCGGTCAGTCTGTTTAACTTACTGAGGAACCACGAAACTCTTTCCCAACGTGGCTGTACCTCTGTACGTTCCCACCAACAATGTGAGAGGCTTCCAGTTTCTCTACATTGCTGCCAACACGTGTTATTTTCCGTCATGTTTTGATTCTGGCCATCCTAGGGGGTGTGATGTGGTATCTCATTATGTTTCAATGTGCGTTTCTCTAGTGACTATTGATGTTGAGCATCTGCTCATGTGCTTATTGGTCATTTGTATGTCTTTGGAGAAATACCTATTCAAGTCCTTGGCCCACTTTTAATTTTTCTTTTTTAATTGTTGAGCTATAAGAGATTCGGACTTGTAGCCTGGAAGAATTCACCAGTGAAACTGTCTGGTCATGGGTTTTTCATTGTGAGAAGTTTTTTTTAGTACTAATTTGACCTCTTTACTTGTTGCAGATTGTCTATTTCTTCTTCAGTCCATGTGTATTGTTTGTATCTTCCTGGGCCAAAAAACAAAGAGCCAGTATGAAGGATAGGCTCTCTACCCAAGGGGTTCACTCAGCAGTAGGCAGGTGGGGAGAAATCAGGGGCTGCAGAGTTGGGGGTCGATGAGCTCGATGCCCCAGCAGCTTGGGGCTGCTGTACAGATGTTACGTATTATAGTAGTAAATGCCAACAGTCTCGTTTTTCTCCTTCTGAAAAGCTTATAGGAATAGCCTGGTGATGTGTCTACACAAATTTAACAAGAAACCACAAAGGGCAAGCCTCCAGTAGTGGCAGTGGGTGTGCATTTATTTTTCTAAGGACCATTCTTGTGGCTCCTGGTTCAGTGGACAGGGGCAGTGTAAATCCAATTTATCGTTAGTTAACAATTGATTTTTTGATCTCTGACCCAAGACAAATTAGTATCTATAAAATGCTAATACATTTTTGTACTTTGCAAAACCAAGATGGAAACAAGGTGTCAGTATTCCTTTGTGGGTTTTTTCTTTTTTTTTTTCAGTCTGAGCAGTCAACAATATATAATGTCCATCTTACCTAGAGCCTTAAGAACTTACAAATTTAGCATTGATTAGTAGAATTTTTTATTAGTGCTTTTTTTTTTTTTAGAGTTTTCTTGGTTTTATGTTGAATCTTATTTTTTCATTAGGTATATATACTTTTAATATTTTCCTAGTTATAAAGTATTCCATACTCTATAAAAATAATTGGAAACTTTATAAGAGTATAGAAAAAGAAGAAAACCACCAACAATTTCTTAATTTCCTTTTTTTGGTGTGCTTCTTTTTATTAAATATTTACAAGTCCCCCCTTACACTGCTGAAGTACCTTAAGTTTTATTTTCACTGTAGCTGAGACCTCTTGTTAGTAAGGTCCTTGTAATTTTTCTTTATTTATGTCATCTTGAGGGATTTTTGGTGTAGCCAAGAGAGAAAAATTAACAAGACTCCTCCTTTGCAGTTAGAGAGAGAAGGAATTCAGTGTGCTCACTTATGGGAGAAGAACTGAACAAAAATGCTGTGGTGGTCACCGCACTTTCTTTTTTCTATTTCCCCTTCCCAGAAAGGGTGGCCTGAGGGCAGACCTGATGGAAGAAGCAGTTCTGTATTATTGTTATATAGCCAATCTCGAGTCCCAAGTCTGGTGATAGCTATTTTTAGAGTTCACTTTGTTTTGAAAGTTAAGTTCCTGTTGTTTTTAAAACCATAACTATTTTCTTATTGCATGTGTTTACTCTTAGGAATTTCATGTTTCTGAAGATTTTAATAAAATGAACTTTATCAAGACCTACCCAGGTAATTATAATACGCACGCTGGCATATCTATGCACGTAAATGTACACATGCAAAACTAGGACACCATCTCTTGTGATCAAAATTAGGTTTTCACATTAACTTTTTTGTTTTGTGACCCCAGTTATATGACAGGCTATTAACTCTTGGTTATTTACTATCATTTTCCTGCTATTAACATTTAAAAGTTTGTATGCCATTTCATTTGGGTGCATGCATCAGATTTAATTTAACCCTTCTGTTTTTGAACATGTGTATTGCTTCTATTTTTGATAACACACACCAACAGATATGATAGTGTATGTATTTGTGTGTATGTATATGTGTGAGTATATTTCGTATATATGTATATACCTGTGTGTCCTTGACTGATACTCTAACTCTACTTACTTCTGTTTCAGACAAATTCGTAAAAGCGGAGGAACTGGGTCAAACGTTAAAAATTTTTTTAATGCTCTAGATGTATTTTGCAAACCTCTTCCCAGCAGTAGTGTACATTTTGCAATCCTCTGCATGGTGGTTAAGAGTGCCTGCTCTCTTACAACATTGGTCTTTATAAATGTTTTTCGCCAGTTTGGTAGTCAAAATAGTTCTCAAGATAGAAATCATTTAAGCTTTATTTAATGTTAACCCTTTGTCATCTTTTATTATATGAATGCCTATTCATGATTTTTCCCATATTCTCAGAGAGTTGTAGTGTTTTATAATTAATTTATAAGAAAGAGTTCTTTGGAAGAAGCCCGTACAACTGAAAGCAAGGTGGGAGGTTACTCTGTCTAGACTCTGACTTCATTCATCAGACCAGGCATTTATTAAACACCTGCTGTATGCAAGGTCCTGTACCAGGTGAAGCGATAGTCCCTGCTTGAGTGTGACTTACAGTCGCCCTGGAAACACAGATAACTACAGAAGTTAGCTCACAGAACACTTTCCTCATTCTCACTGTTATTTTGGAATACAGAACTTGACAAGTACTTTGCCTTTATAAATAATAAAAAGTAACACACAAATTATTCCAGAAACAAAATGCTCACACTATTTTTTAGTTTCAGAAAATTGCAGGTGCTCTTGTTTACAAGGCCAGTGTTTTCCAAAGATTCAAAATGTTAAAGCTATGGACAATTAAAAAAAACCAAAACGTTCTTTTAAGAAAAAAGTGCCACTTTCCATATGGAGCTCATTGGTAGTTAGGGTTTTTTAGAGCAAAGTAAAAATGTTCCCTGGAGTGCAGCGCGCGCACACACGCACACACACACACACACACACACACACACAATCTATTATTGGAATCCCTCTTGAGCATTGCGCTTTAATGATTTGTATCTCATGATTGTCTTCCCCGTGCGGGCAGAGGACAGGGCCCTGGGAAGCCTGTTAGTGAGTTGGGGTAGGGCGGATGATCTGAGACCTGTGCACAGTCAGGCATTGTCGTGATAGGACTGTTTAGACCGTGTGTTTCCAAGCCAACCAGGTGGCAAAGGTAAGCCTCAGTTCTCCCCTCGCGAGACTTGATTCTGAAGGTCGCATTTCTTCCGGAAGGGCGCAGACTTTCCCTTTCTGTTCCTACAGCTCATCAGAATCGGGTGTCTGCGATTATCTTCAGCGTGGCCTCAGAGTGGGTGGTCAGCACCGGCCACGACAAGTGTGTCAGCTGGATGTGCACCCGGAATGGGGACATGCTGGGGAGGCACTTCTTCACGTCCTGGGCTTCGTGTTTACAGTATCCTTCCAAGGGCCGCACCTGGGCCTGCCCTGCGCCCCCTTGTCTCAATAGTCAGTTTTGAATCTGATCATAAATTGTTCATTGAGATCCAACGACTGAATGATTCCTATATATTTCACATAAATCCAAGCATTTCTCTATCTTCTTTTCTGGGTATAAAATTGGTTTATTAAAAATAATTATTAAATGGCTCACTGTTCCCTGCTGGAAAGTGCTCTACTTTTTTAATACAAACTCTTGGAAAACCTAAACCTCATTAATGCAACTCCCTTCTGTCATTCCTTTACATTTCAACGTGAAAGGAAAGACTTTTTGTATAGACAAAGGGAAAAAGGAATTGATCTTCTAGTAATTGGTTATTTGCAGACCCTTCAAGAGAATATAGTAAGGGTTGAGATCCTGGAGTTCATAAATGGGCTACAATGAGGTTTATAGTTTTTTTGTGTGCGGAGAGAGTTCATAATCCTTGTAATACTCTCAAAGGTGCCTCAGCATCCCCAAAATGTTAAGAAATTCCTGCTTTGAAAACTTCCTATCACTAAATGGAATTTGTTTCACAAAGCACTCCCTTGCGTAAGGCTAGCTGTGGTGGCTGCGGATCAGTGAAGGCAAGGCCAAGGCCGCCAGCAGCAGGCAGGAGCCCCAGGGTAGTTTCTCTTTCAGAGCTGGACGTCTGGCATAGTAAAATTTTCTTCCATTGAAAGCCTTTATAACAAATGTGTACTACAAGTGAATGCACAGCATGAGATATTTAAAATAAGCATTTAAAATAGTGCCACACACTTTAGAATCAAACAAGGGAAAATACTCAGATACATCATGTGCTACATAACTGTTTCTGTTAATGTGTTAGGCTTTTCACGCAGATTGGTAGAAAATGGCACAGAATCAGTCGTGGCCCAGCCTGCAGTGCTCCCTCTAACCAGTGTTTGGAATTAAAATAGTAGTTTTCCTATTTTGTGTAAACTACTGATTTGCCACAAATTTCTCTGGCCATAAAATGACTGAGAAATTAATGAGTTGTTATCACTAGTTAATATATTTTTAAATTTTCAATTTGCTACTACCCCAGATAACTGCCTTTTGGATGATTCAAATGGACTCTATGTAGTAATTTAAAGTAAACTAATCTCTACTTAAAGGTAAACCATCTAGGCCAAAGAACGGTGGGTTCATGTCCATTTTACTGTCAAGTTTACTGTCAAGTTTACATTATTTACAGAGATATTTCATAAATAGCCATTTTATTCCAGTTCTTGCTTTTTTCATTATTATTTATTTTTTTATACTTCATTATAATTTGATTATAACTACTTATTTTTATGTCTGTCGTGTCTATGAGCTCTTACCTTTTTTATTGCCCAGTGCTGGGATATTGGTTAGAATAGTAACAGATACTCAATGAATTCTTGTTGAATGAATGAATATTAATTTTCCCAATCATTCCAGCTTAAATTTTTTTTCTTCACTATTTACATATTGTCTGATTTCCAGTTGGGTATTTCCTTTCTCATAGTTTTAGGTTTGTGCTTATTCTCTTCGAAGTGCACATTTTCTATTTTATAACTTTGAGATGGATTGTGTTGTAGATCCTTGACTGCTTCCCCACAGGTACGATTTTGATACTCAGTATGCTTTTGTTGGTGATTATTCTGGACAGATCACCCTGCTGAAGCTTGAACAGAACACCTGTTCAGTCATCACAACCCTCAAAGGACATGAAGGTAGGCTGCATAATCATCCACAGGTTTCCCACCTACTTTGGGCATCCAAATTTAGTTCTCAGCTCTGTGGTTTCATGAATGATCAACTGCTGATATCTATCAGATTTCAATTTGATGGACCAAACAGGGGTTTTAGATCTCAAAGAGTGAAAACTAAGTGAAAATAGGGTGTTGGGATGGGTTTTGTATTATCAAAATCCTTTCTAGATTGCTTTGTGGATAATACTTTCTATTTTGTTCTTTTTCAATTAAATTATTTTCAGAAAACCTTTAAAATTTCCTTGTAAATGGTAAGACCTTTGGAAGAATGTTATTATTATTATTTTTTAATTTGTCAGTTTCTAGGACACTGAGCAAGGAGACAAGTAGGAAAACCGAGCAGGCTGATTCAGCCTCTACTTGGGAACCTCCCCTGGGTGGGGACTGAGGGAAAAGAATGACCAGTGGCATATCATTATTTCTTCAGGACATTGAGTAGGCGAGGCTCCGTGGAAGGGTTTTAAAACCCAGTTGGCTGTATTGGGTAACAAATTAGAGGCTTTGAGGCCATCTGGTTAAGACTGAAGAATTGGGGAGTTGTTGAAAAGAAAAAATGATGGACTTCTATGAAAATAATGTTCTAAGTATAACAGGTTAAATGTTCTTTATGCGTTCTAGCTAATCTATTTAGGTGAAATCAAGCTCATCAGATATGGGACTTTGTGAAGGAAAAGGGAGAGAGAAGAATGAACAGCCAGTTAGAATAGATTTGGGTAGGAAAGCAGCCCCTGAAGACACTACTTACTGTTTATGACTAATGGTCTCGTAACCCCAGGCTCTTACGTATTCTCTGGATTGTTAAGGGCAGAGTGGATTCTGGTAACTAAGTCATGTCCCTATAGAAAGACCATGTTTCCTGCTACTCTAGCTGATATGAATGGGGCGTAGGGTTAAACAAGGTCAGGATTTATGCAAAATTACCTCTGAAGCCAGTTTTGCAGGATACTTTCTTTTTTCACCCAAGTTTCTGTGAGAGACCAGTTTGGTTGTTCGCTTTTGAATATGGTTCCATCCATTTTCTATGTACCCACCAAAAATATTATTAGCTTGTGTGACTGGTTCAAGTTTATTAAGTTTATTAATGATTTTTTTTCTAGACAAGCAGCAGTCAATGGACCAATGAAGAGATCTGTTGGAAGAGAAATCTGTTAAAAGATTTTCCCAAGGTTATCAAATTTGATAAGTTTAGCCAATATAGAGTGTGAAATGTAAGGTTTGGATTTTTAACCTAAATTCTCTGGCATAATTGTGTGGTATACCTACAGACTCCTACAGACTTTATTTTTTTGCCATTTAATTTAATTTTCTTAAATGTAGGCATCTTGGGGTAAAACCACCTGCAAGGTCCCAGAGACCTGGAATAATTTAGGCTTTTATCTTACATGATGACCACAGTAAACCTAACTGCTGTTTCTCATTAAATGTTAATAGCTATTTTTTATTCAAAAGCTTTTCCTGAACTAACCCTTTATATACAGCTGTTTTATGATTTTGTGGGACAGAACAAGGAAAAATTTCTTTAAACATCTTTGCATTTGAAGTAGTTTGATGTACAACTGAAAATCCTAATCTTACAACTTCGGATATTAGATATGCTGTGTCTTCTGTATGACTCGTGATAAAATGTTGAATGGCCCTTTGTGCCACGAAGATAGTTTTACTGAAAGACTCAGCTGGTGCTAGTTCAGTCTTCAGCTGTGAAATGTGTGTGTCCTAATGTAGAGTTATATTTAACACACACACCCCTCTCTCTCTCCCTCTCTCTCTCCCCCCGCTCCCCAGGTAGTGTCGCCTGCCTCTGGTGGGACCCTCTTCAACGGTTACTCTTCTCAGGAGCCTCTGACAACAGCATCATCATGTGGGACATTGGAGGAAGGAAAGGCCGCACACTTTTGCTCCAGGGCCACCAGTGCGTGACTATTCATGGGGCTGGGGGAAGAATCTGAGTTTGGGCGAGGCAGGGGAAACGTTATTATTTGAAGACAGCCATTTGATCGTGCTCACTGAGTCCACTTTTAACTGCTTTTCTGTTAGTCGTGTCTGGTGTTCTGTAGCAAAAAGAAAAAAGAAAAAAAGAGCACAGGGTTTTCTTTCTTCTTAGTCCAAAGAACATTTCCCATGTTTCTCTCCAAATGAGTTACCCTGCAGAAATACCTGCTTAAGGCTGATGTGGGTTAGAGACCTCAGGTGAGGACTTTGACCACGGAAGATGGCGTGTAATGTAACACGAGGCCATTCTCCAACTGGATGCCTAACTCGTTTTCTTACACTTATAATGTTTCATTAAGAAGTCATGTGGTTTGACAGTCATATTCGCCTGAGCTGTGACACAGTAATACTCAGGGCTTGCTGTCCAGACTTGATAGGAAAAGGAGGCCTTTTCCTCCTCCTTGGTTAGGCTGTTCCCATTTACTGTAAGCAGAATCAGGCTGAAAAGTTCCAAGGAAAGGTTCTCCACACAATCCTACAGGTCAGGAGATGTATCCCAGGGTTTCCCAGAGGAGCGGTCTGACAAGCGTCAGGAAGAGGCAGGTTCCTTCACTCGGTCAGTGTGCGCATGTGCGTGCTTGTGTCTGTGTGTGTGTGTGTGTGTGTGTGTGTGTGTGTGTGTGTGTACACATACGTATGTACGTGCATACCAGTGATCGCCGTAGTGTGTGATTCCTTGTTTTATGGTTGTGTTCCAGAAGGAGAGTTAGGCCTCCTTTGTTCTTTGTTTCTGAACAAGTAAGTAAATTTTGTGCACTTGAAATGGAAATTGTGGTGATTGGTCCAGAAAACCATAGTCATCACCTTACCTCCGACCTGCAGTTCTTAACGACTGACTTAAAAGTTGTGTTTACTTCATAGAAACTATTATTCTGTATAGTAAGCTACAGAATGACAAGTATTTTATGCCAGAATCCATATTACCATACCGAATAGTCAGTGGTAAAATGCCACTGGCTGATTCTAACCAGGGAGAGAGTTGAACCTCAGTGAAGACAGTTGCGGTATTTTCCCTCATTGAGATAAGTGACTGTTGTGTGATGTTTGCAGCGACAGGGTCCAGGCGCTGTGTTACCTTCAGCTCACGAGGCAGCTCGTCTCCTGCTCCTCGGATGGTGGGATTGCGGTGTGGAACATGGACGTGAGCAGAGAAGAGGTAAGAGAAGGAGCAAGACAAGGCTGAGCAGGAACCAGCCCCTTGATTTTTCCACCCCGCCTGCCAGAAATGCCGAGCGAGGGGCAGACAGCCCTGTGTGTCACTTTGTGTTATTGCATCCCCTGCTCATTTGAGTTTCCACAATGACAAGAACTGCACACAGAAGCATGTAGGCCGAGTGTCAGCCTCAGAAGCACACTGAAGGGACATCGGACACAGACTCCAGCTACCCAGGGCACAGGCTGTGCTGTGGGACCTGGTACGGAAACCAAGAGGTGCGCCAGTGACCAGCACGGGGCCAGAGCTAGGTGCCTGGCGTTTTTCTGGAAAGTATGTCTCTGTTCTCTGTTTGTATTTTCCACTGAGTTCGGTTCCACTGTGTCCATGTCCACACAGTGTTCTTTTCAGGAGACCTGACTTCTTACTTGTTTGGGCCACTAACTAGTTGTGAGACCTTGTTTAGATAAGTACCTTAATTTCCCTGAATCTCCATTCTCTCTGCCATAAAGTGAAATAGTTGAATGAGATGACTTCTAAGGTCCTTCCAATTCTTTAAACAGACACTCTAATTATCTATACAATCTTTTTTTTTTCTATTTTAAATAATGCTGCCATGGACATTCTTGACCTTGTCATTGTGTGATTGTTCAATTATTGATTTCAGACATATTTCTGAAAAGAGACCCTTTGGGCCAAGGATATGGACATTTTGAAAGCTTTTTATAGAAGTCATCAGATGATTTCCAGGCAGAATTTCCATTCTCATCTTTGCTAGCGTGGGCATTATTATCCCTCTTTCAAAGGGCATCAACAGCCTGTGATGTAGATAGCAAAAGAGTTGATTCCAGAGAAGATTTGAGAGTATCAAGGATGTTAAGGACTTAGAATTCAAATTAACTTCAGAAACATTTATTGAGCACCAACAGGGTGGCCATAAAGTCTGGAAACTTAGTGAACATACATCAAAAATGGTTTATTGATATTGCATTGTAATACATACTGTGTTGCCTGATGTCACACACAATTTGTTCAGCATGCCCCCCTTACACGGTGCGTGGATCCGCGTGCTGTTCTAATATGTGTAGGTCGTGTGCTGTGCATCGCTGCAGTGGATGCAGGATTCTCACCATCCCCTGCATGCGTCTCTTTGTGTTGCCTCTGAGTGCTTTGAGCCTCATTATTAGTGAATAAACCTGTGTCTTTAGCATAGCATAAAAGACATAATCAGGGCCCACCGAGTGGCGCAGTGGTTAAGCGCTGGCTTGGGAAGCCAGCGGCCCCAGTTTGGGTCCCACGTATGAGGGCCAGTGACACTGCCCTCAAAAAAAATAAAAAAAAGACATAATCAAGGGGGTTCAATATATTTTTTAAAATAGTGACATTACTCATTTCCAGTATTTATAGCTGCCATGCTCTACACACAAAGATTCTTGTCTGAAAAAAGCTTGTAAGCTAGTGAAGGAACTAGGCTGCCCTATAAATAATAAAATGCACTCCATGATATAGAGAAGTACTGATTGCTTGTTTTTTAAATGACCTTGTCAGACAAGTCAAATAGAGGAAATCTTGATTACGTTTACTGGTTAATTACTCTTTTTGAATTTTCTAAAAAATCTTTTGGTAGGGCTTAGAGTATCTTGTTATTAAACCTCTGTAACACTGGCTTAATATTGCAGTATTTTCTGAACTGTGTTTTATATTTATTAACTGCTAATTATATACATACATCAGGAACGGCCAGTATACCGTTCTGTTTCCTGCACTCGTGGCCTGTCACATTTCCGTCTTATTCTGATGAGTGGAAAGCTCAGAGGCTGTGTTCCCTGGCTCATGAGAAAGGAGACCATCGGTGCCCAGGGGCTCGCTGCCAGTAGCACTTCCAGGGGTTTGGCGACTTGGATCTCAGTCCACTGTTCTTATCCTGTCCGTTCTTTTAAAAACAACAGAAAGTAGAAGCAGGATTTCTACGTGTTTGTGGAGCTTATTTGTACATTACGAAAAAGAAAAGTCAGTCCCATCATTCAAGATGCTTCCTGCTTGGGCAGTTCTCTTCCTTTTAGTCATTTATGGAAGATTACCCCAAATCACATGTGTGTTACTGGCTGGTAACCCTTCCTGCTCTATTAGCTAATCCGTCTTAGTGGTTGGCAGTGTTGGTGGAAAAGCAATTTGTGCCCAAAAGGTGCAGCATTTTTATTAGGTTTGGTTGTTGTTTTTTGTTTTGTTTTTCTTTTTTACTAGTTGAGTAAATATTATTGCAAAAGTAAGCAGCCTATGATCTATAAGACTCTGACCCTGAGTTAGGGTTTTGTACAGTTGGTAGGACTTCCTTAGGCAAGGGCATAGAGGATTAACCCCAGACTCTCTAGCCCCGCAGCGCTTGCCGGGAATTTCTTTCTGCATCACCCGGAAACTTGCCTGGAGTGTGTCCAGCCCACGGTGGCTGTCAGTGCCACACAAAGGGGTAGGAAGCTAATTTGCCACCTTGCCAGGTCGTAATTGGAGGGGCTCCATTTTGGAAGTAGGCGTGAGACATAAAGGAGCAAGTAACAATAATTAGGATGAATCCTCTTGAAAAGAGAACTTTATTTTAAATTAGTAGATCGCAGAATGTATAATATGCATTAGTGTAAAGTAGATTAGCAGGGCAGTGGGATTATTCTTGTCACATCATCTTTGTCTGGATTAAGCAGATGGAACAAGATGTAGAAAAGAAACAGAATACTTGATTATAATGTTCTCTTTTGCTCTTCTCAGCACGAAACAAAACTTTTTCTCAAAGAATAGGCACATAATGGGTTGGTTCATGATAGTTTACAGCATAATACTTAATCCTATTAAAAGAAACAAAAGTGTGGGTATTTCTTATATTAAAATGTATGCCAAAAAGCCTGTTTATTTCTGACTTTGGCTTTCTGTTTGTTAATCTCCAATTTGAAGCATAATTTTTCTTCCATGTGCCTCTCTACCCTCCAGCTCAGCAAAGTAATATTCTTTCCTAAACCCCTAGACAGAATTATGCTTCTTGAAGCCAAGGACTCTGTTCTTTTGGTTGTCATACTCCAAAACCATGCACGGAGACCCTCACAGGTTGAAATGGTCAGGCCCCCTTTCAGAGGCTGTAGAGGGTGTAATGGACAAGCGGGGGGACTCAGGCTGGATGCCTGCGTCTCCCAGGACCCACTAACCCACCATGGGCAGTTGCTTCCATCTCTGAACCACTGTTTCTTTGCCTGTAAAATGGGGGTAATGCTGTTCTGCATCTCCTAAGGTTGTAATGAAAATTAAGTAAAATAAGGCATATAAAGCACTTGGCACACTGCCTGGATCTATACTACACGTGCTATAAACCAGGCGCTGTGCAGACACCTCATGAATGTGAATTCATGGAAGCCTCACCTTATAGTTGTGTGCTCGTACTTGAATACTGCTGTCCTGAATACTTGGTACGGGTTTTCATTCCCCAGGACTTTTCCACATACATGTACTGTAAGAGTTACACTGGCATGTGTTGCAGGCATAAGACTATTGCCGCTTTCATTCCCCCTGCAATTCCACACCCCCATGCCGTTGTCAGCAGGACCTGCCGTGTCATCTGTATCCCTCGGATGGTGTTCCCAGGTGGTGTTCCCAAACCACCTCCAGCCACAAGGAAGTGATCCTCCATTAAGACAGCAGTCTCCCGGGCCGGCCAAGTGGCACGGTGGTTAAGCGCTGGCTTGGGAAGCCAGCAGCCCTGGTTCGGTCCCACATATGAGGGTCAGTGACACTGCCCTCAACAACAGCAAAGACAGCAGTCTCCCTCACGGAGGCACACATCCCCTTATCTCCCTTTCTGAGCTCGCTTCTCATTTCCAACATGCCCCCAGTTACTTAAAGAATCCTCTCTTCCATGTTAGCCCATTTCATTCAATTTGTGGATGCCCCCCCCCACCAAAGAAAGACCTTTGTACTCGCTGTCATACATAGAAATATTTCTAGTGACATGTCTAAAATAGGAAGTAGGAAAGCCAGGAGTTTTGATGAAATAGGAAACAGAACTGGGGACACTCATCATTTAAACACCAAAGTCTTCTTTCGATTCTCTATAAAGTTCTCCATCCCACTGCAGATTTTATAAGGGTGAGTATAATTTGATTTATGTGATCCTCCCAGCATTGTCCCCTCTTAAAGATCAGAGACATTTTTCTTGAGGGTTGACTTTCAAGATGAAGAAAAAATTATTTTTAACTTCATACTCTGTTTGGTGTGATTTATAGAAATTAGTATTTTCTATTTTTATTTTCGGTATGTAATAAGTATATAATGACAAGGGATTGAGGTTAAATAGGCTTTCAACGGATTCATCTTGTAATTGAGTACAGTTTGTAATATTTTGTTTAGAGATATTTTCTAAGTTTTCAACAATTTCAAGTCTTTAATTTCCCTGTTTTAACAAAAATTGAGAAACCTACTCCATGACACGCTCGCTGTACCTGTGGAAGGATGAGTAAGACTAATGAATAACTCCTAGGTTAGTGGGGAGAAAAGAACTGTGAATAAAGAATTACAGTACAGAGTGAGTTTGCTGCTGGAATGAGGTCCGTGGGCGGGCTGTGTGGGTTCAGGAAGGAAGGGCCCACTTGGGAGAACTGGGAGGTGAGGGCCGGCAAGTCTGTCTGACGTGATGCCGGCCAGAAGAGCTCTCCTGTAGTCAGCTTAGCGACCCCACAGCGCTCCCAAGTGGTGGTTTGCCGGAATCTGCAAGAAATTCGGAGGTCTTTGAGGGGTTTTTTGTCCATTTTTTTTTTTTTTTTTTTACTTAACTGGATATATATTTGAAAGAATGTTGGCATTAAAAAAGAAATATATAAAGCCAGCTCTAAGAGCTCACAGTGAACATTGAATTACTGCCTGTTATCTGTAAATTAAAAATTGAACAATCCCGTAAACATTACTAAAATTGTAAAGACTACTCAAAACATAAACGTGCTATTGAATATGGCAGCAGCTATAATCCATAGAGGAATTTAAAAAAATGCCGACCTCCACAAGGTGTGGGACTATTGTATGAATTTCGGAACCTCAGCATAAACATGCAGCCGCACTGACGCTGGCCCTGACCTTCTCGTCCCCCAGGCTCCTCAGTGGTTAGAAAGTGATTCTTGTCAGAAATGTGAGCAGCCCTTTTTCTGGAATATAAAGCAGATGTGGGACACGAAGACGCTGGGGCTGAGACAGGTGAGCAGCCAGGATTCAGTCACCACTCGGTTAGTCATAAATGTCATTGTTTGTGTAATAAACCTTGTGTGTGGAATCACACTTTTCCCTATAAATGCTGTGAATTCCTACTTTTTTTGACATCACTGTCATTGTGTGTGTCTAATAATGAGAAAGACCTTCCCTGGGGCCAGTGAGGCTATTACCTAACGATTCCATTGCTTGGCCGGCACTGGAAAAGCAGGGATGCAGGGAAAACCTGAGCGCCTATTTATAGATACAGATCTTTCAGTTTAGGACTATTACTTGTTAAAGACAGTGTTTCATACTAGCTAAGCACAAAATTAGAATGAATTATGGCATACAATTACAAGCCATATGCTTCCACAAACACAAAGTAATAATTTAGCCCTCCCTGGAATACTCTTACACTAAGAATTTTAGATTTTTCATAAATTGTTCCACATAAGTATACAAGGGATATTTTCGCAGGTTTCAACTACTATTTTTTATTTTTTAACTTAAAGAAACATGTCCCAAGCAGCCTGTAGATTTCAAAGATGCTCTTATCACTAGGTATTCACATAATACTAAAGTTCTACAAAAATATATATATTTCTACAGCAGCCTTGAAGGTAGCCACTCACTCAGGTTGAATATGAATTTATGCAGGTATGTAAAAAAGAATGCTGATTTTATTCCTTTCATTACTGGTTACAGCTCTATGAAGGATTGGCCCAAAGCTTGTGTGTGTTAATAAACTTGGTTTGATTTTACTGACAGAGCTATTCTCCAGCAAGGTCTGCTGTGAGACTGGCAGGTAGCGCAGGAATTATGTTAGCACTTGTAACATTCTAATGGTCCAAAATAGCTCCTGGAGCCTCTCCAGTCGCCTAGTTCGCACCATGCATGTCTGTGCTAACTGGTGAGTTGTCGTTGATGGGTGAACTCGTCCCTACTTCTAAAGGAAGCACCAAGAAATGAATTTTACTCTTATTTAATCGAGGAGACAGGAAGCGTACAGGCCACTAAACTTTTAGTGGCGAAAGAATATGTCAAAATTAGCAATAACAAGTGGACTATTTTGGAATGTTCTTGAAGCTTATTTCCAGAGTCACAGTTGAAAGACTAAGAGAAATAGTAAAACATTTGATTATGGATATTTGTTTCTTAATGACAACATATTATATTCAAAACTTTATTTCAGAACTTTTCTTTGACATAGGAATAGATTTTTCCTTCCCCAAATCTCTAGTCATTTAGGCTCCTAAGTGAACTTGAAGTTGGTTTTAATAATGTTTGTTGATATCAAGACAGGTAAGGTAATGTGAATGAACAAAAAGCAGCATTTGACCAATAAAGTGAGGTGGTTTGGAAATCCTTGACAAATGTTGGAATTGCCTACCTTTTGCGTGTTAATTGTTACAGTGAATTGGGGTGATTATAATTCAAGGCAAGGCTTCTCCACTCCCATTCCCATACTCTGAAGGGAAACCAGTGCATTAAAGCAAAAGGTAAATGCCTCCTTTTCTTCCTTCCCCTCCTGAAGCATCACTGCAGGAAATGCGGGCAGGCCGTCTGCGGGAAGTGCAGTAGCAAGCGCTCCAGCTACCCGGTCATGGGCTTTGAGTTCCAAGTCCGGATGTGCGATTCCTGTTATGACTCCATCAAAGAGGAGGAGTGAGTGTTTGCATATCTGTCTTACTGTGCATCGGAAAGGGGAAGAGCCTCAAGCAACACGGGTGTGCTTCTGTTTGTGTCTTCCCAATTTCATAAATGATTTCTAAGAGAGGATTCCGCCCTAGCCTTATGACGTAAGACAGATTTCTCCCGAACACTGGGAGTAGGACAAGCCCAGCAGCTGGTGGACGTTCTTGAGCCCCGAGCCCCCAGGATGGTGTGCCGGGCAAGGCCATGGCGCACTGATGCAGCGGCTGAGCCGGCTCGCTCCGAAAGCAGCCAGTGCCCCCACCGTTGCTCATACGTGCCTGGAAATTTAATTACCGGGCACACTCTAGAGACCAATGTTTTTCCTTCCAACCAAATCTGATCTATTTGTCTTACACACAAATAGTAGTTGTTAAATAACTATTTGTCTGTAAGACAAATCTGTCCTCATTCCGTCTCGACTCAGGCAGATCCCTTGGGGCAGAACCGTTCTTTTCTTTCCCTTCCCTTTGAATCATCTTTGAAAATAGGAGACACAGCAAAGCTTGGCACAGGCCCCAGTTG
Source organism: Aselliscus stoliczkanus (assembly GCA_033961575.1). Lineage (NCBI taxonomy): Eukaryota > Metazoa > Chordata > Mammalia > Chiroptera > Hipposideridae > Aselliscus > Aselliscus stoliczkanus. The sequence goes on along the minus strand of CM066731.1, from coordinate 164,707,064 downwards.
GAAAGCCGGTGGGCACCACGGGTGTCAGTCAGTGAGCTCGTGGTGGAGGCGCGGGCTGTGGGTGTCACAGCAGAGTGAGGGGCAGCTCTGTGAGACGGAGCCGCTCCCTGCACGCCAGAGAGGTTGGGGGACTGCGCCTTCGTCGCAGTGTTAGCTCACGCTGTGTGATCGTCCGCAGTTCCTCTTCTATATTAAAGGCTCTCATTTTTAGGCCTGGGAAGATATGACCTCTCCACTAAAAAAAAAAAAAAAAAAAAAAAAAAAAATCAGCTATTTGGGGAGTTTTATAGATGTTTTCAAGAATAGTCTTGCAACTTCTATCATGCTTTGCTCATCCTTTAATTATTTAAAGTTAGTTTTCAAAACTGTAGCCATGCTATTATTATAAGTACGGTTGACCCTTGAACAACGCTGGGGTAAGTGCCCACGCAGTTGAAAATCCACATATAACTTTTGACTCCCCAGAAACTTTTCTAATAGCCTGCTGTTGACTGGAATCCTTACTAATAATATAGACAGTCAATTAACACGTATTTTATATGTTATATGTATTATATACTGTATTCTTACAATGACATAAGCTAGAGGAAAGAAAATGCTATTAAAACCATAAGGAAGAGAAACTACATTTACAGGACTGTATGTATTTATTGAAAAAAATCCACCTATAAATGGATCCAGGCAGTTCACACCCATGCTGTTCAAGGGCAACTGGGTTTCCTTTACGTTCTAAGAAAACGTATCCCTTAGCTGTCGGTACAGCCAGGTGAGTTTTAAACTGTGTCTCTTGTGTTTGTTAGTCGGACTTCCCTAGCAACCTTTCATGAAGGAAAACATAACATTTCCCACATGTCCATGGACGTTGCCAGAGGACTGATGGTGACCTGTGGGACCGATCGTGTTGTAAAGGTAACCTACGTAATTGGCCCAGTTAGCATCTCTGCGGATTACTCCTTTGTCGTGCTGTGAACAGGCAGGAGCACTCCTAGTGCAGCCTTGCTTTCTGATGGGCAAGCTTGCCTTCCCTTACCGTAAGCAACCTATAGCCAGTTGAAAACCCTGAGTAACAAACTGCACGCTTGTGAGTCCTGTATACCCCACCTTCACCCCCGGGTCCTGGCATGCCAACCCCCACCCCCTCGCTTTCTGGCCGAGCCCAAGGTTTCCCCTCCCCAGCTGGCCAGGCCTTAGCTGACCCCTTGCTGTAGTCATTCCTTTCATCCTGGGCAGCAGGCTTCCTAGTGTAAGAAGTTAACCACACCTTTTTTTTTCATTAAGTCCCTGGGCCACTAACACAGAAGCTGAAAGTAATTGTTTTATACTTTGTACCACTCTTGAGTTGTGAAACTATGATGTGTTTTATTTCATTTTTTTTTTAAATGGGCTTTTTCCTAGTGGACTTTGTTTTAAAATAAAATTAAACATATAGTGAAACATTATTACGATGGAACTTGCACGTGTTGAGATGCTGCTTAAAAGCTTCCCTCACATGTTGGTGAGCTGTGTTGTTTTATCACTGTGATCTTGAGATTTTGCAGTGAAAGAAGAGAATGAGTTTTTGACCCCTTTCCAGTTTAACGGCTGTTTCGGTGTAGGCTCTCCTGGGTAGACCAGCTGACCAGTGCTGCCTTCTCCTGCACCTCCTTTCTTGCAGATATGGGACATGACGCCTGTGGTGGGCTGCAGTCTGGCGACTGGCTTTTCCCCACACTGATCCAGAGCTGGGCGAGGTCTGCACCACCCACGGCCGCCTGCACCAAATGCAGTCCTTCCCTGGAGCGCCACAATGGACTGTCACCTGAACAGACAGGCGCCACTGAAACACAGATCTACATTTTCAAAAGAAAAACAAAGCTTAACGGTGTATTTGGGGGCATTTGTGGAACTACCTGTGGGAGTGAATGACATGGACAAGGTTCATCTGCAGTGGTTCCCGGAGGACTGGAATTCCTGCAGTGAAGCTTCCTCTCGGACCGTGAGCAATTGTGTACTAAGAGAGTCATCTAGCAAATGGGGGTTTTAAAGAAAAATCTATGGGACAAAACAGTTATGCCTAGAACTGTCTTAAAGCAGTCGCGAGTACAAACACACTTCCCCTCAGACCTGCTGGCCCAGCTGGGGCTCCTGGGCTCTCTGCTGATGGAGCAGGAGTGGGGGGAAGGAGCTCTTTTCTCTCTCTCTTGAGGGGTGCAGTAGGAGCTTAAGGACCCAGAGACCTCTCCTCATATGCTGGCAGGATGTGACGATGCTTGACACTTAGTTATCGGCAGACTTCCTAAAGATCCCTGTTCTCTTCAGGCAGCGCCAGTCTCTGCGCTTAGCACTCAGCCCGCCTCGCTTGTTTCCCGTGCTGGCCAGTATGCCACGGGCGGCCCCTCACAGCGTGAGTCGGGAAGCTTCTGTCCTACCCCGAGCAGTCCACAGTCTGCACTTCCCCACACATGCGCTCTGACGACAAAACCTTTTTATGGTGCTGTTACCATGGGAGCCACACGAGCCGCCTGATTTTTTTCTCGTTGCAGTTAGTAATGACTGATGGAAAACCCAGCTCCCAGCGGGGGTGAGACGGGACATGTCTGTTCCACGGAGCAGCCCCATGCTCCTAACGGACACGCTGTATTTCTAGATCCAAGATGAGCCTCTGTGATATCACGGCAATTTAATATACACCTCAGGCAAGAGCTCCAAAGCTTTTTAAACTATGTTGACTTACAGCCGTAAAATATTGTTAACATTTCACAGAAGGAAGTTGGTAACCCAGAGCAAGCAGTAACCGTTATTCCCAACTTGTAACTAGCTTTCATAACAATTTGCAAAATCTGTTGTATTCAACGGTGTTTTAAAGGGTTTTGGCCACTTAGTACCGGGATGGGGAAGAGGTGGGGGACACGGAGCCTACTTTTAATATTCAAATATTTATTTGTTTGATTATTTGTTTTTACAATAGTTAACAATGAATCTACTACGTTAGGATTGGGGAAGTAAGTAGAGAGAAGCCTAGTTTTTTAAAGGCAAACTTTAAAATAGCAGCAGTATTTTTGTTAGTCTCTTACTATAGATATTGATAAAAACTCACCACTGTGTTACTGTTGGGATCTCATGAAGACCACGTGGTCAGTCTACATGACGCAACTAAAGGACTAAATCTGTTTTTTAACAACAGCTAAGGGGGACTGTAACGTTTGACAGGCAGTTAAACTAAAATTTCCAGGTGACACAGATAAGAAGGAAAGGGAAGGAGGCCAGGCACATCCTGTGTTAGAACGGCCGGCACTGCGAGGTGACGTGCCCTCAGAAATAAGAGTGAAGGCTTTTGTTGCTCCTCATAATTTTTGTGTTATATCATCTAAAAAGATGTTTCCTTTCAAAACTTTTCCTAGACTTTTTGCAAAATGTACATTGCTAACCTTGCCTGGAGGAAAAATTGAGTGATTGTAATTTTTATATGGCAATGTTGAATGTTACCTTGAATTCAGTCACTGGTTCAGCCCACACAAAGGTGCTATCCCGGGGATTTTATGAAGTCCTAAGAGCAAACTAGAATATGACCGACTCCTTGCCGCACTGAAGAGTGCTGAACTGGGCTTTTGGTTTCCTTTGTTCTGCAAAATGTGATTTTTTTTTTTAAAGGTCTGTGGTAGACTGAGCAGAACATCACAGCTGCCAAGAATTTGCCATTGCTTTCAGACTTCTTTTTATTTTAAAAAATTCTTAATGAAAAGCCCCAATGTTCCATAGAGACTATAAGGCTGTTATAGTGCCTCCTAAGGGGCTAAGCTAATATTAACCAAGGAAGTAATGTACAGTGAAGGATGAATTGGAGCCTGGTATCCGGAGAAGGAAAGGAGGGGGTTTTCTCTTCACCTGAACCTTTTACTATTTTTCGGTTCGACAATACACATGCCAGGCTCGCCTTGTCTCTGCTACATACTAGATAGCAAATGGGGTAATATTTTTTTATAGAAGTGGGCAAAAATTATTTTCTCAAATTTACTGACTGGGCACATAAGGAAAGTATAGCTAGGCTTGTAGTTATTGCCTTATTTTGACTGTATTACTCTTAAACGGGTCAATTAAAATAGTCCTTCAAGTAACGCTGGTTTTTCCATTCCTGAATACTCAATGCTAGTTTGTACACGTAGGGATTAAGTACAGAATGTTAGAGAAGAGCCTTATGTTTATGTTTAGATTTAGTATGTATGGGATAAGAAAATGCCAAGTCTTCATTTTAAATATGTTTTTAAATTGCCCTTTATTAGTGCAAGTTAAAAAAACAACAACAACCCAGTAGCATTAGTTAGAAACATTCATTTCACTGTACGTCTCTGTTCGTTATGTCGCAGTTCTGTCCTGCCGCCTAGAGGATATAAACAAAATATGTTGCTCTAGAATGTGTCACTTTCTTCTCACCCTAAAAAATTCAGTTTATTAGCTTCCACATTTTTAAACTCTTGAAATGGGCCTACGTCTGTAATAAACACAGCAGTGGCTCAGATCCAAGGTAAAAGAGTTTTCTCTAAAAAGAGTTTTCTCCAAATTGCATTCTATTTCTGTTCCTGGGTCCGGCATCTCTGAAAATGGAAGAAACCAGTTAGTACTAATGGTAGACCATCTGCTCATTATAAATGTGAGGTTTAACAAATAAGTAATACATGCCGGTGTCTATTGCTTAATTGTTAATTGTGAGCAGATTATTGAATGCCTACTCTATTTTCTGCAGTTTATTATACAATAACTCTTTGAGCAAATTGAAGTTTATTTGAATTGTGCAACAAATTTATATTAGAATACAATTTAAAATGTTCTTCTCTGTAGCCTCTTTTGATTGGGGAAGGAGGGCGATGTTGATTAGTATATTTTGTCCTTGTACTAGCTATGTTTCTATGAGGTATGGTGCCCTGCCTATCCCAGAGAGCTAGAAAACTTTGTCCTTTGCTCCTATTTGTGGGTTCTGGTTTTATGGGTTTTTTGAGAATATGCGTACAATAAAACGTTTCTTGCTTGTTACTCTGTTGCTCAATTTAGCTGTTGTTATGTTTGTTCTGGATGCAGGGCAATAATAGCAGCTACCATGTTTAGCACCACCCTCTGTGTGCTGGGGGCTCTACCTGTGTCATATTATCCAATCCTGGCAACACTGCTGCCAGGCATTACTGTCCCCATGTACAGATGAGAAAACCAAGAAGACCCTGCCTGACTTGCAAGCACACACCTTTCCCACACCACCTGCTTTAATGTGCTGATAACGTATACAGGGTGGTTCTGACCTAGGAAAAGGGATTCCTCACTTTAACTGTATACAATGTGATTCAAACTCTGGCCTGTCTGACCTCAAAGCCCATGCTGTTTTTTCTAGTGCATCTTACTCTTGCATATTTTAAGAAACTTGAGATCCTGAATTTGACCTTCTGGAGAAAGATAGGGATTTCTTTACACCATTAGCAATAGCAGTATTGCAGGTTTTCCCACACCCTAGAGTTTAAGATCAAGAGGCGCTTTAGAATTCTAGTCACCATTTTTTTCCCTGGAATCATGAATCAGTGGTGACATTGATACGTGGCTTCTGTGATGATATAACAACAAGTTTATTACAAACCAATCATTCATTTCCCATACATTCTAAAGAGCAGTGACCCTTGATCTGTATTTTATGCTACTCAACTAGTTTTTCATTTTGAAACTTAGAAAATTTCTTTTGGAACGTGAATTTATTTTTATTTGAAATAAATTACATTAATGCACAGTAAAAGTGAAAAAATGTGTCCCAAAATCAAGCTAATGAATTAAAATAACTGGAAAAACTCTTCTTTCTTTTTTTTTTTTGAGGGCAGTGTCACTGGCCCTCATATGTGGGACCGAACCAGGGCCGCTGGCTTCCGAAGCCAGCGCTTAACCACTGCACCACTCGGCTGGCCCAGGAAAAACTCTTCTAAAGTATGCTGTTGAACTTGATACTCTAAGGGACTATTACTTAAATCTATCCTCACGACAGGGATTGTCATCAATTCCTATAACATTCAAGAATAGCCAGTAGCCTGTAGACTGTTACATGAAAATCAAACCCAACTAATAAAGTCACATGATTTTAATATTTCAGAATTACAGGTATCATTCCCTTATTAAATAAATTCAATGTTAAGTTTTGACAAGATAATGGTAAACAACTAGATATTTCAATAGCTATGGATTTTTTTAGTTAATTGTGTGATAGCATAATTTGCTTGATTTCACAATTTGTTGAATTCAAGATACCTTAAGTCACAGAAAGGAAAATTATATTTGAACATTTGCAAGTTTATTTAAACCATTCTTCTAAGACCAGGGGTCGGCAAACTGCGGCTCATGAGCCACAGGCGGCTGTTTGGGTCCATTCCATCTCAAAAGTTTGCCAACCCCTGCAAGAGCCAATCCTGTCCCTCACAACAATTTAAAAATTATTCGAGAGCCATAAGTATATTTTTACATAATCACCATTATGTGAATAACATCCTTTTAAAAATTTATAAATGAAACTATTCCTAGTCTTATTTTCATTTTCAATTTTACTTCAGAGCCACAGTTGGCGAGCTACAGTTTGCCGACCCCTGGCGGCTCTTCCGTCTCAAAAGTTTGCCCACCCCTGTTCGGGACCCACCACGGGCTTTAACTCACACTGTGAGACTTGACACGTGCTGCGTAATGGCCTGCAGGTGGTTCTCCCCTCCGAGAGCCCCTGTAAGGCAGGCACCCCTCGGATGTCTGTGCCCTCGGTGCCCGTCACACAAGTCCAGCTCAATACTTGAAGGCTTTATTAACCTTTTTTTTTTTTTTTCCCCCTAGGAAGAGACTCCTTAAGCTTTCCAAAGAAGTGCCTTTATGTATTTACAGGACTTAGGAAAGGGGAAAAAGCTCTAAAAAAAGGAGATTTCAAAATACTCAGAGGTCTTTAGTGAGGGCCCCGGTGCAGTGAGTGGTTTGTGGGGGTCCAGGTTGGAGTCTCACCGTCACTGGCGGTCACTTCCAGGTCGTGAGGACAGTTCTCCCCGAGCCTCTCCACCCGCTCCCTCTGGACCCCAGCGACTGGCCCGACCGACTTCTCAGCTCTGGGTCAGCCCGGTTCCCCTGCGCGAGCTCTGCATCGTACAGGATTTTGCAATTGCCAAGAACTTTCTTTGGGGGCGACTTGCTCCATTTACAGTCCGGAGGTGCACCTTTAGGGACCGCAATGTGGAGGGTGTCATTAATCAGGTGATACTTCAGGATTCGATCGGTGGCGGTGCTGCAGGGGGTGATGGGGACACGTCCACCTGGACCAGCCAGGGCTCAGCTTGTGGTCTGTGAGGATGTCGTAGCCGTAGCACTCGACGCCGCAGTGCTTGTCTCTGTTCATCGCCGGAGCCACGGCTTTCGGCGATGCAGGGCATCTCGTCCAGCAGCTTGCTGGTCGCCTCCTAGCCTGGGGCGCGCTCCAGGTAGAGCCGCAGGTGGCGCACAGTCCTCCTGCCCCCGTGGATGTGGTCGTAGCCTTGCCCGTGCTTCTGAACGGCGACGTTGGTGAGGTGAGCGACCATGTGCGGCTCGCTGGGGCTGGGGGCGCACCTGGCCGCGCAGAGGCGCGGAACCCCAGCTCGGCCCTGCAGCAGCGCAGCGGGCGGGCCGGGGACACCGGGTTGTCCCTGCTGAGCGAGACCGCGTCGGCGTCCTTCTTGGACTGAGACACCAGCGAGGGTGGTTTGCTGTCCCGGGACCACTTTTTGATTTGCGAGAGTTCGTTGATCAGAAAGATGCCCTTTCGCTGGGCTTGGCCACAAGGTTTCATGTTCCAGGTGCTGGAGGGGCTTTTCCCGAACTCCTCCACGAACAGGTTGTAGGCGGGCGGCAGCATGTGGGTGACCTGAGCAAAGTCCAGAAAGAGGTACTTTCCATTCTCAACCTTTTCTGCCAGACGGCGCCCTTCTTTCTCCAGCTCTTTCCTGTATATCTTTTTTTTTTTTTTTGAGGGCAGCCGTCACTGGCCCTCATATGTGGGACCCGAACCGGGGCCGCTGGCAGCTTAACCACCGCACCACTCGGACGGCCTCTGTATACACATTTTAAGAAAGGAAAAAACTATATTAAAATTGTAATACAATGAATGATGCTAGCATTCATTTGACTAACGCCATCTTTTTTTTTTTTTTTTTTTTTTGAGGGCAGTGTCACTGGCCCTCCTATGTGGGACCCGAACCGGAGCCGCTGGCTGCTTAACCACCGCGCCACTTGGACGGCCTCTGTATACACATTTTAAGAAAGGAAAAAACTATATTAAAATTTTAATAACATATACCGATAACAAAAGATGCATACAAGCCATGTGCATACATTTTTTTGGGCATCCCGGTATATATATGTTTAAGGAATATATATACAGAGGGTGCCCAAAAAATATAAACACATCTTAAGAAAGGAAAAAACTATATTAAAATTGTAATACAATGAATGATGCTAGCATTCATTTGACTAACTCCATCTTTTTTTTTTTTTTTTTTTGAGGGAGGGCAGTGTCACTGGCCCTCCTATGTGGGACCCGAACCGGGGCCGCTGGTGTCCCAAGCCAACGCTCAACCACCGCGCCACTGGCCGGCCCTCCTGTATATCGTTGAATAATCTTCACCATCAGGTCTTTCCGAGTCCGTTCCTAGTGGTTCGGGAAATGGTTGACTATTGGATTGTCGGAGAGTCCGTAGTCGGTGTCCACACTGAAGACGTTTCAGGTGGTTTGCACACTCATCCAGTAAAAATTCCAGGCCTCATTTTCTGTCACTTGGACCCATCCTCTCGTTACTTATCAGCACTGACTTCTGGATATCAGTGACCCATTTCACTTTTCCTGCCATAATCCAGCGGTACTTATGGAGCCAACCGCAGCGTCCAGCTTCTCTGCAGGTTCGCGGCCTCTTGCCTCGGGTTCTTACCTGCTGTCAGGTGGCTTTCCTGTCCCCCCTCCTCAGGGCGCAGAGCTCCGCAGCCCCGCCGGCCGCGCCTCTATTAACCTTTTGATTCTCTAAATCTTTTCTGTGTTGCATTTATTCAATAGATTGGAGAGCAAACCTAGGCATGTTTCTCCCCACATATTTAGGCTGAATATGTGGAAAGCTTGAGTTATGTGCACTTCGTTGAGCTGTTACCTGGAGTTAGAGGAACTCTCTGGAGAGCAACTTCTATACACAAGTAGCAACATCTGGTTGGATTAACCTTCTGTGTGGTATTAAGAAGAGGAAGAAAGGGAGAGGAAAGAGAATGTGGTCAAACAGAAATGTGTTCATTCCTGGATTTACTTGTGTAAAAACTCCTAAGTGATTTGGGGGACTTTATTTCTAAGTTAGTAATGTCCTTTTGTGTTTCTTGTCTTTTATTGTTGGACATGACATCTGATATCTTTTACTGCAGGAGTCACATCTGCTGTTAATCTATCAAGTGAATCTCAAGTTGAAAACCTGTACTGAAAACATAGGCAAGCTTGCAGACACAAACCTCGGTAGAAGCCCATTGGCTAGTCTACCTTCAGAATGTATCACAGATTGACAGCGGACTGGACTGTGGTGACTAGCAATTGGATGGTGAGAGGTGGCTGTATTGGGATTTGTACGTACAATAGCCTTGAACACAGTGTCAGGCACATAGTAGGCACTTAATAAATAATGATGCTTGCATGTGTACAATTTGGGTGCTCTGCACAAATGAAAAGGAACATATGTGAATTTTCTTTGGGAGTGAATCTAGTGAAACAGTTTAGAGTGGCTCTTCCCCCTACACCCATCGTTTCTACCCATGCCATTCTACCTGCCAAGCTACTGTTAACAATTTCCCGAGGCTGAAGGGAGCACTCTGAGGAGAGCGTAGAAAGGTCATAGAAGATAAGCACACGAAGGACATGATGACATGTTTCTTGCTTTTCTAAAACATCAACCACTAGTTCTGGGTATCTGATCATCATAAGACAATTCCACTTTGCAACTTGATGTTTGGTGGGCACGGTGGCTTTAAAATATTTCTGCAAATTCTTATGCCCTCTTATTGAGTGGTGGGATTTGTGTTTTCTTCCCTTGCATCTGAGCCATCCTTAGTGACTCACTAATAGAGTATGGCAGAAGTGACACAGTGCAGTGTCGGAGGCTAGGTTACAAGCTGCCATGAAGCTTCCACCTGGTTTTCTGAGGGAAACCAGCTGCCTGAGGCCACCAGGCCTTCTGGCCAGCAGCAGAGCTGAGCGTGCAGCTGACAGCCAGCATTAACCACCAGCCATGTGAATTCCAGACCAGGTGAGCTTTCAAATGGCTGCAGACGCAGCCAACTGACTGCGATAGCAGGAGGACTGTGCAGGTGAGCCCTTCTCAAATCCCTGACCCACAGAATTGTTAACAAAATAAAGTGCTTGTCTTAAAATACTAAGTGTGGAGCGATTTGTTACACAGCAACAATAACCTGAACAGCGGGCCCCTGGAATGTGACTTCCTTACCTGGGAGCCACAGGGCAGAGCACACCCCACCCCCACCCCAAGCAAGAGAGGTAATGTGGACACAAGACAACAGGGCAGGATGCGGAGGTTCTTCGAAACAAGTTACTTTCCATAAGGGCACTCCAGGAGTCTGGAGCCAATGGGTCCTGGTCATCACCATTTTTCTTCAGACTTCCCCATATTCCTGCCCACCAAGCCCATCCCCCTACCTCCACGCCAAAGTTTTCTTTGAGATTTGTCTTTTGGCCACATTGAATTTGGTTTTGAACTCACCCACTCTAGTAAGCATATTCAGATTTTTGGCCATAATTGGAGGGAGGGGGGTCCTGATTTGAATATTCAGTGTTTTTGCTGACTATGTAAATGAGAGTTATGCTCTATGACTAGAGCATGGGAAGTTTTGCATTAGGGAATTTTCAGTTTTCCAAGCACTGAAATATAACCATATACTATATATAATGTCTATTATAGCTTTTGCATTTTTATTGACACCATACAATTCATTCATTGAAAAAAATATTGAATGCCTACTATGTATAGGTTTTAGTCTAAATTCTTGAAAAAGTATCAGTGAACAAAACAAAGATCCCTGCTCTTGTGGCCGTTACCTCCTTGTAGAGGGAGACAGACAGTAAACAATAAAGCTAATAAATAGATAAACTAATATAGTATGCCAGAAGGTAATAAATACTGTGGAGAAAGGAAAAAGATCAGATTACCAGAAGTGCATGTAGGTGGCGGGGGCAACTGGCCAAATAAAGGGTTCAGGGTGATACATGTACAAAGAATTCGAAGACATTGTCCATGTACAAAGAATTCAAGGGAATAGATCCCAGGCAGTAAAAACCTCTGAATTAAAGGCACCAAGACAGGCATGAGCGGGCTGTGTCGGGAAGAGCAAGACCAGCGTGACTGCAGTGGGGTGAGTGGAGGGGGGAGTTTTGGCAGAGAAGATGAGAGCTCAGTGCGGGCTGGGTCATGTAGTGCCTGGTCTGCCACTGCAAGGATGTTGGCTTTTACTAAGAGTGAGGTGGGAGCCATCAGCTTTTTGCTCAGTTCTCATTCAGGTGTTTTGATCCTTTTGACCTCAATTCTGAGTTCTATATATGTTAGGGAAATAGCCTTTAATCTATGACATATGTTGTAAATATTTTCCCCTAGTTTTTCATATGTCTTTTGACTTAATGGTGTTTTTTGTTTTCTTGCCATGAAATTAAAAACAATTTTTCCATGTAGTCAAGTTTATCCATTTACAGTTGATTCTGGTTCTTGTTAGAAAATCCTTCCCTATATGCAGGTAAAGAGGAATTTATACATGTTTTCTTCTCCTTGTTTGAGGCCTTCTTCCCTATCTCCCTCCCTTTCTCCTCCTTTTATCCCTCCTTCCTTTCTTTTCTTTTTACTTTTAGATCCCTGATTCATGTGGACTCACTCTCAAATGTGGTGTAACATATGGACATCATTTTATCTTTATTCAAGTGGTAAATCAGTGTCCCACCACCATTGACAAAAAAGCCATCTTTGCCTCATCTGTGAGACACCAGCTTTGTCCTAAAGTTCCCAATGTGCTTCGCCCTGTTCTAGACTTTATATGCCATTGTACTGGCCTGTTTGCTCCTGTGACACTGACTGCTGCGTTGTTAGTGATAAAGGCCTGATAGTGCGTTCGTACCCAGGAGGCCAGTCCCTGGCAGTAGACTTTCTTCGTTAATGTGTCCTGACTATTCCTGATTGTTCATTTTTCCATATGAACTTTTTTTCTTCTTGTCTAGCTCTGTAAACAATGTCTTGGTATTTTTAGTAGGACAAGTTATTTCATAAATTACATTTATAAACTCACTTAAGGAGAACTTGACATCTTTATAATGTTGAGTAATCCATGCAAAACAGAGAATTGTGTTTCCTTTGGTTTGAATCCATCCACTCTTGTGTCTTTCAGGAAAATTTACAGGTTTCCTCTAAAGCATTGCCCATTTTGTGTTAAATTTATTCCCAAGTGTTTTGTGTTCTTGTTTTTTTTTTGTTTTTTGTTTTTTCATTTTAGTTGATATGGTAAACGGGGGTTTCTCTTCTATCATATTCTCTAATCTAGTAATTGTATATATGAAGGTTATTAACCTTTTTGTCTTCAGAAATTATATCCTGCTTCTTTCTGAATTCTTTTATTGTTTGAGTGCTTTTAAACAATTTTGTATTTCCCCCTCCCCACAAAATTTGTTAGTCTTCATAAAACCTGACATCATTATAACTTTTACAAAGTTATAATGAATTACTCAAAATTTTTTTCTGCCACATTTCAACCCCAACTTGTGAAAGTGGATAAATGAAAGTTAAGTGTACATTTTAACATAGTATTATCTCAAACCTTTATATACATAATTATGGTAAAAAATTTCAAAGTCTTACTTATGCAACAAAGTTAATTTTGTTGCCAGTATCGGCAATGTGAGGTGTATTTCTTTAACATGGTTCCTTACAAATTTTTTGGAAAAACTTTAATCATTGTTTACAAATGCTATGCATATTATACTTGTATAAATTTGAACAATTTAAAACTTTAGTCCTGTATTGGGGAGAGGATAGGAGGAAACCTTCATATATTTTTTCAGACTTCAGATTTCCAAAAGGCAGTAGACAAAAGTAATTTTAAAAATCTAATGCTTCATGTGTTAAAATATAGTAACTAAGGATAGTACATGATTAAGCACCTAATTGTGTTGAAAATGCAACTGCACATTTAGGAAAATTTTCCCTGGTTTCCCAATTAGCTGTGCTCCTATAATCATTTCAATTGCTCTTTAATCTCCTATTTAAACTATTTATATGCATACTAATGAAGTCAATGGAAGCTTTGAATTAAGTGTGTAATGCTGGATTTATTTACACTTACTGCCTAAGTCTCAAAGTCAAGTCACAGCAGTATCCAAAGGGGGCAGTTACATCTCAGAAAATAAAATACCATTACAGAATTTATCTCAATAAACACTCAGTTTACACTTAGTGTCTAGAAATCAAATATTGAAAGGAGCATAAAAGGAAGTGTATATGGTTCGAGTAAGTCTTGAAGCTAAGTTGCTGTTCTCCTGGCATAAAGACCCTTATTAGAGTTCATTCAATTAAAAAATAAGTCTCAATCTATTCTTCAAGGTATCTCTGGTGAAATGAATTAAAACTGGGGTATTGCTTAGAGCCAATTGGTGATTTCAACAAAGTCAAATTAAAAGGTAAAACATTGAAGAGCCAGAGTTTCAAAGAGGGTAAATATTGATTCATATGTTTATTCATTTGAATATCCTCACATTTCTAGGTTCTGGCACTGGTTTGAGCAAGACACTAGGAAGATAGCAATAAACAAAATGCCTGAATCCCTGAGTCCTGGGCATTATATTATGATGGAATGACACAGAGAAGTGGTGAGCTGAAACTGGATGTCCAGGGACCACTGACTATCTATCTGGGTCTTAATTAAAATTCCAGGGTCTTTGGGCAATATACAGAGTTTAGTAGAAGGAAAGTCCACCTTCCTGGGCAGCTTTCATTAGTTACAGGCGAGTCCTTAGGTGAGCTGAATAGGAAACACTGAGTAGGACATGAAGATGGCTAGTGAAAGACTGGTTTGATTGGTTGGTGAAGAATCGCTCAGGGGTGTGTCTGCAGTTCCAAGAGTCATCAAAGAGGAACTAGGCAAAATAGTGGAATGAGTCAGCTGTTAGGGTAGGGTCCCTATGATTTGTGCAGGGGGATTGCTAGCACTCACTGAGTGTCTATTCTTTTCTAATCACAGAGTTCTTTATCTGTGTTATTTGATTTAATCCTTTTAAAAACACTCTGGGGTAGGAACTATATTCCTATTTTACAGATGAAGAAATGGTCCTCAATTTCCAGCTCTCATCCTTCCAAAACACATCCTTTAACTCCTTGCAAAAATAGTGATTCAGGGAACCCAGAGGAGGCCAAGAGGAAGTGCTAATGGACACCTTCAAGACAGCATCCTGTAGAAAGACTATGGACTTTGGCCCCAGACTAACCTGGGTTTGAATTCCAGGGCTGCTACTCACTTCCTTCACACTTGCAAACATCCTGGGCACTGCTGCTGTCCTTACCTGTAAAAGGAGTCCAAACAACACCATGGATGTAAAGATTAAGGTATTTAAAGTAGCTGGCCTAGTTTCCATAGTAGATAATAAATACGTGCTAATTCCTTTCTTCTCCCTCCCTTCAGCTAGACATGGAGATGGAGTTTGGGCCTGCTTTGGGGAAGTGGACGGAGGAGAGAGTGCTGTGTGGTACCTCTCCTTGAGGCAAAGCTCACTTTGGGGTGGAGAGTTGAGGTGTGCGGACTGATCCCATCTTGAGTTCTTGGTTCACAGCCTAAAAAGAACACAGGGCGTTTTTACACACAAGTGTTCTCTGGCCCAGCCCCTAGGGGGCTTGTTACCAGTTAAAGAAGGAAGCTGTAAAGTGTGAACGAATGAGCAGGATTGGAGCTGTGGGTGAGGCCCATTCTCCAAGAGTGCTCTGTAGTCCTGGAGGGGAAAATCGCTCCAGGGGTTGGGGATAGAGCTGCTGGCCAAGAATCCCTTAGGGTTCAGAAAGGAAGGGACGTGCTAGGAGAATCTGGAAAGCAGGAATGTTCCTCAGTGGGATTTTGAAATGAGTGTCATGTTGACTCAAAACATTCATGCAGCACTGAGTCATTCAACACATACACATTAGGCACCCACTCTGCAGCAGCTGTGCGGGTTGGAGGTATCAGAGGGCTGCCATGAGTACAGGCTGAACTGGGACCCCCCTCAGGATCTGTGTGGTCTTGGGCCTATTGTTTACCTTCTGGCTTCAAATGTCTTTATCGGTAAGGCAGGGAGAGGACTTCCCTCCACAGAGTATTGTAGTGAAGATTAAATGAGTTAGTACATATAAAGTATGTTAAACATTGCCACATAGTCAATGCTCGGTAAATTTTAGCCATTTTGATGCACCAAACTGGGCTAGAAGATCAGAAATTCAAAGATGAATAAGCCTCAGAGGCCTGCAAGATGCTTAGAGGCCCCTCATCTCTGGTGGGTAAAGTCTGGGTATCCATGGCAATGCAAAGGTCGGGTCAGGCAGATCCCAGCCCTGCTTTATGTGGCTGAAAAGCCCAAGCTGCCTCCCATGGTTTCATGTCTGAATCTTTCTTCTCTGGTTTCTGATTGGCCTTTCTGACTCCTGTCCTTTCTTTAGGGGACAAAGACGACAAGTATTATGGGAGCTACACCAGCCTGAGAGCCGACTCTGTCAAGCCTGTGAAGTTGGGTGGAAATTTTGAAAATTATAAGTTGATTATTACTGGCCCTCCTTCTTAGCTGTACAGAATTTGAGTGGACTTTCCTGTTTATAAGTTGCACTTGGAAAGGTGGCAACCAATTATTGAAAAAAATAAAGCCCCTAACAATGGTTCTGGTTCATAAAGAACATTTGCCCACTTAACACCTTTAATTTTCTTTAGATTCACGTAGGACGATAAGGGTTCATACTGGTAGCTATTACACCAAATGAACACACGAGGTCTCCACTACCATGTCTTATGCTGAAATTAGCGCTGTCTTCTGGTCCTTCTTGAAACCCGTACTATGCCTCTCTCACCAGCCAGCATCTAATCTCTTAAGTCCGGCAGGGAGAGAAAATGTTATTTGCTGCTCTGGGAGTGCCATTTTACCAGAAGTCAGACTCTGAGCTGATATTAAGGCTTTTGTTTCGGAAGTGTGTGTTTAAAGCAAAAGGACTAGCTAGGCAAATGTTTAGTGATTACTAAATGGGAGAAATGAAAAACGTGGAACACTCGCAGTAACCCCATTCCAAGAAAAATGATTTCCTGTGTTGCATGGGTGGGGGGGTGGGGGGCTCAGGTAAGTGAATACATCTTCTGTCTGCCAGGGCCTGAGGTGGGTGACACCACTTTAAAAAGGATTCAGACTGGGGAGAGGGGACTATGGAACAAGCGTTCTGTTCATGAATTCTTTAATCATGGGAATCAGTGAGATGTGGGTGCCATTTTGCACAGAAGGTTAAAAGAAAGAGGTTCTTTTTAAAACATAAAATCCCAGGTCTTTAGCAGAGCCCACAAAGCTCTGCCTCACTTGGGACCAAGCCCTCTAACTATTCTGCTCCCGACTGTACTCCAGCCTCACCAGCCTTCATTCGGTTCCGCCCAGCACTCACCTGTCCTCTCCCATCCCCCTCACCTGGCTGGACCTCTTTCAGCCTTCAGGTTACTTGTCCCTTCTTCAGAGAGTCTACTCTTTTGTTCCCCTTCTACCTAGATTCCCATTGTTCTTTATCCCATTGTTCTTTGGCCCCTGGCTTTAGCCATCATAGAACTAATTCCAACTAGACTATTTGCATTGGTGTACTGGTTGACTGTACACTAAATTGTGAACTCGCCTAGGGCAGGGGTGCTTGTCTGTTTCATTCACCAAAGCAGATGCCCAGCACAGCATAGGTATTTAATACTGAATTGCCAACTTGGGCTCAGTAAAGAAATTCATAGTGGCGCATGCATGCCGTTCTTGTGAATAAGCAAAATGGCTCTGGAGTTTTCTTTCATAAGTTGCGAGTTCTCTGATCATTTATGTTAAAAAGTGAGGGCTGGGTATCAGATGGTCACATGTCTTGTTAGGGAGACCACTTCATGGACAGTGTAGAGGCTTGACCACTGCACTGTACACCTAAAGCTGACATTGAATAATATTGTATGTCAACTATAGTTATACACACACACACACACACACACACACACACACACACACACACACAGGGGGCCGGCCCCCGCGAGGACCATGGATTCCCTCAGGTGGGACGGAGTTGGCGAGGATAAAAGGAAAGAGAGAGAGAAAGAAAGAAAGAGAGTGGAGACACCTGAAAGAGTTTCGCAGGAGTGTCACACTTTAATGTAATAACATGTCTGCTTTATAGGGACTCTTGACCATTACCTCAATCACAAAGCATTTCACATGTTTGTTGTTTGTAGTTCTCAGGATTTACACAGTCTTTTACTCCCCTGTAAGTGCTCTCTCCAGGGTGCACTGTGACTTACTCTTCCATTAAAGGATTTATCTTGTCTTTCACTGTGATAACCTCTGAGACCCAGACCCAGTCTCTACCTATCATCCAAAGAATGTTTATCATGACTATCTTATGTTAAGCATAGACTTATCTCTATATATCTCCTAAAGAGTGGTTACCATGACTACCTAGCCATCATCCCAAATTCCACCAGCTAGACTCACAGGGAGTATACTTGAATTATTACTAAAAGACTAGGAGTGGCTGTATTTAGGATAAAAGCATCTAAAGTCTATTCCAAAGTAAATACAATACCTAGCAACCAAAGGGGTCTCACACCTCTTATCCTAGAGGGCTGCATCTGTTTCTCAGTCAAAGCTTCAGTATCTGTTGCTGCAACAAGGCACTAAACAAAGGAATTTACACAAGCTGTTAACATACCCCATGGTCAGCAAGCTGCCTGGACCTCTCATGGCCTGGAGACCTTTGGCCTCTGAGGAGACTTTTCACAGCAGGACCCTTAGGCAAGTGCATCAGTCTCTCACAGGCATGCTTTTTTTGGCCTAAGTTGTCAGAGGTCTGTGCCTCAGTTTCCAAGGGGCTTGAGTCCCCAGTATCTCAGTTCAGGGGTCCCCTCGGACTGTAGCCTGTCTTAGGGAGTTTCGTTTTTAGGAAATCGTACCCCGTCATTGGCTTACACAGTCAGCTATCATCAGGGAACCACAGGAACTTGTCACAAATGTAGTGAGTGTATTGTCTCCTATAGGAGGAAAGGCACATGCGTTCACAGAGGCAGGAGATATTACATGACCAACCATAAAGCAGCACCCCTAATATCCAGTGCTGAGCAGGGCAATGTGACCTTGTCAGACACTGAGAGGCTGTCGGCTTCCCACATATATAGTCATGTACAGTGTGGGGAGTGGAGTCAATGGAATTTCAATAGATATGTATGATTTGGGGGAGTGGGGTGGTGGATTGGGGGAGAGGTGTGGTCACTTTGTGAGGGGTAAAAAGTATAACTATTGCACTGTTTTGTACACCTGAAACTAATTTTTAAAAAATGAGAAAAAAAAAAAGTAAAGTTACGCCACCTTAAATTATTTGTTACATAAGATGGGGAAATATAGAGACATAAAGGTATGGGTGCCTTCGGGAAATAAATGTTTTTTACGTGAATGAGAATCCATTGAAAAAAAAAGTGAGGGCTGTCTGCCTAATTTTGGGGTTCTCTCTCCATGCCACTCTCAGGGAGTGCTTCTTATTAGGGAGCAGTTGGGACTGAATAGATAGAATTGAAAAATAACGGACTTTGGGGTCAGTGGAAAGGACGTGGTTGCCAGAATCAGAGAGGGAGAACTCAGAACCCAAACTCCTCTACTGGCCTCAGGGGAGATGAAGTCCATGTGAGAGCTTTGTTTTTGCCCAAGAAAGAGAGGTTCACAAACTTCAGTATCAACAACAGTTAGCTTTCACTGGGTGCTTACTGTGTACCATGCAGCACACTAAACACTTCACAGGCTTGTGGATAATTCTCACAGCACAACCATAAATTGTGTGTTAATATTATCTCCACTTACAGATGAGGAAACTGAGGCATAGAGACATTAGACAATCATCCAGGGTTGCATGGCTAAGGAGTGGTGAGGCAGGACTAAAATCAAAGTCTTGTGGTACAATCAGAGCTCTCAACTACCTCACTTGAACACATCTCTGGAATGGGCTGGGGTGGGCTGGGCAGCTGTTTCTTCAGCATGTTTTCTTAGTGACTGCGTGCACGCCCAAGTTTGAGGTCCACGGGCTCTAGTGAGAGAGGGCCAGAGTTCCACGGCTTCCCATAGCCTCAGCAGAGCTCTCCGTGTGGATGTTGGAGTTCACCCTTCTGATCAGTGGGGCCCTGACCACGTCCAGGGTGGCAACTCCGTTCCTCAGGCTGGAGCATATGAGGACACTGTAAAGAACAGGGAACCTCTTCAGAGGCATGAACCTCTGAAAGGCATGGCAAATAAATCGACCAACTGTGTTGGACTGAAGAGGACAAGAGTAAAGGAAAGCTCATAGTCTGCATAAAACATGCTGGGGGCTGAAAGATAACCCTGGTGAAAAGATAATGGACCTTGGAGCCACGGCCTCTCCTGTCTAAATGCCAGCTCTGCAGTTTACTAGTGAGCTGACCTTCACATGTTGTTTAGCTATTCTGTGACTCAGTTTCCTCATCTGTAACAGAAGGATAATAGCTGCACAGAACATCTGGGTCAAACAGTACTTTCTGAGATGTGTGAGTGGAGAGGCGACAAGTGAAGGGGAAATGACAGTGGTTTAAGAGAACAGAGAGGGGTGTGGACGACAAATTGGCTTCTAGGGGAAATCACCTCACAGGGTAACCTGATCTTAAATCCCTAACTGGGCAGGTCAGGGTGGGTAGTCCCTCCCCAGGCCTATAACTTCTTAGTAAAAGGCTTCTTTTTGCCTTCAGTCAGCCCTGTTCATTGTATCTATGCATGTAGGTCAACAAACCTTTGAAATGCCTCTTTTCAGACCCATCCTTCTAAAGCTTGAAGGCACATCACCTTGGTAACTATCCTGTCATCCAATCGCAGCCTTGCTTTCTGCCACCCTCAGGTCATCTTCCTTAGTTCCCTCCTTAATTCCAAATGCATAACAGAAGCTTCAGCTGCAAACTGTCATTTTCTTAGAAGCAATTTGTCTCAGTCTGTTGAGCTTCCGCTTCCAAGTGTATCCACTGTTTAGCTCAGATAAATTTTTATAAAAAAATCTCTACAGAGGGCCGGCCGAGTGGCTTCAGAAGCCAGTGGCCCCGGTTCGGGTCCCACATATGAGGGCCAGTGACACTGCCCTCAAAAAAAAAAAAATCTCTACAGGTTTGGACGTTCTTAGGTCAACAGAGGCATAAGCATGATAGTCTCCATTTCACAGGTGAGGAAATGAGGGCACAATGAGGTTGAACGTCTCGCCCAAAATCACGAGACTGGTAGGGGGAGAGGCTGGCCTGGCAGTCAGAGTGCCTGACTTCAGACACTCTTCTCCTATGAGACAAGCCCAGGGCTCAGCATAGGTCCATGGAGCCACATTCCCCTAGCTCTCCACCCTTTCCCTGTCCCAACTCACTTGAGGGCTGGGTGACTCAGATTGTTCTCCATCTCCCTCCCCACTTCCTGGCCCAGATTTTGAATCACTGGTCTTGAGGTTCAGTTCATGCCCAACATAACCTTTTATCTAGTGACTTTGCACTTATGCTCGGCCTGTACGTGGCCATGGGTTACATGGGGAGTGCCACTGAAAGCTAGAAAACCAAAGGTTGCTACTTATCAGGAGCACCCAAGGTGAAGGATTCTTAAGTTGATGTCGAAATATAAAAATCAACCAAGGAGTTCAGTCGATTCCCCATGTACAATACCAATGTGGCATCCAGCTACAGACCAAACCACAAGCCTCTCAGGTTGGAAGGTGTTTCCTCCTACCCAGCTGTAAATCTGTTCCAAGTATCACAGCTATGTCCTCAGCAACAAGAATTTCCTGGGAGGTGGCAATTGTGTGAGCATCAAGAATCCCAAAGTATGGTGGGTGTGAGTAGTGAGGAAATGTCAGCAAAAGTCAGACAAAAGTGGGATGCACTTCTAAAAGGAATGATGCCCATCCTTTTAAATCAAGCCCAGAGTGGGGATGGCAAGTCTCCAAACACTGATTGGAGGGTCAAATCAAGGGCCAGTCCTCACAGGAGAAAATGCTCTAATTGTTTCAAAGGCTCTCAGTCTTTTTAAAAATGGAAACATCATTCATTTTATTATTTTAAAATGTACTGATAGTTGGTTTTCAATATTATATTAGTTATATTAGTTTCAGGTGTATCCTATAGTGATTTGACTCTTTTTATGCCTTACAATGTGGTCACCTTACTAATGCTAGTAAACCATCTGTCACCATGCAAACTTATCACATGGCAATCCTCCCTTTGATCTCTGTTTCGATGAGTCTGTTTTTGTTTCGTTCTATTTTTCCGATTATGCAGCAGTACAAAAGAATGAAATCTTGCCATTTGTGACAACATGGATAGACGGAGCGGGTATCATCCAATGAAATCAGTTAGAGAAAGACAAATACTGTATGATTTTACCTATATGTGGAATCTAAAAACCAAAGGCCATTAGTCTTTCTGGGCATCCATTACGCTGACACATGCTGCATTTTCAGTGGTGCTTGGAACCGCCAGACAATCACGGTATATGTGCATTCCATTTCATTTTTTCTTTTTGGTGTGATAACCATCAGCCCGCTTTGTCACAGTATCTTGTATTTAACAAGAGGAACAAAATGGGAGGCCCAGGAGCTCCTTCTCCCTGGTCCATTTATCTTTAGTTTAGTTAACATTTAACTAGAGCACCATTATGATTGGAAAGAAAGACCCGGTTCACTTCCTGACAAATCTTGTCTGACGGCCTCTCCTTTGCTTCTTTTATTTTTTTAAAATTTCGGAGCTTGTTCTCTCTCAATTTCTAGAAAGACAATATTTTGGTTTATAGACTGTCATCATTTTACTGTATTGTCATGTCCCTAATTGGCTCTTCTCCCCTGTGGATTCCGTGGTAGTTTTCTCTCTCTCTCGTTACTATGGGGTTATGGAGTTGTTTGAGAAGTGAAACTCATATTGAGTTGATCTGAGAGCAGGGCGTTATATTGTGATGGCCATACGCACAATCTCACACAGCAGCTCAGAGATGATGAATCTGAAACAATAACACACCGGGCACCCTGGCTTCTGCCGAGTGTGAAAAATAACATTAACGAAGACTCTTTAAAATGGAGTTGGAGCTGCCACCCCAGAGGAACTGCCTTGCACATCTTATTCCTCAAACCTTTGGAATGTTAAAACTGGACAAAATCACCTTTGGATTGGGCCTGAAGCAGTACTGTACTTCAAACAACTGTTTGTTATGAACACCGAGTGAAAAGTAAAGAAATTCTTTAGAATAAACATCGCCATGTTAGCTTATATGCACCTTCTATTCCTTCCTTCTATTCATGGACTCGTTCCCCTTCTCTTTCTCATAAATACCCCTTGCCTTCATCTCCTAATGGAAACACTATTTGGGTTTCTGCCTGAATCCGTGTTTTCTGAATAGCTATTCTTTTGTATTTAAAAAAAACGCTTGTTGGTCTCACTTTGGCCTTCTCTTTTTAGGTTACATTATGACAGCATATTTTAAATCTAAAGGTCCCATCAGGATTGGACCAGGGAATCCCTCTTTGTCCTGGAACATCGAGTCACAGGGTCTCTGGGCCGTCCTTGGGCTTGGCGTCCTTGTTGGAGGATCTCAGATGGAATCAGGAGTTTAAAAGGGAGCAAGGATAGGATCAGAAAATCTACACTCAGAAATGCAAGTTATTCTAGAGATGTGAGCTTTCTGAGTAAACATTGCTTAACACCACCGCTATGCCCTCAGTGGGTCTGCCAGGTGTGAGGGGCAATGTGCTTGAGCCTTGGTTCCTTGATTCCAGCCTCTTATTAGCTTCTGTGCCTGCTTTGTCTTCACTGCCTCGGAGTCTCAGGCTCTTATCCATACAAGGGGCATAGTACTCTCTGAAACAATCAACAAAATGAAAAGGCAACCTATAAAATGGGAGAAAATATTTGCAAACCAAATATTGAATTACAGGTGGGTGGTCTTGATGGACTGTAAGATAACCTAGGTGTAGTGTCCAGCCCTGGGAGCAGATTGGGGTGTGATGTAAGAATCTGGAGGGAAGAACATTCAGGGGAGAAGCCCAGGAGAGCATCCACCTCCCATCTCAGCAAGGTCATGAGTGAAGGTGAAGGATGCTAATAGCTTTGAAGTTCAACTCCCCTGTTGTCTAATCCAACATTCCCTGACATGGGCGACAGTCAGAGAATTCTCTCCTACTTTAATCACTTATTTGTTATGGCAAAAGCATTGAGGTTTCTTTAGGTTTAAAACTCACCTTTAGTATTCCCATCTCTTTCCATGAGCAATACAATCTTTAAAGCAGGAGGCTCTGGGTGCTTTTCATAGGATCTGCAAGGTGCATGGGACAGGGCTGAGCCCTGCTCTGAAATTAGATAGAAAGAAGGAGAGTCACAACGGTTGGCTACTAGTAAGGTACAGTGAGTCCAAAAGGTGCCAGATGGGGAGACAGCACCCTCCCCCCGCCCCACCGGGGTCGGGAATTACGAGTTTAGAAAGCAGCCCTCCTAGATACACAGTAAGTGGTGGACCATCTGTCAGGAAGCAAAGTCACTCCATCACCTGGGGTTTAATTGTTCAATAACCCTTTTCCACAGCCTCTGGCAGATGCCACACACCAGAGGCAGAAGCCATCAGGAGGTGTGTAGCAACTGAAAATGGAGAGAGAGCATAAAGGCAGTTGGCTCCTTGAGGACTTTGAGGGGCTGCTGCTGTCTTTGGGGCTTGTAGTGTGCGTGATGCCATAATGTAGGAAAGCCTCATTGCCTTCTGGCTCTTGCCTCTCTCTGACCTCTCACTGAACTCCAACCACAGAGGCCTGCTTTGGGGTCTTTTGAAAAGGACAACTCTTTGTTTCTTTCTGAGCACTGGCTTCTCATCTCCAGGTGTCATGTCCCCTCCTCAGGAAGTGGCCTTCTCTGACCCCCATCCATCCCCCAGCTAATGACTGTAGCATCCCCTGTGCCTTGTCCCAGCAACCCGCCCTCATCTTCTTTGTAATCTTTTTGCCCACTTAGCACTCCTCTTACTTTGTAATTATTCATTTACTTATTTATTATTTGTTATCCTACAAGAGACGATAAGCTTCAGAAGAAAGGTTTGCTCTAGGCTGGATCCCCCACGCTCCTTCCGCAGGGCTTGGCACAGAGGAAGCACTGATAAATGTGGCATCAATACACGGATGGATGGAGTGTCCTTTACTTTCGGTCGGTTGATCACCTGAGCTGGCCCACAGCCCGCGGAGGGTATACAGAGGACTCTGGGAAGGATTTTCACCCAGCTTGGCTTCCAGGGACCCCTCGGGCAAAGGTTCTCAACATTTTTAGGGTACAGATCTCTAGGCATTTGATAAAACCAACCGATCCTCTCAAAAGAACATAAATGTACACTCAAAACTGTGCTTACAATTTGGGGGCGTGGGAACTCTTAAACCCCCCCGCAGGGAAAAACTCAAGACTTAAGAAAAACCAAGGGGAGAAGGGGAGAGATTGGAGCCTCAATGACACAGTCTTAGGAGAGACCTCTTAAAAGCGGGCCTGTTTAAAATGACCAACGTCTATCGATTGCAGTTATAAAGACAGAAATGGGAGGCAAGAAAACGCTTCTAGTTCTGGCACGGGCAAACGCTCCCTTCCCACGCAGGTTGAGACCAGTCATCTTCTGATATTTTCTCAAGTGTATGGGGATCGGTTGGTTTTATCACATGCCTAGAGATCTGCACCCTAACCATGTTGAGAACCTTTGCCCGAGGGGTCCCTGGAAGCCGAGCTGGGTGGAAATCCTTCCCAGAGTCTCCTGTGTACCTTCCGCGGGCTGTGGGCCAGCTCAGGTGATCAACCGACCGAAGGAAGGGACACTCCATCCGTCCGTGTATTGATGCCACACTTATCAGTGCTTCCCCGGTGCCAAGCCCCGCGGAAGGGGCGTGGGGGGTCCACCCGCGAGCTCCTGGCCCCGGGGGCTGCGGTGCGCGCGCAGGTGGACTGGCACCCGCGGCCACCCGCGCGGCGCGGGGCGGGGCGAGTAGTGCAGGGGTGCGGGGTGGGGTGCGTGGGGGACGAGGAGGAGGAAGAGGGAGGGGAGGGGGGAAGGGTCAGGAGGAGGAAGGGAAGCGGGGAGCAGAGCGAGGACGCGGAGGAAGGAGGGAGCGCAGGGAGCGCAGGGAGGGGTGGGGGCGGGGAGGAGGGCGAGTGGGAGGAGCAGGGGAGAGGGAGGGAGCCGGCGGGGAGGAGTCCGCAAACTTTCAGGTCGAGGGCATTGTGGGAAGCAGCCATGGTCTGAGGCGGGCGCCTCACCTGTCAGCCGCGCCGGCTCCTGCGCTCCGCTCCGCCTTCGTGTGCCCCGCGCTCGCCGCCCGCGGGGCAGGAGCGGCGGCGGCCCCGCCACCATGGTGAGTGCGGGCGGCCTGCGCTGCGGCGCCGGCTCCCGGGAGGCACCTGCGGCGTCGGCCCGAGCGCTCGGCCCGTGGAGGGCGCAGCCACGTCCCGCCGGGGTCCCCGCGCCCGCGCGCGCCCGGGGCCCGGCCGCCCGCGTGGTGCGGATTAGGGGGGCGCCCGGACGCCAGCCCGGGACTTGCGCGGCTGCGGGGCGCCGCCGGTTCATTCATTCCATCAGTGTTTGCTGAGCGCTTCGTGGGTGCCAGGCACGGTGCCAGGAGCCGGGGTGTCGCGGGGGTCCAGGTAGAGCCTTTGCTGTCTGGGGGCTCACGTCCCAGGAGAGGCTGTGGCGGGAGGGAGACGTGCAGTGTACCAGTAACAGAAAGATAACCTCCCGGAGCAAGTGCTCTGAAGTTCAAACACAACCTGATGGAGGGGTTGGAGGGGTGGGGAGGCGACTCTGCGGAGTGGGCAAGCCCCTCTTGGAGGAGGTGGCAGCCGAGCTGCTGGAGGGCCTGGAGGAGCTCTGCGGGTGGTGGGAGCAGAGAAAGCAATGGCCAAACACAAGAAACCCTGGCTTGTAGCAAGAAAAGTAGACGGGGGGCCAGCCAGATGAGGCAGGTCCTTATAAGCCAAGTTAAGGAGTTCGGTTTTTATTCCAACTGAGTGGGGGAGCCTTGGCAGCGTCTTAGCATGAGAACTGACCTTATCCTTCCATAGTTTTAAAAGATTCTTTTGGTGCTTGGTGGAACGTAGGGGTGTGTGTGTGTGTGTGTGTGTGTGTGTGTGTGTGTGTGTAGGGGTATCAAAGTGGAAACAGGGAGACCAGCTGCAGTGCTGCAGGTGACAAGATCCTGGTGGCCTGCACTTGCGTGGGAGCACGGCTCAGGCCCTTCTTGCTCTTGTCTCATGTCCAGGTAGCATTTTGAGAGTGCCGTGGCCTGCACTGCACCAGGCCCGCGTACCCAGGTGAGTTCACCCCCCAAATCCGAGGAAGAATAAAAGTGACGTGAACTCTGTGGACTCACGTGGCCCACTGCAGGCAGGACTAGGAGGGCCCTGTACATTAAGAAAGTGATGGACAAAGAGAGCAGTGAAGTGCTGAGCCCCTTGGACAGGAAGACCACGGGGGCTGGTTCCTGGGAGAGGTTTGGCTGCACAGACTAGAGGCACCCTTGTTGTTTGTTGAGGGTTCCTTGTAAGTACAGCGTGATGTAAAAAGGAGGCTGTAAATAATGGAGCAGTTCTCTTGGCTTGCTCAGGTTTCCCAAGGAACAAGGTGACAGTGCCTGAGGCATGCCAGCGTCTTTTGCCTGATGGAGGGTGGGAGGGAAGGAGAGAGACCCTGGAGTGTCTGAGTAGCACAAGGCTGCTTCCACCCCAAGGGCTGGGGCAGGGCCCCCACTCGAGATTGCACTGCTGTGAAGTTTTACTTTTTCTTGCTGGTGTCATAGGATCAGCTGATCAGAAATGTGCTGTTTCCCTACTTTTGCTACTAGGCCTTGCCCAGTGGGGAATATTGACATTTTTGAGTACTTGTGATAGGCCAGGTGGGATGCTCAACACTTTACCTTCATGATCTGTCAGTCCTTGTAATAATCAGATGAGGATAAGTGTGATGCTCTTTGCCTTTTTCCTGCTCTGACCTGTCCTAGCAGTGTGTCCTTGGACAGTTCCTCCGCCTCTCTATGCCAGTTTGCTCCCTTGTAAAGTGGAGATAATAAATGTTCCAAGCTCATCGGGCAGAGGTACGGAAAGGGAGGTCCGGATACCCTGAGGAGTCCCTAAGGCTTCTCAGAGGTCCACAAAACTATTTTCATGATAGCATCTGATGTTATCTACCCTTTTCATGTTCATTCCCTCGTGACTATACATGAACTTTTCTTGTGGCTGATATGACCTGGGGTAGCGCAACCGATTGAATGCCGAAGCAGCTAGGAGAGTCCAGCTGCCTTCTACTGAGCCAGACATCCAGGAGACTTGCCAAAATATAAAACAGTGCCACTCTTCTCCCTAATGTTTTGTTTTTGTTTTGTTTTGTTTTTTGCTTTGGAAAATATTAACTGTCCATAAAAAAAAGTTATTTCTGTTAATATGTAGTAGCTTTAATATTTTTAAAAAATGAATGGATACATTTCTAAAATTTTTCTCCATTTAAATGCATAATATAGTAAATATCAATGGATACAATCTACATGAACAAAAAAGATCTTGGAGGCTATTTTTAAGAGTGTAAAGGACTTACCCATCTGTGAGTTAATGCAGGTGGAAGTGCATAGAGCAGCTTTGCCTACTGTCAGTGCTCAGTGGACTATGATGCCCCATCTATTTTTACTGCCACATGGTAGGGAAGAATAAGTGGCCCCCCGTGAAGCCTGGCAGGTCTAGGCTTCATGGGGAGGGCTACTTTGAGACTCCCCTGTCTTTCTCCTGCTCCCTTCCTGACTTGCCAACTCTCCCTCTAGGAAACTGGAAATGCTTATATCATCCTACCTGCACACAGGACAAGGTTCTTGATTTCACTATGCCAGCAATCCAGGTTTCTAGAGCAGAGATGTCATACCTCGTGCATCTTGGGACTGTGTTTGTATTGGACCCTACTGTTTGAATTGGCTTTGTACCTCTGCTCCCTGTCTTTCTTTTAGAAATCTCTGCCTTGGTAAACAATGCTGGGGGTTATTGTGTTTCAGGGACTCTGAGCCCAGCAGACTTAAACATCTTACTGGGAAGGATTTACTATTGAATGGTTGACAATGTTGAAGGAAGAAGGATTTTTAAAAATGTGTTCCTTTGTTATTATTTTTTCCTGTAAAACAATAGCAGTGAGGATTTATAGGGTAAAGTTTGACAGGCTTTGGGACACTGTTAATAAAAATGTAACCAGACTTTTCTTTATGCAGTGCATGTGCATCTGAGAAGTTGAGATGACTTTCAAAACTACATTGTGAACAAAATAGGGGAATTACACATTGAAAGAAACTCAAATGGCAACCCCTTTTGAAATATGAGTGATCATATTCTCGTGTTGCAAATCCAGTTCTCATGATGGATGTGATTTACCTCAAGTGAGATAGATATGCTAAAAATGCCAAGGGTTTTTTGGGTGTGATTTGAAGTCTTACTTTAGAGAGCGAGTACTTCCCGAGCTGAACTGTGAAGCCATTTCTTTACCAGAATTCATGTTCATTTGAAATAGCCTGAATGTATCCTTCTCCTAAATCAGATAATTCTGCTTCCCAAGTTCATTGTCATCTCGTTGTACTACATCGAAATAGGAAAAGAGAGAAGGAATTGGGGAGTGTGAGTGGGTAGCACCCTAATTATGAACCTGTGGATCTTGCCACAACCCACCTTCCCACCCAGTATATCAATCTTATTGTCTGAGGCTTACGTGAACTGTAGTCAGTATGTAGTTATTTTGGCAGTTTCAATTCCAGTTGTAGGGTGAAACAGTTGTCACAATAATGAGCCTTTTCCTCTCCATGAGGCCTGGTCTGGGCTGCTGGCCAGCAGTTAGTGCTGGGGAGAGGGGGCTGGGAATGGGGGAGGGAAGTGACCGCCATTGGCGGTGTTTTATTGTCCCAAGAGGATTCACCTAAACAGACATTCCCACAGGTTTCCCAGTGACACCAGTGGGACTTGTATTTACCCCTTGCCAGGGCTGTTACTTTTCAGTTCCCACTGCAGGTTTTTGACAAATACTGACCAGCTTGCAATATATGGCATTTTACTAACAACATCTGGAAGAAAATGGTCAGCAGGCAATGTGTGTGTCACTTTCAGTGTCTGTCCTTTTGGGTCCCACGAATTATTTCGTTACGGGCAGATGTAATCGATAGTTACTTCTCCTTTCCACCTCACATGCAAATAAAGAAAACCTCTTTAAGAGTCCCCAAAGATAAGCATTTCTTGACATCTTCACGAGTCATTCCTTGAATTAAAAAATTACCCATGTAAAGTTGACATATAATATTGTATTAGTTTTAGGTGTATAACATAGCGATTCAACATTTATATATCTACGAACTCTAGTGACCATCTGTCACTGTACCAAGTTGTGATGATTTTATTGACTGTATTCTCTGTGCTGTGCATTACATCCCCATGGCTTGCTTATTGTATAACTGGAAGTTTGTACTTCTTATTCCCTTTCACCTTTTTCACCTGTCTCCCCGACTCCTCTCCGCTCTGGCAGCCATCAATTTGTTCTCTATACCTATGAGTTTCAAACTAAACCAAACAGAAACAAACTCCTTCAAGATTCTCCTAGAGATCTGAGACTTCAGCGGGGCCGCTTCTTCCCTGAGGCCCGTCCTTGCCCCGAACAGAGCCTCTCTTGCTGTTATATCTTGTTCTTCTCTGATGGAATTCTCCGTTTCCCCTGAAGTAGCCTAGCCATCTCCCCGGGAGAAACCCCTTTCCTACCACTTGAAGCCCCTAGATCCCAGGGTGTGAAACATACACAGATATCAGAGGCAAATGCTCTCTGAAATTCTCTAAATTCCCTAACATTCTCTCAGTGGTGTAGTAAGCCACCTCACCAGCACCCCGGCTAGCTCGAGAAAATGTGTGGCTGCTAATAGCTGGATAAAGGAAGAATTTTAACAGTGGAAAGGGAGTGCTGCAAATAGTTTAATTTAGAAATGAAACACTATTGACTGTTATCAGGAAGGTGGTCTTCCAAAAATCCCCGATAAAGTCCCAAGCCTGAGAACTTTCCGGTGAGTAGAGCTGGGTTATGAGTGGTACCTGAAAACTGCCTGGGGAAAAATAGTAGTCACTCATTAGTCTCTCGGTGCGATGGGCCGTAGACCGAAAGTACATTCAGTGAGGAATAAGGGCATTTTTAATGCCCTTGTTGGAGCTTATCTCGCAGGACTCGTGGGCTGATGAGAGATGCTGGGTATGTGGGTAGGTTCAGTGGACATGGAAATGCTCTGGGAGCCTGCCTTCCATACGGGTCTATTAAGGAAGACCAGCAAAGGTCTTGGTTCGCACATTTACATGCTTGTGCTCTTCGTATATTCATCCTTGGAGGAGGGGACCTCCGGGGATAAACACACTCATCCAGATCATTTTAGATTAAAAACAATTTTTTTTAACATTAAAACATGAATATACTTGGGTCCAAGATGTAAAATTCACATAAACTTTAAACATAAAAACCTGAGAACTCGCTTCCTTATGACTATTTGCTTAAGTCTAACCCGTTAGATCTCCCAAGGCTGCCTGCCTTTTCTGCTGTTACAGATATTTGGGTAGAAAAATTTGAGACAGTGTTCTAAAGGTCAGAAAAATGTTTCTGTAAAGGGCTGGACTGTAAATATTTTAGGCTTTATGGGTTCTATAGTCTCTGTCATCATTACTCAACTCTTCTATTGTAGAATGAAAGCAGTCATGGACAAGATGCAAATGGATATGGCTGTGTTTTAATAAAACTTTATTTACCCAAAACAGGTGGAGGGCCAGAACTGGCCCATAGGCTGTAGTTTGTTGACCCATGTTCTAAGGCAGCTACCATTAATGCACTCATATGAATATTTGACAAATGTGTTGGTCACCTGCTCTATGAAGGGTGGTGTTCTAGGCAGGATTGGCTGCATTATTTGTGGCACCCAATGCAAAATGCAAATGTAGGGTCCCTTGTTAAGAGTTCATTGAGAATTTACAGACAATAACACCAGAGCCTTAAACCAAGGGCTCTGATGTCCACAGAAAGCAGCCCTGGGTTTGGGCCCCAGAGATTGTGCGGAACAAGCCGGAAGCTTCCGACCCTCCTGGCACTTGTCTTCTTGGTGGGGAGTTCTGTAAACTTTCTACATATTTTGTATCAAGCACACAGAAGAGGGTTATACTATAAAGTATTGGTAAGCCACCATCTCAGTTTTACTTTATGGAAATTGCGAATGTTTCCGAGGCAGGTGGTGTGGGGACCTAGCTGGGACAAATGGAGTGGGGAGTAGTGCCGGCCTGGGGGCGCTGACCCAGGCCCTGCCACCTCTGATCCTTCTTGGCCGTTCTTGCAGCTGGCTCAGCGTTTGCACAGTCACTTCCTGAGCAGTTCTGACTGAACACTGAGCGCAGGAGCGCCTTCCAGCATCTGGGTTCCGATGAATGCGTCTGCTGCAGGCACTGCCTTTGTCCGCATTCCCACAGAGGCCTGGGCGCAGGATGCCAGGCTTCCCCCCCCTCCTAGGTCTGTCCTGTTCATCCAGGTGTGATATAACTTGTCCGCTTCAGTCCTGGACATTTTCCCCTTGTATGTAAAATAAAGAGACAGGTATGTCTAGCTATAAACTGAAAACTTCCAGAAGGGTATGTAAGAGACAGCGACTGATTCTGGGAAGGGCTCTAAGCAACTGGTGTGGTAAAAAGATGTACTTTTCATTGTGTGTTCTATTAGACACTTCAATATTTTTTACTCGAATGTCATACCTTTTAAATGATATAAAATGACTTTTAAAATATTGTTGTTTATGTTACTTCCCTAGCAAAACTCTGTTTGGTTTTTCCCTGTGTTTTATAACTTCTTAGGCTTGAATGTTTCTGGAATTGGGATGGTAGCTGAAAAATTTCCCTTAAAATACTCTCTCTCTCTCTCTCTCTCTCTCTCTCTCTCTCTCTCTCTCTCTCTCTCTCTCTCTTTCTTTCTCTCTAAGTTGGGCTCTTAGCCAGACTTCCAGGACTCCTAATTGTTCCGTGCTTTGTATGAGGATTGAGAGTAGTTGAGGGGGAAAAAAATGTGATCCACTGTGCTCACTTCAGTGACTCTGAAAACTTTTGATAACAAGGTAAAATAATATTTTTAGTTGTTTCAGAGGGCTGAACTATGAAAGTACAGAGATGTTTGTCAGATCATCAGGGCTTGGCTTATCTGCCTTCAGTGGACAGCTGAACATTCCAGCAAGACAAGAAGTCACATCCCTGAGGAATTCAGAAAGGACCCATCAAAGCTCATATCAGATGCAGGTTATCACTGAGTTGTTCTGATCCCAGTTTCAATGTCTGCTGCATACTGTCAGCTTCCCTCGCCTTCCTTGGAAAATAAAAAATAAAAATCAGGGTAGCAAAAAAAAAAATCAGGGTAGCCACTTTTCATCAGGCAGGTGAAGCTATAAAAGACCTGAAAAAAATTAATGTTTCTTTTAAGAGAAGTGTCATAATTTAATCAGGTGACAGGACATGCTGTCAGCAGAGACACCTCTGTTGTATGACACAGCATTTCATGAAGCCTTTGCTTGTTCCTGTCTTCAGGCAGGTATGGGATATAGGGGTGATGTGCCTGGGGCAGACTGTGGTGAGGTGGACACAGCAGGCCCCGTGTGTAGCTCTGTGATTTTGGACACATTGATTCTCCCACTTCCTAAGGTTACCTGAGGATTGAAGGAGAAAATCCATCCAGTTCAAGCCCTTAGCCTGGGGCCTTGCACCTGGAATACATTTCATAAATGTTAGCTAGGCTATTTTAAGAGAAATAGGAAAAAGCTAAGGAAAAACTTTAAAATGGTTCACAAGATTTATGTTTGTTCTCTAGGAATTTATGTGAATAGATGAACTAAAGAAACAAAATATCATAGACTGCAAACACTGGGGAGATGGGAGAAGGTAAGGGTTATCCTAATACCGCATTTTTTTCCCCAACCATGATTCAAAACTCCGTGTATGTATAAAACATTTTTCTTTTATTTCCTAAGCAAGCATTTGCCTTCAGTTTCTTTACTAAGGAGTCAAGTTGTCAATTCTATGAATCCTACCTTTAAAGTCCATTTGGCCTCATGATTTCAGCACTTTCAGAATTCAGATAATCTAGTCTATATCAGCAATCTTTGGGAGACTTGACCATATAACAGGGCAGGTCTGTCTTTCAGATTGAACCTGAACTTTGGAAGAGTACAAGGGACATGCCATCTCTCCCACCTGTTATCAGATTTTCTTCACAGCTATAGGTATCCTTGCTGAGGCACAAAGGCCGTGGGGACAGATTTTTGATGAGTACTGAGAAGGCTTCAGTAGGTAAGGAAAGGAAAGTTCTTACTAAACATTTAAGTGGTCATCACCATGCAGGGTGCTAAGTTAAGCATATGTAAGCAGAGCCTCTTGAATGAGGTTGTTCCTGATCGCAAAAAAATTGCATTAAGAAAGATCAAATAGGGGCCGCTGGTTGGCTCAGTTGGTTAGCGCACAGTGTTTATTACACCAAGATTGCCAGTTCGATCCCCACATGGGCCACTGAGATGTGCCCTCCACAACTAGATTGAAACAATTACTTGACTTAGAGCTGATCTGTCCTGGAAAAACAGTTTTCCCCAATTAAAAAAAAAAAAAAAAAGAAAGATCAAATAAGCATCACTGTAAAATATGAATAGTGTCCCAAGTTATTAATGATTCATTCAACTTCAAAGTCACATGGAAAATTGCCTGAAACCTTTATCCCCTATTTCCAGTATCTTTATTCTCCTTGAAAGATTTGAAACAGAACCAAAGGACAACCTGTCTCTCAAAAGACTCCAGGAGAAAATCTAATTAGAAGCATATTTAATGTAAGAAAAAAAATAAACAATTAACAGGTATCGCTGATTTATCTAAGTTGATTATTCTGTCCGGAGGAAACGCTACATGGAGAAATAGTATGTGAATCACTTTTCAGGGTTTTTTTTGATCCCCATCTGTTAATCCTTGTGTTCTTACAGTGGAGGTTATTCGAAGAGAAAAACGCAAAGTATAAGGTCTGTTTCTTGATTCCAAGAAGCTTGTGTTGCTAAGAAGAAATTTCTCACATGCACAGCAAACCTAGCTGAGTAGGGGTGGATAATAAAGCTCTGAAGGGTGTCATCTGGATTACAGAATTGCTGCAGGAATTCGTGGAGGAGGACATGGTAGGGATTCCGGGGAGGAACAGGAGGGCTGAGCCCCGGAGAGCAGGTGCCCTGCCTTCAGCTGTTCAGGAAAGAGTGTGCGTATGTAAGCCTGGCTATGTATGTGAGGGCAAGCTCTACGGAGACTGAGGAAAGGTGGACTTAAGGAAATGTGTATCCTGGACGAGAGCCTGCGAAAGCCTCTCATGAGGAACAGGTTTCTTTCTCACTGACTTTCCCATCACACCCCTCTTGCCCTAGCCTCTGACTCTGCCCTCCAGCCAACCCCACGAAGGTGATTTATCCAGAATTATCAAGGAATGACATTTCTCACACAGGCACTTTCCAGATAACTAAACAGGATAAACTTTTTTTTTTTTTTAATTTGAGAGTTAAAAAGACATTAATATCTTCCTCAAGCATGTGGGGAAATGGGTCAAAAGTACCTCAAGGGTTGTGCAGGCTCAGGAGAAACCTCACTCCACTGCCTTAGCAGCCCAGATAGAATGTGACTGAAGTTGCAAGTGTCTTTAAGGCTCTGTGTGTGTGTGTGTGTGTGTGTGTGTGTGTGTGTGTGTGTGTGCGCACGCGCACACATTAAGTGTATTTTTGGCTTCAATCAGGTCGAGTGTAGAAGATGCACAGCATTATAATTTTGCTATATGTAGACATTTATTAAATACCTACTGTGGTCTACACCCAGAATTGGAGATTATTAAGAGATGCAAAGGAAACAGATGTGATTGTGTTTCTGATCCCACAGGGAGGGAGAACATATACAAACAGAGCAGCTGGTAAGTGACCCTCAGCTGTGGGTTTCTTTTCAGGATGTTGAAAATGAAGATGTGGGAAGGATTGGGGTACATGGGGAAATGAGAATTTTGAGAGAGGCTCTGAAAGGATGTGATAAACTTGGTTTCATGAGGAACATATTTTAGACATGGGGGAGGAAAAAAGAGCTGGGGTGTGAGATGGATCCCAGCAAGACATGTTTTCAGGGCCTGTGAGCGGATTGGCGTGGCTGCATATGGGATGAGTTTGAAACACACACACACACACACACACACACACACACACACACACACACCCTAGAAATCTGGTTCTCAAGAAAAAGGATCATTTGGTGGAGGGTACTGAATGATAGAAGAGATTTTCTCCTGTCATTTGTTGGCAGGACAGCCCAGGAGGGTGCAGGATTTTTGTTTTCTACTCAGAATCATTTCATTGATATGGAATATGAGTCTCTGACAGGCACTGCTGGGACGGACAAACACTTAAACTAAACCTCTGTTTTTCTGTCAGTTTTTCAGATGATAGGAGTAATATGCACACATATAGATGTGACTGGCTTGAAGTTTTAAAGTGAAATTTAAAGTTTTATGTTCACTTTCTTTTCTATTAGATTAGTTGAACAATCACATCCATAGCTCAGGGCAACTTAAACCTATGTTTGCCTATCATCAATTTTTTTACACTCTCTTTATTGAGCTGGGCCTCCTGATCATGAGCTTGGATGCTGGGGGAATGTCAAGTCGCTGTAAAATTTTTTGGGGGGAGGATGGGGGGAGGTATAATTGGCATGTAACATTATGTTAGTTACAGGTTTACAATATAATGATTCAATATATGGGTAATATTGTGAAATGATCACTGCAGTAAGTCTAGTTAAAATTCATGTTCATTTTCCAAGAAAATTTAAGCAATAAGTATTTATTTATTGAGCAGTTATTTGTCATTGTCTATTAAAATTCAAACCAGTAAATTTATTTAAAAATAAAACATTTTAAAACATAATGGATGGAATGTGAAAACTTCAGTTTTGGCTCCCTGTGTAAAGCACTTGAAAGAAGATTTCCATCCTATGTCAATTACAAGATAAATAACTTTTTGTCTGAGAAAAAGAAGAGAAACTTTTAAAAAGTGACTTTTGAATAAGACACACAAAAACTCAGACACAGACAACTGGGTTAGTGGTTACCAGAGGATAAGTTGGGAGAGGGGTGGTAGACGAGGGTAAAAAGGGATCAGATACACAATGATGGAAAGAGAATTGACTCTGGGTGGTGATCACACAATGCAATGTATAGATGATGTATTATAGAAAGGGACTTTTGAAACCTGTAATTTTACTAACCATTGTCACCCCAATAAATGTAATAAAGGTAAAAAAATAAATAAAAGTGACTTTCTTTGAAGTAATAAGCTTGTCTCATTGATATTTATCCATATTTATTAATAAAATTAATATAAAAAGTGCCTTTCAAATCATGATAGAAACTAATTTTTGGAGCAACTAGCTTAGCAAACATTATGCAGATAAAATATGCATTGGTACAATCTCTGCTCCCCATAAGTCAGTTTTGGGGTCAAAACACTGATATTTTAAAGACCACACTACATCTTTCTAACAAGAGTTATAATAAGTATTTTTAAATAAAACCAGCTTTTAAATCCCCTTTTCCTGAGTTCCTTTTTATAACCAGTGAATATAATTGTATTTTATCAGTAAGAGTTCAAAGAACAGAATACTTAAGATAACTAGCTTTGCAATAATCATTATATTTTTAGCAAATATTTACAGCATGAATGCTTCTATAATATACTTCTAATTTAGAATAATATTCTGTAATAGAGTCTTGGTCATGGAAGCTAAAAATTTTGGACCTTGAGTAAAAGTAACCAAAAAAAGACAATTATTTTTGTTAACTGTGAAATAAGATAATCATAAACAGTAGGATTTCCTTTTCTTTACAAACCACCTTTTTTCTCCCCAGTTTTGTTGAGATAAAATTGACAAGAGCATGTTGGGGTGGTGTTTGTTTCTTTTTTTAAACACCATTGAAAGATTTATAATTAAATAATCAGTTTTACTGCCAACTGCCATAATTACGCATGGGTGCCAATGATTTGATAGTTATTCTGTAGCTACACATTGCTAAAATTTCTGAATTTTAAAATAACTATTTCAAATGTTGGACAAGGGAAAGAAATGAGA
The DNA here is from genome assembly GCA_033961575.1 of Aselliscus stoliczkanus. Classification (NCBI taxonomy): domain Eukaryota; kingdom Metazoa; phylum Chordata; class Mammalia; order Chiroptera; family Hipposideridae; genus Aselliscus; species Aselliscus stoliczkanus. Next base: position 164,669,594 of record CM066731.1, on the reverse strand, counting down.
AAATAGAGTGTGCTTTTCTTACATTGCCTGTTTCTCTATTGGGTGACGTAAAGAATGGTTATTTGCAGCAAAAGTGGCCCCAAACTATCTGTCTCACTCTCCCTTAAAAAAAAAACAATTTCATGCTATTGGCAGATCTAATGAAAGAAGAAACACGTGTTCAGAATTGAAGATATTAAGTCCATCCTCAGCCTTGTCTACACATGGCTGATGGCTATGTCCCCAACAAAGGGGCCAGGCCAGTCCCGGGTGCAGCCTGGGGCTCACTGTGCTGCTTCTGTATAGGGAGCTAGAGGCCACCAGGTGAGAACAGGTGCCCTCTAACTAATGCATGTTTACTTCATTGCCCACCCTTAAGCATATCACATTTTAAGAGTAGAAAAAGGCCTGGAAAGGAATCATATAATGAGATTTAAGCAAGAGACCAGGTTCACTATCAAGTAATTAGTCTTGGAGTTGCTTTAATGGCAATTAGAATATGTAGTATTAAACTATTGTATATCCCGTGACAGAAGCTTAAATCCATGACAGTTAAGGAATGTCATCTCCAAAGTAGCTGGTGGTTCTTAAAAGTTCTCTGAGATAAGAACCCCTTGGAGAACCTGCTAAAATTTCTAGAACTTTTCGCTAGAAAAATTCTCCTCAATCCAAAATTTTGCATACTTGTATACTTTCAGGAAGTTTCCTGACACCCTTTTCCCTTCAAGCTTACCCTTAGACCTTGGGCATTTCTCGTAAAGCTATAGAACCCTACCTGAATTCAGTACCTAGTCCTGCTATATATAGTGCGATGAGTCTGGGCAAGCCTTTTAAATGTCAACAGCATAATTGTTTTTGGTCTTCAATGTTGGTACATCACCTCGGTATGTGGATTAAATAATATCATGCGTGTAAACATGCACAGGATTGTGCCTATTGTGCCATGGGTTATTTTTATGGATAAATATAATTGCCATGTAGAATACCATGTTCAGATGAATAGTGGATTTGAGTCTTCCTAAAGGAAAGGCTCCCTGGGATGTTAGACGATGATCGGAAGATTTCTTTGGAGAGCTTAGGATCAGAGTGGTGAGAATTCGTGGACTGAGGACAATGTCTCTCGTGTCACCTGACGCACAGCCTTTGCATTTATCTCCACTCCAGGTAAACAGTCAACAGCAGATACTCATAGAGGCCATAGAGGCCACCTTTCTCCCGACAGGTGTGTTCACAAATTCTTCTAAATGATCTTCGTTTGCAGGGACGCTAAGCAGACCACTGCTGCTAAAACCACTTTCTTCAGACAAGCCACTGCAGAGTAGATCCTGGAGCCATTTTCTGATTGTCATTCCAGCCATATCATATAATGACCATAGCATGGTCATGTTGTTTGGACCATGTGTTCTACGGAGGGCTAACTTGCTGTCTGTGGCCTATTTTAATTGCCAACGTATGGGGGTTACCTGTAGTCTTTTGTGAATAGCCTGCAGTATTGATGACTCTAGTGTTATGTGTCTATTTAACACAGATTCAGAAGGCTCCAGGACTGCAACCAGCAGTCCTGTCTACATTGTACACAGATGAAGACTGCCTTTGATTGGTGGGAAGGATGGATGCCTGGATGGTGGGAGGTCCTCTGTGCTGGAATCCCTCTCTGCCATTTACTAGCCTTTGAGCTTGGTCATTGATGTAGGCGTTGTGGGACATCATTCCATGCCTCTTATGAACAGTCACTGTCTGTTCCTTGCTTGTGGTTACCATGGTGGTGATGCTTCGTGGCCACTTACATTTCCTGCTTCTCTTAGCAATGCTGTGTATTCATGGCCTGGAACACTGGCTTTGCTCAAATAGGGCCATCTGATGTCTTGATTTGTTTTTGACAAGTGACCAGGTTTTGACAAGTGACCCATGTGTTTGTCAAATGTATGGGGATGGAAGGAATGAGTAATCACCCACTATCTGTCATAGATATTTATCATTGCATCTATTACATTCTTAATTTAACCAATGAACCTAACTGATGGTAAAATTCATTCTGGTAGTATTGTGTTCTAGGAATGCAGAGTAATATATACATAATAATGGTTTATGTGCCTGAGTTATATTGTGGAATTAAAAAAAAATTAGATTTCTTAGGATACTAGGACCCATTGCCTTAGATTTTCTTACAAGCTTGCGCTTTTGGGTTGGCTTTATGTATCTACACATCCTTCATTCTAAGTTGGTTAGTACCACAATCCCTAAGAATCTGAAATTGGTTTTTCAAGTTAGGAGGGAAAGCGATTATTATCTGAGAGTTGAGTCAGACCCTAAGGAATCAGGACTTGGGTCTGTCAGGGATTAGTTAACCCAGTCTCTGCTTTCCTTGGACTACATCCAAAATCAATCCTGGATGGTTTCTCTCATAATTAGCTCCTCCAAACTCTTCCTCCCAAAGACAATGTGTCATGTTAAGCCCATGACTAAAATTTACTAAGCAAGAACCAATGACAGTCCTTAGTTTTATAGCAAAAGATACTCTAAGGTTGTCCAACATGGTTTGTAGAACATTGATATTTACTTTCAGAATCAATGGTATTGTTTTACTAACTCTATCAACCCTATGGGTAAAAGGAATTAAAAATCCAAGCCAAAAATCTATTGGGTTGTCGGAAAAGTCAAAACGTATTTTTTCTATGTTTTTCGTTGCAAAAATGTGTTGTGACTTTTCTGACAACCCAATAAATCACATTAATTTACGATGATGATTGGTCTTTGTATTATTGTCAGCCTCGCATCTCCTGTACAGCCTTAGAACTCTGTTATTTTTTAGCTTAATGTACAAACCTTGTTTTGATTGAAGTACAACTGAGAGTTTCTATATACGAAAAAGGAAACTGTTTTGTAAATGGTGGATGTTCACATGATCAGTGAAAATTTTTGTTTGTGAGGTTTGTTAGGGAGGGTCATCAGAAAGCTAGTCCTGCCACATGCCCCTGCTTATTTCGGCCTGGAAGGTGGCCAGGGATGGTTTAAATGTTATGTTTCTAGTATATTTGGTTTCAGAATTAGGTGATGTCTGAGAAGCAGAAAGGCCAACTCAGTCATTTTTGCCTTTATTAAACTCAGTGCCGCTGGGCATGGTCCCTGCTCCTAGGCTGCAGGCTGTCAACCAGACAGAGCAGAACAGAAAATACAAAGCCGAGAACAGCCACTTCCCATTATTAATGCAGAGAACACAGAGCAGAGTGTGAGAAACCCAACGATACCAGCCGTGTCCACCGTGGCTTCTTCCCCGTGATTTTTCTCTGACTTGCTTAGCGCAGCCTCCCTCCCTGTGAGAGTTGCAGGGGTACAGGGGGCAGGTGTGATGTCCTAGCTACCTCCATGTTCTGAGGCCACTGGCATGTGAAACTATTAAGTGCCCAAGTAGGACTTGTGCTTAACAAGTCAATGCATGTAATGTGCATTGTACTACATTGGAAAATGTAGTTCACTAAAGTGGAAAATGCTGTCCACTTTCATTTCGCCATTTAAGGATTTACTATATAAATATATGGATTCACCATGTATGTGTGCCAGGCGCTTGAGCTGGTAATGGGGCACGGCTTATAGCTGGGTGAAGAATGTCTCTTTCTTTTAGCCTCATTGCTGTTTCTCAGTGATGGCCTGAATTATGTACACTTCTAAATCTGAGGCCTTTTGTGGATATGAAGCCTGCTGCCTCCTTGTCACCTCTTTCCCTCAATGGGGCTGCCTCTGATTCCAAGGATGATTTGTCTGCCCCTGCTGTCCCACACATTGGCACTCATCAAGCCCATATTTTAGAAAGTGGCTTACAGGAGGGATGCAGAGGCTGTGTCCCAGGGGTTAGCCAGGCTGTGTCCACCAATCAGGGCTACAGTTGATAAAAATATTCAGAGTTGGGGATCTGCTGCCAACGTGCCTGGCTTCTAAGCCCAATTCTACCACTGATAGCTGTGTGACCTTGGGCAAGTTACTAAACCTTTCTGTCCCTCTGTTACCTCAACTTAAAAGATGGAGAATAATTGTTTCCCATCTCATGTGTTTGTTGTAAGGATTAAATGATGTAAAGCATGTAGCACAGGGCCTGACACATAGTAAATGATATTCCAAATAATTTACAGTAGTAATAAATTACTTTTATTTGTTGTACTATTCATTCTTCTCCCACAATAAGATAGCACTTCATACCCAGTAGAATGGCTGCTATTAAAACAAACAAACAAAAACAAACAAAATAAGTGTTAATAAGGATTCAGAGAAATGGGAATTCTTATGCACTGCTGGTGGGAATGTAAAATGGTGCAGCTGGTATGGAAGCAGTATGGCATTCCTCAAACAACGAATCATAGAATTGCCATATGATTCAGCAGTTCCACTCTGGGTATACACCCAAAAGAATTGAACGCAGGGGCTTGAAGAGATATTCTTGTACACCCATGTTTTAACAGCATTATTCACAATAGCCAGAAGGTGGAAGCAAGCCAAGTGTCTGTCAATGGATAAATGGATAAAATCTGCTACATTCGTACAATGGAATATTATTCAGACTTAAAAAGGAAGGACATTCTGACACAGGCTAAACATGGATAAACTTTGAAGGCATTATGCTAAGTGAAATAAGCAGTCACAAAAGGACAAATACTGTATAATTTCACTTATATGATGTACCTAGAGTAGTCAGATTCATAGAGACAGAAAGTAGAATGGTGGCTGCCAGAGGTTGGGAGGAGTGGGGAGTGGGAAATGATTGTTCAGTGGGTACAGACTTTCAGTTTGGGAAAATGAAAAAAATTTCCGGGAACGGATGGTAATGATAGCTGTACAACATTATGGATGCATTAATATCACTGAACCACTTAAAAATGATTAAAATGGCACATTTTATGTTATGTGTATTTGACTATAATAAAAAAATCTTTTAAAAATTTAAATAGAGCCAATATTTAAATTGTAATAAAAAGATAATGTACTTCTTAAAAGAATTTTGCAATGAATGGGTCTATGAGGGAGGAATCCTAAATGGCCTATTATAATATCAATAATGACCATCTAATTATGGGGCGTTTCCTAGCCATCGCAAAGTATTTGTTGAACATTGTCTGCAGAGCATTTTTTTTTTTAAGTAGGACAGCACATCTTTGCATTTAGGCAAGTAAACATTACTTCATGTGTTGCTTCAAGTAAGGAAATAATACTGTTTCTTAGGGGCCAAGTACACACTGAAGCATAGTGTATTTAGAAAACTATTGTACAAAAGAGAGAGAGGATTGTGATGGGGTCAGGTATCATTAAAGTTTCACTGGCCCAGCTGCATTTTGCTTTGGTCAAAAGACAGCTGTTTTGGGGTCAGGACCCCCAGGCTCTCGTGCACCCAGCCACTTACCAGTTAGGTGACTGTGGGGCGGCTTCCCCGCTAGAACTGAGTTTCCATTAAATTGTATTCAAGACTCTATTCAGCTTCAGCATTCTGTGAACTCTCTGGTCTATTATATTAGGATTTTTTAGTGTGTTTGCAGATTTGAAAACATATCGCCCTCTGCTCTTGATCTATGTAGCTCTTTTCTAATTTCTAAATCAAACAACTCCTTGTTGAAGGTTGGTTTTGAATTAAATGTAAGAAACCCAATGGATTCAGGTGATAGCCCAGACTTGTGACGAGCCATATGAAAGATGTAAAGGCACCTTGGTGTTAAAAGGTGCTCTGTTACATCATTCTTAATATTATTTGTAGAAGCATTATTGTAAAAACCACTATTAAGCTCTTGACTCATGCTGATGGAATCAGTTATTAACTCACTCTAAAATTCTGCAGGGCATGGGCACTGCCACTGTCCTGCCACTCAAATGACACCTGGAAAATTATAAGGAAAACACAAAGGGATGGATGGTGACAAAGGCTCTGATCCCCATTCTGAACCAATTGGGTTGGACATGAAAACTTAAGTTTTTCTAGGAAAACAAAGCAAAACAGTGAAGTGGCTCCCTCTAACGAATGGTTTTAAGGAAACTCTTAAATTTCATCCTTACCCAAAGCTTCAGGTGTCCATAGAGGTGTGTTTTCTGCTTATTGTATGTACCATGGTAAGTCTCATCATTTAGGTGCATGCTAGAAACACAGCGCAGTCTACTTTTGTGTTGTGAAAATATTGCTTTGGCCGTTATTTGTTTTCTGATTGTTCATTGTCTGTCTCATTTTTGGGGATGGTGTGATGTTGAAGAATTGGAAGAACAGATGTTTGGTAGCCAGTTGAAAAGTTAAATGTTGGTTTCTTTATTTTGAGTTTAACTCAATGTTAAGTCCTCATGACGATCACTTCATGATTGTTAGTCTTACCAATAAACGGGCTAAGGGAGATTTTCTTTGTGCTGTGATGGATCATTACTTTTTTTTTTTACTGTAACATTTATAGGAAGAAAAATTCATAGTGTTCTTATGTTGCTTTTAGTGTGCTGTATTAGACTTATCCATCAAAAATTGACGCCAAATATACTTGTATGCTGATAGTATATCAACAGTTCCTGGAAGAAATTAATTTATCTTCTTTCCTACAAGCAAAATTCGACCAGTAAAATGGGAGACAGTGATGGATGTAGACATAATTTGAAGCTAACCAATGTTATTCTAAAATTAATCTTTTAAATTCTCACAGTTTTATTGTAAGTTACATTTTTTTTTTGTATTATGGAACTACCATTGAGTAAATCGCTGCTTTATCTTCTTCATACAAAAACTATTCTGCCATAGTAACTCGTTCATTCTTTCATTCATTCATTCAAAAACAATCGAGTGAGGATCAGACACTGTTCCGGAAGCTTGGGATACATCAGTGAACAAAGAGTAAAATCATTGCCCCATGGAGTATACATTGTAGAGTGTAGAATAATGACAATGAAATCATAAATAAGTAAAATAGTAAGTCATAAATACTGTGAAAAATAACAGAGTGGGTCGGAGGATTAGTAGTGTCAGGGTAGGGTCATGATGGTGGCACATGTCATATGGAGTGGTGAGCGTAGGCTTTCCGGGAAGCGAACTTTTAAACAGACTTGATGGAGGTGAGGGAGTGACCCATGCAGATATCTGGAGCAAGAGAGTGCTAAGCTGAGGGCATGGCTGGTGCAAAGGCCCTGAGGTAGGGTGTACCAGTGGGGCTAGGATAGGGTGAGTGAGGGGAACAGTGGATGATGTCAGTCAGAAAGGGGCACTTTGGGTAGGGCCTTGTAGGTCATGGTAAGGTCTTGTTTCTTCCTTGGAGAGAAGGTTTTGAGTAGAGGGATGACCTGCTCTGACCTATCATAAATCTGGCTGCTAAGGGGGCAATGAATAAAGCACAGAATTGTTATGATCTTCCTAAACGAAGTCTCCTAAAACTTCACCAGTCTGTCAACATTTGTTGAAAAGGATATGTTCAGTATTTCTAAGGAAACTTAGTTGCATTGTTTTCTAGTGCATTAGTCTACTGTATTCTGGCTGATTTGACATCAAAGTATTAAAATTAAGAGGTCTGTTGAGGCCTGCCTTAATGAAAAGATGAGGCATTTAAAATTGGAAATTAAGCTTCATACAACTTTCTAATATAAAAGTGACTGAAAAGAGCCCTTCCTTAATTTATGTTAACTATTTTCTTTATTTCCTTTAAAAAAATTTATTATTATTATTTTTTTTACATAAAAAACCCTAAAGCACATTAGAACCTAAGCAGTGATAGGGCAAGGTTTAAGTTTCTTGTGATATCTTGTATTCCTGAGATGACAATACTTTTAAAACTCTAGCTGTAGAAATTTAGACAATAGCTATCAAATCTGAATACATCATGGCAGAATTTCAGAAATTTCCATGGGGATTCTTCATCAAAGGCTATTATTCCCTGAGACATGCAAGGGTAGTGAACATGGAATTCTCTAAGTACAAAGAAATATAACATATAAAATCAATTTGATCTCTTCTCCCTTTAAAGAAATTGGTAAAATAAAAGGATTTATCATTATAGTCCACACTCATATTTACCTTTCTTTAAAAATGTCATTACATTTATTGGAAGGCCTCACTTCTTATTAAGGAAATGCTCACAAATTCTGAGCTCATTCTTGACCTAAATCCAATATCAACAAAGCCATATTTTCTTGGGTGCGGTGTGGCATCTTTGTTGCCGTGTCCCAGAATAATGGCTCTGCCTCCAGCTATTATCCAGCACCCCAGAAAGCCCTGTGGTGGAGTAGCTACTATACTCTGTATTTCCCTAGCAGTCTTTACATTTTCAAATAATATGATAATAATACATACTTATTATAGACTATTTGGAAAAAACAGAAATGTAAAGAGGAAAATAAAAACCACCTGAAATGATGCCTTGAGAGAACCATTGCAATGTTGTTCATGCCATTACTTTTTTCTTCAAATATTATTATTATTATTATAAAAAGTAAACATGAACAATATCTCAAATTATTAGAGCTCCAAAAAGCAAGTTTACAATCTCAACCACGTGTGTGTGTGTGTGTATATATATATATATATATATATATATATATATATACAGATGATTCCAAAAAAATATATACACATTTTAGGAAAGGAAAAAACTGTATTAAAATTGTAATACTCAATATATACTGATAACAAAAGATGAATACAAGTCATGTGGATACATTTTTTGGCCATATATATATATACACACACACACACACACACACACACACACACACACAAAGAATTTACATATATTCTAAATACTGAAAGTATAAAGTCACCTTCCAAAAATAAGAAAAGTAAAAGGGAGAATCTAAAATAATGTAAAGTGATATGCAGCTAAAATGATACAAAACCGAGCTAAGTGACATGAAATGATATAAAAATAACTAGATAGATGATATAAAATATATAGCTAAAATGATATAAAGATGACCTTTTGTCTATATCAAAACTTGCAATGTGACCATGCATTTCATAAGGCATGCATTTTACGTTTCCTGGCATGATGACCAGGAGGGGTTCTGCAATTTCAGTAATGAAAGTATGTGGTCGATCACTAGGCTGAAACCTGTCTGGTTTCTTTTTAACTTGGCAAACATGCCTGCTGGAGAGTTTTTCTAGTTTTTCTAGAGTTTTTGTACTCAAGTATGTCTTTATTTTTATTTTTCTTGAAGTTAAAATTTTCACATTCTCACTCGCTTTCTGTCTCCCTCTGTAATTTGGAAAACCTTAACTTAGTACAGTCTCTCCGGTACCATCTCTCCGGTAACATTTGAGATTCTGTACTGGATCAATCAGTGTTAGAAATGGAGGTTTCTGGTATACTCAGACTAGCGAAGTCGCAGAAGGTATTCAAGCTTAACCTCAGAATCATCATTATTTGCAAAAGTTCTGAAAAACATATAACTAAATTAGGTGTACTACTTGGGTAAAATGAATAAAGCAGAAGGGGGAAGAAAAAGCACCTCAGCTCACTACAACCTCAAATCAAAACAAATTGAGGATCAGCCTGTGAGAAACCAAAACACATTTTTTTAAAAGAAGTTAGATACAATTCTGAACTACAGTGAGTCATTAGCATGTATTTGTTCATCTAGAAGGGCCCTGGATACACATCTAAAGTACCTGATGAATCATTTACCTAGTAGAATAAATTATTTTGTCTTGATGCCAGAACTATAGCTCTGTATGTTATAAAGGCTTGCTGCTACAATCTTCAGAAACGTCTCTGGAAATCATACATAAATACAAAGTAAAGCTGCAGTAGTTGCTATGTCCTTCCTCTAAGCCCACTGATAGGTTGTCAGCGCTGGACTTTTCTCTGCTGGGCTTTTCAGAGGCACATACTTTCTGTGGTTGCCTCTCGATGAATGTTTTCTCATAGGTTCTTTTCCCTCGGCTTATAGCTGTAGACACATGAGTTTCAAGCCTATATAATTCCAGCCATTTAGGGTGTTTCCAACTAACTAGAACTGGAGTGCCCATTTCCTACAACACTGCCGCAAAATTATGTCTTTTCTTAAGACTGAATGTTTGAGATGGGCATACCAACACAATTTGCAGATTTTACCACTCACAGCCTTACTTTAATTTGATCCTTCCTTTCATTTGATCCAGAAGATCCTAGCCTTTTGTATTCTCCCACAGTTTGGAACCAGTGACCTGGAAAACAGGAAGTTATGGCCCTGGCAAAGCAGGCCTGTTCACCTGGCTGTGCACTGTGAAGTTAATTGGCGCTCACACCGCCATGTCGGCAGCATAGTTCTGCAGCCACTAATTTGAAGGGTTGGCGGGGGCGTTGCTCAGCCACTGTCTGATGGCTGTTGTCTCATGCCAGAGACATGGGTGGGACCAAAATTTAGAGGTGTGAGCCTGGGCATCCGTTGGGAGGTTCTCCATGTCTAGCTTTGCATGGCTTTCTCACAACTTAAAAAAAAAAAAATTATTAAAGGGCCATTGCTCAGCCAATGGGAAAGAAAGGAAGACGCAGGGTAGATGGGGCACAACTTAACATTTTACTTAAGTCTGAAGAAACACATCCTTGCATTTCACATTTGTGCTGTCCATTCCACCTTTCAAAGGTCAGGAAAATCACACTCATTATCTTTTGGAGCCAATGCTTCCGTCTTCCTGGCTCCTCTCTCTTGTTTTCATGACCTCAGATTTCTCTCATTGTTTCCTAAAGTCAGGCATACAGGTTTTACACCAAAGGTGATAAGTGACCTGCCATCCTGGGATTTCTAAAGTTTTCTTTGAGTACACAATATGGCCTGCCCTATTCATTACTCCTACCCTCATGCTAGGTGCCATGCTATTAGAGCAACGCCAATTGTTTTAAGGTAAAGCCAGATGAAGTCAAAAGCACTTACATAGGAAAGTCTGAGCAGTTACATTTAATTACACTTAAAATTTGCATTGTGAAATTGGGGCATTCTAAACCTTACTGACCACATCCAATATTTTGTCTGCCATTTTGGCTTCTCTTGACTCATCTTGGATATAAATTAAAAATTAACTGGCTGCATTTGACTTTGAATAAAGCTTTAACTTTCTAAAAGAGGAAGACCTGTAAGTGAATTTATGAACTGTGTGAGGATAGATCCTGGAGATGGGATGGATTGTTTTTGAGTTCCAATGATTTATAAGAAGAAAAACAAATCTCACTTGGCTGATGGTAGATGCGTTTGCTCACATTTGATAAGATCATTGCAGTTTAAAGTTGCTTTAGGCAGGGTTCAAGCAGTCATAGGAAAAGGTTAGTTTGTCCTATCAGCCAGTACAATAATTTTGATAGATGGAAATGTTCCGATTGTAGACGTTCCAATTACATAGATTGCAGTAATGGGAAAAGCATCTTACTGGTTTATATTCTAGCATATTCTGGTTTATATACCCAAGGATGTAGATGCTTGTTTATTGTAGTTTCATCTAGAAAAAAGTGCTTGGTTGTTCAAAAATATTCCTGGACTATATGGATTGCAGAAAGATATTTCTTATTAGAACTGTGGGTGGTGGAGTAGAATCAAAACTTCAGGAAAAATGCTCCTTACTGAAACTATTGATGAAATTCTTAACAATTTACTTCATGCTGAGGTCAAACACGTCTCAGAGTAAATGCAGGGAAACACACTATTAAAATGATTTGCCTATGCTGCATTTGGATTTGTGAGGTTATTTGTTAGAGTTGCTTAAGAGGTGCTATGTCTTTAATATATTGCCTAACAATATAATTTATAGTTGTGGCAATTATTTTTTAAAGGTCAGATTCATTACTAGGCATCAAAAAGACAAAATACCATGAATAATTTTACACTGCCTTCTATAAGAAAACAGTTTTATATGCTCTTATGTTGAGAAACTGTGAAATGTTTGAAACAACCCAGCAAATAATCACTATTAATTTTCTCCACACTCTGTGTAAGCATTACTAATTAGGTGGTTCATTATTGGAAAATGGTTCGTTATTGGAAAATACTAGGATACCCCCCAATCTATACAGTACTATTTTTTTTTCCTGTGATGTTTTAAATGCACTCTTTTAGTTAATTCAAATTTAAAAGGACTCTCCAAGCAATGCTGGATGTGACCTTCCTCACCCAGTTGGACAGGTTTGCACTAAGGAGGTGATGGCGAGGGGTAAAAAGTTTAACACCCCCCCAAGGAGAGGCCCTGTGGGGTGCTGAGCGTGGGCCTGTTTCCTACATCTAACTGTACTCATTCTCTTTGTCGTCTTGGCGTGTTGTTTCCCATCGCTGGGCCTCAGTGTCCTCAATTCAAAATGTGGGATTGGACCAAATGACTTAGGAGAGTTCTTCGGTATAGTCGAAGCCTCTGTAGAAGGACAATCTACATTCCAGAGGATCTTGAAACCTGACCGGATCAAGTATCCAAGCCTGTAGCCACCACCATGACTGCTGCCTCCCCTCTGGTTTATCTCCTCCTCCTTCTGGGCTCCTTGGCTCAGAAAATTTGCCACCACACTTGGGAATTATTCGTGTGTGTGTGTGTGTGTGTGTGTGTGTGTGTGTGTGTATTTTTTTTTTAACGTATTATTATTATTATTATTATTATTAGTTACAGATGCACAAAACCATGCAATAGTTATCCTTTTCAACCCTTACAAAATGACTGCCCCCTCCCCCCCACTCTCCCCCACCCCCGATATCATACATATCTATTACAATTCCATTGACTCCATCCCCACACTATACTCCACTTCCCGTGACTATATATGTGTTAAATTATAGTTGACATCTAATATTATTCAGCGGCAGCTTCAGATGTACAGTGCAGTGGTCAGGCCACTACACCGTCCATGAAGGGGAAGGGACGAGGCAACATAAACTGGTAACTACAATACTGCTGCAGAGACAGAAGAGACAGTTTAGGGGACATAATCAATAAGGCTGGAAATATTTTTCTTAGGGGATCCGGACTCATGTCTTGTCAGGGAGTTATTCTTGACTCCTCTCCTCACACCAATGGCTCGCAAGTCCCATGGCTTCTACTCCTCAGCGAGCTTAGAATCCTTCCACTTCTCTCAGTCCTCACTGCTGCAGCCTGATGGAAGCCACTGTGGTCATCTCTTACTCCATGTTTGTGCTTAGTCCCACATCCCAACTCCTTACTGTGGCTTCTAAGACCCTCCTTCCATTTTCCTCTGCCATCTCTCCCTACTCTTTGTCTCCAGTCAACCAGCCATATGGGTTGGTCTCAGTTCCTGGAAGACACCACATCCTTTCTCCTGGCTTTCCTACCCACAGTTCCCTCTGCCTGATCACTCTTCCTTAGCCCTCACCTCTCCTTGCTCTACTCATTTCCATTTGGCTAATCCTCTTATCTTGGAAGTCACTTCCTTGATATATTTAGACAAGGTTATTTCATTTTTCCATAGCTCCTTGTGCTACTTCTGCTTTAACACAGCTGCATGGACATAATTCCTGTGGTTTAAATTGTCCATCTCCCTCTATTAGGGCATGTGCTCCATGAGGGTAGGAATTTGTCCTGTTCTTGGTGGTATCCTCATCTCTTGGCACAGTGCCTGGCACAGTGTAGACATTCAGTAAATACTGGCTGAAGGAATACATGAAAGAAATAAGGAAGGAAAGGAAGAAAGATAAAACCGAATGCACTTTTAATAAGAAAGCCCAGCAGCAGCTGTACCTTCCTTCCCTCCTTTCTTGTCACTTTTCTCCTTTCTATCCACTCCAGGAACTTTCCTGCCAATACAGGGCGTGTTTAAGTTACTTTATAATCTCAAAGGAAGTAATGACTCTTTCTCTCAATAACATCATAAACTCTTGGTAGAGACATACCACCAATTTTTTTTCTAAGTTCAAGTTCCTCATTGCTTTTATTTTTATAAGCGATAAGGGCCCACGCTTGATTTAGTTCAACTACATAGATGACTTCAGATTATTTTTTTCCACTAGCGAAAATTGCCAGTCCATTAAACTTTGCTTAAAACTTTTTTCCACCCACCTTATTGTCACTGCTCTCATGCATGTAATGGCAGTGATCCAGTGTGATTCGGTGCTAATGTCACTCTTATCTTCAGATGAATATTTATTTATTCTATCACAATCTCTATAAGCATAGGCCTCTTGTCCCTTCTTGCTCATTTTTAAGATTGGTACAGCAACTCTTGGTATTGGATGGGGTGGGGATTGCTTCAAGAAATACCTTCTAGTTGTAAAGATGGTTCAATACCATATTGAGTTTAAAAATGGTGAAGCCAGCCTCCTTGGTGTCAGTGTCTGTGCCTTTGCTTCTACTCAAGGAGGCCATGTTGCATGGCGGTGAAATAGTGGGCTCTAGAATCAATGCCCACCTCTGGAAGTTTCTAGCTGATTTTCTCTGAGCAAGGTACTTCACTTTTGGGGGCTCCAATTATCTTAGCAATCAAATGGGAGTAATAATAGTATCTACCTCTTACCTGTTTTAATGAAGATTAAATGTACTACATGGAAAGTACTGCTTAGCATGGTGTCTGGAACATGTTCAATACATGTCAGCCATTATAAGTAGGTCTCTGGTATTAGCATAAAACTTGTCTGTTTATAATTATTTGCAAAAATGGGGAAAAAAAGAAGAATAATAGTAGTTTAACTTTGCCAGAAAAGAAGAAGTGGTTGAAGGTGCCAAGTGCAAAGAGCCTTGGGCTGGGAGCCAGGAGATCATTTTAAACCTGTTGCTGGCTAACTACACGACCAAGGGTCCAGCCATCAGTTCTCGGGGGCTGCATGTCCTCATCTTAAGAGGAGGAAGTTTGCACCAAATCAGCCCTATTTTCCTTTCTAATGTTAGCATTTCATGAGTCCAGGAATGAGTGATTATTTCATTTTAAATACCTCCCTGTGGTAGACACTGAATAAATATTGGCTAGGTTGAATGGAATCTGCTGACTTTAATCTCTGGAATGTAGATGACTTGGTTTTATGATTTTCAATTGTAATGACATAGAAAACAATGATGATGGTTTTTTAGTTTTTTCAAAAAAAACAAAACACATAAAATTCAAAGCCAGAGATAAGCTTAGCTGTGCGTTAGGGCTGCTGTAATAAAGAGCCACAAACTGAGGGACTTAAACATCAGAAATTTATAGTTTCACAGTTTTGGAGGCTGGACGTCCAATACCAAGGCTTCAGCAGAGCTGGCTCCTTCCGGGGACTCTGCGAGTGTGTCTGCTCCGTGCCACTTGTATAGCTTCTGGTGGTTTGCCGGCCGTTTTGGCATTCCTTGGCTCTGCTGTATCACCCCATCTCTGCCTTCGTCTTCACATGATGTTCTCTGTGTGCGTCTCTCTGTCCAAATTTCCCCTTTTTATAATGATACCTGTCATATTGGGTTAGGGGCCCACCCTACTCCAGTTTGACCTCATTTTAACTAATTACATCTGGAATGACATAATATCTCAGCATATTCTGAAATATGCTGGGTGGGCAGGGTGGGGAGGGCGTTGGTTAGGACTTTAACATATGAATTTTTAGGTGATGCAGTTTAGTTCACAACAGGCTGCTGATCCCACCCTTTCAGTATAACTACCCATCCACCCATCCTTCTAATAAACACATGGTGCATACCGGTGGATGGATAGCAGATAATTTTAAGAGGAATTTTCTTTACAACCGGCCTTTTGAAGTTTTACAGAAATGGCCACTAGCCGATTCTCAGCAGTTAACTTTTTAATTTGGGAATGGCTCATGACTTTTGTATCCATCTCATTCCTTTTATTTTTTTCGTACTGCCTCTCTTTTTCTGCTCTTCCTAGCACTTTCCTCCTTACCCCGTTCACCTGGTTTTCCCTCTTCACCGAGCATTTCACTTGTTACAAGTTCCACCAGCAGGTGGTGTGCAAGGATTGGGAAAAAGGATTGAAATCCATTGGCCGATGTAGCTGTGTTTCAGCATTTTATTTCAGGAATAAGACTGACATGTAATAAGCCCGAAAGGAGATTCTGAGGTTGTGTAGATTTTACTGCTCCATATAAATCTTCTCCTCCTTTCTTGTGGAAACAAGATCTGGCAATCTTGTGGAAAAGAAACCTATAAAATTTGTTGAAGAAGAGTTACTAGGTGATTCTGATCTCAATATTAAGCTGTTTCAGGGCCACTTCCTCAAAAGGTCAATTCAGGACCCCCCCCCCCACAAAGGGAAATCAATTAAATGCAATAAAGCTGTAGGATGATATTAATGAAATAAGGGACTTCAGCCATCGTCGAACTCAGCAGTCTTCAATGAGGCCTGCAGCCCAAATGCCACTCGCAGACTGCCAGCACTCACAGTATGTTGTGTTTAGCTTCAGTAGGTTTGTGTTGTTGTTGTTGTTGTTGTTGTTATTAATTGCCAGCGTTAAAATAATCCCAAATATTTCACATAATCATCCAGATTTCAGGCTTCGTTAAAACAATAACAACAACAAAAAACCCTGAAGACCTGGCAGTACCAGGGGGCATTTTTTGTCCTTGGCCACCCTTACTGTGGCTGAGTTGTGGCTGTCCCTGTAGTTGGACCTTGTGGTTTACAACCTGACTCTGGCTCTTCTACCCCCTATCAGATTACGCTGAACCTTTACTCTCATTTCAAATGTTACCTGCCTCTGCCCAGCCCACGAAAGGTATGTGGTATGTGACCTGCTGTCCCGTTTCATAGAAGGCACAAGGCCCAGAGAGAGGA
Organism: Aselliscus stoliczkanus; assembly: GCA_033961575.1. Taxonomy (NCBI): domain Eukaryota; kingdom Metazoa; phylum Chordata; class Mammalia; order Chiroptera; family Hipposideridae; genus Aselliscus; species Aselliscus stoliczkanus. The sequence continues at coordinate 164,652,960 of CM066731.1, read as the reverse complement.
GCTGACAGCTGGTTCAGTGCCACACCTGCCCTGTATCCCACCGAGCCTCACCCCTGCCTCCGTGAGTAGAATCTGCAGGGGAAAGAGTGAGAACCATCATCGCAAAGGAGTCAAGAGGGAAGTGAAAAATGGGGAATCCTAAAGAAAACACCTTCCGTGCAACTTAGAGAGAATTAAGAAATACGTGATCAGAAGACCAGTGGTTAGCAGTCATAAGAAAGACTGGAGCTTAAATGACTTACCTATAAGTTTGGGTTCTCTGGGGTAAACTCATTTAAGCATTGGAAAGGTGATTGGTGAGACCAGGAGATTAAGCAGACAAGGGAGCAAAGTTAGCTAGAAGTTGGATGGTTTATTATCCAAGGAATCAGCAGCATGCCTTTCTGGGTACCTGCGAAATGGCTGTCAGAGGCTCTTTCCCTCAGAACATGGAGCTCAGTGGTGAAAAGTGATGGAGTAGGAATGGTGTGATTCACACGGAGACTGCAGGGAGTATTTTGCCTGCCCCAGTGAAGAAAAATGGGAGTATGGATGGGTAGGGCAGTTTCCTGGATGATTTAGTAGTGATAGTGAGCGTTATTGAGAGCTCACTCCATGCTAGCGACCTCACCAAGAGGTCAGCGTGTGCACTGCATCCCCCAGCACTGCGGATGTCATTACTATTTTATAGATGAGGGGACAGAGGACCAGAAAGATCACCTAACTTTTCCAAGTCGACTTACTTCGTACATGACAGAGCCAGGATTTCAAATGCAAGCTCTCAAGCTACCTGTTAGCCAAGTCTTTCCACTTAACCACAAAGCCGCTCTACTGCCACCCTCCCCACCCCCACCACCGGCTAAGCCTGTGGCTTGGCCTAGTGATAAATGCCAGGTGTGCCCTGAATCAAATTTGGGTGGTCTCGTGGTGAATGCAGCAGCATGCCTGGACCCAGCCTGAAGCAGTGGTTGAAATACACCATTTTGGCTGGATGGTACATAACACATTTGAAAGAACTAAAATGTTCATTTCTGGCATGTAACACGTTTGTTTGAGAGGGTCACTAAACTAGAGGACTTGCAGATTGTTAGTGAACCTTCATGCTAATAACATGTAGAAGTGACTTCTGGGAAACTAGTCTGGCAAACCTAATTTCCAGCCCTGGCCTGCTGGTAGTCTGTAATAGGGTAGATCACCAAAGGCTTAGGCCTTTGTAGACAAGGCAACTTGGCTTGTGGAAGAGGGTCCTGTGCATCCTGGGAGCCTTTGAAAAGGCAAATACATGAGGCTGGTGCACAAGCAGCGGATGTCTCTTTTTCTGCTTTCCGAAAGACCTTCTCCTAGGGGCTCAGACCGAAGGAGAGGCTTGGGAGGCAGCAGACGTAAATCCTGTGGCTTAGAGGAAGGAAATCAGGAATTGTTAAAGGGTTCATCCCTACATGCAAATATGAACTGTGGGGTCCTGGAGGAATGAGTGCCCAGAACAGTTGTGTGTAACTTTTTAAATAATTAATCCAGCAGAGAGAAAAGAGCAGCTGGATCTCTTGATTTGTGGATACTGTTAAGCTCTTCTGGCCAGAAAATTGTTAAGTCAGGATAAGCTGCCAGAAGTTCTGGCAAATATAACAAATGCTGGTTGACTTTATGACATCCGGAGAAAAGTCCCAGTTTTAAGCTTATGATGCTCAATGAAATCCTGGGCTTTTTGTTTTGTTTTGTTTTTAATAGGGAATTTTTTAAACAGTTTATTTGAGTCAAACTGATGACATACACCAGAGAACAAGATCTCAAATGCTTGAAACTCTCGGCTTTTTAAAGGCCATCTCAAGACAACCATTATAGGAAACCCAGTTCTCTACGCAGAATATTAATACAGGGCTGGTTGCCATTTCTTAAATTCAACAGTTCCACCAATATTTAACTGAGTCCCTGTTATGAGAAAACAATGGAATTAGACCTGATTCAGGAACCCACATGTAAAATGATAATGAAATTAAGAAATCCATGGTAAGAAAAGAGGCTTAAAAGGTGAGATTTTGTTTTCCATAGGTGACAGCTGAGGAGGACTATACAGTGATGTGTGAAACCATGAAGGATGGGCACAAAATTGGCAAAAACTTCAAACAATCAATCGCCTCTCCTTAAAAATTGTATTAGGAACGTTAGAATTTAGGTCAAAATGTTGCATGCCTCAGAGTAAAATCAAGATGTATGTTAATACAGCACTACATGTGGCAGCTAGTAAATTAATAGTATGGTTATTCCATGAACTGGCACAGGTTGAAAAGATAAAATTGAATCAGATAAAATCAAATGATAGCTTTTATAACAGATAGAATAATTAATGTATTTCAGGAGTTTTCCTATAAACTTTTGAGTTTAACATGGGGAGGGAAAGGGTATAAAAACACCCCATGGGCTGGCCGAGTGGCGCGGTGGTTAAGAGCTGGCTTGGGACGCCAGCGGCCCCAGTTCGGTCCCACATATGAGGGCCAGAGACACTGCCCTCAAAATAAATAAATAAATAAATAAATAAATAAATAAATAAATAAATGAAAATAAATAAAAACACCCCAGAATGTTTTTAATGTTCTTATCAAATATAGGTACTCTACCACCTTTTATTTATTCTTTTTAAAATTCCTTTTTAACATTTTAATCCAAACTATATATACATAGTTTTTTGTTTCGTTTTGATTTTAAAGATTTTACTGGGGAATTGGGGAATTGGGGAAGGGGAACAGTGTTGGGGAATTGGGGGAAGGGAACAGCCAAGTTGTTGTCCTTCAGTCTTAGTTGTGAAGGGTGCAGCTAGCTCAGCTCCAAGTCCAGTCACCATCCGGCCGCCTGTAGGCAGCTCCGGCTGCTCGTGGCAGCTCAGCTCAAGGTGCCATGTTCAGTCTTAGTTGTGAGTGGGCGCAGCCACTATCCCATGCAGTTGAACCGGCAACCTTGTTGTTAGGAGCACATGCTCTCACCAGCTGAGCCATCCTGCCACCTGTTGGCAGCTCAGGAGCACAGCTCACTGGCCATGTGGGAATTGAACCTTTGACCCTATTGCTCAGCTCAGAACTCACGCTCTTAACCAACTGAGCCACTGGGCCAGACCCTATGTACATAGTTTTAACAAATCAAATGGAGTTAAATAATTTGTAATGATGAACAGAAACCCATCTCCTTTCCCAAGGTCCTCTCCCAGAAGCAATTATTTTCGATAATTACAGCCTTACTTTTTTTGTTGTTTGTTTGTTTACAATCTGAATGCTGTTTATTTCTTTTTTTTAAATTAAAGTTTATTGGGGCAACAACTGTTAGTAAAGTTACATAGGTTTCAGATGTACAATTCTGGAATACATCATCTATACATCACATTGTGTGTTCATCACCCAGAGTCAGATCTCCTTCCATCACCATATATTTGATCCCTTTTACCCTCATTTACCACCCCCCTCTCTCCTTTACCCTCTGGTAACCACTAAACTATTGTCTGTGTCTCTGAGTTTTTGTTTTTTTCATTTGTTTGTCTTGTTCCTTTGTTGTTTTCAGTTTTATATCCCACATATCAGTGAAATCACATGATTATCTACTTTTTCTGTCTGACTTATTTCACTTAGCATAATAACCTCAAGATCCATCCATGTTGTCATAAATGGCATTATTTCATCTTTTCTTATGGTAGAATAGCGTTCCGTTGTAGTAATTACAGCCTTTCCTTGGTATTTACCTCTATATTTTTAAATAATTTGTGTATGCTGGAAGTTGTTCACTCATCATACTTTACATTATCTCCCAACTTCCTGTTACGGTATTTGAGCTTTTACTTCTCTTCTGTTCACCTGACCCTTCTTCCTACCCCAACTCACAGACACCTCGTCTCTCTCCTGAAATAGCTTTTTAAGAACTATGATTATGATTTCTTTCTTGAATCATTTATTTTCTTTTTCTGGAGTTTATAATTTGTTCCACTTTCCTAGTTTTCTACTTATCTATCACAGTTTTTTACTCACTGCACTAACAGGTCTTTCAGATGGCAATCACTGTTTTTTCCAGCTATCCAAAGAAATGAAATGATCTATAAATTCGATTCCTCCCTGCCCCTCCTCCAGCTCCCAGCATTTACATCTGGAATGATTGTTTTCCTTGTCTGGTATATGGGTGTCATTCTGGCCTTCCCTTTCACCATCATTTTGCTTTGGATTCCCTGTGTTCTAAATGACACATCTAACTCTTTCTTGCATTTATGCCCTCATTTTGGTGACAGACATCTTCTAGTGATTTCCTAAAAAGGGTAAACTGGATGCAAATTTCTTCTTTATTTTTTTCTTTGCACTTTTGGTCTTCGTATGTGTGAAAATGTCAAAAGTTTCTTCAACTCTTTCACTTGCCTGATAATTTGGCTGGATGTGGACTTCTAGTCTTCCCACACCTAGGACTGCAGGTGAGGAGTCCTGTGCTATTTTGATTTCTGATCTATTGAACATGAAGTTTTTGTCCTTCTGGAATCTCTTAGGCTACTCTTTTTATCCTGAGTGTGCTGAAGTTTCATGATGTACTTTTAAAATTCCTTGTCCTGGGCACTTGAAGAGCCTTTTTAATCTGAAGCCTAATCTCGTTACACCTAAGAAATTTTTTAAATTATTTCTTTGAGTTTTTTTTCCTCACCCTTATCTCTGTCCTGTCTTTTTGGATATTACACCTTCTGTAGTGACCTCTAATACTTTTATATTTTTCTCTAATTTTCCATCTATTTTTCTGTTTTGTTCCAATTTCTTGGAGATTGGTTATTGATTTATTTTGGTTATATTTTTTAATCCTCAAGAGCTTTTTCTTGTCTCTCTTATTTTGTTTGTTTTTCATAGAATCCTGTTTTTATTTTATTGATAGAAGAACTCCATCTTCTTTTAACTCTGAGCATATTTGTGTGTGTGTGTGTGTGTGTGTGTGACAGTTTGTTCTGCTCCATACTTTCTTACTGTATCCAGTAGTTTACTTTTTTCCTATTTGTTCTTTTCTACCTCTTTCTTTCACATTAAAGACTATTCTCAAATGTCTGGTGATCCTTGGCCTCTGCTCATATTTAAAAGTAAGGTGCTGAGATGCTGACAGTAGCTCTGAGGCTGCCTGGAAGCCTTTACTGTTAGTACCTAGAGGTGTTTTCTCTGCGATTTAGTGTCTCCTTTCAAACATTCATGCTCCTGATTGAAAGCTGGTGGTGGGAGTGCATGAACACATTTCCCTCTTCATGAAGATGCGTGGGTTTGCAGGCTCTGAATTAGGTTTAAGATCCAAAAGGGTTGCAAGTCTCTGTAAGTATTTCTTCGTAAGGGCATAGATTGTTTGTGTAAGTCCCCCAAGAGGTAATGTAAGCCTCAAGTATAAGTAGTGTGGCATTGTACAGATTTGGACTTCTTAGGTTGGGTAAAGCCTTGCCTACTTGCTATGCTTTCCCGATGCTGGGGGTGGGCGTGGGGTGGGGAGGGGCAGAAGAAGCCATACCAAGAGGTGCTGAAGCTGCGTGGCCTCCACTGCATATGTCTTTCAATGAAGACTTGGGGACTTATGGTGGTATACGTGTGTGTTCATGCACATGTATTGTCTCACTTGGCAGGAGTCCCTGGAAACGCCGCAGGTGGTCAGTGCTAATTCTAGGTAGACCTTCAGCCAGTCCCCGTTTCCAGAGCTTTCTCTTACTCCTTATCTTCGATGGTACCACCAAGTGTTGCTCTCAGGCGTCATCTGGGAAGAATAGGCTGGTTTCTCTTTGGAATCCTCCTTTTAGTTACAACTTTCCTTATTTTGCTGTCATTTATCACTCTTCTGTCTCCTTTCATATTCTAAAGGTTTGTTGGAATCTCTTGGCTGCTATCATCTCCCCTGCCATTCTCTTGTATTAATACCCAAAGACTATTTTTTTTTTAAATCCTACTATTGTCATTTTAGTGATGTTTTGGGAGGTGGAGGAGATGAAAGTCTGTGGTTAGTTCACTATGTTTACCTTGGTATCTCTTTTGATTCTTTATCACATTTATAAGCTCTTCAAGATGAACCAAGTTTTATCTTTGTAGATTTTATAGTGCACATAGTAGGCATTCAGTAAATAAGGGTTGAATGCATAAATCGTCTGTCCTTTGAGGTCTCTCTGAAATGCAATTAATTTAGCTGCTAATATGATTATTTCTGCTGAGAGGATTGATCTGGGAATGAGGGAAGGGAATTGACTGCCAGGGGGACGGTTTTCACACTGACGCCCATGACTAGCTGGAGGCGTTTCCCTCCATTTCTCTCGCTTGTTGAATGTGTCAGCACCAAGAAAACAACATTATTCATAGTTAAGACATGGAAACAACCTAAGTGTCCATTAACAGATAAATGGATAAAGAAAAAAAAAAAGAAAAGGACATCTGCATTCCTTCCTGCTTCAGAGGGGTCATTGTTCAATTTTTCATAAGCAGATAGCTTCTTAGTCTTACACTGCGCTTCTTTATTTTTTTTAATAGGTAATAACACTTTTTATTTATTATGAAACTATTGTATGTTCATTGTAAAAAAAAACAACACAAAAACCCCGAGAAAATAGAAAAAAGCAAAATTAGGAAAATACTTAAAAGACCATTTAAGTCCAAAGATACTGACCATTGACTCTTTGCACTGATTCAAGAATGTATTTACACTGCCCTTCCTGAAGGTTGGCTTTCTGACTATTTACGCTGTAGTGGTTTGCCAAACCCAGGGACCCACACTGGGAAAAAAAAAAAGTGTATTCTTCTTGGTACTCAGCCTTCTGAGTTTAAATATTAATGCTAAATAAAAAGCTGTGTTTCTGTGAACAGTTCCTTGCTGACTAGCCTCGTGTTAGAACATTTCCCTGCTTTCTGTACTCACTGGGAGTGACGTCTTCACTAGGCTCAGTTCTTTCTTTGTCCTTGTCTCCTCCTTCTCTGCCGTCTTCCCCCTCCTCCTCCTTCAGCCACAACCAATAGCTAGAAATGCATGTTACACCATTCCCCTGTCTAAGTCTATGCAATCGGAACAAAAGCTTTCTTGAAACACACACTCTTCCTATGTGATTGTTCTGATCTGTTTTGTTCCATATCATTCAAAATACGCTGCTTGTGACCCACAAAATGTGTTATACAACCCACTGGATTGCAGCCTGCAGTTGCCAAAACAATGCTCTGGTTAATAGAAATAAAGACAGAACTATAGGTTCACATTACCTTGCTCCCTCACTTACTGCATTTCATTGCTAGAATCAAATCACATTATTTTGAAATTAGAGAAAAATAATTACTAGGAGTCCCTCATCTTAACATGGCAGCAATGATCCTTTTTGTACCTTACCTGCCCTCTTTGTCCTTATGCCTATGTGGTCATGTGGCCAGGAGAAACGCTATGAACACAGTTTATCTGGTTGCACAGACAAACCACAGGATTTCCTGGGTAGTGTGCAGTCTCCAGGAGGTCTGGATTTATTTTTGAAAGCACGTTGACATTTACTTAGTATTTGACCTTCAGATACAATGGTGACTGATTTTTATTAAACTCATTGATATTCTTTTCATTACGCTTTTTTTTTCCTAATGAAAGAATCACATGTATGAATTTTTGGAAAATCCAGGCAAGTACAAAGAAGGAAATAACATTTATAATTCTACTATTTTAAAATAAACACAATTAACAATTCAGCATATTTCTTTCATATAATTTCCATGAAAGTATAGTTTTACATTGTTGCTATAATATTCCATGTACTATCTTATATTCTGTTTGTTTGTTTTTTTAACTCAACATTATATCATAGGAATTCTCCCTTTTTGAAATCATTTAACAAATACTATTTAAAAATTTCTCTCTGATTGTCAGTTTAGGGTAGTTTCCAGTTTTATTTTCTGTATGTGTTACGATAAAGACCTGCAATACACATCCAATGCCTAAATATATATATGCATTTGAAGCAAATCTTTAAGAAAGATTTAAAAAGTAGACTTACTGGGTCTATAGGTATGTGCACATTTGGACTCTTTTTAAAAAAAGATTTTACTGGGGAATTGGGGTTGGGGAACAGCGTTGGGGAATCGGGGAAGGGGAATAGACAAGTTGCTGTCCTTTTCTTCTTCAGTCTAGATGTGGTCTAGATGTGGAGGACACCGCTTCACTGGCCTATGTTGGTATTATGATCATTGTACTCTTTCTGGGTGAGGCCGATCAGTTGCTGGCCTCTGGACAGCTGCTCATGGCGGCTCACGGCAGCCCACTGCAGCCCCACGGCAGTTCTCACCGGCTGCCAGCCCCTCACGGCAGCCCAGCTCCAGGTGGAGCTGTTGTTCACCACCTTAGCTGTAGAGGGCGCAGTGTCACTGGCCCTCATATGTGGGATCCGAACCAGGGCCCTGCTGCTCTGAGCTGGCGCTCCCAAGCCAACTCTAAACCAACGAGCTACTCGGCTGGCCTCACATTTGGACTCTTGACACTGACCACTGGGTCACTTTTCAGGAAGGTTAAAATTCCAGAAGGGGCCATTTTTTTCAAAGATGAGAGAGACTTAGAGTTATTCAGCATCTACATGTAAGGAGTCTCAGAAGAGAGAGGCAGAGATTGGCAGTGTTGGAATGATGAATATGTTCCCAAAGAAGTAGGTGAGAGTTAAAAGCCAGGGCAGAAAATGATGTTGTTTCCTGACATAGGAAGAAAATGAGTTGGTTGGCGGTGGGTGTGACCAGGTTTGTACATAATAGGTGTACAGGTGTGGGAGGAGCTGTGAAAATCCCACAGAATGATTTTTATCCTCTTGGTGTTTTTCTTCTCAGAGTCAGGGAGTAAGGATGCAACTAGGGAATATGAGGGACGTGATGGTGACCTGGAATAACCAGTGTAGGAAACAAAAGGGGGAGTTGCTTAGCAACTCTTTATATGAAGAGCTACTTGGACAGTTTCCAAGTAACATTGGCCATTGAGCTGGACCATCATACATTTATGGCAGTACCAATCTGCAAAGTCCTCTGTGGTTTTTCTCAGGAGGACCTAATGCCTCACTATAGAAGCAAGATGAGAGTAGATGGGCTAGTCTGGGGTGGGAATTGGTGGAGTGGCTGCAGAAGTTGGACAAGAGGCAAAGGAAGTGAGGACCCTAGCAAGAGTGTTGTTTAAGTGATGCACCCTGGGATCCAGCTCACTAGAGGAAGGTCCTGTCAGGTTGATGGAATTGGAGGACAGGAACATATACTGTATTTGTAGCTCACATCCCGAAACACTAGCTAGTTCTGAAAAGGTGATGATCATGGCATAACAGTGTTGGGGACAAGAAAGGTTTCCTGGATACCCCTTTTCTTGGAAGCTGGTATGGATCTAGTATGGGTTCAAGTCAGGAGCAGGGAGATTTGCAAACAGTAAGAACCAAAACTGCTTTTGGAAGGCTTCACTGTTTATCTTCAACTAGAAGGAAGACGCTAATACTGGTTCAGAGCAGCAGAATAAATAGATCTGTACTGGTCTGCTTTGTGCTTCTTTCAAAGACCTAATGGCGCCTCCCTAGGTACGTTTCTGATAAAGAAAACACCCAGAGTAGTTTGTGTTCTGAGTGAAAATGAGAATTTGGGGTTGTGCCCAGTTAAGTCATCGATTGTTCTAGAAGATACTAAGGACGAAGAGTTCTTGGATTAACCTTACAAGTTTGGATTTGAGGGATCATCTAGGGCAGAACCAGACCCCCCAAAAGGACTGCTGACAGAAGTGGTTCCTTCTGGGATGGGGGGGAGAGATACTGGTGAAGCTGGGGGCCCACCTGACCCCAGTGCATGTGAGCCAAATGTAAGTAGTCAACCCTGCTCAACACACTTGATTGGATTTTATGGTCATGTCTGGAGTTGGCGTTCCCTTGTCTTACCAGTCAGGATCTCCGTTACCCCTTTCTTCTCAGCAACATTATCGGAAGGAAATAGCCAGTGGTGGTTTTCTGAAGTCAGATGAAGTTTGTTTATGATACCAACTTGAATTTCAGTTGGCTCTTTGCACTTATTGAATTAAAGAGACCTCCCAATTGCCCTTCTTCCAACGCTCAACCAAATGCTAATCAAAAATGGTATTTGATTCACATCTTGAAATATATTATTCAAATATCCTTGAATGACTAAATTGACAAATTGGGTAAAACTAATTGCTGGAGGTGATGAACTCTTGTGAATCACTGTAATTCATTCTGCTGAATCTCAGGCTACACCGTTATACCTGGAATTGTAACAGACATGAGACACCAGAGCAGAGCTTGAGAGATGGAAATCTTTCAACACGATCTTATGCAATGCAGTTATTGGATACATTTGAACCTGTTTGTTGCTTCTTTTAAATTTGGAATGCTTTTTAATATTTTGTATGGGATTTATGGACACATGTATTATGTTCTTAAACATCCTTTCTCTTTGAGTTTCTTGTTAGAATGAAAAAATTGCTCTTTGTTTATTGTTCTACATTGTTAAACTGTTTAAAGAGACCTTAAGAGAAGGCTGCAGTGTAAAAAAACTAGAAAGTAATCTACACTTAAACACAGCAATAGTTATGGCGTCTCACTGGAACTTTGACATTGACCTGAATGCCCCAAATTAAAAAGAACATATAGCCTACGGAGAAATCTGGAAGGATCACAACAGTAATGATTTTGACATCATCAACCAATAAGGAGAAGATGTGAAACCAGGGTTATTTCTTCAGGAAGGGAGAAAGTCAGGCTAGATTTAAAGTCTGTCTTACAGTATGAGAAGTTATTTATTATTCCAAGAATAGTGATATATTATCTTTTCATATACTCTCTGGATAAAATACTCTGTGGATAAAAATTATCTTTTTATATACTCTGGGGCTTAAATTATGACAGAAGAGATTTAGGTTAGATGGGAAGAAGAACTTTTTCTGGTAGGAAATGCAAAGTGAACACCAAGAAAATGTGTGGATTTCACTTCTCTAGTAAAAATTAAAGTATTCACTAGACGTCGGATTGCATAGTGTTATTCATTGGTGATCCAAGAGTGAGCCTTGTTCTCAAGACCCCAAGGTTTTATTGTTCTATCACCATTCAATTTTGTACTTTTAGAAAGTCACTTGTATGACTGTCTCTTCTTGGAAGCAAACATACCTTTTTCAATATGATTCTTAGAAAACAGTAATTGTGTTCTGTTATTAAGTTATCTATGTCTGCTCTAATAGTGAAATGGGTATTTAAAAAAATGCTGTGTTCTAAGCAAATACTTAAAATTCCAGAGAGAGGGTGATTTTTCTTAAACAGGTGAACAGGGCTTTTTAACTTGCTTTCTCTTCACTTGCCATGCCTTAGTCCTCAAGTTCTTGTTATAACAGATGTTTCCTTTCTAAGACAGAAGGTAGCTTATTAAGAAGACCTCAAATTCTATAGATTGGAGGTAGGGGAAGCTCCAAGGAGAGAGCCTGTTTTTTGTGTTTGTTTTTTTTTTGCCACCAAATATCACAACCTGTTGAGTTTGTATGACTTACTCTGTGACATTCAGTTAAACCTCTTCAATAAAAGGAACTGAATATTTTATTTATAAATGTTGTTTTAAATGTAATTATTTTGGTCCCCAGTATATATTGTATACTCCATGACACCGTTAACCTCAATAAGAATTTTATTTTTTTTTAAAACAAAGCTAAACAAAAATTTCACATAATAAATTATTATTCTTGGGCTGGCCAAGTGGCTCAGTTGGTTGAGTTAGCTTAAGAGCGCGAGCTCTGGGCAGCAGGACTGCCAGTTCGATTCCCACATGGGCCAGTGATGCTGCGCCTGAGCTGAGTTGCCGCTGAGCTGCCGACAGGTGGCAGGATGGCTCAGCTGTCAAGAGCACATGCTCCTAACAACAAGACTGCCTGTTCGATGGTGGGCTACTCCTGCCCAAAACTAAGACTGAACTCAGCACCTTGAGCTGAGCTGCCACCTGGATTGCACAGTGGATAGAGCGTGTGCTCAACAAGACTGCCGGGTTGGACTCCCACATGAGATGGTGGCTACACCCACCCGCAACTAAGATTGAACACAGCACCTTGAGCTTAGAGGCCACGAGCTACTGACAGGCAGCCAGATGGTGACTGGCGCCCTCCACAGTGAAGATTGAAGAACAACAACTTGGCTGGTCCCCCTCCCCAATTCCCCAACACTGTTCCCCTCCCCCAGTTCCCTAATTTAAAAAATAAATAAAATACTGCTTTAAAAAAATAAAATAAAATAAATTATTATTCTTAAAGTGATCTTCTGATATTGTGAATTGAGAAGGCTTAATCTCCCATAAAATAAAGATCAGGCCATTTCACCATTTCTACAAAGCAGATCTATCATACCTCCAAGGTACCAAAGCAAATTTCTACATGTTACCGTGTCTTCCGCTCATGTAAAGTTTCTAAAATTAATTGAAACATGAATATGTCATTTAAATACACATTTTGAAACAAATAAGGTAGGGTTGTTTCCTCACATAGCCAAAACACTATCTAAATTGTTAAAAATCTATTGTGATGCCAAAGACATTTGTAACTTGAGATGGTTGATTCCAAAGCTGTCAGCCTAGTAACCTATGACGTGAAGGGAAGAGCTTACATTTAGGACTTCGTCTGATCTCTGACAAAGCTGCCAAAAACACACTATGTGGAAAGCATAGTTTTTTCCATCAGTGGTGTTGGGAAAACTGGATGTCCACATGCAGAAGGAAATTGGACCGTTATCTCACTCCATATGCAAAAATCAACTCAAAGTGGTTTCAAGATTTAAATGCAAGACCTGAAAATGGGAAATGACTAGAAGAAAACATAGGAAAAAAGCTTCTTTTTTAAAACAAAGATTTTATTGGGGAATTGGGGAGGGGAACAGTGTTGGGGAATTAGGGAAGGAGGACAGTCAAATTGTCCTTCAATCTTAGTTGTTGAGGGGACAGCTAGCTCAGCTCAATGTGCCATGTTCAATCGTATTTGCAGGTGGGCCTAGCCCACCATCCCATGCGGGAGTTGAACCAGCAAACTTGTTAGGAGCACGGTACTCTCACCAGCTGAGTCATCAGTGCAGTGGCAGCTCAGCGGCAGCTCAGCTCGGGTGCAGCTCACTGGCCCATATGGGAATAGAACCAGTGACTCTGTTGCTCAGAGCTTGCGCTCTTAACCAACTGAGCCACCGGGCTGGCCCAGGAAAAAAGCTTCTTGACATTGGTCTGGGCAATAATAATTTGGTCATGGTTGCAAAACACAAAACACAGGCAACGAAAGAAAAAATACACAAATGGGATTGCATCAAACTAAAAACTTCTGCACAGCAAAGGAAACAAACAATCAACATAGTGAAGAGGGAGCCTGTGGAATGGATGAAAATACTTGCAAGCCATGCATCTGTTAAAACAGGGGTTAATAGACAAAATATATTAGGAACTCAAACAACTCAGTAGCAAGAAAACAACCTGATTAAAAATGGGTCGAGGGCCTGAACAGACATTTTTCCAAAGAAGACAGGTAGATGGACAACAGGTATATGAAAAGATGATCAACATCAGTACTCATTAGGGAAATGCAAATTAAAACCACTGTGGGATATCATATCACAATTGTTAGAATGACAATTATGAAAAAAACAACAGATAATCGTTGATGAGGATGTGGAAAAATGGAAACCCTTACACACTGCTGGTGGAAATGTAAATTAGTACAGCCATTATGGAAAACATTATGGAGGTTTCTCAAACAATTAAAAACAACATCACCATACGATCCAGCAATCCCACTTTTGGGTAGATTTCCAAAGGAAATGAAATCAGTATCTTGAAGGGACACCTGCACTCCTGAGTTTATCGCAGCATTACTCACGATGGACAAGATAAGGAATCAATCTAAGCGTTTATTGACAGATGAATGGATAAAGAAACTGTGATACACACACACACACACACACACACACATACAGAGAAACACAATGGAATATTATTCAGCCATGAAAAGAAGGAAATCCTGTTATCTGTGATATCATAGATGAACATGGAAAACATGCTAAGTGAAATAAGCCAGGCCCAGAAAGACAGATACTGCACACTCACACTTATATGTAGAATCTTAAAAAGCCAAAGTCATAAAAGCAAAGAGTATAAAGGTGGTGCCTGTGAGTGGGGAGGTGGTAGGAATGGGAGATGTTGGCCAGTGGGTACAAAACTGCAGTTATAAGATGAGTAGGTCTAGAGATCTAATCACAGCATGGAGACCATAGTTAATAGTGTACCAAATGCTGGAAATTTACTAAGACAGTCTATTCCAGGTGGTCATCACACTCAAAAAATGGTAACCACGTGAACTGATGATATAGTAATTAGCTTGATTGTAGTAATCATTTTACTATGTATATCAAATCATCGTGTTGTATACCTTAAATATCTACAATTTTTATTTAAAAAGACAGACTATGGTTGTCCTCTCTCTTTCTCCCTTTCCCCCTTTTCTTCATCCTCACGTCCTTCTCTTACTCTCGCCTCTATTTCTCTATTCTCCTTATGTTTCTATAGTTGTGAAGAAGAACTGGGTTGTAATTTTTTTTAAAGTCAACTCATCTACTGGTTTTAACTGTTTTTTTTTTTTTTGGCTTGAGAAGGAAGAATTGAATGTTTTCTTAAAAGAGTTATAGATTTCCATGATATATTTTTCTCCCTATGCTGAGTTAGTGACTCAAAGGAATTCAAAAAAAGAACTTGTCTTTCCTCTATAATATAAATAAATTAGGTTTGTAGTTTACACATCCCTTTGTTCTCTGATGGGTTAAATGTAATTTCAGAGATGAGACAGTTTCCAGGCTGGTAGGTACTTTTTCATCTGTTCGAAATTCTAATCATTTGTACACCCTGCCAGCGAATGTTAGTGTCTACGTGGAGTGATTTGGTTGACCAAGTTCTGTTTTTGTTTTTTTTCTCTCCTTCATTTGTTCTAGATACATTTCATATTGCTCTTCAGTCGACAAGGGAAATTACGGCTGCAGAAATGGTACACCACCCTCCCTGACAAAGAAAGGAAAAAGATCACCCGGGAAATTGTTCAGATCGTTCTGTCTCGTGGTCACAGGACGAGCAGTTTTATTGAGTGGAAGGAGCTAAAGCTTGTTTATAAAAGGTGTGAGTAACTTTATGGGGTTGGGATTTCTCATTACTGCTGTGGTCTGTTTAATCCTGAACATTTTAGATTGCAACACCAATTTCATCATTTACTGAAATCTTGGAAGACTGGAGCCCAAATACCTGTACCGATGGACTAACTTGGGAAGAATTCTCACATATTGAAAGGCCTTTCATGGGTCAGGATGAGTTTAGGTACTTAATCTACACATTGCTAATGCAGCATGCATCCCGGAAATAGCTTCTGAGCACCTATTGTATTCCCAGCGTTGTTTTAATGGCCATGGATACACAAGTGAATAAGACACCGAACATTCCCTCTGTCAAGGAGCTTACTCATTTGTTAAGTAAACAAAACATTTTCAATTAGTGATAAATATTATAGGAAAAATGCAGATTAATGTGGTACAGAGATCGGCAGCTCTTTTCATTGTTTTTGTTACTCATATTTGCAGATGAGGAACCTGAAGACATGGAGCGGTTAAGTAATTCGTCTCCAGTCATAATCCTGAGTGGTAGTTAGTTGGCAGAGCCATAATTCAAATCCAGATCTTTCTGGCTCTGAAGCGTTATATGTGTCTTTACTGTACCAGCTTGCCATGGCAAGACCCTACTGGGAAGGAACCCCAATTTATAGTTGAGAAAACTGAGGCCCCAAGAGATGAACTGGTTTTGCCATAAAGGCCCAGATCACTGATGCCTAAGCCAGGACTGAGCCGGCCTGACCCTGTACCCACCATCCTGCTGCCAATCCCAGAAGGAAAACGCACATGACAAAGGCTCTTGTGAGGGGTGTTTGTAAAACCTGAAGGGGAAAGGCAGAACCTCTGTGGACTCTATTTAATGGATTTAATTACCAGGAAGTGCCCAGGCAAAGCTCCTTTGGCTGGATCCAAGGTCAAAACTTAGGATTTGACAACAAGAAGCTTGTCCCTATTCTCTGCCTAACTGGTTTTCTAAAACTTTGGGTTCCATTGTATTTTAAACTGTTGTATAAAGAATACGCTTCAGTGTTTCTCTCCACAGATATGACAGGTACCTGGCATACAACCGTGATCAAGGCAGACTCAGTACCTGCCATTAGGAAGCCACTGGTCTGGGGGGTTGGACAGGCCGTGGAATGGACAGTGAAGAGACTAGATGCTCTGATGGGGGATGCGGGGGTACATAGCAGGGGCATCCGACCCAGTCACAGAAGGTAGACATTCCCTGAAGGAAAATGATATGCAAGCTCAGAGCTACAGGAGAAGTAAGAGGTAGCCACACAGCTGGGGTAAGGAAGAGCATTTTAGGCAGAAGAAACACACAGAAGAAACACACAGGACTTGACAGGCGGAGGATGGAGACACGTACAGAATGGCTGCAAAACAGTGTGAAGTGAGAGGGTGGGCACTGTGGGCCCTGGGACCCTTGGTCAAGGGTTTGGTGTTTAGAAAGGACAGTTCACAAGTCAGGGAGGGGCATGAACAGACACCCAGATGACCATGGCCAAAAGAACTCTGTGCCCCTGATAATAGCTCCTCAAGGTAAAATTTTGTTGAGAGCCTTTTACATTATGAACAGAAATGATCCAATCACTCAATATTTTTATACGTTCTATTTTACATTTTCGGAGGACATGGGATATGATGAATAATGATTTTATTCTCGGACTTGAATTGGGGAGCAGGAGGTAAGCGCGTATTCCTTGGGGGCAAAACATGTTTGTGGTTATTTAATGAGTCATCATATTTTCCTTTATTTTTTTCTTTTCAAGGTATGCTAGTTTATATTTTTGCTGTGCAGTAGAAAATCAGGACAATGAGCTCTTGACCCTAGAGATTGTGCATCGTTATGTGGAGTTGCTGGACAAATACTTTGGAAATGTAAGTGCTGCTCTGGCCTAATAGAATCAGTCGTTCTGCATCTCAGCTCTTACTTCAGCTCTGTCTTTCGTCACATTCCTTCGCTCTCTCAAGTCTTAAACATGAATCGCATTCGTACCAAGGATCCGAATACAAACAAGGCTTTCCCCACTGCCTGTAATTCTTGATAAATGATGGATTGCAAGCTCTTAAGAGGCTGGTAGTGTGTCTTCGTGACATTAGAGGTAGTAGAGACCTTGTTTAATGAACTAGAATTTCTAGGATTCCTTGATATTCTGTCCTTTCCTCCTCATCGGCTGTGATCTCTCTTCTGTTTTGATGTTTTATCCCCTCTCGGGCTTCTTTTACTAAGTTATATGTGTTCTTTAATATTATTTATACCTAAGGGGAAAAAAAACAAAAGACACTGTCCCCCCCCTTTTCCTTCACATTGCTATTCCATCTCCTTGCATTTGTAACCGTGTAATACATTATGGGGCGGCCCACTCCGCGCTTAATGCTCTCCTTTCTTAATGCTCTCCTGCTCGTCTTGCTCTCCTGTGTCTACTTGACCTTCTCGCTCCTGGAAACCGGCCCACAGGTGACTCTTTTTCACTTTGCTAACAACTATCTCAGGCTTAACGACAAGAACCAAACATCCTCTGAAAACCTTTCCTGTCTTGTGATTGAATGTGTTGTGTCCCAGAATGCTTCAGTGCCAAAGGACAGTGTCTCTTTCTTCTTTCTCCAGGCTTTACTAAAATCTGCCTCTGTCAGTTCAAAGTGAAATAAAATTCACCTCCTTCCTGCCACTCTGCCTAGTCTGGGTTTATTTGGGATTATACCTTTGCTTCTTGTTTAAACCTCATCTCTGGCCCTTGCCTGACCAGGGTCCTTAACCAAGCACAGCTCTGGGCAACATTCCTCCTGAGTCACTCACTCTCCATCTCCAAAGAATAAAATCCAAACCTCTTAGCCTGGCACTTCAGCTTTCTAAACATTGGTCCTGGGCCACTTCCCAACCTTCTCACTTCTCTCTCTTCACATCCCTGACATGACCAGTGCTCCAGGAACACTGACCAGCCTGGTATTTTCCTTAACTTGTACAGGATTTGCTTGATTGCTGGACTGCAAGTATCCCGAGCTCATGACCTAGGACTCATTTGGTTTGTTTTTTTTCAACACTTGTAACCAGCCCTGGGCTAGATTTTAGTGAATGCTCCAGACACATTCAGTCTAGCTCACACTTCGAATAAATCAATCATTGGATTTGGGAAATGTTTTCTTCTCCCCTGTTCCCTTGCTCACTTGCTCACTGCAGATTTTTCTTAAGTGTTGTTAGGAGAATTTTCTTCCGGAAGAGTTTTCTGTATTCTGTTTAATGGAATGAGCAGCATTTGCAGTATTGGTTGGGTTTCTATTAGATTTGTTGCAACACTTTTTATAGGATGAGCACTTGAAAGGTTTCTGAAAGAATTTTCCTATCCTCCCTCCTGCCTTCCCTCCCTCTTATCCCCCCCAACCCCCCCACCTGCCTTTTTTTTTTTCCTTTGTAAATTATGATAAAACCTAAAATCTTGCTTCAGGAACTGCAGGTTGTTGGTCAGTATACAGAAGTAATAAGACAGCTAGGTCACTTTTCTTTCTTTCTCCTGGTTCATTACGTTTATTTTCATTTTTTAAAGACATTTGCAAAGATGTAATAACGTATTTTCCAGTTTGAGATTATTTCATTTTATGCTCTCTGTTATTCAAATGAATTCTGATATTTTCGGAATTTCCTTTGAAATAAACTCCAGACTAGGCCATTTGCAAATGCCTGAAGGAGTTTTCCTGAGGCCCAGGCTTCCCCAGGACCTGCCTTCTCTCCCCGATTTCTGCACTCTGGTTTGAGTTGTGTTTTCCTAGATTAATCCAACTGTGATCATGTGAATGTGGGCCGAATGTTGATCTCCATCCTATCTGACCAAATTTCAGGTATTTCAGAATACATGGCTTATTCACGAGACTTTGTTTAAATCACCTTCGCCAATGCTAGGCTCAAAGTACAGGGGAATTGGAATGAATTCCTATTTCTCTAACATTAATTTTTCATCCTATTTTGGCATACCTTTAGAAGCTCTGTCTTTGTCAGGAAACAAAATTTAATTCACTAAAAAATTCAATGAATCTTTCATTAAGCTAAGAGCAGCTAAGAGCAATTCAAGGCTATCTGCCCGGTATGTGTTCAATTCTCATTAATTAGCAGTGATGAGCAAAGCGTATCAGTACTGAATTTCCTTGACATCGTCTCAGGAATATTTCTCTTTGGTTTTCTTTTCCTCTTGTGTTAATACTGAAGGATTCCTTGAATCCTGCCTTTATAGTATCTAAGGAAAAATTTTGTACTGAGCTTCTATTATAACACTGAAAAGTATTACCTTCCGATGACAGATAAATCCAAACCTCTGGCTACTAATTTATGTATTTTTTTTAGCACTTTTTAATTCTAAGGAGATTTATGAACTAGTGAATCTCTTGATCTTCAGCAAGTCGTATCAACCTCAATTTTTAGAGGATAAGAGGAAATGCCTCAGAGTCTCACAGTAGATAAAGGTCTGTTTTAGGACTTAGATACCTGCCATATTTCCCCATTGCAGACAGTCATGTGAGCTTTTACTGATGCACTCAGAAGGTGTTGCTGTCTCAGAGAGATTTGATCTTGATGGAGGGAATTTTCTTGTTGTGAGAGGAGGGACATGCTGAGTCCCATTGGATCCTGGTGTCAGCTTGCTCACTACCAGACCCGTGATCTGGCCTATCATCTATCTCTATTTTACAGATAAGGAAAAACGACATTCAGAAAGGTTAATAGAAATATTTGCTTTGCGAACCTCATGGGGCTTTTGTGAGGATCAAACAGACAGTGTCATTTCCAATTCTTTATAAACCATCAATTGCTATGCAGTTGTACTTTGCATTGACTATTATATATAGTTTTATACATTTATTGGATACAACTTGATGTTTTTTGTATTTACTTTAGAATAGAATTCAGTAAGGGAAGGTCCTGCTTAGACTCTACCCAAAAGGATTTAGTGATTGAAATGCCGGAAATAATCTTATTACGCCACGTCTTCTGCTCTAAGAGAAGACCCTCTAGCCAAATTATAGTAAAGCACAAAGCTTGGAGATCAAAGATGAAGCTGAATTATCACTGGTTCTACCTTTTATAAGCTGTCACCCAGAATATAGATACATGAGAAAATGAGAAAAAAATAAGGAAAGAGGCTCGTGTGTTTATTAATACAGAAGCCATGTGTTTTTGCATAATTAGCTTTGAGCATCAAGGGCACATTTCTGATGTAGTGCGACAGCATCCTTAAGGTGGAATTAGAAGTATTTGAGTCATTAGGCAGTAGCTGAAGAACTGGCATTTGGTCTAAGGTTCTCCTGAAATGTTCCTTCCTCTTTCTGTGAGATATAATAACCCCTTGTGGTTAGACTCAAAGGAATAGGCATAAAATAGCATTTTGGGGTTGCTGTTTATGAAATGCTTGTCCATTGGTAACATTCTCTATCATGCCAATAGAAGTGCATCCATTTCCCTTTTGATCTACAGATTGTAACTGTATATCCAAGTTGAATGTGTGTATGTGTGTGTGTGTGTTTTGTGTGTATCTGGCTTTGTGTACCATCTTACCTTATCCCTATCCCTTGAACTGAGATGCAGTAAATTAATTGCCCCATGGCTACTGGAGAGTCCTGCAGGCTTGGGGTGGGTGGCTGCTCTGCGAGTGGGGTATGAGAAGTTCTCAGAGAACTTGCATGAGTATCTGTCAGGTTCACTTTGCAGGATTCTGGTTGCTGGTTTCCCCTAAGAGGCTCCTGTCTGTCTTGGATTCCTGGTGTCCACCTGCCTTGACCTCTGAGGTTCCTCAGCTCTAGCTACTATGACTTCCTGCTTCTCCTGACCTCTGGTAACTGCTTACTTCTTGTACCTCCTTTCATGTACATGGATGTCTGATCTATTGTGCTTTCTTTCTGTTTGTCTAGATTGTTTAAAATTGCAAAGTAATGCATATTTTTTACATACCCTTCTAGACATATACCTTTTAAAATAAAAGATGGGATTGCATTATGCATATTATTCTGCAACTTTCTTTTTCTCCTTACAAGTCTACCTTGGAGCTCTTTTCATGTCTCTCCATGGATATCTACTTCATTCTTTCCAACTTGTACACAGCATTCCCGTGGTATACCATCCCATACCCAAGTGGGGGTATGCCATATGCCATTTAAGCAGTTTCCTTATGCATGGATTTCAGGTTGTTTCCAATTTTTATTTTAAATGGTGCTTCCATAGTTTTTGTTTTTCACATATATATTATTGTGCACTAGTTTGAGTATAGCATAGAAATAAATTCCTTGTGGAACAACAGGTCAAAGAATGTGTACACATAAAATTGATAGATACTATAATTTGACCCTCCAAAATAGCCTATAAAATTTATAAATCCCACCAACGGTGAATGTGAGTACCTATTTATCCATATTCTCACCAGCAATGGATATTATATCTTCTTGTCAGATGAAAATTAATTTAGTTTGTATTTCCCTAATTGCTAGTGAGGCTCTGCATCTTATTAAATGTGTATTGGCTTTTTCATTTCTTGCCTCATCTATGAATTACTTCTTGACAGCCTTTGTTTTTTTCTATTGTGATGTTTATCTTAGGGATTTGCAAGAATTCTTTTTGTATCATGGATACTATTCTTTTCCCCATTATGTATGTTGCAAATATTATCCCCACTCTGTTGCTATATTTTTAACCTCATTTATAGTGCCTGGCCCACAGTGTACTGTGATCTCTCCACATTTTTGCCTGGGGAGTTAGGTTTCACTGTTATTCAAATATTTGGAATAAGAGTGTTCTAGAAGTAAAAGAAAATGTCCAATAGCTAAGAACATGTGCTTGTATCATGCCATCCTCTCTCTGATAGTTGTTCTTAAGAGGAAGCCCTAAAGGTCTGGATAGATTCTTATTTTAAATTGATATATTACATATAATATATACATTACACATAATATATATATAATTTAATATATTATCTATAATATATGATATATATATATATAGAGAGAGAGAGAGAGAGAGAGAAAGAGAGACAGATAGACAGACAGAGAGACTCTCAAGGGAGGGGAGAGGTAGATGTAGATATATATACACATTTTTTATTGATTTGATGCTCTTTTCTAATGAATAAAGAGACCATGGGCCGGCCGAGTGGCTCGGTGGTTAAGCGCTGGCTTGGGAAGCCAGCGGCCCCGTTTCGGTCCCACATATGAGGGCCAGTGACACTGCCCTCAAAAAAAAAAAAAAAAAAAAGAGAGACCGTAACCTTTGCAGATGAGTTAAATGAGTTTTCCTGAGTTGGCCATTTAATACAGTTTGTATTCATTTGTTCTTATGCTACTAGATTCAATTGGATCTGTCAACATAAACCATTTTTCTTAAGTAGACTCCAAGGTTATTGACCTAAATCCTGAATATATGGAGCAATTTACTAAAATATTGGCATCTGTTTTATGTAAAGTCATAGCATTCGGTATGATAAGAGAGCTGTTGATCTGAGAAGCCGTTAATCTACAGCATCCTGGAAACAAGGGTTGTGTGGTGGCTGACTCAGCCATTTATCCTGCAGACGTTTATTGCATCCTACTATGTGCCAGGCGCCAGGGATATAACGATCACTAAGACAAGGTCTGTGCCTGAGCTTACAGGACAGGGGGAGTGACCGATGAGCAAGCATATCCTAGTGCACATACTGAGTGGGAGGAAAGAGGATCTGGGGGAAACACTCTCCCCCTTTTGATTTGGCCTTGAAAAATGAGCTTGATTTTGCCAGCAAAATAAAGGAAAGGGTATTTAGGGAACTTTCCAAGAATTGCTGGAATGTGCGAAGGGCAAAGGCATCAAAGAACGGGGTGAATTTGTGGAATGTGTGGCTGTAGCATGGAAGCCAGAGAGCGGGGCCCTGGTTGGGTCATAAACAGCCCTATATGCCAGGCTGAGGAACTAAAACATTGTCTTAAACATAGGACCTTACACAGAAGGGGAACAAAGTCAGCATTTTAGCAAGCTGTCAGTGGTCGTTGGCCTTGTGCGGCCACAGATGCCGCCTAAAAGGTCACTGCAGTGGCTTAAGTGAGAGCTGCTTCAGGCCTGAGCAGCAGCAGTGGAAATAGGGAAGACAGGAAAGGGAGGGGTTTATTTACACAATGGAATCGATTGGAACTGGGGACCAAATTGAGAGGGATGAGACCAAAGGAGGAAGAGGAATGAGAAGGAGCAGGAAAATAAGTTGAACTGTAGACTGCATTACATTGATAGAGGTTGCATCTCTGAAGGAAAATAGGGACTAAAGGGAAAAGAATGTGCTTGACTTCCGTTTGGGACACAGCGACTTGGACTGAGAAATACCCAGGCAGAGATGTCTAGTTAGCAGGTGAAAATATTGGACTAGCGTTCCAGAAGGAGATCAGGGCTACGCATCTAGGTTTGTTAAGCCACCTGTATGCTAGACACAGTTGTGGAGAGTCAATGAGATTGTCTAGGAGAGTACATGTATTACAAAGGAAATGTAGGTCTAGGAGAAAGAAAAAATATATATGTATATATTCTCATGAGAACCACCAATATTTAAGAAGAAGGGGGCCGGCTGAGTGGCGTGTTGGTTAGGAGTTGGCTTGGGACGCCAGTTCTGAGCAGCAGGGCCTGGGTTCCGATCCCTCATATGAGGGCCAGTGACACTGCCCTCTACAGCTAAGTTGGTGAAATGCAGCTCGACCAAGAACTGGGCTGCCATGAGTCACCAGTGAAGGCATTGGCTGCAGGTGCTGCTGTGAGCTTTCATGAGCTGCAAAGAGCCTCTGTGAGCGGCCACCTCAGTGCACAATGATGATACCAACGTGGGCCAGTGAAGCGACGTCCTCCACAACTAGACTGAAGAACAAAAGGACAGCAACATGTCTGTTCCCCTTCCCCGATTCCCCAATGCTGTTCTCTTCCCCCAATTCCCCCATAAAATCTTTAAAAAAAAAAAAAAAAGAAGAAGGTAGATTGCTAGAATGTAGGCAGCCTGGAGCAGAGATGTTTGTTTTGCTGATTAATATGCCCCAGGCACTCTGTAAATCTTCTTAAACAAATGTAAGGTAGGGAAGAGATAAACCATCCAAGGAGCCTGAGAAAGAATCATCAGAGCTGGAGGAAGAGAACAGGCATTGAATGGGATTGCCAACATCTGCAATCGAGAGATTTTCAAGAAAGGGATTGGTGAAGAATATCCAATGCTGCTAAAAGATATAGGAGGAGGACTGAAAACTTTAAGTCAGCAGACCTTCAAAAGGGATGGAAAGCGTCAGCGAGTTGAGGGATATGTGGAAGGAAATAAATAGCAAGGGGAATGCCTGAGTGACGACTGATTAAAGAGTTGGAAATGAGCCTTATTTGACTTATGGAGAATAGTCTGGCCACTTGCTCCACTTAACCAAACCTATCAGACTCTGCTCTGGTCTATGGCAGTGACAGTGGTTCTCGACATGTCCAGTATCATTAGCATCATCTGGGAACTCATTAGAAGTTCAAACTCTCAAGCCTTACCCAGACCCACTGAATCAGACACTCTGGGGGTGGGGCCCAGCAGTGTGCATTTTAACGAGCCATCTGGGTAATTTGGACACATTCTGAAGTTTGAGAGTCACTGGCCTGTGACAAAATTTTGAGAAAAATTAGCACAGTTGAGCTCTGAGGGGTGAGCTTCTGAAAGTTCCTAAAGCTAGGAGCCAAGATTTACAGACCAGAGAGCAGGAGAAATGAAGTGCTGTCCTCATGGCTGAAATGTGGGGACTCAGCTTTCATTTTGCAGATGGAAAGATGAGCTGGGCTGCCTCATTCCTCTACCGCGTCTCAGATTCCTTGTGGTGACACTAAACAATATCACCCAAGGACATGATCTGCTTTAATAGAATGTGGTTTCGCTACTTTTATTAAAAGCCTGGTTCTATTCTATAAAATTCCCTAGTTCTATTTTTCTGTCCTTAACATACCATCTGATATTTTTATCTTTGGTATGCCACTTGGGTGTAACTGTTGAAAACACTTGAGACACTGGCAACTGTTTCCCCTGATTCCAATGCAGGTTTATCAAGACATTTTTTTTTTTCTCTTACTAGGTCTGTGAGCTGGATATTATCTTTAATTTCGAAAAGGCTTATTTTATACTGGACGAGTTTATAATGGGTGGAGAAATTCAGGAAACATCCAAGAAATCTGCTGTCAAAGCTATTGAAGATTCTGATATGTTACAGGAGGTCAGTACTCAGTTTCTCATGCAATGGGGAAAGATGATGATGACGATAATGGTGGTGGTGATGGTGGTGGTGGTGACAGCAATGGTGGTGGTGGTGACAGCAATGGTGCTGATGATGGTGGTGACGGCAGTGGCGGTGGTGGTGCGGTGGTGGCAATGGTGGTGGTGATGGTGGTGGTAACAGTGGTGGCGGTGATGGTGGTGGCGGTGGTGGCGATGTTGGTGATGGTGGTGATGGTGGTGGCGATGTTGGTGGTGATGGTGGTGGCAATGGTGGTGGGGGTAATTATATACTGGCTGACACTTACTGAGCATTTATTCTGCTGGGTAGAGTTTCTAAGCAACTTAAATGTATTAATTTATTTAATTATCACAGCAACTCTGACAGACAGGTAGTATTGTTGCCCTTGTTTTAAAGATGAGTAAACTAAGAAACAGCTAGTAAGTGTGGAATAGAGAATTGAACCCATGCAGTAGGGCTCCAGTCTTTGCTCTTCATGTTTCAGCTTTTTAGCGAGGACACCGCATTATTAAAAAGCTATCAAATACTCGGTGCTATGCTTTTCAAGAATAATTTTATGAGAGGTATAAAAAGACTTTCATTAAAATATCTGAGCTGCCCTGGAAAAGAATAGCAGGACATCGTTATTTCATTTGCCTTGGATATTAGGGCTTTATTATTGAAGATGGCATTTATCATTTTAATTAAAATCCCTTACACCTCCTGGGTGGCTGTAGTGTGCTTTGATTTGCATAAATAAATTGGGACTACTGTAGCTTCCTTGCCTAGGTGTAAATGGGCCCTGAAGCATCCATTTGGTTGCGCTCCTGACTCTGATATTCATATAAAATACAGCGAGCCTTTTCTTTTAGATGCAGTCCAGATTTGCATTGTACCTAATGAGGGACCATACCTACACAGCCCTTTCAGTCTTCCCAGGGACACTGTGACAAAGAGCGTTTCACCCCACTGACCTTTGCCCTCCCAAATGAGATGATCCTACCCAGCTGTGTCACCGCTAGGTACTTTTCCCCACAGCATCATTGGGTCTTTCCATCTTTCTATTTTCACAACAGCAGGTCAAGAGATTCTGCAGCCTTGTCAACTGTCTGAAAATTTGGCCTTAAAGCCATTGCTCCTGCTGTTTGGAAGTAAGAGACCGATTAAGTTAATAAAACAACATGAGGCATGATTTCCCAGCAACTGTTTTTGCATACCTTTGAGCTGATGACTTGCTCATGCCCATCTAGGGAACCAGTCCTCAGGTGAAGGAACACTGAGGAAGACATCAGTTTGAATGGGTACCCATCAGCCTCTGCGTGTGCCTATTGGGAGGCTGGTACATTTATTACTAGAGGCGTTCTCACCTCAAAAAATTCACATACACTTTCTGATGTTTATTTGGCTCTCTCCAAATGCCACAGGAAGGGAATTTTACAAGGTATTTGAGAAATCAGTGGTTTGGAAATTCCACAGAACAGCCTTTCTTAAAATATGCCGGGGGTTGTTCATAATTCCATCCTCAGAGCCCTTATTGTGGAATTTCCTTATAGGAGAAACAGACTTGAAACAGGGTCTTTTGGCACTTCAGTAATCAAAGCTTCTTGAATTGGGGCCAAGACACACCTGGGTTATTTTGAATCCGCCCCATCCCCCCTCACTCCGCCCCATAGGAAAGAGCTTTAAAGAGCTTGCAGTGTATCTTATACTTATGGTTCCAAAAGAGAGCCCTTTCACAATTAAATGCGAATTGGTCGTTCATGTCCCTGGTGATTGAGTGGAAGGTCTTGACGGGTAGTTCTCAGGGGACCCTCCATTTAGCTCCATGCCCCCATAGTTAGCAGGCAGTACCATGACTGACTGCCCTTTGAACCTCTCTGGTTGAATTAACAACACCTGCCAAATCGAAACAGCATTATCAGTGTTTGGCCTCTAGTACTTCAGCTAAGTCAATGCACATTCGGGGAGCTGAATAAAAAATTGACTTTGTATATGGTTTTCTTTGTATATCCAGTCGGAGAAGTTGAAAATGAATAAGCACAAGTAATACAATTGCATAAAGAAAAAAAAAATCGCTGCTTTTTTTTTCTGTCCTCTGGACCAAAGCAGATGGTTGCTATTTGTGGTTGCTAAAGTTTAAGGGAGGCCTTTGGGACATTGCTTTCACTTTTAGTCCAACTGGAAACCTTCAAATAGCCTCTGGGACTTTCCCCTGTCCCCTACCTAATAAAAGTTTATCAGAATAAAAGGCTGTCTCCCCATAGTTAGTAAGAAAGTACATAATCTTAAACCTCCAAAATGCCAAAAGCTTGTTCCAAGTGTACTGGGGCTAAACATTGATCGTATGGAAAATACATGAACAATGTAATTGGTTGGGAATGACTCTGGGTGATACCTTATTTTGAAGGTAACAGCTAAGACCTGTGGGCTGTGGTGCAGTGATTAGAAGGAAAAAGAAACTGAAGGAAGATAGAGACTGTGAACCGCAGAGGTTGCAATTCTTGGGATTGCCAGTGGGGGCGAAAAACAGGATGTTTTGACCACAAAATCAGACAGCAAGTTCAGAAGGGAGGGTCAAGTGGTACCTTATTAGCTCAAGCAGTAGGAGACCTCACATGTATATGTGTAGATGAGAAATGGCTAGGTGCACGCCAACACTGTCACCCTTAAATCACAAGCCATGTTAACAGTGAAGCCAAACCATAATGCAGTAAAAAACCGTAGCATCCCCAGTGCTGAATGCACAAGAAATGCTGCAGTGCTAGGCAGTTGACAGGAGAGATCCCAGGACACAGTCTCCAGGACTGTTGTGGAAGTCCAGGGCAGAGCTATTTAAGGCGATTCCAACCTCTGAAGTAGCAAGCTCAAGAAAATTCCAGCCTCCTCAGTTATTGGTTCACGAAATTTGAGTAATAGCACGGTTCAGAAAGGGCAGCCCAGGAAGTCTTTAGCAGATTGAATTAACAATTGGTGTGAGGCAGTGCCAGGAACCAGAGGCCAGTGAACTGTGAAGCCAGTAATGTGACAACTCTAGGGCTTTTACTGGCCCGGGCTCCTTCCAAGGCTGTGGGCTCATATAGTCACATTTGCAAAGGTAAGACATCTTAACTACAAAGAATATGGAGCCATGCAATGAACATCAGATATTATTATATAGGTGTGCAGAGCATTTAATGATGGAAAACCATATGCTGTTGCTCTGGATTTTGTGCTGTTTGTCATATTTTAAACATTCGTAATCTACTGTAATTTCTTTTCTCATCCTAAATCAGCTTTATGCCCCATTTTGTGTTTGTAACTTTGTACTTCTTTTTAAATGACGTAAACTTTAGGTGCCACAAAAGAGCCTGGGTCCCAGGTCGGTGTGATTCGCTGCTTAGTTGAGAGACAGGGCAGCACTTGCAGGAGCAGATCCAGAGCAGGGATCTTAGGGCGTGCGCTTCTCGTGGCTGTGCTCCTGTAGGAGGTGCAAGAGCTTGATAGGAAAGTCTGGATGACTGACCACAAGTATTTTCAGCAGAGGAGCACTGCAATTCTAAGAGCTGGCGGAAACCATTTAGAGCACACGATTTCTAACCCTAGCATCCTCTGAACAATCTTGCTTGGCCTTGGACTTGGTCTGCTTGGCCCATGCTGGTTGATGTCTTCCTGGCAGGTGCAAATGAATCACATCACTTGAGGTTCATGCTTAAGAACACGTTGAACATGTCAGGCAGGCATGTTACCTAAAGTCCCCCTCCCCCATCTCCCTTCTTGATTCAACCCAGAGGCCACTGTGTTACACAAATATTGGGTCGTTGAAAACGTCATGACATATTTTTCTATGTTTTTCGTTGCAAAAATGCATCATGACTTTTCCAATGACCCAATATATATTATAGGAAAGCACGTAAGAAAAAGTCCATCCATCATGCATGGTAAAGGGCTTGTAACATCACTATAACCTTGGACTCGGCCTGTAATTGAGAGCCTATTTAAATATTTTAAAAAATGCTGGAAAAAAAATTATGGCCTGCCTTATGGCATTTTAGCAAACTTTGTAACTGATGAGAAAGATGAAGAAATATCAT
This sequence comes from Aselliscus stoliczkanus, assembly GCA_033961575.1. Taxonomy (NCBI): domain Eukaryota; kingdom Metazoa; phylum Chordata; class Mammalia; order Chiroptera; family Hipposideridae; genus Aselliscus; species Aselliscus stoliczkanus. The sequence goes on along the minus strand of CM066731.1, from coordinate 164,623,581 downwards.
TTGTATACTTTGGAGGAAAGTTTTTTCAAAATACATGCAGACAATTTAAGAATCGTAGTTCTTTATCCTTTATATCTTGGCAATAAGAGTACTAAAGATTTTTCTGTATAATACCTGTTACAATGCATATGTTACACAAATAGAATTCAGATTTCTCTCATACATGTGTTTGGCAGTAGTCTTCACGATCATTTTAGCAGACACAATTATCTGAAGTCAACAGTGATATCTTGGCAGCTGTTGCTTTAGCATTTCTCTTATCAGCCATTAATTTTATGATCAAGCTTAGTTTCTTCTCAGTTGAAAGTTAGTTCCAGCCATATGGATGTGTATACAAATTATACTCAAACTTTGAACCATTGTTCTTGATTAGAATGCAAAGATTTATGTCCACAATAGCCTTTTCGAAACTAGTTTTTAACAGTGGCAAAGAAAAAAATAAAAATGAAAAATATTTCACAGTCTGCTCAAGGCCATGGCTTAAGGGAAAATTGTTCTAATTTATTGTTGTCTTTCAGACGTTGGAAGAATACATGAACAAGCCTACATTTTAAATGTACATCTCCTTGAAGACACCGAGTGCTACATGTCATGGACTTGGAAAGAAGCAATGCCTTGCATCCACTTATTTGAGAGAGCCTCTGGCACCATGCCAAAAATAAGTTAAAAGGGATTTTTTGTTAACTAGCAAAGATTAAAGTTGTCTAACATAATATATTTATCATGATTACATGTCTGTATTATACTGTATGTAATTACTTATTGTAGCTCTAGATGTTACAGTAACTGCTCCATAACTCAAGAGACTGAACATTTGTTCGCAATGTGTTAGCTCCTTGTAATATTTTAAAGCTAATTTAAATACATTTGTTGCAGTATGGTTTTGTTGCATTTGATCCTCTACTGACAGGCAGAAAACTGTATTGTAATAATCCATGATTTGAATGTAAGGTATATTTTGTGTCAATAGTTTTCTAAATGTTTAGCTCTTATGATAATTCAAAATTATGTTAATAGTTTAGAGTTCATACATAATGCTAGACATTTTTAATATACTTACTAATACAGTAATTTCAGTTCAGATACAATGTATCTGATTTTAATGTCCTGAATTTATTTATTTTTTCAGGGTTGGAATAAAGTAAAACAACCAAAGATAGTATAGGACTTAAGTGTTTTTGAGGCCTTGGAAGCTGCTATCTTGGCTGAAGTTTTAATTTTACCTTTTAATTGAATATAAGGGACAGTTCAATGAGGTTGTGTTTTCTACAAAGTATATATTTATTAAGGTTTTTAGACACCTGGCGATACAGTGTCTGTGACTTTCCTTATTATAAAAATAGTATAATAGAGATTAATAGCAATAGTAATAATTAGTATTACTACTGCTATTTTAATAACCTTCTATGTTCTAAGCACTCTTAGTTGCTTGAGAGATTATGTTTCAAATACATTTTAATGTATGTCTAAGATATTTGAAGAACTACTGTTTATTAGGTTTACTTTGAGCCTTTAATATTATTGCAGCCTATATGCTAGATGTCATTTCTCCTTTTTCCTTTCCTCGCCCCCAAAGAAAATATTTGCTGCTCATCATTATTATTGTGACTCAGTCACATTCATGCTTCCTGGAATGGAAGTTCTATATAACCAGGTAGTGAATGTGACCAGACATTGCCAGGAAATAGCTTGGAATGTTCCATCTTGGTGCCCTGTCTTACCTGTGAATTTTCAATGTTAGCATGGAGGTCTGGTATTACTCATACTGGAGTGGTGAGGGACACTCACTTGCTTTTCCTAAGACTATGCTTGCTATTGGATTCTCTAGGAGCTCTCATAGGGTTGACCTTTAGAGAACATGAGGGAAAAATGCCCTGTGACTCATCTTACCAGACATATTTAGGCAAAAATGGCAAGAGTAGAAGAACACAAGGAAAAATTGACCAGTTCCTCAATAGAACCATTGTTCAATGGGAGTAACTCAGATTAGTATGTAATTATTGGCCTCTTAATATCTCATATTTCCTCAATTAACCATGTAATGACAATTATGGCATCAGGTTGAAGTTTCACTATCATTTTTGATCACTTTGTTTACTTTAGGTCTTCAGTTTGTGCTGTAGCTTTTTGTTGTTATTCACATGGTGGAACTATTTTTAAAAACAGCTTAGTAAAGATGGACTTTATGAAAATCCTTCACAGGTTTTCTGGTTCTTTTAACATTTTCCACCATTTTGGGATGAAGGGATTTATTGAAGCTCATTCAAATATACCACACATTTTCTGGGGAATTCCTTATTAGACACTGCCTGCCGACAGACAGGGCTTCTCAGGCTTCCTGTCAGTGCCACACATCGAACATGGACACAATGACACGGCACTCTGAGGTAAATCTGAAGAACTCGGGGGACATCTGATGTGGGTCTTGGTGAAAATAATCGTTTTCTTTATAATATATAATTATAATGAAACTACCAAGTGCAAGAAAAGACAATACATATTAAATTTGTATAAAACTTCAAAATAAAATATTTTTAAATTTTTAAATGAGGAATTGGAGTGTGCTTTCATGCATTTTTTTTTTTAAGTTTGAGTTTATGCTTGAAATTGCTCCCCGTAATTCTTGGTGCAGTGCCTTTACCATGACTTCTTCATTTTCTTGGTACTTATCACCAAAGAGAAGCCTCACAAGCAGGGGACAGCAAATGAGAGAAGAGTATTTACTGCTTTGTTCCTGTTGACCTCTTTCTCACCATTCACCCACATTTGGATAATCTGATCTCTTTACATGTATTTAATGATGTGATCATTCTTTAAATCTAGTGACGCTTTATATCAAATGAGAAGTTGGCATTTATTGTGATAAAGCAAATGAATGTTTAATTTATTCAAACATTTTCCATATCATGTCCCTTAAAATAATGATAAAGCTTTTCATCAAACATACACAGATGTTGTTCTAAACCTAATAATTCTTCTGGATTTATATTATAATTCCCATGAAACATCACTGGTGAGCTGTGTTTAACTTCTCTTTTCTAAACTTTATTGGAAAATGTTTATATATATATATATATATATATATATATATATATATATATATATAGAGAGAGAGAGAGAGAGAGAGAGAGAGAGAGAGAGATTTTATTGGGGAATTGGGGGAGGGGAACAGACAAGTTGGGGTCCTCCTGGAGGACATTGCTTCACTGGCCCATGTTGGTATCATCATTGCGCTCTTCTTGGGTGAGGCAGATTGGTAGCCCGCTTCTGGACGGCCGCTCACAGCAGCTCTTGGCAGCTCACTCTGGCTGCTGGCCGTTCACGCTGGCTTCAGGCCACTCACTGTAGCCTATGGCAGCCCACTGCAGCAGGGGCTGCAGCTATGCCATCCCTGGGGACTCACAGCAGCCCAGCTCCAGGTGGAGCTGTTGTTCACCATCTTAGCTGTAGAGGGCAGTGTCACGGGCCCTCATATGTGGGATCCAAACAGGGGCCGCTAGTGTCCCAAGCCAGCTCCTAACCAACGCACCACTTGGCCAGCCCTGTTAATATATTTTTTCACATGGTCTCCCCGCAGTTTTGGATTAAGTTCATTCACTCAGATGCTCTGGAATGTAAATAAAGGAAGCCAATGACTACTTTTCCATAATTTGCAAAACAAAGGTCATGAAAAAATTTTTCAGATCTTGTTTACACTCTTAACAAACTCCTGAAAACAACTCTACCCATAGACAATGTACTTTGGCATTAAACGAGGATAATCTAGTTTGTTACATAAAGCTAAAATCAGAAAGGACTGTCACAGTAGGGCTGTATTAGATTCACCTTTTGGTAGAACTACTTACTATGAAATTCAGGCCTACAGATGCAGTTTCACTTTTGATACAATCTTCGTGAAAAAGCTCACATGTTCACTGAGTCTCAAAGTTTTCACCTTGTATTGGTGCCATCACTACATAACTTATGTAGTATTTCCATCATACCTTATTTGTTTCAAAGTGTGAATTTACTTTTTTGTTAACTAGTTTGTTTGCTACTTTATAGAATAAACAGTGTTCTAAACATTTCTCTTCCGGATTTAACCACATAGTTCCTAACAAGGGTAGATTGATAAATCTGAGATGACACATTCATGATTTGACCATCTTCTAGATTAGCACTATTTCCATGTCCGACATGTCCTCTGTTCACTAACAGTATTATTTGAAAGTGGCATGTTTTCTCTTTCCTTTGGAGATGCTGAGAGTCTCCACGGAGGCTGGTAACGTGACCAATTCTGCAATTGTGTGTTACGGGGACCCTGGCTATATTGTCAGCATTACCCTATGACTACACTTGATATTGTTATAACTTATAAGAGAATTTTACTTCATAGCTTATACTTGCAGATGTTTAAGATGTTCACTGATTCTGTGTGTAAAATGGATGTTCAGTAGGAAGATGCCAGCATACCTTATTTGATGATATTTTGAAGTAAAGATGTTTAGGCTGAAGAAAAGGAAGAATTATGAGGACACTTGGCTCCAAATGTGAGATAATCTTCATACTGTTTCAATAGTGACTTAAAGTTGTTTAAAAAAGAAAAATTTTTAAGGGGGGAAAAAAAATCTGTTGAATTTGTGAAGAGTCCAGTTTTAATAAAATTTTTACATTATGGGTGGGAAAATATTTGTCAAATTTAAGACTATAGAAATGTGAAGAATAAAGAACTAATTGAGTTGCAGGGCTTTTGGGTCAGAAAATTATTTCAAAAATAATTTGGGTCAATTGCATTTGTTAGAATGTTACAAAAATAAATTTAAAAAATTTGTATAATAAAAATATAATTTTAAAATTAGTGCAGTGAAAAATTGAAGGTATTGAAATATTAATTTTCATTTAATAAAATAAACTTGTAAAAATGTCTTAAAATATAAATATTACTTTCACTTATGTAGGATTAAATAATTTGGGGGAATCTATTTAATGAATCAATTAAATTATATCTTCCTGTATCTAGAAATAAGCATATTTTTAAACATGGAAACAAATTTTTCATGATATTTTATCAATAGTTAGACTTTAACTAATTATAATTTTAAAAGCCAAACTGAAACAGCGGAATGATGAATGACTAAACCAAGGCACATAAGAAAAACGAATAAAATCAATTATGTTCTACTTGGAATACCTAATCCGATATGATGATAGTAATAGTTGTGAAGAAAACAATTTATAAATACTTTCTCTATTAGTTGGAAACTTTAATATGAGCACAGAACAAATTAGGTTGAAAGACAATTTAAATCTTTTGCATACACAAAAAGAACATCAAAAATGATAAATTATAGAGTAAAAAATCAGGCTAACTATTTTGGGAAGTGTTACGTGTGTAATACTTTTATTCAAATCCTCCCTGCTCTCTCTCTCTGTGCATTCTGTATTAATAATCTTATAGCCAAAATACATATTTAGTACATTTAGGTATTTTTCTGAGGCAACCATCCAACCTTTATTCATGTATAATTTCAACTCATGACCATTTGAATTGAAGGGAATCATACCTTAATTTTTTTTTTCCTAAATATATATGATTTGCAGCTATCATTCTCATGGAGCAAACAAGGGTGCCATAACCCACTGGTTGGAATGTTCTGAGCCGGAAGACTAAATATCATACTCAGGTTCAGACCATCAAAATGGAATAGGAATTGGGGACCTTCTTGCTAGTCCTGGCTGTGCCCCTCACAAGTCCTTGAACTTGCTCTTTGGGGTGGATGGAGTGTCGGAGTCAGATGGGGCCATGCAGGTGAGCAAGCCTGAACCACTCACACACGAAAGGAAAGCATCATCAGTACATCGCATGCATGCTTTGATCAGGACCCAGCGCTGATCATTTAATTAAACCTTGTCTTGATCAAAGTGTTCTCTTATGGAAGCATTTGATGAGCCTATTTTCCTCGTATGAAATACAAGCCTAATGACATTCAAGCATGTTTCTCTTTTAATGAGACAAGTGAAACACATCCAGGGCGCTTGAAACAAAGGGTGCCATTGTGGAAGGAGAGAAAAAGAGCTACTCCTGGAATATAGGGAAGGATGAATGATCGAGTTTGTGTTCTGAGCTTTGCAGGTGGAGTTTCTTACGTGTTTCAGGGGGAGGAATAATTTTTTTTGCAAGTGTTGAATAGAAGGGACTGATAATCTGGAAACCGTGTACATTTCTGGGACTACTTCCTGCCATCCCAATCTTGTTTGTACCTACCTGTGAAATAAGACCTTCACGTTTGGCTCTGAACTGAGGATTCAGCACTTGATGTAACCAAATAACGCTTGAGAAATGAGGCAGAACCCAGCTATTTGCTTATCAAATCATTTCCTGTTTCCTCTGGGGTGTACAACTAGACTTCATTTCACAGCCTCTTTTGAAACTGGGTTTATCCACGGAGGAACCAGGGTCCGTGGAATGTGGGTTGAAATAACACATGCGCATCTGCAGGTCTGACTCATAAACACCCTCCCACATGTCACCCTCCCAGTCTCCATTCTCTCTCTTTCCCTATTAATAGCTGAAGGAAAATACTCCAAGATCCAAAGAAGGCAGAGTCATGAGATGGAAGAAAACTAAAGAAAGATCATCAGGAAAGCCAACCAAGTAGCAACAGCCACAATGGACTGTTACGTGTGACAGAAATAAACTTCTATTGTGTGAAACCACTGTACTCCTGGAGTTGCTTGTTACAGCAATGAGCCTGCCCTAGTACATGAAACAATTACGGGCTACCATCAGCAGGATCCAGATATGTGTAATCAAGTTTATTTTCAGAGAATGGAAAAATATAGCACCCTTTAGAGTTAATACAAGCAACGGATGATGGGTCCTGAGCACCTATAACAGTGCCTGACACACAGTAAAATATCGATAAATGTTTGTTGAATGAAAGTTGGATGATGAAGCACTAAATTCAACACGGCAATTAATTGGCTGAGGTTGGTCCTCTGAGAGCAGTAAAATGATCAAAATTAAAGCTGAGCTCTTAGCAGTAGGACCATAAAAATATGTTTTGGTTCTTGTGAAAGAAGAAGCAAGAAAACAAGTGGATTGGGACCTGAAGTTGAGCTACCACATTTCCAGGCCAGCCTGAATTCGATACCATTTATGTGAGCGACACTAAGCTTTTATGTGGAAGCTACTCATCTGGGTGGCAAACCCATCATCAGCTCTTACCAGCATGATGAAAGAGAATCCCAAGTTTCATTGGTGTGGTTGTACAAAGAATAATAATAGCCTTTCGAAAAATACATGATTTGCTTCTACCCAGAGATGTGCACTTCTGTGTTTTTAATTGTATCACTTGCATTATAACTCTATTACAATATTATTACAGGGCACAGCTTTTTGTTAGAATGAAAGCTCTCTTTTTGATCATTTTTTTCTAACTCATGAAGTAGCGAGCAGTGCTGTGCCAGTTCATGTCTGCGTCTCAGTCTCTTTTTGCCCTCTGCTACAAAATCTGTTGACTTGCTCTTTACGTACCATGTGAGATCTGTACACGTGCAAGTGATATGAAAACCAAGCACTTGAATTTGTAAACAGAAATGGAAAAATGCCTTTTAAAGACGCTTACTCTAGCAGAAGATGGTATTTATCATGGACATAGTTGACCATCAATTACATTTCACACCAGACCTAGCTAAGATATAAAGCATAAGGGAAAAGAAAGGCAATTTCTTTCTTTTTTTTTTTTTTAAGATTTTATTGGGGAATTGCGGGAGGGGAACAGTGTCGGGGAATTGGGGGATGAGACCAGCAAAGTTGTTGTTCTCCAGTCTTCGTTGTGGAGGGTGCCAGTTGCCATCTGGCTTCCTGTTGGCAGCTCGTGACCTCTAAGCTCAAGGTGCTGTGTTCAGTCTTAGTTGTGGGTGGGTGTAGCCACCATCTAATGTGGGAGTTGAACTGGGCAGCCTTGTTGTTAAAAGCGCACGCCCTATCCAGTGAGCCATCCTGGTGGCTCAACTCAAGGTGCCGAGTTCAATCTTTAGTTGTGGTGAGCGTAGCCCACCAATGAACAGGCAATCTTGTTGTTACACCACTTGAGCCATCCTGCCACCTGTTGGAAGCTCAGCGATAGCTCAGCGTGGATGTAGCGTTCACTGGCTCATGTGGGAATCAAACTGGCGGCCCTGTTGCTCAGAGCACGTGCTCTAAGCACACTCTTAACCAACTGAGCCACTTGGCAGGCCCAATTTCTATTTTTTTAAAGCTTTATTTAGAACAGATGAGTAGGCAGGGGAGGACAGCAGTAGAGAATAAAATTATATTTTGTGTTGGTAAGTGTGAAGATCCTCCGTTTGTTTGATTCTTCCATTCGATATACGTTTGTGCATAAAAATGCAGTAAAACAAGAATTTAGAATGAACAATTGTAAAGGAGGTCTGAGAACCAAACTGGATTACTTTTTTTATGAGTGCCAAGATGGAAAAGATTGGAAAGCTCTGCCATAAATTACTTACTAACAACTAGCCTTACCAACTTGACCCTATAGAGAGAGAGGACCTTATGAATGTGACAGCCCAGAATCCCCAAACTCATTAAGCTCTCCTATCTCTAATGCACATGCTGAGCCCTCGACATGGAATATCCTACCTTTTCCTTTCCTGCCTGGAGACTGTTCTGCTCCCTGTTGACCTAGCAACCCTTAATTACTGTTGAGGCCTCAGTTCAGACATCAGCAAGTGTCAGACTGTTCCCATTACCCCTTCCCCAGAACCAATGGCTCACAATGAGTGCCACAGGAACAGAGAGCATCGGGGTTTAGTGATATGTGATCACACACTGATGACACGGCGCCTCTTCTTCTAGACCCTGAGCTTCTTCAGGGCAGGGGCTGTGAACTTCATATTGTTATCTAGACATCTACTTAATGTTTGTTACGGAAATAAACATGTCCCATTTTCAAACTTCAGGTGGAAAGAAGAGAGTTGAAACCATGGCCATGGGTTGCCACACACCACACCCTCCTGGGCCCAGTTGATATAGAGTCTGAGTCTCACTGTCCCTTTTTCTTCCTTGATATTGTTGGTAGGCTCATTTGAGGAGATACTATCTTTTTCTGTGATCACAACCCTGCATATTACAAATAAAAACTTGCCTCCAGATCTGGCTGGTTCTTAGGAGATAACCTCTGAGCCCTTGGAATGTTTTGCAAGATAAGAGTGTTTTTGCATGCCTGAGGGCAGTCAGTACAATTGTTACCCTAACAATGTGATTTATGGTGAACCCCAGCTTTGCTCTGGGTTGGAGGCTGGAGTCTGAGTAGCTGAGACCAGTCACATGGGTCCTGCATGCCTAGTGACTGACCCCCAATAAGACCCCTGGATGCCAAGGCTGGATGAGCCACCCCGAAGGGCAACACTTTGCATAGGTTGTGCTGAGAAGAGTAGGCATATCCCTATGTGACACCACTGAGCTGGGACACTTTGGAGCTTGACCTGGTTTCTCCTGGACTTTGCCCCATGAACCTTCTCCCTTTTTTACTGAATTAACTGTAGCTGTAACTATACTGGTTCTGTGCCCTGTGAGTTCTAGTAAATCACCAAGCCCGAGGGTGGTCTTAGGGACCCCTGACACCCCCCATCCCCGATTCAGATTCTATGACTTAGTAGCATAGTACGTGAAAACAAATACTTATGGAGACCAGGAAGGGGAGAGCCTGGGGTGGCGTTTTGGGGACGGAGTCCCCAAATTGTTTGGGAACAATTGGTTCTTTGAGAATGTTGGGTCTTTCTACTTTGCTAGGGTTATGTGGTTGGAGCCAGAATTGACATGGCTGGGGCAAGCTCTCAGCTGTGCTTCTTCTGACACAAAATGCATCTCTATCTTCCCAAGGGAAGGGGAGGAAGTAAATACAGAGTAAGTACATATAACTGGTGATTTGCAGATTTGGGGGCGCTAACTTTGCTCAGGGCAGCTTGTCCATCAGTTTGGTAAGGACAGATCCCTCTGGGCAGACTTTCATGAGAATGAGAGGAGAGGTGGCTCCTCTCAACCTTGCTGGCTGTGTCAGCCCTCTAAGACTAAGGGAATATCTTTACATATTCCATGTGGTAAACTCTTGAAATTAGTTCTTAGAATCTCTGAGTTGATTAATTAGGTGGGTTTTGGACCTGGAATTTTAGGGCTCATCTCCTGATTCTGCTACTTGCCTGCTGTGTGACTCTAGGCAGGTAACTTCTGCTGCCTCAGTTTCCTCAGCTGTATCTAAACCGGATCTGAAACCTCACGAGTGCTCAGTGAATAGCAGCTGCTGTTGCTGGTTTCTATTCTGGGTCCATCTAAAACCCAGCTGAAGAGCCCCCTTAACTGTATGTTTGGGAAGAGGTTTATGTTGCCTAAAATAGCTTCATGGAGCTAAAACAAAGAATAAGGACTGGAACCGGGTCAGCATTTTGTGAGTCGATTATAGAAATTGCACTTAAATACCATTTCTTACACATTCTATTCAAGGAATAGGATTTCTTTATGGCAAATAGGTTGGGCTGTATCCTCTGGTGGGTTTTCTCCTCATTCCCGCCCCCTGAGTTCCTTCTCTGACTCCTGGCAGCCACTGTGAAGGGGGCTGCAGGCATGCAGCTAGCCCGGGACAATTTCTTGCTTCATCAGACAAAGCAAGCGTGAGTATTAAGCATATCCCCGTGTGACACCCCTGAGGCCAAGAGGGCAAATCGGACAAAATAGAAACTTTAATCATAGGCAAACTCTAGGTTTAAAATAGTCTCTTCCTTTGACATATTCAGAATAATCCCCAAATGATGAAGCCTATTTTTATACAGATTTGCAAGGCCATAGGCCAATTGTGTTCTCCAGAACATAATATCCTACATGAGCGTGCTGAGGGTCTGATGTCACATGGCTACCTCATACGACATGGCTAGGTTGCCCCTCCACAGTTTAAAAAATACAAGGCATCATGGGGCATTTTATTTCTTTGGGGTCATGGGCTCCATTTCTAAATTCTTAAAAGTGTTAATAAGATTGACATGTTTGAATAAATGAATACAAATTCCTAGCAAAATTTCTTTGTCTTGAATAAAAATTCATATTATACTTAACAAAAAATGAAAACAAAAAAATAACACCCAATGTTGGATGATGACACAGGTAAACACATATTTCTGAAGAGGAATTTGTTAATGGGTCTACATAACATAATAATGATGCTATGCTTTGACCCAGGAGTTCTGAGAATCGAATGCAGCTGTTAGCAAAGTGGCCCACAGGCCGGATCCAACCTGTGGTCTGTTTTGGAGTGACCAGCAAGGTAAGGATGGTTTTCACAGTTTGTTAAAAGAGGAAAGAGGAGAAAGAGGAGAAGGAGGGAAGAGGAGTGGAGACAGGGGAAGGAGGAGAGAGAGGAAGAGAAGACAGGCTACACAGCCCACAAGCCCAAATTTTTGCTACCTGGCCCTTTCCACAATAAGTTTACCTACTCTGATATTACCCAAAACATGGAAAATCTACATGAGCCAGGATGACCTTTGCAGTAGTTTTCTAGTAGTTCAAAAGGTTGGGAACAATCCAAATGCCCAGGATAGAAGAATGGTTGTGTAATTTTTAACTAATTCAGGTAAGAAGATAATTTACCACAAGTATAAAGTGATGACGGGCAAGGGCCATGGGTCTATGATTATCAAATTTGCCCATCTGAGGAGGACTTTAAGGACAGCCATGGCACACAGACGTTTTCTCACTCTTCAGTGCTCGATGCAGATGTTGGATAAGCCACACATTTTAAAATTTGATGATATTCTACCTTAAACAGGAAGACCTTGCCTTGAGGAATGGACCCTAACAGCTCCTGACACCTGGGCTCTGGCTTTTAGAATGCTTGTTGCAGGGAAGTGGCATCCCGAGTCACATAGTCCTACTTGGAAAGATGTTCCAGGTCAGGATACTGATTATTTTTCCTCTCTTAAGGGAGCCTCTCCTTTTCTTGGCAGCCCCCAGAACCCACATTCTTCAGGTGTGGGGAGGTGGGATACTTAGGCTCTTTAACTGAATTATATGTCTTCCCAAAACTGGATACAGTAAGACACGTTACATATATCTCATTACGTGAGTCTTATGTGGTTATTTCCATAAAAGTCTGGCTTCAGAGCTATGGCCAGGAATAAAATCAAGGTCCCACTTCTGTTTAATTGAAAAACATAAGATATAATTTACACTGTTTGCCCTCTTCAGGGAAAAAGATGATGTCAATTGTTTCACTCTTTCCAATGAAGAGTTTGAGAGGAATTCCCTCAGTCAGGCCATGTGCCAGAGGATGTCTTAGCGACTGAGCAACATGCAGCTAAATACAGATCATATCTCTCCCCTGGGTGACTCTAAACCCTGCCCTGGTCTCATGGTGCTTGTAACATCACGTCCAAACTCCTTGGTATAGAACCAGGTCTTGTCACGGTCTCGCCAGCCTCACTGATCCCTGTACCCCTCATTCAGCTGCACCGGCAATGCTCTGAGGAGGTGACACGCTTGCTTTCTTCTGCAGTGTTGCACATTTGGGACCTACATCTTATATGTCACTTCCTCAGAAACTCCTGGGATGATCGCAGCAACCCATACCTCCCGCCCATATTCCCATAACCCTGTTTTATTTTCTTCACAGCACTTACATTATTTGAAACTATCCTATTGGTTTATTTGTTTACTTCCTATTTCTTTGCCTGTGTGTGCATGTACTTGTGCATTTATTCTCTCCCCCCTCCCTCACTAGAATGTACGCTTTTTGAGGGTGGGGACCCATATCCCCAGCACCTAGAACACGCTTAGAAGACAGCCTGGGACGAAGTAGATTCCCCAAATTTCCTTTCTCCATCCGGTGCCAGAGGACACCTCCTTGTCTTTAGGATCAAACTCACCCTCCCAGACCTTCTCAGCAAGAGGAGGACACCGCTCATCTGTGTTCTGACAACGGAACATGGATGCTGTGGTTAGAGAGGTATCAAGTACCCCACTCACCTGTGAGGAGCCTGGGGAGGCAAGGGCTGAGCTCTCTGTATCCATCTGGTAGGGGCACCTGGTAGGGCAGATGCCTGTTGCCTGAATGAACAAATGAATAAATCCACAGTTAGTTTCCCAATGCACGCTTGTTATTATGTGGAGTTGACTTGAGTCTACAATTTCTCACTTCCTTTTTCTTAAAGAGTAAGAAACAAAAAACATATATTGCTATATCTATTACTCTAATATGATGCTGTATCTATTAAGTTAGTATTGGCTTTATTTTACTCAGGTTTAAAAATACATAACTTTATGGAGAAGGCAAGCTTGATTTATATTTGGTTTAGGTTTTTTTTTTTTTTCCTTAGCTCTCTCTCTCTCTTAACTTGATAGACAAACAAAAACTCTAGGAATCATGTGAATGCATAATACTTGTGGTTATTGTTTCACTGTTATCCACCTCTTTTCCCCATTAAAGGCATTTACAGTGCCATGGAAAATGGAGTTCTTGAAACAGCTTCAAAGAGTTCATGTCATGTTTCCATTAGATGAGATTGTATTCAGGCCAGACAGCACACATACAAAGAACCAGAAGTTCACCAAAGCCCGGGCTGCACAGTGGCTAACACAAAGGCTCAGGGGCAGACATTGTTCAAGTGTTGGGGCTTAAGATCCAGTGAAGATGGGAAGATTGTTTGTTCATTCATTCCTTGTTCATCCACCCATTCGCCCATTCATACATCCCTTATTTAGTAATAGCTCACTTGAATACAGAAAGATCTTGGGGTGAATTAGGCTCATGGGCAAGAATCAATGAGCTTTTAACAAAGCAGCTAGCTTGGGAGAGGCTCACAGGGGGCTCGGTTTCAGATTGGAGCTGCTCCCAAAGAAACAACCACATTGAAAGCTGTGGGTTTGGACCTGGGTTTGAATCCCAGATCTGCCACTTATTCTCTGAGGGATCTTGGGTTTTGCCCAACTTTACTTTTTCTTTTCTTTTTTTTTTTGTCATCAGTAAAACTTGGGGGCAAAATCCCCTTTTCTTTTAAGGTTGTTGTGGGAATTAAATAGAGAAAAACTTGTAAGAGCTTGGTTCAATGCTTGGCAATTAGAAAGTGCTTAATACATGTCAGCTAAACCCAGTTATGGGTACTTGAATGAGTAGAATTGAGCTGTTGCGGTGAGAGTCAGACATTCTTCTGAAACATCCATACCGCAGTCAGAAAATAAACTGATTTGGGACACTGATGAATGGGTAGGTGATCAGTGCATTGAGGAACTTTGCCAAAGAAACAGCTGAATCAGAGGCCAAATTCCTGGCACAAGCTTTTAAAAATGGACTTCTGAAGATTCCTAGACTGGCCAAGAATGCACTCAACGTGGAAGCACGGAAGTTCAAACAAGAGAAGGAGGGCAAGAGAGGAATGGGGTTGTGCCTTTCAGACGCTTCAAAGGTGGATGTTCTTGGAGATACCCGGAGTCTTGCACAGGGCTCGTCTGTGAATGTGCGACTTAAAGAGAAATCACGGTGGGTTTAAGCTAAGCCTCGGCAACACTGAGAGACAGCCATTCACCCATGGGATCCATCCCTGGCTCCTCTGCACACTCCTGCTTGGAGTCCCTCCCCACCCACAGCCCCCTCCAAAGGGCCTCTCCATGTTGATTGCCCCAGAGAGGTACCCCAGCCTTGATGCTAAGAGACCCATTTCTGTCCCATGGGCAAATCCCCTCAAACATCCCAATCATCTCATCAGTCCTAGCCTCTGAAATGCCCTGCTCCTGGCTCAAACAGAACACGCCAAACCTAAGACGGGTGCCACAGGGCCACAATTCCATAGTCAGAAAATTTGCTTGAGGGCCGGCTGAGTGGCTCAGTTGGTTAAGAGCTCGCTCAAGAGTGTGAGCTGAGCTCTGAGTGACAGCGGTTTGATGCCAGCCCAAGCTGAGTTGCCGTTGAGCTGCCAACAGGTGTCAGGATGGCTCAGCTAAAAAACAAAACAAAACAAAATTTGCTTGAGCCAAAACTGAACTTTCCTCCTTCTCTGTTAGCCTGTCTTCAACCCTCAGTTCATTCTCCCTCTTCTCTTCTGTTGTCCCCGGAGCTTTGTGGCTCTTAGAGGTGGAGTTTTCCATCTCTGACCCCTGACCTCTGACCTCAGACTCCCTGCTTGCATTCTCCTCCCAGCTGCATGTGGTTCCAGCACCTTCCCTGGTATTTGACCTCTTGGACTTGGCCTCAGAGACCCCTTTTCTGAACTGGCCCTGCTGGCGGCTCTGAAGGCTGAGACTGGACCTTGTCATGCCCACATCCCTCCAGAGAGGGTGTGTGGGTAAATGGTTATTTCTGTTTAGTGTTTCCTGGGGGTCTTTGGAATACACTGCTTTGCCCCAGTACTTCTCAAGGTGTGACACATCCAAGTCATCATAGGAGATGTTCAACACAAGAAGGTCCCATGATGAAAAATGCTTAGAAAAATTGAGAAATTCTCATAGTCTCTCCTCTCTCGTGCAGTCACTGTACATCTGAGCCTGTTGCAGGCTCTGGGAACTCCTACTGTAAAGAGACCTTTTAACTCAGTGTTTCATAATTGCATTTGAGTGATACAAACATTTCTCCAGAAAGTGCTTATTAACCGCCCAGAGAACTAATAGAGAATGCTGCCTTCACTTCCTGTGAAGGTAAGGCTCAGTGGGGAGGCTGTCGCTCCATTGTAGGTGCTTGCCATCTAGTTTGTCCTCACAACAGCTCTATGAAGGTGAATAGTATCACCCCATTTTATTTTATTATTTTTTAAGAAATTGCCAGACTGTCTTCCAACGGGGCTGTACCATTTTGCACGCCCGCCAGCAATGAGTAAGCATTCCTGCTGCTCCCATCCTCGCCAGCATTCAGTGCTGTTAGCGGTTGCTCCCATTTTAAGGAGGAAGGTGAGACTCAGAGAAGTGAGGTAGTTTTGCAGAACTCATACTGCTAGTAACTTGCAGAGACTGGGTTTAATCCGGAGACTGAACCCCTGAGCCTGCTGGCATCCCGTTGGGTATGCACTCCGTGTTCCCACCAGCAATCAAGGTTGAGGAACATGCTCTCTTATGTCAAATCCCCTGGTGCCACCTGTCAGAGTGGCAGGAGAGGGGCAATGCCACCTCTCTGGGCAAGTATCTTGGGCAATGAAGGGACCCCACTCTGTGTTGCTGTGGGGCTGGCTGGTGAGTCCAGCCTGTAGTACCTGCTTCTAGGCCTTCCTTCTCTCTCTGCCTCGCTGACCCACCTCCAGTCCACCTCTCACACCTGTCACATGTATCTTCAAAAGATTTTTCATATTCCGACATTTTCATCACCATTGCCTTTACTACCCAACATTTATTGCCAGGATATCACAGAGGCCACTTGGCTGGTCATTTCCACTCTTGCTTCACTATAGTCCATCGTGTAGTAACAAGAGTGGTTATTTTCAAATAATAATCACATCACAGCACTTTTCTCAATAGTCTCCAAAAGCTCCCTATCACTTTAAATCAAATTCAAATTCTTTACCATCATCTACATGAATTGAGCTTCTGCCAACATCTCTATCTTCAGACTGCTCTCCCCATTGTCAGTTTTACTGTGGCCATGTTGGTTTCACCCCTGATTTGTGAGAAAGCCCAGCCAAGATCAGCAGAGCCACTTAACCAAGCCCCCTATACACGTGGGCAGCTCAAGCTCAGTGTTGAGCTTTGTACAGGGGTTTTGTTACTGTTTGCTATAGGTACCATTGGCAATAAAGAGCCAACTGGCTGTCTTCCTTCACTCATGTATGTTTGAATGCCTCCTACTCAAAGTGGTGGTTCCTGATTGTCCCATCATTTTCTATTTCTTTATGTTTTTATTATATTATTTTTCAGTAAAATAACCTTTATTTAAATTATTGCTTTATTTCTATTTCTTTAGGAATGCAAACAATTTCTTTGTCTTAGTTTTCTTTTAGCAGTTAGCACTACTTAAAATGATAGTACATACCTATTATCTACTTATTAATTGCCAGTCTCTCAATAAATTACCAGAGGGCAGGGATTTTGTTTTATTTATTATGTATCTCCAGGGTCTATTAGAATGCTTGTGCAAATGAGGGGCTCAGTAAACATTTGTTGAATAAAGGACTGATATTAAATGATTTTTATGTCACCTTTAGGCGCTTTTCTGTGATACCTGCTCACCCCCACTCCGTGGTGACATACTCAGGGTTGGTACTTCCATACCCTCGAGTGCTTCCCTCTCTCAGCACTTTCATACTGCTTGCCTGTTTTTCTGTATTCCTGTCTAGACTATAATTTCCTAGCGACCAGGAGCTCGGTGTTGGTCATCATTGTATCCCCAGAGCTTAGCATAAATCATGGTACATGGCAGTGAACACTAAATATTTTCTGAAGGTATGAGTCTATACATTCAGCATGTAGTCAGCCCATTCTGGGATGAACGACTTTAGCTGTTATATCAAGAGAAGAAGCAAATAGAGAGAAAAATACCCTAACGGGAGACTGAGAGTCCATATGCTCTTTTGTTTTATTTGCACAGTTTATTTTATGAAAATTGAAAATTTTACTTTTAGTTGGCTGAACCCACAGATGATTTAAAATTTTGTCTGAAGAGGGATGACGCAGAAAAACAAGAATAACTGTTGTTGATATGTGAATTATGCCCCTCAAGGACACTCAGCAGTCTGTATATCAGTTATATCAGGCTCCTCCAAGTTACTGTATTTATGATGTGGACTTGAATTCAGAAGACTAAATATAGCATCACGAGCCCCAGGCAATTTATAGGAGCCAGGGCCAAAAGTTTATCTCATGTTTTCCATCAGGCTCCCACTTGCGCCTGTCCCTCTTGTATTGACTTATCTGGATAAACCAGGAGCAAGGAGCATTTTATTAAAGATATCTTTGGTTAAGTTTAAAAAGCACCCCCACTGGTGACTTACAGTGTAGAACATACTCAAAGCAGGGCTTTGGGGTTTTCGTTTTTGTCACTTTTCTCCTTCCCTCTTTTTTCCAAAGGGACTGACTTCAATTGTTTTCAAAGAAAAGCTGTTTCCCTGTGTGTTGGTAGTTTATCTATGAGCCCTGCCTCACCTGTGCATGCAGGGCAGTTTGAGGCACTGTTGCCCTCCCTCCTTCCCTTTCGTCCCTCCCTTTTTCTCTCCCCCTCCTCCTCCACTTTTTCCTCCTCCTCTTCCTCTTCCTCTTCCTCTTCCTCTTTCTCCTCCTTCTTGTACTAGAGTCTCATTAAATGAGTGGAAATAGCACCCAAACAGTAATGAGGCCACTTGATGGTGAGGTTGCTATCTGAGGCCAAGGTTGAAGTCAGTCTCTATTCAAAGGGCAAATAGTAATCGCAAGGCTGTGCTGCCTTGGAGGAGCCTAAAGCATTGGCCAACTTTGAGCAAAGGTCCAGCGTCATGGTGTGAAGATGTCACCTGTGCCATTGTTTTCTCAGTGGGACCCAGAGTGAGTATTAGAAAGTCTCTCAGGCAGATGTCCTCCAGAAGTACAATAGGCAGAGTCTCACTGAGAGCGCTCAAAACAACCAGCACAGAAACGACCCCCTAAAGACAAGGGGAAGGGCAGAGAGATTTGAAAATAAGATGAAGATATGCAATTCAGAAAATGCAGATTTCCATAAACTTTAGAAAAAAAGAGTCAGAATAAGAATTTATCATGGTGACTCCAGGCATTTCCCAAAGGATTGGGGTTCCTGTTCCAAGTGACCCAAAATGTATCCTTCTGGAGAAAGAAAGGGTCACTCGTCAGCTTTCCAAAGTTGACTGAAAAATATCTTTAATTCTTATTCAGTACTCATCAGGCATCTACTTCTCATTCTAATTTGCTTTCCTTAGCAGAATTTTATGCTCAGAAGAAGTGCCCTCTGCTAGTGTTGTGATTCATGGGCTAGGCCTTTCTCTCATTATAATTTAGTAAACTGGTAATTGGTTTCTTGTTACCAGTCAGTCCTGTGTTAATTTGGGTGATAATGTTACACTGAGGTCTAAACTGGAGCAAGGCTAGCATTAAAATAATTAGGGCTAGTTTTCCACATCAATAGCATACCCTGGATATGCTAAGGGGCCCTCAACATCCTTCTAATCTAAAATTATCTTTCTTACCTGTTACAATATCTGAAATGCTACTCTTAGATTTGTGCTCTTAGACTGTAGTTCCAGAAGTTATCATCATGCAAATTCAATTTGACCTCATAAACTCTTATTGGGTCAACCTTTAGTGCAAAGCATTGTGATGAGTGCTCTGAATAAAAGAAAACATAGGGTGATGGTAAAATAAGTTGACCTCTCTCAAGAGCCATAAAACAAATAGTTAAGATACGATGAAAAGTTAATATATCAAAAAAAAATACTCAAAGGAGCGATAAAGATCCTTACACAATAAAAATTCTGAAAACTAAGTGATCGGTGAGTGCTGGAGTTGACATATGACTTGAATTGGAAGATCAAGTAGCCCATTATAGCGACCAATAATTTAGGCTTGATCTGTTAATTAGCTATCCAGTCTCCCTGGAAAGGAGACAAGGGTTTAGAATGGATCTGACAGCACTGCCCACGGGACTAAACAATCAGACAAGCTTGGGTGGGAGGCCCACGACAAATGTCTAGGGCCTAAACTGTGACTTAACCAAAACGCTTCCAAGAGCAAATTTATTTGACCATTTGCACAGGGATGTCAGAGTTCTGTTGAATTGTGACCCTGGGGGTAATTTGATGCACTTGAACCTCTGAATAAGTATCAGAGCGAGTAGTTGGATGGCTCTATGCATAACCTGGTCAAGTCCTTGGAAATCATGAAGCACAAAGCAAACTGGAAGTGGTCTCTGGTAAGATGTGAGCAAATTGTTATGTACTGCATGTTTGTGTGTCCCCAGTCACAGGCAATTCAGGTTGATATCCTAACCACTAATGTGATGATATTTGGAGGTGGGGCCTTTGGAAGGTAATTGCGATTAGATGAGACCATGATGGTGGAGCCCCCGTGATGAGATGAGTTTCTTTGTAAGAAGAGAAAGACACTAGAACTCCCTCTCTCTCTGCACCAGGTGAGGACACAGTGAGAAGGCAGCCCTCTGCCAACCAGGAAGAGGGTCTTCACCACACATGGTATCAGCTGGCACCTTGACCTTGGACTTCTCAGCCTCCAGAATTCTGGGAAACAAATGTTTGACGTTTTAGCATCCAGCCTGTGCTATTTTTTATGGCAGCCTAAACTAAGACACAAATCAATACAAAATACGCTGTGAAAGGACTTGCATTCCTTCAGCGTTTTCCAAAGGAGAACTCACAAACAAAATTTGTTCGTGCTTCCCAGGAAGAGAAACTCCTGTTTCTAGTTTTCCAGTCAACTTGACTATGAAGTCAGAGTTTTCACACTTTAAACTTTCTTTAGGTTGAAACCCGTCATCACCAGGCAGGGGAGGAGGAAGCCTGCGGGACTCAGGAGGGCATTTGGGTCATTTCACCCAGGTCGTTACCATTCTAGTCCTTCTTCTTTGTAAGGAACAGAAGCATTGACGTCAGACGCAGGTGACTCATCCTTCCTCTCAGGGCCTCCGGCTGGGATTTGCAGGCTGCCTTTGCAGCAGCTACTTTGTTAGTCATTCATTTAAAAAAAAAAAAAAAAGCATATTGGAAAAGCTGAAGGGAAGTGCTTGGATGAACAAGTGATTAGATTTCTATTTTCATTAGAGAGAACTTGCTTGCTTGCTCACAAAAGCAGCCTCATCCAGTATCAGGCAGCCTAAGGGCTCTCAGTAAATTTTTGTTTGATTGACTGACAAAAGGATCTGCTGGGTCCTTGTAAATCTTGGCATTGAAACTGAATTTTCAGATATGATTATGTGGCTAATATACAGGAACTTGTGCCTATTTCCTCCTTTATGGTATGGATAGTCAACGCAGATTCATCTCTGGCTCAAATACCCTTTTCCCCTCAAATATCCTTTTCCTTCTGAAAAGGATAATGAATAAGGCCCTTTCTGGAACCTTATCTGCATGGGCATATGTGGGATTCAGCAGAAGGAAAGCTGAACTGTGACCTAAGAATTAGCCTTTGTTTTGCTCCAGGAAGCCCTAACCAAGCTTTCAACTCATTTGAGAACCTGCTGGGGGGTGGGGGTGGGGGGAGAAAAAAATAATCTTATTTGCCAGCAATGTAGAGGAATAATCAAGACTGAAGGAAATGAGAGTGTTAGTCCCAGAATCCTCCAGCCTGACACAGGGTTTAATTTGCTTTGCTCCTATTTAACTAACAGGGAATCTGAGATCCAGGGATGGAGGGTGAATTAGCCAGTGATGTCTAGGAACTGTGGCCCAAGTTCCCTTTTCTTTCTCCTCTTAGGTGATCTCCACAGCTTTATATACCATCTACATGTAAATGACTCTTACATTTCTATCTAGTCCTAAGCTCCAACTGCATGTATTCAACTTTACACCTTCACATGAAGGTACAATAAGTATTTCAAACTTCACATCCAAACTACAACTCATGACTTTTCCCCCCAAACTTGCTCCTCCTTTGTCTCCCTGTGGAGGGGGCCACCATTCATAGCTTTCCAAATAAAAAAGGCGAGACGTCATGCTTGATGTCTGTTCTTCTCATTCCCTACATCCAGGTCATAAGCAAGACTTTTCATTTCTATCTCTATTCCCTTCTCTCCACGTCCAGTGTCAGTGCCCTCATGTAAACCTAAACCACTTTTTACGGGGTTGACAGTAGTAACTCGGAGCTGGTCTTCCTTCTTTCACTCTTGACTTCTGTAATCTGTTCTCCAGTGTGAAAGTTAATGTGAAATTCGAAAAATATTAATCAGATCTTTTTACTCTGGTTCTTGCTTTAAAATGTCCACTGGCTTCCCATTGTTCTTCAGATGACACTCAAACCTCCCAGAGTGGTAGGATGGTCTTACGGGACCTGGTTTATAGTATTCCACTTTTACCTCCTTGCTGTGGCCTCCCACAGTGTCTCTCGTACACCAATGTGGTCCTACCTCAAGATGTTTGCACTTGCTATTTCCTGGACTAGAAATGTTTCCCTACCTTTTCACGAGCTGTCTCTTTTCCATCTTTTGATCTCAGCTCTAAGGTCCCTCCTTCAAGAAGCCATTTATGAATACTTTTTCTAAATGAGTGTTCCTGGCCCACACCCAGTCCCTGTGTATCACATCACTCAATTTAATACCTTTGCAAAATTAATCACAAATAGTAATTATCCTGATTATTTATTTACTTTTTATTGAATTTTCACCATCTCCCTGCCTCTTTCCAAGTAGACTGTAAGCATGATGTAAGCAAGAGCCTTGTCTGTCTTTTTTTTTTTTTTTTTGAGGCCAGTGTCACTGGCCCTCATAGGTGGGACCCAAACTGGGGCCACTGGTGTCCCAAGCCAGCTCTTAACCATCGCGCCACTTGGCCGGCCCGAGCCTTGTATGTCTTTAAAGAGGCAGTATGAAGCAGTGGCTAAGCTCTCATACTCTAGAGTCAGATTTCTTGGATTCAAAGCCCAGCTTTGCCACTTACTAGATATGCACCCCTTGGAAAATTGTTTGACGTCCTGTCTTCATTGGTAAAACAAAGACAATGAAAGAACTTGCCTCCTAAAACTGTTGTGAAGAGCTCACTACCCATACAACATCCCTAGGACAATGGTACATCATCCTCAGCAAATGTTAGCTGTCACTATAGTTACCGGCATACCTCCTTAACACTGCGTATTTGCTGAATGACCAATGCATTAATGTTATGTATTCATGGAAGGCTTCTGCTTTGTCATAGATCAGATTTTAGAATACACATTGAAAGGGGTTCCTGCCCGGGGGCTAAACAGTCAAATCGTTCTAGAAAGCTGTTTGGAAGTTGTCGGGGGAAAGCTGCTGATGTGGAGAGAGATTGGAGGCAGCATGTTGGAAGGGAAAATGATAATAATAGAAGCCAAAGTTTATTTATTAATAGTACTTATTCTGTGCTAAATACTGTGACCCATTTTTCTTTCCCCCCTCAAAATTACTGATGCATTACTGTGAAGTTACATTATGCATCATTTTGTATGGTTCTTTGTTATACCAACCTTCCTCATATTTCGGAGACTGTGTACAGTCCATTTCCCTGCCCTAATACCCTTCTCATCTTTTACCCCCATGCTTAGTTACAACTTAACCCATATTCAACTCTCAGCTACAGTGCCATTTCCTTAAGAAGCTTCATCTGACACTAATGGAATGTTCCAGGCCTCCCTGTAATATACGCTTGCCATGCCATCTACCTTTCCTTTTTTACATGTACCATAGCTTACATTAATTTAAGTGATTATTTAATTAATCTGTCTTGCTAAGTAGATTCTATCCCTTGTGGGGCCAGGTTTCTGTCTTGTTTTTCTCACCAGTATATCCCTGAGGCCCAGCAAAACCCCTTCCCAATAGTTGGCATGTAGGAAATACTGAATAAGTGGGCATCGATACTGCAGCAGAATGAACCTCCTCCCAAACCCAATTGTAACTCTTTGAAGGTTGAAAAATTAAAAAGCCAGGTTTATTTGAATTGAATCTTTGAGCTTATCAACTTCCATGCTTCCTGTTTCCTTCCCAACTGAATTTAACCCGAGATAATGATGAAAAAAAAAAAATTGTCCTGAGCTCTAGAAGTAAAGAGAAGTCACAGAGAGAAGGAAATTGAAAGAGATAGCAGTGGGAAATGAAAGATAAAACTAGAAAACTTTCTAGCATCTTTAACATTTTATACTAATGAGAATATTTTTAAAAATCATAAATAATCATATTTTTCTTTATAAAACTTAACTGACACTGTCCAATATGACTCTTGTACAGAGTAATCAGTACATTTATTATAGGCCCTCTGGAAAAAAGGTTTGGTTTTTTTAAAAATTTTAAATGTCAGTAAAGACAAGTTCTGCTGACAGCATCAAACTTAAAAATGAAAAAAATAGCTCTAGTTTGATTAACATTATTTCTTGAGAGTCTGGCTCAGTAAAAAAAACACAAGGAAATTCAAGAGAAAAGGATCAGAAAATAATGGTATTTTTAATTATCACCTGATGACAAAGGTCATTAAAATAAGAATGGCTTTAATTCATCATGAACCACACAAATGGTTTACAATATTTGATTATTCATGCCAATGATTTCCACTAGGGCTTATGATAAAACTAACTGGAAAGCTGACGGAATTTAAAAAATTAACAAAACAATATCACAATGATGATAGTATTGTCAGAGAAGGCAAAGTGGCGAAAGGACAAAATATGCTATCGATGGTATACGAAAAGGAGAAATACTTCTGAGGGAGAAATCAGAGCACTGAGATGGTATCTGCATGAGAAGGTCTGAAGGAAGCATGACAGGTTTAAATCAAAGACAATTCATAAGAGATTTATCAAGTCCAATTGTAAAAAGGCCTATTTCAAATATGAAATCAAATCTCTTATCTGGAATTTGATTCCACCCCCACTCAGCTATTAGCAAATTGATATTTCAGGCAGGGATAAGATTTTTCATAAGGACATATGAAAGGTATATTTACCATTTGGGATTGGATGAAAGAACAATAAACTGAAATTACACTATTGATAAAGTTACTGAGGATGTCTTAAAATGAACTGGCACCAAAAAGAGAAGTTTACATAAGAAATTTTTTTCTGAACCAGTGCTCAGCCTGAAAGATATGGACTTATGTGAAGATAAATGGCAGAAAAGAGTAACAGACAGGAAAATATTAAATGAATCAAAACAAAGAACTTCAGAATGGGAGTCCACTATTTACCTATCTTTTTAATTACAAAAATTTTTGTTTTTGGTTCTTTTTGTTTCTCTTTTATTTTAATTTATACAAGCAATTTAGGAACTTTATTTCTTCTACAGAAATATATCTTTTGAACTATCTATATCTACTAGGGTCAATTTAGAAAAACTGTATTTTCCTAGATAATTAGCCACATCATCTAGTTTTTTCAAATGTATTTGTATAGAGGTCTGTACAGTAGTCTGATTTTTAAAAATTCTTCTATTTAAATAATTATTTCCCCTAATGTCATTAATTTTGCATATTTGTGATTTCTTCCTCAATTAAATTAGCTGGTGCTTTGTCTATTTTGTTGATGTTTAAAAAACATCTTGTTTTACTAAATAGATCTGTTGTTTTCTTTCTTATTGCCTACCTCATCAATTTCTGTTTTTATATTTATTATTTTTTCCTTGTGTTATGCTGTGGTTTACTGTGTTGTTGTGGTGGTCATGTCTTTATTAGTTTTTATGAGTTGGAAATTTAGCTGATTTTTTTCATTCTCTTTTTTGTATTGATAGTGTTTAAGGCTATGAATTTTCCTCTATTAACAGCTTTAACTATATCCCATAGATTCTGAATTGTAGTGTTTCAACCAATTATGAAGACTAAAAAAGGACAGAGAGTCTTCTTTTGGCTTCACTTACCTATATATCTTTGACTGCATATCAAACTCATTTTGGCACACAATTTTTCCATAATAAATCTTCAATAGTATGGCTCGTAGTATTGATTTCAGCATCTATAGACCCTAGAGAATTTAATAGACTTCTAGAGGTTTTTTTTTTTTTTTTTAAAGATAAGTAGTCCCATTTAGTCATGTCTTAGTAATAAATGTCTAGGTCAGAAATAATAATGATAATTTTTAGAAGTTTTACTAGTTCTGTTATATTTTCTTCTATTTAAAAACAATTTGATAGAAGTGCTTTTCAATTTAGTTTTTAAAACAAACTTTTTATTGGGAATGATTTTATATTTATAGTACAGTTGCAAAGAATTCCCATATGCTCTTCAACCATTTTACCCCACTGTTAATATCATATGTTATCATGATAATATCATCTGTCAAAACCAAAAACCAACATGGCTACACTACTGTGAACTATATGCCTGCCCCATTTTTTGGATTTCTTCAGTTTTTCCATTCATGGCCTTTTTCTGCTCCAAGATCCAATCCAGGGTATCACATTGCATTTCATTGTCATGTCTCCTGAGTCTCCCCTGGACTCAGACAGTTAAGCAGTAGTTTTTAAATTTCCAGGAAGAAAGATCTTTTAGCTTTTTAAAAAAATATCCTAATAATTATTAATTTTATTGCATTGTCATCAGAGAGTATTGTTTTCCTATTTTATGTAACTTACTGTTACTGTCCTTGTGACCTAATATTTGATCACTTTTGTAAATATTCTATGTGTGCTTGAAAAGAAAATGTGGTCTCTATTATCAGGGTTAAAATTGAGTATAGATCCACAAGCTCCATCTTATTGAATATGTTATTTAGGTCTTCTATGTCTTTATTTATTGTCCACTTGATATACCTTGTACTGAGAATGGAAGTCTCCTGTTACTAGTATGTTTCCATCTATTTCTCTTTGTATCTCCTATGGTTTTGCTTTATAATGTTTTTCTACTTCATTTACTGCATTAATTCTTTTTTTTTTTTTTTTTTTTTTTTTTGAGGGCAGTGTCACTGGCCCTCATATGTGGGATCCGAGCCGGGGCCACTGGCTTCCCAAGCTAGTACTTAACCACCGCGCCACTCGGCCGACCCTGCATTAATTCTTATAACTGAGCTTTATTGTGAATTTTAACACTTAATAGTTAATGGCCCTTTGTTATCTTTAATGACTTTTGGCTTCAATTCTATTTATTTGAGACATCAGAATCTGAAACCTTGCTTTCTTATTATTTTCATTTTCCTGGTCTACCTTTGCCCTTTTTGAACATTTCTGAATTACTTCATTTTAGGTGTGTCTTCTTGAATACAGCATAAAGTTAGGTCTTGCTTTGTGAGCAAAATTGAGACTTTTTTTTCTTTTAATAAGTGAGTTAAGACTATTTACACTTATTAATATGACTTTTGTGTTTAACCTTAACATTTTCAAATTATCTTATAAGCACTATGTGTACTGTATCTTTTTTTGTGTGTTTCTTTCTCTGTGTGATGTGTTTTTCTTTTTTAATTAAATTTATTTTGATATTCAGGAAGCTTTTCTAGTAGTTACTTTTATACTGTTACCTTTTAAGAAACGCCTCCATTCCCACATTTTCCTTATTTCATCTTTTCTATTTCATTTGTGAGGTTTTTTTTTTTTTTTTTGAGGGTAGTGTCACTGGCCCTCACATGTAGGATCTGAACTGGGGCCGCTGGAGTCCCAAGCGAGCTCCCAACCAACGCGCCACTCAGCCGGCCGTCATTTGTGAGTTTTTAATGGCATCCTTTGACAGCCACTGATAGCCTGTTCACCAGACAGTGAACTCATTCTGCTTTCTTCACAGATTAATAGACATTTGAATTATTTCCAGATTTTGGCAATTATGAACAAAACTTCTATTAACAACAAACAAAAGGGCTTTCTGGATAAAATGGAGGAGCACACTTATAGCTTTTCACTTGCTGCACCCACACCTTCTGCTAAGCTTGTCAAGATTGAAACGTGCTTTGATTGCTGTAGCTGGAAGGGTCTCTGCAGTGGGAATTAAAGCTGCAAATGGTGTAATATTAGCAACAGGGAAGAAACAAATCCATTTTGAATGATGAGTGAAGCATACACAAAGTGAATCCAATTACAAGCATATACAGTAAAACCTTGGATTGCGAGTAACGTTTGCGAGTGTTCCGTAAGACGAGCAAACATTTCTAATCAATTTTAAATTGGTAAATGAGCGATGTCTTGCAAAATGAGTAGTTTGTTTCCAGAATGAATTATGCTTGCAAACCAAGGTATTACTGTAGTTTAGTGTAGAGTGTCATGGGCCCAGATTAGAGTACTTGTCCACAGACATTAAAATCTAGCTCGGCAATACTATCTTGTTTACCAAGAACCCATAGCCACCACTCAGCTGGTACAGAGAGTTGTTTCTGTGATGGAAGATTACACCCAGTCAGGTGGTGGTCCTTCATTTGGAGTTTCTTTACATATTTGTGGTTGGAATGAGAGAAAATCATATTTACTTCAGTCAGATCCACCTGGAGCTTACTTTGCCCGGAAAGCCACATTAGTGGCAAAGAACTATGTGTATGGGAAGATCTTTTATGAGGAAATATATAATAAAGACCTACAACTTGAAGACATTATTCATACAGACATATTAACCATGAAGGAAAGCTTTAAAGAGCAAATTACAGAGGATATCAGGAGTTGGAATCTGCACCAAAGCCATATTTAGACAGTTTACTTTAACTGAAGTTAAGGATTACTTGGCTGCCATAGCATAATAATGAAGTGACTGAAAAATCTGGAATTTCAGATAACCTATCTACTGAAACATGTTTGAAGTATATTTTGTTTTGCAGACTTTTTACGTACTTGTCTCTACATGGTTTAATAGACTGTTGTTTTTTTTGTTTTTTTAAAAAGATTTTATTGGGGAATTGGTGGAGGGGAACAGCGTTGGGGAATCGGGGAAGGGGAACAGACAAGTTGCTGTCTTTTTGTTCTTCAGTTTAGTTGCGGAGGATGTTGCTTCACTGTTGGTATCGTCATTGCGCTCTTCCCGGATGAGGCAGATCGGTCGCCGGCCTCTGGATGGTCGCTCACCGTGGCTATTGGCAGCTCACGCTTGGCTGCCAGCCACTCACGCTGGCTGCGGGCCACTCACTGTAGCCTATGGCAGCCCACTGCAGCAGGGGCTGCAGCCCACACCATCACCGGGGCTCGCACAACCCAGCTCCAGGTGGAGCTGTTAGCTGTAGAGGGCAGTGTCACTGGCCCTCATGTGGGATCCGAACCGGGGTCGCTGGCATCCCAAAACCAGCGCTTAACCAATGCGCCACTTGGCCGGCCCTAATAGACTGTTTTTAAAGTAACACTTATAAATCATAACAAACTGATAAGTAGAAAAAAAGAATATGCCTCTATTCTTTTCTCCGTGTCCTTCCCACTGATTGGAGAACACCTCTGCCATATTGTGTAACTCCTGCTTTTCTTTCAAAACTCAGCTCTGAAGGCAGCTCATTTGTGGTTTATTTTTCCTTTGAGTCCCCCAGATTGGGTTAGGTGCTCCTCTTACATTCAGCCCTTTAGTACAACATTAGAAACCTCCTAAAAAATCTAGTCACCAATTATTTTCTAGCTTCATCTCTCCTACAAATTTATAGGCAGATCTGCATAGTATTTATGAAAGAGGGCTCTGATATCAGACTTCTAGACCTAAAACCCTGGTGCTACCACTTCTCATTATATGACCTTGGGCAAATTTGCTAACTCTGAGCCTACATTTTGTTGGCAATATAGAGATTTTAGTATCACCAATCTCCTAATAAAATCAGGTGTCATCATAACTGAGGTAATCCATTTAGTAAATTGTCCTATACTTGATTAAGCACTCTCTACATATTAGCTATTGTTGTTGGTAATAATTAGTAAGAGTGTGTCTCATGCTGGACTTCGCTTGTTTTTTCTAAAGTCTGACACTGGAAGCTCTAAACTAATAAGTACAAAAACTTTCTACTGAGTGATAAGTGCACAGAAAGAAGGAAGTCAAGATATATATAGGGATATAGGGGAGGAGACAGTGAAATTAACCTGTGAAAAAATTTCAAGAGTGAGTTAGAACTTAGAAAGAAAGTGCATTATGAGGCTATTTTCAATGGTGGAGAGGAAGGAGACCAGTCTGGCCAGAAGAGACATTTGAATCAACCTTGGAATAGTAGATTAGAGCTTTACATAAAGAGCGATTTCAAGGGCTGGCTGAGTGTTGGTTATGAGCTGCCTTGGGATGGCAGCAGCCCCGGTTCGGATCCCACATATGAGGGCCAGTGACACTGCCCTCTACAGCTAAGATGGTGAACAACAGCTCCACCTGGCGCTGGGCTGCTGTGAGTCCCCAGGTCAGCAAAGCTGTAGCCCCTGCTGCAGTGGGCTGCCATAGGTTACAGTGAGTGAGCTGCCGGCAGCCGTTGTGAACTGCCAAAAGCCACTGTGAGTGGCTGTCCAGAGGCCGGCGACCAATCTGCCTCACCAATCTGCCTCACCCGAGAAGAGCGCAAGGATGATACCAACATGGGCCAGTGAAGCAATGTCCTCCACAACTAGACTGAAGAACAAAAGGACAGCAAGTTGTCTGTTCCCCTTCCCTGGTTCCCCAATGCTGTTCCCCTCCCCCAATTCCTCAATAAAATCTTTATTTAAAAAAAGAGCGATTTCAAGTTATCTTTAAAAGAGGCATCGGATTCGATTACATTGAGATTTATTTTAAGGGACTAAACATATCAAAATTTATTATTTTATCTTATGAACTAACTTATAGCTATTACGTAGTACATGAATTTTATGTTTCAATAACAAGAAAAACTTTAGGTAATTCACATGTTGTGGTGAATTTTCTTTCTCCTTGTGCCAAGCATTTGGAAAATAAAATGGTTAGATGAAACGATCACTAAGACAGACTTTTAAGATTATGTCTACCTCTTACATTCTGACGTTTTAAGAAATCCTGTTTTCCTAAGAAGGTTTCTATGGTAGAGAAGGAACGTAATACAGCAACATCCTTTTTAGTGAATTTTCTCAATGGAAGGTCATTTAGAGTTTAATGGGATTAATTTGGCTGACGTGCTTAATTTTAAAAGGAATCTCTGTTCTTGTGCCAGCTGGCATTGATTTTGACAGGCAAAAAGCTCAGATGCTGCCAATTTCACCCAGGAGTACAACCCCATTAGCCATGACTCTGGCTGAAAGCTGCTCGAAGACACTGGTTGCTGAGATGATGAATACACAGTTGGACCAAATCTTCCTGGGCTCCCATGGAGCAAATCCTCCTTGTCCTGCATTCTGTTCCAGCCCCGGCTCTGGGACCCTTTTCCCAATCTGTGCTAAAAGGGCAATGAGATTAGAGGTGACCAGTGTTCCTCTCCCGTGGGCCTCATGCACAATTGAAGATGAATTTTGTACTAAGAAGGTTCATTCCAAAAGGCAAAGCAAACACTTCCCATCATGGAGGCAGCATTGGCGTGCAGTGCATCCCCCTCTCCTTCTCTGACCCTCCCTTTTCTGTATCTTCAGATTCACAAAGCAATGGCTTTCTGTTGGTGATACTGGCATTTTCAATAGCAACTGCTCTTTTATCTTCCTCCAGTGCCGTCAGGGCTATTTTTCTTAAACTCCAGCTGCTTTAAATATTCTTTTTTCATTCTTCCTATGGATAGGGATGGCCTTGGTGAATGAGGGCAGGAAAGTTATAAATAATTAGGACCAACCCAGCAGAAGCTGAACCCACTGGGATTCTGAATAGATTTTCCCCTTACATAAGTATCACCCATTAGCTAGATAGATTCCATTTTTATCTTTCTTCTAAAGCTGTAGGTGAAGGAGATCAGACCAGAATAGACCAGGAATTGATCCACAGAACACATTTCTGTGAACACTATATTTTTGCACATTGAACTTAATTGATTTAAGAGGACTTGCCCGGGAGTAAAGCCAGGGTGATGCCATCAGGCTACCTTATGGCCTCAGTATCTGACCCTGGAAGGCAAAGCCTGTACTGATTAAAGCTTATATTTTGGAATAAAGCCGACTTCATTTCAGGCTAGGCCCCACTTCTTACTGTACGTATATGTGTCAACTGGGCAAGTTACTTAATATCTCTCTATATTAGTCTTTCCCTCTCTAATGCTAAGATAATAATAATGTCTCTTCCACAGAGTTGTAGTAAGGTTAGATGAATTCATTTAAATGCTGAATACACACTAGCTAATATTAACGCCAGTACAACATTTCCTTTACTTCTGTATTCTTTATCCCTGAATCCAGGCCTCTTGGCCCCAAGTTGTATGTGTTACAGCCTAAATTCAATTGGAAGCAGGGGCAAGGGAAAGAAAAGTTTAGCTTACAAGACTTCGCAATGAGAAAATAGCACAAAGTCAATCCTTTTATGAGAGGGGAGAATGAAATCAAGGATAATTTTTAGGTTTTGAACTTCAGCAACAAAGAAGATGGTGATACTAAGGAATGGGGAGTTAGGAGACAAAATGTTTTGAGACAGAAAGTGAGGAGTTTCATTGCTGATGTATAGATGTTCAGGCATTGATAGAACACCCAGAACAAATGTCCAGCAGGCAAATGCAAGAATTGGGAAAATACTTTTTTTGTTTATTTCTAGAAATTATGAAAAGATTCTGAGTTTAATATGATTTTGGTTGCTTTATTTTGGATATTTTCAGTCAATATTTTTAATAGTATATAATTTTCTTCTGTCTGTCAGCATTTGAATGCATTTTTAACTTGATTTTTAAATACACTTCTCTTTTTGGAGGTATTTTACATTGTAAATGGGGGCAGCAAATTTAATTGTTTTTCTCTAATAATTTTATCCTCATTTGAACATTTATTGCTCTTTAACTTAAATGTCAGCTGAGTCAATGAACAAAGTACACTTCCTAGTACCTAGGAATTCTAACTACACATGGGTGTGTTCATTAATTATTGCCTCATTGGTTAGCAACTCAGAAATCTCTCAGAATGGGACACTATTAAGAAAATGTCTCTGTTTTTTAAAAGAAATTTTCTAAGAATAATCCTATTAAGCTAGGAGCTTGCTAAGCTTATCATCTTTAGACACGTTTTCTACAAAGGGGAGAAAAAAAATCCAAATAGAATGAATGTTACAAGTAAATGTTGACAAGGGCCGGCCGAGTGGCTCAGTTGGTTAAGAGCTCGCTTAAGAGTGCAAGCTGAGCTCTGAGCAACAGCAGTTCGAGGCCAGCCCGAGCTGAGTTGCCGTTGAGCTGCCAACAGGTGGCAGGAAGGCTCAGCTAAAAAAAAAAAAAAAGTAAATGTTGACAGAAAATATATATTTAACTTCAGAAAATAACAATCACATGATATCCAAATGTCAGTTTCAGGCCAGAAAAAACTTGGTGACATTTTAAGATATAAGCATTTAGATAAAAAATAAAAAATTCAGCCTATGTTTAAATAGCTGGGTCAATGTGATTCTTTAAGTAGTCATATGTAGTCTTTAAAATTAAGAAGAAAAATAGCTTTTTGTATATTTCCATATATTTGCCAATTCTAATGCTCTATATTATTTCCTAAAGATTTATGTTTCCATCCCTTTCAGCTTCAAGAACTTCTGTTAATGTTTATGAGGTGCAGGTCTGCAGTTATAAATTTTCATCTGAAAATGCCTTTATTTGATCTTGATTTTTGAAGGATTATTTTGCTAAAGATTTTACATTCATGATTAAAAAAGTATTTTAACGCTTTACACCACCTCTTTCCCGATTCCTCAGGAAATGGAATGGCTGTTTGCACCACATTTATTGTCTTGAGCATTCTCTTGCTCTTCTCTCATTTACTGTTCTGGTTTCTTTTCTCTGTTGCCATCCTGAAAAAGACAGTAATGTGGTATACGTGAAGGGTAAAATGTTTGAGCAGATGACAAAGAATTATCCACTCGTACTTAGCCCTTGTTCTCTTCTTCACATTATTAAGCTGCAGGAAACTTGCCTGTACCTCCCTCCGGGCTGGTAACATCTTAAGAAGAGTTCATTGAGTATAGTATGGAGATAGCAATGAAACGCATTGTGAGTCTGAATTGTACAGATTATTTGAAATCTGCTGCTTTTCCACATGATAGGAAAGCTAACACTAACTCTTCGACTAGAAAACTACAGGATGAGTATAAGAAAATGAATTTATAAAAAAATCAAATTAAATATAGTACACTAATTATTATCTTGTATAGCATTTCCCAAATTTTGTTGAGATGAGCATGTATCCCAACATATTTCTTGGAAAAAGGGCTATGTGATTTGATCAATCTGAAAAAATAAAATCTATTTTGGGAATAGAAATGTGGGTTCATTATCACCCACAAGTTACAGATTTACCAAGATAGGAAGTACAATAAAATCCCTTTAGCACTGATTAACTATGCTGAATGTGATTAGTTCTTTCTTGTGTGATTCAGAAAATACACTAATATCCTTCCATGTCTTTTTTTCTCTTTATACATTCTCTGCCTAGGTAACTTCATCCATTTTCATGGCTTTTGGGAGCTGATGACTCCCAAACTTATCTCTTTAGTCAAAGCCTTTCTCTAAATACACTCAACAACCTATCTGGCAGTTCTTTGAAGTTTTGTAGACATTTCAATCCAGAACTTTTAATTCTACCCGCCATCCCCAAATATATTCCTACCTAGTCTTTCTTATTTCAGTAAATGGCATTGCCATTTACTCATGCTGGAAAGTATGCAGTCATCATTGATTCTTCTCTACATTCAGTCCATTAGTGACTTCTGTTTGCTGTTGGTTCTCTTCAAAAATACACCCTGAGCCCATCTGATAGTCCAAGATATTACTTAGTTAAATATGGAGGGAACAAATGTTTATCATGTTATTCACTGAGAAATTAAAGTCTTATGGATTATTCTCATGCTTAAAATTTATTGTTTTATCTTTTTTCATTTCCTCATTATTACCTGATTAATGAAGAATAGGAAATATAAGATTCTCTGTGATAATTTAGATCAGGGGTCAGAAAACTATTGCTATAGGCCCTATGTGGCCTGCCCCAGGTTTTTGTAAATAAAGTTTTATTGGAACACAGCAAAGCCCATTCCTTCAAATATGCTCTGTGGTTGCTTTTTTGTTAAAACAGCAGAGTTGAGTAGTTGTGATAGAGGCCATATGATCCAATGAACTTACAATATTTATTATATGATTTCGTACAGAAAAGGCCTGATTTAAATAAATGCTGTAATACTTTAAAGATAGTGAATCTATAGTTTTAAAATTAGTGAATCTTTAAGTCATTATCATTCTTTTTTTCTACACCAGATGAGGTTACATTTCTAGGGTAGGTCAAAGCATGAAGATCATGAATGGAAAATAAAAATCTTGAGCATATATTTGACTTTCTATCTATCAAAAGTAATTTGTAAATCCTTCCAATACTTTTAAATGATAATGATTGATCAAACATTTTAAATATACCTAAGTTATTCAGTGTTTACTGTTGTACATTGAAGCCAAGAAAACAAATAACAAGACAAGAATAATAACAAGATGGCTATAGTAAGTTCTTACCTACCAATACTCACTTTAAATGATTATTTATCCAATCAAAAGACAAACAAAACAAAACAAAACAAAAAACAACTGTGTGCTACCTACAAGGGATTCACTTCACCTTTAAGAATGCACATAGGCTGAAAGTAAATCGATAGAAAATATATATTCCATGTAAATGGAAATCAAAAGAGAGTCGGGATAACTATACTTATAAAAAATAGACTTTAAAGTCAAAATGTAACAAAAGACAAAGAAAGTCATTATGTAATGGTAAGGGGGTCAATTTATCAATAGGATATAAAAATTGTAAATATACACCTAACATCAGAGCACCCAAGTACATTAAGCAAATACTAACAGACCTGAAGGAAAAAGTAGACAGCAATGCAATAATAGTAAGGGACTGCAATACTCCACAGTCATCTAGTATCCACTAGATGATCTAGTGGATAGATCATCTAGATAGAAAATCAATCAGGAAACACTGGTCCTGAACTACACTTTAGACAAAATGGACTTAACAGATATTACAGAATATTCCATTCAATAGTACCAGAATACACATTTTTCTTGAAAGCACATGGAACATTCTCCAGAGCACATCACATGAAGTCTGACAATTAAGTTCGCAAACTCAATTGTCCGACCTCGTATACTAGGTCACAAAACAAATCTTAACAAATTTATAGAGATTGAAATATCAAGTATCATTTCCAGTCATAATTGTATGAAACTAGAAATCAATGATCAGGAAAAAAACTGGAAAATTAATAAAAATGTGGAAACTAAAAAACATATTTCTGAACAAAGGAGAAATCAAAAAGTATTTGAAACAAACAAAAATGGAAAATAACATAATAAAACTTATGAGATGTAGCAAAAACAGTTCTAAGAGGGAAATTCATAGTGGTAAATACGTATATTAATAAAAAATATAGATCTCAAAAAAACAAACTAAGCTTACACTTTGAGGAACTAGGAAAAGAAGAACAAACTAAACCAGTTAGCGGAAGGAAGGGAATAACAAAGATAGGAGCTGAAATAAATCAAGTGGAGTCTAGAAAAACTAGAAAATAAATCAAGTAGAGACTCGGAAAAAGACAGCAAAACTAAGAGCTTTTTTTGGAAAAATAAACAAAGTTGACAAACTTATAGCTAGACTGACCAAGAAAAAAGGAGAAAAAAACCTCAAATAAATAATATCACAAATGAAAGAAAAGATATTACAACTGATACCACAAAAATACAAGGGATCATAAACAATTGCTATGAACAATTACATACCAAAAAATTGTATAACCTAGAAGAGGGGTCTGAAAACTTTTGAGATGGAAGAACCACCAGGGGTCAGCAAACTGCGGCCCGTTAACTATGACTCTGAAATAAAATTGAAAATGAAAATAAAACTATCATAGTTTCATTTATAAAAAATTTAAAGGATATTATTCACATAATGGTGATTATGTAAAAAGATATTTATGGCTCTCGAATAATTTTTAAATTGTTGTGAGGGACGGTATTGGCTCTTCCAGGGGTCGGCAAACTTTTGAGACGGAACATTCTCAAAGAGCCGCGTGTTGCTCGCGAGCCGCAGTTTGCAGACACCTGACCTAGAAAAAGTGCATAAATTCCTGGAAATATACAACCTCCCCAGACTGAACCATGGAGAAATAGAAAATCTGAATAGACCAATTATTAGTAAGGAGATTGAATCAGTAATCAAGTTTCCAAAAAAAATCCCAGGGCCAGGTGGCTTCATGGTTGAATTCTACCAAATTTTTAAAGAAGAATTAACATCAATCCTTCTCAGACTCTTCCCAAAAGCTGAAGAGAAGGGAACACTTCCAAATCATTTTATAAGGCCAGCTTTAGCCTTATACTAAAGCAAGATAAGGATATTACAAGAAAACAAAATTATAGGCAATATCCATGATGAACATAAATTCAAAAATCTTCAGCAAAATACTAGCAAACCTAATTCAACAGCACACTGAAAAGATCATACACCATGACCAAGTGGGATTTGTGTGTGAGATGCAAGAATGTTTCAACATAAGCAAATCAATACGAGTTATGTACCACATTAACAGAATGAAAGATAAAAATCATACAGTCATTTCAATAGGTGTGAAAAAAAGCATTTAACAAAATTCAACATCTTTCAAGATAAAAACTCAACAAATTAGGTATAGAAGAAATGTACCTCAACAGAGGAAAGGCCATATATGACAAGCTCACTGCTAATATTATACTTAATAGAGAAAAGCTGAAACCATTTCCTTTAAGATCAGGAACAAGGGTGCCCACTCATACCATTTTTGTTCAGCATAGTATTAGACGTCCTAGTCAGAGCAATTAGGCAAGACGAAGAAATAAAAGGCATTCAAATCAGAAAGGAAAATGTCATGTTTGCAGATGACATGATCTTATATATAAAAAAAACCCCTAAAGATTCCACAGAAAGCCATTAAAATAAACAAAGTTAGTAAATCTGCAGGTTACAAAATCAATATACAAAAACCGGTTTCTATATATTAACCATAAATTATCTGAAAGAGAAATTTTAAAAAAATCTCATTTATAATAGTATCAAAAGAATAAAATACTTAGGAATAAATTTAATCAAAGAAGTAAAAGACCTGTACGCTGAAAAGTATAAGACATTGATGAAAGAGTTGGAAAAGACAAAAATAAATAGAAAAATATCCCATATCATGGATTGGAAGAATTAATTGTTAAAATGTCCATACTACTTAAAGCAATCAATAGATTTGTTACCGGCCAACTGAGCAGCATCAACCCCCACCACTGAAAAACTTTAATGTTTCCTTTTCTATAGAAATGTTAAGTCTCCTCCCTAGTTCTTTAGTTACTTAGCTCTTGGGCTTTGATTGCTTTTCTGACCAGTTTGTGAATCTTGGATGGAAGATCCCCCTTGCTTCTTAATTGCTTTGTAAATTAGTTCCTGAATCTGAAACAATAGAAGTCTCCTACCCCTACTTCCGATAACTAGTTGAAGGCCTGAGACTTCCTAATACTCCCCAGGCCAGGAAGCTAAATGTCAAACCCATTCTGTGTCCAGACAACTGACTCCACCTGAGTGATGGACTGAATAACCACAAGTTTCATAGGAACTAACAGATTTATATTTTTGTCCTCATTCAGGAGCCTTGAGGATACAGGGGATACCCCAACACAAGCAAAGAAGCCAACGCGGTCTTCCAGGTGGAGCTCGAGACCCCTTTCTCTCATCTGAGACCAGCTAGGGTGAGAGTTCCGTGAACCCCAATGGGCAGGGACAGCTCTACGCCCCTGCCCAGCAGGAAGCAGATACAGAAGAAGAGACCTCCTGTCCCTCAGCTTCCCATAGAGATTTTATGGGGATCACGTCTCTCAAGGGGAAAACTAGGCAGGTAGTTAGAGGCAGGCATTGGGTCTCTGCATTCCTACACATCCACAGAGTGCAACCGCCTGAGGCACTTGGCCTCTCCACCCAAAACTCCCCGTTGTATTGTAATTACCTACCCCTGCAGGGAGAGCAAATGGGCACAAAATATCCAACTAGAACAGACCAGTCACTCACACCTACGCAGGACCTCTTGTTAATCACAGGTGCCAATCAAGTGGTCCTACTAAGAACAGCCCATCCTGGAGAAAAAGGATACAAACCCCAAGTCCTGGGAGGGAAGCCCGGGCTGCTGCTGCTGCTGCTTTTTCCCTGCTCCTTTTTACTGCTTCTTCCGTTTAAGCCTCACCTTTGCATGTGCCCCCTCCACACTCTGGTAATGGGCCCCTGACCATCCTCTAGTACTCAGGTCTACTTCTATTTCTAAATGTACTATCTCTTCTAATAAATTACTTATTCTACTGCTTTACTCTGGTATCTCGTTCAATTCTTTGCTCGAGTTGCCAAGGACCTGGACTTTGCGCCAAGAAAGGCCCACTCTCCAACAGCATATTCAATGTAATGCCTTTCAAAATCCCAATAGCATTTTTCACAAAAATAGAAAAAACAATCCTAAAACTCATATTGAACCACAAGAGACACAAAATAGCCAAAACAATCTTGAGAAACAGAAACAAAGCTGGAGGAATCCGACTTCCTGATTTCAAGCTACATTACAAAACCATAGTCCTCAAAACAGTTTAGTATTGGCATAAAATCAGACACATAGGTAAATGGAACATAATAGAGAGCCCAGAAATAAACCCACACATATAGTCAACTCATCTTTCACAAGCGTTCCAAGAACACACAATAGGAAAAGGACAGCCTTTTCCATAAACAGTGCTGGGAAAACTGGACAGCCATATGCTGGACCCCTGTCTTACGATAAGTACAAAAATCAACTCAAAATGGATTAAAGACTTGAATGTAAGACCTGAAATAATAAAACTCCTAGTAGAAAACATATGGGTAAGATCCTTAACATTGTTCTTGGCATGATGCACCAAAAGCAAATACAACAAAAGCAAAATTAAACAAGTGGGACTACATAAAACTAAAAAGCTCTGTGCAAAGAAGGAAACCATCAACAAAATGAAAAGGCAACCTATGGGAATGGGGGCAGGGCATATTTGCAAACCATATAGCCAATAAGAGGTTAATATACAAAATATACAAGGAACTCATACAACTCAATAATAGCAACTCCCCTACCCACCACCCACCAAAAACAAAAAAAAAAAAAAGCAAAACAAAACAAAATAACTCAATTTTAAAAATGGGCAAAGGGCCTGACTGAAGATTTTTCCAAAGAAAACTTATAAATAGCCAACAGATACATAAGATGCTCAACATCACTAATCATTAAGTAAATGCAAACCAATAACACAATGAAATATCACCTCACACCTGTTCTGATGACTGTTATCAAAGAGACAAGAAATAGCAAGTACTGGCAAGGATGCAGAGAAAAGGGAATCCTATGCATTATTAGTGTGAATGTAAATTGTTACAGCCATAATGGAAAACAGTAGTATGGAAGTTTCACAAAAGATTAAAACTAGAATGACCATTTGATCCAGTAAACCCACTTCTGGGTATATGCCTGAAGGAAACAAAAATCATTATTCCAAAGACATATCTGCACTTTTATGTTCATTGTAGCATTATTCACATAGCTGAGATATGGAAATAAGTGTCTCTCGATAGATGAGTGGATAAAGAAAAGGTGATACACACACACACACACACACACACACACACACACACACACACACAGGAATATTATTCAGCCAGAAAAAAGAAGCAAATCCTGCCGTTTGTGACAGCATGAACCTGGGGCACATTACGCTAAATGAAATAAACCAGACAGGGAAAGACAAGGACTGTATGATCTCATTCATATATTGACTCCTAAGAAAAAAGGTCAAGACTGTGAAACAGAGTAGATTGAAGGTTGTTCAGGGTGGGTAGAAGGGAAATGGGGAGATGTCAGTCAAAGGGTATAACTTACAATAAAAGATGAATAAGTCCTGGAGATCTAATGTACAGCATGGTAACTATAGTTAATAATACTATGTCATATACTTGGAATTTGCTAAGAGAGTAGATCTTAAACATGCCCACCACATAAAACAAATGGTAACTATGTGAGGTGATGGATGAGTTAATTAGCTTGATCGTGGTTATCATTAAACATGTATACATTTATTAGTTCCTCAGCTTGTACATTTTAAATATGTTTGGTTTTATTTGTACATTATACCTCAATAGTTAAAACTGGAAAAAAATATGTTATTACCCTCATGGTCTCATTTTGCTTTAAAAAGATGTTTTTATTCATCATGAATATGAATTCAAATGTTTGGATGGATATAAGAACCAAATGCGACAGAAATTTAAGACCATCTTTCCCTCTAACATGAAAAATTTGACACTTTGTATTGCATTGGATAAATTACCAAATATTTCCTAGACCCTGAGGTTGTATATTTTATAATGTGCCTGTTACATAGTTGCCTTGATTGGTTTTCTGAAATAGTTAATTGAACTTTTTAATATATGCATATATGAATTTATATGCCTCACAGTGAGAGAGCATAAATTATTTCATTGCACTTATGAGTTTCCTGTAATTCTAGTAAGTTTCATGATTAAGGCAGATATTTTCTTGGAAAAAAAACTAGAAGAAAATCAAAATCCCTTGGCTTTTGAGAGTGAATTTCATTACATGGTTGGATCTAAAATTATGGGGTCAAGAAATGTAGTTTATGTTGGGAAGTATATTAACAGTAGAAATAATGTTCAGTAAGTTTACTTCCCAACTTTCAAACAAACTGTGTGTCAGATTGGCTGACTGTGATACTGAAGCTCAAACAGCTAAACACATCATCTTATGACTCATTTCCTCTGGTTAATCACTGAGTCATAACTCTTCTTTGTTCATCATATCTGTGCAAGAGGTCTCAAGATCAACACTAAAGTACCTCATGTTCTTTGTAAGTAGGTAGAGAGGTATCTAAGTACATCCCCATTTTTTTTTCAAATATATTAAATTAAGTGATTTGATCGACAGCAACATGAGGTATCATTAAACATTGACTAGATGGTTCAGGCTTTTCCTCCTTATTTTCCTATCTTGTAAACTTTTTCTCCTTTAAACTCTCTCTAGCCTTCATATCACCCTTTCTTCCTCTAACACAATTCAAGTAAACTAACCTTGTTGACTGGAACTGATTTGAACTTTGCCCGTGTCTGAGATGAAGTTTTGAAACTGAGTCATACATCCACTCCTTTTCAATGGTTGTTTCCCTTTAGCTACCTGACAATGATCGCACCCACTTCTTGGATTTAGTTTCTGCACCAAAATAATAATTTCCTTTTCTGTCATGTCCTAATGCCCCTCCAACCAGCCAGAAAGTCTAGTTGCTGAGATGGGATGATAGAACCATTCTAAAGAGGACAAGGTAGCAGTATTCCAAACACAAAGGTAGAAGCCTGTGAAGTAGAGGGCTTGAATTCATTCTTGTATTATAATGAGGATAATAAAAGCATTCGCTTGATAGATGTGTGCAGACTTTATAACTCTGTCCATCTCCATTTCTTCTATTGGAGAGAAGGAAATCTTAGAGCAAATTTTGTTGAATGCAGGAAAGAGGAGAAATAATGTGATCTGAATTTTATGGAATTGGGAGACCTCAAAATATGCTAAGAATATATTGGGACATATTTTCTAAGAGTATTTGCAATGAACAAAAAACTGGCTTCTTAATCAGAATAAATGTCATTTGGAGATAAGAAAGAATCTCTGGGAAAGGATAAGATTTTGGGTCCATCCATATAGCTTAGGTCTTGGCTTGTTCCAACAGTCCATAAAAAATCATTTGGAAGAATACATCACAGAGTTTCTCCTTCTTTAGGACAGCAATGACATTATTTGGTGAACATTTAAAATCCATAATCAGATAAACAGCCTTTCTCCTTCAGTACATGCTGTGAGCGTGGCTCCTTTTCAACAATTTTATGAAGAGTAATATGTTGCCTAAAGTTAACAACACTGTATTGTGCATTAAAAAAGATTTGTTCAGAGTGTAGATAACACATCATGTAACACTCACACGTGCGCACACACACACATACACATAACAACAACAACAAAGGATGAAAAAACAAAGGGGCAAGAGGAAACATTTGGA
The DNA here is from genome assembly GCA_033961575.1 of Aselliscus stoliczkanus. NCBI lineage: Eukaryota > Metazoa > Chordata > Mammalia > Chiroptera > Hipposideridae > Aselliscus > Aselliscus stoliczkanus. The sequence goes on along the minus strand of CM066731.1, from coordinate 164,580,890 downwards.
GGTGATGAATACCCTTATTATCTTGACTGTAGTGATGGTTTCATGGGTATATGCATATGTCCAAACTCATCAAATTGTATACATGAAACATATGCAGTCCTTTGCATATGAATTATACCTCGATAAAGTTGTTTAAAAAAAGTAATGTGTTAACTCAGCAGGAAAGGCTATGCTGACAACATGTTAGAAAAAGTAAGACTGAAATAGAGAGAAGGTAGTTATGGGGATGGGATGGGGTGTTCAAAATATGTTGCCACACCACTAAGGACACAGATGCCCTGACCCTTGTCCCCACCCAGTCCCAAGTATTACTCCCCTTGAAGTTAGAATTACTGTGCCTTGAATGACAATGAGGGTACAAAAGGTAACAGGTGACTACCACCTGTAACAGGAGAACAGTGTGAGAGAACTGTATGTACTCTCAGTGTGGGTGAAATGGTCCTTGGCCTTCCTCTCAGAGCTGACCCTGGAAGCCACTGTGTCAGAGAATTACTCTCCTGGCCTGAAGGTCCAGGCTGGCGTTGTGCCATACACGTTGGCAGACAAATCCTATCATCTTGCTGTATTGCCGTTGTAAAATGCACTTTGTTTTCTTCTATGCTGAATAAAACTGATCTCTCAGCTTTTCTGAGGTTCTCTTAACATCGATGAAAATGTTTATTTTGAAACACCAGGGGCCAGATCACAGTGTGGCCTAGATTGAGTCATAAAGAGGGAGATGAATGCATTACCTGTTCCTTAATGAAAAGTGTGGGTATGAGATCTTGAAGTTCACATGATTCACAAGAAATAAATGAAAAGGACAACCTTTTGGAACAGTATCAATTCCATTGGTTTTTCTAACACCTGGTAATTTCAAAGCTTCAATTTCATTTGGGTTCTGCAAGTTTAGTGAAGGAAGATCAGTTTCTATGGAGAATCATTTCCCTTAAATAGATGAACTAATAACTGGTACTAACGACAACAACATCTTTTAGCTATGGAAATCATACTTTTTATTTGGTAACTTTTAAAAACATGCTACTCTCTCAAAAATATTCAGTGTCTCACAGTGTCCGTGAGATTGACAGTCATGGTGGATGCTCATGCTTATTTTAGAGACTGGATACCTAAGAAAAAGAAATGTTGGAAAACATTATCAAGTAGTGACCACAATATCCGAGTCCTTACAGATGGCTGGGTCCCACCCAGATCTACTGAATCTGTATTTCTGGGGGCAGAGTCTGGCTTCTGTAATTTGGAAAGCCCCGTTCTTCTGAAGGGCTGCCTGGGTTCTTCCATGGAATGGATTATGGAGGAGGGTTATCAATTAGGAATTCAGAAAGCATTTGTGGGCTTCTTAAAGACATCAGTGGCCCAGGGTCTTTCCATTGTTCTACTTCATCAACTGTAGTAGTGTGTTGGTCTTTTGCCTTACACTTGCCCCTCTGTGATCACAAGAAAGGCATCACATCAAGTCTCGAGGCAGAAAGAATAGGGAAGGGGTGAAGCCGGAGCATCTACTTTATAAAGAAGTAAGGGTTTCCCAGTTCCCTTACGAGCAGTCTAGCTCTTGTGAGCTATTCGCCAAATCGGGTTACAGTGCCATCCTGTTGCTAGTAGCTATGTGTGAGCCTACAAAACGAGTATTTACCTTTCCTGGCATCTACAGTGGAAGGCAAAGGAGAAAGGGGCTAGAATTGGCTGTTGGGTAAACCAATCAACAAACAGTGTGTGTCATGGCATGTCCCAGTTTTACAGGGCTTGACCTTGAATGACAGAGGGACAAAAATGAGCCCCAATGAAAGAAATTGGGGAAGTACTGTTCTAAAACAATAATTTCCAAGTTTTCAGAATCATTTCAAACTTGTTGAAAGCTGGGGTCTGCCCCTGAGCCCCACACATCCTAATTCATTAGTTTTGGGATAAGGAGATTTATCTTTCTACTAATATTCTGAGATGATTCTGATACAGAAAGCCTGTGGGTCACACATTTAGAAACAACAGTTTTGATAGGCTAAAATTAGCTCAGTGGGTGTTTAACTGGCTGAATGTTAGAACAATGGGAAGCTTTTTAAAAAATGTCAAAGCAGTGATTGTGCCTGGGTCCTGTTTTCAACTAATTAAATCAGAACATCTGGGGTTGAAAGAGCAACATCATATACAATCTTTCTGCAGTCAAGGATGAGAATCGTTGACTTAAATATTCCATTGACAAACTTCTTGTACAAACAATGAAGCCAGGGACAACTGGGGTGGCAGAAAGATGTACCAACCTCTCCATACTGGCTCTTGGAAATCTGAGAGGAGCAGATAGAAAAGAGAGAGCAAAACAGTCCGGCAACCTCAGGTAAGGGAAATAGTAACTGATATGCAAGAACTCAATAGTAAAAGCTGAGGCATCTCAAACAGCTCAGTCTTTCTTATCTTTAAATCCTGATTTTAAATTCTAGTTTCAGATGCAGGCCTTTAATACTACATTCCAACCTCTGGAACAGTGAGGCCCATTTCTGTTGTTTAAGCCACCCAGGTGGTACTCTGTGATGGCAGCCCTAGCAGACACGGGTATTATTTTGACAGGCAACCCTTAGGAAGAAAGTCTACCTGGTGGGAGGAAGAGCATGAGGAAAGACACAGAGGTAAAGGCATGTGGTGGTAACAGGTGTGAGGTAGCTGTGACACAATCAATGTGTGTGCCTGGGAGAAGGTAGCGAGTGGCCAGAAAAGTATGTTTGGGAAGATGGTGAAAAGCCTGCAATTCCTTGTGAAGGGCTACGGACCTTTCCCCTTGGGTACTGAGGAGCTGTTGAAGGTTTCCAGTGGAGGAGGGTGAGATGTTTGGAGCTATCCAAATTGTTTTTATCTACATGGAACACTTTTGGAGGAACATACTGCAGACATGCTCATGGAACCCAGTGTGAGGAAACTGAAAAATTCACCTTAGCCAGTAAATGATGCAGTTGTATTTCTGTTCGATTCTGCCACTTCTATCTAATACTCAATGTCTCACCTTCAGCAAATCTCATTGTGCTGCTTTGCAGGAGCTGTATCCTAACAGACCCACTGTCCCTTAATTGTTCCGGAAATTAACTACCCAGACTTTTCAGACTCCTAGTTTCCTGAATATAGTTGGCATATGTGCAGAGGAACTTGCCATTATGGGCATTTAAAAGGAGAGGGACTGTTTTATAGACCAAAAGGAACAGTTTAGTTTGTAGTACACCTCATTTTCCATCAGTGCCCCGATCTGGAAAACCAGGGTAACGATGTAGAATCTATCTCACGTGTTTGTTGTGAAGATTAAATAAGAAGACCCATGTAATAGGCAAAGAGTGCTCAAAAAAGATTAGGTACGATTATTACCGGTAGGACTGAAGGAGCTGGGATTCAAACCATTGCTTTTTGGCTCCAGGTTCTGTATTCTTCCTACCCCACTGCTCTGTTTTTGTAAGATGTTGATCTGTAACAACAATAACCTTTATGTTTTCCTCCGCGTGGGTTTTTATCATTACTTCTCTCTCCTGACACGTTTTGGCAGTACCTTTCCATACCCTCCTCATTCATGACAGATGTTGACAAGACTCAAGGGGTTCTCCAGGCCTCAGAGAGGGCTGAGAGCTGTCAGTGTAGTAAATACGTGGGGAGTGGGCTGCTGGAGCTTCCCGCGGTCACATCGCTGCTGGGTCTCAGCTGAGCAGATTTGCTGTCTACAGAGGCTGGTGAATCCTGGGGAGGCGGTGAAGTCTTGCCTGCAGTCTGGAGACTGCACCCTGTTGCAGATCGCAAATGCTTGAAACTCGCTGAAAGAGGCTTTCTCTTAGGGCGTCTCAAAATGTCATTCTCATGAGTGCTAGCACCAAATTATGGCAGGAGAGTAAAAACAACTGGGCATCTGGTTAAACATGAAACTTAACATCTGGTGAGACGTGTGTTCCTGCCGGGGGCTCTTCCTGTTTGCCTCCGCAAGTGATATTTATAAGTAGAAGATCTGGGCATGGCATCCCGGCAGATGGTCCATTGCTTAAAGGGTTTGATATCCATGGTGACCAAAGTCCATAGAGAAAGCCGTACCTAGTAATGACTTTCTCTAAAGGTAAAACATTCTAGCATCAGCTGACCTCTGTATTAGTCAGGAGAGCTAGGTTATTGCAGCAGTGACAAGCATTTCCCCAAACATTAGCGGCTAACACAACAACATAGCTTCATTGATCACTGTTATTTGGCAAAAATCCGGCAAGTTTATAGCTCTTCTCCTCCTTAGTAATATTTTCTTTCTATTGAATGTCTTCAATGTGACAATCACGAGACTAGAACTTTGTGTATATCTTCTTTAATCTCATACAGCTCTGTGAGGTAGGTGTTATTATCTCCTTTTTGCAAATATGAATTTGAGACAAAAGTTGAGTAAGTAAGTGGCAGACGGTTTTAGATCCAAATTTTTCTAGTTCTAATCCTGTTATTTTTAACTACTGTTTTGAACATAACCCTCAGGTTTTAATTTTTAAATGGAAATCCACTAATGTTATCTTTCCAATATTCCTAAGGGTAAGGAAAATTCAAATGTCATTATTCTGCTATAAAGATTGGCAAACGAAGGCATGAGAGATCTTCCTCTTTACCTCTCCTGCCCAATACATGTCGTGACAAAGTTGGAAATAGAACCTAGAACAGTGTTCTCACAACAGAATCATCCTGTTTATCTTGTGCATATGCAGGTTCCAAAGCTCCCCCAGTTGCTGGGGCGATTCCCATTTTGGTAGTAAAAGAAGGGCACTGTGGCATTTACTGACCTGGGTCTTCAATTCTCCCAGCGCTATTGTCACTAGGCCACATGGTCAGTGAAAGTTGAAAACGATTGAGGACACATTTGAAACTCTGCAACTTTGCCAATGTTGTTGCCCAGACAGAGTGCCTGAACGTGAAGGTTAACTTCGAGAGCATCATGGAATTGCTGACTGAACTCTAATCATTGCATTAGCTATGTGGGAATAAACCATCACTCTCTCCACAGTATATTCACATCTAGATTTCTGAGAAGGCAAGTAATAATCAGTAATGAGTAATGTTAACCTTTGTAATATCATTATAGAGTTCAAAATGCCTGGTCACCTCTGTGCCTTATTTTTAAATGTCATTTGTATTGATATGGAAGTTGTGTGTTTATAACTCAAAAGAACTGCTCAGTTGGGTGAGGTAGGGGACTGAAAAAAATATCAGATTGGTGATTCAAAGGCAAAAATATCTGCTGGATTATTTAAATCTTTCCTATTTAAAGTATGGGTGTTTAGACATTGTGGCAAGATATGCTTCAAAATAACGATTACCAACTTTGATTTTTTTGCTGAAATGTCATTGGGTGACTGCAGATTAATTTACCAAAAGTTGATTTGATTGTCGTTTTTACTTCCTAAGTTAGTGTTTTCGAATCAGCTTTCCATTAATTTTTAAGAGCTGGAGAACTTTTGAAAGGTGCAGGTTCTCAGGTAAACCCAGGGAATCTGTTTTAATCTACCACCTTGGGTCACTTTTGCCCTCATCCACAGCCCACCATCAACCTACCTGTAAGTTAATGACTCCCAAAGAGTTGACCTGTAGGGTTGCATTAACCAGATTCTGTCTCATTTAACACTAACTCTCCTTCATCAGAGCAAATGTCACAGCTTTTTATTTACTTACTTACTGAACATTCCTAAAATTCTACTTTTGCTTTTTCAGTAGCAGTGACCCATTGTAACCTAACACGCACTACCCAGCCATTCCTGAGTTTAAAAAGATAATACACTTCTGTGCACAGCAGACTAAACAGATTAATGAAGGAAACCTTGGGAAATGAGACTTTCATCTAAATGATACATACCTCACTGAGGGATGATAATGAATGGAGTGGGACTTATTCTGCCCAGCAATTTTGTTTTGCCCCTTTATCTGACACTTGTTAAAAAAAATAACTGCTTTCTGCCTTTTTGAAATTTTCTTATATCAGGGAAATGAGACATACATAATTCCTTGGGGGGGAAATAAAAAACTGCCCATACCCATAACTTCCCTAATTCTTTACAGGATATCAGAGGAGACGTTTTAATCACTGGTTTAATATTTTAGAAGTATAATCGGTCACTTGCTCAGACATGGTTTGATTTGCATAACTTAATTTTTTTAAAAGTTTACAACATCAAAATAATTAAATGATTGTTAGAACTTTTTTTTATATTAATAGTATAGAGATTGTATACACATATATTTATATAGAGAGATATGTAAGTAACATGACATGTAACAAAATTTAAAAATTTTAACATAAAATAATACTATATACAGATATGATATATAAATATTATTCTGTCCCCAAATTAGAAATATACTACAGTTCACAGGTTCATTTGGAAGTCAGTTACTTGGAATTTGGAAAAATGCATTATTTCTGATATTATGTTACTTATTATATTATAATACCTGTATACTTTATAAAAATGATATATATTACATTTTAAATTATATAATAATTTATTTTTGCTGTAACATATCATTATATTATTATTTTCTGATTTTACAAAAGGTGGATAATTCCATAGTTAGTTCATATTGAAAGGGGTTCTTAGTTTGTTTTTGAAATAGTTTATTCTTGGCAACAACATTTTCCCACTATTTTTCATTTCTACCACTTAATAGCACAGCTAAGCTATAAGGTAAATATGTTTTGATGGTCTCATTGAGAAACACAACTAATATCTATTACACAGTTATAATATAAAATGTCCTATAATGACAAGGGAACACAGTGGCTTGGGAACTGTTTCTTCCTCTGGAGGGGAATTGGCAGATGTCTAGCTTTTTGGACTAAGGATCCCTCCATGTGGCATGGTCCAGCTGATGGTTTGTGTGGATATTTAAAAACCCTATTTTATAAACAATGGAGACTGCTTTAATAGCAATGATAATGATGAAATAATCATCATAAAAACAAGAATAACATCTACTATGTTTTTTTATATGCAGGCACTGGATTAAGACAAAATATTTTGTATCACTAATCACAACAACTTTATGAGGAAACTGAGCCTGAGGGAGGTTGGTTGACTTGCTTATCACCCCAGTGAGCAAAGATCATTGAGAAAAGCCAGGAATTGATCCAGCCTGCCTCATTCAAAAGCATGTGCCTTCTCCAGTGTGATCTAATATCTGCTTATATTTCTATTTAAGGAAAAAGAATTACGCAAGTTATCCATTTTGCACAAAAAAATGGTAAATAAGATCAGTATGTAGGAAAAAATATCACTGATAATCTTACCAAAACTCACTGCTGTTAGAGCCCTTTCTATAATTCCATCACCTGCAACATTAAATGCAGAATCTTTCCTTAAAGAGCCCACATCAATAAATTTAGCCTGATCCAACTTTAAGTTCCTTCCACCATTATCCCACACACTTAGTATCCATTCCTGTACATGTTCCATAGACTCCTGCTTGCATAAATTAAAAAACTCATGCAGTTTAAAAGAAATTGAAGAAGACACCAAGAAATGGAAAGGCATTCTAAGTTCATTGATTGGAAGAATCAACATAGTTAAAGTGGCCATATTACCCAAAGCAATATACAGATTTAATACAATCCCCATCAAAATCCCAACATTTTAAAAGAAATAGAACAAAAAAATCATCAGATTTGTATGAAACGCCCCCAAAACCCGGAATATCCAAAGCTATCTTAAGAAAAAAGAACAATGCTGAGGTATCACATTCCCTGACTCCAGCTTGTACTACAGGGCAACAATAATCAAAACAGCATGGTATTGACAGAAAAGCAGACACACAAACCACTGGAATAGAACTGAAAACCCAGAAATAAACCCACATAAATATGGACAGATAATTTTTGACAAAGGAGCCAAAAACATACAGTGGATAAAAGAAAGCCCCTTCAATAAATGATGCTGGGAATATTGGAACACAACATGTAAAAGAATGAAACTAGACTGCTATCTGTCACCATGTACCAAAATTAACTCAAAACGGATCAAAGACCTAAACATAAGACCTGAAACAATAAACTGCATAGAAGAAATCATAGGTACTAAACTTAGCGACCTTTAGTTCAAAGAGGATTTTATGAATTTGACCTCAAAGGCAAGGGAGGTAAAAGCAAACTAAAAAACTTCTGCACAGCAAAAGAAACCATTGACAAAATAAAGAGGCAACCAACAGAATTAAGGAAGGTATTTGCAAACAATACCTCTGATGAGGGGCTAATATCCAAAACATATAAGGAACTCATACAACTCAACAACAAAAAAACAAAGAATCCAATTAAAAAATGGGCAGAGGACATTTCTCCAAAGAGGACATGCAGATGGCCAACAGACATATGAAAAGGTGCTCAACATCACTAATCATCAGAGAAATGCAAATAAAAACCACAATGAGATATCACCTCACACCAGTTAGAACGGCTATCATCAACAGGACAAATAATAGCAAGTGTTGGAGAGGCTGTGGAGAAAAAGGAACCGTCATACACTGTTGGTGGGAATGCAGATTGGTGCAGCCTCTGTGGAAGGCAACGTGGAGGTTCCTCAAAAAATTAAGATTAGAATTACCGTATGACCCAGAAATCTCTCTCCTGGATATAAACCCAAAAAAATCTGAAAACACATATCTGTAAAAATATATGTTCTCTGATGTTCACTGCAGCTTTATTTACGGTAGCCAAGACAAGGAAACAACCAAAGTGCCCTTTGATAGATGATTGGATAAAGAAGATATGGTATATATACCCATTGGAGTATTACTCTGCCATAAGAAAAGATGAAATAGTGCCATTTGCGACAACATGGATGGAACTTGAGATTATTGTGCTAAGCGAAACAAGTTAGACAGAAAAGGTTGAGAACCATATGATTTCCTTACTATGGGATATAAAACTGAAAGCAACAAAGGAATAAGATAAACAAATAAATAAAGAAAACCTCACAGACATAGACAATAGTTTAGTGGTTACCAGAGGTTAAGGTGACAGAGGGGTGGTAGATGAGGGTAAATGGGATCAAATACATGATGATGGAAGGAGAACTGACTCTGGGTGGTGAACACACAATGTGATATATAGATGATGTCTTACAGAATTGTACACTTAAAACCTATGTAATTACTAACCATTGTCACCCCAATAAATTTTAATTAAAAAAATTAAAAACTCAAGTAGTTGTTTTGGAGTGTAGCATACCTCCTAATTGGTCACATTTTGTACCTCACCTTTAGGGACCTGTTGGGACTTGAGTCTACTATAGTTGTAGATGTAGAAGTCAAGGAGAGTGGTGGGGTGAGTCCTGAAGACACTCAGAATTGTCTTTCATGGCAACTGCCTTGGGGGAGGCCTTTACTGTTTCCTCAGGCAGTGCAGGGTTAATCCACTCAGAGGATGGTAGAGCGGCCACTCTCAGTGTGGGTGGAGAGGCTGATGCTACTGGGGATAGACAGACTGCTTCCACTAGCAAAGAAGACATCAGAATTTAGGAGAAAATTTCTCCTCACTCTATATAAATTTTTCTACTATTTTTTTTTTTTTTTTTTTTAGGGCAGTGTCACTGGCCCTCATATGTGGGACCCGAACCAGGGCCGCTGGCTTCCCAAGCCAGCGCTTAACCACTGCGCCACTCGGCTGGCCTTCTACTATTTTTTGATATTGATGTTTTAATCCCTTTGGAATTTATTTTGTTAAGAGAAGAAAGGTAAGAAACTCTTTTGCTATTTTATACTTTTTAGAGAACTTTAACATACATGAAGCCATTTTATACTTGTGAAGCACACAAGAGATATATCATTTCTTGTGTTTTAAGCATATGAACACAGTAATTCAGAGATTTCAAGTGACTTGCCTATAGCATCACATTTACTAATAGCAGAATCAGGCCTGGAGTCTAGATTATGGTCATTTTCCGAGAATGCTTCACACCCCATCATCTTGCTTCTCAGTTGGTATTAGTTACAGATAATCCTCTTTCCTGTGGTACTTTTATTGCTCACTGGAAATGAATCTGGTCATCAAGTTTATTAAATCATTGCTGAACGCAGTTTATTACATTACTGTTGAGAATTACAGCCTTTTGAGGTCCCTTGTCTGTCACGAACAGTGTGACCTCAAGCCAGTTATTTCATCTCTAATCACAATGACAATAATTATTGACATAAGTTGACACCTTCCATGTGCTGGTGCCATGTTAAACTCTTAACATGGAATGCCACTTAATCCTCACAAAAAGCACATATGACTAGACACTATCATTAAAATGGTATATAGCATAGCAACTATTTTCCAATTTTTGAGTTTTTGGCCCCCCTTTACACTCTTAAAACTTATTGAGGACCCTAAAGAGCTTTTGTTTATAGTTTATATCTATTGACATTTACCTTGTAAACATTGAAACAGAAAAAAAATGATATTTGTTTACTAATTTCTTTAAAGAAGAACAATAAATTGTAAACCCACTATTTGTCAAGTTAAACATCATTTTTCTAGTGAAAAGCAGCTATAATTCCCGAAAATGTCACTCTTTTTCATTTTTTCAATGTCTCTTTGATGACAGCCTTACGAGACAACTGCAGGATTCTCTTTTCTTTTTTCTACGTTTAATTTGTGGCAACATCAAACATCATGTAGCCTGTGTAACATTCATGATAGAATGAGAGTAAAAAGGATGAATAACATCTTAGTATTGCTGTTAAAATAGTTTTGACCTCATAAAACCTCTGAAAGGCTCTTGTGTTTCTCTATAAAGAATCATAGCAGAGCTGGCCGAGTGGCCCATTGGTTAAGAGTTGGCTTGGAAGCGTGAGCTCTGAGCAGCAGGGCCGCCGGTTTAGATCCCACATGGGCCAGTGATGCTGCGCCCTCTACAGCTAAGATGGTGAACAACAGCTCCACCTGGAGCTGGGTTGTCATGAGTGGGCGGCGAGGGCATAGGCTGCAGTGGGGCTGCCGTAAGCTACCATGAGTAGCCAGCAGCCAGTATGAGTGGCCAGGAGCTAGCATGAGCTGCTGTGAGCTGTTGTGAGTGCTGTCCAAAGGCTGGTGACTGATCTGCCTCAGCCGAAAAGAGCGCAATGATCATAATACCAACATGGGCCAGTAAAGCAATGTCCTCCACAACTAGACTGAAGAACAAAAAAGATAGCAACGTGTCTGTTCCCCTGCCCCAATTCCCCAACGCTGTTCCCTCCCCAATCCCCCCCACCAAAAAAAATCTAAACAAAAAATATAAAAGAATCATAGCAGTATAATGTAGTGGAAAAGGAACTGAGGTTCACGCTGGAGCTGGAAGTCTGGTTTGAATTCCAATTTCACTATTTACTTGCTGTGTGATATTGGGCAAGTTATTTTGCCCTTTTTACTGTAGTTTTTTATGTGTAAAATGGGGGTTATGTAGTGAGGACTGAATCAATTAAAATATCCAAAACATACAAAACAATGTTTGGAAAAACATAAGCACTTTATATGCAATATCTACATTATTATTATTATTATTATTATTATTATTATTACATTGAGAAAGCTGAGGCTTGGTGATTGACCTCATAGGTTGAGATTTGGACCACATTTTTATCAGATTTTAGCTGTGACATTTTTTAACCTTTGAGAGCCTAAGGTTCCTCATCTGGACGATGAGACAAACAAAAGTAGCTACCCTACAGAGTTGCAGTAAGCTTTAAATGACACAACACATGTCAAATACTTAGCACAGTGACTGCAATTTAGGAAACACTCACTATGTGTTTGTGGTTACTACTGATGTAATTGTTACTACTATCAACTATGACCTTTTATGTATGTGTAAGTAGGTACATGCTCACACACACTCAGAATATCATCTTATAGCCGATAGGGACAAGCAAACAAACCACAGTGGAACCAAAACAGGTTAGTCAGCTTCATCAGGCATCGGGTCTACCAGGTTTCACTGGGATGCTCTGAAATGGACAGCAAACTTTGCCTTTTATTAATATTCAGAAGCAGGGACCTATGGATGTTGATCAAATAGCAATCTCCTAAGAACTATAATTATTTAAATACTAGCAGATTTTCATAAAAAGCTCTTCTTATTTTGTTTTTTCTTAGGAAGCTCTGAACTATTGCCTATTGACAATACAATTTGAATACTCCAACTCGGACATGGCTGAAGGGCTGACTGGTCTTCTGAAATGATGGTTTTGTATTAATTAGAAATTAAAGCAGCGTGTCACTTCACATGTAAAGCTGGATGTGCTCTGTCTAAACACCCTCCCCTGATCATTAAAATGTGATATGTAGTCCCAATTGAGTTTGACTTGTTTGTTTTTGTCATAGATATTACCTCAGGAAGTTTGTCTTCAGTGCAAATTATTACTTATAAATTTTTTTTTAAGTTTCAGAAAAGGAGTTTATTAGAAATAAAAATACATTTCAAAGAAGCAGCAATGAGAGAAAAAGTAGAGAATGGCTCAAGGGCCATTATTAGAAAAGAAAGTACACTCCAAAGAATTTGGAGCAGGCCGAGCAAAGGAAGCTTCAAAGGCCTATTACTTATAAATTTTAACTTCTATATTATAGCCTTTTAGCAAGAGGAGGGAAATAAGCCACAACACTCTTGTTTTGTAGATAAAATAAATTCTATTTAAAGATGTTACGAATTGTTTGGAAGGTGCCTTAAGAAAAACACTCAGGTAATATACAAATTTCCATAAACATCCAGAGTTTTTAGATAAAATACAAATAAGAAACTTTTTTTTTTTTAAACATGGCGGGCTGTCCAAGTGGCTCAGTTGGTTACGAGCTCACTCAAGAGTGCAAGCTAAGCTCTGAGCAATGGCGATTCGATGCCAGCCTGAGCTGAGTTGCTGTTGAGCTGACAACAGGTGGCAGGATGGCTCAGCTAAAAATAATAAAAAAATAAAATAAATAAAAAAAATAATAAAAAAAATAAACATGGCTATATTAGTCAGGGTTCTCCAGAGAAACAACAAATAGGATGTGTGTGTGTGTGCCTTTTCCTTGAAGAAGCCAGCCTTTTTCTTAAGGCCTTCAACTGATGGGATGAGGTTCAACCACATTTTGGAGGGTATCGGCTTTATTTAGAGTCCACTGATTTACACATTAATCTCATCTGAAAACTACTTTCACAAGGACATCTGGACTGGCATTTGACCAAAAATCTGGGTACTGTGGACTAGCCAAGTTGACATGTAAAATTAACCCTCACGGTAGCTAATTTCACCAGAAAAAAAAGGGGGGTGAAATGTACACACACTAGACTTCTAGAGAATGCTGAGAGTCAGAACATAGGAGCCTCCTACTGGACATCACTGGACCCGGTCATGGCATGGGCTACGATAGGACAGAGGACAGTGGGTGTTTTTGGTTTGTTTTTGTTTGACTACAATCATCTTTAAACCCATTTTTCATTTAATATTTTTAACAGCTTTATTGAGGTGTAATTGATACATAAAAAATTGCACGTATTTAATGTACACAATTTGATACATTTGAACAAATGCATACACCCATGAACCCATTACCACAATCATGGCGATAAACAGATCTATGACCTTCAAAATGTTCTCATGCCCATCCATTTTTTTGTGTGATAAGGACACTTAACATTGTTAAAAAATTTTTTAAGTGCACAATACACTATTGTTAACTATAGGCACTGTGTTTACAGCAGATCTCCAGAAATTATTCATCTTGCATAACTGGAAATTTATAGCCATTGAAAACAACTTCCTATTTTCTGCTGTCTCCAACCCCTGGCAACCGCCATTCCACTCTCTGCTTGTATGAGTTTGACTGTTTTAGATTCCTCATATAAGTGAAACTAGGCAATATTTGTTCTGTGACTGGCTTGTTTTTGTCAACATAATGCTCTTCAAGTTAATCCAAGCTGTTGCAAATGGTAGGATTTATTTCTTTTTTAAAGCTGAATAATATTCCATTGTATGTACATTCATCCATTGATGGACGCTTAGGTTGTGTCCATATCTTTGTTATTGTGAATAATGCTGCAATAAAAATAGGGTTCCAGTATGCCTTCCAATCCTGATGTCAATTCCTATGGACATATATCCAGAAATGGATTGCTGAATCATATGGCAGCTCAATTTTTTTAATTTTTTGAGGATCCTCCATACTATTTTCCATTGCTGCTGCACCATTCTACAATGCCACTGTGTACAAACATTTTAATTTTCCACATCCTCAACAATACTTGTTAGTATTATTTTTTTATATATAATAGCCACTCTAACAGGTGTGAGGTGATACCTCATCATGGTTTTGATTTGCATTTCCCTGATAATTAGTGATGTTGAGCACCTTTTCATATACCTGTTGGACATTGGTATGGTTTTGGAGAAATGTCTGTTCAGGTTGTTTGCCCATTTTAAAATTAGGCTAGTAGGCATGGGTTTTTTTGTTGTTGTTTGTTTTGTTTTTTGTTTTTTTGTTGTTTTGCTATTGAGTTATAGGAGTCGCTAATATATTTTGGATATTAACAACTTATCAGACATATGGTTTGCAAATATTTTCTCCCATTCTGTATGTTGCTTTTGTATTCTGTTGGCAGAAACTTTAAGTTTGATGTAGTCCCACTCATCTATTTTTGCTTTTGTTGCCTGTGATTTTGAGATTATATAACAAAGCATTGCCAAGACCAATATTAAGGAGCATTTCCTCTATATTTTTTCCTAGAAATTTTACAGCTTTAGGTCTTAAGCTTAAATTTTTAATCCATTTTGAGTTCATTTTTTTTTTTTGAGGGCAGTGTCACTGGCCCTCACATGTGGGACCCGAACCAGGGCCACTGGCCTCCCAAGCCAGCACTCAACCACCGCGCCACTCAGCCGGCCCAGTTCATTTTTGTATATGGTATAAGATAAGGGTCCAAATGCATCCGGATATCCAGTTTTCCCAGCACCATCTGTTGAAAAGACTGTCCTTTCCCCATTGTGGATTCTTGGCACCCTAATTAAAGATTAGTTGACTGGTTATGTGTGGGTTTATTTCTGGACTCTTTATTCTGTTTTATTTTATTTGTCTATGTCTATGTTTATGCCAGTACCATATGGTTTGAATTACTCTACAGATCCAGTGCAATCTGTATCAAAATCCCAATGGTATTTTTTACATACATAGACAAAACAATCCTAAAATTCATATGGAACCATAGAAACCTGAAATAGCCAAACCAAACTGGAGAAAGAACAAAGTTGGAGAAGACAGTGTCTTAAGTGTATGTGGGTTGAGTACTGAAACCAATGTTCCTGCAGAAAGCTGGAATGTACACAGTTCTAAGGAAAGCAAACTTGGAAGAAAAAAAACAAGCAAACCATTTATTGACTCTGGAAGGCAATAAGGAAACTTATCTCAGGTATAGATCAGGGTGTGTATAAAATAAGTCTCCACTGAGAAATAAAAACTATGATCTCATAGGTTTGGAGTCTAAATTTCAATTACCTTTGTGTTGAGGAAATTCCAGGATAAGAAATTAACATAAGAATTAGATTTAGAGCAGAGATTCTACTGGGATATATGGTAAAAATAAGATTAAAACTTCTCCAAAGGTATATTTCAATAACCTGGGCATGACAGGAAAAAACAAGCGTCACTTAAAATGAGGTCAAATAATAAAATTTCAAACCACATAAAAACATTCCATTGTTTTTTGTCAGATGACTAAAAAGGAGAGACTTGCCTTCTTCAGGAACTGGAAAGACTATGAAATGAGAGAGCCTATAAAGCATTTTAAAAATAATTTAAAGAGAGAAAAAGATTATAAGATGCATGTGGAAATAAAGCAATACACTATAAAAAATAGTCAGGTTTCAAAAAGATCCCAAGATGACTTACAGAAAAAAGCTGATCGACATTACAATGAAAAGCTCAGTAGACAGGTTAAATGGCAGAGCAGGCACAGCTAAAGAAAAATTAATGAATTAGAATCAGAGCTGAGAAAACTACCAATAAAAATAATAACAATAAAATACTAACATTGATTGACCATATATTCTGTGGCAGTCACCATAACTACTTTAATTTGTAAATTCATCTGATCTTCGCAAAAACTCTATGAGGAAAGCAACACCTAATCCAGGTGGGATAGCAGATGTAATAGTTCTGGCTTAAATTTGGGATGTATTATGATCCTAATGGTACAATTATAAACTACAAGTAATAACCACAATTGTGTCTCAGAAAAGATCTGTATTGGAACTAGTGACTCCAGGGTTTCTTAACTGAGGAGTTTGATAATGCCCTTGAGGATCTAGGCCCTTGTCACTTGTCTATTCCACCATCTTCGCAATGGCAGCATGCCCTCCGGCTCACCCATCTCAGGGCTGCAAGATGGCTGCCACAGCTGTATGTATCAGACCCTGACATGGCAACTCCAATAAAAGAAGAGGGTTAGTTTTGCCTTGATCAGGTGATGAATATGTGCCACCCTTAAAATAATCACAGGCAAAAGGAACCAGATTGCCCTAAAAGGCTAAGGCTAATTTAGATTCACCCTGAGACTGGGGATTGGTCGATCTTCCTTGAGCATATTCCATAGAAGAGGGTGTATGCTCAGCAAAAAAGAATTAGAGGATGAATATTAGAGGGACAACCACTATAAGTGCCTTAATATTATATTGATACTTGTTGGGATTGTTTGAGTGCAAATATTGTATGTTTTCAGAGAATAGTGGAATCCTTTTATTGAAAAAAGAATTATTTTCTTCTTTTAGCATTCACTGTTAACAGCTCTCTTCTTTTCATCCTTATTTTTCTTAATTTTTCTGATGTATTTACCTGCTGATTTGAATATTTTTTAAAAATATTTTCCTGGCCATCAATGAAGAATTGTGATAAAAGTAATCAATAGTTTTTGATGAAATCCACACAATTTTTTATTTTGGGAAAATGTTCAGGTAATCCTTATGTAGTCTATTTGTGATTTGTAACTTTTTAAATGACATGAATAAAAAAGATAACTATTGCATAGTTTTGTACATCTGTAACTATTAATAATAATAAAAATAACAACAACAACAACAACAACAAAAAGATATCCAAGCTACTGAAATGAAAATATACAATGGTCTTGAAATATTTTCAATATTCAGGTGAGAAAAACACAATCTTATAATTTCTGCAAAATTACAGTGAGTGATGATGAGATATCCACATACTGCACTGAGAAGCCCTATTCTGTAGGACTCACTGGCAGAAGAGTCAACTCCATCTCTGTGTTCAACTAAAGTCTCTGCCAATTGTCTAGTTTTTAATTTTTGGTTGTAGTTAAAAAACTTTAACATTTATGCCCTTTGTCGGGCACTGAGAATGCTGAATGAATTTACCATTAATGATTTTTTTTTTCTTTCCTTCGATCAAAGATAGAGCAGCAATTAAGAGCTGTTTCAAACTGTTGGAAACAAATTAGGAGCATTTTAGCAATTAACATTACAAGATCTCTTGCTTTTGAGGCCCCCTGCAGCAAAGAGTTAATGTTTAAACTACTTAAAATTTAGTGGTGGTTAATAAGGCAGCTTTAAGTCTCTTCCACATTTCATGATAACATCAGATTTTTCTTATGCAGTTTTTCAATTATTCCAGCCATTTTTTAAAGAACTGGATTTATAATTTCACTGCAGTTTCAGGTGAGTGCTTTAGCACCTAACTCAGTTTTTGCAATTGGATACTGTCACATTTCCAAACTAAGATGATAGAAGCAAAACTATAAATTTCTCCCATTTCTTAAAAAAACAATTCCCCTGGCCTCTTTTGTGACCATTTTGTAAGCCACGAAGAAAATATGGACTCTCTAATTTCATTCATTTTTTGTAATAAATGTATTTTTTATACAAATTGCCACCATAATCCACAAACAGTTGTTGAGCTCATACAGTATGAGAAGCAATGTGACATGTGTGCCTTGCAAACACAAATATTTCTAAGGCAAGTCTTGGTTCTTAAGGAGCTCATAGCCAATTGGGGTAGATAGCTACAGAAGCAAACGTCAACAATACAAGTCTACAAGGAGATTAATAGAAGAATCAAAGACTTAGATGTATGACCTTAGCCTCAGAGGTGAGTGTTAGGGAAAGTCTGTGTTGAAGGAGGTCATTGAGAGGACATGGCTGCCTGTTGACTTGACAGCTCTAGCTGGCCAATTAGAGTGCACTTTTTGTCCACCATTTCCACACTGGGTGCTGTTTCAAGGATATAGCCTTGAGAAAGTAAGGTGTTTTTGAGATCATCTGGACGGTATATGTGACAATCCCGTTAAGGCTTCTATATAAACTTTTAAGATTCTGATGGGTGGGTGTGGAGATCTATTTGTCTTTGGCCGCCTTGGCCAAACCTTGTATGTAAATTCCCTTGCTAATTTCACCTGCCTCCTACCAATCTGGTGTGGTCTCTTTCTTGGGTCTCTCCTTGCCTGCCAGGGGTGTGTGTGTGTGTGTGTGTGTGTGTGTGTGTGTGTGTGTGTGTTTAATTTTGAATTTCACCGTGGGAACTACCAAGTGTGGGAAACAAGTTTGCTAAGGGAGTAAGATCTATATTGGGTCTTGAAGAAAGTGAAGGAGTTGCCAAGCAAAGGAAGGGACCGAAGGGGACATAGAGCAAAGGGAACCGTGTGTGCTACTAAATCAGTTATCTATTTAACACGTCTTTCCTAATACTGAGAAGCATTTCGTGAGCCTAAAAATTCCAGGTGTACATCTCTCAGCATTACTTGTGTTTCTTTCTATCAGCTCCTTTCCCCATCTTTATTACTTTCCTTCCTCCTCCCTATGGTAGCAAGTATTTTATACAAAAGCTCTTTAAAATGTTTTTCCCCATGCATTTCATTTTTTGCTGTGTGACTCTGCAGGTAAAATATCTCCTGATGCTTTCTGTACATTGGAAAAGAACAAGATTGGTGGTGCTTTGCTTCTGCAGCCTCCAGAATGGGTATTATCTTCATTTCTTTTCCCTTTGTTTCAGGCCTCCTCTCTTAAAACAAACACTGTGATGCTCCTACTCTGGTTGTTTGGCCACCCCCAGTGCCTGCTCCTTTGCATGTGTTGTCTGTGATCCTGTGCCTGGTGAATTGTTAGAGTCTACCAAAGCCATGCATTAAGCTTTGATGATTATTTTTTTTAAATGTTTTTTTGCCCTCTTCCTATGTAATTCCTCTTCAGGGCATTTTTTTCCCCTCCCATTTGGGCTTGTGTTCATCCAATCAAAATGCAAATTTATTCTGTTTGTTCTTTGATTTTTTGGCAATACAGGCAAGTCTTCCTTTGTTCATTAGAGATTAGATTGTATCTCTCCTTCCAAAACACTTAACTTTCCATTTTAAAAAAATATGACTCCATTCCTACAACAGATACAGCCAAGAACTCTGAGTAAGTCCCAGTCAGTTGGACAGAAACAGGAATGAAGTTCTGCTGATGTTTTCCAAGGGCCATAGAAAGATTAGTTGAACATGTTTTCCAAATTATTTTCTTCGCTCACTTGGGTCCCTGAATTATCTGCACTTACTTGAATGAGATGAAGAGGGATGTTCACTTCTCTGTGAAAATTTTTACTCTCTTAGTCCTTTATTCAGTTAAGACTCTATCATGTTTTTATTTCTTTTTTTTTTAAATTATTAGTTACAGGTGTACAAAACAATGTAAGAGTTAGATACTTCACCCCACATAAAGTGTCTATCACATTTTTTACGGACAATGCACCTAAAGCTAAGCGGGCTACATGTTCTATAACTTACAAAGAAAAGGAGAAGTGTTATTAATTTTTGTCTTTGTTCAGAAACTCAACTCACCTTGTAACCCTATGACTATATCTGTTACCACCTAGAATAATAGTCTTTTGCTCAGAAGGTCAATATTTAAGTTCTGTAATCAATTCCAACATCCCTTTCAAGAAAACATTGAACAGTTTGGTTTTGACTGATTGCAAAGCTCTCTAAGAATTCTTAGAAAAACAGTTTACTATCTCATTTCCTTATCTGTTTTCCCAGACCTAGCTCAGACCTTAACTGTCTAGTAGGTAAACCATTATAATGATCTGCTAAGTAATCCTAGTATTTACCTATTTTAAACTAGAGTGCCCTGATGCACTCTAATGTAACAGGCATTTTGTCTTGTTCATCACCATATACCCAACACCTAGAATAGTCCCATACATAGTTGGCACTCAACATGTTTCATTGGTAAAAGGATATCTAACTATGATGGTTTGCTGTTCACCCTGTCTCACTCCAACACCAACACCCATTGCATTTATGTAATTAAGTCCTTGGTTCAATATTCAAGGCCAACCCTAATCTAACTCCAATCTAACTATCTAGTGTCATTCTCATCTGTCATATTCTCCATTCCACCACAATTCCATTCCTTTCTCCATGTTCCAGTTGGACCTAGGAGCTCTCTATTTCCTAAACATGCTCTCCTACTGCCTGACCTTTGCTCATGTCCTTCTCATGGCCTGGGATACTCTTCACCTCAAATCCACATATTAAGTACTGCCAACCTTTCAAGGCTCAGCCCAAGTAGTACTTTTATGATCCACTGCTGTTTTATGCCTCTTCTGTTTTATACCTCTTCTGGCCTTTTTACCTTATAGCTTCCCTACCCATATACAAGAGACTCTTTTCCCACTAGGCTGTAAACTCCACACCTTGTATATCTCTGTTTCTGACTGAATGGCCCAGAAATGAGGACACCAGAGTTTCTCAGATAAATGTTGTTGAGTAAAATGCCTCCCACCAATCTGCCCCCCAAAAATCTCCATCAAATTCAGTTCTTGGGGGGGCTTTTGGAGATGGTGCCTTTAATTAGAATAAGGCACTATGTTGTTTTAGGTTTCCTGGAAAGGGTATCATATGAATTCACTAGTGTACCACTTGGGATTCACCAGTCTGAGCAACTCTACATCCAGAAACACTCATATAAACCAGGTCTTACTGGGTTATATACAGCAGGGGTTCTCAGTACTAGATAACTATCAAGATCACCTAGAATATTATAAAAATCCAACTTCCTTCTTTGGTAGGTCTGCAAACAGGACCAGAAAAACTATATTTGTATAAAGCTCCCTGGTGATTCCCATGCCAGCCTGGTTTTGGAACTAAAAGAATACAAGATTTGATGAAAGGAGCATTACCAAGAAACATGTGGGAATTGGACCAACATAAGAAAACTGAATTTAAGAGATGAAAAGGAGGCAGGTTGAAAACCAAAAAACAGGGAATGGAAATTTACTCACTCATTGAAGAAGGCTTCTGAATCACCCAGCCCAGGAGGAGACACAGAGGATATGATGGTAAACCAAGACTTTGCTCTCATGGATGTTTCCTAGTGAGAACGATAAATGATTCAAGCCCTAGAAAGGGAGGAGTAGAGGGTACTTTGGAAGCAAATGGCAGGACCATCTAAGCCAATGTGTGCATGTGTAGGGAGTAAGGGTAAGGGAAGACATTTAGAGGAAATGGGACTTATGGGGAGATTTGAAGTGAGAATAGGTATGAGGTAGGAGCTGAGAAGGGAGGGGAATATGAGGCAAGTCAAGGAGGCCATAACAGGCATGATACACTTGAGAAACAAAAAAAAAATCATAAAGGCTGGAAGATGGAGACAAAGCAGAGAGGGGCTAGTGAGGAAGGCAGTGTAAGTATTGCTCAGTTATGTTATAAGATGAACATTCCAGCTTCTAAGTGAAGGATGGTTTTGAGAGAGCTCTGCAGCAGTGACCCAGGTGAGAAACATAATGGTCTGATCAGGGTGGTGGCAGTGATGACAAGACAAGTGGAGAGGGAGTCAGGTAAATTGCAGAATATTTGAAACTGCTCAGAATAGGATTCAGAGATGCATACCACTGACTTGGACAATCATATCAATATAAGAAATGTCCAAACCTGTGGAGAATTTTTATGATGTTATTTGAGCCAAATGGACAATTTCCAGGAAGCAAAGTCTCAATGAATTGAGAAAATGCTTTGGAGAATGGCAGTTTTGCAGCTCATTTTATACATTAGAGTCAAAGGATGAGACATAAGGGTTACATGAAATCCACTGGTGGTAGATTAAGGGGGTAGGAGAAAGCAAAGCAGGGACATCTCTGGGATTGGATAAAAAGTAAAATGGAGAGACGTGCGCTTTTACATTAGTGGGTACAGAATAGTTAATAATTAACATTTACAGCACATAGAGATGGTAATCAGGGAATATGATAACAATGAGGGGTTCTGTGGTCTCATGCTCTAGTCTGGTGGGTGTGCCCTGAGGGGTCTGGAAAAGGAGATCACTCTGACATTTCAAAGGTATGTTATCATGGATGCAAAAAGATCACAGACAGGCTCACTTAAGGTAAGGACTGACCTTTGTCAAGGAAGCTACAAGTTTAGGATGGGATCCTCCATGACCCACTTTTAGTTAGGAATTTTTCTGTTCAGGCCATCCTAGTGGTTACTTTCTGTTTCTGAGTTTGTAGGGCCTCCTGTGAGCTTGTCAGGTTTAGTATGTGGCGCCTTTTTTGCTCACAGTCACATGGTTGGACTTGCCGTTCTCAAAGTGCAGGAACACAGGAAGAGGAACGTGTTCAGAAAAGGGAGGGAACGCGATCACTTTAGTTTTTAATTTCTTGAATTAGAGTGGCCCATTGGGCATCAAGTCAAGTTACTGAATCTCCAATTGAGTAAAGGGTGCTGAATCTCAGAAGAGACTGGGGTCAGAAAAGCAGGTTTGAAAGTCATTAGGATAATAAAAATTAATGATCAAAACAAACATCTGAAGGCTTACTAGATATCAGCATTGCATTAAGTGCTTTATATTCATTATTACTTTTCTCTCAACCTCCCTGTGAGGTAGATACTATTATGCCTTTCATACAAATGTGGAAATTGAGGCTCACAGAAGTTAAGTAACTTGCCCAAGTTATATAACTAATGGTTAGTGGTAAAATCTGGAATTAAGCCCAGGTCATCTTATTGTACAGTGTGCTCACCTATGTACCACCCAGATGATCACTGAAAATATGAGAGGAACTGATGTTTCTCAGGAAGTTTTCATATAATAAAATGAAAAGAAAACCCTGAACAGAAGCCAGAAACCCACCAATACTACAGGGACCCCCCAGAGGATGAGGGAAGAACCTGAGAAGGAGGAAAGAAATGAGGGTGTGTGAAGGCATGAAATTCAAAGGGAGACTGTTTCTTTGAGGAAGGAGTGACCAATAAGCTGCCAATGCTGCCAAGAGGTCACGTAAGGGAAAGTCTGAAAAGTGACTCGGGTTAAGTGGTGAGGAAGTCATTAGCAAGCATGGTGAGAGTGCTTTAGTGGAAAAATGGGAGTAGATGCCAGATTTAATGGGTTTGGGGTGTGAGTGGAGGCAAAGGAAAAGAGACAGGAAATGGAGACTACACTTTCAAGGGTTTGCCGGTGAAGGGGGAAACAGATAGTGTAGAAGTGAGTGGGGATGTGGGGTAATGAAGGTGTTTTTTTTTTTTTTTTAATGGGCTAGAGTTGGGCATGCTGATAGAATTGAGTATCCCTCAGATGTTAGGATTATGTTGGCAGTGAAGGAGAGATTGAAAATAGTGTAGTGACAGGATCTTCTGGCAAAGAACTCTGGCAAGGGGGAAAAGACAAGATCCATAACCGAGGTAAAGTACTTTATTTAGGATAGGGACAACTTTTCAGGAAGGAAGGAGAAACAGCTTGGGGCAGATGGATGTATGCTTGTAGAGCTGGTTTAGAAAATTCACAGAACTCTTGTCTGATATCACCAGTTTTCCCTGTAATTTTCAGGGAAAGAGGGGGGAGAATGCGAGTATTAGGGGATGGAGCAACATGGAAGTTTAAAATATCCCTTCTGGGAAGACATGACTAGATGAACTGTCAGGAGGCATTAGTGTCCTATTGTCAAATTATCCTTAGTGAGCATCCCTCATACATGCTGAATGATTTTGCCTGCAGATACTAGTGGCTGGCTATAGGAAAGGTGGATAGTAGGATTGTACTGAAATGCAAACATGATTGATAGGCTTATCCTCATCACTATTTTCCATTCCTTCTTCTTAACAGGACCTTATTTTTGTTTAAGGAGCCACTTTCCTCATATTAGACATGTTTTTCAAGGGAGACTGGCCCATCTACCATTTATGGAGCGTGGTCCTGATTAGTCTAAGCCAACCATGATGGTGCCCTTGGCAATGATTGATTTGAGCAAGGGAATGAGCATGTGATGTAATTCCAGGCATTGGAGAGGATTCCATGGGCAGGGAAATGTTAATTGCCTCTCAAAAGATATAGAAAGAAGAGACAGTCCTTGGGATTCTGTCATGCCTGCAAGTGATGCTCAGTGAACTAGCCTAAAGACAAGTAACATATGAGAATTCAGGGTTGAAAGATAAAACTTGGCTTTTGAAAACAAAATTGAACCATTGGCCTTCCTGCTATGTGAGATAATTACTTTGCCTTATTGTTTAAGTCATTTTGAGTAGGATAATGATGATGATGATGATGATGATTTTTAAAACTGAAAACATTGTACCTGGTAGCACATTGGAAAGATAGTGGCACGAAGGCATAGAGAATATTGGTTAGATCCTGCTTGAGCTGATAGACACTGCAGGCCCAAATAGAAAGGGGTGGAATGGAAGGAGAGGGCTGACTCAGATATAAAGTAGAAAGCTCTTGACCTGAAAACCACAAAAAAAGTCAAAAAAATAATGTGCTGGGAGTAGCTAAGTGATAAAGATAGGGAAACTGTGATGAGAAGAACTGAACTTATTCAAATTCTTTGGCATTTTCTTAATATTGGCATTTTGAGGACCGCTTTGGCTCTCTATTTCAGTAACTTTGAGCATCCTTACGGAGAATTAATATAGAATCCTGATAGCAGAGGTGGGAAAGGTAAGAATATATTGACACTCCCCACGTGTTTTGGAAATAAAGAAGAAAATATATTTCAGAGAATATTTGTAGGGAGATTCACCTTTAATAAGGAGCTGCAAATTGTATCTTTTTCCACCTAGGCTCCATGTGAACTAAAGAAGATCATAATTAGCAAGGCACACTGTTGTTCACTCTTATGCATTTAATAGCCTAAGCTTGATTCATAGAAGCTACAAAGCAGAGTAGTTACTGTAAAGCAGGGCATTCTCATGTGGGGCATATTTTCTTTTAATGGAAATATTTGTGCTATGGCATACATAGCATAACTGCCTGACTATTCCTGCCATCCCCATTTCTTTCACTGATGCCATTTTTATAAGAGGTTATTCTTCTGGAAATTGGGTTGAATGTTTTATTCATACTTTATGTGAAATAAAGAATGCTGAGTTGAGAGGGAAGTTGTGTTGTGTTTCGAATGAGGGCCCTATAATTATACCTTGCTACATACAGCAAGCATTCCCATCTTACCACTGCTATTTTGCTGCCCCTTTCTAATTGGCACCTCTCCCGCCCTATTTTTTTCCTCCAGATTTTTCCGATTTGTAAGATGGGTAAATAGGACGAGTAATTTCCCATAGACAAAAGGATTCACTACACCTGTTGAACAGCGTTGACATCTTTTCTGAGTAACACTGTGAGACATGTTCGCCTCCTTCCTTCTGAGTCACCTTTCACTTTTTATTCCCAGAAGATTCATGCCTCTATTGTCCAAAACCCTCCACTGTGCCAACCTACCCCATATCCTCAAGTTGTCCTTCAAGAATTCAGTAATCTCTCAATAAAGGACAGTATTGATGATAAGCTACTCCTGATGAAAAATTTCTTAATGAATTATCCTTCTTAGGGATATGACCATTTAGCAAGAGAATGTATGGAGATAGAAATACTTGAATTCACAATAATAAAATTACCAACAATTGAAAACAGAGCAGTATACTGAATATTTGGGCTCGAAAGATATTTTAATGCTCATTGACCCCACAAAGCAGGTGAAAATAGACATGGTTTAATTTGTCCCAAATACAGTTTAATTCTATGCAAAAGCTAATATTTTTTAAATTTGAAAAGGTTAATTTTTTTTTCCTGTGGCTTAGAAGCTATGTTAGTCAGGATAGGATACACCATGCTGCAGTAACAATAACCCCAGAAATCACAGATTTATTTCTCAACTAATTAATTGCCATTGGATAGGAACTCTCTGCTAATCATAGTCACTCAAAGACCCTGGGTAACAGAATTTCTATGTTAACTTCATGTGTATCCAGGGTCACCTGAGCTAGGGGAAGAGAAAGAGGTATATCTTGGCCTGGCTGTTTTAATTTGCCAGGTAGTCTCATGGCCATGCTTAGATTCAAAGGAGATAAAGGGGTAAAATTCTATATGGGCTTGGAAGGCAGAGAACCAGAAATATTTATTGAACAGAACTAACAACTTCCATTAAAAAAATACAAACACAGTGAAGAAAATTCAAGAAGACAGTAAAGTAGGTAAAAACAAATTGTTTTAGTCTTCTTAGGCGGCAATAACAAAATACCATAGAGTAGGTGGCATAAACATCAAAAATTTATTTTCTCACAGTTCTGGAGCCTGGGGAGTCCAAGAGCAAGGTGTGAGCTGATTTGGTTTCTGGTGAGACCTCTCTTCCTGGGAGAGTGGGAAAGTACCCACACTGAAATTATAGGAAAGGTGGAGTCACACTGTCACCACAAACCCCACACCTGCACAGATCTATGCAAATTGGGAGGGAAACCCAAGTCCCAGCCTGTCCCTGAGGAATGAAGGGTTTGGACCATACATCAAGTGCCCCAACATTTAACACTCCTGTTTGAGGGACAGGTCCCTAAAATATCCAACTCTATAAGCCAATAGGGCGTTTGTTCATGAGTCTCACGGGAATGTAGCAAACAAGGAAGCAATTGAGATATTTGAGCACTGTCATAGCTACTCCTCCCAGGGCTCAACGCAGAGGGAGCAGGCCAAAAAACGCCCATCATCCAGTCTTTCCCTGGAAGGGGTTTGACTACATACTTTACAAGCTGCTGACTTCTAATCAGTTTGCATCTAAACGCTAACTGCAATCCTCCCTTTTGGGTCAATGACAGGTCTTAGCACATTCTCAACAAAGAACGAAGACAGCAGCTTTAAATGTCCTCACATTAACCGAATGAAAGAAAAAAAAAATCACATGATTAACTCAACAGACACAGAAACAGCATTTGACAAAATTCAACATTCTTTTATGATAAAAACTCTTAATACCTTAGGTATAGAGGGAACATAACTCACATAATAAAGATAGTAGATGACAAATCCACAGCTAACATCACATTCAATAGTAAAAATCTGAAAGCTTTTCCACTAAAATAAGGGACAAGACAAGGATGCTCATTCTCAACATAGCACTGGAAGTCCTAGGCAGATCAGTTAGGCAAGACAAAGAAATAAAAGGCACTCAGATTGGAAAGGAAGAAGCAAAATTGTCTCTGCTTGCAGGTAACATGACATTATAAATAGAAAACCCTGAAGACTGCACCAAAACATGATTGGAACTAATAAACTCATTCAGTGGTACGATACAAAATCAATATACAAAAATCAGTTGTGTTTTTATCCATAGAATTATTATTGTTAAAATGTCGGGCCGGCACAATGGTTCAGTTAAGAGTTGGTTTAAGAGTGCGAGCTCTGAGCAACAGGACCACTGGTTGGATTCCCACATGGGCCAGTGACGCTGTGCCCAAGCTGAGCTGTCGCTGAGCTGCCAACAGGTGGCAGAGTGGCTCAACTGGTGTAACAATAAGATTGCCTGTTCGATGGTGGGCTATGCCTACCTGCAACTAAGACTGAACTTGGCACCTTGAGCTGAGCTGCTGCCTGGATGGCTTAGTGGATAGGGTGTGCGCTCTTAACAACAAGGCTGCCGGGTTCATCTCCCACATGGGATGGTGGCTACGTTCACCCGAAACTAAGACTGAACTTGACACAGTTGGTGGGAATGTAAATTGGTACAGTCACCATGGAAAATGGTTTGAAGGTTCCTCAAAACATTAAGAATAGAACTACCAGATGATCCAGCAACCCCAACTTTGGGTATATATCTGAAGAAAACAAAATCCTTCTCTTGATGAGATATCTGCACTCCCATTATTCATAATAGCCAAAGTATGGAAACAACCTAATTGTCTGCCAATGGGTAAATGGATAAGGAAAATGTAGTAGATATATACAGTATAATATTATTCAGACTTTAAAAGGAAGGAAATCCTGCCATTTGCAACAACATAGATGGACCCTGAGGACGTTATGCTAAGTAAAATAAGGAGACAAAGAGACAAATGCTGTATGATCTCACTCATATGTGGAACTGAAAAGAAAAAGTCAAACTCATAGTTCTCAGGGCTGAGAGGTGGGTGATATAGGAAGAGGCTGGTAAAAGGGTACAAACTTTCTGATAAGATGAATGAAGTCTGAGGATTTAATGTATCTCACGGTGACTATAATTAATAATATTGTATTGTGTAGTTGAAATTTGCTAAGAGAGTAGAATTTCAGTATTCTCACCAAAAACAGAAAAAGCAAGTATGTGTTAGTAAACTTGATGGTGGAACCCTTTCACAGTGTATACACATGTAAAATCATCATGTTACACACTCTAAATACATTACAATTTTATTTGTCAATTGCACCTCAATATAGCTGGAAGAAAGGGAGAAAATTCAAGGCCAAATTGGAAGCTTGAAGAGAAACTGATTCCCCAAGGATCAAAATAATATAGCCCTGGATGTAAGTTCTGGGGGCTTGGTGTTTAACAACCAATGGGAAAGAGAAAAAAAAAATGCTTGAAGGTTGAGCTGTGATGGGCCCACCTGTAAAAAAAAGAAAAAACATAAAATTTTTACCTGCCAGACAGAAGAAATGACAAGGAAACTACCTGTCCACTTGTGGGGGCGAGAAGCAGGGGGAGGAGTTTCCTGTACAAATGGAAACTCTAATTCTGCACTATTGGCTGCTGTGTGATCTGATATTTACTAACCACTTAGTTCAAGATTCTAAAAAGAGAAATTAACATAAAAACTGGTTTAACTCATAAGTTAAACCCCTGGGTCCCCAACAGAATAAAGTGTGAATCACTCTAAGACACTTGGCACAATTACTACAGGAAATCATCTGAAATCGCATCATCCAGACAAAATTGGTTAATGTGCTGGTGAAATGGCCTCTAGGGATTTTTCTACATATAGATTTTTTTTTTTAACATAATAGCAACCCTAACATTTTGAGTCATGTAATGCAAGTATTCTGCAAAAGAACGTAAGTCACTGAATGTAACTGATTTACAGCAGGAAATATTTTTTTTCCCCAACTGCAGCATTCTTTTTTGACATGGGAAATGTTTTGTTTCTCCTTTATACCTCAGAAATCTGGCTATTTCCTGTTGTCAAAATGGAAAACCAAAGAATTCAAAGCAAAACAAAAATTTAGAAAAGGAGAGAAAATATGGCTCCATAAGGCGCCCAAATGCTGCCATTGTCCCGAGTGTAATGTAACAACTGTAAAATCATTCCATTCAATTAATTTATGCAGGTATCTCTCTCAGGAAAAGAGCCTTCTCATCAACTTAACATCCTCCACCTCTGTATTTCATGACTTCCTGCTTCATGTCTAATTAGACTGGAAGATGGATTATTTCTCCAGACTAATTCATGGGAATTTGTCAGAGATTACGCACCTGGAGGTTGTTGGGATGAGTTCAGTGTCAACACTTCTGTTCTTCTTGTTCAGAAGACATGATGGG
This sequence comes from Aselliscus stoliczkanus, assembly GCA_033961575.1. Lineage (NCBI taxonomy): Eukaryota > Metazoa > Chordata > Mammalia > Chiroptera > Hipposideridae > Aselliscus > Aselliscus stoliczkanus. The sequence continues at coordinate 164,551,165 of CM066731.1, read as the reverse complement.
GGTAGGATGAATGGGCACAGTTTGCTTTTAAGTAGTTTCCATTTCCTTTCTAATTCTTAGTCACAAGGCACAACCTTCGCTTGGGCAGGGTGGATAGCTTTCCACCTCCAGCAATACCTAACTCTATATTTTGGCGGGTTTGGAGTCATTCATCTCTCTCTCCCATGGATTCTAACCAATTGATAGCAGGCACAAAGAGCCAATGAGGGATTAAAATGCAGGATCTTCTTTTTTAATGAGAAAGCTGGTCTGAAGGTTTCCACAGAACCTCCTCTGTCTTAAAATTAGGGTTTCTGACTAATAGGGCTCTGATCTCCTCACCCAGTTGCATAAACAGAAATTAGAACAGAAAATGCTGAAACTCGGTGCCCATTAGGCAATAACTCCCCATTCTCTCCTCCCTGCAGCCCCTGGTAGCCTCTAGTCTAGTTTCTGTCTCTATGAATTTGTCTATTATAGATATTTTCTATAGGCAAAATCATAATATTTGTGTTTGGCTGATTTTATATCGCATAACGTCTTCAAGTCTCATCCATGATGTATCATATGTCATAAATTCTCTAATATGGGGAAGAAGGTATGTGTATGTGTTAGGGTCTTAGTTCGTTCCAGCTATTATGACAGACTACTGGGTGGCCCATAAAAAACAGGAACTATTCCTCACAATTCCAGCGGCAGATTTGGTGTCTGCTGAGTGTCTACTTCCTGGTTCATAGACGGCAGTCTTCTCACTGTGTCCTCACATGACACAAAGGGTGAAGGAGCTCTTTGGGGTCACTTTCATAAGGGCACTAATCCCATTCATGAGGGCTTCATCCTCATGAGCTAATCACTTCTCAAAAGCCCTACCTCCAAATAATATCACACCGAGGACTAAATTTCAACATATGAATTTGGGGTGGGGGTGACATAAAGATTCAGTCTACAGCAGGTAATATCTTCTAAGGAGATTTTCTACTTTAAAATTGTATATTTTTGTCATCATCATTGAATTATTAGGACTTTGAAATAAAGGAAAATCATCCACAAGACTATGTTGTTTGTGTCTTTGAACATTATTCTTGAAGTCTGAGCAGGGATGCTTAGACAATCATATCAGTTAAGTGCTACCAAGTGTGACAGGTGACACCGAGTGATTAGCTAGTGAATACATAAGAGCAATACAAAAAATCTAGACAGTCTCACATGAAAGAGTAGATATAACAATTTCTCTTTCTTGTCACATCCTACAGGAGACAGTCTGAAGGAAGTAAATAACCATTCAGTGTTGAACATAAGCAGCTGCTATGAGCTCAGTGCCAGGAAGGAATTTTTCCATCTCTGTCCAGGAAGGAAAGGCAGTTAGGGCGATAGGCTAACTATGTGCCGGTACACGGTCAGGCCACACAGCCAAGGACATAGGATCTTCAGAGCTTGGGAAGCAGGATTGTGTAGAGGCTCCAAAGTTAACTATTTGGGCTCAGGTCCTGGCTCCATCAGTCTCTATGTGGCCTAGGACTAGCTACTAGTCTCTCTGAGCCTCCGTTTTCTCAACTGTTTATTGGGGGATGATATTAATATTTACCACAAAGTGTGGCTGTGAGGACTGAGTGAAACAATCAAATAAAGGGCTTGGCATATGCCAGGCATATGTTGAGAGCTCAAGAAATATTAGTTGTTAATCTGGGCTGATATTTGAAATGTTCTCAGTGGTAGGGAATGAATAGAAACCAATCTAAATTGTCACTGCCTGGAGATGTTATACCTTTAGTAACTGGGTGGTGGACAGGCCTAGTGGTGCTAGGGGTTCGGGGAGGGAGAGAGTCTTTGGGAGATGTGAGGCAGCTACTATTCACCAACTGGCAGGGAAGTTTTTCAATATTTTAATATCTTGCATGACCTTACTCCTAAGTTTCAGGCCTGGATGCTATTCTGGTGATCATTCTTGTAGAGGAGTATTATTCTGGAGGCATGAATCTGCTTATCACATTAGATAACTTATTTATGCTGATGACTCATAAATTTACATCTCTAGCCCTCTTCTGCTCTGCTGCCTGCTTGACATCTCTGCTTGGATGTCTTAGAGGCATATCAGACTTAACATTTCCAAAGTAGAATTCTTGCTCTCCCCCACAGAGGTTCTGTTCCTCTTCTCCTCTTCCCCACCTCAATGGTGCCAGGGACCTGGTGTGCCTTGGATGCACATACAAGGAGCTCAGGAAGAGAGTAAATGCATGTGTGGTGCCTTGCCAGGAATGCAACACTCCTAGGTGAAACATGGAGTTGGAGGCTGTGTTCAGAGTGAGTCCAGTGCAGTGGAGCTGTAGAGTGGAGTGGAGTGGAGTCCAGTGGAGTCCAGTGCAGTAGACTCACTCGCAACTTTGTCGCCTGCTCACAGTGGTCTTGAGAGAGTCACTCAGCTTTCATGACCAAAACATTTTCCTGTCTAATGGGAATAATAACACTGCAGGACGACTGCATGCGTTCAAAGCAGGATATATGAAATGACTGACACACAGTAGGCATGCAGCAGATGGAGGTTCTCATATTTGTTATAAACACTGTTGATTTCCTGAGTCATTCAGATAAACAGCCAGGAAACTCCAGGACAGGTCAGCTGACCCGGAAGTGAGAAGTCTTCTCTGCTCCCTCTTTCTCACTCACAAACTCACCACCTCTGACCTTGAATCTCTCACACTGTCCTCAATTCTCCTATGTTTTCTCAGAGCATCTTTTCTCCAACTCATTCCTTCAAAACTATTTCCAGTGGCTTAATTTACTCACCTCTGAAGTGGACCAGATAATATTTTCCACTTACCAGGCTGAAGTATTTAGAAATTTAAGAGAATGACCTGGGGCCGGCCGAGTGGCTCAGTTGGTTAAGAGCTCGCTCAAGAGTGTGAGCTGAGCTCTGAGCAACAGCAGTTCGATGCCCAGCCTGAGCTGAGCTGCCGCTGAGCTGCCAACAGGTGTCAGGATGGCTCAGCTTGAAAAAAAAAAAAAAGACTATTTGGGCCAGCCGAGTAATGCATTGGTTAAGAGCTGGTTTTGGGATGCCAGCGGCCCTGGTTTGGATCCCACATATGAGGGCCAGTGACACTGCCCTCTACAGCTAACAACAGCTCCACTTGGAGCTGGGCTGCGAGCCCTGGCGACGGTGTAGGCTGCAGCCCCTGCTGCAGTGGGCTGCCATAGGCTACAGTGAGTGGCCGGCAGCCAGTGTGAGTGGCTGGCAGCTGGTGTGAGCTGCCAAGAGCCGCTGTGAGCGACCGTCCAGAGGCAGATGACCCATCTGCCTCACCCAAGAAGAGCGCAGTGATGACACCAACATGGGCCAGTGAAGCTATGTCCTCTGCAACTAGACTGAAGAACAAGAAGACAGAAACTTGTCTGTTCCCCTTCCCCGATTCCCCAATGCTGTTCCCCTCCCACAATTCCCCAATAAAATCCTGAAGAAAAAAAAAGAAGAAAATGTCCTGATTAGAAATAGACAAAAGGCATTTGTTATGAACAGATTGTTTTGGTTCCCCTCCAGGTTCATGTTGAAGACATAACTCCCAGTGTGATGGTATGTGGAGATGGGGCCTTTGAGAGGTAATCAGGGTTACATGAGGTCATGAAGGTGGGGCCCTCATGATGGGATTGGTGCCTTTATAAGAAGAGACAAAGAGCTTGCTCCCTGTCTCTCCCAGTGCACAGAAAGAGCTTAGGTGAGCACACAGAGAGATGGTGGCTGTCTGTGAGTCAAGTCAAGAGAAGAGTCTTCAGAATGAAACCTGCCTTCATTTGGAACTTCCCAGCCTCTAGAACTCTAGCAATAAATTTTGGTTGTTTAAACCACCCAGTCTATGTATGGTTTTTTTTGTTTGTTTTTGAGGGCAGTGTCACTGGCTCTCATATGCGGACCCGAACCAGGGCCGTTGGCTTCCCAAGCCAGCGCTTAACCACCGCATCACTCGGCCGGCCTTATGTATGGTATTTTGTTATGGTAGCCCTAGCTGACTAAGACAGCACTACACAGTGTTCTTTCAGTGCAATGTTGCATGTGTCTAGCAGGCCCACCCACCCTGGGGATTATCTAATTTTCTAGGGGGAATATCTTTGTTTGACTTCCTATTTACTATTGATGAGGCAATTTCGTAACCCTGGAAAGGTAGAAATTACAGCTTGTAGAAAACTGATAGCAATGCAAATGATGTTTGTTTGGTGGCAAAGCAAATAATTCCTACCCTTAAAATAGGAAACCCTCTCGGTTACAGTTTATTGTCTACTAGGACATTTACAAGCTTTGTCACTATTAGTAAATTCATTTCAGTTTTCTATGGACTATCTGACTCTAATTCCCTTTGAACTAGTCTTAATATCTTACTGGATTGGTCATTAATTAATGAGTTGAATTCAATATTTGACATATGTTAATTTTGTATGTATATGTGAATCATGTTTTCAACTTTTTGGAAAATTATACTTTAATAGGAGCATTAATGAGTTAGTGCATATGATACCGGCCAAGCAAGTAGCCTGTTCCCCCTCGGCCCCTCCCCGCACCCCCGCAAAACTTTGATTTTAAGCTTCCTTTTTCTTAAAGTTTCCTTTTTCCCAGGTTTTTATCTCCTACCCCCTGCCTTAGATAATTGTCCTGAAATTTGTGATTCATACTTATTGATTGGAATCATTGAAGCCTAATGCTCTTTCCAAACCCGTAGCCACCCTACATCCATAGATTTGAGCTCTGCTCTTTAAGAAATTTATTAATTAAAATCTATTTTTCCTCATTCAGGGGCCTTGGGGATACAGATGATACCTCAGCAAGACTGCCAGTCCCACCCAAAGATGCCAACACAGTCCTTGAGACCCCATCCTCTCATCTAAAGTCAGATAGGGTGAGAGTTCCTGAATCCTCCAAATAGGTAGGGACACCTCTACACCCCTGCCCAGCAGGAAGCAGATACAGAAGAAAAGACCTCCTGTCCCTTAACTTCCCATAAAGGTTTTATGGGGATCATGTCTCTCTCTCAAGGGGAAAACTAGACAGGCAGTTAGAGGCAGGCATTAGGTCTCTGCATTCCTGTATGTCCAATACAACATAGAGAATGTGATGCCCAAAAGACCTTCCTTTTTAGCCCCAAACTTCCCCTTTTCATTGTAATTATCTACCACTACAGGGAAACAAATGAGTACAAAATACGTGACTAGATTAGACCAGTTACTCACACCTGCTTAGTAAAGGCCACAATGACATTCATTTCCCTGGGGCCTCATTATATCATCATTATAATACCATACATATGCCTGGAAATTCATTAATATTCATCAATAAAATTCATTATAACAGACTGAAATCTGGGAAGGAACATGCACAGTTTAAAGAGATAATAGCCTGTTGTCAATCACAGGTGTCAATCAAGTGGCCCCACCCCCAGAGAGGAACAGCCCATTCTAGAGAAAGAAGGGATTAAAAACTCCAAGTCCTGGCCAGTCAGTGCCTTTTGAGCTCCTTCTTTTTTGCTTGCCCCCTTCCAAAATCTTTGGAGTGTACTTTTTCTTCTAATTAACTGCTCTTCCACTACTTTACCTCTGTATCTTGTTCAATTCTTTGCTTGAGATGCCAAGAACCTGGACACCACGCCAAGGAGGAACTGTTCTCTGGTAACACATAGAGAACAATAAATCTCTGGTTGAAATATGTTGACTCCTCAATAAGCATTCTAAGAAGAGCACTTGCAACAGTCAAGTTTCCTTCTTGATGGGTCTCTACCCTTCTATTTTATAGCTTAGTGTCTTTCATGTACCTTTATAGCCATTTTAAAGATTCTCTTTTGAGTCGTTTAGCATGAAAACCTGGGAGATTAAGGCATATTCTCCAACAGGCAAAGATGTGGATCAGTTTCGTTTTCACTTTTGAAAAATAACCTTTTCACCAATGGTTGTCTTTCTTTATAGGGCAAATGAGGTGTTTTAGATAGAGTGTACTGAAATATGACATTCTATTCACTGTCAATCTGTTAAAACAGATAAAATGTCACCAGAGCAATTTGGCTGTTAAAATTTTTATTTCTCTCATCCCACAAATTAATAGAAGCAAATCAAATGTCATTCACCCACAGGCACCTTATTTCAACCCAGTCAAACTATGAGATGCCTGTAAGGATTAATTGCAGAGACAAATAGTACTCAGTGACATGGTAAATTATGATGATTTTAGGGCTTTTTCCTCATTCTTGTTTCAACACCAAACTAAATTTGTAGATTTTTCCTATGTGTCAGAAAAAAGAAAAAAAAAAAGGTCAAGTGAAAGTGGAATAGTCAATCCCTAATGTTAAATTTCAAGTCTAGGTTATTAAAAGTCTCTAGAGTGGAACTATTGGCAGAGGGTAATTTACTAGTCCTGTGTAAATAGTTCTCTTTTCTTTGCACAAATCTACTGTAGTGACTTTTGGTGATTAGTAATAAGGGTTTTTTCCTCATTCTTTCCTCATTCAAACTAAATTTGTAGATTGTTCCTATGTGTCAGAAAAAAGAAAAAAAAAGGTCAAGTGAAAGTGGAATAGTCAATCCTTAATGTTAAATTTCAAGTCTAGGTTATTAGACGTCTCCCTCACATGTAGGCTTTCTGTACCAGCACGTGTACATTGTAACTGCCATGACCAGAGGCATTACAAGATGATAGCCACATGCTTTCAGTCAACAAGCACAGAAGCAATGAGAATGCATCCCCGACAGTAGTATTTCCCCTGTTATTTTAGACCTAATCTACACCTCTGTGGAAGTTGCTTTCTAGAAGAAGATGTACTCATTAAACAAAGAATTAAAATTGTGGAAAATGCTATGGGAGGTGGTCCGGAGGGCTAGGAAACATGACCAGTTCTCTCAGGCTCAGGGCTTCTTATGTTTTTCTGTCATAACCTTTTCTTTTTGTCTGTTTTCTTTCACTCTACTAATGGAACTGGTTAATCACTATTTATCCAATGCCTACTACATGCTTATCACTGGACTAGCTGGGAGCTATGCATACCCTGATCTTTGATGATCAATGAAAGAGAAAGTTCATCAACACCCAAGGATGCCTACACCAGGGCAAATGACAAATGAGTGGGAGACATAATGAATACAGTAAGTATGTACAAATTAGGAAACAGGACTCCATCAAGTCCATGTGTTATTTGCATCTGAGAAAGAGAGGGACCACTGGGTATGGATGTGATAAAGAAGGGATTCATGGGAGAGGTAGGGCATGAGCCAGGAAAAGAAAGATGGAGAGAAGATAGTTACTGGAGCCATCCTAGAACAGTATTTTATTTATATAACATGTTTAGAATGCCTGTTATGTGCCAGGAACTGGACTAAGTGCTTTAGCAATGCTTAACTCACTTCATCCTCATAATAACCCTATGAAATAAGTACTAGCATTAGCATGTCCATTTTACCAATGAGCAAATCTGAAGCACAGAGAGGCTAAAAAGCCTATTCAGGTCACCCAGCCTAAGCTGCAAGTCAGAATTTATATCTGGGAGTTCATTTCAGGAGTAAGGCTTGCTCCACTAATGTGCTTTTCACCTCTATACTCAGTTGCCTCCCCAGCATCAATCAATACATTGCATTTGGAAGAAACTGAGCTATGAGGAATCAGTTATTTAAACAGTGGGCATGTTGAGACGAGGAGACAACCAAGTAGATATATCAGGGGGCGACTTGGGCATGCAAGCTGGGGCTTGTTCTGAGAGCAGGAACCTGAAGTTGCACATTCAGCAGTAAGTAGTCTGCCAAGAGGCTGTGGTGAAACAAGAAATATCTGGTACAAAGAATAAATCTTCATTGTTCTCAAATGGGATACTTGCAAATTCTGCCTACTCGAACAACCTTTGGCAGAATGGGCTTTTCCATTGCCTGTAAGTGGTGCCTCTAATTAAGAGATTGCAAATCAGAGTGAAGGAGAATGCAAAGATATTCGCAGTTGTGAAATGTACCCATGGAGTGACACCAGGTCTCCACTGTATTATGATGTCTGAAATCACCAACACAAACACAGCACTATTGGAGAAAGGTGTCTCTGAGGAGCAGCACATCTGTTTTGATATTCCTTGTTTTGCTCTGAGAGCAGAGCCTCAAGTTGTTGAAAGAAATGGTTTCAGGACCTTTTTCAAACTCACTGCAAGTCAAATTGTTAGAGTGTTGAACCGCTGCTATCATTATTCTGATTAACAATTCAGAACCTGATTGTGAATTATTCATGGTGTTTAAATAACTTATCAACATGAACAAAAGTGATGTGACACTGCTGTAATTAGAAAAGCTTACTTAAAGCTTGTAGACAAACATCCTTAATTAAGTATTATTGCCAGCTGGAGATGGAATTTCTGGGAACCAAAGAGTAATTGGAAAAATGGAAGTTCAAGAGGGCCAAAAAAATTGGGGGCAAGAGCACGTTAATGTAACCCCACATTTCTGAATGCTTAGAGGCATGGAGCAGGGATTCTTAGGTTTACTGCAGGCTTAGGAGAGTCTAGTTTATTAGTGAAAAAAAGAAAAGATTTAGAATATGATACATTCAGTTACTGACCAATGACTGAAAGGATGATGATGTTGATTTGTAAATAATCAAAGTAGCAGGAAAAGCATGCATCTAGAGGCAGGAAAACCAGGCTAAGGGTTGGGTAGGACTGGAGTCTCAAGCCCCCTCGAGAGAGTGAGGCACCTAGACACTTGGAGAAACCCTGATGCTCCCTGGTTATATTCCCTATGTCATTCCTACATTTCCTCTGGGAACCACATAATTCTCGAATCCTCAAAAGTGAGGGAGAGGTTTGGGTCAATGCAAAACCACTCTGTTAATAACCATGTTCAAAGAAACTTTATCATGAGCTATTGAGATAGGGTTTGAGGCCCCAAAGCCAAATATCACCTATTTCCTGTCTCTTATAGAGCTTATAGTCATGTTGGGAAGGCAGAAGAGAGATGGAGAGTTGCAGGCAGGGCCATGGAGCCATGCACAGGGTGCTGAGGAAGCACAGCTTAGGGCCCAGATGGAGACCTGGAGTCTGAAGGGACTCAAGGTCATCAGGGTTGGGACCCACACGGGTGGAATGGATAAGGGATTACACCAGTCAGCGTTCTTGGTTTCCAGCAATATATACTAATGCTGGATTAATGGAGTGATTAATGGAAGGCAGCTCCTTTAAACAATGGAGGGTTACAGAGGCAGACTTGGCAAATCAGCAAAAGTAGGGGAGTTTGGAAGATAAGGTCATGGTAAGGTTGCCTGACCGTACTAGTCAGTGAGGCTAGCCACCATTGGCATCTTCCCAGATAGAAACTGTCACCAAATGGACGCTGCTCCACATCCTTGAAAGCCTCTCTTCCTGTTTCACTGAAACACTCAACAACTTTCAAAGTGCTCAGTGCTGATTGGCTAAATTCAGTCACGTGCCCAAAATCCAGTTGCCAGGGGCAAAGTTGAGAAATGTCTTATCCCCTTTGTTTTGCAAAACATGGCTCCTTCCCAAGCCTGCTTCTCATCTATTAGGGAAATCTCGCCAATGGTAAGCATGTTTGGTTGCTGGTTGGCCAACCTTTTCACCAGTGTCCCCCTGCTAACCAAAGGTCTTGTCCTTCAGCCATGCAGTATATGGGCTGACTACACAAGGCGCGTGGATGCACCTGACTTCTTGGGAGATACCTTGTTTCTCCCCTGAACAAGCTTCTATTACTATCTCTAAGAGTTGAGAAGAAACAGACCTTCCATGACACGTTGTCACATCCAGACATTTTGAACTTTGCAAACACAATTTCAGCATGAATCCTTTAAGTAAGCTAATTCTACCAAGACCTACAAATGGAGGTCTGTGTGCTCTTCCTTCTTCCTCTTATGACTCTGAGTCAGTCTTGCTCTGACTCACTCTTGCTCTTCCAACACAGCCAAACTACTGCAAAATGTTGAACTAAATGTATTAATTTGTTAAGACTGTTATAATAAAGTACCACAAATTGAGTAGCTTAAACAACACAAATTTGTCTCACAGTTCTGGAGGCCAAAAGTCCAAGATCAAGATGTCAGCAACGTTGGTTCCTTCTGAGGGCTGTGAGGGACAAATCTGTTTCATGCTTCCCTCTAGCTTCGGGTGGTTTGCTGGCCATCTTTGGTGTTCCTTGGTTTGTAGATGCTTCACCCTGATCTCTGCCTTCATGTTCACATGGTTTCTCCCTGTGTGTGTTTGTCTCTAAATTTCCCCTTTTTATAAGCACACTAGTCATAACGGATTAGGAATCCCCTCCACTTCAGTATAACTTCATCTAATTATATCTCTAACAACTCTATTTCCAAATAAGTTCTCATTCTGAGGTATTGGAGGTTAAAACTTCAACATATGAATTTTGGAGGATGCAATTTAACCTATAATGCCAACCAACCAATCTACCAGTCAAATAAATAAACAGTTCTGTTCAAAAAATTTTAGCACAGAAAGAGTTTAGTAAAAATGTAAGTTAATGAGTAAGCCTATTTCTGGTCAGCATGAATAGAAAATTCTACATGTGTAAAGCATGGACAAATCAAAAATTCTTAGTTAAGATGTAAGCTCTTTCTTATAAATGGACATGCTAAATTAAACCTTGAAACCAACCAACCAACAAACCAGCAGACAAGGAAGAAGAAGGATAATCTGAATCCTCTTGGGAAGGTCTGGTTGATTAAGCAGAACACTAAGCTGAATCTTAGACTATATACCTCCTACTCTATCAGTGTCTGACATACCTAATGCCTGTTGAGTAGATCCATGCTACAAAGGGTGCATACATATATTTCTCATAGAATTAGAAATTCATAATTTTAAAAACACCTTTCCTATTATATTCATCTTCTATTCATATTCAACGGCCCACTATTTCCCACCATTTCAAGGTGCTCTGCTGACGTTCAAGACCCTTCATTTTCTGGCCTCGCCAGGCCTACCCAACCTGTTTCACACTCCTCAGCTATTTTATGCTTTAGTTCAATGCCTTCCTTGTACCAAATATTAATCCTCACCTGAGTTCTTCAGTCTCTATTGTTTTCCTTCTCCTGTGAGAATCTTTCCACCCACTTGGGCCCCCGTTCAAGTTCACGTAGCCTTTCTCCTTGTTAAGTTATTGTTGGTTGGCTCTGCCTTTGAATTCTAAATGGCATTCTAAACCTCCAAATGTTTCAACTGTATTGTGGGCTACAATTTGCCACTTGCCTTTTTCAAGTGGTCCAATCATGACATAGCAGAAAGTTTGTAAGTTAATTGATTGAGAGATGGCTTTATACCCACCCCTTGAATCTCCCTCAATTTCAGCTCAGTATTGCACGTAATCAACCCGCAGTGGATCCTTGCTTGGAAGCTACTTTCCCCCACATATTATGGTTGGGAAGCATGGCTAGAGTATCTATTATAACATCTTTTAGAAAACTCCATAGGTTTGATATCTAACAGAAAATGCACTCCAACTATATGCAGTAAAATGGAAAATTAATAAGAAAAGGATAGTTAAAAGAAATTCCTATCTTAGTATAAAAAAACCTGGAATCAAAAGGAAATGACAACATACATAGACTTAAGTTATAATGAATGTATTAATGTTAAAGTTTGTCAGGCACATCTACAGAAGAACTTTGAGGAAAATATATAGCTTTAAATACACTCATAAGAAAACATCAAAGATTTTAAAATAAATGAGCTTTGAAAAAATAAAAATAAAATAAAATAAATGAGCTAAGCATTATGACATTGGAAGAAGAGAAGTGAAACAAGTGAATGAAAAAGGAAAAGAAGCAATGAAAATAATTCGGATATGAATGAAATGGGGATAAAGAATAATAGAGAAGATTACCAAACTCAAAATTGGTTCTATGAAAGAAATCTTTGGCAAGAAGAATTAAGAAAAAGAGGGAAAACATAGAATAAGAATAAAATTCAGAGCAAAAAAAAAGGGGAAGCAAGTACAGATACAACCGATTTAAAAATCACAGACGACTGTTACCATATGTGCATCTAATTCATTTGGTAAATTACATGGAGTCAATGAATTCCTTCGAAAAAAATCAAATGCCAAAATTGATGTAACAAGAAACAGAGAAATTAGTGCACCAATATATATTAAAGAAACTTCCCCTATGCTCCTACCCACTCCGTGTCCCCAACCCAGGCACAGAGGCTTCATGGGAATGCCACCAAACTTATAAGGAGCATTTGATTCCTAGTTTATGTTAAGTTCTTCCTGAAAATAGTAAAATAAGAGCAATCCAGCCTATTTTATGATACTTATTTGTATAATACTGATTACAAAACTAGATAAAAAAATTTAAAGACCCATATACTTATTTCTGAATAAAATGTAGCCTAACCAATATCTTTAAACTTACTGAATTCCCTTGTTAGTTCAAATAGTTTGTATGTTGTTGGATTGTTTTACATTAGAAATTATATCACCAGGAAATACAACAGTTTTATTTCTCTTCCTAAGTCCTTATATCACTTTTACCTGGACCAGAATCACTGTCACCCCAATAAACTTTAATTTAAAAAAAAGATATGAGATTAAACTTAAATAGCAATAGAGTTTTTCTATACCAGAACTAAATGCAATATAATGAAAATTAAGATACTATTCACAATAGCAACAAAACCCATAATGTATTTAGGAATTAACTTGTGCAAGAAGACATAAACTTTTCAATGGAAGACCATTGAACATTCTAGCTGACTTTAAACAGAACTTGATAAACCTCTAAAATTTATTTGGGAGAAGAAAGATCCCAGAATATCTAAGTTAAATTTAAAAATACTAGGAGTGCATCCTAGCCTTTACAAAAATCAAAATATCCTACAAAGCCATTATAATAAGAAAGTATGGCATATATGGAAGAAAGCATATAAAGTCCTGTGCAATGCAGAGCTGAAGATAGCCCCATGAATATACAGAACTTTGTATACAATAAATGTGGCACCACTGATCAGTGGGAATTGATGAATGGTTTAGTAGGTGAGATTGGGGAAAATGGTTCACTATATGGAGAAAAACAAAAATAAAATAGATTTCTATTAAAATCACAACCAAAATTGGACTTTAAAGAGATTAAAGATCTAAATATAAATAGTAAAACTTTAAACTTCCTTGTAAAAATTGTAGAATACTTCATGATACAGAAGAAGAATCTTTTTAAATAAAACCTTGAATGAATATCTTAGAATAAAAATTGATAAGTTTAATGATACCTAAATTAAAGATTTCTGTTTAACAAAGGACACTATAGACAAAGTTAATAGGCAGAATGGGATAAGACAGTTGCAGTGCCTAAAGCTGATAAGAAGTTAATATCCAGGCTTTATAAGATAGCAACCACATAAGATAACTAGGCAAAGGCTATAGAGAATTTAACCAGAAGAGGAAATCCAAAAAGCTATCAAGCATATGGAGAATTGCCCAAACTCATTAATAATTAGATACATGCAAATTAAATTAATGAAGTATTGCTTTACACATATGAGTTTGGCAAAAGTAGGAAACTGGAAAATGCCAGATTTCTGCAAGATGGAAATATGAGGACAGAGGAGCTCTCAGGAGCCTCAGGGGAGCAATCTGGCTCTTAGAAAGACAAGGATATGTCCAGATGTGAGGGGCATGCACAGGCTGTCTTCTGCAACACTGTATGCAATGATGGAGAGTTGGAAGCAATCAGAGTATTCATCACCAGGTCAGTGGCCAGGTAAGGCGTGGGCTTCATGCTGTGCAGCCTACATGGATGGATGCCTAGCAACTAAACCGTAGAGGCACAGTGACAAGTGAAAACAAAGTGTAAGAAATGGAAAGTGACAGCTAACACAATACAATTTACATAAATTTCAAAATACATGCACATAGAACAAAGCCCATTTTTGCTAGCCTACAAACAAGCAAAATGATATATGTTAAGCACATTAGTATGCTTGGCTATGGGGAGGTGGAATGGCAATAGAGAATGGTGATAAAAGGGAATTTATAACAATTTGCCTTCTGGGAGAGGCAAGCTACTTAATTGGGTTTGGAGGAAGGATCATCTGATGTGATGCTCTCAGGCTGTCAATTAAGAAACAATAGGCGGGGTGTTTGGATGCGTCACCTCCCTGGGCTCATCATCTCAGGCTGGAAATAGACCCGGAGCTTGGAAGCCTGCCTCCCACAGATGGGGTCAGAGGTGCTGGATGCTGGGCTTCTAATTGGACATGCTGTGTCAGAGAACAGAGCACAGGCTCCCAGCACAGCGCACAGGATGTCTGTTTAGCCTCTGTGACGCATTTTAAACAGAAAGCGAGAAGCAAAGGGACACTCCTGCATCCTGTGATTAAGCCCTGGGAGTTGGCTATCAGTGCTATTATTTTACAGTTATGGCTATGTCAACCATCACTCAGACTGTGTTCCCAAATACCCTTGGGTGTCAATGGACATATTCCCAGAAACCCTCTGCAATGTCCTAAGGGTGTGCTGAGAGCACAGATGCTTTCTTTCAAATATGAAAAGCAAGCTCCTATTATAGTCAACAATACCGTATTAGATACTTCAAAGTTGCTACGAGACTAGATTTTAAATGTTCTCACCATAAAAAAGGAATGACAATGATGGGACATGATAGGGGTATTAGTGATGCTATATGGTGGTAATCATATTGCAGCTATATGAATGCATCAATCAACGTGTTATACACCTGAAACATACACAATGTCACATGTCAATTATATCACAATAAAAATAAAATTAAATAAATGCATAAAAATAAACACAAGCGCACACACACAACACAATGCAATCTCTTGACCACTTATGACTTTCTGGTTGGCAAGGTGGAGCCTCCCTTTCCTGGCTCCTCACTTGTGTATAATTTTAGCATCTTCATGTTGCTCAGTGGGTAGAGATCCTCAGGTGAAGTAAGTAGCCCATGGAACCCACTAAGGGTGCGGCATACTAAAACACTGATTCACCAGTCAGTTTGACTATGTCTCTCCAAGCCCTCAAACTCTATCAACAAGCCATGCATGCCTTTAATCTACAGACATGTGACCCAGACCTAACTGGAATTGGGCTTATTTCTTCAGCTGATGGACTCTTGGGATGGTCTTACTGCCACTAACCTGGCATCCTCTTCATCTTTAGAGGAGCTCGGGGTACCCACCTAGACCTCAGTGTCCAGTCTGTGCCCATGCTTGGCTGTGTGAACCTGGTCATCATGGCAGGTTTCAGCTTCACTCTTCTTGCATAATCCTGCTAGAACTTCTCATGGAACTGGGAGTATTTAATCTTTTCTAGAACATCTGTCAAGGTGGTCTAGGAACTGGGATACAAAAGTCAGCACAGACAGATATGGAACCCTCTCTCAGGCAGCTTACAATGTAGTGAGGGAGACATAAAACAGTCGAAAGAATGACCAAGGAAAGTCCTAAGACAGTAAATGTGTTCAAGTGTATCAGGGTGTGTTTTAAGCAGGTGGTGAGACATCAGATGTGGAAAAGATTGTCATGAAGAAAAAACTTTCTGCCCACCCCCCCGCCAGTTTTATTGAGATATAATTGACATGCAGCAGTGTATAAGTTTGTGTAGAGCATAATGATTTGGCTTACATATACCATGAAATTATTACCATAATAAGTTAACATCTATCATCTCGTATAGATAACAAAAAAGAAAACAAAACAAAATTTGTTTTTCCTAAGTGTAAGAAGTTTGTACTCAGAGATCTGTAGAAACAGAAGCTACCACATGCCATGCAGGGCTGCAGCGGGGAGGACGGGGCCAGTCAGGAGGCAGGGAGGGGAAGGGTGAGGCATGGCCTTTATTGGGATTTTGGTGGGAAGGGGTGCATGAGGCAGCGTAGTGTTCTGAGTAAGCTTAGGGTTGGGATAGTTTGAATCATTTCTGTTGCCTCTGGATGGTAGGTCTCTAATTGTCCAGTACCTGGCCCTGGGGTGACTTAGTGCAGGGGGAACATTGACTTGAGGTGTGAGAGTTTGATAAAGGAGATGGTGAGGTATAGGCTCTGTATTGGTTGGCTTTAACATCAAAGACATGTTGGCAAGGGGAGTTGTTTACTATCTCTTAGGAACTAGCTAGCCCTGGGAGGGGCAATTTCCCCAGGACCATGGCCTCAAATACCAGAGCATCAAGAGTACAAATAATATAGTCAACTCAATAAAAAATCGGGTCTCTGACAGTTTGTGAAAAAGGAGCCTGCTTTAATCTGGAGTGCCAGGGATGACTTTTATTAGGACATGATGAGTAAATGGAAGGCTACAGACTGAATGGAAGTTAATTTAGAGGGCTTAGGAGCCATGTTCCAAATTTAGGAGATGGCATGTGCAAAGGTCCTGGGGTGGTAGAAAGCCCTGAGTGACTAAGGAACAGAAAGGTAAGACTAGAGTGGAAGGAAGCAGAGTTTGGGAGAAAGCAGGGGCAGGCGCTACAGGCACTGGTGAGCAGAATTAGCAACTGGGATGTTAATTTGAGAGCAATGCCTAGGCATTGGAGGATTTTAAGTAGGCTGTGGTCAAGAACCCACATCCCAGTTGCTTGGTTGATCTCTCACACCTGACCTGGGTACAATCACAGCCCTCCTCTGGGTAAGTAGGTCCTGTTTCTATCCCTCTGGCTACTAGGATCAGCATCAGTGAGGCTACATTCCTGATTTGGAGTACCACCCCTCATCGCCTATCTCATCCAGCAGACGGAACTTCCTCAGACCGACAGCTGCCCAACCGTGCCTGCATTTGCCGGTCACAGATGCCTTTGCAGCATGGCCTGTGCCAGCCCTTCAGCTCCCATCCTACAGCTCTGGTCTTCCTCTCAGTCCACGTAGCTGCTATTCATGAAGGAAGGGACGAATATTCCTAAATGGGGTTTACTTTAGTCACATTTGCAAAATATTGAACACCTTGATGAAAAAGGGTCTCCTCTGCCAGGAAGCACTGTCTGCTCTCCACTCACCCAGCTAATGAATGAGATTGGTATTCAGAGGAGCACAGAGCTGAAACCAGGCTGCCCTTTTCTCGTTAAAAAATGCACAAATAAGTCAGCAAGGCCTAAGTGTAATTAGATGCAAAACCTAATTTGAAGCAATTAGGTGTAAGGCAAATAGCTCCATGTGTCCAATTGTGAAGTTGCAGGAATATAAAGCCCTCAGCAATCTCTCAAGGTTTATTTCTCATGCTTAGAGCCCTGTGTTTACAATACAGAAGGACCTTGATTTTCTGTATCTGGCTCACTTGCCTTCCCAACCTGTTTTGTTTTATTTAAATCTTCTCTGGGTACTTCTTTATGACGTACTGTGGCCTAACCTTTGAAGGAAAAAGTGAAAAATCAAGCCAAAAACAAACCAACAAACAAACAAATGACAATAATAAAACACAATAATGGGAGGGGCCAGGCAGTGGAGAAAGAACACCTTTAAGTAGCCTGGTGCTGGTGTGTGTGTTGGGGTGGGGTGGGCCCAAGAGAGGCAGATTACATTTCCCCTTGGCAACCCGAGCAGCAGCTCCACCAGAGCGACTGGTGCGCTCCCTGGGCTGGAGGAACCTGGGAGAGGACAGTGCCTGTTGATGTGCCTCTGCGACTTTAAATATGGGGAAGTTTAAACACTGGGAGACAGTGCTTCCTGGCAGAAAAGTCACTTTTCATCAAGATGTTCAACGTTTTGCAAACGTGACTAAAGTAAACCCCACTTTAGAGTGCCCCTTCGTGGGACAGCAGCTACGTGGACTAAAAAGGACCACCAGAACTGGAGGATGGGAGCTGAGGGGCTGGCACTGAGCAGGGGACACAGAACTTGGAGGCAAAAGACCTGCGTTTGGATCTCTGTTCAGGAACATTCCAGCTTCGTGACTTCCGGAAAGAAAGGGAAAATAACCCTCAGATTTTCACTCTTCTTATCTGTAGAATGAGAAGATTGTTTAAATGATTTCCTTTGCAGAGGATGGGGGTGGGAGTGGGATCCAAGCCTTGAGGGTGCCTGAAGGGTCTACTTAAGCTAAAGGTGCCTTTACAGCTTTGTCTGGAAGTCTCCAACCTCTCGGTCTACCTCAAAGTCTGAACTTACCTGGGTTAAAGGCTCTGGCTTGAGGCATCAAACGTTCTCATTAAAATGCAAATGTATTCATTACAGAGCTGCAGAGGGTAGTTTTCCTTACGTTGCCTTTTATTTCCTTTCTCTACTTAGAAAGTGTGACAAAGATGAAGACCAAACTCCCTCACCTGGTATTTCAAGGGGTTTCTATTAAGACTACATAACAAAAACTCATAGACACAGACAGTAGTTCGGTGGGTACCAGAGGGTAAGGGGAGAGGGTGGTGGTAAATGAGGGTAAAGGGGATCAAACATATGTGATGGAAAGAGAACTGACTCTGGGTGGTGAACACGCAATGTGATATATAGATGATGTATTACAGAATTGTACACCTGATACCTATGTAACTTTACTAACCACTGTCACCCCAATAAACTTTAATTAAAAAAAAAAAAGACTACATAGATAGAGCCTTGCTCCCTGCTATCCAGAAGGCGGCGTGGTTAGGAGGGCAAATCCACCTGGGGTTACCTCCGCTCTTTCCCTTAATAACTGCGCGAGCTTAGGAAAGTTACAGGATCCCTTGGACCTTTAGTTTTCTTCTCTATACAGTGGCATTAAGAAAGGTATCTACTTCATAAGATTATTATAAGGATTAAGTGTTATAATTAATTTAAAACACTTAACCCTGTGCCGGGAACAAGGTAAACATTTAAGAAATGTTAGCTGTTGTGGGAAACTGATTTCCGTTTTCTGCACCATATCTATTTCCTCCCCACTCTGCGCCTGGCTTATTCTTTTTCCCTCAGTAGAGCGGGTTCTGTCTTCACCTTTCTTCTACCTGAAATCTTTCTTCAAGGCCCTGTTGAAATGACACCATATCTATCAAGGCTTTCTTGAACTCTTGGGAGAATTAATTACCCCTCTTCCCTCTTGGACCTTTCCTTGAGCCTCTCTTGAGAATGTATTTTATTCTGTTTTATCTAACTATGATTTACGCCCATGCTTCTTCCCACCCCACCTCATGTATGCACCCTCACCTCCAGCCACTAACCCATGAGCTCTAAGAGGGCAAGGGACACAGGTCATTCCTTCCTGAATAATTCCATCAGTTCAATAAACATTTGATGAAGGAGCAAATGACTGAATGAATGCATGAGTGGAAGGTTACTCAAATGGCGTTTTCTGTCATTATTATAGATTGGTTCTCTCAGAGAGCAGGACTTGAAGAAACTTAAGTTTCAATGTGGTTGGTGCTCATGGGAGGTTAAGGTCTGAAGTATGCAATGCAGTTATGGAGGGACAGGCCTGTGTGGGGCCAAGGAAGGTGTAGGGTCCCCAAACAAGTACAACTTCCATTTGTTTGTTTTTTTAATTTCTAAAAATAAACTCTGTGGCCTTGGCTTGAATTGATGGTGACAAGTAATACACGAGAGATGATGAGTAGACAAGCACACGATGATGAAAATCTGAATTTAGCAAAGCCCATATCCATCTTGCTGGATTTTGCATCTCTAGTTAGAACTCCCTGAGTAATGGTGGCTCTTGAAGGAGGCAATTGCTTCTATCAAAGATTCATGGGATAGAGTGGGAGGCTATAGGAGAACACCTTTACCATGTAGCCTGTGTGAGACCCAATTATACAAAACTGGGTTCCAGCAATCCCCAATTAGGTTAGATTTGTTCAGTGGGAATTCTACTTACTTGAAAGATGATCACCAAATTCTCAAGTTTAAATTTATTTCACTTAACTAATCACATTTTCAAGTGGGATAAAATTGTGAGGCTATGAGAGTGAAAGCTGAATTGTGAATATTGACAGGAGTTGAGAGTCCCTGTAACTATCCAGCATAATTGCCAGGTGTCCAGCTCATCCAGCTTGCCCCAGGGCAGCAAAAAGAAGATAGTAGCTGAGGAAGATTTATGGGAGTTTTTGGAAAGCTTTCCTGATTGCAAGGGCTCCTGGGAAATGGCCATCAGTGACACCACCAATGGGATGCTCTTTACATTTTCTCTCTCATTCTCTGTGTTCTTCTCATGCTCCATCCTGGTAGTTTTTGTCAACTTGTCAACGTTCATTTATATCAAACCGGTTCTAGTCATTACTGAATCCCCTCTTTCTGAACCTGTTCCCTCAGCTTGTTACTCAGACTTTCCCTCTTGTCCAATTCCTTGGTGTTCATGATTGATTTAGGATGATTTTCTTTCCTCTCTTTTTTTTCTTTTTTCTTTCTTTACCTTTTTTTGCTCTAATCTAGCCTGGTGCTCAGCTGCTGTCTTCAAAATTTCCCATATTTTCAGATTCTGGAATTTGGGGCAAGCAGAGCCAGGCCTGATGTTCGGCCCTGGGCACCAGGAGGCCCAGTTCCCAGCCCCAACCCTCTGATTGCCTAGGAAATGGGGTCAGCCTATTTCTTTTCTTTTCCTCCATTAAGAACAAGCTAGTTGCTATAGAAAAAAATTAAGATCTCATAATGTGCCGGGCACTTTACATTTGTAACACCTTTCCATGAAGTCCTCCCAACATTGCTATAAGGCTGAGAAATATTACGTGATATAGCTAGAAATGAAACCCATGGGTCACTTGTGTCTATTCATGATACTGTCTGAACCTCAGTTTCCCATCAACCAAATAGTAATATTAGTTTTAATCACATAAAACTGTCTGTATTCATTCAACCATTTTTGATCTCACAAAAGGCAATTTTATACAGTTGAACATATATTCCCTAATAGATTAGTACAGACATAATAATTGTCAAGTGCAAAGCATATGGTAAGCTTAATAAACATTAGCTATGATAATTATACCATACCCTTCATTTCCCTATGGTACCTTTTCTGATCCAAGAATTCCTTAAAAATGTTTCTCTCAGTGTCCTTTTGCAGCTTTTAATAAAAGCTATGAGATCCTAACTCCAAGGCCCAAAGACCAAAATCTTCTGACTACAGAATATCTTGGCCTTTGGTAAGTGTCTTTCTTGTTCCTGTACTAGATTCATCCTTTTACTGGCATTAGTACCTTTGGGTTTGGGAAACGCAGCTACCTCGCTGGACACGCAGCATCTCCTAGAGGAGCACAGGTTTGGGAGAGAGGCTCTGAGCCCAGAGGTGAATCCCCAAAACAGCCATGTATCCTGTGAGTCACAGCTGAAGAACCCTTGTGTAAAGATCCGGACTGCCTGAGAGGCTGGGATGAAGCAAATGTTTCTAATCTTCTCTTGGCAGCTTCCATCTTCCTTAGACTGCCAAGTTCAAAGGTCCTCTGCTCTCTGAAGCCTTCTCCAGCCCGCCTATGCAGAATTAATCATGGCCTCTCTCCCCCCACTCCTTGTGTGCACACTTAACCCAGCCCATTGCATTGGGGTGTGAGCAGATGTTTTCCCCACTGCACTCCATGTGGGCAGCACCTGGCTCTTATTGACATTACATCCTCGCTGCCTAATGCAATGCTTGGCACAGAGAAAATATCCAGTAAATATTTGCTAATAATAATAGTGCTATATTTATTGAATGCTTATCGTTCTGGTTGACTTCACACAAAACCCTACGATGTACCTATTTTTATGATCTCTGTTTTATGAAGAAGGAAGCAGAGGCGCACAGAGGCCTCCCCAGCTAATAAGTGGCAGAGGTAAGGTTCAAGTTCAGGCAGTGCCAGGCCAGAACTTGCCTTTTAATTGCCTCCTTCTCCTTTTTATAGATGGATGATTCTTGACTTTCGGCTAAAAGAAAGAGTAATGAAGCATAGCTCAGAAGGAAGGAATTCAGTTTTGTAGGTAAAAAAAAAATCAGCAATTTATAGCCTTGGGTTTTGATAGTTATTGTTAAAAGACCCCAAATTCTACTTCAGCTAATGGATACTAGTGACACAGACACAGGCAATTTAGAGATTTCAGAGTTGAGGTCAGGAAATAAAAGCCCCAAAGGGACTTCGAAGAGTCTTATTGGCTCAGAACTCTCAGCAGCCAAGGTGGCTGGGAGCCTTCCGGACGACAGTCAGGGCGGGGTTTGCCCCATTCCTAGGTCCTGCTACACTGCCTGCATCGTCAACACCATGTCGTCAGTTCTCCTATCAGAAAAAGACGCCCAAACGTCATGACAATTCAGCCTTGTTCCAGAGACTCCTTAGGACAGAGCCACAGGGTGAATGTAATGAATGGCTGCGCCTCTATGAATGCATAATGTGCAGATTGCCTGTACGGTGCCCCTTCCTGTGCGGCTGTGCGGAGACACTGATGATTAAGCCATGAACTTGGCCTTGGGCAGAGGAGGCGGCTGCGTCTGCGCAGGCCTGAAAGGAGGCGTTTACTTTCACTCCTATGCGCGATTCACCCGCGTTTCTCAGCCGCAGCGGCCCCTGACTCACATCTTATTCCCTATAGCTGGGTGTGTTTTGACTTTAAATGCATCCGTCTGACGCCACACCCGGCTGAAGTCAAGGCAACTCGTGCTCCACATAAGCAGCCTCCCAAAAGAAACTCCACCTCCGCCCGCCGGCTGGAGAGCGGAACTTGCTTCCAGCAGTTACGCAAATAACTTGCGTTTCTTTCCTTCATTCTCACTGAGGGGACGTTGCAAATGACTTGCCTTGCATTGTCGTCCTGCATCTAATCACACTGATATAAAGGAAGTTGTTTTTTTTGGTTTTTTTTTTTTTTAGGTTGGTTACAATTTAGATATTGCAAACCCAGTTTCAATGAATTCCCAGAGATTGTGGGGTGAATAATAATCAGGCAGTACTTCTGCAGAACACCTCAAACTTTGCAGAGCATTTCCATGACTATGTGTAATTGGATCCTTGCAGCAACTCTCAGAGGCCCTCAACCTAGGTAATATTTTCCTCCTTTGGCAAATGAAGAAACCGAGGCCCAAGGAAATTGAGTAATTTGCCTGAGACCACACAGACAGATGCCAAGTAGTATTCTATTATAGCATATGCCACACACAACTGCTGCCTGTTGAATTTGTTCTGAGGCAAGTTTTAATGCAGAGCTAAAATATTTTTAAAGCTAAAGAAATTTTTTTGTCATTGAATACAGCATTCTTGGAGATGAGAAGAAGAGGAAGGGAGATGCGACTATACAATCAATAGTTTTGGATCCAAACATGAGGATTAAGTCTCAGTCAAGTTGAACCACAGTGAACACAAAATTTCCAAAAACTTGGTCATTTGCAGAATTATTTTTATCTCTAAACATTATCAGTACTATTGTTTACTTACTATATTTTTTCTATATCGAGTCTTTTGTTAAACCTAAATGTAAGGAGGTTTTTGTATCACTGCCTCAACTTGAAAATTTTATCACCTATATAAATAAGAGGCAACACAAACCATAAATACAATAAAATATAAAGATATTAATACATTTCTGGTTAGATCCTGCAACCTGCAGAAAGCTCTGGACCTAAGGCCAAAAAAAAGGAAGATTTTCAAGTGTTAGAAAAGTGTTGAAGACATACTAGACCCCAACTGAAATGTTCTTCTTTATATAACCAGGAAAATTGCCCAAGGAATAAATTTTAAATTATGTAATTTAATGATACTTGAGGTTATGTCTATGCCTGGCATAAAATCACTTCCAATAGTACTGTGGATATGCTTTCTATACTTTGGGAAACACAGGTGCATCTGATTGACTGCTTTAAAACAGTACAAAACAGAAAACAGGACAAGTTCCTCATTGCCAATTCTCTGGGTAAGACTCTATCTGTAAAGCTATAGATATTCAAGTTATACTAATATTAGAAACTAGTTGATTTCAATATGTGTATCAGTCAGGATAGGCTAGGTTATATGTGGTAACAAACAATCTCCCTAAACCAGCTGTATAAAACAACATTATTTCTTGCTCACACTACATGCCCATGAAAAGTCTGGAAGGCAGCCTTGCACGTTGAAGTCACTCTGGGACAAACAAGGCTATGTGAGCAGCCTCTATCTCAAAACTTACCTGCTGCTACAGCGAAGGAAAGTAAAGTCTGATATGTTCATTCTAAGCTTATAAATTCTAAGACTAGAACATATCATATGGTGCCACCTAATGATAAGCATCTAAGAAGTATAATTCTATCATATGCCCAGAACAAGGGAGAATCAGAAATATTGAATGAATAGTCCTAAGAGCTACAACAAAATTTTAAGGCCACATGCTCACTTGAGCATCTGTTTACAGCTCTGGAGCTGCCTGATAAAAGGCACACTATAATATACATATAAACATTTCCATTAAATTTCATGGAATTCAATGGACAAGTTAAAAATCAATGCTCTAATAAATGAAGTAACTGCATAAGGGGGAGGGTTGGGATTAATCAAGGAAGAGTTCACTGAGGGGATGAATCAACTAAAATTTGTTTAAAGAATCAAAATGGTGGAGAAGCAGGGTAGACCATTTTCAGGCAAGGAGAATGATGTGGATGAAGATGGGCCTGAGAAGATTAAACATATCTTCTGGTAGAGAGGCTTACGTAACTGAAACAAAAAAATCCAGGGAGTTGAGACTGGAGAGGTATGGGAGAACATTAAGAAAAAGACAAAAAGTCAGTAAAATACCTTGACTATGAAAAGTTAATCCAGTTAGCATCAGTTAAGCAGAGGAGACTTATAATGGAAAAATGTTGAAAGATAATTTGCTACTATATTTTTAAGGATTGAGACTTATGATTTGTACTTAGTAAGAAATAAATATAAATGAGCTGTTTGATTTTTTTTTTTTAATCAAACACTCCGGTCATTCTGTCAACAGCATTTCCTTGTTGGTTCAGATTAGAAGTAGAAATTATTTCCCTTAAGGTGCTGACACCTAACTTCCTGGAGAAAAAGACATATATGTAAGATTAGTTGTAAATACTGGAGAGATTCTTAGAAAAACCAAACATAAGGGGACATGAAGAGACTGTGAAAGTGAATAAATAAGAAAGGAGCAACTGGGAAGAAATGGCAAGAGTTGGGGAAGTAAAGAGGTGAGGGAGTGGAGAGGCAGAAGGTACAGGAATGAGCTGAGCAGATAATGACTCCAAGGTTAAAACTGAGGGTCAGAGATTATAATTGATCATATGAGGACATTGAAAAGGAATAAGAGATTGGGGGGGGGAATGTGGACAGCTTGGGTCTTGATATGTTTATTTGTAGATGTTATTATTTTTAAAGTTGGTTTGGATGGCTTTTGGGTATACGGTGAGAGAAACAAAACACAATCCCTGACCTCATGCCCTCCAAGAGATTACAGTCAACTGGGAAGAGAGTAATCTAAGAATATATTTTTTTAAAATGCTACATTACAACTGTAATAAGTACTAACCAGGAGAGATATGTGACCCATGAGAGAATGTTTGGGAGAGAATTTTCTGGATCAGAGAAGTCAGAGAAGATTCTCCTGAGGAAATGGTAACTGAGCTTCCTTTGAAGTAAGAGGTTGACGGGGAAAAGCAGGCAGTGTGGAAGGTGGGGAGGCTTTCTAGGCAGAGGGACTAGGATAAAGGATGTCCACTCTGAATTAGATGCTGTTTCAGAGTCGTAAATTGAATTGAGCTAGAGAATGTGCTTTGGGGATGGGGCCCAGAACTATGACTCATGAAGAAAATTTAATAGAACTGTTTCACTCACAAAAAGCAGACTGAGTTGAGGCATGAGACTGGAGGATGGAGACTAGCTTCACACAGCCCTGGAGTTTAGAACTGGGATCCATTTGAATCCCACGAAGAGTCATGCTTCAGTCCAATACAAGGGAAAAAAATATTTAAGGATGAAGTTGTCCAAATATGGAATAGATTGCATTGAAAGGTAATGAGTTACTTTTCATTGGAGATATTTAAGTATATGCTGAAAGGCTATTTGTCAGGAATGTGATAGAGTAGATAAAAGCAATAGGCTAGATTAGAATATATGACATTTTATATACCTTCCAATCATAACAATCTTTGAGCTAGTTTGTACTCAAATAAATCCATCTGCATTTATGCAAAAATCAATAAAATGAAACCTTTATAAGTTGAGGAAGAGATGTTCTTTACAAATATCAATAGCCTTTCATAACAGAAATAAATAATGGGCTAATGAGCAAATCTCTAAGAAAGCTATAGGAAAAGGTTAGATATATTTACATTTAAATTTTCTTTTACATATATTACTGCTTTGATATAAGAAAAAATTGAAGATGTAAAAAAAGGAAAAAACTTTGTGTTTCATTATGCCATCTAGGAAAGGCATGGAAGAGAGATCCAAGATGGCAGAGCAGATAAACAATGTGGATGCTTACTTCCTTACTTCCATGTACACATTAAAATTACAACTAAATTATAGAACAATCAACCTGGAGAACCATCTGAAGTCTAGCTGAACAGAAGTTTTATAACTAAGGATATAAAGAAAAAGCCACGTTGAGACTGGTAGGAGGGACGGGGATGTGAAATGGCTGTGATGGCTGAAAATCAGGAGGGATACCTTGACCATGGAGGTTCCTCCCAGAGAAGCACGGGATCCCTGCCCTACACTAGGCCCTCCAGCCCAGAGTACTGGTGCCAGGAGGAGGAGCCCCCTCAACATCTGACTGTAAGAAACAGTGGGGATTCCAACCATCCTTTGGGATGGAGTGCTGAGGGAAACCCAGATGTCCTCTTGAAGGCCCCATGTGCAGACTCACTCGCTCACAGGTACTCACAGGCTCTAACTTAGGAGACATCAGAGTCTTACGGGGAGCGGACTGAGGTATGTGGCTTTGCTGCGAGGGCTGGAAGACAGTCGCCATTTTCCCTGTTTGGGGTCCTCCTTGTATGCAGCTGGCAGGCAGGCACCATATTTCCTGTGTTGAGCCTGCCCCCCACAAGGCCAAATCTGAATCTGATTGGTCTGGTGAGCTCCACTCACTCCCTCCTGCTGTCCCACTCAAACTCCCCAAACACCAGAGGCACTTCCTCTGTGAGCAGCCAGCCCCACCTGCATTGCATTTTTTGTGTGGAAAACTATCAGAGTCCGCAGGCCCCCAGCAGGTGGCAACTGGCCTTGGAGTGCTCTGAGACTTTTGCAGGCTCAGCATTGGCACAAAACTGCAATCTACATTAACCCGGTGACCACAACCCTACCCACTCCACTGACTCCCTGACACCCTGCCTTGCCCAACTCTCATACCATTTGAAGCTTCATCAGTGTCTGAACCTTAAGGGAGTTGATAGGTGGCAGGAGGCCTTGGGGTGTCCTGGCTTTTTGCAGAGATATCTCAGGCCCAATACTGATGGCAGCTGTCCTCGGTTCCCAGTGTGGCCTCTCCCACATGCGTCCAACTTTAACACAAGCAGTGAAAAACCTCAGATTGCTTTGTAGCTCCTACCAGGTGGTCTCCAGTGAGTCACAGGCAGTGGGTGACCTGGGCCTGCACTGGAGCCTCTCCCAAGAGACCCCAGAACCGCTTCAGACCACAGCAAAGCACCACCAAATTAGCCCCACAAGTGGCACACACAGAGGTCAGGCTCAAGCACCAGAACCCACTGGGACAAACCTTACTCAGTGGGGTGAGCCCCCTGTACAGCAGCCTGTAAGCTGTGGATGTGGCCAAACCCACAACCAATCAGCCAGAGGGTCAGTCCTACCCACTGATGCTACTTTGAGGGGACATGTGCATCTATATGATCTTGCAACATTCTATACAATGGCCAAGATATGGAGGCAGCCTGGTTGTCCATCGATGAAAGAATGAATAAAGAGGAGGTGATACTTGTATAGAGTGAAATATTGCTCGGCCATAGAAGGGAATGGGTTCTTGCCATATGCGGTGGCATGGATGGACCTGGAGGGTATTGTGCTGAGTGGAGAGAAAGACAGATACAATGTGATTTTGCTTATACATGGAATCTAAAGAACAAAATAAACAAACAGAACAGAAACAAACTCACATATACAGAGAACATATTGATGGTTGCCCGATGGGAGGGGGGTTGGGGGCAGGGTGAAAAAGCAGAAGGGATTAGAAGTTCAAACTCATAGTTACAAAATAGTCATGGGGATGTATAAAGTAAAGTATAGGGAATATAGTCAATAATATGGTAATAACTATGTATAGTGCCAGGTGGGTACTAGACTAGTCAGGAGGATCACTTCTTAAATTATATAAATGTCTAACCACTATGCTGTGTACCTGAAATAAATATAAAATAATATTGAGTGTCAAAGAAAGTCAACTGAAACTTTAATCCCCTAAAGTAAATTATTTAAAGAAAAAATAAAGGCATGAAAATACTTGATGGAGCTAAGGAATCAATTTACTGTAGTATTAACATGGCTTGCTTTAAGTAGTCAAATTTTTAGTATTCTTCTTTATACCAAATGTGATATATTGAAATGACCCTGGTGTCACTCACTACTCCCAGTTCTAAGCAATGCTAGGGCTATTTCATTACCCCATGGGTTTGAAGCTGCTGCAAGTAACTTTATCAAATACCTGAACTTGTAAAAGAACTGTGCTATGACTATGTTTCATTTTGATAATGTTTGCTTTTGGGGACTGAGATCTCTCAGCACGTCAGAGTTACTGAGGAACCTCAAAAGGGGCTAGATGAAGGGAAACTTTAATTTGTCAGACGTGTCACTCTTTGTTCCTTTCGACTTCATTTTCTGCTGGACTTTTCCCATTGTCAGGGTTCTTACTTCTAGTCTAGGGTCTTTGTTCTGACCTTAGAGGATTCTTAGAGTCCACCCTTTACCCTTCTCTCAGGCTTGCCTTCTTATGCTGTAACTCTGTGGTCATCAAACCTTAGCACTCATTAGGAACACCTGGAGAGGTTTTAGCCCCTCCCCCTCCATTGCTAGAATTCTACCCGAGTTTCTGATTCAGTAGATCTCAGTGGGATCTGAGAATCTGCGTTGCTCTCAAGTTCCCAGAGGATGCTAATGTTGCTGACCAGGACCACAGTTTGAGAATTGCTGCTCTAACATATTCTCTAAATTACCCGACCTGTAGCATATTTTTCTTTTTTCAGTGTCAAAGTATTTAGAAGATTTGACTTGTTCTTGGTCTCTGTACCAAAAATGCCAAGAAAAAAATTGCTTGTGATGTGGAATACAGACACAGTGGCTAGATGTAGGGGAGAAGATTTTAGATGGGGGAGCCTTCTTTCAGCTCCCTACCTCATATTATATATGCAAGCGACCTACCTCCAGGAGTGATATACTCATTTTCCCCAAATAGCACTTTAAAATCCCTTCAAAGTGAACCATGAAAGTCATCTGGTGAGTCAGTGGGAGCCCTGGACACAAAATGCTAAACTTAACCATGAAGATACTTAACTTTGACCTTGAAGGCTTTCCTGTATGTCCCTGGCCTTCTGATAAAAAAGGATGGGAAGGTGCGCGTAGCTGGGCTGTTTCCAAACAGGAAATATCCTTATTAAAATATTTGCATATAAGTACTGAAACATTGATTCACAAGACAATTATGCCCGAAGAATCAGAAAGATTGAGACATTTAGAGTTGTTTTAAGCAAAGGAATTAACCCCTAGCGCACAAACTTCCTTCTCCCCAAACCCACTGAGGGAGCAGATGCTCAAACATGCCTGGTATTAGATTCAGAGAATAGTACTTTCTTTCTCTCTAACCACCAGATGGTTCCAGAATCCAAAGGCAATGAAGGCAATAGCCTAAATTTATTTGGTTTAAGTGGTTCTCACTAAGGGTTTATGAGAAAGATCATATTTTCATAGCTAGCAAACAAAGGCAAAAATAACTTCACAGCTGACTCTGATTTCATACTGAAAAGAGGCATAATGCCCAAGAATTAGAAGGGATCTTAAATGTTATCTAGTCCATTTAAGGCCATCAATAATGTGGTACCTTGATAAAAGTAAAAAAAAAAAAAAAAAGACCAAGAATAAACAAACACAAGAATCATAAATGGTTCATTTTACTTTATGTGCAATTTCAAATTATAAGTCAAATACCAGGAAAATGTTTTATAAAATGAGAAAGAGTAGAAAAACATAGAATGCTCCTGTAGTGAAAGAACATCTTCCTTAAAAAAAAAACTAAACATAATTTGCTAGCAGTGCCTCAGGCTCAGATGAATAAAGGCAGTTCATTTGCATAAGGACACTCAGAAAGGATTAAAAAATTCCAACATGGAGTGTATGAAGCTTTGAGAAAATGTGAATCCAACACAACATATTAATATTTTTGACCAGCCATTATGTGCAAGGCACTGGGCTAGGCATGAGGGTGCAGTGGTAGAAAACAGAGTTCCTGATTCCTAGTAGATTTCATCTGGAAAACTAGGTAGCTGAAATATTCAATTAAGTGGACCCAGTTTCTGATTTATATGTTCTCTGAATAGCAATTTGGCAGGCCTCTGCCTTTGCAAAACGAGTGGAAAAACATTCCATTGTTCTCTGATAGTGAGTTGTTAAAAAAAAAAAAAGTCATCTTATAACAGGAACATTTATTAACAAAGAAAGTATACTGTAAGTAAAAGAAAAGAGTTAAGTACATTTTGGAAGCAATGCATGAGGGAGGTAGAAAGCAAACAAGAAGTATAAAGAAGGAAAAGTAAAAAAAATGAGAAGGCAGGCAGGCACGTGAGGAATGAGCAATGAAAAGCATCTCAGGCCTTCAGGGGCCAGGAAGAGGCAATGCGGACCACCCCTCCCCTGCCCCCACCTCCAGTGAATATTGGAGGACCTCGGCTCATACTATTGCAGACCGGAGTCCTCCATGAGCGTCTTGTCTTCCAAGAAAGATACAGATGAGGGAGGGAGACAGAGACAGGGAAGAAGGAGGTAAGGGAAACACGAGAAAGAAGACACATTGGCCTGCTGGATCTTAATTGCTTTCATATAAATTGAAACAAAATGAGAAGTGTAATGGAGTGGAAGAGAGATTAATTTCAAACCGAAGGATTCCTAAGGTAGAAGATTACTTGTATAAATGACAGAAAAATCAAAACCTGGTCTACATGAAATATGGAACTGAATAACAAAGAATACAATGACAAAGATTAAAAAATATGATTATGGAAACAAATTAACCCATTCTAATTGCTTAGATTTAAGTTGTGACTGATTAGCCTCATCCTAACAGCACCAAGATGAGGATGCAAACTAATTTAGTAAAAACCATTATCACACATAGTACATAATTATTTTGAAAATGTCCAAGATACAGAGCTTTGTTTCTTGGAGGCAATGATAGTTTGCAATTTAGACCTAACAGAAAATTAAAATTTTGTAAAGAACATTTAAAATGATCTTATCTCTGGCTTAGTGATAAAGAGGATTTATAGGTTTTCTTTAATATATTATACATGCTTTAAAAGATTTCATGTCAACAAAAAGGTTGGGATAGATAGATAGATAGATAGATAGATAGATAGATAGATAGATAGATAGATAGAGATAGATAGGATGCCAAAAAATGTATACATATTTTACGAAAGGAAAAAACTATATTAAAATTGTAATACAATGAATGATGCTAGCATTCATTTGATTAACGCCATCTTTTGAACAAACATGCTCCACGTTGCTACTGTAATTCAATTCAACTTCAAAAAGTAATGCATAGATAACATCTCTTAAAATGTGTACTTTTTTTGACACCCCTGGTATATATATATGGTGATTTAACTGCTCCAAATAGATTTCAACTAGAGAAAGTAGTTTCCTTAGAACTACTGGCCAAAAATTAATGACTTCTAGGGATATATTAAATATAACTCATTGAAAAATCTATAAAATACAGGCCACTGGTGAATAGAAATTTCCAAATTCAATAACTACCGTCTTGTTTGAAAGGCGTTATAATATACCACATAGTATCAGAAAAGTGATCTAATATTGACTCTTGTTTTCCGTTTTTGCGGCCCTAGGTGGGAGCCTGGCCTATACTCTCAGGACAGTGACCAGGAAAAGCAATTGGGACAACTCCTGAGGATTTTGATCAAAGTGACTGCATTCTAGACTTGGATCTTTAATGATTGGATCCATGCCATATTCACTTCTGTATTCCTATTATGTAGCAGAGGGCCTAAACCACAGTCTTTATTACAGAAATACCTTTGGAAAGAGCTAAGTTCAAATTCTACCTCTGCCAATTAAGAGTGAAAGAACAATGGCTGATTAACTTACTGTATTTCTGAGTTTCAGTTTCTTCAAAACAGAGATAAAAATATCTATCCATTATAGTTTTCATGGGGAGTAAATGATCCCCATGCTAAAGATCTAAATACAGTGCTTGGAATATAAATGGTAAGTATTTATCATAGTATGTTAGAGTAGACAGGAATTCAGTTACCCACATATGGCTCATGCAATACCCATCTTTTTAGCTGATGAAGCCAGTCTATCCCAGCGGCTGCCTCCTGACATCCCACTTCTACTCAGAGTTTTTGAATGAGGTCTTACATGGATTTTTGAATGATTAAAGACATTCTCAAAAAGAGAATGTCATTGACTTTGGAGCCTTTGAAGGAATATAGCTTCTAGTCCTTGTCAAAAATGTTCAGTCATGTGGGGGTGACCGGTTAGCTCAGTTGGTTAGAGCATGGTACTGATAACACCAAGGTTGAAGGTTCAATTCCTGCATGGGCCACTGTGAGCTATGCCCTCCCTAAAACACTTAACTGTGCCATTGAAGCATGAAAGCAATGTGTAACCAATGGCCAAAACTGTTCTCCAATAAAATTTAAAAAATAAAATGTTCACTCCCACATATGTGAACTAACCAGGTCAAGGGCAACTTTCTTGAGGGCTGTTGAGACCTATGCTGAACGGACTCAACCCTTTAAGAGTAGCCTTGTAGAATTTTCTGATTTTCTGAGGTTGAGTTGATACTGATTAGTTCAACTGACCACACAGAACTACTGGAAAGCAAATTAGATCAAACTCAGAGTGGCCTTTGTCACAATTTAAGAAAATGTTATCATGTATATAAAGTTAACGGATATCAGCAAATGAACTGGTGTCATGGAGGTGGTGCTTGAGAAATAAGATTTACTCAGATCTCTTCAATCTAGCAATTGATCATGCTCTAAGAACCCATCATGATGCATGAGCACATTGGGTGAATTGGCCATAGGACTCCAGCCTGATCCTGTATGAGTTCCATGTCAATCCATAGTCTGACTCATTTAGGAAAATCGAATATCTTCACCCGGAGAGAAAAGAGGGGAAATCAAAAGCCAGTTTTCCCAAGATTGCTTTTTCTCCCCAAGGTTTTAAACTATTCCTATTTCCTTGAGAAGTTCAAGAGTACTGAGATTTACCTAGCATAGATATCATTTTTATAAAACCCAGTAATGAGAAAACTCAGCAGAAGCATCTTTTCCCAGGAGGATTTTTTTCCCCTTGAATTTTTTCCTTGAATTTCTAAATTGAACCATGTGGCTCTCCACAATGCTCCCCAAAACAAACTCTGCCGGCTAACCTCCTTCTCAGTGCTTTCCAGTGTATGTCAAAATAATCTATTTGTCATGTCCACTAAAGGGTCTTCAAAAGCTATATATATAGTTTATATTATTTATATATATATATATAATTCATCTTTTTTATCTGGTACTTAGTAGGTTTGCAACTTATTGAATGGATAAATCAGTGGCTGATTATTCATTAACAGAGATATAAAGGGATCTCTTAAATAACAAGATTCTTTTGCATACTTAAAGTATATTTCAAATTATATAGTTTTTAGAAACTCCTATCTTTAATGAGATAAAGTTAAAATGTATACTTGTATAAATTATTAAAATATACAGTCAGGTTGCCTGGCAAAGCATACAATGGTTATGAAGTTGGGAGTTAACTACTATATTATTCCCTGGATTGGTCACATTTATGGAAGGTATTCAATTTATCAGATTCAACACTAGAAAAAATGTTTATAGTCCAACTTCCTCTCAATTGCTAATGAATTTCAATTACATATGTGTCACATTCATTTTGTAACTGTGAAAGAATTTATTTATCTTTTTCCTTAATGGAAGTATTTTCATTAACACTCAACTTCTGACCTTCCCTTCTTGAGATAAGATATTGAAAAAGATACCAACAGTTTCATATAGAATTATCACTGCTAGATCTGAAATTTGAAGAATACCCACTTCAAAATTATACTGAAGCTCTAAAGCCAAATTCCAAATCATTAGAGCCTTAAAGTTTACTCTCATATAAAAAAATGAAACTTTCCTTTTTATTCAAATAAATGAGTTTAAAAATAATGCTGCTTGTGGTTTTATGAAATATGACTTTTCGTATTTGTAGTGTTTCTTCCGTTCCTCTTGGAGCATGTCAGAAAATGGTAATAGAATTTCTTTGTAGGCAATGAAAAAGAAATCCTTGGCTGTAGAACTTTCTTATAATGACGACAGTCACAACAGCAACAAGAAAACCTTATCACAAGATATTAGAATACAGTTGAGATTATATTGCAATTAGCCATGTCTGTCTGACAGGTTTCTTTCTTTCCGAGGGAAATTGTGCAGAGCGTTTTATTGGAAGCCTCAACAATTTTGATGAAAGAAAAAAGAAAACTGCAATTTTTGCCACAAAAAGACAGGTGGCGTAAGCAGTCAGCATTTTTAGAAAAAAAAAATGCATAAAGTGATTATTTTCTCTCGGGTTCTTTCAAAAAGCTCGCTTGCGCTCGGGTTTGTGGCTGAGCAAAGTGACGTCAGTGTGGCAGTGCGGAGTCAGGCGCAGCGGCTCCCTATAAGCCGAGGAGCTGTCCGGGTGCTGAAACGGCCGAGCAGCACCGGGCGGACCCGCCGGAACGTGCTCTGGACCCTCTCTGCCATATAAAAAGGAGGTGAGACTGCTTTTCCCTTTGATTTACTGGAAAGTTCTACATTGCTTGTTCTTTCTTTAATTCCTAGCTGAGAAGAAAAAGATCGTTCGACAAGCTTACATCTATAGAATAACTGAGTAGCAACCTGCTGCGCATCAGCCAATGTAAAAAACACTGTATGTGTCTATAAATATGTGATTGAATCTTTTATACCAGTTGCTGTTGGATATTTATTAACCATAATGTTATTTAGACAGTTATATGTAAGAAACATGATAAAGTTGAAAGAATTTTTGGGTTAATACACGTATTAATGTAAAGTTAACCAAGCCTGATATTTTGTTTCTTTCCTTTCCTTGATTTCTTGTTGTTGTTTTTTTTCCCCCCTAAGAACCAGATACAAAGC
Organism: Aselliscus stoliczkanus; assembly: GCA_033961575.1. Classification (NCBI taxonomy): domain Eukaryota; kingdom Metazoa; phylum Chordata; class Mammalia; order Chiroptera; family Hipposideridae; genus Aselliscus; species Aselliscus stoliczkanus. The sequence continues at coordinate 164,515,973 of CM066731.1, read as the reverse complement.
CAGGGATATAATTTATATGCTTAATATTTTTAACAGTAGATTTTCAATGATCCAAAAGCTGTTAAACACATTAGTCATAGAGGCAATCAATTTTGGAATTATTTTTTCTTTGACATTTACCTTGCAAAGGCTCAAAATTAACTAACTATATAAAAAAAATTTCTGAATTGGTATAGTCTGAAAGGGCTTACAGCATTTTATAATTTTAGTCCCAGAAAAGGAAGATGAGAATGATCTTAAACACAGGCTTCTTCCTTTATTCAGGGTAAAATACTATCTTGGGTTATAGGTTGGATATGACAATGAATTACAGAGAGACGGTAATATTGAACACACGAGAAAAATATTCATAACCGTATAAACTATTGTTATGCTTTTACTGAAAAAGGATGTACAATATTTTGCTGAAGATTTTGAATGGGACAAATCTCTCTTTTTTTCTTTATCCTAACTAGTTGAATTGCTCAAATTAAATATACCAACTTACATTTGTCAGTGTTCCAGTCTACTTTCAATAGAAAAGACATTTTAACTTATGAGGCTCTAGTACAAACCCTATATAGGATATTAGAGGTTTTGAAACCATCTTAAGAGCTGCTACCCGGGAAAGAAATCCCTTGAGTCTTACTCAAAGGCAATCACTGTGTCATCCAAACGGAACCTCACAAATGACCAAAGGGTAGCACTTGTTAGTGTTTTAAATTACTGCATTGAGTATTCTGCCCCAACTCCATAGTCAAGCCCACCTACAAGATAATGATTTTAAATATAAGCACATAACTCATATGTTAAAAATACTTCAGGACAGTGGTTTAAAAGAACATAAGTTTACTAAGGTTCTTAAAATTACTATTTCAAGTGCCAATGTTGAAAATATATTACTAAAGCTAAATTAATCCTTAAATAATATAAAGAAGAATGTACTTTGATTTAAATGTCAGAATTTATAAATAAAATTTCTTTTAGAAAACATTGATTCATCGTAAATATTTTAGAAGATTTGTTTGACATGTCTTTAGAGATTTTTTTCAGTAAATTAAGTAGCATGCTTAATGGGAATCATTTTAATAAATATATGCATTTGTGCTAAAGAAATTTCTATAACTACAAATGTTTGGGGCTCTAAAAGCTGAAACATTACTTGTATACCAATATGATCTAGTAAACAAAGATATTTTCCATAATTGATATCTAAACTAACAGAAAATTGTACCCATAACTTATATACCACAAAACCATGATCCAGGTAAGATGTCATGAAAAAACTTGTAAATTTCCTTTACATTTATTTTATTTGCAACAAAATTGCAAGTATCAAAGTAGTTTTTCAATGTTAGCAATGCCAAATGTAAAATAGGTAAGGACTGATCCCTGTGTTAATGCATATGTGAGATAATAAGGGAGTGGAGAAAAAAAATGAATGAAAATTTTTAAGTAGGAAGATTTCAACACATCGTCTGTGTATATTTAAACTGGGAGTTACATAGTGGTTATTTTAAGTGTTTTTTTTACAGTATGAGTCATTTAAGATTTCACAGGTCCACACTAAAATAGACACAGACATAATTCAAGCTGAATCTGAACATTCACAAGTCCAGAAATAGACTGGTTAAGTAAATTTATGTCTTCTCTGAAGCATCTGTTATTATTTACTATACATACACTCCTGAGGACTGATGAAAAATATAACCACAATTGCATTTTGCAAGAAAGTGACAATAAAATTTTTTAGAAGAAATGTAGAGTGCTGATATTTTAAAACACATTCGTTTATTATTTTGTATTTATATGTTTACATAGAAAAAACTTCTTCGGATTAGCCTACTAGCTGGGACCTGAGAAGACCCATGTTGTGGTGGTTATTATGTTATAGAACTTCCAAAATTGATAGTTGGATTTTGTGTCAGAGTAAGTTATTTCTGAAAAATGTATGTGAGTAGGACTCATCCACAAAGTAATTCAGTATGATTGATATTAACACTTTATCATATGTAATAATGTCACTGATGCCGTATTTATTTCTACAACAAAATTATTTTAACAATTTAGGAACTAACCCACATTTCTTTTGATACAAGCTTAAGGAAATAATTTAGTGTGTGTGTGTGTATGTGTGTGTGTATGTGCATGTGTTTTAAATTAAGCCAACAAATCTGGTTGCCAATGATTTCACTAGGAATGCTATACAACATAACTAAAACTGATCTTGGAAAGTCTTTTGTATAGAGAAATAATGCATACTGCAAACAAAATACGTGTTTTATAAATTAAAAAATAAAATTAGTGAAATGCCGTGTCAGTGTTTTTGTTATTAGTTTAACCAAGTGAATGCCATGCAAATTTGATGCAAATGGATAACAATTTTGCTAGATTTCTGTGGTTAGCTTGTGAGGATCATGTAGGACATATTTATGGATTTTAAAAAGAGTCACCCAGGGAACATTTTCTCAACCTGTTGAGACTTTGCTTTCTGGCAGTTGTTGTCAGTTTGGCTCAAATAAACTCTTATAAGCTCTAAAATAAATAAAAATTAGAGTCACCCAAAGTGAAGTAATCTCTGTTTCCCTCCCCACTCCCTCAATGGTTGATTATTTCTTTTGCTATAGCGTCTTCTAGTGCTACATTTGTGTTAACTCATGTTTTCTGTCTTTAAGGAAATCTTTCAAACATGGCAGAAGCTAAGATTCACCGGCTTGGAACAGCCCTGTCTCTCATCCCTTTAATTTTCCTCATCTCTGGAGCCAAAGCAGCTTCATTTCAACGAAACCAGCTGCTTCAGAAAGAACCAGATCTCAGATTGGAAAACGTCCAGAGATTTCCCAGTCCTGAAATGATCAGGGCTTTGGAGTACATAGAAAAACTCCGACAACAAGCTCACAAAGAAGAAAGCAGCCCAGACTATGATCCCTACCAAGGTGTCTCTGTTCCCCCTCAGCAAAAAGAAAATGGTGATGAAAGTCACTTGCCAGAAAATTCAAGGGATTCCCTGAGTGAAGATGAGTGGATGAGAATAATACTTGAAGCTTTGAGACAGGCTGAAAATGAGCCTCAGTCTGCACTGAAAGAAAACAAGCCCTATGCCTTGAATTCAGAGAAGACCTTTCCAATAGACATACCTGATGATTACGAGACCCAGCAGTGGCCAGAGAGAAAGCTCAAACACATGCGATTTCCTCCCATGTATGAAGAGAATTCCAGGGACAATCCCTTTAAACGCACAAATGAAATAGTGGAGGAACAATACACACCTCAAAGTCTTGCTACGCTGGAATCTGTCTTCCAAGAGCTGGGGAAACTGACGGGACCAAACAATCAGAAGCGTGAGAGGGTTGATGAGGAGCAAAAACTTTACACCGATGATGAAGATGATGTCTATAAGGCCAACAACATTGCCTATGAAGATGTGGTTGGGGGAGAAGATTGGAACCCAGTGGAGGAGAAAATAGAAAGTCAAACCCAGGAAGAAGTAAGGGACAGCAAAGAGAATGCAGAAGAAAATGAACAAATCAATGATGAAATGAAGCGTTCGGGGCAGCAGGGCCTTCAGGAGGAAGATGTCCGAAAAGAGAGTAAAGATCAACTCTCAGATGACGTCTCCAAAATAATTGCCTATCTGAAAAGGTTAGTGAATGCTGCAGGAAGTGGGAGGTCGCTGAATGGGCAACTTGGGGAAAGAGCAGCCAGGCTGTTTGACAAACCACTTGATTCTCAGTCTATTTATCAGCTGATTGAAATTTCAAGAAATTTACAGATACCCCCTGAAGATTTAATTGACATGCTCAAAACTGGAGAGAAGCCAAATGGATCAGTGGAACCAGAGCAGGAACTTGAACTCCCCGCTGACCTAGATGACATCTCAGAGGCTGACTTTGACCGTCCAGGTATGTTCCAAAATAAGATGCTCTCCAAGAATGGCTACCCCAAAATACCTGGCCATGCTATGACAGAGGCCCTACCAGATGGCCTCAGTGTTGAGGACATTTTAAACCTTTTAGGGATGGAGAATGCTGCAAATCAAAAGCCTCCATATTTTCCCAGTCAGTATAACCGAGAGAAAGTTCTGCCAAGACTCCCCTACGGCCCTGGGAGATCTAGGGCAAACCAACTTTCCAGAGGTGCCTGGATGCCAGATGTTGACAGCCGGCAAATGGCCTATGAAAACCTGAATGACCCGGATCAAGAATTGGGAGAGTACTTGGCTAGGATGCTAGTTAAATACCCCGAGATCATGAATTCAAACCAGATGAAGCGAGTTCCCAGTCAAGTCTCATCTGAGGATGACCAACAAGAAGACGACCAAATCCAGCAGGCCATCAGAGAGCATTTGAATCAAGGCAGCTCTCAGGAGAATGACAAACTGCCCTTGGTGAGCAAAAGGCTCCCTGCGGGGTCCCTGAAGAATGATGACACCCCAAACAGACAGTACTTGGATGAAGATCTGTTAATGAAAGTGCTGGAATACCTCAACCAAGAAAAGGCAGAAAAGGGGAGGGAGCATATTGCTAAGAGAGCAATGGAAAATATGTAAGAGGCTTTCTTGAAATGGCCCTCTTTCACCCCTCCCACCCAAGGAAGCCCCAGCATTTCTCTTTCGTGTGTTGACTTCTATCCTATTAACACTGTAATACCTTTAAATGATGTACAGGCAGATGACTCCATTTCACTGGGCGTCTGCTTCACCTCCTCTGAGTTGTTCCCTTGTGTATTGATATGTGCAAATGTTATGACTTCTGGATAAACAAAGTAATTATATCCCTTACTTAAGAAAGATATCTATGATAGTGTTTAATAGTGTATCCAATGGTTGTGGCATTGTTCATGCTCACCTATGATAAAGAGTGTCATAATTCTCTTGAAAGTTTTTAATATTTATTGAATTATTTTGTTACTGTCTGTAGTGTTTTGTGGAGTACTGAAGCAAAAAAAAAATAAAGCATTATAAATATATAGTTTTATTTATAAGACCCTTTCTATTGTGTGTTTTACTGTTGATTAATAAATGCTATTTCTGGACAACTGTGGACTCTTCATTCTAGAAAACCAGAGACAATGACTGTGGAGCAAGCAGTATGGAGCCAAAAGAGAAAATCGTCACCTTCCACAGCCAATCCAGGTAAGAAATAAGGAATTGGAGACATATGATCATGCCACATGCTGGTGGAATGCAACATCTTCTAATAGCCCATTCCCTAATGCTTGCATAAGATTTTTCTCATGTATATGACTTATGGAATATTTATTCCCTTTTGTTGTCATATTTATACCTTTCCCCCTTGATTTATATAAATAAAAACATTTAAGTCTTCCACACCCATAGCCAACATTGGGGGAAAAAAGAAGAGCTGTGTATAGGGCAATTAGAAACGAATATAGACTTGGAAACAACCTATCTAGTCCCAGGTCACTTTGATTCCCAGAATATAAGGCTTCTGCCATTTTTGTATGATTTGAAAGGGGCTAAGGGACCCCAAATTGACTGTCAGGTAAGTGAATGGGCGCAGGCACAATGGGAGTACTTACTCCAGCTTCCCTCTCTCCCACATGGGCTGGGAGTGCACAGTTGTCACAATGTGCATTTCTCCTGGGAGTTGGAGGCGGGGTGGGGGAGAGTGTGGGGGGTGCGATATTAGCATCCTGACACATCAACAGGGAATCAACAAGAACAGCAAACACAACAGCAGCAAAGAACTATATAGAGCAGGGGTCGGCAAACTTTAGAGAGGGAAGAGCTGCCAGGGGTCGGCAAATTGCGGCTCCTGAGCCAGTGGCTCTTTGGGTACATCCATGGGGCTCTGAAGTAAAATTGAAAATGAAAACTATCATAGTTTCATTTATAAATTTTTAAAGGATAATATTCACCTAATGGTGATTATGTAAAAATATATTTATGGCTCTTGAATAATGTTTAAATTGCTGTGAGGGACAGGATTGGCTTTTTCAGGGGTCGGCAAACTTTTGAGATGGAATGTACCCAAAGAGCCTCATGTGGCTCGTGAGCAGCAGTTTGCTGACCCCTGATATAGAGTCACAAAACAATATGCATAAAAGACCAACGAAATAAATGATAGTTACTATTTATTGAATGCTTATTGTGCACCAGGCACTGTACTCAACACTTACACACACTTTACCTCATTTGGCCTCTACTATACCATTGTCAAGAGTCTCTTATCCCTCTTTCACATCAGGAAAAACAAAACTTAGAAAGGTTAGATAACTTTCCCAGAGTCAACCAGTATAATGAGTTACCAAAGTTTAGGTTCTTAACTATAGACTCTCTGGGAAATGCCCTTTTAGCTGAGAGTTGGGACTTTGGAGGAGGGATGGTGAGGGGCTCATGAGGTATGGGTCAGTGTGTGTGTGTGTGTGTGTGTGTGTGTGTGTGTGTGTGTGTGTGTGTGTGTCAGGGGCGGGGAGGGGAGGCAATCCTTGAATGGTCAGAAGGCGGTGAGAGGGCCTGCACACCTTGGGGGTAAACACTGAATGTACGTTTTCCTACTTTATAGTTTTTCCCAGACTCTTTTCTGTCCAATTATTCCATGCAATTTCATGGAACTCTAAAACCTCTAAGTGGGAGGGAACTTAGATGTGCATTACCTCTACAGTGTATCCAATAGGCGGTCTTTACGCAAATACTTGCAAGGTAGAGAGTCACTACTTCACAAGACAGTACTATGACTTGAAGATTATGGAGAGAGGCAGAATACTTGTGAGACTTAAAGTTTAGGTCCATATTCACATGCCTCGCTTTGCTGATGTCCACATACACCTTTTGCCATCTGTATATTCTCTTCAATTTTCTGTTCTATGCAGTAAGTCACTCCTAGTTTATGAAATCAGCCCTGTGACTACTTCCATGCGAGCCCTTAGCAGAAATGAGAACTATGCACATGTCTCCGTGGTTAGGAAGTGAGAGCAAGGAACCAACACAACACAGCTGGTGAGCTTGCAGGCTGGGAGTATACACAGGTCAGTGGGATGCCAAACCCCACACTCATTCTGCGACAATGGGGTGCTTTTTTCTTAGTCTCAGTCAGGCTTGAAAATCCAGGATTCTCTAATGCTGACATTGTAGGCATCAGGATTGGCAGTTGGGGAGGTATTTAATTTGGGATCTGTATTCTCCACCTGACTTCGCTCAGACAGCAGTCAGCAAACATCTTTGCCTTAATGCAGTACCACCATATTCCCAGCTATTGAGTTATCAGATTTATTTATTTCAGATCCAAAGACTTCTTTTTTCATAAGTGCTTTAGTACATGGCTCACTAGCATAAGAAATACAGCCCTAAGTCCCATTCAAGGATGTGGATGACAGATTAGTTGGGATTAGGGCAACACTGCCCTTTTCCCCACCCAAAAGCCTCTTTCAATGGAAGTCAAGGGGGACCTTGAGCTCTCCAAGCAGATACTCTCTGCAGGCTACCACTAGAAGGAGCAAGAAAATGCCTGTGCCCTAAGACTGTACCCCTTGTAGGAGTCCATGCCTCCATCAGAAGGAGGCAGATAGGAGCCTAGCACTCTGTGTGATTTTGGTAAGATCCCCACCTACCAACTCTTCCCTCCCCTCAACACCCACAGCCTCTCTTACCGACCTGGTGTGGGGACAATTAGGACAGAGAGATTGGGCCCTTTATAACAAGACTTCCAAGTCATCCCCCATTTCCCACACTCAGCCCACCCCAAACTTTGTATATTATCACCATTTTGGACCCCAGCTTCTACTCTTTCCCATAACCTATAACATTGTTAAGCATGCCCTTTAGTAGTCAAGGTCAGTCATCAGCAAAATCCCCTGCATCCTCAACCTCTGGTGAATAGTGTTTTTACTTCCTTCCTGTAAGGCAAACTGACCTCTCCTCTGAGGATTCTGCTTCCCCTGAAACTCTCTTCCTTGCTCCTTTTGGCTGCTTATGGGACATTTTTTCTTTCATTTTTTTGGGGGTGGTGGTGTATGTTAATGTACAGCTTTATTATTAATGTGGAATATTTTAGATGCAAGTGAAAGTAAGACCAAGTCTAATGAGATGTATCGAAGTATAGAGGTTCATAAAATTCAAGTAAATGTCAAGCCAACACTTTGGACACCCATAACAGCTGGAAGAATGGACTTTAAAAAAATTAAAATATGTTTGACATATAATATTGTGTAAATTTAAGGTGTACACCATTTTGGTTGGCTACTTTAAATCTCATGCTATCAGCCAGTCCCCACCCATTACCCCTCGCTATTGAATTCATCTACTGCCTAGGTCACTTCCCCTCATGCATTAAAAAAAAATGTAGTTCCCCCTCACTGGTACTTTTTTTAAGCACTGCCCCTGTCTTAATACTTGTCAGTTGCAATATCCATAACGATGACCTTTCTAACACTTTTCAGGCTCCATCCTCTGTCAGCTATTCACTTGCAGTTATGCCCTTGACCTTTTCCTTACTATGAACTTCAACCTACCCCAAATCTAAATTCTAAACACGTCTCTCTAACAACCACCTTCTGTATTTCCAGTGTACTCTCTCTAGTGCCCTAGTTCCAATAATTCCCTACACCCACCAAAAAATGTCACCCATGGATTCCACCATCTTTCCACTCTCTTTCATCACTTTTGTGCTTTACCGCCCATATTGCCAAGCTTAAATTTCATGTTCATCACTATAATCACTCATTTGTAAACATTCTTAACTCCCTCCAGTCTCTCATGTTTCATTGTAATTTCTTTGTTCAACAAGAATTCTAGTTAAGTCCAATTCTCCACCCACTTGTACCGTCTCTCCTACAACTGAACAGAGCAGAAAAATGGCACATACCCACACTGATGATTGATTTTACTTTGCATTCATGCTCACTGACTTCAACGACCCAAAATGCTCTCTCAGAATTGTAATGTACCTCTAACCCATTCAGCCTCTCTCTTCTTAGACAATAATATCCTATTTTCCCCATCAGTCCACAAATATCCAGCCCTGCCTCCACAATCTACATGCTTATGTGATTGTCTTGCTTCATGTTTCCGTGAGAAAAATAAAGCAATCTGAGAAGAAGGTCTGCAGACTGCCATGTCCACTTTTACCTACCCACCTGCATTTGGAACGATACACTCTTTGTTCTCCTGTTCTTGTGGTTACCTGGTCTGTGCTTCCATTTTTATGAACCCATCCACTTGCACACTCAACCCTGCCTTCTTGCGTACTTGAGAACCTTGCTTCAGGAATTCTCCCTTCCTCTATACATCAGCTTTTGCCTTCCTCTTGGACCATTCCCACCAGCATACAAATAGGTTGCAATTTCTTTTACCTGAAAAACCAACAAAACAAAACAAGCAAAAACCTGTCCTGACCCCACTTTCCCTTTACAACTACTGGCCCGTATCTCTTTTTCCCTTTACAGGAAATTTTTTTTTTTTTGAGGGCAGCGTCACTGGCCCTCATATGTGGGATCCAAACCAGGGCCACTGGCTTCCCAAGCCAGTGCTTAACCACTGCGCCAATAGGACAGCCCAGGAAACCTCTTTAAGGAGTAGGGTGTGCTTATTCAAATTCTCCCCTCACATTCTCAAACCCCTTTCATCAGGCTTTTGCCCCCCACTTCACAGAAATGACTCTTGTCCAGATCAACAATGACCTCTATATTGCCAAATCTGATGATCAATTCCAGGTCCTTATCTTATTTGATTTAACAGCATTTGGCAATATGATCACTGTCTTTTCCCTTTAAATACCTTCTTCTCTTGGTGTCTAGACCACCATGCATATGTGGCTTTCCCTCTATCTCACTGGTTACTCTTTCTCAGTATCCTTTTCTGCCCCCTTTCATCTCTCCAATCTCTGAACATTGCAGATCAGAGCTCAGACCTTGGAACCCTTCTCTTTTCTGTCTACACTCATTCCTTAGGGGGTCCCATGCAAGTCTTTGCCACCAAATATTGGTCAACAGTTTCCAAATTTGTATGTTCATCCCATAATGTTTCCCTGAACTCCAAACTGTCTTGGTGACATCCCCACTTGGATATTCAATAAGTAAAGTGACTGTCAAAGGACTCCTGATTTCCTACTCCTTGACAAAATTCCAGCCTCTCTCACAGCCTTTTCCATCTCAGTTCTTTAGATCAAACCATGGTTTTGTTCCTGACTCCTCTCTTTATCTTGTAATGCCTTTATGAATTGGCATCAAATCTTGTTGTCTCAACCATCTTCCTACCACTTCACTATTACCAACATGTTACAAACCACAATAATCTCTAACTTAGGTTATTGGAATATTCGTCTACTGGTTTTCCCTGTGTCCACTCTCCTTACACTGTGTTCTAAACACAACAACAAGAGTGATCCAGTTATAATCTACATCGAATGATACAAAAAAGTGACAGCCAAAGTTATTGCTATGATATACAATGGCCTACACGAGCTGGTTCTGAACTCGCCTCCTAGTATTCTCCCCATCACTCCCTCCTTGCTTTCCATTTGCACTGGCCTGCTCACTGTTCCATCAATATGCCAAGAATACTCCCACCTCAACACTTTTGCATTTGCTGTTTCCTCTTTCAGAAGTTTTTTTCCTCTAAATTCTGCATTTCCCCCACTTACCTACTTTAAGTCTTTTGTACAAATATTGACTTCTCAATGACACCCTTTCTTAAACTTCAACTCCTATACATTTGTCCTATCCTTATTACTTATTACATCTAACATTCTGAATTTACAATTTTATTTTATTTATTGTCTATTCTTCCTTTACAAGAATGTAATCTCCCTGAAGGTAGTTATTTGTTTGCTTTATTCACTGTTTTGCCTCCAGTTCTCTAGATCAGTAACTGGTACATAGAACCTAGGAAGTTCATAGAAACTTGTTATTGATTAAATTAATGAATTAGGAATGAGGGGCAAAAAAAGAAGAGAAAACAGAAATAATGGAAATTGACTTTGAATCTAAGACAGTGAAACAAGGTAAATTCTTATTGAAAAAAGAAACATCGATTTTATTATATTGATACAGATTTAAGACCATTTAAAATTTTTGCAGAATTAAATTAATGGAAGTTAATGGTGTTAATGAAATAATTAAAAATTCATGGAATTAAATTAATAAAATAAAATCCTTGATGCAGATTTCAGTGTCCTTCTGTGCCAAGTCTTTCATCTTCACCTAAAGGAAATGTGACAGAAGCACTGAAGCTCACTTACCTTTGTGGCAGCAGGAAGAAGATAGGTAGGAGTTGTCAGCTTGTGACAACTGGGAGCAGATATTTTTCAACGTAACTTATGTGTTATTAAAAGGACTTATGCTATAATTGGGCAAGCCACTAAGTTGCTGTAGTTTTGTGGCATTACAAAATTATAGTTATTTTGTCATTTTTATGACTATAGGTGAGAATTATAGTTATTTTACCTTCATAGAACAAAGAAATTACTGTTATTATAAATCCAATAGAGATTAGTCCCATGCTGATATCAGTTACGCAAGCCCAAATATGTAGCTACCACAGCTAAAACTATTTATGCTGCGACTATTATTCCTGACATTTGGAGTCTAGGAAGTCCTGTGGGTTTTGATCAGGGAACTTCTGATGGCTGAAAGGAACCAGGGACTGAAAAGCTAGGGGTTTTCCTGGAGAGTGTAAACCTTTTGATTTGGAACAAAGATGAAAATTTGCCCGCAAGTGTTCAGACAGTATCGCCTTCCAGAAGGTTTATTATAGCAATCACCAGCAAATTTTTTTCTGGAAAACCAAAGCCACATGTGTATTTATAGTTAATTTCCATATCATTTACATATGTCTATAACCACTCTGTTTTCTATTTTCAGGATATTTTCAAGTAAAAATGTTTGTTTTTTTTTGAGGCCTGTGTCACTGGCCCTCATATGTGGGACCCGAACCTGGGCTGCTGGCTTCCCAAGCCAGTGCTCAACCACCGCGCCACTCGGCTGGCCCTCAAGTAAAAATTTTATGTTGATACCTTGAGGTTTGTTATTTTATCAGACTCTTTTTTTTCCCTTGAAACCCTTTCATTAAATCAATATCACTGACATAACTTCTAGACATCAGGGGAACAGTTGAGGCTTCGCGCACATGTTGCCACTTCTATAATAGCACACCGATGATGGCTCCTTTTCTCAGGATTTCACAGTGATTTTCCTTTACCTTTGTTGCAATATTTACTTCTTTTGGTCTTGCTACATAGCCATGGGTAGTCATGTTTCCCCATCTATCTCACCTGTTAAATGATCAGCTCTAAAGTCAGGGATCTGCTCTGAACAGCCTCTCTTTATCCTCTACAATGCACAACCGATGCCTCTTTCCTGTGCTTAATATACAAGTGCTGAATAAATGAGATGTTATCAAGCATACCTTCCCTCTTTGCTGTCCTATGCTTTATGGAGTCTGTGCATGTACCTGTGTAACCTCAGCTCAATTTAACAGCAAAGAATGAAGTAAAGTGCCTACTGTGCATCCATCATAGTTGTCTGAGAAGCTCTTTGACCTTGGTGTTTGCAGAACATCTGAAATCTCAGGATGGTGCCACGGTCTGTTCTTTAAAGAGTATAGAATTTAATATTTGCCTTAATTTAAGTTTGAACCCAACCCTAGATTCTCACCCTGGCATCCCTTTTAACCTGCGAATTTTCAAATCCTGAGATCCAGAAACACCCAAGAGCTTGTTGCTTGAAACAATTAAGTTTTTACTCATGTATCATATTATGGAGTGAGTTTGGACCACCACATAATAATTTAGCCTTTCTAATGGTGACTGGCATATCAATTCAGTGTCACAGCTCAGAGGGCATTCAGATTTCAGTTCCAGAACGTCTTCTCACCTGATGGAACATTTACTTGGAGAAGAGGTTTTGGGCTAATAAAACAAAAAACCAAGTACAGTACTGACTGTGTTACTTAGTAGATCAGGCACTTACTCTGGCTAGATCTCAGGTAGGATTATATTCACCTTACAAGCTATTTTAAGATAAGCTATTTATTGATAATGTTTGTGAAGTGGCTTTAGAGTGCCCAGAACAAGGTAGTTGCTAAATATAAGTTAGAATTTCCTGATCAGTTAATCCACAGCTACTAACCATTTGTAATGTGTAAGTCCTAGTACTAGGCATTATGTAGAGAGAGGGGTGTGAGAAGTGCCTGTAATGCATTTCCACAAAAATAGACAGCGAGGCACTTTTGCTCCATTTACCAACTTCCTTTTTTATATACTTTTTTAAAAAAAAAATTATTATTATTATTATTATTATTATTATTATTAGTTACAGATGTACAAAACAATGCAATAGTTATTTTTTTCATCCCTTACAAAGTGACTCCCCCTCCTCCCTCCCCTGCCCCCCCACCCCCGATGTCATACATTTCTATTACAATTCCATTGACTCCATCCCCTCACTAGATTCCACATCCCATGACTATATAAGTGTTAAATTATAGTTGACATCTAATATTGTTCAACAGCAGCTTCGGGATCACTTCTTGTGTTGCAGCTATTTTGAGAAAGTGGTTTGTTATGAAGCAACGACTTCTGATTCCATCTGTCCATCTGATTCCAATTTAGCTGGGGTCATTTCCCCGGAACTAGAATATTTAGAAGTCTGTAGGTGGTATGAACCAACATTTCAGGTTTATTTTAAGCTTAAAAATCCCAACTTATACTAAAGTTACCCAATATGGGCAGAGAAAACTGGTAAGATCAAGCTCCAATTTCATCTGATTGTCCTTTCTCCACACTGTCCAAATCCCATCCTTTTAAACAGTGAAGTTTCAATGAGATAATGAAGACTTGAATTTTGATTTTATTTGTTCTCTACATTCTAACGAGGATGGAATGACAAATTACACCTTATAGACTTAACATGATTATTTAATAAAGAGTGTTTTTAAAATGCTACAGAGATTTTAAAGAAAACAACAGAATCATTCCTTCTTGTTCTTCCCATTCATAGGCATTGCACAGTGAACTGACTAAAAAATAAATAAAGCAGAAGCCCCTCCCCCCTCCCTCTTAGAGATAATCCCACAATTCAATTCATTCTGAACCAACAGGTTGCTATGGTAGCAGGAGAGTCAGGGTTACAGCACTGAGCCATTCTGCAATGTAAAATCAGCACAGTGCAGGAGGCTTTTCAAAATTCATGAGACGGGTGGAAGTGATTTTGTGTTTTAACCTTCAGGCTTTCTGCAACTTAGGAAAATAAAAAGAAGGTGGCAGTGCCAACCTGAGCCCATTTAGGGGTTTAACAGTCTTTTCAGAATGCTGGAAAGGAAGCCATGATCTGTGCTTTTTATTTATTGTGCTTAAGATTTGATCCTCATAAGACTCATATTATTAAAGGAAAGTTACATGCAACAAAAATAAATGAGAAGGGCTTCTAATTTTGTGATCTATATTTCTATTCATTTCCAGTCAGAGCCAAACTAAAGGTTTAATTTTTAATATGTATATATTCAGATATATAGAGACTGTTTATAATTGGAGCCCTTGAAGCACAGAATTCAATATAATATGAAATGTCACTTTTGAGTCTGTCCATTATGTAAAGAATGCCTTCTTAATAAATATATGTAAATATATGTTATATATGATATATAATATATGTAATAATACATGTGAATATATATTATGCACATGTACATAATACATGTGCATTAAAAAGGCATTTTTCATATAATGAACAAACCCATGTGATACATTCCACATGTTACTCTTACATGTACACATACATAAATATACATAAATATACTGATCATTTATTCTACAGATTTAAAGTCTTCATAAGTTTAATAATCATTATATCACTTAATATGCCCTCCCCATTCTCTCTTCATATAGCATTATTATCTCTTCCTTACAGAGCTGAAACTTTAACCTTTTCTGTAGATGCATTTATGACTATAAAATTTAAAAAAATAGCTATAAAAAGATATAATAGATAAGCCAATGGATCAGCCTGATTTCTTAAATGCACAGTTCATTGCTATGAATTGGAAGGATCTTGGGACAAGGGGTGAATTTGGACTAGATGTGTGGTGTCTAGTCCTTCATGGAGATGCTCCAATAGGGACTTCAGGGACAGAAGAATGTTCCACCATGACGTTTTATACCTCAGTGACCTGGGATATTCCGTTCCTTCTCCATCTACCTTTCTACCAAGCTTTTGTTTATTCTTGAAGATGCAACTTTTGGAAGCCTTTTTAGACATTGCTTTATCTTACTTTCCATCCTATAGGCAGTGAAAGAAAAAGGGGGAGAAAGAATTGGGCAGGATACTGAAATGCAGCCACGAAAGTCACTGCTGGTCCAATGGGACACTCCAGAGCAAAGCTGGCCTGCATGGAGCAGACATGTCCAGGAACCCATACCACCTCTCACTCATGCATTGCCAGGGAGCCACCACAAGAAGAGCATGGCTAGATTATCATTCCTTTGCTCAGATATTGGTCAAAGCACCCCCTCCCAAATGTGACCCTAACTTGAAAGCTAAGGCCTCCCTTGAAAGAGCTAATAGCTGGAGGCTATCCCCTAATCCTTTGCAAGTGGGCAGAGTTGTTTTCTGAAGTGGGATCTGAGAGGCCCGGCCATGTCTCCAGCACCTACAGACCAGAGAGAGATGATAACATTGCATCACAGGACCCCAGCTCTTTTCTGGGGTTCCTAAGACACTTCAGCCTTCCCCCAACTCCTTACCCTACAAGCCAGAAACCATTTTAAGGAGAAAAGCAGACGAGATGGGACATTAACAAAGAGACCTAGTATTTTTAACAAATGGAAAGCTATTTCCTAAAGAGACTGTTTAGATTATTGTATTGGACATTAGGTTACTTTGTTTTCCTAGTAATCCAGTGATGGGGGCTTGGGAAAAACACTGGACTAGTGATAAGAAAAATACAGATTTTATATTTTCTTGTCATATCTAAGTAGTAGTTGAATTTTGTGACTGTCGCTGGTGTTATTATTACTGTTAGATCCATAATGTGTGCCAGCAAATGGTTACAGAGAACACTTTTGCCATGAGTTTGTGTAAAGTACTTCTAGGAGACGGTTATTTTTGAGATTTCACATACATTTTTTAACATTTTAATTTTTTAGTGATTGGGAGTGTTGTGGGAAAGAGAAAAAAAATCGCTCCTTTTTTCTCCCTCTGATAATGTGTTTCCTCCTTGCATATATATTGTAAATCAAGAACAGAGTATAAGAAAGAAAGTTGGGTCTGTGCAATGAAATCATGTTGGATGGTGACTCTGTCCTGAGAATTTCAAAGTAATGTGATTTGTTGATTGCATGTTACAAATTGTAGTTCTTAGATTCTTACCTCACCCCAGGACAGAGCTGGCTGACTTCTCTGTAATGAATGAAGCAACCTGAAGCTCAAGAGTCATGTGACTAAGTCCAGCCACAAGATAAGTAACAGCAGTACACTGGAGTTGAAGCCAGGAGCATGCAAAGTTTCTTTTCTGCTTCATTTATTCATTCTACTTTGTTCTGCTTCAATTCATTCATACATTCTTTTTCATTTTGCGATTTAAATCATTCATTATTGGTTACTTATTAAATATAGGCCACTGACTGTTAGGATGATAAAAACAAATAAACATGCAATTTTGCCTTTGAGGGGCTCACAATCTGGTAGGAAGACTGCCTTCTAAAGTGCTTATTTAGAAAAAAAACAAAACTATAAAACACAGCCATGGATAAACTACTATGGAACAGGAGGAATGAGACAGGTAGGGGATAGCATGTGCAACAATTTCAATACGCCTTCTTTGTGAAGAAAATACAGAAACCTGGTATCGACAAACAAAACAACAAACACATCAAATCAAATCAAAGAAAGCAAAAAAAACCACTGAACTCAGATCTAAGTGATAGGCACAGCTGTACAGTCCTAGCAGCTTTTAATCCAACTGTCCAGGCTTATTTCATGGCCTGCTCACCTTCATGTATCATGACTCTCCCTTTATCCCCTTTGAGGTTCCTGGGGCTACATAGAAAATCCTGTGAATTGGCGTCTTGAAATAACAAGGTGTGGTGTCGCTCAGAGGCTAGTCCCAGCTTCTGTAGGACAATGATGGGGAGGAGAGTCTGGGTGGGGAGAGGAGGTGGCTGCCCATGGCCTTTACCCCCTGCACCCTAGCCCAGTGCTTCTCATACTTTAACATGCACTTGTGTCACCTGGTGATCTGGTTAAAATGCAGATTCTGGATCAGGAGCTTTGGGGTGGAGCCTGAGATTGTGCTTTGCTAACAAAGCCTTGGGTGAGGCAGGTGTGGCTGGTTCTATACTGTTTCTGGGTGGGGTGGTGGGAGCAGAGGTGTACTCCTGCTGACCCTATTACTCCCGCTGGCCCTAGAGTTAATCTGGGGGCAACTGAGACATTCACGGGTTTCCTCTGACATCACCGGATTTCCTATTTTATTCCCTTTCTCTTCCTGGACCCCATTCTCGCTTCCATTGGTACTCTACCCAGTATCCTCTATATTCAGCTTTATCTTCTTCCTCTAAGAACAATGGGTGAGGAATCAGACAACCTGAGTCCTGGTCACAGTGAACTGTATGTCAAATGATTTTGCCTACTCCAGGTCTCAGTTTCCTCATTTGTAAAAACAATCAGGGCAGATGGTTTGTAGGCTCATCCACTTCAGCGTGAACATTTATGGGTGTGCCTTGTCTATCAGGACACTGCGGTCATGTTATACTGTGGCATCCAGGAGGAGGCTGCTGGATTTCCCATATCTCTGATGGTGGAATGAAAGGTTTAAGTCCCTGAGAATGGACTGCCCTACCAGCTAACATGTGGTGAGTGCAGATAGATGCCCTTCCCGATAGCTCTGAACTCTGAATATAGAAGCAGTCTCTTCCTCCATAAGGTGCAATGCAACTGGTGGTTTGGGATGGGAGTAAGAAGAAAAAGAACAATTCCACCGCCTTTTTTGAGGAACAGCATCGTGGTGGCCTTTTCCCTTTTAGAGTGATAAGAGAGGCCATGGGTGAGAAGGTGCAAAGGTTCCCCAGGGCCCTTATTCATGGTTCTGGAATGACATCCTGACCCTGTGCAAATCATATGTGTTGATTGTAAAAGGAGCAAATAGGTGGCTCAGGAAATCTTCAATAGGCCATTGGGCGTCAGGAAGCATAGCATCTTCTCCTACAAAGTTCACAGAGCTGATTAATCCAATCACACGCTCTGCAAGGTAAACATGCTCTGTCTCCCAGTCTCCTCTACCTCATTCTGATGAGCAGCTTCCTGGGATCACTGGGAACAAAGAGTTCTTTCACAGATAAGAAGGGTGAGAAGGACATGGGGCTATTCAACCTGAAGAGATGTTGCTTTAGCAAGGAAGTAAAGGAGGAGATATTTTTTCATTCTTTTCCAGCCTGGTGCATGCCTATTGCCACCATAAGACGGAGAGCTGCCTCTGGGACCATGA
This sequence comes from Aselliscus stoliczkanus, assembly GCA_033961575.1. NCBI lineage: Eukaryota > Metazoa > Chordata > Mammalia > Chiroptera > Hipposideridae > Aselliscus > Aselliscus stoliczkanus. The sequence continues at coordinate 164,497,555 of CM066731.1, read as the reverse complement.
CTGTGCCTTGTATGTGTCTTTGAACATACTAGATCCTTAAACATTTTATATGAAATGAAGTATTAACTGGAGTACCTTGATGCCGAGGACTTATAATCTATGTAAGCGAAGGTTAGTGTTCAAAGACAAGCAGCTGTGGCTGTAGGGATAGGGACTGAAATCTGAAAGCCAGGAGTGAGTCCCCTTTCTGTGGCCGTCCTGGTACCGTCTGCCGAGTTCTGATCCTGGTACTGGAGCCTGAGTCCTTGGTCTATGCTGTTGGATCGAGATAGGGGGATGGATTATAGAAAGGCACAAAATAGAAGACCGTATGTCCCAGTTTGCCAAAAGCAGTACAGGGATAAACCTATTGCCCTGTTTAATATTTTTCTTGAATTTTTCATTTTTAAGTAAAATGTTATAATTAGAAGCTACATTTAATAAGTAGGGATGGGTTTCCTAGACCTCTACTGTGCTCTTCCAACTTCTGCCATAGTTACACAGTTTTGAGATTCCAACGCAGACAACAGAGCTCTTTAATACATGGTTAAATCTGAAAGACAATTAAAGACTCATTCCTCTTTTCCCAATGCTTTCTAGATACAAGGTAACAACCACTTTCCTTTCAAAGATGGCATGGAGGATGCTTGCTAATAGAACAAAGTACCCTCAGACACAAAAGGTTTGGGGAAGATAACTTGTCTCAGTTCCAGCTCTCGCTAGCTTTAGTTGTGCTACCCAGTGATGCCATGACCTATGAGACTCAGAAAGATGTGAGACTGCTATTGAGTGGGAATTGGGGTCAGTGGACACCCTCAGAAATTATAGGCTAGGTGAACACAAAACACGTGTGGGACATAGAGACTAATCTATTCTGCTATAAAGTACTTAGAAGGTTACTGGAACAATCTTGATAAGGGGTTTTATAATTTATTGTATATCGTAAGTCAACCTTTGTGTATTTACTTTTTTTGATAACATTTAAAAATTTTCATAATAAATCTTTTTTTTTTTTTTAAGTTTGTGCCTTATCCTGCACAACTTTTTTTTTTTTTTTTCCTGAGGGCAGTGTCACTGGCCCTCACATGTGGGACCTGAACTGGGGCTGCTGGCTTCCCAAGCCAGTGCTTAACCACCGCACCACTCAGCCGGCACCCCACAATAAATCTTTAAAACAGAAATGAGCTCAAGAATGATAAGAGTGCAAGCTTAATAATCAATTAGGGGCTAAATTTCTATTTCTCAAGAACGTTGATGATGAACTTATAATTTGCTTAAAATATTGCCCGCATTTGTTGTCTACCATGGAATTCTAGTAATAAAACCGACCACAAGGAAACCAGAAGACACACATTTTCTGAAGTAACATCAGCAATGATTTTAAAAGTGTGATTATTTTGTGGAAACTATGCCCAAAGTTTCAATGCCCTGGTCATTGAATATGTGTAACTGTAGAAGATTTAGTTCCATATTATGACTTTTTGTTTAGATCAAGTTACTGCATCTGTAAATTAATTTAACTCATTTTCAGTTCCAAGTCATAGCTGTTAATGTGTTGGATCCATGAACAGAAACACTTTGTAAATAAATTATACCAGTTTAATATCCATGTTATTAGATATTTTGACAGAAAATTAATTATTAATTTAATTCCTGTATTTTTGTCATTTCTGATGCTTTTTTTCTCCTGATGCCCATAAATATTTAAGCATTTTTAAAAACCACTTCCCTCACTATTAAAAAGTGGATTTTTAGGAGAGAACAGAGGTAAACACATCAGTTTCCAGAGCTAGGAGGCCTAGGTTTCAAAGTGGCACCATGTTACATCATCTGCATCATGCTCTTGTGGAGCAAGAGGCTCCATATTTTGATGGAAGGGGCTGCAAAGTCACACTGCAAAGGGACCTAGATACAGAGAAGGCAATAATTATGGCCATCTTATCAAACTGCCACCATCTTTGCTCTTGAAAGTTGTACCCACAGATACTATAGATTCGATGTCCTTAATGTGTCTTTAATTAATATTCTCCTTTCCATTTCAATGGCACTGTTCTAGATTAGGGAAATCTGACCATCTCTCGCTTTAACAGGTTTTTAGCTTTTCTCCTTACATCCAATTTGACCCCATTTCAAACCATCCTCTCTAATCTGCATTATACCTAATCTGAGTATGTGACTCCATTGCTTTAATGTTTTTAATAGTTCCTCATGCATAATCTGTGAAAGTCCAAAATTATCTTGGCATTGTAAGGTGCTTCCTGGTCTTACACCTGTCTCAGTTTCCAAACTTCTCTTCTGTCATGCTCCAAATGTGTCTTTAGGCTACAGCTGATTGTCTTACTTGTAACTCTCCAAATACGCTATGATTCTTATTCCACTGGGAATTCACAAATATGACTCTGTTGCCTGAAAAAAATCCCTCACTGCCCCCAACTCTTCACCCCGTTAAATTTTCTTTTGGCAAATACTTACCCTTCAAGGTCTAGCTCATCGTTTCCTGCTAGAAGTCTTCCTTATACCCCCAGATTGCAAGAACCCTCTTGTATGTGCTCAGCACTCTTCTGAGTAATTCTATGATAGCAGTTATCATGATGTGGCACAATTAATGATTTACATCTTTAACTTTCCTGCTAGACAATGAGATGATGGAGGGCAGGAACTGTGTCTTAGACTTCTGATTATCTAGTCCTTATTATAGTGTCTAGCCCGTGGTATATTTTTGTTGTGTTTTCTTCCATACAGAAATGAAATTAGAATAAACATACTTACACAAAAAGTAGATAAATGATTTAGGTTAACTCTGCTTTGAAGTTATACCTACTCTTTTTTACCTTGTAGTTAATTATTCCTTCTAGAAATTCATTTAAAATTTATCAAAGAAGGCGATAATGGAATTTTTCAACAAAAGATTATTATTTGTGCTTTTAAGTAGAGTGGTAGCTCAACTATTAGTTTAAGTTTTATTCTACAACATTTAAACTTTTGGTGAGTCTCTGATTTGTGCACTGAAAGGTTCCTTCTATGGAATAAAAAGTAGACTCTAAAGATTTTTTTTTTGGTGGTAGTGGGAGAGGAGCAGTAAGTCATTTATATTCACTATAAGAAAGAAGTGTTACCCATGCTTTTAAATTTTAATGTTAAGTAAAATAATATTTCAAAAAATAAAAATAAAAAATCACCCAGACTTGATACCATTTTGTTACATGTGCATCTTAACTCCTTTATAAAGAAAATGCTAGAATACCTAAAAGCCTCTTCCATTGTATTCCTCTCATTCTCTTCTCAATATAATAATTTATTCATCCATTTGTTTATTCAGATAATTATTGAGTACCTACTATTTATTAGGCATGCTTTTAGGTGTGGAAAATATCTGTAAGTAAGTCTTTGTCCTCATGAAATGTACAGTCTAATTTCTGATTGTATGCTCTACTCATCAAAGTGATGTGTGTCATACCTATGTGTGTATGCATATATTTACCCTATGTGTATTAATAAATTATATGCCATATATCATATATTAAAAGTTATATAGCTTATTAATATATAACTTTAATGTAAATTATATTAAATAACATATTCTATAAGTGATACATGCTAGAATATCTTTTCCAACTTTTTTCCTCAAAATTATGTTCTGCGATTTCTCATTCTACTTAGTTTATTCATTTTATTGTACTTTATCATATGCTTAGGTCACGATAATTTATCCATTCCCTTTCTGGTAGATAGTTACTGCATCTGTAAATTAATTTAACTCATTTCCAACTCCAAGTAATAGTTGTTAATGTCATTCACATTTGGACCCTGAGGACCCAACTAATCTACTTCAAGCAACTCAAGATAGAGAAATCTATTTTTCTGTTCTCATTGCTTTCCCATCTTTGAGCAAGAGAAACAATCTATTTTCTCTTTGTAGAAACTTAGTTCCCCTGTGAAAAATGATTTTAACTTATCACCAAATTGAATTAAAATGACATTGGCAAAAAAGTGATGTATTTTGCTCTACTCTAGATTGTCAACCAGAGGAAAACGAAATTTCTGTGGATTTAGTGAAAAGGGGGAAAATACTTATATAACTAACTCTGGCCAACTCATTTCACCTTCCTGTCTAATTCTCAGCTTATTTGGGAAATGGGAAAAATATCCTGGATAATCCACAGGCTTACTAAAGGAGCAAATAAAGTTAATAAATGTCAAAGTGTTTTGTAAAGAAAAAGGTTACATAAATTATAATTTCTTATGTTATTATTTATATGATGAGAATCTAAATTTCCCAAATCTTTCATAAAACTGTAATATTTAAAGGGTATACCAATCTTGTAAAACATTGATTTAGACATTTTTTAACTTCCATCTGGCCAGGTATAAAGAGTCCTCATGAGCTTTACAAGGGATTGAACAGATTTTTTTTAGTGCTCAAATTAAACTATAATTTGGACTTTTACATTTTCTTTATGATTTTCTTTCTTTGGTTGTAGTGGTGCATGACACAGTTATCTACCTGCCACACTCCCTGAATTCAACAGATTTCTGATTTTCGATTCCAGTCTGTGGCTTAAGGTAATGGAGAGATAAAGACAGCTTGCCATGAGGACTCCCAGAAGACTCATGCCTTCTGAATGAGAATGGGAATCTATTAGCAAAACTCCTACCGATACTGATGTCAACATTCACCTTTGTAGTTTAAGGTGAAGTGTTTTCCATTCCATTACTCATCTCTCAAATTTTTAAAATTTCATTCAAAACCCTGAAAGGATGAGCTTGTTTGGATGACTGCCTTCCTTCCCTTCTACACCACTTGACTTCTTCCGTCATGACTCAAGTGACTCCGAGAATGCCAAAAGACTTCAATAATCTTTGATGAAACTGATTTTCTCCTGAGGATTTCAGAAAATCAAGGACAGGTAAGAAATATTATTTTCAAAACAAATACTCTGGTGTGTTTGCAGAAGAGCCTCAAGAAGAGGGAAAAATGAAATGGTATTCAGAGCTTCAGAGGTCCCTCCACCTTTTGAATGCTAAAGGAAAAAAAATTAAAAATCCATGAAAACTGTAATCAAGGCATTGAATATTTACTACAAACCCACACGCGAACATAAAAAAAATAATTTTTAAAAATGGCACTAAATTGGTTAAGCCCATAAGTCATGTCAACCAAGTCCTTGAGTATTGGTTTGGTTAATAATTTTCAAGCTAAACCTGCAAGGTTGTCTTAATTTGTTCAGTTTTCTTGATCTATGAGTGAGGACTTTCATGGGTGTAGGCTAATTTTATTAGTAAAGTGTTTTCCTGGGCAAGACTTACTTTGTGTACTCATCTATCTAGCCAGCATTTATTAAGTACCTGCTGTGTAAAAGGCACCACACTAAAAGCTTTATGATGATTTCTATGTGAAAATGAATACATGTTCCTTAAAAACAGTTTTGATAAAAGGCACATTACTTGATCAACACCAAAGCCTGCAATTGTATAAAGAACTATATTCCGATTTTTAGCTTCCAGGACAATCTTCAGATGGTACTCACAATATGTTAGAATGAACAAACTACTTTCTAAAACAGAATAACTGGGATGAGAGGTGAAATGTTTAGAATCCTTAAAGCAAGAGAATTTCTAAATATTAGCAGAGATCACTGAGGTCACCCACAAGTCCAGGCCATCCATTCCATCATCCATTTGTTGATTAACTCAGCAAATATAAATGGAGGCTGCGTATGTAGCAGGAACTGTTGATTTCAGGAGCTAGAACTGTGACCCGGACTTCAGGCAGTCCAGATAAATGGGCATTTATAAGGCCTTTATATGCAATCTGGTAAGTGGTACAACAGTAGTGGGCATAGGTGGTACAGAGGTGCCCTGCAGGGATGTGGTCCCGTCTTGGGTCTCAGGGCTAGCCTCCTGAAGAATATTTAAGTAATAATAAAGGATATCTAAGTCAAGTCACTAGTGGTATAATCCAGGGGATTGGGAGAAAGGGAAAAGTGTAGCCACAAGAAGGAATAGCACATGCAAAGTTCTAAATTAAGAGACAGTAAGATGTGGACTCAGACTTGGCTAGAATTTCAGTATATTTGAACCATACTGTTGGTGAGGCAGATATTGACGGTGCTGAGACAGAAGGCTGAAAAGTTGACAGGGCAGGATGAAGGACGTCTTTTGAGCAGAATAAGCTATGTGAATTTTATCTGGAGGGCAGCAGGGAGCAACATCCTGAATATTGAAGCTCGTCACTTCTTGTTCCCAGCACTGTCCATGCACTGCTCGGAACTCTAATAAAGTGGCATATCTGCTCTATGGCCCCCTAAGAGCATTTAGCTTGGATGACAGGAGAAACAAACAAAATAATTAGTGAACAATTTCTGGTATTAACCACATGGCACACGAGTAAGTGGTTCTGACCACAAAGAGTTGCATTGTGGGTAAAGTCAAAGAGCGGGAGGTCAGTAGGTTGACAGCTAGGGCACATGTATTTAGAGAGTTACATCTAATCATTTTCCATGTGTGATCATACCGTTTACTGTTCTTCAAGCCTGTCTGAGAGCTTAGTATTCTCCAAATGTTTTGTCTGTATGAACCACCATACAGGCTCTGCCCCTTTCCAGTTGTAATGGCTGCTCACCCAACATGCATATCTGCCTTCTGTAACTAGTCTAAACAGCTTGGACTGTGAAGTGTGAAGACATCTGTTTACTGTTTCGTTTGTTTGTTTGTTTTAAGTTCTCATTTCCTTTTCATAGAGGGGTATATAGGTGATATCGTTGAAAAATAATTAAATTTGGGTTGAATTCTTACTCCCAGAGTTGGGGTGAAGGACGCAGAGTTCAGGAGACCTCATGTTAGGAAAGCAGCTGTCGAGATCCTCATTATGGCCATTGGTTTTCTTTTTCCCTGATTCACCACATTTTAATACTATTTTTAAGCCTTTGATTCAACAGAAGCTATTTTCTGATCAAATTAGTCCTCACTCCTTACTGTGTGACCCCCTAATAAAATAGAATACGAGGAAAGTAATTAATCACAGCCATAGAGGCACTCCTGGAATGTCCCCAGCCATGGTTGCAAAGCAGAGGCAGCCCTTCCAGTAAAAGGGTTATCTCTTATGGAAAGTGTGTGCTCTTACATCCTTAAATTATTCTGTGCTGTTCAATAAAAAATCACCAAATTGCCTTCTTTGCAATTACTCAAAAAAAAAAAAAAAGTTCCATTAGAGGACATTCCCATAAGCCCTGATTCAACTGCATAGTTGCTTTTTAATCTGTTATTTTTGAGAAGCACCTGAAGCATATAAGTCTCATTGAAAAGATACCTCATGGTTTGCACTTACCTTCATTGGGTACTTTGGTTCCCTATACCCAATCATCTGAGTATTAATCCATTTGTTTTATTTATATTTTTTCTTCATGTAAAATTTCTTGGTATTTTCCTAAGAAATGTCAATATGTAATCCTGCTTGATCTATGAAAAAAATTGTTTTTCACTTGTGTTAGCAAATGGTCTGAAATTACTGGAATGGTTGAACAGAGCTCTAACGATACTTTGAGGTCATAAAGAGACCTTTCTAGGAAGCGTTATTATGGCCAGGCTGCTTATTAATTCATTTTCTCCACATAAGTCAAATAATTACATATTGGCAAAAAAATCCCCTTAGTTTGTAGAAGTTATTTAATATTCCCAATTCTAAATTAGGGATGGGTATATGTATTAGAGGGGTAGAGACCTAAGACTCAACCCCTTCTTTCCCAGTTCTAGGTGGTAATTTGTGCCCACAGAGAACTAAAAATGAAAGCTCAATAGCATCTTTTATAAATGGCCAACCAAGTCTCTTTTATTCATCAAAGTTCAGGGTCTCTGGTTATAGTAATGAAAAGAAGAAGTTCCTCCTTCCTGGCTTCCACCTCAAACTGAAGATGGCCGGAGAAATGGGGCAGGGTCAGCCTGATTGACTCACCAGTTTATGGGCAGTAAAATGGTGAGGAAAGGAGAATAAAGGAAGGGAGGGTAGAAGGAGGGGAGGAGAGGAAGGGAAGGAGAGAGAGAGAATGATAATGAATGGGGAGAGAGAATAACTAGCAGGCTTTCTCTGGAAGGCAGATGGAAAGGCACAGAAGCTGCCCCTTTTCCTAGATTCTCTCTAAACAATCAGATGAGTCATGCCGCCTCCTTCACACAGGGGAAGCAGTGAGTAATTAATAAACACAGACGATGGAAATGTTCACTACAACATGCCACTTGCAGAGAGACTAGAAGAACCTCTACCACCTTTAAAATGAGAGGCCCAGCCCACGTTAAGAGAATAAAAGAATCAATTCTACTCTTCCAGTCCCCTCATGTTTTCCTTCTTCTTCTAGGTGTTACAAAACAAAACGAACAATCTCAACTCCTTGCACTTAAGCAGGTTTAGTACTCTTACCCAAAAGGATGTCTATTACAAAAAATACCATCTGTATTACCAATGGTTATGTCAAACTTGACTCTGAAATTTATTAGAATAGAATATAATTCCTCACTCTTTAATAGATGAATCTTTCATGTAGCATCAATATATTGATGGAAAAGACTGGAATATGATGATCCTGGAATTCTCCCATTTTTATCTGTCTCCTCTGGTTCTGACTTGAGGAAGGCCTGCGGGTGGAAATTCCAGAATGGAGGAAGTAACAGTAATTCAAGGGAAATATTACCTAGATAGCCGGAATCCATGAGACCGGCCCATTGTCTAGGTTTTTACCACCTGATGTACTTTAAAGGGAAATTGCTCCTGGGCAGGGAGCTCATTGTTGGAGAGTCACACGAAGAAGTAAATGACTTATATCGGCTTCTTTCCATAGAGAAAGTGTAGATGCAGGAAAGGCAGAGCCTGCGATATTTGTAGTTCGGTTTCTGGTATTTTCTAATTTCTATTACAATTTCTTCCTTGAGCCATAAATTACATAGAAATGTATTTTTAAATTTCTAAATAGTTAACATGTTTGAAAAGTTATTTAAAAATTAGATTTCGAACTTTATTGCCTTGCATGAAAATGCAATTCTTGGGACTTACACCATGGTTGAGAATTGTATTGAGAATTTTATTCTCTAATTGTCTATGCAGAGTTCCATGTATGTTCATTAGATTAAGCTTGTCAACTGTATTATGTTAATTGCTTGTTATGGATGACAATATTCATCCCTGTAATCTTGGGACATCCATTGAATAGCTGTTTTTGTGTGTTAACCAGAGGACCGTTGGAATTTACTTCTCCTTTCATACATAAAGATGAAATACTCTGATACTGAAAGAATCATTATCCTAAATCAATGTGTATGAATTATGTTTGCCACATCAATGAGGAATTATTTTTATTTATCCTGCTTGAGACTTGGTGTATTCTTCCCCTGATAACTCATTTTTTTTTCATTAATTCTGGATTATTCTCAACCATTGTCACTTTAAATATACCTCTTTCCCATATTCTGTCTTTGTGTGAAACTCCAAATACGTAGATAAATGTCAAAATTTCTCTTTCTTAATTTTTTTTTCTTTCTTTCTTTCATGTTTCTTAACTTCAGAGTCTAAATGTTTAGGCTCTATTTCCATCTTTGCTACTTACCAGTAGTGTGATTTTGGGCAAGGTATTTCATTTCTCTTTGTCTTAGCTCCCCCATCTGTAAAATGGGAATAAAACAATATCTAAAGCTGTTGGGAGGAAAAAGAGTTAATGCGGCTGGAGAGTTTTGTACAATACCTGAACATGAAAATTACCATATGAGTATTTGCTATTATCAATACCCTGTGGTTCGTTAGGGTAATTTCTTCACATTTATCTTCCAGTTCACTGATTCTTTCCTGAGCTATATCTCATCTGCTGCTTCAACTGTTAAATGATTTTTTAAAGTAATTATATGTTTAATTTAAATAAATATATATATTTGATTTATACCTGATTTTTTTGGGTACTAATGATCTTTTTGATATTTTATAGTTCATTTTAAATATTTTAGACATTTGAAACACACTTATATTCTATGTGTAATCTTTCCAATACCAAGTTCTTGGCGAATTTTATTCTACCATTTTTGCTTTTGATCACACTACATATGGTGACATCATGTTTTGTTTTCTCATTTTTTAAAAAATTTTAGATTGAGAATTTATGGGCAGGCAGTGAGAATCTATCCAAGGATACTATGCATGTCTAACTATGGGGGTGTATCCTTAAAGAGAGAATTTATTTGTTTTATCCAAAGATCTGAGGGGTTACCAACATAAGGGCACATTAAGTTCCTTTTTGGCTTGGGGTTTTTCAGGCCAAGCATAGAATGTAAACCTTAACACCAAACCCATGTGAAGACAACTTGTGGTGATGAATTCTCAAAAAAGCCTTTTCTCTCCAACAACACTTAGAGCAGGACAGATACATTTTATTGTTAGGCAAGCAGGTTTTTCTTAAGTCCTTGAAGGATTCTCATAATGTTTAGAAGTCTCTGTTCCAGGTTTCTATCTTCCAATTGGGATATTTTAACAGATATCTAATGTACCATATTGCCAGAAATAGAACTTGGTTCCATTATGTCTAAGGGACACCAGAAAGGGAAATTAGCATTCAGAAATAGAGGCTGGAAGTGTTAAACGTAATTATCAACTTCTTTGTTGAGTTGCAGCTGGTTCTGATGGCATGTAAATTCAACAGTTCTGATCCCCAAGCAGGAAACACAGAGAAGGGAGCACCTAACCCATCTGGTGTTCCATAATTATATGATATTAGGTATGATTATAGGGTTTTTTAGATGGCAGGACATGGCACAAAGACACTCAGAGAACTTTTTGTTACTTACAGCTCTGAAGAAGAGAAGGCTACACCTGGGGAGAGGGTAACAGCAAACTGAAACTGTAGGAGGTTCTGTATAGCAAGTGGGGTGGGTTTCGCTAGGTTTTGCAAGGGCTTCCTAGGGATGGGACAGCATGAGTAATGCCGCTGAGCCAAGGAAGGAGAGGCTGCCACTGGGTTTCAGGTATTGGGACGCCTCTGGCAGTTGAGTATCTGAGTATTGTAAGCTCAGGAGTATTAGAGTTTGATAAGAGGAGCAGTTGAGGTGGGGGCTTGATAAACTGCCCAGGAAGAGGAACTGAGAGTTTCTAGCCATGAGTTCAAAACTGGGTCGCGACAGTCCTTGTGTGATATTGTGTTACATCTGGGGAAAATGGGAAGAACAGAGGGGCCATCTGAGCCTTGAGCTGGAAGGTGAGCAGGAGACTGCTAGGCAAAGAAGAGGCGTAAGGGCCGGCCCGGCAGGACAACAGCATACGCAGAGGAATAAGAGAAATGACGTGTTCTGGGAACATTAAACAGCTCATTGAGACTGGCTCTTAGAGCATATGTGGGGGAACTGAAAATGTAAGTGTAGGTAGGCAGGAGCCATATCATGACGTGCCTTGTGGGCAGGAGCTTACATCTTATACTCAGTGAGAACCCAGCTTCTCAAACGGGAGCAAGAAATTCCTAGGTGTGCAGCTCAAAACTGTGGAAACTCAAAGCCAAACAGAAAACCTGATGTATGTTTCAGAGTATAAATGTTAAGTAAAGATTTGGGGGGAAAGAAAGAGCTTTACAAAATATTAAAACTAACACAGATATCAATGAAAAAAATACCTATGAGAAAACGAAGTATGTGGAGAAATTCTACAATTTCCTGAATTGCTTGTGTGGATCCCTTTGCAGGGCTTGTGCTGCCTCTCCACCATGAGGACTCTCCTTTGCCCTGTTATTCTTTTGTTTTGTCACCAGTTGGCATCTGCTGAGAAAAATGATCAGTTTGTCTGCAGTCCTGGGGTTGTTATTTCCCTTGAGGACCAAGTGCTGACTGAACCCCAGTGGAGGCTCTTGCTTCTTGAAACTTTGAAATCCCTGGCCTCTGTCCCATTAATGTTTCCTTGTTTTCCATGAGGCTGTTGGCTGTGCTTCATTGGCAGTGTATGTTATCCCATTTCAATTAATAGAACAACTGACATCACTTCCTTTGGAGACTTGGAATCAAATAGCCCACACAGGCAGCCTAGTGTGACAGGTTCTCCCAGGATGAGGCTCTCTGGTGGCTGTTGTGTAAACACTCAGCAAACAACTAGTAATGGGGAATAATTAACTTGGGAGCTGTCAGGATTCACTGTTGTTTAAAAGCTTTGCACAAGGGCCTGTGTAGGAGGCAACACCATGAAGTGGAAAGAAGCCCAAGCAGGTAGATCAGGTTTTGAATCCTAGCTCCTTTCCGAACTGATGTATGCCCTCAGGGAGATGAGGTAAACGACCCAAACTTTACTTCCCTCACCTGTAACATAGAGATTCCGTGGGTCTCTTGTAGGTTGAAATGAAGAATAAATGATAAGCTATGTAAGAAAGTACCTGGATCATTTTAGATTTTTAATTTATTTCATTAATGTAATTAATTTGAGGTATGCTATTCATTTTTCTAAGCCAGTGGATGCTCATCTGTAAAATTTTAAGGTGGAACTAGAAAAATCCATAAGATCTATTTTGGCTTCATCAAGGTTATAGCTTTTGAAGGAGTCAAATATAAATGAATATTCAGAATTAAAGTGATAGTTGAAATATAAGGCTACACATTTTTAGTTATTTTTTAAATTTCAAATATAACACGTAAAAAGCTTTTAAAAATTAAAGCCATTTGAAAGTAAAACAAAGAGAGAGAAAAATAGGAAATTCCTCCTAAGCCATTACATTGGACTCCTCCCACCATGAGAAAAGACTTGTACCATTTGGGCGTTTATCATTTAAATTTTTTTCTGTGTATCTTCTCTTACATACACATAGACACACATAAGCATACATATGGTATTATATGCTAATGCAAACATATTTACATGTTGTTTATAAACAAAAATCAGATAATTTTATACATATTATTTTGAAAAATGCTCTGCCAACTCTTTCCATTTTCTATTACATTTTTCTTAGCATATGGCTTTCACCTCATGATCCAAGATAGCTACTAGAGTTCTAGCCATTTCATCCTTATTCCAAACAAGAATAAGAAAGAAATGGGTGAGGAGAATGTAAAATCAAGCTAAAAGGCTGAGCCAGTCCCTTTAAATAAGTTTTTTCCAGAAGCCCACCAACTTTTGTTTATGTAGTTTTGACTATCCCTCTTTGAAAGGAAGCCTTTATATGGGTACATTTCTACTCCAAGTAAAACTGGAGCTCAATCAGTAAGGAAAAGGAAGAGAATGGAATTGGTTAGCTTATATAATAATTATGATTGGACATGCTTTAATCAGCCTCTATATATCTTCCTTATATTTTTTCATGACTGCATAGTATTCTACAGAATGGATCTATCACATTATATAACTATTAGACTATTATGGATAATTAGATTGTTTCCATTTTTTAAAATTGCAAATAATATAAACTATTGACATCTTCATACATATATCTGTATGCATGTGTCTTGGGTAGTTTTGTGGTTAGATATCTAGAGTTACAATTTCTTAAAAGATATACAAACAAACAAACCAAAACCAAATTTACAAAAGTATAAATGATTAATGAATCTGGGTGCAATGTATAGAAGCATTCTTTATGCTATTCTTGCAACTTTTCTGTGCATTTGAAATTACAGCATAATAAAAGTTACTGAAAACAAGCAGGCAAAAATCATCCAAGCACATACGGAATCACGAGAGCCTTTCAGTTATATTGGGAAAGCTTTCCTTCCTCACCACCTTAACTTATCTTCCTGGAATCTATAACCAATCAGCATTTTTTTCTACTAATTGTTATTTTTGCATTATAGATTCCTGGGTATCAGAATAAATTCCCAACTCTTCCCACTTAGCCTTATTTGAAAGCCATGAAGCTGAAAGTCAAGGCTATGGCTTCATATGTTGTGTCGCAGCCAACAACAGCTTCTTCAGAGACAAAAGTGCTGATACAGGATGTGTAGTAGACATACTGTAAACTCTTAGATGCATCTCAGAGAAGACGGGACCATCCATCTTCTGAGACACTCAAAATGTTCTATTTCTATCTACCACTGAGACTCAGAGAATGCTTAGATGGGAAGAATAATCTCGCAAAAGGAGAACCATCTGATTTCACTGATATGTGGTATATAAAACTGAAAACAACAAAAGAACAAGAAAAACAAATGAAGAAACAAAACAGACAATAGTTTAGTGGTTACCAGAGGTTAAAGGGGAAGGGCATGGTAGATGAGGGTAAACGGGATCAAATATATGCTGATGGAAGGAGATAGAAGGAGAACGGACTCTGGGTGGTGAATGCACGAGGTGATATATAGATGATGTATCATAGAATTGTACACCTGAAACCTATGTAACTTTACTAACAACTGTCACCCCAATAAACTTTAATTAAAAAGAAAAAAGAGAGACGATAAAGAAGGGAGAGCCATCACCGGCTGCTGGGTGGCATTATTTGAGCAGCTGCCCATATCAAGCCACTGGAAAGGGGCGGCAGTCATAACCATGCCATTCTTAGGGTCTAGCATGAAGAAGAAATAAACTGACTGTGAAATAACAAAAATGAAAATAAACGGTCTATAGCTACAGTTTCTGAATGAAAAACGCGCTGCCCTTCTCTGGGGCCTAGCCCTACCTTCCGTCTGTCCTGAGAGAGCTGGGCAACCTAGGACAACCATGGAAGCAGAGTCACCTGCAGTCCTGAGCTCGCCGCCTTCCCGTTAAATTCCATGGAAAATATTGATGGAGGGCACAAGCTGAATATTGTTTAGAAGATTGCCTTTCACAGGAAATCAGGTTCCAAAAGAGAGTTTTATGAAAAAGAATATATTCTTTGAAGTCAGACTAAATGTTGATGTTCTATTGAGAGTTTTAGTTTGATCTTTTAAGACTCCAATCCATCAGGAGCGAAGAACTTCCTTTTTTCATGGTGAAAGCAATCTGATAAACAAAACCTGAGATAAAGAAGAAAAAGATCAGCTGAGTGCATATCACTGGCAGAAGCAGCAAAACAAAGCACCAAAGCAAGCACTTAGAAGCTTTTCTTTTCACAAGAGTTTTGGAGCTGGTTACTCTAGGAGGTGAACTAATATATGCCTCGTTTGCATAGATTCATCCACAGTTCACTTGGAAAGTCCCACAACATAATCCTTATGCATGAGTGATCAACATATAAAACTGAACGGATGCACAGACAGAGTCATTCTATTCTCAGGACATTGTAAGTTCTACAATGATAGTGTCTTTACTAGTGTATCTCCAGCTCTTAGTACAGCCCTGATTTGCCCAAGGCATTAAATAGGTGCTGAATGAGCGACTGTTCTCTGAGGAGCCCTGTGAAACTCTTCTCTCCAGACCTAAGGTTCGAGGCCCAGGCTCCCTTTCGGCTGCTTTCCTTGGGGGTGGAACTCAGCAGACTAATAGTTTTCAAAAAACACTCTTTCCAAATCCTCCCTTGATGGCCAGTATTCTAACCTTTCTTTTTCTCTTTATTATAGATGAAAGGTTAAGAGTTGGCTGTTCTTCATTACTTAGTTAGAAATTTTAACATTGTGGCCTCCTTCAAATCTAGTGTTTTAATACCTCAGCTAAAACTGAGATAGACTCTCATTATAACATAGTATATATAGTATCTTAGAAATTTAATTTGCATTTCCCTATGAGTGGACTAAAACATTTAAAAATATTGATTAGTCTTGTGTGTGTGTGTGTGTGTGTGTGTGTTTCTGTGTGTGAGTGTGTGTATGAGAACTATTTTCATATCCTTGGTCAAATTTTGTGCTTTGACCTTCCTTCCTGATTTGTAAAAGCTCTTTGTATATTAAAAAATGGGCTCTTTGTCCTATGTCCAGGAGGAACAAAGATGATATTTTATCCATGTATCCCCAGACATGTAATAGGTAAAACACAAATATTTGTTAAATCAATGAATTAATTAATATGTACTGCAAATGTATTTCATAGGGAGATTTTCACATATTATCTTCATGTGCATCATGAAATCAGGGCAATAGGGCTACTGACAATATGAAAATAGAGATAAAATTGTGTGTGCTCTTTAATCAATAATCATTCCTAATATGCATAAGATAAACATAGACCTCCGGCTTACCTTTATTAACAATAGAAAAATTAAACTCACCTATGAACATAGAGATTTTTGATCATCTGACCCACTTTGAAAACGTTTCAGTGTCTTCCTTTGAACAAATATAGAGCATTGTTAGTAATAGTTGGCACTTACTGTGTGTTCTTTGTCAGACGCATCACTAAATGCTTTACATAGATAACAAAGAAGCTCTACTTTGGAGCTTCCCTGGTCAGTAAATTGGTCTCTCTTCCTGTTCCCCATTTGCCTTTATGGTCCCAGAGACCTAGGCAAGTTGAATGCCACTTCCAGAAGAAGGATATATGACACTGTGATGACCCTTCCAGGCAAAATAAGAAGCAAACAGCCTGTGTGACGAGAACATTGTTGGCAGCTGTCTCTCTGAGCCAAAGTTATAAGGAGGGCCACAGTGAAAAGGGTGTTGTATGCGATGAGATAACTTTGAAGCAAGGACTTTCCCAATCTCTCTATGATACCCTGGGAGGAGACTGCTATTCAGTTGGCCCCATATGTTCAAGAGAATGGTCGCATACTAGGGGGCAGAGTGCTAGACAGACAAGCTAGCTTTCTTGAGCTGCACTTAGACCCAGTGGGATATGCAAGGGATCCAGTTCTTATAAGCCTGTATTGGTGCTGGTAAGGAGAACAGCTAAGAATTATCTAGTGGTAGAGTTGCCAGGGACAGAGAAAAATAGGAGTCACGACCAGGTAACAGCAAACATGCACACTGAAGCAAGGCCCAGTGAGCAAGGCAAGCCTTGACTGAACCAAAGAAAAGGATCATAAATGTGTCAGCTGTAGGCTTGAGCAGTAAGCAGCAATGGAAGGATGACGTTCACGTTCAACCAGGGACCCTGTCACTGAACTTCTCCAGAGCTCAAGCCTAAGCAAGACCAGCCCAGCCTCTCTGCAGTAGGGATGCGTGAACACCAAGCTCAGCACCTTGTCTCCCTCTTCTCTGCCCCCATAAGTCTCTCTGAAATCCATCTTGCAGAAGAGAGGTAGCGGGGGACGATTTGACAAACAATGTACATGAAAATGCTGTGTCACCCAAAAGAAAGTATCAAACTGGAAGAATTTGAGATCTTTTAGATAGGAAAGTTCACTGTTTTATTGCTCTGTAGCTATTTCTTTCCCTCATGTACTTATGGTGGGTGGGGGATGGGGATTCGTAGGGAAGCAAACTTCAATTAGTTCTAGATCTAAGGGCTAACTTTTCTCAACATATTGAATAGTGGGACTTGTACGCCTATTTGAGACCATCGTACACATAGAGTATCTCACTAAATTCTGACACAAATGCCTGTTAGTGAGGTGTTTTACAAATGAGGATACTGAAATTTAGAGAGATTAAGCGATTTTACTATGACCACTCAGTATGCCAACTGGCTGTCTTTAGTCAAAAGTTGGTAGACTCTTCATCCTGAGAGCATTTGGTGAACTGTTATGTGAAGGACTGCAATGGGTATGGAGTCATTTTCCTAGGGCCTGGGGTGCTTTCAGGGTTAGCACTTGAGGGTACAAAGTAACCCAGACACCGTCTGTTCAGCTTAGAGGGAACATTTTGAGTTCCTGCTCCGTTGCTGATGCAGCCACACTGTGGGGTTATGAATTGCTTCCGGATAGGTGTCAGAGTGGAAATGCGTGTGGGAACACACCGCGGGTTGGCTGGGCTCCTGGCCTGGGTGAATGCGGTGCAGATGGTCCTACTGAGGATGAAATGCCTGCTGGAGAGACCATCAATAGGTTCATTGTGAACATTCTCTGATGAGTCAGCCCATAACTGCTGACACCAATATGTTTGCTGTTGCTGCCTCGTGGGCATGGTGTGTGCATCCGATGATAGAAATGAGGAGAAAGTTGGCCTTGTTTCCTGAAATCTTAGAAATTGAATAATAAGTTTTTGAAGTTAGTCTGATCAAAATCACCTTGGGGAAAAAAATTATAAGCCAGAATGAAACACTTATGACTAATATCACTATCACTCTACACATTGTGAAACTAACAGAATTGAACAGCTAATTATAACGATAACTGGCTATTAGTCTTTATGAAAGTGAATTTAATCGGCTGAACCTAATTTGAAATCTCAGTTTTCCTTCCCTAACCACATATTTTCTATTCACAGCCTCAGAATACACCCCAGAAAGCCAATGAAGTCCTTCTGTCTGCAGGTAATTACACAGGTTACTGGTGGGAGAGGAGGTGGGTCAAGTCAGCCCCTGATGTCTTATGAATTTTTTCATCCTCTTTGACGTAACTTTATTTTTGACTATGAAAGCATTTATGTAATTCAAAAGGGATTTATAAAAGGTATACCCATAGAATCCTTATTTCTATCCTTATTCTTCCCACACTGTTTCCACTCACCCCTTATGTAACCATTTTCATTGATTTTATCCATTTTTTAAAAACAAATATGCAAAAGCAGCATGGAAACAAAGCAAGCGTCCATCAACAGATGAATGGGTAAAGAAAATGTGGGGGGAGTCCCTTTGTAAGGGGTGAAAAAGATAACTATTGCATAGTTTTGTACATCTGTCACTATTAATAATAATAAAAATGATACAAAAAAAGAGAGAGAAAATGTGGTGCATACAGGCAATGGACTATGAATCAGTCTTAAAGAAGAAGGAAACCCTACCATTGGCACAACCTGGATGAACTTGGAGGACATTATGCTACATGTAATAAGCCAGTCACAGAAGGCCAAATACTGCATGATTCTAGGATAGGAGGTATCTAAAATAGTTAGGCTCATAGAAGCTGAGAATGCAATAGTGGTTGCCAGGGGCTGGAAGCTGGAAGAAATGGGGAGTTATTCAATGGGTATACGTCTCAGTTATGCTAGATGAATAAACTCGAAGAGATCTGCTATGCAACGTAGTGCCTAGAGCTAACAATATGATGTCATGCACTTCAAAATTTGTTAAGAGGGTGGATCTCATGTTAAGTTGTTCTTACCAAAACAAAACAAAGTAAAACAAAAACAAATGTGCATGTGGAACCTTTGGGAGGTGTTGCATGTATCTATGACCTTGATTGTGGTGACGATGGCAAGGGTGGTTGCATACGTGTTCAAACATGGAATACCTGCAGTTCTTTGGATATCAATTATACCTCAATAAAGCTGTTAAAAATATCATATTATGCCATATAATTATTTTGTATCTTGACTTTTTAATCTGATAAGATATATTGGAACCCACTCCATATCTATACAGAAAGTTCTTTCTCATTTTCTCATTCTTTTACAACTAGAAATGATACGTCAATGAATAACCTTGTGCATATGTTGTTTCATTTTGTGGAGAAATGCCTTCAGGTAGATGCCTAGAATTGGGATTGCTAGGTGATAGGGTTAATGCATGGCATTGCAGAAGATACTGCCAACTGCACAACTTAGAGTTATATAATTTTGTACAACCACCAGCAACATATAGAATGACTACTATAGTGCCTGTAGCCTGACAACCTTGCCAACAGGGTGTTTCTCAAGCTTTTGATTTTTGCCAATATGAGAGGTGAGACATGGAATCTCAGTGTGATATTGTGCAGTTATTTTATTATAAGCAAAATTGAGCATCTTTTCTTGCTTACATGCTAATTTGTGTGTCTTTTTACTGAACTATGCTCATGTCTTCTATTTTTGTGTCAGGTTTTTGGAGTTTCTGTTTTTCTCATTTTTAAGTTATTTATAAATTAAGGTTAGTATTTTGTCTGCGTGGCAAATATTTTCTCCCTGCTTGTAATTTGTCTTTCTGCTTTTCTGACAGCACTTTTTCCATTCAAAATGTTTTAAATTTCTGTAGATGAATTTTATCCATTTTTTTTCCTTTCTATTTTTGGACATTCTAGCCCTGTAATTGGGTCTTAGGACCACTCTATTTTAATTATGCAAGCTGTATACTATGTTTTAATCTGGCAGAGCTTGTCCCTTCTCATTTCTCTTCTTTTTAGGGATTTTCTATATTTTCTTGAAAGGTATGTAAACTTTAGAATAAACTTAGTTAGCACCAGAAAAAGTAAATTTCTTAGTTTTTTTATTGAGCTCATCAATTTATATATCACCTTGACAAGTTTATGAAATTAAGTAGGTTTGTTCAGGAACAAGGATATTCTTTCATCAGTTCCAATCTAATTTTGTCTTTTTGTTTGGAGAGTACTTTAAAGGCTTTTTCATTTGGGTTTTCTAGATTTTTGTTCATCTTCTTTCTTCTTTTTCTTTTGTTTACTATTATGACTAAGGTCTGCTCTTCCATTACATGTTCTAGTTGGTTATTGTTTCTATATATAAAGATTATTAATTTCTGTATGCTAGTTTTATATCCTCCTATCTGACTGAATTCTCTACCATTCTAATTAGTTTTAGCATTGATTCTTTTGGGTTTTCCAGGACATTATTCCATCATCTACAAAAAGAAATAGTGTTACCTCTTCATTTTCAATTCCTGTACTTCCAATTGCCTACATATAGTGTACATATTTTTTTATTTGCTTAGCTTCTCTTGATGGGGCCTAGGCTTCCAGCCTGATTCAATCCTTTCCACCCCCTACTGATACACCCAGACTGCCTCACTCATTTACACTGCTATCTGACTCCTGAAAACATTTGAGTTCATGACCCCTGTCAAGAGTCAGCAGCCTTGACGTAATCTGAGCAGCTCCTGCTCTCTTTATAGCATCACTGTGCACCTCTCCCATCCCATGCAGGATTAGGTGGGTCAGTATGATGAGTGTGGGTCAGCACCATACATTGGATTAGTGTTGGGGAAACTGACTATTCGCTATACTCTTTAGAGGTAAATACTCCAGCAAAATAGAGGAAAAATCCTAAATTATGCCAAAGATCTTAGAAGCAAATGTCAAGCCCAAAGGAGCAAGAACAAGATACTATAATAAATGAGACAGTCGGGAGTCAGGACTCAGACAAGGTTGGGTACAAAGAGGAACAGACCAGAAATGTGCAATATTTCATTACTCATGCGTAGGTATCTGGGGCTTACCTTTACAAGCCAGTGAATGCCTGAGTGTGGGGCTTATAAGGCTGATTAAAGGTCTCAGAATCAAAACGGTAAAGGTCATCACAACAAAATTATTATTGAATTGCAAAAGGGTTCTAAACATTTTTTTTTTCTGTATTATTTTCTGAGAAGACCAAGGGCATACATAGTATCTGCCCTCTAGGCCAACACCAACTTACAATTTTCTGCATGAAGGAAATGTTTTATCATCTACATTGTCCAATAAGGTAGCCACTAGCCATGTGCCAATTGAGTACTTGATATGTGACTAGTGCAACTGAGGATGCTGAATCTTTAACTGTATTTAATTTTAATTAATATAAATTTCAATAAACAATAGGCTAATGGGTTCCTCATTGGACAGTGTGACTCTGGAACTTCTTATCCTACAGAGACACAGGGTACAAATGTATCGCTTGTGGATGCCTGTTTTTTAGTTTTGTACCAGCCATTTGCAGCACGTATCAAACAACCAAAATGATCTCTCACTTGTAACATATTTGTAATGAAATGTAATAATAATATAATAATAATTTCTAATAAAATATAGTAATTTATGTTTTATAAAGCTCTCTCAGCTTATGTTAAAACAACATGCATCTGTAAATTATGATAATCTACATTCCATAAACAAGAAAATGAGTTCAGAAAAATCATGAAATAAATTACCCAAAATCATGAAAGTTATTAGTTTCAAATGTGTGGCTTGAACCAAGGTCTTGTGATTCCAGATTTAATCTTCATTCTGTCATACAAAGATGCACTTCTCAGTGCACTTTTCAGTACAAATGAGTCATTAAAAGTTTGTCTGTCTTGGGCCAGCCGAGTGGCATGGTGTCTGATAATGTTACACATACACTTGTTATATAACCTGGAAATTCCACCCCTAGATATTTACCCAAGAAAAAGTACACCATATAGTATCACAAAAACCTGTGCATAAATGTTTATAAAAGCTTTCTTCACAATTGCCCAAATCTGGAACTAACTCAAATGGCCTTCAACTACTTAAAGGAAAAACAAATTGTTGTGTGTTGCCATAATGGAATACTATTCAGCAAGAAAAGTATCACTGACACATGCAGCCACATGGGGAAATCTCAAATGCATTATGCTAAGTGAAAGAAGTGAGACTCCAAAGTTTGCACACTCTATAATTCCATTTATCTGATATCTTGAAAGGCCAAAACTACAGGGAAATAGGAGAGACTGGTGATTGCCAGAGTCTGGGAGTGGGATATGGCTACAGAGTGGCATGAGAAAAGTTTGGGGGCTAATGGAAATCTTCAATATGTTTATTGTGGTGATGGTTATGTGACTGTATGCATTTGTCAAACTCATAGAAATGTTCACTAAACTGAGTAAATTTTACTGTATGAAATATACCACAATAAACCTGCTATATGTAAAGTATAATACCCTATCCTGGGCTGGTGGGAAAAGGGAAATAAGATCCGATCAGACAGGGTCAGGACTCAAGCAATTGACCTGGGACAATTGGCCAGCATCTAAAATGTAATAACTAAGGTGATATGACCAGGTTGCCAAGAGTGCAGATCAGGTGTGTTGTGGATTCAGTAATGAGACCTTCGGGATAGTGATGCCTATCAGGTGAAATCTTCTTAATGGGGTATCGAAATGCCTATATCTTTAGATTAAAATAGGACACAGCCAACCTCATGAACCATAAGATAGGGTCAGACCCCAGGAAGGCATCATCATATGTCAAGGTCCAGCCCAGGTTATAAGGCCAAAGCAGGATCCACTCACTACATGGTGTGCTCTTGGGACTTCTTTCTGTTCTTGCTCTATGTTAAGCTTGTTTCTACCTCGGTTGCTGAGGTAGATTTTCCCTCTGCTTAGATCACACATGAATAAACCTTCACTGATCAAGTTAGTTAAATTAGTCCCTGCCTACTCTCCTTTCACACTACTTACTTTTATTTCTTTATAGCACCTATTAGTATCTGAGATTGTTTGCTTATTTGTTCATGTCAGATGGATGGATGGATGGATGGACCAATGAGTGGCTGGATTGATTCACTATCTTCATTTACTGGCATGCAAGCTTCATGAAAAACGGGATCCTATCTATCTCATTCACAACTGCATCCTCAGCCCATAGCAGAATGCCTGACATTAGTTGGTCTCAATTGAATAATTATTGAAAGAATGAATGGATTGTATTAGAAACTGGGTGGGTTTCAGTTAGATTGTTGCAGGTTATTATGCCTGGATCCAGCAGGGCTGAGTAGGAAGATTGACAAGCTCCAATAATTGTAATTCCGGCAGGTGTGTACTTACACACTGAGGCAGCCATCTTTAGACTGGCATCCTTAGCTTGGCTTTCTGTGCACAAAAAAGTCTTTATGGCAAAAGACTGGTATAACATTTGATCCTGATGTGCTCCTGTTTATACGACTGACTGTACTCACTTCCCCAGAGACCCATATACAGAAGTTCCTCTCAGGACTAGCTGTGTTTTGCAGAGGTCTTTCTGTCCTTTCAGATGTTTGTGCGTCTTCCTGCTGGTGCTAATCTAGGTTGCTAAGACAGTTTCTATGGCAAAGGCCCACCAGCTAAATGAGGATTACGTACAGGAAATATTTTAAACAGATGAACTTGACATAGGAACAGCTGTTTTTCACCAAGCAGAAGGCCGGAGTATACTGGGATCAGATTGGCAACTTAAGCAGCCTTTTAAACCTCTGCTATAGGATGCAAGGACTAACTGAGTTTTCACCATTTTGAAAAATATCTGAAGTCCATCCATTAGTGTGTGTGCATTTAAGAATATTCCAGCTTACTGAAAGGAATATGGAAGCTATTTTATAAATAAAATGGAAGCTATTTTATACAATGGAAGGCTAGCAGACATTTTACCATAAGAAGATGATGTAAAATCAGCTGGAATCTTACTACTGATTGCTTGAAAAGTGAGATTCCTATTAGACATTAGATTCTAAGAAAAAAAAAAAAAAGGCTGTTACAGGGAAGAAATGTGGGAAGGTTTAACTTGGCTTGATGGCTTATCAGGCAGATCAAAGGATGGGTTCTTTCCACTCACCACAGGGAACTTAAAAAGTTTTCAACCAACTTCACTGGCAGCTATGGTCATCAGACCTTCTCCAGAGACAATAGACATATCTACCTATTTTTCTCTGTAAAATAGAAATTGCAATCTTTACCCTCCAATTGCATATATTCCTTATTTCTTTCACTAATGCTAGGAGCCATTTATACTTTGGATAGAAAACCAAAAAAATCTTTTTGTTTTTGGTGCAGAAAATGAAGTTAATCTTAATTAACATTTGAAAACTTGCGACTTGATATTGAAGGACTCAAATCAGATGATATCCTTAACTGCAGCTCATACATACTAAGCTAGCTCTCGCCATCTCTGCAATTTTCTTTTTTTTTTACAGTAGTAAAATGGGAGTTGCTTTCTTTGTGTCTTACAGGGTTTTTTGTTTTTGTTTTGACCCTTCTAGCAATTTCTGGGACCTCCAGTCAACCTTGTCTGCCTTTATTCCAAAGAGTTAGACTTTAACTCCAGTTGTATGAGGACACAAAGAGCAATTGCTTAAGAACAGAGTTCTCCAGATCATGGTAAGAATTATCTGTGTCCTTCTCTCCTTTATTCATTTCCAATCAACAAATATTTTTTTGATCACCTGCTGTGTACAAAATAACTGTGGTATGTATTACAGCAGACAGGGACATCTAAGATGGCTTACAATGAACTCCCACTCCAGCAGGTTCTGCAAAATACTTAACATCACTCAGAATATTTGTCAATCCTTCCAGGATTTCTGCAGCTTCCCAGGTTCACTGCAGTCTTCTGTAGTATTATATTATGACATGATAATATGCATGGCTGTGTGTGCATGAATAAGTGTCAAGTTGTATTTTAAGTAGAGTATCCATGAAAGTTGGGAATCTTCATTCATTGCTGTCATGTTTCTGACTTTTTTCTAAGTGGGTTTAAATGAATTATGGGACATCCATACTACAAAACTCCATATAGCTATTTGGAATCAAAATGCAAATGTATATTTAATTGCATGAGCTATGTGCATGCTTTATGGTTGAGTGAAGAAAAGTAAGTCACAAAATGTATATCAGGATGAGTTCATTGTAAAAAGAATCTATAAATAGGTGTATGTACAGTTCCATGTACTTATGTACACATTTGTGTTTACTAAAAAGAAGTCTAGAATATTACAGATAAAATGTTAATGATGGTTTTCACTGAGGTAGTATCACAGATTAAGACTTTTCTTGACATTTCCCCCCAAGAAATTTCTATAATGAACTTGTGTTTTTGTGTAATGGAGGCATAGACAGGAAATCCGGTTAAAAATGTGGGGACATAGAGGAGTTTGAGAGGGATTCCATAACACAGTGAATCTTTTCATATACATATTAGAGTCCTCCTCAGGACCTTCTCCCTAGAGTAAATAAAGAGATTGGCATTTTGAAAACTTGACTCTCTTTAATGAAACAGTGATATATATCCATTTTTTCCCCAGTAATTACTTTTCTCTCTAAAACTGACTTTTCAAATTCAGAGAATACCACAGTTCTTTCATACTGAAATTTATGCAGCGGGGAGGGGATAGCAGAGTATGGAGTAGATGACAAGGAAATATCTCTGAAGCTCTTCTTGCAAAGCTTTCTAAAGAAAGAGTGTGTGCCACCCTCTGCCTTGCTCCCCACTGGGTTTGCAATTCTAATAAACACCAGCCATTATTCTAGTCCTCTGAGGTATCCCCAGGTCGCAAAAGGGCTTTGAAAACTAGGAAAGACACACAAGCTACACAAATGGTGTTAGCAATAGCAAGGTTTGTTTTCCCTCAAGACTACTCCTGGGCTTGCATACATTTGCTCTTTTCAATGTGCCACGTGTTCCAAATGTCACCTTGCTTCCATTCAGCATGGTCTGGGTTCTGTCGAGGGGCCTCCAGGAACACTCTGCAGATTGATGGCTTGCTGAAAGCTCCCTCATTACCTTTCACTGTAAATTCCTTTCCTGAGTAATCTCTTGTGCCCTGGATGCAGGGCTGCTTTGTATGCGTGCTGTGAAATAAAATCTCATAATGTGTGAGCTAATTTTCTGATACTCTCTTCCCCACAAGCCCCGTTATCCCTACAATGTGACCTCAGAGCTAATTGTTTATTTAATTAGCATAGCTCAGTTTAAGTGGCACTAATTGGTGAAGAAAGAAATGTAAAGGATGTCTGCATGTTTAAACAAAAAGGGGTGGGGTGTGTATGTGTGTGTGTGTGTGTGCGTGTGCGTGTGCGTGTGTGTGTGTGTGTGTGTGTGTGTGTGTGTATCAGGAAAGCACCCTTGAAAAATCAGTACTGGAAAGTAGCTATTTTTATCGTGTAAGAGATTGCCTTCATTATCCTTTCCCCTAAAAGATAAAATTGCTTCTTTTTTATAATTTTTACCCCAAAGGTGCTTCTAAAACTCTTGCAGAATGTTTGTTTTTTTTTTGAGGGCAGTGTCACTGGCCCTCATATGTGGGACCCGAACCGGGGCCGCTGGCTTCCCAAGCCCGCGCTTAAGGACCGCGCCACTCGGCCGGCCCAGAATTTTTAAACATATAAATATACAAGCTATACCACCTTCTCTAGAGCAATTACTATTTAAGTTGAATTTGATCTGTTGTTCTCCAGTTACATGTGCAAAAACCTCAAGCTTATACCAAATTCTCTTCCTACAAACTGGATCCTTCTTTGCAGTAGCAGGAGTACATTTGAAATATTCACCTTAAAGAAGGCTCTGGGCTGGGCTCCTCTATTATTTTGTTTGTTTGTTTGTTTATTTATTTATTTATTTATTTTAAACTTTGTTGGGGAACAGTATCTTTTTTCCAGGACCCATCAGCTCCAAGTCAAGTTGGTGTTTTCAATCTAGCTGTGGAGGGCGCAGCTGAGCTCCAAGTTGCTCACTGGCCCATGTGGGAATCGAACCAGCAACCCTGGTGTTAAGAACCTGCACTCTAACCACCTGAGCTAACCAGCCTCCCTGAGCTCCTCTATTACTGTAGTCATAATCTCCTCTCCTGTCCCATGCCTCTGCCAGGATGGTCCATAATGGAGGCATTAAATTTTTTTTTTTTCACTTTTCAATTATAGTTGACATACAACAGTATAATAGTTTCAGGTATACAACATAGTGATTAGATATTCATCACCCTATCACTTTTTGGGGTGATCAAAGTGATCACCCCAACAAGTCTAGTACCTATCTGACACCACAGCTATTACAGTATTATTACAATATTGTTGACTATATTCCCTATGGAGCATGGTGCCATTTTACTGGGCTATGGTAATTGGGAGAATAGTGTTGGCATTCACAAGCAAAGGAGTTGAAACCTGGGGCCAACAAGACTGGCTGCTTCTCTCTCTCCTCCTTTCTCTGTGGATAAGCTCTCTGTCTCTCCCACAAGGGTGGAGTGCTAACATGACCCGGAGCTGGGTAAACAAAGTGTGATACATCCATACAATATAATACTCTTCAGGAATGAAAAGGAATAAAACGTACATGCTACAACATGGATGAGCCAACATTATGCTAAGTGAAAGAAGCCAGACACATCTTGTATGATTCCATTTACATGAAAGGTCTAGAAAAGACAAATCTATATAGAGTCAGAAAGTAGGTGAGTGCTCATCTGAGCTGCAGTGGGAAAGGGGCGTGGCCCATATGGGCACAAGGGATCTTTGAGGGGTTATGAAAATGTTCCAAAATTGGATTATAATAATATGGCTGCACAAGTCTATAGGTTTAGTAAAAATCATTGGCTTGTACATTAAAGATGAATGAATTTTAGGGTACATAAATTATACCCCCAACTAAAGCTGTTTTTAAAAATTAGAAATAAATTTCAAATGGAAAAACAGAAGGCCTGAAGGCAGTTTTGTTTGGGGGAAGTCCCACTGGGGGTTGCTTGAATGGTTGGTCCATTTAGTCCAGCTTGCTCTGGCTGGGGGTGCAAACCTCAGATCGTGCTTCTTCTTGCTGAATGGTGCTTATGTTTCCTATGGCTCTATGAGAAAATCAATAAAGGGCGTGCCAGGATGCTAAGTGCTCAAGATACACAGATAAATTTGATGTCTTTGATTTCATTTTTGTCCTTAAGGAGGTCTGTCTTATGGGAGAGTCAGATAAGTAAACAATCTGTGAAGAAGGGCCAGCACTCAGGAGAAGTGATCTGCCTGAGGGAGTTCTGAAAGGCTTCTCATAGGAGGCTGCGTTTGAGCTGCGTGCCAATGAATGACAAGTAAGTGGGCAGGAGGAAGGTAGAGTACATAAGTGTTTTTGGTTTGCTGCTTGCTACCCTACCACTCCTTTGACTCCCTGCTCACTGCTCTCCCCCTACTCACCCTCACAATTTCCTATCATGGTTAGGTCATAATTCAAGGTGGGTAATCAGGGGAAGCCATGCGCCTGGCACAGCGTTTGATTCAGGGGTGGGATTAGACTCAGGCAGTGCTGATCAGAATTCTCACTGAAATTTTATATAATTAGTTTTCTTTTTTACTATCAGAAGTTTTCATCATGGAGTTTGTGGGTATCAGCAGACATTTTCCTCTGCATTGAGAAAACCTGTGTGTGGAATGATGCATACTGACAGAGAAAGGCAGGGCATAGGTATGTGATAATGTAACAGAAAGTGTGGGGTGGGGTCAGCTGGTGTTCAAACCCCTACACAGCCATGTCTTAAGCAATAGATGCCCACCCCCACCACCTTTTTTAAAACCCTATTTACTTTGGGTTGAATTTCTGTTCCCTATAATCTGGAAGTCTTAACTAATATGAAGGGTTTATACTTGGGAAGAATGCCCTGCACATGAGCCCATAGGCATGACTGGCCATGGCCTCCCTAGGGAATGGTGTCACAGAGGTGACAGCATGGCAATTACTTTGGTTGAGGCTATGGTTGTGAGAGGGTCTGATATGCCCCATCCCTCTTATTCTGTTTAACCTTTCGAGCCTTCCACTGTAAGCTACCTTGCAGTCCTGAGTCCAAGATAGGGGACTTCATTGCTACAAGGAAACAGTGGGGGAGGATATAAGGAAAATAGTGGGGGAGGATATAAGATTCTCCCCTTCCTAAGACGTGGCTCTCCATGGTGATGGTGCCAGTATCTGTAGCCAAAACCATACTGCCTTCTCTGAGTGATATTCAGATGCATACTTTCTTTCCCTTCATAAGCAGGATCCAAGAGGGAGCTCCCAGGCTTCGTCTTCTCCATAAGCATGTTGAGAGAAGTGAATTGTCTTCTTCCTGACTGGTCTTGGAGAGGTTCCTGGCAGGAGCTAGAAGAACTCCAAGAAATGTCTTTTGCCCTTGAAATCAAGCCCGAAGCAAGAAGGCATTGAATATTTCCAATGAGATCATATGGAACCCAGGAAATGAAGTGGAGATAAAATAGCTCTTCAGGTCAGCTGAGAGTGGGATGTTCACTCCTTGGACATTCACTCCTTGGACATTCAATCCAGAGGTGCAGATATCTTATTTGTTTTCTGGATTTGCCCTGAGTAGAAAGTGATTTGGATTCTGAGTAGAGCTATGTAGTTTTCAACCTGGGTTTTCCAGTATTCCCCTTTCTTAGTTACACTGGTGATGGCAGTTTTATTATTGATTAGGGAAGTGTTGACTAATAGGGGTCATCTTATTCTGTCAAAGCAGACTTCAGAGAATGGCACTGGGATTTACCAATTCCTTTCAACGTTTGTACTATGGACTGTCACCTACATCTTTATGAAACTGCAGATTCCTGGGCCTTACCCGAGAACAACTGGAGGTGTGTGGTATTGTGATTTATAATAAATATATATTTGGTCATTCAGATGACCAAAATATATTTCTTATACATATTTGGTCTTCATTCATGATTCCTGGCTCACAGCTCTTAGAATTTCTTGAGTGATAAGGGTCATGAGAACATCTTTTGTCATAATATTTGGTTTCTTGTCCTCGGTTCCTGAAATTACTTCAGAGCCATAAAGGTGAAATAGGTGTCTTATTATTGGGTTGTCGGAAAAGTTATGATGTAGTTTTCTGGTTTTCGTTGCTAAAATGCATCATGACTTTTCTGACAACCCAATATTTCTAACAAGCCCTTTCCACCAAGACTCAGTTTATGTTAATAAAGTGACTTCTGGAAAGCACCCATGGATGGGGACTTGTTACCAGGGGTACCAACCAGGTATAGAGAGTTGGCACTTTCAGAACCACACCTCTGACTGGGAAGGTGAGAGGGGCTGGAGTTTTGTATCACTCACCAACAATCCATGATTTAATTAAGCATGCCTGTGTAATGAAGCCTCCATAAAAACCCAAAAGCACAGGGTTTGGAGTGCTTTTGGGTTGGTGAACATGTGAACATGCTGGAAGAGTGGCACACCTGGAGAGGGCATGGAAGCTTTGTGCCCCTTCCCCACATCTTGCCCTGTGCATCACTTCCATCTGGCAGTTTCTGTGTTACATCCTTTCATAATATCCCGGTAATTTAGCCAGTAAGATGTTTTTCTGAGTTCTGTGAGCCACTCTAACAAATTAATCAACCCGAGGAGGGAGTCCTTGGAACCTCCAATAAATAGCCAGTTGGTCAGGAGCACAGGCGATACTCTAGGCTTGCCGCTGCCTCTGAATTCGTATATGTGTGGGTGTAGGAATGAACCCTGAACCCATGGAATCTGATGCCATCTCTGTGTAGATAGTGTCAGACTTGAGATTGTAGGACACCCAGCTGATGTGGACGCATTGCTCGGTAGAGTGGGAACCACCCGCTGGACACATTGGAATTTCTTGCACACAATGTATTCAATGGTCAGAATCTTTAAGGGAGTATCTTGAAAATATGGATTGTCAGCAAACTCTTGAGGAGATTCTTGTGCACATTAAAAGTTGAGAACAACTAGCTGAGGTCCTGGTGTGGGCTCATAATTCAGCAGTGAGAACTCAAAACATGTTGCTCTCTGAATAAAAATGTCCTCTATTCATTTACAACAGAAGCTCCCGAGAAGCATTCCCCTTTCAGTCTGAAAAGCACAAGAAGTGCAACAAATTGAAAAATCCCCACCACACACCTATAGGAGGATAGGCAATGCTTGTAGTTCTCAAATAGGATGAAGAGACAAGCTCAGTTGTTTCTGGGAGCCAGCTGGCATGGCTCTTAAAAATGCACCTGGGATGTTGGCAGCTGGAGAGCCTCGCAAGCAGCAAGGATGCAACTATTCCAATACTTCAACTTCAAATTCTGGATTTGTATAGACATTCATGAAATGAGACTCGTTACCCTCATGCATCACTTTATTTTTCTCCTTGTTAATCTCAGGGCATGCAGATATGCAAACTCCTCGGGAATCAGAAAAACAGACAGTACTTCAATATTATGTAACTCTCTGCCTTCTTATGACTAAGCAGGTTTACAGTATTCAAGTCCCAGAGGTGTTTTCTGTCCATCAAAAGAAGCCCTCTTCATGTGTCTAAACAACAGTTATTTCCGGCTTCTCAAACAGACACACACGCAACACAACCAAACAACTGTTTTTCCCCATGAGGCAGCAGCCAAGGTCTGATAATGAAAATGACAACTGAATGGCTGTCGACACTGCTTTTCCCCCTGACTTTGTCTGATAATTTTTTTTGGGGGGAGGGTGAATGACTAATGGAGAAGCAGCTGCTGAAGCAAATAGAATTCAAACCCCATTAATACTGGTGACTCATCAGCCAGATTCTTTCCCCACGTCTGAAAATGTCAGGAAATGAAATAGGCACCATGGCATCTCCAGGGGACAAATCCCAAGTCAGAGCCATCACCATTTCTTCTTCTTCTTTTTTTTTTTTTTTTGAGGGCAGTGTCACTGGCCCTCATATGTGGGAACCGAACCGGGGCCACTGGCTTCCCAAGCCAGCGCTTAACCACCGCGCCACTCGGCCACCCCTAAGCCATGACCACTTCTAAATGTTCTTGGCCTCATTTGGAAATTTGCCATCACCTGGAACATGGCCTTGTTTGTAGCCCCATCCATGGGCGGTAGGCAAGGACTGAATCCTCACGGACCCCTCATTTAACTACATATATTTGTCTTAAGTCTTGATAAGACATAAGTAGAGACGGACACATGAATAATTGTGTTTTAATTTTTAGTCTTTCCCTGAAGATTTAATGCTAACAATTGGCTTCCTAGTCACTTGAAACAAACATTATAATCTTATTTTAATGCAACTAGCTTTTTCTGTCTATAATATGGAAACCAGTCACTCTGTGTGTATAGGATAAGCAAAAATATATCTTTGGAAAATGAAATTTCAAATCCAATTGCAAGCCTTGGATATCTAGAATATCTACAATGATAATGGCTCACTTGGTGATCAGGTTCTTTCCTAGAGTGACTCTTGGCTATAATTCATTTCATAAACTTATTTTTTATTAGAATCCTAACCCAGAGCACAGATGACATGAACCACTGGGGCAATCCTTGTTCAGAAGAAACGAAAAAACCATATGTATCTAAATATCTGTACCAGAGCATGGGCTGTGGGAATTAGGCCACAGGAAGAGGAACAGCAATCCACAGAGTCCCCAAGGAGAAGAAACATTTAGGTAGAGAGGAACCAAGAATAGAGTGGGGTCTTCAACAATTCCTCGAAGAAGGTGTCATTATCATCATCACCTCTTTAAGAAGTGGGCCCAAGTATACATAGCTTCTAAGTGGCAGTGCCCATGTTCCTAACCGTTACACTTCCCTGCCTCTAATTGCATTAAGGATTACCTGCATGGAGTGGAAACACACACAAGCATATTGTTTTGTAACCAAGTTATTGAGCTCCATAGTCAAAAGGTATTCTTTTTTTTTACTTTATTTATATATTTTTAATTAGCTTCATGTGTACAACAAAGTGCAATAGTTACACTTTTTACCCCTCAAAGAGACAACCCCCTCCCCCAATTCTCCCCCCCCATTTCTCCCCCCCATATCATACTATCTGTTACAATTCCTTTGACTCCCTTCCACCGTATAATCCACATCCCGTGACTATCTATATATTCAATTACAGTTGGCATACAATATTATACAACATCAATTTCAGGTGTACAGTGCAGTGATCAAGCCTCTCCTCCATCCATGAAGTGGTCTCCCTAACAAAACATGTGATCATCTAACACCCCACAAAATTTTAACAACATTATATTCCCCAAACTGTCTTTCATATCCCTGTGACAATACTGTAGTTACCTATTTATGCTGTCTAATCCTTTCCCTTTCTCCCTCATCCCCACCCTCCTCCCAACTAGCAACCCTGTTTTTCCTCTATATCTATGAGACTGTTTCTGTTTCCAAAAGGTACTCTTGAATCATGAGTCTGCTCCCCTATTGCTAGAAAGGAGGAAACTCAATTATCCTGATGCTGCATCAAAGAGGGAAGAACTCCTCTAGGCTTGCTCATGTGTCTGTGGTCAGGGAGTACAGCTCTAGAAGGGCATCATCTGGAAAACTCAGCTCTGTTTCATGTGATAGCTCAGTCTCCTTTCTCAGACAAAGGCAGTGGTGCAAGAGGGAAAGCAGAGAATAGAAGGTCTTTGGCGGTTTTGGTTCAGGACTGGCACCTCGTCATTTCTTCTATATCCTATTGGCCAGGCAAGTTCAAAGCCAGCCCAGATTCTCCAGCCATATTATGTTGATGATCTCAACTGTAACCCTAAGCCTAACTCTATCCCTTCCTAGGCATGATCACTAAACATTAAGACTCACTTTGCCATGTGATTTATGACCACGATTTTTCTTATGATTTCTATTTACATAGTAAAAATAGTTCCCATCATTTGATTCTAGTTTCTTGCCTTTATTTCAGATTTGGAAACCAAGCAAAAAGCTTCTTACTAAACTATAAAGTTACTATTTGGTGTTTTCTGACACTTCTAACTGAAAAGATACTGCATTTTAAAAAATTATGAAGTTTAGAATGACCCAGGGGGAATTTTTAAAGTTCCATTAGGAGTTATATGAGACATACCTCAGAGTTGCAACATAAAAAGAAAAAACACAGTGAGAAATGTACATTTTATTCTTTCTCTTCTTGGGAAGGCCATTATTATTTCTATTTTATTGTTTTCAAAGTAACTGAAAATGGTCAATTTCATATTCCTCTACAGTAAACACACTAAGTGGAAAAATGTCAGACTTAGCCATTTCACCTGTTTGATAACATGGTTTGTATTGATAGTAAATAAATTGCTTGGGTTGTTAACCCAGGGGATTATAGAATATATGTATTTCTCACATATAATTAAAATCCCAACTTCTTTCAAAAAGAGCTCCTAGTAATTTATAATAAAGTGAATGTATAGTATGTTCTTTAAAATAATTATAGAAGCAAAAAAATAATAATTATAGAAGCACAAAGAGGAGGCAAAAGTGAAGGTGGAAAAAAATCTGAGCCAATGTAACTACTGTAAATTATTAGATTTTATGCTTCATAAATAGAAAGAAACAATTAAACTTCCAGGTCAGGGGAGTTCAATTTATTCTCTAGAGTAATGATTTTACCCAAAGGTCAGTCATGCAATAGTATCACAAGTAATTTGCTGTTAATAACTTAAAATTGTTGAATTATTTCCTTTCAAAAATACAGATAGGAAAGATTTACTTTCATCCAGCTGCTTTCTTGAGTGGGAAAGAAAGGCTTGTGTGTATAACCAGGTTGCTGTTATTGATATTTATCTACAGGAGTCTGACTACATGTAAAATGATAGAGGTGGCAGAGTTGTGGAAAGATTGAAAAGTCTTACTCCAGCCAGCAGGGATTCTTTGCCCATGACCAGTTAGCGCACTTCGGTTCTCTGCATTAACTTGAGATTGTGGGAGATTACTAACTCTTAGAATGTCATGGCTGTTCAGAGACCACCTGTAAAGGGATCGCGTACTGCTCAGCAGCCTCAGATAGACAAATACTAATGATATCACTACCATCTTGGACAAAACACTTAAAAAAAAATCAACTTTATTTTTTTAGACCAGTTGTAAGTTCACAGCAAAATTAAGAGGAAGGTACAGGGATGTCCCATATATC
This sequence comes from Aselliscus stoliczkanus, assembly GCA_033961575.1. Classification (NCBI taxonomy): domain Eukaryota; kingdom Metazoa; phylum Chordata; class Mammalia; order Chiroptera; family Hipposideridae; genus Aselliscus; species Aselliscus stoliczkanus. The sequence continues at coordinate 164,462,362 of CM066731.1, read as the reverse complement.
TTGTGCATCCCTGCACCCCACCCCCACACATGCCATCTCTTTTCCCATTATCAATGTGTTCCACTAATCGGTATGTAGTGGTAGCTCTTTGTTTTAATTTGCATTTTCCTGATGACATGTGATGAGGAACATCTTTTCATAAATGCTCATTGGCCATCTGTACATCTTCTTTGCTGAGGTATCTGCTAAGGCCTTTGACCCATTTTTTAATCACATTGTTTGTTTTCTTATTGTTGAGTTTTAAGAGTTCTTTGTGTAGTTTGGATAACAATCCTTTATTAGATGTGTCTTTTGCAAATATTTTCTCCCAGTCTATGGTTTGTCTTTTCTTTCTCTTGAAGGTATCTTTTGCAGAGCAGAAATTTCTAATTGTAATGAAGTCCAGCTTATCAATTCTTTCTTTCATGGCTTATGCCTTTGGTAGTGTATCCCCCAACCCCTAGGTCATCTAAATTTTCTCCTATGTTATCTGTCAGGAGCAGCAGGCCACAGAAAGACCCTCGTGACCCACCTTGTATCTCTGCTGAGTGCATAGAACCATTTGTAAATGCCACTAGAGATGCCCTGAGGAGGTTACGAGGCTAGAGTGGAAGAGATCAGAACTTTTCCCCAAGTGCTCAAGGTCTGACTCTAAGAGCTGGCTGATAATTAAAAGGGACAATATATCCGAACCTCATTACTGAGATGCCATTGCCTTGTAAGAGACTAGAGTACAAAGAATCATGGTTTCTCTATCTTTTTTCTAATGATTCAATCAGATACTTATGGAATTTAAAGCATTTTTAGAACCTGAAATTAAAACTTCATATAAAACAACATGAGGCCGATGGTGTTTCTGTACAAGAAAAGGAGCTCAGAATTGTACACAGCTGTATTCCTTTCTCTAGTGCCACAGGTGGAACTGGATTATGTCTGTGATTCATTTTTAAGGTGACACATCCTTAACATCACAGTGTAGAACCAAGCTTTTGGCAATGATGCAGCTATTCTTTATCCTGGAAATGCTGCCTTGTACTTACTCAGGAAATTAATGGCAAGCTAGTGAACAGTGTTCTTAATTGGCACAAAGATTTTCCTTATGAACTGAGCAAAAGCAGTGAGGATAATAAAAGTGTTTGTAAAAATAATCAGTGGTGCCAGAATGTAATAATCCTGAGATTGTATCTATATCAAATCTGTTTTTGTATTGGTTTAAAGGATAGCTACTGGCATGAACCATATCTGAATTTAATTTCTTAATTTCTGTGTGAGCTCACAAAATTATTTTACTTTCCTTCTTAAAATTGGATAATAGTATGTATCTCAAAGGATGGTTATGAGATGAGATGAGATTTTATAGAGATTATGAAAGTAAATGTCTCACCACGACACAAGGCATATAGTGAGCACTTAAGAACTGATGGTAAAATAAAATCATTCAAATGGGCTTTTCTGATTATCACTTGCAAAATTTTTAAAATGTTAATTGAAATATGACATTCCGGCTATCATCAAAAAGACAGAATATGACAAGTGCTGGCAAGGTTGTGGAGAGAAGGGAACCCTTGTATACTATTGGTGGGAATATAAATTGGGACAGCCACTATGGAAAATAGTATGGAGGTTCCTCAAAAATTTAGAAATAGAACCATATGATCCAGCAATTCCACTTCTGGGACTATATCCAAAGGAAACACAAATGCTGGGTTGAAGGGATATCTATGCTTTTATGTTCATAGCAGCATTCTTTACAATAGCCAAGGCATGAAAATAATCCAGTGTCTATCAAGAGAAGATATATATATATATTCTTCCATCCATACCAAAGAAGGAAAACCTGCCATTTGTGATAATATAGATTGACCTTGAAGGCATTATGCTAAGTGAAATAATCAAACAGGGAAAGACAAATACTGTATGATTTCACTTGTACAATATGTAAAATTTAAAAACAAGCATACTTCCATCCAAAAACACTACTCCAAACTCATATAAAAAGAGATCAGATTTATGACTGCCAGAGGTAGGGGGTAGTGTGGGGGGCATTATATGAAGGTGGTCGTGAGAACTAGGGGTGTAATGCATAACCTGATGGTGATAGTTATCACTGCTCTGTGACATATCTGAAAGTTGTTAAGACAGTAGATCCTAAAAGTTTCAGCATATATTTTTTTCTTTTTCTATTTGTATCTATATGGCATGATGGTTGTTAACTAAACTTATTGTGGTAATCATTTCACAGTATATGTAAGTCAAATCATTATGCTGCACTCCTTAAACTTATACAGTGTTACAACAGTGTCAATTACAACTTGATAAATGGGAAAAAAATGAAATAAAAATAACAGAGGTTACTCACCAAAAAGAAAAAAAGAAAAAGGAACAAAAAAATATGATGGTCTTAACACCACTTTTTGGAAACTCTTTGGGTTACTAATTAATAGTAGGAACTATATATGATAAGGTCAGAAGTGGCAATTACTTCTCTCTCAATCTCTTGCTGTCTTTCAGTCTCACTCTGATGACAAATGGCATCTAATCTACTAGGGCTGCTTGAACAAAATGCACCATCTCCAAGCTTTTAGCAGACAGAAGCTAAATCTAAAAAGAGGTGATTATACAGCTGGGCTTAGAATTTAAATTGTGAACAGAAATTTCCAAGATGACAATTATTAATGTCTCAATATCATGATTTTTTAAAGGTTGCTATTTGTATGGGGATGGAAGTCTGGTATTTTAACCTACTACTCTATATCAAGATTTTGTGCCTCCACCCTGCCCCTCTTAGGGAGTGCGCTTCTTCTGTGCTGGAAGTGGTGTTTTAAAGGACACACAGGCACCAGGTATGTGTCTGATTCATGGTTCTGGTAGTGGAAAATGCCAGGCAACAAGAGAGCTGATGATACCTGGGAAAAGCAAGCACAGACAGGGAAGGCAGGGTTCCTGGTTTATTTTCCGGGCCTCACCACTCATGATTTCAGAGACTTTTTGCAAGGCCCAGATCATAAACCAGGACTCCTGACTTCCATATCTACATTTCAACATTAAGAAGACAAAAATCATGACTACAAAAAACCCCACAGCTTTAATATAGACAATGAAGACATTGAAATTGTTGAAGATTTTGCTTACTTTGGTTCAGTCATCCATTCAAATGGAAACCACAGCCAAGAAATCAAGAGAAGGCTAACACTCAGAAAGGCAGCCATGGAAGAATTAGGAAAAATCATTAAGAACGAAGATGTGTCATTAGAAACCAAGGCTAAGATTACCCACACCCTCATCTTCCCAATTACTATGCACAGTTGAACAGCGAAGAAGGCTGATAGGGAAAAAATTGATTCAGTTGAAATATGGTGATAGAGGGAGAGCTCTATGGAAAACTTGGACCACCAGAAAGATGAACCAGTGGGTCCTAGAGTACATTAAGCTTGAAACATTGCTGGAGGCAGAAATGACAAATGGAAGCTATCTTACTTGGGCACATCATGACAAGACAGGGTTCTTTGGAAAAGACAATAATGCTGGGAAAAACAGAAGGCAGCAGGAAAAGAGGAAGGCCAAATATGAGATGAATGGACTCCATCAAAGAAGCCGAAGGCATGAGTGAGTCTACAGGAGCAGAGCAGGACTCTTAAAGACAGGACATTGTGGACATCACCAGGAGTCAGAGCTAACTCAACGGCACTTAACACATGTACAGAGGCCCTTTCTGGAAGAACATTTCTTATCACCAATTAAATGCAGTGTGAGCTGAGCTTCTTTGGGGGTAAAATGGAGACTCATGACAGGAAAGTCAGGAGAAGAGAACACCTATACTGCTCTGGGAGATGGTGACTTCAGACCTCTCGCCACCTTGGGACAGGCACAGAAAGTCAGTGGGTAGGCAAATGCAAATCCCAAGGCTTTAGGATTCAGCATACTTCCCTTGGGGGACAGCAACAGATATGACTGTCTGAGCTGTCAGGGAAGGTTGGATGGATGGGCCAGCTGAGTGCATTCTCTCCACGGTGCTTCTCTTCCCTCCTTACCCAGCACAGCCCTGTCACTCCAAGCGTGTGTTAGCGTTTTAACCTGGCTGTTGTCATGTTATCCATTACCACTCTTGGACTGTATTGGATGTCAAACTTTCTGAACAATCCCAGATCAAATGAGAACTGTACACTATAGGGTTTTAAGGATAAACAAGGTAGGTTATTTGTACTTCATTAATTGTCTATACTGACAAGATATAACCATGTATTAATAGTAAGCTGAGTCAGCCATCAACTGGTAGCCCTGGAGTTTATTATCATTTTTTGTTGAAAATTCTCCCATTCATAATTATGTAAATCCATGGAAATATTAATTAAGTATAACTTAGATGAACTATGTATGTTTAAACCACCACAATCTATTCCCTGATGCCTATATACCTCCTCAAACAGAAAGCTATTCTTCCCCCTAAGTATTGAGATCCCATGAGTGTGAATCTACTTGCCAAGATCTTAGTCTCTTAATTTTCAAACATATAAAGGGATCCCGTGTGGAACACTGTGTTAAGGAAATCAGTTTTATAAACCAAATACAGTATATCATAGCTCTTCCCTATCCACTGCCTAGGATTCAAGGGATCAAATTTTAGCTGTTATATTTCAGAATACTGGCCATATGTAATAAACAGAATTATGAATTAGGTTCTTAAGTTGTTCCTTTATGTGACTATAACCAGTGAACCATTCTAAAACATCACTAGCTACATTGACAATATACTCTTGGTACTGTAGTGGGCTGAGATTTGAGAGCAAATTTCTAGTTACTTACAAGTTTCTAAGGACTGTGGTTATTTAAAATTTTTGATAATTTTTATTTGTTTTGTTTTTAATGATGTTTCCTACCATTAATTAGCTTATGTGTGCTAGTATCTGCTTAAATCCTCACATGTCCAATGACCCTCCCCGTCCCCACAGATAAGATACTTCAGAATAATGAATAATGGTGTCTTAGATGACACTGATGACATTTTGGGTACCTAGGGTGGTTTTTCAGGTTCAATTGAACACACAAATAGATTTCTTCAGCTGAAATGAAGACGGGGTTGATTCATCCTAAGCCATTTGTCCTTTAGTGACAAGCTGTCACATATTGTGTTAGATGTCTCTTCTCTGATTTAATATTTGTATTCTTTCTGTCATTCTATCTGCCTGTAATAGACCAAAAGTGAGATCAACCCAGCCAGTATTGGCAGATAGATTTGAAAAATCACCTCCCATCCTGATGAAAATACCTTCTGCCGGACTTGGAAAGAATATATCTTTATCTCCATCTGTGCATCTTCTTTACTCTAAAGTCACAAACTAAGTATACCTGACTAGCATGGGCTGAAGGACAGAAAACACCAGTGCACAATCTAGGTGGGCCCCGGATATCCTGAGCAGGCAAAGATCAGAATTTTAATCTGGGGAGAAGAGTTACAATCTGGTCTAACCTCCTCATATGGAGTCCCAGAGAGGATGGAGATCTATTCAATGACTCAAGGTGAATCAGTGTGCCAGCCAAGGTTGGTACACACATTTAAATTTCCTTAGCTAAAAAGCAAGGATAATAGCCCCATCTCACTCAGGGGTCATGATGATCATGTTTTATCTATAGCACTTTCACCTGGGGGACATTATTTCAAATACTCCAACATAGTTGTCAGGTTCTCTCAATAGGAGATTATACCTAACTGCATAATATGTACCTTCTTAAGCTTGATTACCTGAGCCTCAAGTCCCTCATCTGTAAAAGATGGCTAATTTGAATAATCACATGTGATTTAAGAGTATCACATAGCATAATATATGTGAAAAACATTGTAAATTGCAAAGTAATATTCAAATACTGGTTGATGTCATCATACCTGCAAGTTCTTGTCTCAATGTAACTTCAAAGGCCTTTGAGAGGACACCAATGTCTGAGTTTAAGTTTGGGATACAATCAAGGAAATAGAGTAGTTAGCAGAAATAGTCAACCTGAAAATATATTCCTATTGGATGGGGAAAGAGATGTTTTGACACCATGGTTAGAATAAAGCAATACCAATGTTAAGCCATTTTGCAGCAATGCCTTCTATGAGCAATCCTATTGAAGGGTTTTGATATATCCTAATCTCCACTGGCTACCATAGCATAAAATCTGACTACTCCAGATTACTATGCAATTGTTCTCAGAAACAGAACCAGATACCTGAATACTAAAGTGGGACAGAGAAAGCAGAAATAAAATTGAAATACAAATTTATTTTTCAAAAATTTGTCATAGTAAAATTATTTCCCATATAAACAGAATTAGAATACCTTATTATTAATCTATATATCACAAAATTCAAAATATACTGTGGTATGTTCTTTTTGTATTTGTAAGATATAAGATAACAAAACTCAGATAATATCTATTTAAGTGACTGACTGGCGAATGTGAGTTGAGAAAGTTAGACATGGTTTGTTTTTGCTGGTTTCTTGCTAATCCAAACCTTAGGTAGGCTGATGGGAAGGATCCTAACATAGCTCTAGGAGCTTGTCTAGGTCTGAGGCAACTGTCTTTGGGATATTTGCTTCAATATGAAATTGATTAGCTCTGATGGATAATTTTAATCCCTGTTTCCAAAGACAGTGTCGGTGGTTCCAAATCATGCTTCCTGTGTAAGGAGCCTGATTATTAGTTGTAGCCACAGAGACATCATGAATGCTTTCTGGAACGAAGACTGATATAAACAAACCAAAAGAACAAGGATTATATAGTTTCCTTGATTCTTGTACTCTATATACAGTTTCCATTCCTGCCTTCAAAATATACTCACTGAAATTACAAATGCCTTCTGGTGTGGAAACATTTATTGAATTCCTATTAGTTCAGGATAGCAAGCTAAATAAAAAATTAGCATTATAGAGACTATTGATAATCTTAATTAAATTTGGCCTCCAACAGTAACTCCTTAGAATGTTAAGTGCTGACCGAACCAATTGGAATAATCAGCCATCTTTCTCTGATTAGTAGTTGCTAAGGAAACAAGAGGGAGCTAATAAAAATTGTGATTATATTGGCCTTAGATTAAGTTGGTGTTCAAATCTTTTACCAACACGAACTCTATTGACCAACCTGTACTTTCTTAAGGAATCACAGCATGAAACAAAAACAGGGGATGAGTCATAGTCCTTTGTGGCACTGAACAAACTGGTTTAAGTCATGATTCATGAGACTGTAGCTTTGGGAGTTACAAACTCTTCTTATACGTAAGTTAAAAGGTAAGAAACGTTGACTTTTGTGATTCAAAGGAATAACAAAAAGTGTTTTTATATTATATTGATCTTTTATATTCTGAATTATATTGAATAAATTATTAAACTTTATATCCTATTTGCTTTAAATTGAAGGGAGGCAATTGTCTTCTAGCTCTAGCTTTGAGCTAGAAATCAGAAGTCCAAAAAGATTTATTTATTTGATTTTTAAATGAACTGCCTTTGTTAAAAAGCCTAGGATACACGAAGGCATCATTAAATCTAAAAAAATATTTAGGCCAAGAGATGACAGTAGTAATACAAAGAAGGAACCAGGGCAGTCGAAAAACAGCACTCAGATAATAGTGCCTCATTAGTACATTGAAACAGTCAGATTTAAAAATAATGGTCTAAAACTAAAACTAGGCCACTTGATTCACACTGGGACAAGGGTTATAAAGACAAGGCCTTTCCATAAGATGAACCATCTTGGGGCAAAAATCTTGGCTCTATTTCCTTGTATTATAAACAAACAAAAATGGGTGGCCTGGTGCCACATCTAGAGAGAGAAAAATATTGATTTCTGTGGTTTCCAGGATTAAATTTATAGTTGGCCTTAAATGAATTCAACAAATGCATCATGTGCATGAAGAGAGTACTTGGTATTCTTTGACTGACAGCCCAACATTCAATTCTAATAGTCCTCCAGTTTCTTTCTGGAGAGCTATGTCTCCCTCATTCTGTGTCCTTTGGTGGGGGGATAATTCCTTCTGCTGCCTCCACCTATAGAGCTGAGAGGTCTGGAGCATTTCTCTCTTCTTCCTTTTTTGTGTTTCAGTGGAGTGAGTATATGGCCTCACACTGATTTCTTCCAGGACTGAATCTTGAGAGTGAGAAGCAAGAGCAGAAGAAATAGGTAGAATTCTTTATGATGGCATCTCTAGAGAGATTGTCATATAGATTTTGCTGTGAGACAATTGTATGTTTCCAGGTCCTCGCCCTCTCATGCTCCCTTACAATCTGTCCTACTACTTTCATCAATTGTGTGAGACCCTGAATTCCTTTAAACCACTTCCATGTTGCTTAAGAGTTCATTCTGTTTTTTACTCTGTGGAGCCACAAGTGTTCCACTATAGAAGTTAAATACAGCCGAATGGCAGGGCTAAGCCTCAGTGCAATGAGCTCCATGTTTCCTTGCAGAATAAGGGTTATTGCATTTGGAAGCTCATGGAGATATTTTAAGAATGAAAGCACTTGGAAATAAAATTAGTATTTATATACCTTTGATGCCTGATAGCAGTTCCTACCAAGGGATGAATTGCTCCTGGAAAATTTAGGAACTCTTGAAATATAGCCTTGTCTTTCCCTACAGGGTTGAGACTAGAAACCTACTTTTGTACCCAAAGAAGTATATAGAAAAGCACTGTGGTCTTGATTTATTGTTAGGTAAAAGCTCTTACTGATCCTTTCCATGCCTCTTTATTTAAATATCCACATAAAAGCAGTCAGAGCAGGGCAGAATGAATCAGTAGCATACATCCAAAATTGAAAAAAGTCTTGCTTTGTTGATTGAACGCTTTTGGTTATTGAGTGTTCGCTACCTTTCAAGGCAGTGTGTTGTGTTGTAGGACAGCTGTACTTATAAGAATCTTTCTTTTGACTTTGAGCTCAAACATATCTTTCTTTAAATTGTATGTACTTGTTAATCATAAAATTGGTACCTGGAGATACAAAGAATAAGCTTCTCAAATATTGGTCATGATCTCTTAAATCCTCTTTTCTTTCTGTATCTGTAACATCAATTAAAGATTAAAAATGGGGTAACACAGATACATGATCTTAAACACAGAAAATCCTAAAGAAGCTACTAAAAAATGACTAAAATAAACAAGTTCTGCAAGGTTACAGGATACAAGATCAATATAAAAAAATCAATTGTATTTCTACAGAGTAGCAATGAACAATCTACAATTAAATTAAAACAATTCTATTTATAATATCAAAAATAATAAAACACTAAGGATATATTTAATAAATAAGGGCAAATCTTATAAACTGAAAATTACAAGAGATTATTGAAACGAAAGAATATCTAAATATGTCTATATAATCTTTTGACATCTGTTTCACAGATCAGAAGACTTTAATTGTTAAGATGACAATACTCCTCCAAATGATATACAGATTCAACACAATCCCTATCAAAAGGCTAGCTAACTTTTGCAGAAATTGACAAGCTGATTCTAAAATTCATTTGGAAATAAAAGGGACTCAAAATAGCCAGAGTAGTATTGGAAAAGAAGAACAAAGTTTGAAGACTCACAATTCTTGATAACAAGTGTACCTCAAATCTACAGTAATCAAAACAGTGTGGCATTGGCATAAAGATAAACATAAGTAAAATGGAATCAAATTGGGAATCCAGAAATAAGCCTTTACATTTGTGGTCAACTGATTTCAACAACAGATCCAATACAATTCAATGGGGCAAAGAATCGTCTTTTTTTTTTTTTTTTTTTTGAGGGCAGTGTCACTGGCCCTCATATGTGGGACCTGAACCGGGGCCGCTGGCTTCCCAGGCCAGCGCTTAACCACTGCGCCACTCGGCCGGCCCAAAGAATCGTCTTTTTAACAAACACTGCTAGCATACACGGCTACCCACATGCAGAAAGAATCAAGATGGGCTTCTCCCTCACATCACACACAAAAAGTTAACTCAAAATAAATTACAGAGCAGAACATAAAATTTTGAAGTATAAAAGTCTCAGGAAAAAATGTAGGATTAAATCTTTTTGGACTTAGGTTAGGTGATGGTTTCTTAGATATGACACCAAAACCATATGTTAAAAAAAGTGAAAATAGATACATTGGACTTCATCAAAATTAAAACCTTTTGTGGTACAAACGATAGCATCAATAAAGTGAAAAGACAACAATGAGATGAAAGAAAATACTTGAAAACCATATTTCTGACAACAGGCTTATATCCAGAATATATAAAGAATTCTTACAACTCAACAATAAAAACACAAACAACCCAATTTCAAAAAATGGAAAAAAATTTCAATGTCCATTTCTTCAAAGAAGTTATACAAATGGCCGATAAGCACTTAGTCATCAGAGAAATGCACATCAAAACCACAATGAGATACCATATCACACCCACTGAGATGGCTATCATCAAAAAGACAGAGAGTAGCAAGCATTAAAGAGAAATGTAGAGAAGCTGGAACTTCATACATTGCCTGTGAGAGTGTAAATCAGTGCAATTGCCTTGGAAAAGCAGGAATGAATGTAAGAAAGAATGAAGGTATTTGTACACAAACATTCAGAGCAACATCATTCAAGTTAGCCAAAAAGTGCAAACAAGCTAAAAGTCCATCAGGAGATGCATGAATAGTGAAATAAGTCAGACAGAAAAAGTCAAGAACCATATGACTTCACTTATATGTGGCATATAAACCTGAAAGCAACAAACAAACAAAACAAACAAATAAAAAATCATAGACACAGACAACAGTTTGGTGGTTACCAGAGGGTAAGAGAGGAGGGGAGATGATAAAAGAGGGTAAAGGGGGTCAAATATATGGTGATGGAAAGAGAACTGACTCTAGGTGGTGAACGCACAATGCAATATATAGATGATGTATTATATATATATGTAGATGATGTATTCTTGAAACCTATATAATTTTACTCACCAATATCACTTCAATAAACTTAATAAAGGTTAAAAAAAGATGCATGGATAAGCAAACTATGGTAAATACATTCAATGGTATACTTTTCAGCCTTAAAAATGAATAAAATTCTGATATACTTATTTCATTTAGCATATATTCTCATTATGCTAAGTGAAATAAGGGAGACACAAAAGACCACATATCATATCATTCCATTTATATGAAATGTCCAGCATAGCTGAATCTATGGAGACAGAAAATATGTTGGTGAATTCCTAGGGAAGCTGGAGGCAAAATGGGGATGGGCTCCAAGATTAGATATTGGAGACTCAGAACTCTGGGAAGACACCAAAACTGTTGAGTTTCTATTCTTTAAATTGGCGAATTTTATGTATGTGAATTATATCTCCATAAAGCTATTTAAAAATATATTAAAAACAGAAAACAAACAAACCAAGAAATGGGGTAAGACCAAGAACAGATTCCTCAATAGGTTAGGTAGAACAAACAAGAATTTCCATCTCTCTGTGTGATTTCTCCGCAGCATTCACCACATGTTGTAATTACTTTGTTTATTCCTTATTATTGCCTATCTTCTTCATTAGCCTCTGAATTCTTTGAGGGCAGGGATTACTTCTGTCCTCTTTACCACTGTATCCTCAGCACAAAATACAGTCACTGGCACTAAACATTTGTTATTGTTGGTAGGCCTACTGAAAATTAATGTATTCATTTCATTTATTTCTAAAATGAAATGAATATATTGATCAACTTATGCAGTAATTCTTCCAAATGGTTAAGAATCCACTTTGCCAATCCACACTTCTCTGTGTTGCTCATGAAAATCCGTTGAGAGACCACATCCACAGCCCCGATGAAACCTAGATAGCTGCTCCCCGCAGTATTGCACTGCAATGTTAATGAGGCGGAATGAGCTGAGTTGCCGTAATGTTCTCAGAGAGCCTGAAACAGAAGAAGAGCTTCACATGATGGGGAGAAGTTTATTGCGAGTTCAAGAGACTAAGAGACAGTACATCAGAAAAAAAGCTTACACATAATCTCTATGCCAGTGATTCCCATAGCATCGACATGCCAGTAATGATAATATGAGTATTATCCTAAGTGCAGGCAGTGTTGTTCAGGTTACAAAGATCTTTCATATATACAGTAATACGTTGGATTGCGAGTAATGTGGTTTGCGAGTGTTCTGCAAGATAAGCAAACATTTCTAATAACATTTTAATGTGGTAAAGGAGCGATGTCTTGCAAATATGAGTAATTTGTTTCTGGAATGAATTATGCTCACAAATCAAGGTATTACTGTATCTTCATTCGGCCAAGAGTCAAGTGAAAATAAGTCCATCCAGAAATCTAGTCAACAATCTGGGGTTCTTCTGCTAGTAAAAATTCTAAAGATTCTAATCACTTTGTACAAAAACAAAATCAAAAGCAAAAACCAATGCTATCAGATGTCAGTAATGGGAACCCTGCAGTAGCTTTCCACCTTTTAAACTCTTTAGGGGCACAACAGACCCTGGAGGAAGTTCCATGCTTCATTTATCCAGACATTTTTTCTCTTGTCTTATACTTTTCTGGCTTCTGTGTGTGGCATCCTTTGATATAAATCATTTAGACATGATCATCTTCTCCCAAAGCCTTTCTTTTTTTTCTTAGGATCTATGTCCTCCTCACCAGCTTCTGCTAACAAGAGTATCTCCAGGTGGTTTCCTATGACCTGTAGTGATCTGTGAGGCATGGTTTACTCACCATTGTTGTGGCTATAGTTTCCTAATGGTTGCCTTTCTTTGAAGTCAACTAACCATCTGTGGAACGATGTCAAATAATTTATCTCTGAATTAAACAGTGATTATCTTTTAGCCAAGTCAGTCACTAAAATTTCTCTCTGTATACTTCATATTAACATCGATAATAATTAGTAAATGGGGATCAGAAGTGAGGAGTAAGTGGATACTAAAGCAGCGGTAAAGTTTTTCTCCGCTGTCTTAGTTGGGAGGAAGGTATTCACACTGGATCAAGAATTAGAGTACTTTCCCATCTCTTAGTGGGGAGGCACTTTTGCTTTCTGCTTTAGAGACTTGTTGATAATTCAATTTTCAAGTATGTTATTGCTTTTACAATAGGTACAGATGTTACAGTATTGCCATTTGGAATACATAAGTGCATGATAAATGATTAATCGACCCTAACCCTTAAGTGTGTTAGACCAAATGGTGCTCATTCTCAAGACCAGTTGATTGGCTAACAAAATGTTTCCAGGTCTGTGGCTTGACAGCTACAGGTGCGTTTATAAGGAATTCCACAGAAACCTCCATATTGTCTTGGAAGAATAGGATTTACTAAAATATTCACATCTATATAAATAAATGCACAAGATCTATAAGTAAACAGAATTCATTCTGGTCCCCTCATAATTATTTTAAAAATTAAAGAAGTGCTTTGAACCCCTTGGGAAGTGAAAGTGGGGGTCAGAATTGCATCGCCTCACCAGTGTGTCATTTAGATGATCATTATTTGACTTGTTTTGGGGAGGAAAGAGATAAAAAGAGTGATTTCTTTTTGATCATAAACCTAAGGCAATATAAAGAATAAAGTTTTAAGTCAGCCTAGATTTTCTTCACCAAACACACAATAATCAAGTATTTTCCCCTTGTGGAATGACTATTATATGAGTAGGAATTAATGAAAGCTCTTGCTGAACAGAATTATTTGTTTAAAAAGTCAACAGTACAAAAGTGTTCTTTGCATCATCCTAAAGATGTGAAATTTGCTTTGTTTTACACAATGCTTCTTTACAATGATATTGACTGCACTAGTATTCCAATAGTCTATTTCTGTTTCATAGTATGAATAACTTTCCTTGGAGAAAATATTAACAAAGGTAAAATTACTTTAAGTTTCTTGGTGACCTCCACATATTAAAAAGGATCTGATGATTTTAGGACTTAATTTTGCTATGTTGCCCTTTCTTTTACTGAGTGGGTTTTTATATAGTACCTGGGACGTTGTTCACTCTTTTCTGTCATAGCAAACAAAATAATTACATAATGGTAGAAATAAACTCTGGATTTGGCATCAGAAAAGCAGAAGTTGAATCATCCCCCTGGCACTTATTAATTGTGTAAGCTTTAAAACTCCACTTAAATTCTCTGTTTCTTCATCTGGAGAATGGAAATAGACCATAGACTCTGCCTAATAGAGAGAGGTATGATTAGAACTCAAATGCCATAATGAAAGCGAAAAATCTGGAAACTCGAAAGCACAAACAAGTATTATGTGGCTTTATTATTCTGAACAGTTACCTTCTGAAGATTCCTTTTTTAGTTGTTTGGAACACAAAAGATATTATTTTCTGGAAAATGAAATAGAAAAGATTCTAAAATTTATTCAGGTCGTAGAGCACATGGAAGTCACGGTGCTTTCTGCAAAACACCATGAAATCCTGACATATTTAATTCTGTCATAGAAAATAGTAATGTTCAACCAACGGAAAATATGAATTAAGTGTATGTGTTTAACATCAAACTACAACCTAAAGCACATGAGTCCAGGAAAATAGTTTTCCTATTTATATCATGAGTACTTTGTTCAGTCACCATTGATGCCTTGTCATCTGTTAGGTTTAACTGAAGATAAAAAGTAACATTTGGCAAAGATTCAAGATATACTAATGGAAAAATTTTAAATTGAAAATATATTCCAAGTATATGGAGTCTACTCCATCTCCCTTCCCCATTTCTCTACACACCTATAATTGAAACAGTACTAATATGTGAATCACCAGTTATGTGGGAGGAAAGATTGAGAACCACCATAAAGGGTGATTCTGTACCCAAGCCAGTTCACAAACATCTATTTAATCCATAATGTGGCTGTTCTAAAAGCAGTAACAGTACAGGCCATTTATGTACCCAGTGTTTTCAGATTAGAAAATGCTGTTTTTTAAAATGAGGTAAAGATAAATTCTAATCATCTTTATGCGTGCTTTTAGGATTAAAGAAAAGCAGCTTATAAAGTCTCTCCTTACATACTAATGAAAAACACTGAGATTGAAAGCCCCAAGAGAGCTTGTATTGTTGTTCTTGTTAGAAAGAAATATTGTTACTAGCCCAGTGAAGTTTGGTTACTGTAAAAATTATACTGTTTCTTTTCTTTCTTCTTCCCTTCTTCCCTCATCATCTGACACTTAAATGTATGTATTATTGCCTGAAATCTGTTGACTATTTGGTCAACTAATTCACTGAAATAGAAGCGTCAGACTCAAGAGCATGCCCTTAATTAAAGACAAATTAATAACCTAGGTTCTATCTTCTACTGACACAAGCCAGTTAATTCCTAAATCATGGAAATGAGAAGTCAAATTGTTTTATTGGGATTGTTTCAGTTTCCATGGTTTGTGCATGAATTTTTTCATCAAGCTCCATCTTCTTCTCATGAAGCCAATCCATTACAGCATAAAGCATCTATTACTCATGTAAAGGTCACAAAACTCAGTGTCAGGGAACTGAATTTTGATCCCAACACTGCCCCGCTGGACAAGTAACTCCCAATTCTGCAGACTAGCTTCCTTATGTTTAAAATAAGAGGATGAGACTTAGGCACTATATCATACTGAACCAGAACTATGCTCCATCATTCGTATGCACCAGGGCCCTAGCCTGGAAGAGCTTAGCTCTCCTATCTACCATCCTCAAGGGCTATGGTGCATGTCAAGATGTCCCAATTTCCCTAAATAATCTGTAATCTGTGTATCATCCATGAATTTCTCTAATTATATCAGACACTAGGCATTTGTGACTTCCGTGTGAGATGGCCAATCACACTAGTAATGTCAAATTTACCCCCACCCCACCGGGGCTGGCCAAGTGGCAAGTTGGTTACGAGTTGGCTTGGGGCACCAGCTCTAAGCAGTAGGGCCCCGGTTCGGATCCCACATATGAGGGCCAGTGACACTGCCCTCTACAGCTAAGATGGAGCTGTAGCTGGGCTGCCATGAGTTGCTGGCAGCAGTGTAGGCTGCAGCCCCTGTTGCAGTGGGTGCCATAAGCTACAGTGAGTGGCCAGCAGCCAGTGTGAGTGGTGGCAGCCAGTGTGAGCTGCCAAGAGCTCCGGTGAGCGGCCGTTCAGAGGCCAGTGACTGATCTGCCTCACCCAGGAAGAGAGCAATGACAATATCAATATGGGCCAGTGAAGCGACGTCCTCTACAACTAGATTGAAGAACAAAAGGACAGCAACTTGTCTGTTCCCCTCCCCCAATTCTCCAATAAAATCTTATAAAAAAAATTACTCCCCTCACCCTGCAAAAGCAAAGAAAGAAAACGAAACAAAAACAACCCCCCAAAACTCTTATTCTTAGTAATGAAAGAACAATAAAAATGGTAATCTCGTCATGGGCAAATATGAGTATAGTTCTGGGAACTTGTGCAGGAAAGAGTGGCAATGTGGTCTTGAAATGATGACCTGATGGAGGCTAGAGTGTTATCCTTCCCCACATCAACCTATTTAGGGACTGTCAGGGGGACGACTGACTCCTGTGATTTTCTACAGATAGAAACAAAAGGAAATTAAGAATAATAGGTTTAAAAATGTGAATATGACAGCAAGAAGCTAGGTGTTAAATATTGAATTATTGTTTGAAATTCTTCATGCCCTCTCTGATGCGTATATCTATGTCCTTTGCCATGTTACTCTCCAGTACCATTCACCAGTGTGGAGAGTTTGAAATCCAATGTACTTCAGTCTTCGGGTTTTAAGTAGATGCTCTGGCCTTAGAGTAGAGAACTGATTGGAAGAGGACAAGAGTGGAACTGGAGGGCTGCAGGCCCTTGCTGTAGTGTGAGTGAAGTGTTTTTGACTTGCCTAAGAGACAGGCAGCAGAAATGGTGAATAGCATTTGAGCCTAAGAGATATCTAGGCATGTAAGATGATGGCTATAGAGGTTCAAGAGGAGAAAACTGTTAATGATGACTGATTTATTCATGTGGCTCAAGTTGGCACCCTTTTTTGAATAAGAGAGCACTAGACTAGCAGCAGATATGGGTGGGATGTCATGAGTTCATGTCTGAATTGTTCAGTTTAATGTACACACGAGACATCAGAGTATTAACATCAGAGTCCAGTGTGCTCTATATCTATTTCTAGATTGACAGGTATAAACTCTAGAACTGAATGCCTCCCTACCCCCTAGCCCCTGAGTTATCTCATGCTTGAAAAGTAAACAACAACTAATTCCAATGAATAATACGACTAAACAGACAAAAATGTAATAAACAATTGAAGTTTTCAGATTTTTTTAAGTTAAAAAATCAGTTGTTTTGATGTGGTGGTCAGGTGAAAATGGCTTCTTAGGAAGTTAACCTATGTATCTTCAGTAACAATTGCCATCCTAATAAACTTTAATTTAAAAAAAATTAAGAAAGAAGAAAAATAATCTAGAAAACAGGGGATCCAATTGAAGAGAAAGGCAAGTAGAATTCTAAGGTGGAGAAAAAAATTGGCAGAATATTAATGAGCTTGAATATATTGAAAATAGGTTTGTTTGTTTAGGAGAGAGCCGAAGTGAATTAGCAAAAGTACTTAGAAAGTTTAGCTAACAACAACAAAAAGGAATGCCTAAATCTGCAAGAGGAAAAATGATGATAGTATACTATATGACTTAACTGGGAATACAACTTAAATAGCTGTAATTATGTCATCACTGAGACTCAATTTAATCCACAAGGGTGATATAACTATTTTGGTGGATGAAAGATGGTAGGAGGGCTTGTATGGGATTTAAAGTCCCATTTTTTTAAAGAGAGAATTTACTAGATAGTACATAAGAGTAGGAAAAACACCCAAATAGCTTTGTAATCATGTTATTTGAAACTCTTGAGGTACAGATCTGAAGAAATAACTAAAAGAGGTGATAAAGAATGCCAACAAAAAGGCGCAGGAACACAAGAGGTCAAACAATACTTTTTTTAGTCATAAATCAGTAGTATTTGACTTTAGAAATTATATGCATATATTATTTTTTAAAGCACATTTAAAAAAGCAAAAACAAAAGTAATTGCTAGGCTTCTGGTAGGCACAACTTTCTTTTACTGGAATATTCTGGTTGAGGACAAATTTGTAACTTAAATATTCTGACAACCTATGTTTCAACTACTAAATTCTTCAGTGTAGGAAACAGCTTCTATTTCAGAAGGGCAAGTATGATAACCAGTGGACTGGACACTTTCCGAAAAGCAGTGGAAATACCTGTCAGAGAACAAGTCCTGTCAATCGAACCTTGGAACTCAAAGCTCTTCCCTGGCTAGCTCCAATTTCATTATTATTATTATTATTATTATTATTGTTGTTGTTGTTGTTGTTGTTGTTTTTATCCACCCACCTGAATATTTAGTACAACTGTTTCTTCACTGCCACTGCCCACTTCTCAACATGGGTCCCACCACTACCCAGCTGCTGCTGTGACACATGTAAAACTTTTCCAGCTTCTTGTCTTCCTGCTGTCTCTGAATTAAGCAAGCAAACCCCTTTTGATATTTGGAGCATTTTTCTATCTCCCTTCTACAAGGATTGACAAAAATAACAAGTGTCAGGGAAATGACTGGGTAAGTCCTAGCCCAAGTGGTCTTGGTGTTTATTAAACAGTAACAGAATTAGGCTGTTCTTCTATGAGTTCCTAGGTTCACACTCTGAGAAGATCCTAAGACTGCCTGCCCTGAAAACCCTTGAGCAAATCTGAACCATTCTCAGTTTTATTATGAGAAAAATAAACTCTAATCATTTATTGAGTTATTCGTGTGGTTCTAAGCACATTAGTCTTCTGACTGTTCCTCAAACAGTTCAAACACCCTTCTAGCTCAGGGCCCTCTCTACCTGGACCACTCCCTTCATGGGTGTCCACATGGTATAATGTCTCACTTCCTTCAGATCTCTTCTCAACTGTCACCTTGTCCACAAGGCCTTTCCTGACGACTCTATTTAAAATTACAAACCTCTCTGAGCACTCCCTACACCTACCCTTCTTCACATGTCCCCATACCACTTACCACCATTTAAAATGCTCGAGTCTACTTATTTGTTTATTGCCTATCTCTTCTAGAAGAAAAATGCATGACAACAGGAAATTTTGTCTGTTTTGTATCTCAAGTGCTTAAAACAGTTCTAGCATATCTACTCAGTAAATATCTTGTAAATAAATGAAATAATATTAATAAATTACAGATCATAAACCCAGGTCCAGTGTGTAGTGGAACTTTTTAAAGAATTTCCACCAAATAAAGACCACATATATGAGAAATGCTTTAGAGTAATTAAAATTATTAACACTTTTATTCTCAGGTCCATGGACAGGATTTGTGACTTATTAAATGGGGAAGATGAGGCAAGAGTTGAGTAAAAGGAACTAGAGCCTTTCAGTTTGTATAACTGATAAGAGGATGATGATGTTTGCTCAAAGTAACTTTAGGGAAAAAGCAGGGATAGGCAGGGAGATGCCAAGAAACAAATAGGGAGTTAGACAAACGATACTCCTGGGAAGTAAACCTTTGAATTCAGTGAATAGTGGAACCCCCTTTCTTTTGTTAAGCTAGTTTTAAAATATATATATCAAGAGGGGGATAAATGATGAAAGGGGTACACTGCTCTTTAATAAAATGATCAAATGATTCAAATTTCATGAAGAAAGCAAGTATAAATTGTCCAACCAAGAAATATAAAGACAGAAATAACAACAACAAAGAAATGTCATTTGGGGAGAATAGGTTTGAAACGGTACAACTTCAGCATAGAGAATTAATTCAGTTTATATTTTTCCATATTTCACTGAATAAACTCCATGGCCCCCCAAAAAAAGTTAAGTTATGAATAAATCTGATTTTTAAAGTCTTTATGGGTTAGAGGCCTGGATGAAACGCCCAGACATAAACAGACAGATATTATGCATTTGGTGTCAATACTATCAACTTAGAATAAAATTGACTTCGAGCAGGTGGTTGCCACTTCTGGCTGCTCCTAGCTCCGCTCACGCTATTTGCACCTGTGCAGGGGTTAAGCAAAGGGGTTTGAGCTCACCCTGTCTCTGGTTCTGGATTCTGAAGCCACGCCCCCCCTTCCCAGATTTTCTCCATGTTCATAAGATGTCTTGGTGCCACCAGTACCATTCCTCAATTCCTTAGAGCACAGGATGATTTGTGTTAGAAGTTGGAGATGACATTCCTATTTGGGGGCAGGAAACTGTGCCCCCTTTCAATCAGGTGAGCTCTTCCATGCATTACAGCTCAATCCAAAAGAAATATGGAGAACCACATGGCTTCAAACCATTGCTCTATGCACAAAATACCTATCTTAAAGCAACATGAACAGTTAGCAGTGCTTAGGTACCACTATGTGTCACATGGAATATAAAACTGAAGTTCAGTTACTCATCCTGTGCAAGCCACATGGCTGGTAAGAAGCAGAGTCAGAATTGGACCCAGCGGCAACCAAGCTGAAATCATACCCTTTTCATGGCACCATGCTGTTCCTGGGAATCTCCTTCAGTAATAACAAACATCTCAGTTTTCCCAGTATATTTTTGTCAGTGCATTACACCAAAACAGGCTGTCATTGTATTCAGAAACCCAAAGTGCTCCATACCTCCCAGAAACACACGATTAGTGCCACAGTTCATTACACTGCTGCCCTGAAGCGCCGTAGCATCTAGACCATCTGAAACAGAATTCCATCCCGAGATGAAGTACATCCATCTTTTGAGAAGTAGTTTCTGTTTCTTCCCAAATTGCCCTCAACAACCCAGCCTTGCATATTTAATACCCTTGAAGTTTGATAAGCTGCTGGCAGAGCCAAGTTCACATTTCATTTAGGGATTATTTCTTCCGAAGCATTTGAACTCCACTTGGTGACTTTGGGAGACATGAAACACAAAAATGATAACTCGAAGCAACACCTGATTAACGCTGAATAATTCAGAATTAATCAAAGTGTATTTTAAGCAGCATGCCTACGCTAACACATTCTGAATATAAGCCATATGATTACTCAGAAAGAAATGAGAAGAGTTTTTTTAAAATTCAAACGGATTTAGAATCAGCGTTTTAATTGTAGCAACACTTCACAGTCTTCTCATTTCCTTTGTCGCCCACAGATGTATTTCCTCCCAAATCCTTATATTTTAATTTTTCTCTATGGTAGTACTTATGTTAAGCTGTACTATCATGCAGTCGCTTCTAATTTTTCCACATCAACACAGAGTATGTTGCAGCACAACCCTACAGAATTAAGGGGCCAGAGGCAGAGTGAGTGGCCATTTCTAGGAACAGGAGGTTGTGCAGAAGAAATGAAGGTCTAGAAATGTGAGTAGAAGACTGGGAAAGTAACAGAATGATGTAACCCAATAAAAGTTGGGGCCCCATGAGACCCCATCTCTGAAAGGTAGTAAATACAAAAAAGTATAAAACGAGCTGCAGTAATAAAAAGAGCTTTATACTTTTTAAACTTATTTTAGAAATAATGAAAAAGGGGACTGATTTATAATCCACAACCATACTATATAATGTCCCTTTCTCACATTACTTCCAATTCTAGAATCCTCTCATCTCCTTCAACCATACCAAGACCTGCATTTCTCCCTCTGGTAATTTTCAACTCCCCTCCCAATAGCCAAAGTGCTTGTCAAATGGTGCTTGCTTTTTATTTTATTCCATTTTGCTCTCACTTTCTAATCGTCTCTTTCTCCTTTTCTTTCCTCCTGTTTTCCTCAGGTAGCATCACATGTTTGCTACAGAGAATAACTGTGTTTCCTAGAGGTCAGTGAATGAAGTTCTTATACCATGGGAGCTGCCAAGGCTTGAGATGCCTGATGTCATGATTAGGCCTATTTTGCCCAGTGGCCTTTGCATCAAATGGACAAGGCTTTGTTCTTACAGAATCAACAACTCAAGTACGTCCAATAATGAAGTCCCCATTTAGGCAGTAAACAAATGAAAAGCTCAAAGTCCCTTTCCTCATGTGATTGCCTGAATCCACAGCTTATTTATCTGGTGTGAAGCAGAGTGGGACCTCAAGTAGGAAGAGAGATGTAGGTAACAATATTTATGAAAGCTGAAGCTTTTCCTTTTCCTGGTAAACCAACTTAAACAAACCTCACTTGCAAAAACCCAGTAATGAAGTGAATTAAGATTTAAGCTAGAAAGTCAAGAAAGCTTTTTACCCCAGTTATGAGCTCATAATCTTCTCCTCTGTTAAAATATTCAGAAATCCATTTAAAGATATTTCATATATGGTAAAATAATATCATAAAAGCTGAATGAATATGACTAGGAACTTACTATGCAATTATAATCAGGCCCCAAGGCAGTAGGATAAAACCAATTATTGGGGAACACATTAATCACCTGTTAGTGTGCAAACTTGGGCAAGGAACTTCTCTCAGCATCAGGTTTTTAACTTTAAAATAAAAGATTAGATATGCTGGCTTCCATGAATCTTTTCAGCTATCACATTTTATGATTTTAGGTTACCTGGATTGTTTTCATCTTTCAATTTCATGTCATCTCTGATAAACTTCTAAAGTTTTCCTACTTCTTTCTCTATATATTTTGATTTGAAGAAACAAAGAGCATCTAATCTACATTTATTACACCAGAGAAAAGATCCAGAGGCAACTCTCAGTTCAATAGTATTGTCTCTCATTACTTTAACAAATGTTGTTGAATTCTCCTATTTTTCTGGACTACCTCCAGCTTCTACATTTCCAATACAATTTAATTTTAAAGCACCTGACATTTTCTAAACCTTTGAAGGTTAAATTTTCTGTCTGTGTGTGTCTAGAAGAATTATTTTTGTTTTTATTAGGTGCTCATGCTGCTTAGTTACATGCATTCAAACTGCTTTAACTTTGTATGTTCATGAGGCCTCTTTCAAAGGGTGGACCTTTGATAGATGTGGTTGCTAAAATGCTGAAATTCTCAAAAGGAACCTTAGTGAGATTTACAATACAGTTATGCAACTCAAAAAGGGAGGGTTCTAAAGGTACCCATTATAGATGTGTCCTTACCTCAGGCAATTATACTGTATTAATATAATAGATTAATACTGTGAGTTATGAAGCTGCTCTCTTGTCAGCCCTCTCTGATGTGGGGAAGCAGTTTATGAAAAGTTGTCTCTCACAGCCATACTAAAGCAACACCAGTGACATGACAATTATTTATTATCTCTATTTTTAAAGAATTATTAATTTTTCCCTTAATGGCAACAACATTAAGGATCTCTCAACTCTCTAGTCACATGGATTGAATTAGAATGAATTATATACACGTTTGCTGTGGTCTGACCAGTAATTCCACTTACACAAAATCTGGCTTCACATCAGACAGTAGAATCAACCAGGCGCCAGAATAATAGCAAGGCTATTTTAAGTCTGAGAGGGTCCCAGCCAATGTGCAAAACGGCTTTAGATGATCTCTTGGGGGGAACCCTCGTTTTTCATCTTCAGCACTCTTTTCTATAATTTAGGAACGACACTGGCTGCCTGTGGCAGATTGCAAAAATCACCACGAATTCTTCCCATGCCTCTATTCTCACCCTTTGAGATGTGATTTGACAGCTCCTTCCACCGGTGGTGGATACTCTTGCTTCAATCCTTAAACCTGAGCTGATTTCATGACTGACTTTGACCAAAGGAATGTTGTAGAAGCAACATTGTTCCAGTGCTAAGCCTAGAACCAAAAATATTTTTCATGCTTCCACCTGTGTTTGGATTGCCATGTGCATCGTTTGAACACACTTGGGCTAGCCTGCTGCAGGATGAGTGTCCATATGGAGAATTCAGCCCAATTGTTCCAGCCAAGGCTACAGAAAAGGGACCTGGAGCAGCCTAGCATGTCACAACCTAGCCTAGACCAGGAGACTCACCCAGATGAGCTCAATCTACTTTTATCCCCAACAAAAATATGACCTCAGCTAATGGTTCTTGCTTCTTGTTTGTTAAGTTTTGAGTCGGTTTTGAAGGTAGCAAGTGATAATTGACATACCCCCCAAAGTACCACAGTTTATTTCACCTAAAGCTTCCCGCATAACAAATTTATAGTTCATAGTTTTTGACAACGTAAGTTCTCTGATGGGTTAATTAAAAAAAAGCTGAGCAGGTAAAGTAACTTCCTATAAGATGTTAATGACTCTCCCAGAGACAAGTTGCATTTAAAAATGGAACTCGCCCAAATTAATCTTAATTGTTAGAATTTGGGGGTGATATCTATATTGTTCCTCCTTCCCCCAAACACTTCCAGAATAGTGGCAAGTGAGAAACGGAATATAGTGGCCTCTCTGCCATCTTGGTTTTCATTTTCCTTAATATATAGTTTCTATTAGAAAAGGTAAATAAATGATTTTTATTATCCCATTACCTCCTTCACATCTTTTAAAGCAAAAGCATCCTCTCTAATTAGTACATTCATTTTTTAATGAAACAAGTTTTAATTTTTGTATTGAAAAAGAATGATTTAAATGCATGTCCATCTAAGAAAAGCTAGCTAACATTTATCCCTTTTGCGAACATTCATCAAGCACTTATTTTAGGCTAAGTATAGTTCTAAACCCGCATACATTAACTTGGTTCATTCTGACAACAACATTATGCAGGAGGTAATATTATTTCCATGTTTTACAGGTAAGAAAACTGAGGCACAGAAAATGTAGGTAACTTGCTCAAGGTTACATAGGCCCTAGAGCCCAGTGTTCTACTGTGTTCCCTAAGCAAATACCCAGCATCAAATGAAGCAAAATCACAACTGTTAACAGCCTATATTTATATGCTTTGGATTTTTCTATGCATAGTAAAAAGTCTCAGAAAAGCACAATAAATATATTGTAGTATTCGGTACATACATAACCTTATTCTACAAAACAAAGACACTTATAAAATCTTGGCCCCAAATACCTCTTCCTTAATTTTTATACATCCTTTAATAAATACAATTTTGTGTGACCTAGATTGTTTTGTTCCTAAGCCATTCTCTGTCTAACTTAGAGCTTGATTGTATCTTTAATTGATAACAGAGTAATAGCTTTTGGCTGTGTAAATCTTGGAGGACCAATGGGATGATTTTGCACAGAGTGCTTCTCAAGAACAGAAAAATATAGTGTTATATTTCAACACATCTTATTCTTCATGCTATTTTTATCACTGAGACGGAGCAGCGGGCGGATAATGAGCCTGCTCTTAAAATGATGAAACTCAATCACATATTTTAGACAATGAATCGGTCATTCTCTAATGTTCAATGGGTAATTTAAATGCAGAGATTGCTGCAGAAGGAAACCTTCCATACCTTTATGAAAGCAAAACATTTACCAGTATAGAAGACCTTTATTGCAAGAGCTGTAAGACAAAAAGATCCCTGTTGCAGCAATCTAACATTCCTCATGAGAAAAATGAAGTCCCCTCTAATTGGTCACATTTATAATCTCCACTTAAATTATTAAGCATCACTAATGTTCTAGAATCTCCCCAGAAATCCAGGAACCAGGCTGCTTTGCAGACTCTGAGTGATGATACATCTTAGGTCAAATGACAGAGACGCAGAAGGCGCAGTTCTGGTCTCTTTGTGCCTGCCCAGGATCCTGTCGCTGGTGTGATCGGCCTGTTAGAAACACCCGGGGCAAAAGTGACACCCACCCCAAAGATTCACAGAAACGGAAGGCCTTCGCAAATGCCATCCATAGTGCCTGGTTAGCAAGCATTTGTGGGAATTTGGACTATATTCTAAGGTTAAAATGAGAGTATGTGACATCAATATTTAGAGCTGGCCACATTACACAGCTGTTGCATAAGGCCGCCAGCTTGCTAACCACCGTACCAGCCCAGTCTACAGGCCTGGCATTAGTAGCACTGGCCTAGTTCTGCTTTAAGAGATTTCATTTTACTGATCCCTTGGTTAGGATGGACCGATGTAATTACAGGCAGTTCTCATTTGGTCCCTAGGATTCTAAGGCCACGGGTTCTCATACATGGGATCTCAAGTATTTCCTTTAACCTTGATACACTTCAGGCACCTCAGTAGCCAGCAATAGTTAAGAGTGAAAGCTCTGCCATAAGAAAAGAGGAAATAGTGCCATTTGTGACAACATGATAGATCTTGAGATTGTTATGCTAAACAAAATAAATCAGACAGAAAAAGTCGAGAACCATATGATTTCACTCATATGTGAGATGTAAAATTGAAAGCAATGAAAAAATAAAACAAAGGAATAAAAACTGATAGACACAGGCAATAGTTTAGTGGTTACCACAGGGTAAAGGAGAGAGGCGGTGGCAGATGAGCGTATACAGGATCAAATATATGGTGATGGAAGTTAGAACTGACTCTGGGTGGTGAACACACAATGTGACAAATAGATGATGTATTGCAGAATTGTACACTTAAAACCTATGTAATTTTACTAACCATTGTCACCCCAATACATTTTAATTAAAAAAAAAAAGAGTGAAGGTTGTGGAGCCAGAATTCCTGAGTTGAACCCTGGCTCTGCCACTTGCTGGCAGTATGGGCTTGGGGATGAAAAGTAAGCTCAGTGTATCTAATTCCTCATCTGTAAAGTGGGGGGTAATAATAGTACCTACCAAATAGGGTTTCTTGTGAGATTAGTGCACATCAAGTGCTTGGAACAGTACTGAGCATGTAGAAATTGTCCAATAAATTGTATTATCACAGTTGTTTGGTCAGAGTGAGAATGATGATGCCTGCCTTGCAATGTCCTTTTTAAGGTTAAATGTGATCATGTATATCAACTGTCTAGCATCTTGCTGAACAAGAGTGACTAATAACAGCTACCATTTGCTGTGAGTTTACCACGTGTCAAACATTGTGAAAGTGCTTTACACACATCTTTCTAAGAACTTTTGAGGTGGTACTATTAATATGATTATTGTACAGAGGAAATAGAGGCATAGCCAAGTTAAGTAATTTGACCAAAGTCAGGAAAAAACACTGGACATATTAGTTATGAAAATGTGAGCTTCTATAAAGGATAAACCTATAGCTCTTAGTGGCTTGACATAACAAATTTTATTTCTCATGTAACATCCAAAATAGGTCTTTCTGATGGGTGGGAAGCCCTCCTCCAAGCAGTGATTTAAAGATCCAAGTCTTTCTATGTTGTGGTTCCAGTCTTTTACATGTGGCCTCCAGGGTCACCATGCTTGTCTTAAGGAGCAAGAAGGGGAAAGAACGTGGAGAACTACTCAAGTTTTATGGGCAAGGCCAAGGTGCATAGCACTCATGTTCATGTTTCATGGCTAGACTTTAATTATGGCCGCATGGAACTGCAAGGGTGGCTGGACATAAGGCCAGCTGTGTGCTAAGAAAGCATAAGGTCTGGTGATAAGCCAGTCATTTCTGTCGTAGTGACATAGGGACTCCAACCCAGAAGTTAAGACTTCAAGCAGTTGACCAGTATTCTGTCTGTCTTTCTCTTCCTTTTTTTGTTGTTGTTTTTGTTCCCCCAAAAGCTCTTGGAATCTATAAAACATCATTAAAATGCAAGTTGTTATCCCTATCCTTAGCTCAGCTTCCATAAAGCTGAATCATCTGACCCCCCAGCAGCAGAATTTGGATGAAAAATATGTTCCTAGAGCTGATATCATAAGAGAACAGCCCTAATGATCTGACTCATAAATACTCTATTTATTTGGCTTCTATCACTCCTTAATATTCGACTAACATCTTCCATTCACCAAACTTTACTCTTTGGATCTGCCACCTACTGGGCATTTCTATATTTTTCAGGTTATGTTAACTAAATCCTAAATTAATTGAGTCAACCTCATTTAAAATTCCATTTTTTTTAAAGGCCTCTACTGAAAAAGAGCGAACAACCAACAGTTACTGAATTTTTTTATTATATATTTTAGAGACTTGTAATTCTAGCTTGTGACATTTAGGTTTGCCTGGAATTAGATTGTCCTTCCACTGCAATTACTTCTTGGAAGTTGTTTTGGCCCCAGGCTGCATTAGCTTATTTGAGCATGCAAAAATGTCTAACGTATCATGGGCAAACCATGTTGGAAATCAAATAGTAACATACTACTCTGTTGTGTCTAGTGCCAAATCTCCCTACATGAGATTTATACTTAACAAGACACTGCAAGATAATTTGGGGTCTTGTGGATGAATTTTCAGTCCTCTGATTACTCTAACTCTTCCCTGTCACCTTGGGGTAAGAATCAGGTCTATCAGACTGATCGTTTATCCTTGGCAGAAGGTCCCTTGGTTACCATGCTTCATAAAAGAGATCTTGGGAATATTAAAATTTTCTCCTCTTCTAGTGTGGACATTTTGGAAAAGATTACTCCATGTGTCACAATACGGCATAACATTTTCCCAAGGAAGAGCAGCTCAAATGCCATCTAAATAATGAATGAAAGTGAAAACCAAGAGGAATGGTTCTTCAAAGTTAATCCTGGTCACTGTAGTTGATGAATTTTTAGAAAAAGAAATGCCATTCAGGCAGCATTCAGTTCCAATAAGAAAAGAAACGCATCCATGAGTTCAGGGAGACTGTCTCCCACTACAGCTTGATCAGATGTTCACCCTTGGTGTCTGGCCTCTGCTGCTGCAGAATGTCCACCCTCCTTTTGAATGGGAGGGAAACAAACCAATGTCAGCTACGCTGGGGGCTGGGAGGCTTCCTCCCTCAGTAGGAGAGGTGACAAACAGAAACCTGTCCATACATCAAACATTTGCCCTTAGGAATGTTGAGAAAAAAATCAATGTGAGAATTAAAGTTACCCAATATTTTCATTTTCAATTGTTGCTGCTTTTTAAAATTACTCAAAGTGGGGTTGGTGACAATTTTCTGGAAGAAGAAGTGTGTCACATTGTCATCTATCCTGGAGATTCTGACATGCTTTCCCAAACTGGGCTTGCCCTGCCTGTTTTCCCAGACCCTTCAACAGAGTCACTGCTACTAACTGTCCTTCAAGAAAATAAAAAAAGAGGTAAGGGTCAGGGTAGGTGTCTCTCATTCTCATTGCTAATTTAGAATTCTTCACTGTTTCCCACTTGGGTAATAAAATGCATCAGTAGTTTATGTTAGGAAGCAACAGACTATGTCTTCTCAGCCAGGGCTCATCCTTAGCAGCATCAGGTAGAATGAAAACAAAACAAAGCAAAACAAAACAAAACAAAACAAAGCAAAGCAAAACAAAAAACAAAAATGACTTTCATTGCCCTTCATTCATTTCCCCTTGCCTGGCTTATCAGACAACCAGTCTATTTTCAGTACTGGCTATAGGATTATGTTAGCTAAATGCCATGCAAGCCCAGTGAAGGGTGATATTAACTAAGGCACAAGTGTTTGTGGAAAACCTCAGGGAGGAGGGCTTGAGGCTGAGATATCTGGAGCAGGAGGACGTCTCCAAGTCACTCTTCACATCCATATCAAACCCGTGTGCTCTTCATGGCTATTGGCCACAATCTTGAATGGATAACCAACAATTGACTATCAGATAAAAGTGGTGAAAAGCTTTATCATGATACCTGAGACTAATATTTAGTCATTAGAAACACAAGACAGTGTAACAACTTCATTTGTATAGTCCACAAAGTCATTCTTGTCTTGCTTATGAAAAGGAAAACAATTTCTGTCATTACACGTAGAATGTCTGGTAAAGACAACTGAGCCAAGCTCTGGTTCTCTTTACCTCAGTGTCTTATGGAAATGAGGAGAATCAAATAAGAGCTCCAAATGCAAAGGCCTGATACTGTTGTGCTTTTTATTTAAGATTCAATGATCATTTTCTGATTGTACAACTAAACTATACTAAAAAATGGAGCGCATCAAAATATATTCTTAAAGAGAGAATGGGGGAAAATAGAAATTATTGTTATCATTCTCACTCTTAGAAATGACTGCCTTGCGGCCGGCCGAGTGGCGCGGTGGTTAAGCGCTGGCCTGGGAAGCCAGCGGCCCCGGTTCGGTCCCACATATGAGGGCCAGTGACATTGCCCTAAAAAAAAAAAAAAGAAATGACTGCCTGTAATAGACACTGCGGTAATTTGCCCAGAACCCTTCTTCAGGGCTATCTTCCCACATCCCAGGTATGGGGAACATGGCTGCTGACAGCCCATAGTAATGTCCCTCACTGGAAACTGTAGTCAGCTGCCAGAAATTGCCTTAGCAAAGTTGCATCACTTTCTGGGGTAGCCTGAGCCAGTGGCTAGTTGATGCAGTTATACAAAGTCCTGGCTCCACTGCTTAAATTTGGAGTAACTGTGAAGGGCCTTTCTAGTTCCAGAACATCCTATGGAGTTGGCAGAAGCATCTGCTGGCAACTGCATTTCCAGTCATCTTCTCCCTTAGCCCAGTGCTGCTTCCCTTATGACACTGAGGTGTATCTGAAAGCACACCCCAATAAACTCCATGCAGGCAAAGTCTGTCTCCAGGAACTCAGTCTAAGAAAACACCTTTTAACATTTTGATATATTTTTACAAAATTGAGATCACAATAAATGATTTTGTATTCTGTTTCTCTTTTATTTAATATTACATTTTGAGCATTTTCATTTTGATTCCTTTTTAAGTTTATATTATTTAGTAATTTCATCACATTTCAATAAAATGTCCTAATTTAATTAACCCCTCTTTAACTGTTCAATATTTATGCTGTATTCATTTTTTCCATATTATAAATAATGTAAGCCAATTGTCTTATGTATAAATCTTGACAATTTTGGTTTATTTCGTGAGGATACAGCCCCAGAAGTGGAATCACTGAGTCCAAGAATATGAACTCTGTCAAGAATTTCAACATATATTGCTACATTGCTTTCCAGAAATCTAATATATTTTTAATGGATTCACATTTCCACTACTAGGGGTAGGATTGGTGTCACCATGTTCTTGCCGGAATTCCATATTCGTCCTTCTACTGGATTCAAATTTGGGCAGTGTGCTTTAACAGCAACATTGCCACTCCTGGGTTGAAGTCTAAAATTGACCCTTTCATCTGACTGCCCTCTCTTCTCAGATTCCTGCCCCTACTGTGTCAGTACCCCGCTGTGGTCCCATACCAGAGCCTGTATATCAGCACCAAGCTCAGAAGTTCCTTTTCCATTATGTTAGAGTTATCTGTGGAGACTTTGATAATTGATTTATGGATCTTATTAATCTCTGTATCTTCCCTATCATCTCGTGTGGGGCCTAATACATAATAAACATGAAGTAAAAATGCTTTATAAAATAACTTATTGTCAGGGGCTATTCATCAGTTTAGATACTACATAACTTGTTCACTTTTGGTTCAAAAAAAACCAGTGTAAGTCAGCAAAGTATCTAATTAGCGAACTATAGCTCTTTCTTCATTGTACATGCAACAGAGGCAACTATAAACCATTTTGATGGGCAAGTTTTTTGGGTTTTTTTGTTTTTTTTTTTTTTAGAGGGCAGTGTCACTGGCCCTTATATGTGGGATCTGAACTGGGTCCGTTGGCATCCCAAAACCAGCTCTTAACCACTGTGCCACTCGGCGGGCCCCGGGCAAGTTTTTTGATGCTAATGTATTTTGTTTTGTTTTTTTGGCCTTGAGGCCAGCTGACTGTTGGTGCTTAAAAAGTTCAAAACAGAAGCCACAAAAAAATATGATTTTATCATGTATTTACTTTGTTACCTTAATATATTTATTTCCATAAATTTATGATCCTAAAGTTATGCCCTTGGACTTCTATCTTAGTAGTGATTAATATATTGTTAACATAGCTGCATAAATATCTAGTAATATTTGTTGGACAACTAAGTGAAATCTATTTTGAGCAACTCAAATCTGCCAGTTTATACCTAAATAGAATTTGATGAATTGACTAAACTGTGGTGGTTGTGTTCGCTAGGCCACATGGAAATGCATTTTAAACAGCTTAGACCAGATTCTCCCAAAATGTTTTTTTCATTCAAGGGAAAAATCTGTTTTGTTTTCAAAAACATCAAAATGCAATTTCCCTCCCTGACTCAGATCTCCAGTTCATAGACATTTATTGAGTTCTTTGTAGAAAATTCATATTGGCTAAAATCAATGAAGCAATTCCAAAACTCCTACACAATACACTTTGGTCCAAAATAATTAACTCGAGGGCTGTAATATTTCAGTGGGCAAGCAGACCAATTTTCTTATCCAATACTCCAAAAGTCTAAAAGTGTTGAGTAGTATAAATTCACTTTCAAAGTCAGTGTTGGATCTAGGGTATTTTTATTTACAAGTTTAGTAGTGGTTATATGCCAGTAAAATGAATTTATAGAGTAAGGATTTTCTACTTCCTTTGGTCCATAAGGAACGTAAAACTGTCATGGGCCATTTTGTGATGAATTTAAGATAGGTAGGAGTTTAAGAGCAAAGGGAAAGTGAGGGAAATCAAGGGTAGGAATCATAATTATTTTCTCAAAGTGACTTTTGTGAGTCTGCATGCAACAAGATTAAATGCCTTTGCTGTGAACCCCTTAAGGTTCTCTTTCTTGGTTTCCATGCAGATAGAAACACAGTCAAAAGAGGAATGAGTTGCCTTCAATAACTGAAACAAATTAAAGTGCTAATGAGAAAAGGTAGGAAATATAGACAGCACCAGGAATGTAAATGGCTGAGATCATAAAATCAAAATATTCTTGCACTTTATTAAGCTAGGCCCACCAGTAAAAATCTCTAGCAGACACTTGCAATTTCGTAAGATAAATCTTACTACTTCAAACTCTGGCAAGGACAGGTATGAGATAAATCCAAGATTTCATTATGAATCCTCATGTATTTCCTCACGTTGGCGAGATTTAAAAAAGATAATTAGGGCCGGCCGAATGGTGTGGCGGTTAAGCGCTGGCCTGGGAAGCCAGCGGTCCCGGTTCGGTCCCACATATGAGAGCCAGTGACACTGCCTTCAAAAAAAATAAAAATAAAAAATAAAAAAGATAATTAAAACAAGAATGTGACATAACT
Source organism: Aselliscus stoliczkanus (assembly GCA_033961575.1). NCBI lineage: Eukaryota > Metazoa > Chordata > Mammalia > Chiroptera > Hipposideridae > Aselliscus > Aselliscus stoliczkanus. The sequence continues at coordinate 164,429,479 of CM066731.1, read as the reverse complement.
GTAGACTGTAAGTTGACTTGCTTTAAAAATTGGAAGAGTAGGCAAAGGCATGTGCAGACACTAATATTAAAGCAGTTCAGCGTCTGTCCTGTGGGGGATGCATCTAAACATGAAATAAAAGATTAAAAGATTGAGTGATTTATGAAAGCTTTAGCAATTAAGAAATAACTGCTTGCTTCACATAAAGAAGTTAATGTTACTCAAATACTTGATAAATATTATGATTCTTTAATTTAATCAACACCTTATAACACTCCCAAGTTTATTTATAGCATACTACGTCAGAACACATGAACAAAATTGTGTTTGGGGGAAATGAGTGGCTACTTAGGGCTAACTCGCTGAAACCTCTCTAGAACCTGTGTGCCAAATTTGGGTCCAGTTGACTATCACAAATTCTGAACCTAACACCTTCTGAATTTATAGATTTTTGCATTATAGGTAGTTCTCTAATATTATTACTGCCTTTGTAAAGTCCATTGTTTTTAAGTGTTTCAAATAGAGTAGAACAAAAAGAAGTAAGGATATTTTAGAGAAAAATTTTCTTCTCTCTTAACCTATCAAAATTATATGTGTCCACCATTCCCCTAAGAGAAGTGAGGAAATTTATATAGATGAAGAAAAATTAAAGCATACCAAACTATCTTTAGAGAGAGAGGATCGAATGATAATAAAAATAATTGCGATTCTGTTACCTTAGATACAGTGTTCACCTAGGGTTGATCTTTCAAAAAACCCAGTATGTGTGTTTCTCAAAAGAATCAGAATTTTTCACTTCGATTGCTAGGCAAGGTTTAGCTTTTTAATTTGTTCCTCAAACTGTCTCTGAACTCTGGATCACACACACACACACACACACACACACCACACACACACACACACACACACACACACACACACACACGTTGATGATACATGAAGTGTCTCAACAGACATAGGCTATATGTTCCAGGAAACCAGAAAGCCAGAACAAAGATTGAAGGGGAGAGACTTATTTGTCAATTGAAAATACTCTGCTGTACCTCCACACAGGACTCGAAAGTGGGGGCGTGGTGAAATTTGACCCTTCAACTCCATTTTACTTAGTTTCCCCACCCAGAATAGAGTGTATCAGCCTCAGGAATTAACACTATTTAGATGGTTAATTATAAGACATTGGAATTTGAAAGAATAGGGGGTGTGTTAGGCAGAATAATGACCCTCCCCTCCAAAGATGTCCATATCCTAATCTCTGGAATTTGTGAATATGCTAGGTTATATGGCAAAGGGCAAATAAGGTTGCAGATGACATTAGGACTGCTAATCAACTGACCTTAAAGGGGGAAATTATCCTGGATTAGCCAGGTAGGCCCGATGGAATTACAAGAGCTCTTAAATGCAGGAGACGGACAGTCCCAGTCAGAGGAGGGTATGTGATTACAGAAGCAAGGTCAGAGCAATGCAGTGAGAGAGGTATTCAGCTCCCACTGCTGGCATTGAAGATGGAGAAAAGGACCCATGAGCCAAGGAATATGAGCCGCCTCTAGAAGCTAGGAGGTTTAAGGAAATGGAATCTCTACTAAATCCTCCAGAAAGGAACACTTCCTTGCTGAGGTTTTAGCCCAGAGAGACTATGTCAGTCTTCTGACAAACAAAACTGCAGTGTTAAATTGGCATTGTGAAGGCACTAAGTTTGTGGTAATTTGTTATATTGGCAATAGGAAGCCAACATGAATAGCTTGGTATTGAATATAGGATGCTGCTGCAATAAATACCTAAAAATGTTGAAATGGCTTTGAAATTGGGCAATGGGAAGAGGCTGAAAGAATTTTCAGGAAAATGATAGAAGATTGCCTCAAGTAGACCGTAAACAGACATATGGATGTCTCGGCTAGTGAAAGAGTGAAAGAAAATGAGGAACATATTATTAGAAACGGGAGGAAAGCATATTGTTACTACATATTGGCAGAAAACTTAGGAGAATTGTGTGGAAAGCAGAACTTGTAAATAATAAAATTGAGGAGATGTCTAAGAAAAGCATTGAAGGTATGGCCTTGTGTCTTCTTGCTGTTTGTAGTAAAATTTGCAAAAGAGATAAATAGAGGGAAAAAAGCCGATAAAAAGTAACTAGGACTTGATGATTTGGGAAATTGTTAGCCTATCCATATGTAGTAACAAGTCAGTACTCAGTCACACAAAAGACTTTTTGAAGAAATTAAGATTAGACCCCCTCAGAAATCTCAGAAGTGAAAAACTGAGATGGGATTATCTAGGTAAGATCTTTTGGGAACCATTTTTGTCGGAGGGAGTGAACTCCTCTGACATACATAAGAAAGTCTCGGGCTTTTGGAGAATTTTAATCTGCAGAAGCATTGCCAGCTTGGACTAAAAAAAAAAAGATACGAAGTAAAAATGGATGTTAGAGAATGAAGAGAGAACTCAGGGGCGTCAACAATAACAAACTAGAAACATTAAAGTAGATGCTAGTTTATAAGTAGAATTCACCTGGAAATGTCACAGTTTACTCTTTTTTGGTGAGAATTGAAAATTGAAATCAAAGACTCGGAAGCAGAAAGAACTACTACAAAACGAGAGTTCAATTAAAATATATATATATATATATATATGACACTGATGGAAAAAAATGGAAAAGTGAGTTTATGAAGGCTTGGGTGATTATATTTTGGCGCTCTTTAAGATAATAACAATTATGGGACAATTCAGTGGATAAAAATATATATAAAAACTTAGTTTAACCAACATTTATAATTTTTTTTAATTAGAACAAACCATCCAGGATGGGATGCTTCTATAATAAGCTCAACATGCAAGATTATAAAGTGACAAAATGTTTGTAGACAGATTAAAGATGTGATGGGTATATTGCTAAATCTGTCAGTTGATAGAGAGACAGTCATTGTTGAAAGGCAGCCAAGGGCAGTTCTTCCAAACAGTTCTACTTGTTTAAACATTCACTCCTCCACTCCCTGTATTCCTAATATAAAACTAGCTGACATTTGTGGTGAGCTGATTATATTCCAAGCCCCATGCTTTACACAACTTGGATAATTATCTCATACATTTTTCACAAGACATAATAAGGTAAGTGCCAATGTCACCCCCATTTTTCAGGTGAGGAAATTGTAGTACCAGGGAGTAAGGTAACTGCCCATGTGACACGTGGCAAAGTAGGAATTTAAATTCAGCTTTATGTAATTCTGGAAACAGAGCCCTTAGCTACTATAATAGCCTTCTTTTTAGTATCTGAAAATTAACTGCTCATATTCATAGTTCCCTGATATACCTGGAGAGTAGCGTGTCACTTCTCAAGCACAGGTGTCTCAATATAGCAAATGTGTTTAGTATTGTCCTTACAATATTCCTACCTGAGTTTAGCGAGACAAACTGAATTAAACAGAAAAAGCTTTAAGTTGAGATCAACTGCGTATGTGCTCTAGATAGAAATAGTAGTAATAGTTACTACTGATTATCTCTATATTATGACCCACATACTAAGCTTCCCATCATTTATCTTGTTTAATCTTCACTCATGAGGAGCCTCTTTTACAAGAGGAAGAAACTCATGGATAGAAAACTTATCCATTAGCCTGAGGTCACACAGCTGGCTATGACTGTGACTCAAGGCTCCTGACCCATATGGAGGCCTGATTTCCTGCCTTATGTGTAGCTCCATACACATATGCTTTTGCATAAGAAGAAATATGACAGGTTAAACAACCTGCTCATGTTTGGTTCTATTTAAATGTTGGGTGGCACAAGAGGGGGAAAATGTAATCATGCAGTCTGTTGAGGACATAAGTGTTTTGTGCCTGAAATATTCTTTGGCAGCTGAAGACATGTTCCAGATGGTTCCAGATGGGCTATCACCTCATAATCTTTCAATGTGGAATAAGTTTTCCTCGCCTCATTTGTCTGAATCACTTTAAAGTCCTGGGACAGTTTTCCCCTCATCTATTATATTTTCAACAGGTTGGTATTGCTTTTTCCCCAATCTACCATATCAGTGTGCAGCTGGTGCCTCAGCTCTATGGCTGCTGAGTCATAAAGTGTGTGTAATTAGCAACCAAATCAGATAAGCACGGGATGTTCCATCTTTAATGGCATGATTTACAGTTGAATATGGACTTCCATAGCATTTGTTAACATTTTAGACTGCAAACTGATCTTAAAATAGTTTATATTAGGGAATAGACAGGGAGATCATTTCTAATCATAGTCTAACTGACAACTGTTATGGTCTGAAATTTACCCTAAAACATTTGTGTGTGTGTGTATGTGTGTGTGTCTCCCTGCATCATTCTGGCAGTGATTTTAGCTACATAATAACAAATATCAAAGGCTGACTCAATATTTCCATGGTCTTATTTTCTTCTTCAGGTTGAGGGAAACAAGAAATGAGCTGTTCCTAGGAAAATACTAATAGCCACCAACTGGTTTCCTGACATTTGAGCAAGCTTTGAAGTCCATCAATAGCACATTATGAATCAAAGTTGATTCAGATAATTTCACAGCCACATCAATCATTGACTATTCTTGACAAACTACAAAGGGAAAGAGACTCATAATATTCTACAGTAAATCTCCTGGTCTCCCACCTGGAAAATCAGAATTTCCATTAGTTAAATGCTACTGATGTGTACCTACAAGGAGAGAAACCCTGAGGAAATGTTAGTACCATAAAAACTGACCTATTGAAAAGAAGGCTATGTCTCACAACCAATAGGCAGATTGAGCAATTTTCTATGTAGTAGAACATAAATGACACAATGAGCAAGATCCTTGTCCTAAATTCTTTTCCACAGTTTTGACCACAAATTGCACAACTCCCACATTTATTACTTATTTGGATTACGATTAGAGAAGATATTTGTTAAAATGGAAATATCAGATAGTGGTAATACCTGAGGTCCTGTAATAACACGTACCTAGAGACAGCAAGTTTTCCAGGGAAAGAGACCCAAGACTAGTAAGAGAATGAAGAAAGAGATGCACATAGGTACGTGGGAATGGAGGAGGAACCAAGGCTCGGCGGGAGCTCAGTGAGCAGCTGGGGGCAAGGTGAGGGACTGAGCCAAGGTGGAACATGAAGAGAGAAGGGACAACAGAGGAAGAGACAAGCAGAGGGTAAGAGTTTTGAGAGAAACATTAGACATACTGGAAACTTCAAAATTTTGCCAAGAGTTGAGCTTGAATATATACAGATCGGGTTGTCAAGTTGACAATATTTACCAAGAGGCTTAAACTTGTTTATGCCTTTGGTTTAGTAACTCTATTTTGAAGATTTGAGTTTAATAAAATAATCCTAAATATAGAAAATTCACATCATTATTTATAATACCAAAAACTTGGCAACCATCAACATGTCCAACCATAGGTTACCATGTCTATCAACTCAATTAAATCTTGCCAATACTTTCAAAGTTATGTTTCAAAGAATATGTAACAAGCATGTTTATGATATAAAGCTGAGTTAAATAAAAATATACAAAATTGATACGTAGAGTGATTGTTACACTAAAAATTCATTAACACATTGATTGGGGCATACCAGATTATTCTTAAATGAATGTGTTTTGATGCCAGGGTTATAGGTGATTAACCCCCTGCCTCCACCTTATGAATTATTTCTTTTGACAATCTATATTTTCCAAATTCTCTTTAATAAGCCACCATTACTCTTGTAATGGAAATTATTTAAGTATCAGCATCACTATGATCCAAAGGCTAGATCCCAAGGCTAGCTCACTGTGTATTCCTTTCCTTTGAAAGTCTTGAATTTTTAATTATTATTTATTTATTAAATTTACTGGGGTGACATTGATTAGCAAAATTATATAGGTTTCAAGTACACATTTGTATAATACTTCATCTATGTGTTGCCTTGTATGTTTACCACCCAAAGTCAGTTCTCCTTCCATCACCATACATTTGACCCCCTTTCCCTCTTCTACAAACTCCTCTCCCCCTTACCTTCTGGTAACCACCAAATTACTCCCTATCCTACAGTGTAATGGTTAGCACATTTGTTTTACACACAGAAGGTTCTGGGTTTGAGCCCCAGTGGAACCACAGGACAGTAACATGTTCTCTTAGAGGGATATTAAGACCTTCTGAAAGTCTTGGATTTAATCACTGACAATAATCCCAGAGACAAGAGAGATTCCCTGGGTCAAGGATATAGGATTAATTTTTCTTTCCTAGCAGAATCTATAAACAAGAATTAAAAATTGACCAGCAACATATGGAAAAAGAATATGTTAAGAACATTGTGTCAGATCAATTAGTAATGTTCTGTCTGTCAGATGAAAAATGTAAATGTAGTTAAGTTTTGGTGGAAATTGTAATATCTTCCAAATAATTATTCAGTTTGCACAAAATTAGCCAGAAAACTAGGCCCTAATCCAAGGGTTATGTGGGGACATGTGAATCGTCTGTCATTTTGAAAGTCCAATGCTGGGTGATCTCGATAGTAAGCAGATGAGCGGTTCTTGCTACCATAATTGGATTTTGTTAGGTTACGAGACAGAAATAGAGATGGATCTATTTTCTTCCCTTAGAGATTTGACATTTTAAAAGATATCCTTGCCAATGGAGAATTTGGTGGAGGCTGCTCTTTTATAGTGAAATCTTAAAGAAAAACATGTCGTGTGATGATTCATGTGAGGGTGCCAGCCTTTCTAAACGAGGACAAGTATTACTTTAATACTGAAAGGAACCTAGGCATATATTTGATATTTCAGAGAAAAAGTGTTTACGTTGGTAAATTATTTTTTTCAAGACTCACAGGTAATTTGAGTCTAATAAAATAAGCCTAAATAAAGGAAATTTACATCACTATTTATAATACCAAAAACTTGACAACCATCAACATGTCCAACTATAGGTTCATTACTGAGTAAACTATGTCTATCTACTCAATTAAATCCTACAAATGCTTTCAAGGTTGGGCCACCATTGAAACAGGAGGCAGCATGCAGAGAGTATCGTGGACGTTGGAATTGGCAGGCCTCAGTTTGAATCCCTTATCCACTGCCTTGAGAAACATATTTAATATCTTTGAGCCTCAATTTGTTAATCAATAGACAGTAAATAATAGCAATAATGACTAGTCACTATCCCAAATACTTTATATACATTAATATACATTAATACTTTATATACATCAATACTTTATATACACTTAATTCTTACATTGACTCTGTGAGGAGAGTGCCTTTAGGAATAAATAAAACCAGGTATGAGGCAGCTGGCACATTCCATAGCACACATAGAGGGGCACAATAACTTTGATCCCTTTCTCTTAGTGATCAGATCCACAATCTTGGTCCACAACCCACTAATACATGAATAGTGAGTGGTTTGTCAGAACATACAGCTTTGGCTGTTTTCTATCCGTTTGGACAAATTTGAAAACTTTTGGTTCTACTAAAATGAGATCCTGAGACAAGGATTTGGATGCAAGTAGTTCATTTGGGGAGTGAAGTAATAAAGGGAAAGGGAAAAATTCATTAAAGGGTAAATTAATAAGTGAGTCACTGCTTTGGGCATTTGGGATTCAACCCTACGGGGACCCCTCAGAAAGGCCATTTAAAGTATACCTCAGCATCTCTTTCCAGGAAGTAAGGGAGCTAGAGAAGTTATGTCACTGCGTGAGGGTCATCCCTGGGCCATTGGTTCTCCTGACTTCTGGTTTTTTCCATGGGCACTTTGACTGAGCAAGGTCTCATGCCCAGAAGGGAACCAAGCCAGTGGCCTGAGGGTTGTGCAGAGGGCAGACTCACAGCTTCTGCTGTAGAGACACAACAACCTATTGAAAAAGTAAAACATCAGATTTCCTCTGGGAGGGTTACCAAATTTCAGCAACTGTACATTTCCTTCCTTTGGGTAGCTGACATTTTGGTGCACACACTCAGCAGAAATCACACCCATCTTTGGATTCACTTGGGACATAGATGCACAGAGGAACCATCTCACAAATTATTCAAGCTGTTCAGAATAAACAATTAAACAAATAGAACCTGCTGCTGCTTGCTCCCAGCTGTGTGCTCCAGCCAAGGACATGGCTATGAAGTATTAGCAAGGGTATCATCAAGAAGAGAACATCAGCAAAGAGATGGTAGGTGGGAAGGAGAAACAAACTTTCAGCTTAAGGCCCCAGAGGCAAATGGAATTCAGGGACTTGAAGAACCCAGAGGAACAGGCTTTTGTAACAGCATAAACCATCAAGTGACAAATTCTCTTTCCAAGTAATGCAATGGTCTAGAGGCAACAAGCTCCTAGAGAAACAGGCAGATGAACATGTTAAAAACAATGACTCTTGAAGCCTGACAAACTCTGCAGTGTCTCAGAGTAAATGCTGCCATTTTTCAGGACTTTTCCCAGCAGGAGATTCAAATGTAATACCCATTATGCTGGTCTTCCAGCAAACTGGACATAAAGGGCAAACCCAGTGCGGGGGATTGAGAAGCAGTTAATAGGACAGTTAAGAGGCAATGTAGGTCCTGGGGAATGAATTGGCAGCCCCATTCATTCATTGGCTTTACAAAAAATGAAGAAAATGCTGGCCTTGTTTTTAAGAAGTTCATGTTCCAGGAGGGGAGATAAATGTGCAAGGAGACAATTCAAAGCCCCTCTGATAAATGCCACAGTTGAATTAAAAAGAGAGCACTTTGATGTGGCCCAGGAAGAAGAGTTAATTAGGGCCATGGGAGGTCTGGGAAAGCACTCTCTTGTTGCTAATACCTTATCAGAGATTAGAAGGCGATTCGGGGTAAATATTTAACCTGGGGATATGGAATGGATAGATAAGCTTGGAAACAGAGAGGATATCAAATGCACGATGCTATATCAAATAGTCGATCCATAAAAGGAAGGTGAGAACAAGGGCAGTTATGGCCCTCTTGGAAGTGGGACATGAACACTGTGGCAAACAAAGCTCAATAAGCCAACATGGGGTATCACATCTCATAGATGTGAAATGAGTCAATTGTTTAGTAACAAAATTTCTTTATTCTAGCATGTAACAGTACATTTCAATTTTTAAACATCTTTCAGGGAAGGAAGGAGTTGGCTTCACTTATTGTTGTTTTCATATTTAATGTATTTGCTCAAGTTTCAAAGTTTTGAGAATACTAATAATATCCTACCTCTCTGTGACCCAGGAATGTGGACTCAGAATGAGAAGGGACACTTGAGGAAAGCATCCCTCTCTAACTTGACTGAGTCTAAGGCATGTGTGTGTGTGTCTGGAGAGACTTCCTATCAATCTCTCTTTCATTGAAAAACATCCCTCCTCTTCAAAGGGCACTCCTAGGACAACAAATACATCTTTGTTTAGCCAAGCCCACTTTCCCTAATCAGAGAGATGGAAGGGAAGCTCCTTTTGCTGAACATTCCTGGAGGGACCCATTGATGCCCATTCAAATAAACTGCTTCATGTAATGATTGTTAGGATGTGTTGCAGCCATCTGGCTGGAGCATCACGACTCAGTTTCTTTGACAAGGATCAGACAGTATTGAGGGGTCAGGAAGCACTCTAGCCATAGCTTGAGTACAGTCTGATGCTATTACCCATGACATGGGGCAAACAGGATTATATCTAAACTTCCCTGGGATTCTGGGTGGAGGTGGAGAGCGACCATCACTCTCTCCTGCTCTGAGAGTCAGAGCAGCCCGAGAAACTACTGCTGTGCATTAGGACGAGTTGAGATGGACTAGAACAGGGAGAGGGCTGACAATATTAACGCACGCATAGCATAAAACTAATTCAAAAAGCTCTAGGTCACAGTAATTTTCCCCCCAAGTCGTTTTAGACCTGTATTTTGTCTACACTTTATTATTAGATATTGTGGTCTGGGATGTCCTAAATATGGATTTGGAGAAAAAAATATTAAAATGTCATTTTTAAAAATTTGTTTAAATATGAAAAACAATTAATAATGAGTGAAGCCAACTCCTTCCTCTCTGGAAAATATTCAAAAACTTGAAATATACTATTAGTGGCTAGAATAAAGGAATTCTATTATTAAACCAATAGAAGCACTAAGTTAGCTTGGAGAAAAATTCAAACCTAGCTGAACTCAGTTGGCGACCCCACATGTATAGGGAAGGAGGTCAAAAGTCTTAAGCTGTGCTTCTCAAACTTTCGTGTGTCTATGAACCACCTGGGCATCTTGCTATAAGGCAGATGGTGATTCAGTAGGCCTTGGGGAAGGCACCGTAATCTGTACTTCTAAATTGGTTGATTTCTAACATTTCTAACAGGCTGATGCTATTGGTAGAGGGACCACACTTTAAGTAGCAAGTGTCTAAGGTGAGAGCTGTTTTATGCTTCTCCACTGTGGGCTTTTATTTGCTGTGTCATTCTGAGAATCTGACTTTGTGCAGATTTGTCTGTTAAAGATAAAGAACTTTGACATCATTGTGCTAGTAGGAATCTCTGCAAAAAAAAAAAAATCAATGGCAGAAAGTACAAGGGACATGGCATTTGTAAGGTCTGGGATTGATTCCAAGCTCTTCACTTATTAAGTGACACTGAATGAACCATTCAACCTCCTGAGACTCAGTTTCCTCAGCTGCAAAATGTGTAGAACAATCTCTGTCTTCCTGTATCTGGGGATAGTTTCTAAGATCAAATGACAGTGGCTAACATTAATTGTGAACTCAGTATTTGTAACTGTGATAAGCCCTTTAACTGTATTAATTCACTTAAGCTTCATCATAATCCAGTGAAGTAAATACCATTATTAGTGGAGCCTCCCTGAGGGTGTGCAGGGCCCCTGTACATATTCACAGTTTGAAGGAATAAGTTAGAAAACCCATTACAGAGAAAGCATCCAAAGCAGAGAGGATGGCATGAACTCAGTATCAGATCAAGTGTTCTCATTGATCAAGGGGCAGTTTCCAGAGAACTGGTGCCTGCATGAAGTTTCACAGTAGAGGAGATAGAAAAGAAATTAAGATAATTATGGCTGACTTTTTTCTGAATTTCATGAAAAACTTAAAGTGACACATTCAGGAAATTCAAACAACCCCAATTAGGGTAAATACAATTAAAACCACAGAGGCAAACTGCTCAAAACACATGACAAAACAAAAAATATCTTGAAAACATTCATAGGAAAAAAGACATCACAAATTGGAGAACAACAATAAGAAAATGGCTGCTCGCTCATCAGAAACAATGATGCCCAGAAGACAATGGAATAATAGGTGTAAAAGAAAAATGACATCAACCCAGAGTTTAATATCCAGCAAAGGTATTCTTCAGAAATGAACATCAGTAAAGACATTTTCAGCTGAACAGAAGCTGAGAGAATTAATTACCAATGCACAAATTTACATTACAAGAAATGCTAAAGAAACTTGTGTAGGTTGAATGGAAATAACACCGAAAGGAAACTCAGATATACAGAAAGAAATGAAGAACACAATAAATCATACGCATGTGGAAAAGTAAAAGAATATATTTTCCTTTTAAAAGTTTTCAAAAAGAAACTGAGTTTATTTCAAAAATTATAACACTGTGTTTGAGATTTTAAGCAAATGTTTATATAAAATATATGGCAATTACAATATAAATTATTGGGGAGTAACATGGAATTAATTTCACTGCTGCAAAGTTTTTATATTTTATACAAAGTGCTACAATATCAACTCTAAGTAGAATGTGATAAAATAAAGATGTATATTTTCATCCCTGAAGCAACTACTAAATAAAACAGAAGCTATTGTTAAAAGGCCAATAGAAAAATTGAAATGGAATACTAAAAAATATACAATGAATTGAGACGGCAGTAAAAGAGTAATAGAAGTAGAAAAGCAGATTGGGCTAAAAGAAATAAAGAGCTACATGTTAGACTTAAATACAACAATGTCAATATTTGCATTAAGTAGATGTAGTCTAATTATTCTACTTAAAGTGCAGAGATTGTCAGGCTAAATACAAAAGCAAGACTCAACATATACTGTCTTCAAAAATATATACTCCAAATATAAATACACATATAGCTTAAACCTAAATGGATGAAAATTGAAATTTCATGCAAATAATAGTCATAAAAAGGTGGGATAAGGGCCGGCCGAGTGGCATGGTGGTTAAGCGCTGGCCTTGGAAACCAGCAGCCCCAGTTCGGTCCCACATATGAGGGCCAGTGACACTGCCCTAAAAAAAAAAAAAAAAAAAAAAAAAAAGGTGGGATACTTACATTAATATAAGTAGACTTTAGAGCAAGGGACATTATGGGAGATAAAGAGAAACATTTCAATGATAATAAGTTATCAAGAGCACACAGCAATCCTAAATATGTATATCCTAGTTTCAAATACAAAAAAGAAAAAAAATGCCAAAACTAGAAGGAGAAATAAATCCACAATAGTTGGAGATTTTCAATCTTTCTCGTAAGTGACAAGTCAGAAAAAATATCTGCAAGGATATAGAAAAAAAACTTTTGTTTTTTATTTTAATGAAGTAATAACAGGAATTGAACTTGCCATCTGCCTTACCAACTAGAAAATTAGACAAAATATATCATGCAACTGTTTTTAGAACGATAGGCAGCACAGGACTGTGATTCCAGAGAGAATAGACTAAAATGTGAGACTTAAAATCATGCCACTTTCTGCCTAGAGGCGCTTTCTAAATGGTCGTATGAAGTCATCTAACTGAAGCAGATTACAATGATCGTACTGAGAAGAAGAGACAGAAGTTATAGTTCAGGAGCTTAAATGTGTTTGGAATGTGTGGGGCAGAGTCGCAAAGAAGAAAAAACCATACAGAGAAGGAATTTTAGAAATCAGCGTGGGGTTTCTCTTGAATCTGTGGCTGGATAGAAGCCACACCAGCGAAGGATAAAATACCCCAAGGACAGGTAAAGAATACCTGGGGAGCCCCAGACTAACCTAGTCCCAGAGCTCACTCTAATCTAGGAGATACTGAATGATGCCCAGCTAGGGTGGGGTTTCCTCATTGATCTCCTAAGGCACCCAGTGGAGACAACACCGGAGGATCACGCCTTAGTGCTAGAGCTACACTTATCCCAAAGTAAAGGCTGATCTGGTATCCACCCCAACAAAGCTGAAGTCAAGGCTTGGGACAATCAAACTAGTCAGCAAGAAACGTCATTGCTGGCCAGAACAAAGTTTAATATTCTTTAAAGCACAACAATCATAATGCAGACACTCAACAGTGTAAAATCACAATGTCCAGGATCCTGTAAAAAAAAAAAAATCTCAAACTACTAAGAAGAGGTCATTGTGACCTATAATCAGAAGAAAACAAAACCAATGTCTACAAATCCAGAAATAAGATAGTTCATAGAATTATAAAACAAAGATTTAAAAATGGCGATTAGTAATATGCTCACAGTCACAGAAAAGCATGATGATAATGAGAAGAGAAATGGAGGACATGAAAACCAAATAGAAATTCTAAAGATGAAAAAAAGGATAGTATCTGAAATTTAACATTCACCATATTAGAAGCATTTGACTAAATTCAGCATTCATGAAAAAAATCTATCAGCAAATTAGAAATAAAAACTACCTTCCTCAACCTTTATATGGCTTTATGAGAAACCAACAGTGAACATTGGACTTAACGATGAGGGACTGATCCTTTTCTCATTAAGACTGAAACAAGGCAAGGATGTCAATTGTCACCACCTCTATTCAACATTACATTGGCCATCATTGTATATGAAATGAGTAAAGAATGATTAGTGAAGTCTGTGACTTACTCTTGCATTGCAGCTCCAACTGGTTCATAGTAAGTACCTAAAAGTCATAGAATGTTCTAGACACAGAAGATCATGAAGTCCAATGCACTCCTCCTATATATAGGGAATCTAGGATGTGCCTCGCTGGCCCAAGGAAATATAGGTCACGCATGTTAGGAAGATACTGATTTTCAACATATTTTAATGTTCTTTTCTTTTTGCATTAGTGTCAGTGCGACCTTCTCCTCCTCCACCCCCATTTTCTCAGGGGCACCCACTCGCCTTAAGAGGATAAAAATTATTAAAGCAGAAACACACACAAAAAGAGGAGTCATTCAACTCTTGCATACAAAGTAGAATTTTTGAGTCTGCAACAACAAAATTATCTTAGAAGCCAGGCTTCACAGAAAAAGAAAGTAGTTTTAAAAATTCCTTTAGATATCATTAACATATAATGAACTAGGCCTGACAGATTAGGTCACAGTTTCTTCCTGTGTGGAGACAAGATTGATTCTGTCATTAAGACTGCACTGTGAGGCCGAGTGCTCCCAGGAAGATGAATGGTGATCCGTGATATACTTAAAAGTACAGTTCATGACAGAAAGGAAGATGAGATGAAAACCTGCCTTTACGTCCTGGTGAAGTGTGTGTGGGGATCGGAGGGAAGAAGGAGACAGTGAGAGATGAATTAGCTTCTGCTGCAGGATAAGCCACCTCAAAACTGACTGTCTTCAAACAACAGTGATTTATTTAGTGCATAAATCTGTATGCCATCTAACGTGGTAGAGCTCAGGTAGGTAGTTCTAGTCTTGGCTGGGTTCACTTTTAAGTCTGTGATCAGTTGTAGGTTGACTGGCTGGCCTAGGAGGGCCTCAGAGGGACCAGCTTGTCTCTATTCATATGTGGTGGCAGTGTTCCAATAAAAAGGACTGAGGCACGCAAGACCTTTTGCAGCTTACAGTCAGAAATGACATGGCACTATGTCTGCTGCCTTTTTATTTTTGAAGGCAGTGTCACTGGCCCTCATATGTGGGACCGAACCGGGGCCGCTGGCTTCCCAGGCCAGCGCTTAACCGTCGCGCCACTCGGCCAGCCCAGTCTGTTGCTTTTTATTGGTCAAAGCAATTCACAAGGCGAGCCCAGATCCACGGGGTAAAGAAGGACACCCTCACATCTTGATGGAAGTTATTCAAAGTCACACTGCCAAGAAGCATGAAGGAGAAAAATAGCAGCCATTTTCGTAAATAATTCTCCACACAGTTCCTGATCCCATCTCTACCCAGTACCTCTTTCTTCTGCTGTTGGAGGATACTGTTAAGTGGAATGAAAGGAAATGGAAACCACAGGCCTTGCTCTGATTCATATTTGGGTTTCTAGGAGGAGATACCAGCACAGATTTGGGGAGAGGAAGAGGCCATACGATTGGCAGCATGAGCTGCTGAGTCAGGGCGAAGTTCTGAGTCCAACGCCCTGAGTTCTCCCTCGTGTTCTTGGTGGCAGTAGAGGAAGGAATCAAGACTCCCACTCTGCCCTGTGGAGAGATACAAAGACCTGATGGTGCCGGACTGTCCCTTCCCAGACAGGTCGGGGTGAAAATGAATCTGTGCCAAAGACTGCATACCTGCAGTGATCACCTAGGCCAGGAATCAGATGAGCGTCACAAGCAGACCTCAGGGTGATACCATCACCAGGAAGAGTCCAGGCGGGCGGAGTCAGCAGAGAGGATCATGGTACCAAACTGAGACAAGACAAACCATGAGTCCGTAGGCTGCAGACTTCAGCAGCTAATTCCAACAGGTGAAGCAGTCACCAGTAGACTTGGGGACACTCCATCATCTCTGAGGGGCTACAGTCTGAATGTGATCCCCCAAAATTCCTATGTTGACATTCTACCCTGCAAGGTGATGGTATTAGGAGCTGGGACCTTTGGAGAGGAGATTAGGTCATAAGGGAGGAGCCCTCATGACTGAGATTAGTGCCCTTAGAAAAGAGGCCCAAGAAAGCTCCTCTTCCACTGGTGGTGTTTTAAACCAACATTGTGGTAGGTGGTAGTTTGTTACAGCAGTGACGGGAAACGATTACAGCCTTTTCCTTAGCTAGGAGAAAGGCTGGAGATCACCTTCTCCCCAAATATATATACTTCTCTCTAGGTCAGGTCAAGGCTCACCACTCCAATAGTGCTTTCCTCTTCCTCCACCCCTGCTCCCCAATCCCCTTTCCTTTTATCTTCTGCAGGGAACAGAGAGGGAGAGGGTGTGTACTGATCCAGTGCTCGGGGTAGCAGGGTGTGTCTTGCTACATCTTGGTAGGCCCTGGAGAAGATGTCTGGTCCTCATTCTTTGCAGGTCTTTTCTTGATGCAGTTACTTCCAGTTCTCAAGCCTCTCTTTGGTCCTACTTCTAATACTGAAGTAACAGGGTTAAGTCCAACATGCTGTCAGATTTGCAGAACTCAGTGGTAAGGGGGCACATTAGAAATTTTGACTATATACCACATTTGTAATCTATACAGTTTGGGGCACAGATTCAAAGCAGCTCCTTCTTGACATTAGTAATTTATTTTTATAATTTAGTGATGAATCTGTGTGCATAGTTTATCAAGTCTGATACTAGTATGAGGCTGATCATTTAAAACAGAAGTACCTTACTCATTTCCCAAGAAGAGTCATCTAATATCCAGGCTGCTGGGTAAATACCTCAGAGCTGGGCTGGGTGTCTGGCTCTTTTGTAAGTCAGGTCTTCATTTATTACCCTGTTTTCAGCCCAGGAATCCACTGGCCCCTCACCTTCCCTTTCCAGAAGAATCACCTAACTCAGTGTCTGTGGTGTGAATCTGGGAATATGATTACTCAATCAACCCCACTCTGTTTTTCAGCTTCACTCCATGTCCTGAATTTCATTTGGAAGATTCTACTCCTTCAATCACTGTGCCTTTGAGGATTCTATAGCATGAATCAGAATGCCAATTATTGTCATTCCCTCTTTCCCCAACAGACAGTTTGATTTCAGCATCTCTGCTCTGCTAAATCAGTTATGACTCATCCATCTATTTTTCAACCTTCAAAATTCTGTTGACAATCTGGCCTGCTGTCATTTCTGCTCCCGCGCTCTTATCTTTGTACAAAGGCACAGAATTGTATACCTTCTATGCTTTTCCGATTATCAAAGGAGGTTCTGGGATGGAGCAGAGACACGTGTACATGATCCATCTGCTGTATGCATCTACAAATCTCCTTCCTTTGTTTCTTAAAACCTCAGATCATGCCTGACTATTACCTGCACGAAACAGTGCAAACATAACAATTCTACTTCTTTGGATAAAAACAAGCCAGGTCTCCCACGTTGAGCTCCTTTAAAAAAAATGCCCATAATTTAATTCAATTTGATAAAACTATGAAGCTTGTGTGCTTCCAGTAGCAATTTAGATAAAGTGGTAAACGTGCCTACCATTGGGTTCAGTTTGTAGCAGCTGGTTGCCATGATCACAGGCTCTATGAGAATGGAGGAAAAAAATAATGAAATACTGTACCCTTCTCCTCAGCACCAGATATTTATAGTATTTAAATATTCACAGGTATAGCAGGTTTACTGAGTTTTCAGAAATATCAAAGGAGGCCTGCTTCCAAAGGGCATACCTTTGCTAGTGGCAGTTAAAAGGACACAAATTAATCAACTTCTTGATTTTGACAAGCAGTCACTAGAAGAAAACTAAAATATAATTTCCCAAGACTTGACTTTAGTTTCTTTCAGAGATCATTTATTTCCACACGAAAAAGATGGATTTCATTTTTTGTATTAGTTATAGATTGTCATTTGGGGAATGATAAGGGTCCTAAGATCTTTTTCCTGCTCATTTACACTCAATATTAATGACTATTAATATCAAAGATAGATTTATTTTATGTCACCATGGATGATGACCAGTTTGGGGTAGCCAAGACTTTCTTTTTTTTTTTTTTTCATTTTATTTTGATAAAACATTTAAATGAGATTTACGCCCTTAGCAGATTTTTAAGTGTACACTGTAATATTCTTAACTGTGGGAACAGTATTGTACAGTGGATATCTAGAACTTACTCATCTTACATTACTGAGACAGTATACCTCATGACTAGCAACTTCCCAGTTTTGTTTAAATGACTTATCAGTCACTAGCCAGCCAACAGGGTCTTAGCCTATTCTCCTGCCTTTGTATCAAGGCATAAAATTATATACCTTATATCTTTGCTGTTACTGACGGGGTGGGAGGGAGCAGGAGAGAGGGGGTGGGGTTGGAATGGAGCAGAGACAAACATTCATGATAGGTCTGTCCTGTATAACTTTTCTCCCCATTTTAATTTTTCTCCAAAGATCCTTCCTCTCTGTACTTTGACTTGAAGAACCTAGAAAATTCTTATGTGATACTTTATTAGAAAAATGTAGTAAAGTGTTTATTGGGGTGACAATGGTTAGTAACATTCCATACATAGGCTTCAGGTGTATAATTCTGTAATATATCATGTACGTATCACATTGTGTGTTCACCCCAATAAATTTTAATTAAAAAAAAATTGTAAAGAAAAATGTAGTAAAGTGTAAATCAGAGCACTCAAAAAAGAATGACTCTCAGGGTCTTAGACAGGTATACGTAAGGAAAATGTGATTCTCCAGCTAGATTAGTTTTTGCGTCTGTTTTCAATTGGGGAAACTTGTGAGGAGATAATAAATTAGAGACCAAATTTGTGGTTGATTGAAGTGTCTCTGCTGCTTCTGAGATGACTACAGTAACATAAATCTGAATAAGCATTCCAATATGTATCCCAGGCAAAAGTGATATAATACAGTTATAATACTGAAGTCAGAAAAAAACATCATTGTTACTTTAGAGCCTGTTGGTCTCTAGATGAAGTGGATATATGAGCTCCCTCTGGTGGCGAATTTAACAATAGTAATAATAATTGAACAAATGCTATTATTGACTCCAAAGGCCATGGAATTGAAAGGATCTCTGAATTGTCAGCATTTGTGCCTTTCCAAATTACTATTTCTATTCTTTCCCAGACTCTGGGCTAGGGAAATAGATCAACATAGAATATTTATTCATTCATTTTACTATAGATACCTGGCACTTAAAATAAAAAGCAGGCTCAGCAATCCAGTGATACTATTTTGTCATCTAGAACCTCTCTGACAATTTGTAGAACCATCCATTTATTCATTCACTCACTCAATAAGTGGTTCTAATGGAGAAACATTGGGGTTCTTTTGGGATGGGGCTTCGGTGCAGGGGAACTGATCTTTACTCTGCCATCACCACAGCTCACTGGCCTCACATACATTACAGGGTCTTGTAGGTGGCTGGAGACAGGATTTACTGCCATCAACATCTCTTCTATTATTTTCAGCCAACAGGGTCTTAGCCTATTCTCTTGCCTTTATATCACAGCATAAAATCATATACCTTATATCTTTACTCTTACTGACCGGGGTGGGGAGGGCGTGGAATGGAGCAAAGATAAACATTCATGATAGGTCTGTTCTGTATAACTTTTCTCCCCATTTTAATTGAAAATGTATTTTTATACAGTATCGCAAGGTGGCTTAGGCCTGATATTAATACATGTATTGTATTTGGTTTTGAAAAGCATGACATTGAAACATGTGATATGGGTAGCCTTAAAAATTAATGGTCTATGGTATATGCTCCCCTCAGCACCAGCTTTCCGTTTTTAGTTCCACATGTAGAGCCTTGAATGCAGGTTCAGTCATTCAGTCTCCATATGTGTAGAAAGCATTAGAATGAGGCTCTAAATTCACAATTGCTCAAAAATCAATCATTTGTGAAACTGGTGAAATTGGCCCATTGGTGAAATTACTAAATATACCCTATAAATGTAATTATTAAAATGATAAAAAAATTTTTAGGATCTCATTGAAAGGAAAAGAGCAAAAATCTTAAAGCTGCAACATTTTTCTGAAAACAAAATGTCATTGAGAAGCATATATTATTACCTTGCAGGGTGATTGTGTTCTCATGGTAAGAACTCAATAAACGTTTGTGATTGTTTTCAGATTCGAGCAGCACTACCTTGATGTTTCCCTTTCTCAAAATGACATTCTTTATGTTACAATGTGATCCTGTCAATATAAGTCAAACAACAACAACAAAATCTGCTGTTTGGGTTTTTTTTGGTATTATTTTGGGAAGACTTCAAGTTCATAGATTCCATAAAACTACGACAGGCACATATAGAATCTTATTCTTTCAGAACTATAAAAAGAAAAGAAAGTGGTTTTGATGAGAATCAAAATGTGGGCTTCCCTTTATCTTCCCCCTTTCAAAGTAATGAAAAGATTGAGAAGTATATAATTTAAAAAAATCATATTCCAAATCATATATATCAGAAATGTAAACATTCAGGGCTTGAAGCTGAATTCAATGATTTCAAGAGCTGGCTGTGCAACAAAATAATCTGGGGGAGTTTATTAGAATTATATAATCCTGTGGGCACTCCCTGGAGATTTTAATTCAACAAGTTAAGGTGTGGCCAACATATCTCTGCTCTTGACAAGTGCCCGTCAATGATTCTGAAGCAGGGAGTCCATTGGGCAATATTCAAGAACCATCTCTCTATAAGGCTAACCCTCCCCAACTCAACTTCACCTCCAAATAACAATGACAATAAATGTACTGTTATTGCCCCTTTGTCAAAAAGCCCTTCCTTGACCATCCTAATTGAGGAGCACTCCCCCATCACTCTCCTGCGTGTCTATCAGGAGAGGCTTGGCTATGCTGTGTGACAATCAGTTCCAATTTTTATTGACTTTGACAACAAAAGTTATTATTTTTCTATTCACATAAACTTTTCAGGTAAGGAAGGCCTGGGCAACTTTTCAGCTAAACCACCTTCTATATAGTGGCTCAGCATTCTAGTCTCCTTCTATCTCATGACACCTCCATGTCAGCAGGTGCTGTCCTGATTGCCACATCAAAGGGAGAAAGAGTTGGGAAGCCAAATTTTCGCATTCATTCAGTGTGGCAGTCACATCACTATTTTACTTACACTGTATCAGCCAGAATTAGTCAAATGGCCATACAGGACTTCAAGAGGGTGGAGAAGTATAACTTACGTATCTCAGAAGTACAAAAGAATCAGATATTTTTTTGCAAAGTTTAGCATATGATTCTTAATTTTTGCCCATTGTACTCACACCTTGCAATAATGTCATGTATCTATTTGCTTATTTTGTTCTTCCCTGTTTCCTCTAGGGCAAAATCTTTGAGGTCAGGATCTTTGTTTTACCACCAATGACTGTTACTCTGCCTGGTATATATTAAACACTCAAAAAATTGTTGCATGAACGAACAGGTAAAGACAGAGGGCTGTCTAGTAGGATTTAGACAGTGAGTCATTTAAATTAGGTTAGTAGATTTTAAAAAATCACACAGTAACTGTTTATTCCTTTAGCCTGGGAGAATTAGATGATTAAGCATTTATTGGGTACCTGTATTTTCTAAGTCTTGCAAAACTGACTGCACCAATATAATCACATCTCAAGTTTACAGTATCTGCTGGTAAATAAGATAAGAAAATACTAGATTCTTTTCATCTAATGATAAACTGGAAGTGACTTTCTGTTTCATGACATCTCCATTTTTTTTTTCAAGACCATTTATAGGACTGTCTTCTTAATAGCGACCTCCCCAAAAGAACTTAAAATACGATTCAAATTATACACAAGCTCTTAGGAACATATCTACAAAATCAAACACGGCTGTAGTACTGTCTTAGTTCTATAGAGAGTCTCAACAGGAGTACAGAGATTCAGTCACAGATTTTTAGGAGCCATTTTGGTTCTTAGGTGTATTTTATCTCATTTCTAATCTCCCTCTAGTTTCCAAACAATAAATTAAATTAAATTAAATTAAAAAGTCCATTGATATTGGTAGTGAATACTACAACCATCAATTTGAAAGTAACAACTGAAACATTTTAAATATAATTTTGAATAGGACAGAAGGGATCTTTGAATTGCAAATTGTGAGTTAAAATAATATTTCTAAGTTTTTTTCTTTTCCTTTTTCAGCTTTATTGCGGCATAATTGACAAAATTGTAAGCTATTAAGTGTACAATTTGGTTATTTGACATACATTTACACTGTGAAAGGATTCCCCCATGATATTAACACACCCACCACCTCACATACTCATCTTTGTGTGTGAGAGAGAACATTTAAGCTCTACTCTATTTGTTTTTATTTTTTTGACACAAAAAGGTGTCTGAAAGGATATAGACTAAATGGCTCATTAGCTCACTACTTCTGTACAGTGTATGCACTTGGTTAAAAATTCAAAGGCATGGGAAGGCACACAACAAAGAGACAGCCTCCCATCTCTTTGCCTTCAGTCTTATTTTTCTAAAGGAACTTCTATTATAGCCTCCTGATCCATTTCAGGATCAACAGACAAAATTGCATGCATCTTTCAGAATGTTGCTGTGTAAAAATTTATATAAAAGTGTTCAAACTATACAAAGTGTCTTTTCATTTTGCTCTTTTCCCTAGCTCTTAGGAATATTTTCAAAACACCACCCAATTTTTTTGACAGTTGCATAGTATTTTTCCATTTGGTTGCACTCTTAACTTATTTTCCTAGTTCCATACTGATGGAATTGCTAATACTATAAATAATGTTGCATTGGATATTCCTTTTTTTTAAAGATTTTATTGGGGAATTGGGGAGGGGAACAGCATTGGGGAACCGGGGAAGGGGAACAGACAAGTTGCAGTCCTTTTGTTCTTCAGTCTAGTTGTGAATTGCTTCACTGGCCCATGTTGGTATTATCATTGCGCTCTTCCCAGGTGAGGCAGATCGGTCGCCGGCCTCTAGATGGCCACTCACAGCGGCTCTTGGCAGCTCACACTGGCTGCCAGCCACTCACACTGACTGCTGGTCACTCACTGTAGCCTATGGCAGCCCACTGCAGCAGGGGCCGCAGCTATGCCATCACCGGAACTCACAGCAGCCCAGCTCCAGGTGGAGCTGTTGTTCACCATCTTAGCTGTAGAGGGCAGTGTCACTGGCCCTCATATGTGGGATCTGAACCGGGGCCTCTGGCATCCGAAGCCAGCTCTTAACTGATGCGCCACTTGGCCGGCCCGCATTGTATATTCTTGTATATATATTTTTTGAAAAGATTTTTAGGCATATGCAATGATAAATAGAAATTTCTGGGTCAAAGAATGTAAGAATTCAGTTATTAAAATGTTATCAAATTCTTCTCCAAAGTAGCTATACTAATTTATTCTCATAGCATCAGCTTTTTATTACCAATTTTGTTATGTTAGAAATTAAACTAATAGTAATGGAGAAATAATGAAATGCCTAGTTAATTTGGAATCACAAGTCCAGAACATTTTGTTTATAGCAGATTTCACCAGAAGTTTTAATAAGAAAAGCCACTTTAGAGTATTTGTTTAGAATTTAGCTAGTATAGTGTATATAGTGCTGAATGGTCTCTTATTATAATAAGGTATATGATTGTCTTTGTTACTCAAAGATACAAAGTTTTAAATATGAAAAGAGGATATTTTTAACTTTTCAATAATATTCTTTACATTAACTTAACTGAAAATATATTTTGGAAATGATAAACACAATTCCAAATATAATGTTTTTCTTCTTTGCATTTTACATTTGATATCAAAATATTCCTATTCAAACTAAAAATGTATTTACTGTGATTTTTAATTTTTATTTATTTATTTTTTATTTTTTTTGAGGGCAGTATCACTGGCCCTCATATGTGGGACCCGAACCGGGGCCGCTGGTGTCCCAAGCCAGCGCCCAACCACCGCGCCACTCGGCCAGCCCTTTACTGTGATTTTTAACTACATTATGCCATATTTATTATGGGAAACTTTGTTTTAGTAGAAAAAAGTTTACTTAATTTTCACGAAATAAATTTTTATAGGGCATACCAATTTAAGTTCATTTACATTTGCTGTTTCTCTGAAAAAAGTAAAACACATATTACTGTTGTGTATATATTTTATTTTTGTTAAAATAAAACACTGCTATAAACTGCCTAATCACTATATTAACTAAATCAACTATCAAGGTTCACAAGTGAAATGGAACCAAGTTTTATTTGAATCAACTTATATAATTTTTGTTCACAAATGCCAATATTACCTAACTAGTATACTTACTCACCACTATACATATTAGATAGAGACCAGGCCTGGAAAATAGAATGGCTATTTTAGAATTTATACAGTCAATACACAGAAGCTTATACTCACATATACCAGTCGATCAAAGTCATTAGGAAAAAAGAACCAACCTTATTTACCAGTTGCCTGAGAAACTCACTTCTATGGGCTTCATCTCTGAAACTGAAATATTAAAAAATATGTTGTCTAAGACATTCCTACATGCATCTACAGTATATACTCCCAAAGAGATTTACCAGCTGTATTAGTCTGCTAGGGCTGCCCTAACAAAACATTGCAGACTGGGTGGATTAAACAACATATATTTATTTTCTCACAGTTCTGGAGGTTCGAAGTCCAAGATCAAGGTGTTCACAGGTTTGATGTCTAGAGGTCTCTCTCCTCGCTATGTCCCCAAATGACCTTTTTTTTCTCTGTGTGGGAGCATATCCCTGGTATCTCCCTCTCTTTGTCCTGACCTCTTCTTCTTATAAGAACACCAGTCAGATTGGATTAGAACCCACCCATCTAACCTCATTTAACCTGAATTTACTCTTTAAAGACCCCATCTCCAAATACAGTCACATTCTAAGAAGCTGAGGGTAAGGGCTTCAACATGAGAATTCTGGGGGAATACAATTACGTCCATAATACCAACCTACCTCAAAATAATCTATAGTGTTAGCAATAATCTGAGAAAAGAAATTTGCCTAGATGAGAGATTTAACTAATGTCAATGAGCAAGAGTGAGCTAGTGTGTGGATAGGACAGGTGTCACTCATACTTGTTCTTAGTGTAGAGTATAGAGCTATACAGTACACCATACTTTCAACAGTGTCTGAAAACCCAGGCTCTGGAGCCAGAATTATGAGTCTCAGTCTGTTTCACTGTCTATTAACTGTGGTCTTATGCAAAATACCAAATAAACTCTTTCTGCCTCAGTGTCCCCACCTAAATTTGTAATAAAAATAGTGCCCCTCATAGCTCATAAGGATTGTGCAGGGTTAAATTAATTTATCCACATAAAATGCTTAAAAGAATATCTGGCACATGGTCTGAGTTTTAAGCGTTTGCTAATTTTTGTTGTTGTTGCTAAGAATAATTAGTTTATATTGGCTACTTGAAAACTTTCTAGATATCAAACAGTGAATTATGTGGAAAATAATGAGCAGGGATGTTGAAGACCAAGGTGGTACATGTAAGACAGTTTTTGCATTTATTGGGAAGAAGGTGGTATTTTGAGGGTGAAATAGTGAAATCTTGAACCCAGAGAAGTCTGGTTTCATGCACTAGGATATTTTGACTAGGTCACTTTGACATGACATTTTGACAGCAATGATATTCTGATGTAATCATTTTCTCTTGACCACACAAAGCTCTGTTTCAGAATGTAGCTTCAAAATGTAAAAGCCCTGTTTTATTACCAAATAAAATGTGCAGAGCAGACATCTTGACTCCTCTGTGCTTATGAGCAGTATTTCCCCCCGGCAATCCCTTGAATGTGCATTTCAATGTTGCCTGTATGTTTTTCTTTCCAATTTATCTGATAATAAGTACTTTTGTGATTGGAATGAAACTAGAAGAATGTGTTAAAGATTCTTACCATGCTTTTCTCTCTGTTTTCTCACAGTGTACTTTGGAGCAGGACCATTGCTAAATGTATACAGAGGTTTCCCCTGTTTACCTGATACTTTTTAAAACAAGGTAATTCAAAGAAGTTGCAGTGGGGTTAGCTGTAGTCCAGTTCAAATGCAACAAAGCTCTGAACCAAAGATTAATTCTGGATCTAGCTATAAATCAGAACCAAAGACAGCTCTGATACTTTCATAGCAAACTGTGAATTATAAATTGGCACTAGCGAAATCATTAAATCACTACTCTGTCTCCAAAAAATATATAACAAAACACAGCTTCAGGAAATGTTACGTGTTAGAAATTGTAGAAAAGATTGATGGACAGAACTTATCTAATTCTTGACCTGTAGGGAAATTATATCATTCTCATGCATTATTACAGTCTACAAAGTGAATTGTATATACATAGGATGGCATTTTTGGAGTTGTGCACTGCAGTTAGTCCTAATGCAAGATTTCTACACAATGGTTTTATCACTAGATATTTGAAATGTGTCTGCAGACTCTCGCCTTCTACATTCAAGTTCACTCTCTCTTCTTAGTGCTGGTTTGGGATGGGCAAATCTGAGAAGCAATATATATAGGAAAACTGCAAGCCTCTAGTTTAAGGTGATGGTCATCCTTCATGTGCCAAGGTTTCTCTTTTATGTGTATAAGTAAATGGGAATTTTTGAAAACATTAAGAAAAGAATGCTAGGCCAACATTACTTAATAGCCTATTTTAAACATCCTTTGATTCCAAGGAAGGTTTTATGGCCAAGTTCATCCACGATGTCTTCAGAAACTGAAACACACCTCAGGGCATTTGTTTCTGCTTTGGAGAGCAAACAAAAAGCTATAAAGCTATAAAGCTATAAAGCTATAAAGCTATAAAGGAAGGAAGGAAGGAAGGAAGGAAGGAAGGAAGGAAGGAAGGAAGGAAGGAAGGAAGGAAGGAAGGTTGATTGTCACAGGTGCTGAAAATGGCGCAGCCTTGCTCTCACTTGGGGCCCACAGAGCGCAGGTGATTCCTGCGATTCACAACCTGCACGGCCTCAGAGGACTTGGCTTGTTGCCTAAAGAGAGAGGCACCATCCTGCAACTAACTACAAATCAGCTCAGGTTCTCTTCTGACTTGTAAATTGTTAACAACCTAGGCACCTCCTGACCTAACTAACTGGACAGAAAAAAGTCCATCTAGAATGTCTCCCAGTTTCTTTCTGGAGTTGACTAAAGGGACCAGGGACCACAGTCTCATCTCTCTCTGCTTCTCCCTGCTGCCCTGCCACCCACACCACAGCGACTCCTTGCCATCTGATCCCTGTGCAAGCCTTGCCTGGAGGGGACCTCCCTCTGAGGGTCATTGTGCTGATTCTACCACTGTTGCCAAGTCACAGGGCTGGCCCTTTGCCATCGTCACATCACATCTAGGACCAAGTGTAACTTTTACCTAGACTTCCTGAAGGCCTGGGAGAGAGAGGGAATTGTGGGAAGAGATAGAGAGAAAAGGATAGAGATAAATGAGAGAGATGCATCCTGCACCCTTCTCCCCAACAAATAAGCATGAAAAAGGTTATCCATATATCTAGGTCATAAAAATATTAACACAAAAAATCCAATACTGCATGGACCCCATTCTCTCACCATGATAAAATACATTTAGAAATCTAAAATAAAAAGAAATGGAAAAAAATAGTTCTATACTTAAAAAGAAAACCCACACTTCTAAATAATTCATGAGTTAAAAACAAGAAATAACCATGAAAATTATAAATTATGTAGCACTAAATTAATAACATAAAAACCAGCATATATCAAAAGATAGGAAATGAATAATTAGCCCCGAAACCCTGGACAATCTGAATGGATAAGTGGCAAGTAAAACAAAACTCCTGCCTCATTAGAGAAAGGTACCAAATAGTTAGGGATTTTTATGTATAAGTTTTACCAAACCCATTGGTAAATAATAATTCCTATTTTATACGAGTTATTTCTGACATTTTCAAAGGTCATACAGTGCCTTCTTCTTATTTCTTATTTGAGCCTTTCTATGAACTTGTTTTAAAGAAGCCACAATTTATTTAGTGGTTTCACAGAGAACTATTTACTGAAATTTTTTAATCATTTCAAATAATACCGATGTGTATCTTATTAGTCTGTTTTGCTTATCATTTCTTTTCTCCTTTTTTCCTTGAAATATATATTTTTTGCTTAAGTCCTGAGTTTTTTGTTTTGTTTCATTAGCTTGGACTTCCATCCATTGCTCTGTTGTCTTTGAACATTTTCTCATCAACCTTCTTCATCAGGGAGTTTAATTCTACTCAGGGCAGGTAATCTTCATAGCCTAGATTCCAGTCTGATGTGTGAACAGCCTTGATCAGCCTTGACCCACAGTTTCCCCACTGTCTCGCCACACCATCAGCCTTCTTCTTGAAATGATGCCATGCCTTCATCCCTCTTCGTGCAGCCCCACTTCTCCTGCCCCTCTAAGATGTCAGTAGCATTCAGGGAAGTTCTCACAGCTGCCCCTGACCCCTGATGAAGTCAGGTCCTCTGCTCCAAATCTGTGATGGCAGGTGGCATGCTCCCTTACTGTCTGTCTTCATTTGTGTGGTTTGGGGTTATGAGTGTTTTCTATGTTTAATGAAGAAGAGTGTTTTTGTTTTCTGTTCCACTGTCTGCTTTTGGCTGGATTCAGAGAGGAGAGGTGAGAGGAGATGTCCTTACACCCCCATCGAAAGCAGGGAGACACGATCATTGTTTTAGCAGCCTAGGACTGTAAGGAATACAGATCTTATAGTTCACAGATGCACAACCAAGGAATTTGTCACAGCGAGTTGGTCCCAGGAATTTCACCATTTATTTAGTTTAAGAGCCTAATTTAAGAAATAAGTAGAATAGAATGTGTTAGGGCTGAATGTGTATTACTATTCTTTCTTTAAAGTGATTTTAGAGCCACATCAAAATGTTCTTGTAGCTGAGTCAAAACACCCTCATGACAATGTCCTTGACATTAAAACACAGAAGCATCAAAGAGGCATGTGCCTGCTAATAAATGTTTGAAAAGAACATTGACCACAACTCTGCTTTGCTTCACCAAGCCACGAGGTTCATCCTCAATCGTTACAAAAGACACTTAGAGCCACATCTCCCTTTCCGGCTGCACATCGGCCGATGAGCGCCTTGGAGACCATTGTACAGAGTGAGTGAGAGACAGGATTAATTAAGGCTGACCTGCAAGTGATGATTAGCCACAAACTTGGAAATCAGGATTACCGGCGAAGAGTGGGCTAGTTTTACACATGAGTGATATGGCCCATTTACTTTAAAGAGTCCCTGAATCAAAATATCTCCTTTACTGGACTCCCTCTTATGTCTGGAATCCCCATACTAGTCTTTTTTTTAAATGACAGTCATCTAAAGTGTTCTTTGAATAGAATAAAAAGCAAGATACATAGAGAAAGAGAGAAGAGTATGGCCCTTGGAGTCAGACAGCTGAGTTCAAATCCTGACTCTGCTGTTTGCTAATTGTGGCAAGATACCTAACCTCTTTTCTCAATTTCCCCAGCTGTATAGGGTAGCAACAATACTAGCCATCTTATAGGGTTGTCAAAAGGAATAAGTAGAATAATATAATGAAAATATCTAGCAATAGGTAGGAGCCCAGGAAACAGCGGTTTTAGAACTCAAAAGATCTGGTACAGCACACCAGAAACAGAGAGATCTGGTATAGCTTACATACAACATGTAATCTATAAAATACATGTTACTTTTCCTGTCTGACTTATTTTGCTTAGCATAATAATCTCAAGATCCATCCATATTGTCGCAAATGGAACTATTTCATCTTTTCTTACGGCAGAATAGTATTCCATTGTGTATGGGGGGTGGTAGATGAGGGTAAATGAGATAAATTATATGGTGATGGAGGGAGAACTGACTCTGGATGGTGAACACACAATGTGATATATAGATGATGTATTACAGAATTGTACACTTGAAACCTATGCAAATTTAATAACATTGTCACCCCAATAAACTTTAATTTTAAAAAAATACATGTTACCTTCCTAGTTTACCAGCTCTTTTGAGAAAGGTGTCAGGAAAGCTGGAATAAAAACCCAAGTTTTGAAGAAGGGAGAGTAAAAACTAGCATGAGACACTTTCAACTCATAGAAATATCTTCCTCCAGTGAGACCCAGGGTGTTATAAAACTTAACCCCCAGGGCAAAGCAGTGGAATATTAGGGATTGACCTAGAAATGAACTGGAATGCTTTTGGGAATGTATCTGAAGGAAATTATTCTGAAACTAAAGGTAAGGGAATAAGGCAGAGGTGTTAAATAACACAAGTAATAAGAATTCAAGTCTTGTTGTGGGCAACAGAGAACCCAATGAATTAGTTTTGGATGATAGTGCAAGGAACAAGCTGTTGATTGCAAAGTGCTTCCCTGGGGTTTGGCACTTCTAGACTTTTCTCTGTCTTCCAAGTTTCACCCAGGGGAACAGGTAGGATATATAGGGAAACCATTCTGAGATAGAATCATCTCTTATGAATGGCTCAGGAGTGAATACAATGTACTCCAGAAAGACGTATCCATTTCAGATAAACTACCACCCCCACGGCCCTTAGTATACTGGCAAACTGGCAGCCACATTCTGCTTTCCCTGTGAATATCCAGAGAGTCACATTTCCTGACATTGCTTGAAAACAAATGCATATTTACAACACCTACCAATATACATATGATATATATTTACATGATAATTCTGGCCATAAAATACGTGGTTTAGAAATGTGATTCTACATTCATAATTCTTTTACAGTGTACACTTTTTTCCCTATGATTTAGGAGTCTGGCCATATCCTAGGCCTGAAAAATAATTTTAGTCAAATCACTTCTCTTCTATGGTTGTCCTTTTATTCATCTTGAAAGTAAAGTGTTCTAATGTCATGATTCCCTACCTTCCACTTCTGCACCCTGCAAGGCTGAACTTTATAGATAGTTATGCACGTTCACTCTGGTTAGTCATGAAAATATATAAACACAATCACATACTTGCATAGTTAAGAGCATATGCCTTCATGTTGCTATAGTAATACCAAGGACATATCTGTACCAAGGTCCACAAACACAATTATGTTAGTAAAACACTTTGACATGGGACACATTACTTTGAATACATTGAGTTGACATCTGAAGGTCCTTTGAGCAAAAGTACTTTAAAAAAAAAAAAAAGATGTTTCATTTCTATCAGAAGAACACAACCTCCTCCAATTGTTCCCCAGAAAAGGTGGGAAATGATTCAAAATTTCAAATTTTCATCACATTGTGGCAAAGATGAAATAGATTGTACATATTTTTGCCTTTACCTAGAAGAATTTCTTTTTAAGTAGGGGAACCAAAAGATCGAAATTATGAAGTTTGAAATGAGGTTTTCAGAGAAATTACCTTTCATCATAATTACTTTCTTCCAATAGAAGTTTCTTTTGCCAGATACATATTCATTCCTCTGAAATACTTACATAAATATTGCTAAGAACATGAAGTTCCAGGCATATTTAATAGAACTAGGGCAATGACTATCACTTCTTAGGTATTTGGCAAATATCCCCTTTCCTTAGACCATTTGATCTTCTTACTCATAGGTTACGTTTTTCAGGATAGAATTTTGGGATTGCACTAGAAAAGAAAGCTAAGGACTTCAATGTCTGAATATATATTTAAGGTGGTTACCTAAGGATTAACATTTGCCCATGAAACTCTTTCTGAAAATTTAACATTAACAAGTTAGTAAAAGCAGTAATGTGAATGAACCTAATTAAAATTTAAAATGGAATTGATTTTTTATAACTGAAGATTTATTAAGCCATAGGCCATCATTCCAATCTTTACGGCAGAGCCTTTTACAGTAGAAATATGAGAGATGAGGATAAATGTGCATTGTCAGAAAATAAACTAAAAACAATAGGCTTTATTTTTTAAAATAAATATCTGTGTTTTACTTCTTTGTTCTAAAAAAGCATGATGAATTAAAAATAAATTTAATAGGGGTAACTGGTTAGCGCAGTTGGTTAGAGAGTGGTGCTGATAACACCAAGGTTGCTGGTTCAATCCCCGCATGGGCCACTGTGAGCTGCGCCCTCCTTAAAAGAGTCAACTATGCCACTGTAGCATGAAAGCAATATATAACCAATGACCATAGCTGTTCCCCACTAAAATTTAATGAATAAATAAATAAATAAATTTAACAAATTGAAGGCTTTCATTAATTGATTGGTTTTTAGTTAACTGATGTTTTACTATATCTTAATAGCAAAATATTCATTTTATTGGTAGGCATGGCAAAAAACAGTAGAGAATGATAATTAAATCTAAGATAAATTTGTTTTCAGTCATCAAAAATACTTATTAAGAACTGACTGTAGTTTCTCAAAAAAAGGAATCAACTTTGATATAAAAAGAATAATGTTTATTCAGTTTTCATATTGTTATTGACTGACTTTTATGTCTATGGTAGCACTTCATGTAAATACAAAATGAGAATTAACCAGGGCTCATAAAGTGTTTGAATAGTATTTATAGATACTCACATGGGACTTTAAGGCAATGGCAAAGTACATCTCTAAGTTAAACACACACAGATACACTCACAGAGGCAGGCCCCTAAAGAACTGAAGTATGGATGGCCCAATTAACTAATTATTTTTTTAAGAGAGTTACTTTTATTTTATTTATTTTATTTTTTTGAGGGCAGTGTCGCTGGCCCTCACATGTGGACCAAACTGGGGCCCCTGGCTTCCCAAGCCAGCAATTAACCACCTCGCCACTTGGCCGGCCCTACTTTTATTTTTTTTAAGATTAGAAATATTAGCTATTTTTTTTCTGTCAGAAGGACTTATTATTAACTGGAAACATTTTTAGCTATGGCTAAATAAATGTTGAAGAATACTGAAATACCACAGTGTACTGCAGTAAATAAGCTTTTAGCCCTCTTCATGTAAGCTATTTAGGAAAATAATAATGTATGAAATATAAATGGAAGTTTTATTAGAATTGAGAGTATCTTATTAAGGAGTCAGGGATGGCTTCATCAGTCAAGGTGTATTTAATCTTCTGGACTCAGCCATAGTCAAGGTAGATCTGAAAGTGGATATAGCAGCATCTCACCATATGTTACTTCTGCAATAATGTCTATTATCTGCACATAGGACATAAACTTGAACTAAAAAAATGCATTTTAAAAATCCTTAGGACAAAAAATTAAAATAAAACAAAAATCACAAAATCCTCTCAACGAAGCTTACTCGTTTTACTCTAAGAAAAGCATCTTAGAGCCTATTGTTTATTTTCAGTTTGAATGAAATTCCAACAATCTTTAAATTACATACCATAAGAAGTCCAGTGGTTAATTATAAATCACATAATATAGAGTGGGGTGAATAGTAACAACTAAATGATGATGATGGTGATGATGATGGCGGTTTTCCTGCTCTAAGTTGGTAAAGAGCTTAGAAAGCTGGTAATTTGTCCAAGGGCATTTAGTCAAATATTGAGAATCTACTCCATGGCCAATACTCTTCTGGGTGCTTGGGTTATATCAGTGAACAAAACAGACAAAAATCCTTGTCTTCATGGACCTTCCAATTTAGAGAAAACAGAGGATAAACAAGAATATAATAAATAAAATATATGGTATCTTAAAAGATAGAAAGTCACACAGAAATAGGAAGAAATAGAGCAAGTTAAGCGAGAAGGTCATGTGCATCAGGTGGGCCGTGATTTTAAATGGAATATTCAGGGTGGGTCTGAGGTGTAAAAGTGACATTTGGGCAGACCTGAAATTCATGAAGGAATTGGTCACATGAAGGTATGGAGGGAGAGATGCAGGCTGAGGGAACAGCCATGGCAAAGACCACAGACTGGAGTATACCTTTAATAGTCTAAAAAAACAAGGAAGCTTTAGCTGGAATAGATTGTGAGGAAGGTGGAAGAATGGCAGGAATGAGGTCAAAAAAGATAATAGACCATGTCAGGTGAAGCTTTCTAGGTCATTTTAGGAACTCTGGCCTTTACTCTGAGTGAAATCAGGAGCTTTGGAGGGTTTGGGGTGACCAAGGACATGATCCGAGTTACAATTTTAGGTCATTCTAGGCTGCTGGTTGAAAACAGACTTCAGGAGAGCCAAGAGTAAAATCAGGGAGACGAGTTTAAAGCTACTTCAGGAATCTACTTAGAAATGATCACGCTGGGGTCACAGAGGTGTTGAGTCACACAAGGCTCTATGTGAAGATGGAGTGAACCAAAATTTCTGGCAGACTGCACATGGAGTGTGAAGAAATGGAAGGAGTTAAGAAAGACAAAAGTACTTTGGAGAGTCAGCTGGAAGGACAGCGTTGTCTTCCAGAGAAATGGGCTTTCCCCACCTCAACTTTCAGGAAAGGGGGACCACTAAACATTTCTTAAGGGCGTAGCAAGCCATCTCCTGCAGGGACATGAAAAGGGAGAGAATATAGCAGTGTCTGGATTGGAGAGTGACAATCTAAGAAAGGTTCATTTCCCCAATATGGAGAAGACAGCAGGATTCCTTCAATTTCTGCTTAAGAACAAGGACCTCTGAGTCCCCCTGGTCATTATACAACTCCTAGAGAGGTAACCAGATCCCCAAAGGATGGTCTAGAGGAGTTGGGGTCCTACATGCTAATACAAAGACCGAAAAAAAGATGCTTCAGTCCGAAACTGGCACAGACACAACAAAGCCACCAACATTCTAAGAAGCATGTATATTTGACTGTATGTTAGAATTTATGTTTGCTTAGCCAAAAAAAATACTAATGAAAGAAATCAAAGAAGATCTAAATAATGGAGAGACATACAATGTTCACGAATTGGAAGACTCACCATAGTAAAATGTCAATTCTCTCCAAATAGGTTTAACACAATTTCTATCAAAATTCCAGAAACAAAGCATATACACACCATATAACTCCACAGTCACACTCTTAGGGGTTTATCGTAAAGAAACAAGAACTTAGGTTTACACACACACACAACACACACAAACGATACATAAATGTTCATATCAGCATTAAGCCAATAACTGGAAATCAGCCAAATGCTCTTCAAGGATGGATAAATAAATAAATTATGTACATCTATGAGTATGCAGTGAAATATTGCTCAGTAATAAAAATGAAAACCTGCTAATATACACAACACTTGGATGAAGCTCCAGGATAGTATATTAAGTGCAAGAAGCCAGTCCCAAAGAGTTATATATTGTATGATTCCATTTGTAAAGTGACAAAATTATAGTGATGGAAAAGAGATTAGTGATTGCCAAGATTAAGGTTGGGAAACACTTGGATTATTAAGGGGTGATGTAAGGGAGCTGTGTGTTTATGTGTGTGTGTGGGGTGGGGCATGGGGGTGATGGAATGGTTCTATATCCTTATAGTGTTGAAAATTATTTGAATCTATACATACAATAAACTTTATAGAACTAAATACCTTTTAAATAAAAGAGTGCATGCAAAAGATGGTGAAATAAATCTGTACCAATATAAATTTCCTAGTTTTAATAATATACTATGGTTATGGTTATATAAGATATTATCATTAGCGAAAGCTGGATGAAAGGTACATTGGAACTTTGTACTATTTTCACAATCTCTTGTGAATCTTAAAATATTTAAAAATAGAAGTGACCTTTTTAAAAGCTCATGAAGGTCAGGGGTATATGAGAACTCACTCTACTTTCTGGTCAATTTTTCTGTGAACCTAAAACTACTCTAAAAAAAAGTATATTTTTTAAAAGTAAAATACAGGTAACAGCTATATATGATGTCAGAGGGGTAGTAGATTGGGGGAGGAGGGTTTTCACTTTGTGAGGGTGTAAATGTCTGATGATTACATTGTTTCGTACACCTGAAACTAATTTAAAGAAAAACAAATATTAAATACAGATAAAATAAAGCTCCATCAACAATTTTTTTAAAAGTTCATGAAGGGACCCCTACCCCCAATGTTACAGCAATGTATTTGGCTTTTATACTGCTCCAAGAAAAAGCTTAAATTACACATGAATATATGTCACAGAAATAAGATTTCCTTTCAATGCCAACTCATTCACAACACCTGAGCATAAAACTCTTGACAATCTAGCAACTTTCTCATACTGGGATTTCATTTTCCAGAATACCTGCAGATCTACTTGGACATTAGTCTCCGCATGGGTTACAGACTCAGCGATGTGGATTCCCAAACTCAAGTCAGCCTTGAGAAAGGACACCTTTCAAATCCATTCAAGTGAAGCCCCCCAATTAGGTAGCTATTCACATAGCCTAGCATTAGTAGATCTTGGTTATTAGTGAGGCTGAGAAATCCAAACTTATATATATTTAGTCAAGGGTTCTTCATGATTTACAATAACTGGTGAGAAATGGCTACAATCATAAGATTGAAGACATAACACTAATGAGTGAAAGGCATCTTTTATAATAGTTTCTCAAGAACTTTTGCCCAAGTTTTTTAGGTCTCCATGCACCCTTGTGTATTACATGAACCTCAAGGCTACTGGTGTAAGAAACTGTTTTGTAAGTGTTCAGTTTGGCTTCTTTTCAGAAAATTTCTACTAGTTAACACAAGAGGTAATAAAAAAAACCTTTTGTCCAAGATCCGGCTATCTCAAGATATATTTACACCATCATAGGAGGCTATCCATTCATTTCCCAAGGAACCTGTCAAAGCATCTCTAACCTGGCTAGGAGAGTAAGTGAAATTCCACTTGGATCTAGTCAGTGAATCAATTTACTTGAAAGCTAGAATCATAACTTTGCTTGGGGAGAAAATATTGAAGAAATATTTAAGGACATTTATTATGTGAGGTGTCCTTGGACTCTTACACAGACCTAAGTTGCTATACAAATCATGCTGGTGCTGAAGCTTAATTTTAAAGAAAAACTTTGTGGGAGCTACTAGGAACAACACTCAGCAATTGTTCATAGTCAATCAATACTGTGCTAGGAAGATGGTCTTAAAAAGCTTAACCTTGCGCTTAAGCAATAATTGGTCCTATAAAAATGTCAGGGAATCCAAAATACATTCATAAAGCTATTATAAGGAAAATGAAATACACATTTTAAACTTGAGTAAATATATTCTCATGCATATTTAAGAAATGCATTTATTTGTAAACATTAAATAGTTTAATAAATGAAGGCAGCTGATTTGGGAGAATAAAACAAATGATATCATCTCTAGAATATCTGATTTTTGCTAGATTGTTTAAGATGCTATAAATTTTTTTGGGGGGCTACTTTATTTACATATAGTAAGTGATTCAAATAAATAACAATATGTTTGCTGCTACATAGTATGATTCAAAATTTCTTCAAATATTGCTCTCAAAGTTTCTCTACACACACAGCCTAGGCATTTCAATAGATACCAGTTTAACAATACTGCCAAAATCTTACAAGACATTTTCAGTGATTTATTTGAGACTCTCTGAATGTCAATTTTAAGATTGTATTTTTACTTAAAGAGTTTCTCAAACAATCCAGAAAGTCAACACCTGTAAAGTTATTGGGTCACTAAAAAGAAACATTTTCTTTCTTTATTTCTTCCTATCTATCTATCTATCTATCTATCTATCTATCTATCTATACAAAATAAAACAATCCTGAAGTTATTCAGGAAAAACATGACACATTACTTAGAGAGCAAAAAGCAACTGAATTAAGATTAAGGCCAAACTTTTCATCATAAATACAATAGAAGAGAAAATAATAAAATTGCAACTTAAAAAAACTGAGAAAAAGTCAACCCAGAATTCTACAGCTGAGAAGACCATCATTTACATATAAGAGTGACCTACTTAGTTCTCAGATCAAATCTGAGAGAATTTGTCACCAACACACCTGTACTGTAAGAAATAGTTGAGAAAATTATTCAACCTGTAAGACATGATATACCATATACCATATGGAAAATCAAATACACAGGAAATAATGAAAATCACACACAAAAAAGGTAATTAAGTGAGCTAATATAAAATTTTGGCATTTTACTCTCCTCTTAATTTCCTTAGAAGAAAAATGCCTATCCAAAACAAGCAGTAATACCGTAGGGAGTGATTTAAAAATGTATGTAAGAGTAAATATGATAGCACAATAACAGGAAAGAAGGGATAAGTGGAACTATATTATTATAAGATTCTCACATTAAGAAGTGGTAAGATTAACTGTGAAGGGTAGAGTGAAATATGAAGTAGAAAAATATTAATTCTAAGTATATTTTGTTAAATCAGAATGCATATTATAGAGCAACCGTTGAAAAAATATAACATATGAAGTGACCTTAAAAGCTAACAAAGGAAACAAATGAAATTTAAAAATTCATTCACCCAAATAAAAGTTAGAAAAGGATAACAGAGGAACAACAATAATAAATCAAAAAAAAAAGTTAGGACAAATGATAATATGGTAGGTTTAATTTCAATCTTATCAATAATTATATTAAATGTAATGGACTTTCAATTAAAGGGAAGATATTTTCTTACTGGATAAAAAACAAGACCCAAGTATATTAAACAACACAGATGCTATTTAAGTATAATAACACCAAAGAGTTAAAAGTACAGGGATGAAAGAAGATAGATTATACATACAATCAGCATTAGAAAGCAAGCAGATATGGCTATATTAATATAAACAAAGCCAACTTCAAGAAAAGTAATAGAACCAAGAGGGACATTTCATAATGATGAAAGGAAAAAATATAGCAATCTTAAATGACCATGCTCATACTGATGGAGATTCAAAATACATGAAGAAAAACTGATGAAAATAAAGGGAGAAATAAACAAATCCACAAATATAGTTGAAGATTTTAATAATTCCTCTCTAAGCAATTTTTTAAACAGGTAAAGGTACAAAAGTTATTAATACAAACTTTACCAACTTAAACTAATTGACATTTACAAAACACTATATCCACAACTTCAAAATAAACATATTTACAAGTGCATGTGGAATCTTCATAATATATGATGGGTCATAAAAATAAGTCTTTATATACATAATGAATTATTCTCTGCCTACAATGAATAAATTATTTCAAAATTTGTGGAATTTTCTAAAGCTATGCTTAGATGAAAATTTATAGCTTTAATTGATGATGCTGGAAAAGAACAGCTGTTCAAAAAAAAAATCCAAGGCCGGCCGAGTGGCGCGGTGGTTAAGCACTGGCTTGGGAAGCCAGCGGCCCCGGTTCGGGTCCTACATATGGGGGCCAGTGAACTGCCCTCAAAAAAAAAAAAAAAAAAAAAAATCCAAGCAATTTTACTTCATGAACCTAAAAATACAAATTAAACCCAAAGTACAAAGAAATACATACTAAATATAAGCAATAATCAATAAAAAAGGAACAGACAACACATAGCGGAAAATTAACCCAAACAAACATGGTTCTTTAAAAAGGACAATAAAATCAATCATTCCCTAGCAAAGTTGATAAGTCACGAATTCATAAGAAAAACTCTTGACAAAATAAAAAAGAGGAACTTTCTTAATTTGATAAAGGGCATATATGAAATATTTACAGCTAACATCATACTTAATAACACTATATTGAACACGTCCTTACTAAACTTGGCAAAAGGACAATAATATCTGCTTTATCATTTTCAGTAAACATGATATTGAAAGTCATAGAAAGTGCAATAAGGGAAGAAAATAAAATAGAAGACATAATATTTCTCAAAAAATAAGCAAAAATGTCTTTATTCACAAGCAACTAATTGTCTACATATAACATCCTAAGGAATTTAAAAAATCTTATTAGAGTTAATATGTAGATTTTACCGACTTAATAAGTATGATACAAAATTTATATAAAACATAAGATGTTTTAGGAAAAGAAAAATTAAATGACAGAACCGTTCTTTCTAAAATGGAATAAAAATTTAAATATTGAGAATAGATTTAATAAAAGATATGCCACTCTTCTACATTGCTGAGATAAATTAAAGAAAAATGAAATAAAAAGAGAGCTATCCCAAGTTCATATATTTGAACATTTAGTATTGCTAAGATGTCCCTTCACTCTAAATTGATCTACAGGTGCGCTCAATCCCAATTAATATCTCAGAAAATTTTACTGCAATATGGAAATGCAAAGGACTAAGCAAGCACAGCCAAAATAATTTTGAAAAAAAAATCAGTGATGGCACTTATCCTATATGATTCCAATACTGACTATAAAGCCTCAGTAGTGAAGGAAGTATGGTGCTGACATGAGGTTATACAATGTAATCAATGGAATGAAATGAACAGCCCAGAAACACACCCAAACATATATGACGAATTGATTTTGACAAGAGCGTCAAAGCAATTTAATAGAGAAAGAAAAATATCTTTAATAAATTGGGATACAATAAATGTATATTCATCAAGGAAAAAAAGAGCTTCAACCCGACCTCATACACAAAATTTAATTCAAGATGAATCATAGACTTAGAGATAAAAGCTAAACTATAAACCTCTGAAAAGAAAACAACAACAAAAAAATCTGCAACCTTGATCAAGACAGGTATAGATAAACAATAAATGTGCTAACCATAGAAACAAAGAAAATTTGTAAGTTGGACTTTGTCACAAGTAAAATTTCCTGCTAATCAAAAAACCATTGAGGAAATAGAAAGGCAAGACACAAATTAAAAGAAAACATTTGCAACACATATATCTCACAACAACTTTGTATCGAGAACCTACAAGAACTTTTACAAGTGAAAATTCTGTTTTCTGAACGGACTTTTCACAAAATAAATTATATAAATGGTTATTAAGGACATGAAAATATGCTCAGCATCACTAGCCATTAGAAAAACGTTATTATGACCACAGTAAGCAAATTACATACATCAGAACGGTTAAAACTTAAAAGACTAAGCTCATATGCTGGTGATGATGAGGAACATCTGGAAATCTTAACATATCTGGCAGAAGTTTAGAGGATAAAACTATTGTTGAATAACTGTAATCTATTTCTTAAAATGTTAAACCTAAGTTATTCTATGATCCAGAATTTCCACCTGTAGGTATTTACCCAAAAGAAATAAAATATATGTCCTCAAGAAGGTTTGTGCATTCATGTTAACCATAACTTTATTATTCCTCTAAACTGGGAGAAAACCCAAACGTCCCTCAACAGATGAATGGATAGATAAATTGCGATATATTCATATTATGGAATACCTTTCAGCAATAAAAATGAACAAACTGCTCATGTATGAAACAACATGGGTGAATTTCACAGACAATATGTCAAGCTAAAGAAATCAAACACTAAATAGTACATGCTCTATGATTTCATTGTTATGAAGTATTAAGACAGGTGAAAAGTCTCTACAGTGACAGAAATTATATTAGTGGTTCTTGGAGCAGGGGATGGGGTGTGATGAGGTCATGAGATGGCTTTCTGGGTTAAATAAAGGGTTTATATATTGACTGGGTTGGGGGATTCAGATATATATATACATCTCAAATAAATTGTAAAATATGTACAATTTATTATATGTAAATGATACCTCAATGTAGTTTAACAAATGAAAAAATTAACCAAATAATACAGTAGCTGGAAGATATTGTTAATAAGTATTTATTAATTTTACTAATGTCTTGGCCTTTATTAGGGGCTTGGGAGATAAAAGGAAGGAAAAACAGATCTTCCTTGTAGAGTAAGAAAATCTTTCAAGTCTTTCTAGTTTTAAAAGTTTGCAGTATAAAATGTTGTTACACATCTTATGTTGTGTTTTTCTCACAATGTAGAGAAATATATAGACTAAAGGAAAGAGAGGATTCAGGAAAGCTGCCAGACAGCTCTAATCCAAATTTCACTGAGAAAAATACTACCAATTCCATTGATGATAATGTTTGATTTATCTCTATACCCCGGCACAGGTTAGCGAGTTTGATATACAAATAAGGCTGATGAATTTCAGCCTTTTGAATGAATGAATGCCTGAATGAATGATAATCCATATTAATGTCAACTTCTGATCTAATAAAGTAAAGCCATATTGGTTAGGCTGAATTCCCAAACCCAGCTGGGGCATGCATCCAAGGTTTTAATCAATTTGGCTGTGCTCCTCACTATTCTTGTCTATGACAACATATAAGCAAGGGCAACAAGACCTACTTTTCCTCTGGTAGACTGTCGTGCCCTATTTAATAGGGTTCCCATAGAGTATTAATATATCGCATTTGTCCTCGTGCCCAGCTTGCTCTGAGTAGTATGAGTAATAACCTTTCAGAGTTAGAACAGACTTCAGAGACTAATTCAACTCCTTCATCTTCAGATGAAAATTCTTGGCCTCAAAAAGTGATGTGCTTGGGATTACACAGAATGTTGATAAAAAAAAAAATCCAATTCTATGAAACTCCTAGTTTGGTATTTCTACTGGCCTAAAATACTCACCAATTAAGAAAAGAAAAACAACAACAAAAAAAAAACAACCAAAAACCTCTTACCATTATTTAGAAACAAGAGAGGAGGACGGTAAAGGGAAGGAACGAAGGAAGGGAAGAAGGAAGAACAGGGAAAGACAAAACCAGTGAGCAAATTCTTCACTGGCATGCCAAGGCCCTTTCACAAAGAGAATCAAAGGCCCAAGCATATGAGTTCCATGGTCACACTAGAATCCAGCGTTCACATGGTTTATGTGCTTTCTTTCTGACTAGTCCAAATCCCTTTCAGCCCTGTGTGACTGTGTTAATTAATTGTTAACTTGAGCCTCCTATTAACAATCTGCAGGGCTGGAAGCCAAAAGATGAGTATTAAAATATTTAAAAGCCCTTAAGCCTGGGCACAAGCTGATCAGCAGCAGGAGGCAGAAAGGCCATTTCCCCTGGTACTGGGTGGCTAAATTAAAGAGACCGAGTTTGCTGCACTCCTTTTGAAACCCTCCTTCTAACTTGTTTCCATTATCAAAGACTGGACATCAAAGAATCAGGGCCCCTGGTCAGCACCATTTTGGAGCATCCAGCTCCTTATCATACATATTGACTGTGCCTTGAGAATGACATGATCACTTATTTCCAAATAAGGCCAAGGTTCATCAGGCTAAGTGAAAACTGTGGGGTAAAATAGATTCAGTGCTATTCTTTGCACACAGCTAAAGCACAGTTGAATCCAGGAAAGGCCAACTAAATAGGCTGAAATGTGGCCAATGGTGGATATTACTAAAGGACAATGGATTGAGTTTGATTAATTAACTAGGAATAGCATTTGTCTTCTTGCTGGCTGATAAGCTATGGATCAGAGGGAATTTGGGCAGAGGGAGAGAAACAGAAAATGGCTTAGCTTCTTTATTTGTTTGCCTTGTTCCTTTGTTGCTTTTAGTTTTATATCCCACATATCAAGTCATATGGTTCTTGATTTTTTTTGCCTGATTTATTTCACAGAGCATAATAATCTCAAGATCCACGCATGTTGTTGCCAATGTCAGTATTTCATCTTTTCTTATGGCAGAGTAGCATTCCATTGTGTATATAAACACATTTTCTTTACCCAATCATCTATCAAAGGATACTTCGGTTGTTTCCATATCTTGGCTGCCATAAATAAAGCTGCAATTAAGACTGACAGATATATATGGGCCGGCCGAGTGGCGCGGTGGTTAAGAGCTGGCTTGGGATGCCAGCAGCCCAGGTTCGGATCCCACATATGAAGGCCAGTGATACTGCCCTTAAAAAAAAAAAAAGACTGACAGATATAGACAATAGTTTAGTGGTTACCAGAGGGTAAACGGGGAGAGAGGTGTTAGATGAGGGTAAACAGGATCAAA
The DNA here is from genome assembly GCA_033961575.1 of Aselliscus stoliczkanus. NCBI lineage: Eukaryota > Metazoa > Chordata > Mammalia > Chiroptera > Hipposideridae > Aselliscus > Aselliscus stoliczkanus. Next base: position 164,386,108 of record CM066731.1, on the reverse strand, counting down.
TATGTGGTGATGGAAGGAGAACTGACTCTGGGTGGTGAGCACACAACACGATATGTAGTCAAGGTATTACAGAATTATATACTTGCTGCCTATGTAACTTTACTAGCCATTGCCACCCCAATAAACTTCAATTAAAAACAAAACAAGAAAGTGACTTCTCTAAGACAGTTCAGTGCTCTTTGTTCTCATTGAATCACATGTTTTGAAAATTGTGTTGGGGACTAAGAGAGATATTTTAATAATATTAAAATGTTGACTAGGGTGAATCATTGGTCTCTGCTTGTCGTTAAAAGCCAGTGGGTGGAAATATACAATGTGCCTCCTGTCAGAGACAAAAAACTTAGGAGAGAGAACTTAGTTATGTCCCATTTGTTCTAAAAAGAAAGAGAAAAAAATATTAGAGAGATCCTTAAGCAAGTATGTGCTATGTTCTCAAAAAGGGTTTCTATGAGAATTTTAATCCCACCTTTGACAATACCTCTCTAATCATGTTCTGAGTGTATTATTAAATATCCAGTGAAAGAAAGCTAGTTTATTTTTCAAACAGAGATGTATTCACTTTGATTTGGGAGCTCTGGGGTACAGGAGTACAATTTTCTTATAGAAAAAAATTAACCCACTAACTGCAAAGAAATTCCAGGATATATTTCTGAGAAAAAGCACCATCTTTAAAGCATTGTATGTATTAGTTTTGGGGCAACATGTCATTAGCTCTTTACTGGGCCTACCACGTAATTCATGCTTAGTCATATGATGTATGCTGGACACTGTTTTAACTACTTTACAAAGCGCAAGTCATTTAATTTTCGTAATATTCCTATGAGGAAAGAACCACAGTTATTCCCTCTTCACAGAGTACAGTGAGGCTTGTTGTTGATAATGAACTTGCCAAGTTGCATGGCTAGTAAGGACTGAAATTGGGATTCAGTCCAGCTTAACAGGCTCCAGAGTCCACGTGCTTAAGTATAACCCCTTCGCAATGCCATCTTGACAGTTAGGAAAGCAGGTTGCAAAGAAATCAACAAATTTGGTGTCCTGAATCTGGATTACTAAGTGCTCGCGTTCACGGTTAGCCATCAGTCCAACAGGATAGAACACCTACACTATAATACTACTGAGAAGATTAAATAGTTTAGTATGTATGCAAAGTACCTGACACTTAGCTTACCTAGTCTGTCAGCTGTACCCCTACTTGATCTTAGGGATACAGAGACGAGTAAGACAAATCCCAGAGGGCCTTGGTTCCAAAGTGTGGTTCTCCAAGCAGCAGCACCAGCACACAGGGTCTTGTCAGAAATGCACACATTCAGGCACTACCCCAGACCTACAAAGTCAAAATCTGTTTCCACACCATTCCCTGTGATTGGTGGGCACACAACTGGCTGCGAAGTCCTGTGTGACGCAGGCACGATTCACTGCCTGCTGGTTTCCCTTTTCTCTGGAAGCTGTATGTAATGACGTCTCCAACAGGGTTCCCTGGGGAAGTCCTAGTTTTAACTACTTCCATCTTTTTGTCAGATAATGAGCGTGTCAGACCATGTGTTCTGGTCTCGTGTTTGGAAAAAATGACCCGTGTATACGTTCTGTGTCTCCACATTTTCCAGTTATTCTATGCTACAAAAATGCCTTTAATCGCAACTAATCATTTCATCATCTGCTCCATCTGTCTTGGTTCTGCCTCTCACGTTCCTGAGGGGTTGTGTTGGGGGGCAGGCTGTGGGTTGTGATGCCAGACCTCACAGTGGGGTTACAAAACGCAGCATTCTTCTGAGTGCTTGTCTCTGCCTCCCAAAGCTCCTCAAAGGGGCAGGGAAGCCTTGAGTCAAATATATACAGAGTGTCAAAAGCTAAAAGTTAGCCAAAAGCTGAGCTATCTGTTCATATCATTTTTTAAAAGTACAGTTGGCTAAGAAGATTAAGAAGCAAAAAAGGAGCCATAGAAATAGAGATGCGATGTAGGACGGGATCCTAGAGGCCATCAGAGAAAGGCCTCCAGGAGGCAGCTTCTTAGGAAAAGGAAACACGTGCTGTTTCCTGGTGGACAGTGGTATAAATCAGAACAAAATGAAAGGCACACAATATATCTTGGAGGTGAAATTGCTTCATGGATGCAGTTGCATTTGGGGTACCTTAATAAAAAAAGAGTATCTGAAAATCACTCTTGACAACGAATTGCAGGGAATGACAGTTCACAGAAAATGCACCAAATCCTGTAGTCTGTTCCTGCTGCCTCCCTCCCCTCCCTTGTACCTTTAAAGTACAGCGAAACACGGCAGTTTCATGCGCAGAGCACTGGTCTAGGGGTCGGGAGACGCTGATTCATATTCACGCCACTCCTGTCACCTGGATCTCACTGTTGTCATCTCTTAAATGTGACAGTTTGACAAGTTGATCTCCAAGATTCCTTCAATTCTAAGTTTCTCAGATTTGAAGGTGTCACAATCATCCTCACAGGGTGCCCCAGGCCTCGGAGCCAAGAGTGTGAAGGAACCACACTTGTTGTCCACATCTGTTCAGAGTATTTGGCACACAGCAAGTCACCACCACAGTTCTTTGACTGCATTTTTAGCTTGTTAAAAGACTCTAGCTCTGGTAGCAGGCAAGGAGTGGGGGAATACTGGGGGTACCAGAAAATGTAAACAAGTGGACACTTTGGTCAGTGTTGCTCAAACAGTAGTTCACTGTAAACGGAAATGTCTGGATGCTGATGGTAACCACTTTGAGCACCTCTTGTAATTGGAGAAGTCAAACGTGACTTGTATTCATCTTTTGTTATCAGTATATATTGAGAATTACACTATGAATAGTTTTTTCCTTTCTTAAAATGTGTATACATTTTTTTGGCACCTTCCGTATATTAAGTCTTTGGGATAAAAAAGAGAATTGGCATTAGGTGAAGAGAATGAAGAGAGGAAAGAAGGGGAAAAGTGGAAAGGGGGGTCAGGGAATCCTCAAGAAATTTGCCCCTGATCAGGGGAACAGGATAACCATTGGGAAGGAAGGAAAACAATGAGAAAGGGAGGGAGGGAAGAAGGGAGAGAGGGAGAAAAGAAGAGAGGAAGAGAGGGAGGGAGGGAGGGAGGGAGGGACCGTGGGCGGGAGGGAGGGAGGGAGGGAGGGAGGGAGGGAGGGAGGACCCAAAGTGGCAAAGAAAAGAGGGGTGGAAGGCAGAACTGGGTGCATGGACAGGTAGGTGCCAAATAAAGGGAGCAGCCATTTAATTTCTTTTATCCTCACTTTCACGTCTACAGGGGAAAATCTCCTCAAAACCCTAAAAACAAGAGTTGCTAGAAGACAGTGACTCAGGAAACCATGATGCTTAGTGCAGACCAAACTGCCTTCTCACGGCTAATATTCTGTTTAGTGAAATGGCCCAATTTTGCTTTTGAAGAGAATGCCAACTTCCTTTCTCCTTCCCAAGAGAATTTGTTGTTTTCATTTGGTACCTTGTATAGTCCTCACTGCTACAAAAGACAGAGTTCACATTTATTTAAGAAAAGCGCTTATTTCATGTGGTTTGACACAAGAGCAGTATTTTAGCCGGAAGCCCACAGCCTCAATCGATTTCAAGGAAACCTGGTGCTATTGACAGAGTGCTTCCTGCTGTGCTTTCTAGAAGCAAGAAATCCAACCGAAAAACAAGGCATGCCAGCATCTATCAAAGGAGCAGGCGGCAAATAGACAAATATGATAGGGGAGTCAAGATCTGAGTTCCAGCCCATGCTTTGACATCGTTATTGTTTGATCTTGAAAAAGTCAAACTCTCTGAGCATTAGTTTTCATACAAAAAGATTAAAAAATATCCGGAGTTCTTTCCTCAAGGATGTTGTAAGTTTCCATCAGTCTTCTTAGAAATATATATTCCTTTAGTACGTATGACTTTCTCTTCCCTTACATTCCCCAACAAAGAAGGAAAAATACTTTCCTCTCACTTTTCAAAGGCTTGAAAATTGCTTTACCTAGATGTGTCATTTCCAATTCAATTTGACAAAAATCAAATACATTTCAATAATATAAGGAAAAATCTTACTGCAGAGGAAATAGACAAAAACACTTTGAAACTTTACTTGGTCTTCGAGAGAGAGTAATCTCAACTGATACAAAGGTTACATTATAGAACCTCAGACAGAGAAAATTGTGTTTTTTCTTTTATAGTTCACTGTAAGTAGGATTTGCCTAATAGAATATTCAGTTGGCATAACCAATTTGTACATATGTTGGTACTTGTAAAATATTTAAGCTCAAATGGTTTTCTTTAAATCCCTGTTTCCATGATAATTTTACTCAGTAACCTCCCCTGCCTTTTCTTTGTTTGCGTGTTTTTCCAGAGTGAAAGCAGCAGAAGACTATTAGCAGTAGTTTTGAAAAATTATCGCAGATTTTTACTGTGAAGTTCAGATTTCTAAGGTTCTTCGCTAAATCCTATTATTTGAATGGAAAAAGATCTTAAAAAACGTTTTCCTCAAATCTCTGTTTCACACATAGAAGAATTTGAATCCATAAAGCCGAGGTAATTGTCTTCAGTTACATGAACAATTGGAGTAGGGGTTAGAATCTGAACCCACTTTTCATTAGACTACCCTGTCTTTCTCACTGAAGGATGTTCATTATTGTTAGTAAGCAAACGATGTTTCCATAGATACTTCCAGGATGGGTTGGGAATTACAATGGCCATAGTTAGTGTTGACGTCAAGCAGGAGCACATTGGATTCCTTTGCATTGGTCAAAGGTAAACCTGATGATACAAAGAATATTTTAGTACAGGAGACATCACTGACTCCTATTCTCATGGCTTGCAGCCCTTTCCCTCCCCACACGAACTGCATGGGCATGTTTATCCAGGGACTTCTGATGGATAGGCAATACCTTCTCCAGGTATCTACATTCAGCGGCTCCATTTTCACCCAGGACTTCCAGCAACCCACTCTTCTGTTGGACTCACACTCTTGCAGGTCATCTTCAATTTAGGATGACCCTAGGAAGCATTATTGCGGGGGTCTAGATCTGGGAAGAGGAAATCTGCCTCCTTGGTCAGTAAAAGTAGCATCTCACTGCCAATGCAGCCTTCTCTCTCTGTTCTGCTGACTCCAAACAGTCTCTAACCTTCTCCGTGCAGAGTGGAGACACCACTACCTCTGTCCTCCAAATTCCAAACCCTGGGGTGAGGTTGCACCACACTCAAAAGCCCTCCCTGTATAATTCTCACTGCAGGTTGCTTCTACCTGTTAACTCATCGGAGCCTCAGGATTCCAGCTGATAAAATGGGAATAACCACATCATCAGACTTTCAGGCATGTTGTAAAGATTACGTGAGATTAATCATATGACAGTGCTTTGAAAATTGTAGCATGCTAGACACATTTTAATTAACACTATAGCATTATTACTCATTGTAGACGCATCCAAAAATTCAGCTAATTTTAAGTCAAATATAAATCCCATATTTGCCCCCAAGCCTCTCTCCATCCCTTTATTGATTTTCTTCCTTTGTTCTTATTTCTTCCCTAGAACACAATCCCACTAAACATACTAGTGGTTGAAGTATAAAGTTATAGATGTGCATAAATAATCTGTCATTTGCAAATCCCTGTGTAAACCTCTGATTTCAGGGTTTTCTAACCAACTCAACAAAATTAGCATACTTATTTGGCACAGTTAAGCTCGTCCTGGGTCTAATAATTTTTTTCCTTCTTTATATAACATTGATATGCTTTGAAAACAGAAAAAAAATGCTAGTATGATTTCACTCATTACAGATGGTGTTTACTTCACTCTTTCAAAATAATTTCAGCTTCTGAGTTAAAAACAACAACAACAACAACAACAACAACAACATAGAATTACCAAACATGGCACAATAAAGAAGAAATCTAGTAAAATACATGTGTGTTCTCACCTGAAGTAATAGGCGAGTCAAGCAAATTGAAGAGAAAAGCTACTAGTTATATAACGCATTAGTGTTTTGTTTTTAAGGAAAAGATAAGTATGTAAGAAAAAATTGTTGTATATGCACAGACAAATTAGTATTTAGCTATGTAGAGCCTTTAAAATATAGACTGGGTGCCTTCACACTCCATCTTACCACTGAGCCCCAGTAGAATAGCTTGTACAAACCAACTTCTATTTGTTTCTTGCCGACCATGGGTGCTTCAGAACCTAAGTGATTATCATTGCCCAGTTGGTGGCAAGGCTTGTTCTTTTATTCAGCTTTGGATAGTGGCTAAAAGCACAGCCTCCAGAGAGGAGCTGCCTGGCTCAAATCCTGGTTTGCTGCCTGTGTGATGGCAGGTGAATTCCTTAACTCTCCTGTGCCTCGTGTTCCTTATCTGTAAAATGGGGTTATTGTATCTTTAAAATAGGATTGCTGTGGCTAATAAACTGAGTTAATGCACATAAAGCACTGATAAAATGCATGTATATAATAGGTGCTCATTAAAAGTTATTATGATTAAGTGAATATTGAGCACTTACCCTGTGTTCACTGCTGGGATTGACATGGGTATAAAATAATGAAAGAGAAAACAAAACGACAGACTCAGCTCTAATGTGGAGATATTAAGATTCAAACATAAATGTAAAATATGTAATGTGTACCAAAAAAGGATACATAATGAGATTTTTGACATAACAAACATCCAAACCTATAGAGAATTTTTATAAGAGTTTATCTGAACCACGCTGATGACATATGCAGGGGAGCAAAATCTCAAAAGCTCTCAAGAATAACAGTTTTGCAGCTTACATGCATTTAAAATTAAGAAGGGGAGGTAAGAAAGACTGGAGAAAGGAAGGTGGGGACAGGATTGCAGGATAGCTAACAAGATTATGTGCCTTCTTGAGGGTGGTTATTTCAAAGGTGTATTAATTTAGATGCACAGGAATGATGGACAGACCTTGGGGAAGGCAAAGATAAGCTCTTTACTAAGAAGTTAGAGGCCTAGGGCATGACTACCTACCATAAACTACCCAGGTAGGAATTTATGATCAGATCACCCTGCAGGTTACGGTGCATAGAACCCCTTTTTATTCATCCACAAGATATAAAAGAAGATGGTCAGGGCAAGGATGTTGGGGAGATGTCTTCTGAGTGTTTGCTGATTTAGCTAAGATCTGAGAGATACATAAGAATTAGGGGGAGAGAACATTCTAGTCAGAGAGAACAGAGTGCGCAGAAGTTCATTGTGAGAATGTGAGAATGTGACAGCCAAGGTGAACCGTAATGGACTAAGGTGATGATGGCATGGGAGACGAAAAGAACTTGATGATGGGACAGATATGTAGAGACAAAATCCCTGGGACTTGGATTAGATAAGGTGTACAGAGGGAAGGAATCACCAGAGCTTTTTCTAAGATTCTGAAATATAAACAAGTTGAATGGTGAAACCCTTGACCAGGAAGTGATGTGTGAGATTTGTAACCTATTATTTATTTTTGAAAAGTGTATGCTGAGACTATGCCTCATCCATTATGTAGCTATTGCTAGAGGAGGGGAGAAGGCGGTTAGCATTATTTGAACTTCCCTACTATGACCTAGGTACCATGTGTGCTCTTGTATCCCACAGAAATACCGCAACTCTGAGTAACAGAAACTTGAGATAAAGGGCTGGCTATTCATTGCACATAGTAAGAAGTCTTGAGAAAACTACTCTAGGCCAGCTCTAACCACTCAAGAATATCATAAAATCCGGGCTCCTTCTAGTTTCCTTCTGCACCAACCTTGGTTTCATACTCATGGTTCCAAAATAGCTGCTCCACCTCCAGGCATCATATCTTCTTCCCAAACAGGAATAAAGAGGTAGGATCAAAAGCTTCATCACTTTAGTTGAGAAGCAAAGCCCTACCCAAGGAGAATTCCATGAACAACCCATTGAAAGGTGAAAGGTGGTTAGAGGGTACAGGACTCGTAATGGCATTAGATTAGTCAACCAACAGTTTCTGCCACAGTTCTTTTGTGTATTTACTTGACCTTTAGTATTATCACAGTACATATTTGGAAACTGAGGCTTAGAGAGTTTAAGTAAGCTGCTTGAAGTCAAGCAGCAAAATGAGTCACAGAGCCGGGTTCAAACCCAGCACTCCTCAACCCCAAGGCCCACACGCTTCCAATCACTCCACACTATTTTCTTGTACCTTAAAAAAAAAAAATCTAGATCAAGTTTGTTAAAACACCAGAAACAAATTATTTTATGCCACAGTGTATGGAGGTCATTTGACTTTTTTTTTATGGCTTAAGAACACACATACACACATTAAGTAAAATGCATAATGATCCTGCAAAACCCTCCATGAGGTTAACAAGGTAACTTTGCTTCTGTTTTACCAGTTTTATTCCATGGTAAAATCTTAGGGGAGGGACACATTGCTAATAAGAAAAAAAAATGTATAATAAGAAGAACTAAAAAAGAAATGTAGTTGTATTTAGAACTGATGCACAATTCCTTGAAGGGCATACATGGCTAAAAACTAATGACTGTGGGGAAAATGGATGATTTAAAAGAAAAAGTAAAACAGCAAGTGGGGGAGCAAGCGGATCTTTCTTTCATGTATTTTGTGCCCTCTCAGAACCTGCTTTTCTTCTCAGGCATATAGAAACTGGGACTTGCATTTAGCTATTTTATGTAAAACCTGAAACCTGCAAAACACATTGTCAAGCTAATGTCTGATCTATATATATATATATATATATATATGTAGTTTTGAAAGCTAAACTTATCATCTACATAATCTACTTGATTATATTTGTGGTTTAATTCAGAGGAAATATTTTGCCCATATCACAGCTGCCAACTGTTGCCTTCCTTGCAGGAAGAAAAAAAAATGTCAGGAGTAATCCAATTTGCTTTGCTTCTATTTTTGTAAATGAAAACATTACGAAGTATGAGACAGGATGAAGGGTGGTTTGCCAGTTGCTATCCCAAATCAGTTGGGAAGGAATATTTCCTTCTATAAATCTGTGGAAGTCTAGAGCTCAGTCTACCTAGGAGACCTAGGAAGCTGCCCAGGTCTTCACCTCATGAAGACAAAGTTTTTGTAAGAGAAAATGGAAACTTCTAATATGGGGCTGAAAATATCCACAAGTAAATTATTGTCACAGCAAATATCATTTCAAAAAAGAATTATTCAAATAAACCTTTTGTTTTTTCAATTTCTATTCCATAAGAAGGTGAGAAGGGAACTAATATTTGTTTGAGTTCTTTCTTTGTTCCAGTTACTGTAAGTCTTAGTTTATTCAGCTTAGTTTTATGGATAAGAAAATTGAGACTTCTGTTATGTGACTAGTTCAAAGTTACATGACTCATCAGCAAAAGTACTGAAAATTCAGTTGAAACCTAGATGACTCCAAACCATGTTATATGAGCCAGCCTAACAGAGTTCACAACTTTCACTGGAAGAGGCAGAGAAGTAAATGTTAGATGAGTGAGGGTAAACAAGGCTATGATGTGGTAAGTGTGGGCACTAACCTAAGGACTAACCTCAGAGACGTCTGGGCAGAGGTCAGGACTCTGGACAGCTCTGGATGGCTTTTGAAGTTCCTTTCTGACAATACTTGCTCTCCACCTCAGTCTGTTTCGTTGTGTTTTACAGCAACAGTTCTCACTGTTGTTTAAATCCTTCTGACTATTTTGTATATATACAAATATAACCAACAGATAGCAAAATGGAAAGGCAACATGAAGTATTAGACAGGGAGTCACATTTAGGTGGATTTGGGCCTGAATCTGCAACTTATAGTGAGATAATAGGTAAACCACATAAGCTAATTTTGTCTTTTCTATCCTCATCAGTAAAGAACATGTATTAATTAATGAACCAATAGTGTTAGTTTTATGCCTAGCACATTGCAATAGGAACTTAGAACAATATTATGTCTCCTCCCTCCACCATGTCCTTTGCAGGAAAAAGTCTATATAATAGTCAGGGTTCATTCAGATACCAGTGATAGAAAAACAGAAAGGCAGCTCAAACTAGATGAAGCAAGAAAGGGGGCTTCACTGTTTCATGTAACTGAAAAATCAAAAGCAAATATTTTTCTTGAGGCATAGCTCAGTCCAAGGATTCATAGCTCTTGTGCCATCCATCTCTCAAATAGGGTCGCCCCACACGAGGAAACTTTCATGTCTGCTCCAGCAAAAAAAAAGAACAGGATTATAGTTAGGATCCCTTCCATTTCTGTATTCCCAAGCCCTGAAGAAGTTGATGGTTAACAACCATTCCTTTGCTCATTACCCACCAAGGGTAAAACATTCCTACCAAGAATCATTTTCTTGTGGCAGCATTGATCCCTACTCGCAGTTATCAGATGAAGGCAAAAGGGATGCTAGGCCAACAAAAACAACTGAGGGTCACTGCAAGGGATTTTCCATGTATCTCTGATTGTTTGGAATTTGAGTTATATTTAGGGAAAAGGAAAATCAGCACCCATTGAATATCTTGGGTTTTTGAAAATTTTCCTGTGATATAGTCAATAAAAATATGAAAAAGAAAATGATTTAACCACGAAGTCCCCAGAGCCCAAAAGCACACTGCAGTTTCAGTGAAGTCAGGCCCCTGGAGAAAGATGATGATCTGACCTGAGTAGAAACAGCATGGTGGCCTTTTATTCCTGAAGTCCCACCTCTCCTTTGAGGTAAGGTCCAGGTCCTGTGATGAGCCGAGCACAGGTGAAGCCTAACCAATCAGACTACAGCAAGCTCTCAGCACAGCCTTCTCGGATGCAAGTTCTTTCCATAATGGACGTAATGCCATGATGTGACTTTGGCCATGTTCCATAGCAGGAGGAAGCTCCTGCTAAAGAAGCCTGAGATGAACTGTGATAATGCATAGAATGCTACTCTCAGTACCGGCATAGGGTGAGAACTCAGCAAACTTTAGCTTCTTCTTCCACAAAGCTATGGAATTATCATGTTTTACTCTTTGTGAGAGATTAGCCTTTATGACATCATAGCCAGATCAGGCTATAAACTGTGCTTTTGCTATCACTGTCTTGAGTGTAAGGTCTCTTTCCAGTAGAAATTATCTTGGGAGCAAAGCTTTCACCACTAATTCTTATTCTGATGCTCTACTGCATCCGACCACCTATCCAATAAGTAATCTTAGCAAGAATACATTTTTTATTTTTACATTTTTAATCTTTTGATAGTATTTTGCAATTTTTTTTAAAGTGAGCCAGTCACAGAATGATAAATATTATACAATTCCAGTTATGAGTTACCTAAAAAAGTCAAACTCATAGAGGCAGAGAATAAAATGGTGTTTACCAGGGGACTGGGGGTGGGTGGGAATAGGGAATTGTTCAATAGATATAAACTTACAGTTTATAGAGACTACTGTACAGCATAAGGCTTATAGTGAACTATACTGTATTGCACACAAAAAATTGTAACATGGTAGAGATCTCATCTTAAGTAGCCTCACCCCTGCCCCAACACAGAATAACAACAGAGGGTCACAAGGAAACATTTGCAGGTGATGGATACGTCTATTACCTTGATTGTGGTGATGGTTTCACAGATATAGCTCATCCAAACTCATCAAATTATGTACATTAAATATGTACAGTTTTGTGCATATCAATTATACCTCAATAAAGCTATTAAACATAAAAAAAGGTTTTAAAAAAGAAGAAATCTAAGTACGTAGAATTATATCTACTGGGTTGTTGGAAAAGTGATGACGTAGTTTTTGTATGTTTTTCGTTGTAAAAATGCGTCATGGCTTTTCCAACAACCTAATAGATCCAAGTCTGGATACATACTCTTAAAATTTAACATTATTTTGGATAAGCTTTCAGGACATAATTCACTTCTATTTCACCAAGTTTTATATTGGATTTGTCTTTTGGCGAGTTCCCAAAATATCTACCTGTTTTCAGGTACCCTTCTTGTGAGCTCTTTCCCAATTGTCTTCCCACCTTTTAGCCCAGGTTCCTGATTCATTCTTGATCCCATTCCAGATCTCAGAAAGTTCAGTCCAGGTCCCACCACCAATCATCTTGCCAATAGTGACTTCTACCCAAACTAACATGACACAAACAGATAGCACAGCATTAGAGGTGGGAAGTTGGAGGCAATCCATGTACCCTTCAATGCCCCTTAAGTCCATTCAGGCCTGTGGATGGCAGGGAGATATGCCAGAAGTCCCAGGTCTTTCTTCAGCTGTGGGGAGGGTGCTCAGCAGACATCTGCAGCTGTCAGCCCCTTCAGGTCCCTCCTTGACCTCAGAGAGCCTTTTTGCATGAGGCCATGCTCTTCCCAGAGCCACCTTTATCTGGTGCAATGCAGCATGCTCTGATGGTCCATGCTTGCTCAAGAGCTCCCATCTGCTTGCCAAGACTTTGTTAGGCCCGCATCATTGTTCTGCTTCATCCTCAGCCCCTATTCTTCTTCCCCTCCCTTCCCTTCTCAGGTTTTGAGGATCATTTTCTTTACCTCTTACTCCATCTCAGTATCTGTTTCTGCTGAATCCAACTGCAGCAAAACTCAAGCCTCTTAACCCCCTGACCAAAGCAGCATGCACAAAGAATGCCTGTAGTTTCCAATAACAGGTAAGTTTAATGAAATTCCTTTTTTTTTAAAGGGAAGTTTAGTAACTTTTATAGCACTTGCTATATGGGATTTTTTTTTGTTTTTTGAGGGCCATGTCACTGGCCCTCATATGTGGGACTGAACTGGGGTTGCTGGCTTCCCAAGCCAGCGCTTAACACCGCACCACTTGGCCGGCCCGCTATACAGGAATTTTATCCATATTTGGTAGTATGGTGTCTCTTCGGTAAGTCAATTCCAATTTTTCAGTATAGGAATCCTGAAAGGTAAAGTATATGGGATAGTACAACTGACACTCAGTACTTGTAAACTGCATGATGTGAAACAAACTGATGTTCAAATCATGGCTATACATTTTTAGTAATTATTAGAAACACAGATTTATCACCATGATAACCAACACATAATATTTCAGTCAAATGTCTGAAGTGCTATAACTGCAAAGGAAAGCACAAATGTCTTTTGGCTACAGCACACATGTTTTTGTAATGATCTTTTCCCAGATATGACCCCAGTGCAACGTATTATTTCTGCTAGGAATCTAATGGATCTTTTCCAGTTTTCAGTAATGAATACAGAAGTGATTATGTTAAAGCTCAACAGTTTGGCCCATCATTAGGTAATGTAAGCCAAAACCCATCACAATAAACATAACTACAGTAAAAAAAAAACAAAATTCCAGCTAGGAAAAAATATGGTTTTGAAGTCATGGATTGTCCATTTCATTTGAAAAAGATTTATTGTTAAAGCAAAGGACTCTTGAGACTATGGGCTTTGGCCACCTAAGAATTCTACAACCTCTTCAGCTTTGGAATTTGTTTCACCATCACTGTATCATTTCACCTCTGCAATTCTTTGTGCTGGCTCTGATGTTGCTCCTAAACACTCATGTAATTATGACAAGCTGTTATTAACAATAATAAAGCAATAATGGTAAGCACTTATGAGAGCTTTAAAATTTATATGTGCACAACTATTACCTCATTGGATTCTTTTTGGCCTCAAAAGTCATCTAGCTCTTTGATCATCTCAATGCAATACTTACACAAGGAAGTGATAAAAGGGTTCTTTGTGCTCAGATAGTTTTTCTAGATCACACTGCCCTGCATTTTTCACAGACCTACTATAGCACGTACTGAAGGCACAGTTTTAATGATTTACTTCCCGGAATTATAACTTAAACGAGGCAGTAAGTTTCCACACTTGGTTAAACCTAAAAGGGGCAGGAATTCTATCACTAGAGACAACCACAATGCCTTATATTTCTTTTCTGTTTGTTATTGCTGAGTTCATTCTAGGAGCTTGGTCTATATTTCATTTTCTTCTTTAACCCAATTGCCTACTTTTTCTGCAGGATGCTGTGCTAGGAACTTCCTTTATGAAGATTCCTCAATGCTATGCCCAGAGTTGCCCTATTATGCTATTGAGCCAATTCTCCCATATACTGTTGACACTTAGTATAGTGAATATTAACTGTCCACAACATTGGCTGAGCAAAGAGCAAACTATGGTGTCAAAAACATATGCTTTTCAATTGTTTTCCTGAGTGATGTCTACTATAACAAAACTAATAAGTTCATTATTTGTAATTTGGTGTATTATTAAAGAGAAATACATCAATAATTTTGTAGGCACATACTAAAGAAAAATATCTGTTAAAGTTTTATGCCCTTGCAGGTTTATTACATTTGGTGAGATATTTTGGAGGGACATGGATTTCAAATGATTTAAGACTGAAAAATATTCAGGAAAATCAAGTTGTACCTGGAGATGGAAATAAAGACATGCCCTTTAACACCCAGTAGAATGTACAATTTGAATAGGAATAATGACTGATTGCTCTTAAGTGACACATCTTGGCAAGGTGTTCTTAGCATTTGAGGTGAAAATCTATCCAGGTATCTAGTGGCTCCCAAACTTTCATCCCCATTGAAGGTCTTTGTTTCTATCCCTTAACTCAACTTTCTTCTTATCTTTTCCTCCTAAACTATGCTCTCTGGAACTCCCATTTCACCATGAACAAAATTGTACAACCCTAAACTCTTCCTGATGCATTGCCTTCATCATCTCATTTAGGTGAAACATGGCATAACCCAGAAGACACCACTCACCAAGCTGCCTTCTCTGTGGAAAAGCAGCCACCACTGCCCATGGTAAGGGAAGGAGACCAATTTTCCCCTTTCCACAGATGGCTTCCAGACAATTATTCCTCCATCTTCATGTGAAACTCCCTATTCTTTTCATGCCACCAACTATGCCTTCATAGGAGTCATGGGCACTTTGCCAACAGTCTTCCCCCCAACCCTAATTTCTGCCATTTCCCTGGGTGATTTGATCACTTCGCTCTGTGTCAATCACTCTTTCAATCCTCTGGCCTCTCAGGTTCTTGACATTTGCATATCTAAAGACCTTCTCTTCAATTCCATTTCAGCCATTTACTCTCATGGTTGTAACCTGGACTTTATGATCACTCAGAAACTTCCTCACTCTGAAATTAGAAAAATAAAAATCAGTTACTTCCCTTGCTGACAATAGTCACCTCTCCGTTCAGCTTCCTCATTCAGCTACTCCAAAGATCTTGCTTCTTATCAGAACCTCTAATACACAGACATTTGTTATTCTTTCATAGACTTTGATCCCTTCCTGTTTTCACTTTCTTCCCTATGTGATTTAGAATGCAAGATCTCTGTATCAGTTATGGTGTTGGATATATTCATTTTATACCTCCAGATTCATCATCCACACTTCTCCATTTTTGTCTATTTCTTAATCTGTATCAACCAAACAAAATATGACTGAGGATACTGGTAAAACTAGTGGTGCTAAAGGCTAAATTATTATTATTTTTTTTTTTTTAAAGATTTTATTGGGGAATTGGCGGAGGGGAACAGTGTTGGGAAATCGGGGAAGGGGAACAGACAAGTTGCTGTCTTTTTGTTCTTCAGTTTAGTTGCGGAGGATGTTGCTTCACTGTTGGTATCGTCATTGCGCTCTTCCCGGATGAGGCAGATCGGTCGCTGGCCTCTGGATGTCCCTCACCGCGGCTATTGGCAGCTCACTCTTGGCTGCCAGCCGCTCACGCTGGCTGTGGGCCACTCACTGTAGCCTATGGCAGCCCACACCATCACCGGGGCTCGCACAGCCAAGCTCCAGGTGGAGCTGTTGTTAGCTGTAGAGGGCAGTGTCACTGGCCCTCATGTGGGATCCGAACCGGGGCCACTGGCATCCCAAAACCAGCGCTTAACCAATGCGCCACTCGGCCGGCCCAAGGCTAAATTATTTAATGCTAGAACTAAATATTTTTTTAATGTGAGTATTAGAATTACAGACAAGAATATAAGCATTATATACCCTGACAATGTAGAAATTATGATCACTAAAAAAAAATCAAAGAGAAAGAGAAAAAGACATTACAGGCAGGATAAGTTCACTGCTGTCTCATCTGTAATAGTTTAGTACAAAACATATCATTTAAAGCTAAAAAATCAAATAATTAACCTACAAGAATATTTGATGACACAAAATCAAGTGGGAAGAAAGAATACTATTGACTAAAACAGGAAGACACTCACACATGAATAGACAGATGACCTATGGACCAGAATAGAAAGTTCAGAAATAGACCCAAATACATTCCAGAATTCAGTACATGGTGGACCCTCAGATCACTAGCAAAACTACCATCCACTAAATAGTATTGGGGCAACTGGATAGTTTCCTGGATCAATCCAGTAATCAATGCAGTGAGGACACTGTACACCAGAATAAATGCCAAATGAATCAAAGGTTTAAATATTACAAAGAAAAAAAATATTGCCATAACTAAAAACTCCAGGTGTTCTAATAGACAAGATTAAAAAATCCTACTAAATAAAAATTGGAAACCATTGCATGTCGAAAAATACCATAGAAAATCAAATGCAAATAACATGGTAGGGAGAAAAAATAATTGCTACTTATTTCACAAAGGGCTAATATCTTTAAAATTGAGAAATTGAAAAGAAAATAATCAACAACCCAAGAGAAAAATG
Source organism: Aselliscus stoliczkanus (assembly GCA_033961575.1). Lineage (NCBI taxonomy): Eukaryota > Metazoa > Chordata > Mammalia > Chiroptera > Hipposideridae > Aselliscus > Aselliscus stoliczkanus. Next base: position 164,369,535 of record CM066731.1, on the reverse strand, counting down.
GACAAAGTATATGGTTAACAGTTCACAGGAAAGGGCATAAAAGTGTCTCTTAAAAACAAGAAAGGATACTCATCTTATTGTGCAACAATGCAAATTAAAATTACACTGGTATATATTTCTGCTCCCATACAAATTGCAAAACTCCAAATTTTTTATTATTCTTCATGTTGTAAGACTCTAGAGAAAAAGACACTCTCATACACAGTAGTACAGAATTTTAATTGCTATCACTTCTACGAAGGGCAAGATTGAATTTTCATAATTATAAATGCAGTCCCCCTACTAGGAATTAATGTTACTTCCACATACATAACACGTGTATGATGCATGCATGTGGCTACTCATTAAACACTGTTTGTGATGGTAAAAAATTAGAAACAATACACATCAGTAAGAAACTGGGTAAATAATTTGTTATCTATTCCGAGTACAAAGGGCTACAACACTGCCATTAAAAGATTGAGAAAACACTCCTTATATGATGAGCTCGATGTCCTCTGTTTGCTCCTCTAATCTAGAAGCAAATTACAACTTGCAAGTCAAATCTAGTTGGCAAACTACAACTTGCAAGTAAAATCTGACCCCGACTCATTTTATAAGCAAAGTTTTACTGGAATGCAGTCATACATATTCACTGACATATCACCTATGGCTGCTTTTGTGCTGGCAGGTTGATTGGTTACCACAAAAACAATACAGTCCACGAAGCATCATATATTTACTATCTGATCCTTTGCAGAAGATATTTGCCAGCCCCTCTTAATCCATTCCACCTTTCCTGCCCTGTTTTCTGCCCTTGTTAGTTAGGTCTGCCTCTACAGACTGCAATCTGAGCCCTCTGGCTCCTGATTTCTCATTGAGTTCAAGCCATGGATAGGCACCAGCAGATCAGAGGGTTGAAGGAGAGACAGCTGATCTCTCCTTTCTGGGCTGTGGTTTGCTGTCATTTTATTTTTGTACCTAAAGGCATAACTCTCCATGCAGTTTTCAGTATGTGGATAGAAAAAAGGACATGAGGAAGAGGGCTAGGAAGGTGATATTTCACTGTATTTTTAAAATAGACTCTATTTTTGAGAGCAGTTTTAGGTTTGCAGCAAAATTAAATGGAACATAAGAGGGTCCCGTACACAGGGTCCCGTACATACATACGCAGCAGCTCCTCCACTGTCAATATTCTGCACGAGGGAGTTATATTTGTTACAACTGATGAAAACACATTAACGCATCATTATCACCCAAAGTCCATAATTTGTATTAGGGTTCATTCTTGAAGTTACACAGTTATTTCACTGTATTTTTAAAATAATTTTTTAAAACCACATGAATGTAATACCTGGTTAAAGGCTACACAAAATAATTGAGCATATTTAACATTTTCAAAGTGAGAAAAATGTTGTGAAGGACTAATGCTAAAACATGAAATGAAAGAAGTTTACGCAACCTTGATATCAGCAGTCTTACCTAAGAGAATGATTCCTAAGCTGAGATATGAGTTTCTGTGGAGGGAAAGAACAGTTCACAAGTACTGAGAAGAACAGTGACCTGTGACAAAGCTGACGAGGCCAGCACGGATCAGATGCTGCAGGGCCTCACGGGGCCTGACCACAGTAAGGGCTAGTCTTCAGAACAATAGGAAGTCATGCTGGATGAGTATGATGGGAACCGTACGGAAAGGAAAAACTCACTCCAGCTAAAACTTGGGAACAGATTGGAGGGTGTAAGAACATCTGTGAGAAGTGGCTGTTATCATCATCCAGGTTGGTGGCCATGGAGATGGAGAGAAAGATAGAGACCTGATAGTCTTATTACAGACACTGCTTATTGCTTGTTATATTTCCCTATCAGTGAAGAAAGGAGGGGTGGGGGTAGGGTTTGGGAATCTTACCAAATAGGATATTATCATCTTGAACCAGGGAACACTGGTGATGTATTTGTCTGGAAAATATTGAATCATACCAAACGTATAAAAATATTTTCTTGTGCCATAACTTGATATTTTAGTAATGCTATGCATGATCATTCAGCAGAATTGTCCGGGCTAATGGGACCTCTGCTGTTTAATTCTGTAGGCTGTCCTTGTCCAGGATCACCCCAAAAACTATTTAGATGTACAAAGCTATAGAGAACATTGTTGCTTATCTACCACTCATTTTAGGAAGTAAAATATTTATACAAAATATAGATGAGGCCGCTCTCTATCTTTTCTGAATCTAATTTCTTGTTTTCCTTGCCCCACCTCAGGTACTATATATTTTAATAGTTAAACATTCCAGATTAATTTCTTCCAAGATGCCTGGGTAGCCTTGGACAAATTACTTAACATCTTTGTGCCTCAGTTTTAACATGGGGATAATTAACATTTACTAAATAAGTTATATTTATATTGGGGGTGCCAAAAATATGTATACAATGGACACTTTGGGTCAATGTTGCTCAAGCACTAGTTTGCTGTAATCAGAAGTGTCTGAACACTGATGGGAACCATTTTGAGCACCTTTTGTAATTGCAGAAGCCAAATGTGACTTGCATTCATCTTTTGTTATCGGTATTGGGTACCACAATTTTAATAGTTTTTCCTTTCTTAAAATGCGTATACAGGGGCTGGTTGAGTGGCACGGTGGTTAAGCGCTGGCTTGGGAAGCCAGCAGTCCCGGTTCGGGTCCCACATATGAGGGTCAGTGACACTGCCCTAAAAAAAAAAAAAAAAAAAAAAAAAGTGCGCATACATTTTTCTCTCTCTCTCTATCTATCTATCTATCTATCTATCTATATATATAATCACTGGCACTCAGAAAGTACCATAGAAGTGTTAGTTATTATTATTTTTTAGAGATTAGGACAACTAAAAGTTTCTAACCTGTCCCTGTTAATGAGAGAAGAAATCTTTTCTCAAATAGCCAGTGAAAAGTTGGAGTAGAGCAAGTGTACTGGTCTTTGACCACCCATTTCTCCCAGTCTTAAGCTTTAATGATCTTCCAATATACATTAATTTTTGCCCTGAATGGTTAGAATAATTTCAGAGGTGATTTCTGGCATAGAAGAGGGAAGTTAAAGCTCCCTCATGAAAGGGAATATGCCCAGGACTCAGACCCTTCCACCCTCACCCATCTCTCTCAGGATGACCCATCCTTCCCCCAGGAGAGAGCTTACTCCCTACCCCCATTCTCTTCCCTCCACCTCCATGCAAGTTCCATATCTGAGGCACTTAATCTGGAGCAGCACCCCCAATAATTTAGGTAGATGTCTGCTCAGCGATGACTTCCTCACACACACAAAAAAATCAGTGGGAAGAAGCACTTTGGGTCTCAAGGTTAAGTATGGTGAGGCAGATTATTTTGTTTCTTTTCCATATCCACATCACAGTGTCTTGCAGGAATATCTTTTAGGTAAAGTAGGAGACTGGATAGGTTAGTATACATACACATCTCACATGGAGAGTTAATTTCTGAATGACCTACATTTAATCCACACTGGGAAACAAAGACATTTCCTTAGTTAAGTTGGCTGCTCCTTTGATTGGAGTTTAAACATTATTCTGGTGGTAATTTACAGAGATAGCATCACATGTAAAATTCATTTAATGTATAATTCATGGCCAAACCATTACAGCAAAAAGTTGAGTCAAAGGGCCAAAATGTTAAAAGATGGCATTGATTTGGTACATTTTATCAGAAAAAAAACAAACCCCAAAACCTTTAAAACAGAGTAAAGTATTAATAGTGTTTGTAAATAATTGGGGAATGACCATGGGAGTGTATTTCCTACCTGGATATTTGCTGGTTGTTTCAGATAGTCTAGTATAATGATTAAGAGCATGGAATCTGGAGCCCTGCTGTTTGGGTCTAACTAGTTGTGTATTTTTTACTAGCTATAAAAACACTGACAGTGTTCCACTCAGATCTACTTACTTCCTTCTGAAAGGTTCTCTATACACATCGTCCAGCTTCTATGTGCTTTTCTTTTAAGACACATACCTGTGGCTCCCTTCAAGGGACTGCTCTTGGGGGCTACAAAAGCCTCTTGCCAAAACCAGTAGAAAGCTTGCCTGACAGTTTATCCTTCCAGGGTGACAGATCCGTTCCTGACTGGACCAGGCTGTAAAAGCCCAGATCAACTGCATTGAAGTTTAACAAAGTCTGTGCTGATACTCAGGAGACCCCCTCCAAATCAGGCCAAATATGAGACTCCCTGAAACTGCACCCTTGCTTGGCTTCTTCCTTTATCTTTTCTGCTTCCTCCACCTGCTTCCCCATTAATCCTGGCAGCACTTCCTTAATAAATGACAAACGCTCAGTGTGGGGGTCTTTTTCTGAAAAATCTGACCTAAAACACTCTCTAGGAGATCTTGGGCAAGCCACTGAACCAGAATGTTAAATCCAGTTTTCTCACTTGGAAAATAGGGGTGATGATAGAGTCATTATAAGGAATAATAGGAGCTAAATTTTATAAAGAACACAATGCACTGCATGACACATGGTTAACACGCACAAAATGTTAACTGCTAATTTTATGGCAAGGCACTTAAAGGTTATGGAGCGTAAATATGAGTCATAATTTTCTTTGCTGAAAATGATTAGCATTCCAAATTTTCTGACCTTTCTTATAACAAGTGGCTTCTAGCAATATGGCATCTTGTAGATATTTCTGAAAAATATAAGCACACTTAATCTGTCTTTTCAAGCTAAAGATGACATTTTAACAGAAAGGGAAAAACTCACATATCAGAAAGATCATTTTGAAGAATATTTCAAACATTTATATCATTATACTAAGAGTAAAGTGTCACTTATAAAAATTTTCACATCCGAATACTTACAAACTTGGAACAGAACTTCCTGTTTAACAATTTTCCAAAGAGTTTCAGTGGCTTCTTATTCAATTTTTAAAATATAAATGTAATTCCTTCTGATTAGTGCTCAAGAACAAATGACTGATATCATAGGTTAAGGGAATTTATTCCAGAATTAAAAACAAACAAACATATCTTTGTCTAATTTAAAATGGAAATTAAAAGGAATACTATTATTTAGCAAGAAGAATCAATAATGTGATTTTTTTTCTATTTATAGCAATATTTCTTCATGAGATAATTTTTTAATGTAACACTTATTAAAATAATTATTAAATAAATGTCTATAAATTCAAGTTGCTCTACCACAAAGTATTAACAGAAGATTATAAAAATACACATTTAATCTTATTGGTTTCACTTAAATATACCTATTATTTTAGTGAGGACAGAAATTCATTTATAATATAAAATAATATATTATAAATACTGTTCATTTAATTTTTATCCAGTTGTAACTAAATTTATTTGTTGTATATGGTTTATAATTTTAACAGTTATATAAATACTATGCAAATTATTTATATAGAGAGATAGTTGAATAAATAAAGAGAAAAAGTGAAATGTGTGCATACATTTTATTATTCCTCAAAAGTTTGTGTGATCAAAAATTTGGTGAACTAGGCTATTTCTAAGATTCTAAAGATCCAAAGTAATGATGTGTATACATCAATGAAAAAAGAGACTGTCACGGTGAATCACAAAACAAGACTCAACTATATGTTGTCTACAAGAAATTCACTTTAATCATAAAGATTTATGTAAGTTAAAAATAAAGCAGTGGAGAGAGATATACCAAGGTAACACTAATAAAAAGAAATTTGGATAAACTATATTAATTTTAGTCATAGCAGATTTCAGAAAAAGGAAAATCATTAAGAGTAAGGGGATCATTAAATAATGATAAAGGAGTCAATTCTCTAAGACTACATAAGAATTCTAAATGTTTGTACACCTAAGAACAATGCAACAAAATATGTGAAACAAACCTGATTGAAAGGAGAAGAGAAATAGACAAATCCACTGTTATGGTGGAGACTTCAATACCCCTTTTTCAGTAATTGATAGATCAAAAGACAGAAAACCTGTAAGGACACAGATGACTTGAACATCACTATTTATCAACTTGATCTACTTTCTACATTTATAGGCTACTGCATACTCATCTTGCAGAATACACCAGAATAGACAATCTTCTCCAAGTTTTATGAAACACTCAGCAAGATAGATTGAATTCTGGGCCATAATTTACACACAAATAAATCTGAAACATTATAAATCATATAAAGTATATTCTCTGACCAAAGTGGAATTAAATTGGAAGAGCAAAAATATATCTGGAAAATCTCCAACTATTTGGAAATTAAACAAAAACACTTCTAAATAACCCATGAGAAAAAGAAGTCTCAAGAGAAGTTTTAAAATATTTTGAACTATGTGAAGATGAAAATACAAATTATCAAAATTTATGGGGTGAAGTGAAAGCACCTCTTAGAGGGAAATTTATAGCATGTAAACAATATGCTAGAAAAGAAGAATTATCTAAGAGCAATAATAATTTTTCTACTTTAGGAAAGTAGAGAAAGAACGCTTTAAATATAACTTTTATACAAGAAAAGATAACAAAACCAGACCAGAAATTAATGAAATTGGTAACAGGTAATCAATAGAGAAAATCAATGAAATCAATACCCAATTCTTTGAAAAAAATCAACAAACAAAATAAGATCAACAAAAAGATAAACTTCTAGATAAATTAACCAAGAAAAAAAAGAGAGAAGACAGAAATTACCAATATCGTAAATAAAACAAGGGTCATTACAACTGACTCTATGAACATTAAAAGTATAATAAAGGAATAATGTAAATAAGTCTACGTCTACAAATTTAACAACAAATAAATGGGCCAATTCTTTGATTGACATAAACTACCTTTCACAAAGGTAAAGTAGCATTCTCATCACATCATATCAGGGGTGCATACCATCAGTACGACTTATTGTTGATATTGACCTTGATCGCCTGGCTCAGGTGGTGTTTATTAATTTTCTCCATTGTAAAGTTACATTCCCCTCCCCCCATAACCATGCTGTCATCTTTAGAAGGAAGTCAGTTTGGGCAGCCCATAAAAGAGTGGAGAGTTATGCTTCATCTCCTTGAGAGTGGCCTCTCTAAATAGCTATTTGTGATTCTTCTTCATGAGAGATTTATCTATTCTTCCCCATTTGTGGTCTTCCTTCCGAAAACAAATAATCCCTGTTTATTCCTGAGAAAAATATCAGACAAATCCTGACTGAGGCACACTCTGCCAAGTACCTGACCAGTACTCCTCAGAACTGTCACGGTCATCAAATACAAGGAAAATCTGAGAAACTGTCCTAGAGAAGGGGAGCCCAGAAAGACAGGAAGACTCACTGTAACATGGGATCCTGGATGGGACCCTGGAGCAGAAGAAAGACATTAGGTAAAAACCGAGGAAGCCTAAATAAAGTGTAGACTTTTGTTAATAATAAGGTAACAATATTGTCTCATTATCTGTGACAAGTGTACCATGTAAACACTACACATTAATAACAGTGGAAAATACATGGGGTATGTAGGAACTCTTTGCATTATCTTTGCAATTTTCCTATAAATCTAAATCTATTTTAAAATAGGAAGTTTATTTTAAAAGAGCTAATAAATAGAGAACTATTTTTGAAAATTAAGCAACATGTTGCTAAATACCTCATGGATAATAAAAATAAGAAATGACATATTTTAAACTGATTGCTAATGAACGTAACTACATAATTTACATTGTGAGACGTAAATAAAGCTTGGCATTGAAGGAAATTTTTAGCCTTATATGCACGTAGTAATAAAAGAACAAGAAAAGCTCAGAACAAATGCATGATCTACATAACCATCCAAAAAAGTGAAAATAAGAGAAAAATAAATACTGAGAAAATAATAATGAGTAACAATGAAAGAATTTATGAAATACAAAATTAGCATACATTAGAGACTAGATGGAGCCAAAAGTGGGTTTTTGAAAAATCTAACAAAATTTATAAGTACATGTACAACCTAGTGATTAGACATTTATGTAACTTAAACTAATATAATATTGTATGTCAACTGAAATTGAAAAATTAAAAAAATACAAATATATAACAAATCTGATCAAGAACAAAGACAGAAGAAACAAGTAAGAAAAATCAGGAATGCAAAGATGAACATCACAGAAATCCTAGGCAGTGGAAATGTAACAAGAGACCACTCTGAACAATGTTATGCCAACAATATTAAAAATGTAGATGAAGTAGACAATTACTTAGAAAAGTACAAACTTCCAAAACTGAAACAGGAAGAAAGAGAAAATCTGATTTGTCCTATAGCTTTAAAGAAATTGAATCTGTAATTTAAATTTCCCCCCAACAAAGCACCGGGCCCAGACAATTTCCTTGGTAATTTCTATGAAGCAGTTAGGAAAAAAAATAATTCAAACAGATCCAGGGAATTAAAAAAATAAGGAATGTTTCTGTACTAATTTTATGAGGTCAGTATAACCTCAATTCCAAAACTGAAAAAGACTAACTGAAAAAAAAAAAGATCTTAAGCAAATATAGATGCAAAAAGTATAAACAAATTGTTATCAAATAAAATTCAATGATATATAATATCATCACCAAGTTGGGTTAATTTCAGGAATCCACATTTGATTTACTATTTTAAAGTGTATTAATATAGTTTACTACATTAAAATAAAATAATAAAAATCAAATAATCATCTCAATAAGTGCAGAAGAATCACTTGCAAAATTCAACACTGTGATGTGATAAAATAAATAAATGGAAAAATAAACTTTTTTAATCTGATAAAGATAATGCAGATTACAAAATTTAGAACAACACAAACAATGAATTATCCAAAAGGAAATCAAGAAAATAATTCCTTTTATAATAGCATCAAAAATAATAAAATATTTAGGAATGTACTTAACCAAGGAGGTGAAAGATTTGTATACTGAAACTATGAAGTGCTGACAAAAGAAAGTAAAGCAAACACAAATAAATGAAAAGACATCCTCTGGATAGAAGAACTAGTATTGCTAAAATATTAATAACATTTTAATACTGTTATAATATTGAAATAACATTGTTAAAATACCCGAAGCGATCTACAGATGCAATGCAATTTTAGCAATATTTCAATGACACTTTTTACAGAAATAGAAAAAATAATGCCAAAATTTATAAGTGTTGAGAATAGATTTTAGCCATGTCACATGACATCGAAAGTAACTGAGCAAAGCAAATTTACTTCTGCAGAAGGGTGCAGAGCCACCGTAAGCCGGTCTAGCAAGCACACTGAGCGGGAAGTCCACTCAGTTTTTATCCCTAATGCAGGTTCCACTATGTCGCATTCTATTGGCGAGAGTGTGACCTTACAATCTAAACCGATTGGGCAATAGAAAAGCAAGATCTGCCTAGTTACAAGATTAGGTAAGCTTGAAAATGAGTCACTACTACACAATTAACTGGAACTACTACACAATAGTGAGAAAGTACATTTTATGTGGGATTACTAGACAATGCTGAGGAAAAAAGGTAGTATATTTTTAAGCTTTGCTGTCTTTGACAGAAAAGACTAGGACCTTTTCTAACAAATGGAACTACAGGACACCCCAAATGGGCAAAACAATACCAAGCAAGAACAGCTGGAGGCATCAAACTTCCATTCATCAAATATGCTACAAAGGTTCAATAATCAAGAAAGTACGGTACTGGGGGGAAAAAAACAAAACAGACACATATGGCCAATGGAAGAAACCATTCTCAGGTGTCCAGGAACATTTCAATGACCTTTTTTTATTCTCCAGGTTGGACTTAATTTCAGTTCTTTTAAGATAGTCACTGAAACGGGCATTGCAGGGCACCAAGAGGCCTAGAGACCAAGAGGTCTGTGGTCTCTATTCTCTATTAAAAACAGTATTACATGACACTCAGTTATTACCATCCGGGCTTTAGTACTTTGGCTGGCTTCTGAAAAAAACTTTTTTTTTTTACCTGTTAAGAGATGGGATGCCACTTCACTCCCTAATTTTGAGAAAATGACCGCAAAGAGTTTGCCCTCAGCTGGGTATTTTCTTCAAAGGTGGGACATAGTCTGGCCCCTTTAATAACCTCCCTCCCCAACTCCAATAGTGATTGACAGCGATAAGGCCCAATCGTGAATCCATGAACTCTTTTAATAAGGATTCTTTAAGCAGATACCTCTCTGGTTACTTAGTGCCAGCATGTGAAAAGCATGTTGGCATAATTTGGAGATAGATTTTATTCACAGAAACTTTAAAGTCCTGTTAGTCCATTCATTGAAATAAGAGCTCACAGTTTTTGGTGTGAATTCATCGAGAACAATACCTAACTGTAACAGTTTGTTATTTCCGTTATTTTTTTTTCTTACAAGGGAAACCTGCAAAAATCATCAACTATATGGCAAGTGACAAGTAGGCTTTATGACTGTGGCTAAAAATGTGATAAAAGTCTTCCTGGAAGAATATCACAGTAAAACTATCTCTAGAACCCTGAATCCTAGGACCTTGGCAGATGTTTGAAGGACTGGCTTGAAGCAACTATACAATGGCTGTCTGACTTTTCAGGGAACATTCCTTTAGGGTAAAGTTACTCCAAGTATGGTCCAAGGACCACCCACCTCAGGGTCACCTGAGATCCTTTGGTTTCCAACCTAGATTCTTGGACCTTCCCCCACATCTCTTGAATCAGGACCTCTAGGAGTTGATCTTAAGAACCTACATTTTTAGCAAGCACCTTAGGTGATTCTTCTGCACACTAAAGTTTAAGAAACTTTGGGGAGTGGGGTTTCAATTTAATGGAAAATCCCTCACAGCATGTACTAAGAAAAATGTGACGGTGAATGGAAGTGTGTACAGGGGGAAACTGGAAGGAGTTGTGCTTAGTCCTCTACGCTTCAGGCTCATGTCATTGTCCACGGTCCAGGTGGATACGAGACCGGCAAATTAAGTTCATGAACTTGCTGCAACGATGTTGCTAAGCGTTTTTTATATCAGAGGGGTTATTCATTATGAATTTGTGCCAACTGGCTAAAGAATTAACCAAGTTTACTATTTGGAAGTACTGAAAAAGCTGCATGAAAAACTTAGACAAAAATGACCTGAACTTTTCACCAACAATTCATGGCTCTTGCATCATGACAATGCACCAGCTCACACGGCACTGTCTGCAAGGAAGTTTTGAGCCAGTAAACAAATAACTGTATTGGGACAACCCCCCTACTCACCTAATCTGGCCCCCAATGACTTCTTTCTTTATCACAAGATAAAGAAAATTTTGAAAGGAAGACATTTTGATGACATTCAGGACATCAAGGGTAATACGAGAACATCTTTTTTTTTTTTCAGAGGGCAGTGTCACTGGCCCTCATGTGGGATCCGAACCGGGGCTGCTGGCATCCCAAGCCAGCTCTTAACCACCGCGCCACTCGGCCGGCCTGACAGCATCTTTGATGGCCATTCCAGAAAAAGAGTTTCAAAATTGCCTTGAAGGGTGGACTAGGTGCTGGCGTTGGTGCACAGCTTCCCAAGGGGAGTACTTTGAAGGTGACTAGTGATACTCAAAAATTATGTATGTAGCACTTTTTCTAGAATGAGTTTGCAAACTTACTTGTTAGACCTCCTATTTTAGCTTACATAGAAAGTGATTATTTTCTTCAGACCTTTAATAGTTGGCCACTATTGTTGGTATTGATGGTCAGAAGGAGTTAAGAGTGATGAGATACTATTGTAAAATCAGTTTGTTTGTTTTTTTAACTCTTATCTCAGGAAGTTTTAAATGTGGTATTTTTAAAAAGAAAGTTTCCTATCTTGCATCTTATCCATGGATTATTGTAAAACAAAATCATTTTAATGCATTCCCTGTTTGGGAAAAAGTGGGAGTCACCTGGTTGATAAAAACCATAGATCAGCTAACACTAACTCTAAGCCAGGTGAAAAACACCTGTAAAACAATATTCCAAAGAAACCCTGTGGGAAATCTCCAGATTTATTTTATTTTATTTTATTTTATTTTTTGAGGGCAGTGTCACTGGCCCTCATATGTGGGACCCGAACCGGGACCGCTGGCTTCCCAAACCAGCGCTTAACCACTGCGCCACTCGGCCAGCCCAGATTTAAATCCTATAGTAAAGTCACAATTGGATGCTGAAACTTGAGAGAAATTACAGTGGGAGAACCTGTCTTTTACTAGTCAGAACTAGTAATAAGATAAATTCTGGAATGTGTTACCCATCTGGGATTCCAGAGAGTAGAGTTTATGGTTACCTGATGAGAAACCTGTCAAGAATATTATAACAGTGCAGAGATTTCCATATTTTTTCAGTCATCCATGTCCTTAGTGTCTCAGTGATTCTTTCTTGGTGTCCCTAAGTCAAAAGTACGGCTTAACACTTTTGTTTGTAAAGCAGTTCGGTTCAGACAACTTGATAATGTTGTTCAACAACATTTGACAGCCGTTGCTGTGTTTCCCTTGAAAATGTAAAAAATGCTGTGGTGTCTCTGTGTGTTTGATGTGGCACCCAGGACTGCTCAGCACAATAAGAGTGTTTACAGCTTTTATTGCCCCTTTGTTGGCTTTGCAGAGAGCAGGTGAGTCTGATAAAGTCTGCACGTGCTCATGATGGACACTAGGATGATGATACTTTATAGAAAACTTCTCCTTAAACCCACTTTAAGAACCAAGGTTCATCCGAACATTGAACAGTATAGAGTATAAGTGATGACTTCTGCTCCTTCTGTTCTACTGACTTGAAATAGTTTTAATTACTATACTCTCATCCATTCTGCCCACCTCAGAAAACTCAGCACAAACACCAACTTCAAATGTTGGTTGAATGACCCCACTATCTACCTGCAAAGCTGGAAACCGTGTGGTCATTTATGCTTTCCCTTTCCCAGCATACTCTACACTGGTGGCTGAGACATGCTGATTCACCTCCTTTAAAATATTTATATTCACCCCCTCCTTTTCACCCTTAGTTGTACTCCCTTAGTACTTCCCCATGTAGACTGATGTAAAAATTACCAGGTTGGGGGTCTGCAGCCAATTCGCTCTCTCTCTCCAAAGTACCTTTTTTAGTGCTGAAACAATCTTTCTAAAAACACAGATCCAATTATTTCCCATTCTCTTAAGGCCCCTTGATGACTCCTTGTTTTCTATCTACCAGTGGAATCTAATTGTTTCGGCATTAGTGGTACCATCTCTTAGGGCTCATTTCTAGGAACTCTGTGCATTGCCCTTCCTTTCATCACTTCTGCTTGTGCTTTGACCCCAGTTGAACTCCATTGCTAATTGCACTAAACCACTCCTAACTACTGCTAGACACCAGGGCATGTGAGTCTCCTGTCTTAGCTCATTTTGTTCCTTGGCAAAGCATTCCTTCTTCCATGTAACTCACTTCATGTCCTTTTGGGAACAAGACAGGTTGTAAGCAGTAAACAGAAATGCTCTGATGTAGTATTACCGCTTCCTAGTTACCATGACAGGAGAAATGAACAGCTGATGGCAGCCATGAACATGGACTAGAAAACAAAAATGCTTTCAATTTATAAATTAAAAATAGGAGGCCCTCTTCCTGGGAATTAGGATATAGAACAGCCTCACATGGATGGTTCACCCCAGACCAAGGGCATCTCATCCAGAGTCTGTGATCAGATTACATGTCTGTTTGCTTCTGAAGCCACCCAAGAGGATAACATGGTCATTTTCAATTCAGTCAGCATGTCTTGAGCACTTGTGCTTCGGCAGGCACTCTGCTGAGTGCTGGTGACACCAATGTAAGGGGCTGCTTCTGCTCTCAGTGAATGCACATGCAGTGAAAAAAGACATATGCCCGTCAAACCCATCTCAGCTCAGTAGTTAGCAAGGACAGTCAGTGCAAAGAGTGGCAAGTCCTTGAGAAATGCTAAAGTTAGCTTAAGCAAGTTCAAAATCATATTATCATCCATAATAAATGGTTAAGTTCCTTTAGAAACCTAGACTTGTTTGTACATTTTGCAATGAAGGGTTGGAGAAAGACTATCCATTTGTAGTTCTATTTGTGGCATCCTTGACTCAGTTATCTGTGCCCTTGGGAGAAATTTCTTTTCAAACAGCAAAGGTCACACATGTCGCAGGCCCCAGAGCACCTAGGGGGAAATTGTGTGAAATATGGCCTTGCACATTGAAACTGCAAAGCCACACCAGAGGTCATCAATGCACATCATTTACCTCAGCTTCCAATGTTTATTCTTTACACCACCAGACTTCCATTTAAACACTGATTGTTGTAACAATAATTGTCTCACTGGGATTAGATGTAAAAAGTCAGTGTGATTCTACAAGTAGGAGAAAGGATTTCATATACTTTCCTCTTACCCTTCTATAATTCCTGATAATTCATAACGTGACCCATTCCCATGGGTTGAGTTCTCTTCTGTTGAGTTCCCCCACTGTCAGAATTTTTATTGTGCAAGCTTTTTATTTTCTTCCATTTAAGGTGAGACCCTGGAGAGAATGAGAGTCATGGGGTCCTGGCCTGAGACAGATGTAAGAAGGGAAGGATGAGAGGGTCACACTTAAGAGAGTTAGCGGGCAGCTTATCATCAAGGAATAGTTGGGGAAACCAAAAATCAACATCTCCTCATCTCATGAGTGGGACTCGTTTCTGAGGGTCCTATTTCCATCTCCATTGAAATTTTGGCTTAGGTACAATAAGACTTCCTCTAGGCTTTGAATCAGTTTGAGGTTATATCCTCATAAATAACTGAAGTGGAAGGACAGAAATATTGATTCTAACTTCATATCATAAGGTAGAAAAAAAATCAGTAAGATTATCAAGTATAAGATCTCTAAAATAGTCCCTGTTAACAAAGCAAAAGGAAGAAGCTGGAATAACCATAGCAACACTGAAACATATAAACCACAAAGTCTGCGAGATAGATAAACCAGGAGCAGCTGATTACAGTGGAGGGACTAAAACCATTATTCTTAGGTATATACTTAGCATGAGATTTTGGTGTCAATTTTTTTAATATAGTGATTAATTTCAAAATTATCAGGTAGAGTACTCATTATAATTTTTTTCACCAAGTAGAGACTTTACAACCTCTGTAGCTTAAGGAAAAGACATATAAATTAGCCACTTCAGGTAAATTAATTTTCTCAGCTATATAAAGAGGATGCAGTTAGGAATTAAGAACACAGTTAATTAAATTCACCATCTCTATGTCCTTCCAGATTGAAGGGGAAACAAACCTTATGGAAAGATTAGAATGAAGGAGAAACTGTAAACATTAACTTACTTTCATCGACTCTACGTCTTCTATGTTGGGGAATGTTTTGCTCACTACCCCATGTCTTTTGAAATCTTTTACTGTGTTTTTATTGGCAAAATTCTACCTCTTCCATGAAAACATCCCCAAGTCACCAATCCACTGAGTTCTCTTCTCTCTAACACCCATAGTATACATGGTCCATTTCACCCAAGGCAGCATTAATTACACTGTACTTTGGGTAGAATCAGGGTCCTCAATTTCTGGGAAGAAAAGGATTCAGAGACTATTTCTAAACTCCCCTTATCCAATCCCACCCCAGACTCTCAGTGTGGCCTGCATTTCTCTCCCCTTTTGCTCCTGAAAAAAAGTAACTTTTAGGATGGTTAAAACACACTACAACACCCCATACTCTCAGTGAAATTCTACATCCTGCTTGAAATCAGAAAGCTATAGTCTTGTGCCTGATAAGCATAGAGCCAGAAATGGAGTTTCTGGCCTTGTCCTTTGCTCAGTTGGGACTATGTGTCGAAGGTGTTTGTCTTGTATATTGATACAAGGGTGGGAAATACGTCTGCCAAGCAGGGTTACTGGCACCAAGCTGTCAGTGGCTCCTTGATTGAGCAGAGAGAGTCTCAAACTTGATTGCTCAGAAAAACAGACCTCCTCCCGTCAGGGGCCCTTGAGGTTCCCAGATTATAGGAACAAAGCCAACACCAAAGCTTCCTTCTCCTCTTCTGACGATGGTCATAACAAGCATGTTATGGGATCTTGGTCATTATATAATGAGGGGGAGCTATTGAACTGGATGGGGAATATAAAGAAAGTTATAATGTAGAAGAAATCTGATCCTATATAAAAGTTCTAAGGTTTGTAAATCTGTAGGGATTTTGTTTTCCTCATTACCTTAATCCTCTATCTAGAAAATTACCACCACTGTGTGATAGTAGAGGTGGGAATGGTGGCTGTTCTGTGATTCACAGAGTGTCTTAGCATTTTATAAATGTCCCTATTGTGAAAATTTTGTGGCATGTCAGATAGTCACATGTCTTATTACGGAGACCACTTCATGGATGGAGTAGAGGCTTGATCACTGCACTGTACACCTGAAGCTGATGTTGTATAATATTGTATACCAACTGTAACTGAATATATAGATAGTCACGGGATGTGGAGTATACTGTGGAAGGGAGTCAAAGGAATTGTAATAGATATGTATGATATAGGGGGAGGAGTGGGGTGGCGAACTGGGGGAGGCGGTTGTCACTTGGGGGTGTAAAGAGTATAACTATTGCATTGTGTTGTACACCTGAAACTAATAAAAAAAAGAAAAAAAATGTCCCTATTATGCTTCTTATGTATGATACACTTTCCTATCATGATCATAGCTTTAAGTATAGGGATACTATTCCTGTTCATTTATTAAGGTCTTATCCACAGTGATAAAGCATGGAATGGTAAATTTTTAACAATAGCAACACAAACATTTTAATCTGATTTGCAGGTTCTCATTTTAAGTTTTTCATGTTCTACAGCTAAAATTTTGGAAACGTTTAAAATTTTTATGTGGACCTACATATAGGGAATAGTCATAGTAGGGAAGTCTTCCCCCTTGTCTCCCAAAAGGCTATGGCTTTATCACAAGGAATAGAAGAATCCCTACATGAATATAAACTATTAAAATAGACTGATGACCTAGAAAGATAAAGATTGATAGAGCATCTTATCAAAATCCATGGAATCACAATGGTTAAATGCATAGGTTAATTTCCTCACCAGACCTCAAACTTGATAATGTACTCCCAGTAGGTTTGAAAAAATGGGGTTGCAGGAAAAAAACAGAGAAATATCATTTTGCAGAATAGATAATAAATGGAAAAGAGGGTTTGATGTTTGAGAAAGACTGAGTCACATGACACCATTGGCCCATCACAGAATGACATTTCTAATGTTCCAAAACAGGAACATTACCATATCATAAGAATGCCCTTTAGAGCTTTTTTGAAGTGAAGTCAGAAATCACTCCAATATTACCTTAGACAAATTCCAGTCACAAGACTAATTATTAGAAGGGCAGGAAAGCGGCAGAGTGAGGGACTTGGGAAGGAAGGGCATATAATTGGTGGGACCCTCTCTGAGAGATGTCCATTTGTGTTTACTTTTTTTTTTTTTAAGATTTTTATTGGGAAATTGGGCAAGGGAACAGTGTTGGGGAATTGGGGAAGGGGAACATTGTGTTTTTCCAGGACCCATCAGCTCCAAGTCAAATTGTACTTCAGTGTCAGTTGTGCAGGGCGCAAGCTCATCTCTAAGTCCAGTCACAGTTTTCAATCTAATTGCATGGGGGGTGGGGAAGCGTAGTCCACCATCCCACGTAGGAGTTGAACCGGCAACCTTGCTGCTAAGAGCATATGCTCTCACCAGCTCAGAGGCAGCTCAGCTTGGGGGCAGCTCACTGGCCCATGTGGGAATTGAACCAGTGACCCTGTTGCTCAGAGCTTGCACTGTTAACCAACTGAGCTACTCGGCAAAGCCCCAATTTGTGTTACTCTTTAATGCAACATGGTTGTGGGGGAACCCTTCTTAATATATATACTTGGCTACTAGAGTCCACATTTAGCTACGATTTCCAGTATGCTTTCTAGAGCCTCCTGATGCCATGCTATGTAATCACCTTATTTCCACACTACCACTTATCTGTGGTGTTTCCGTTTTGAAAACTCCCAGTCTCTGCCTTCCACAGCCTTCATTTTTGTTACATTTGGAACATCCTAACAGATGGTATTATAAAACTTAATGTAACGCAGTCAGTAGTTGCTCCATTATTTACTTAGCACTTACAACATTGCGTTGGGGTTTCCTTCCTGTTCAGGGTTACCCCACCCCAGCTGCTGTTCAGAGAACACTCTGGTCAGAAATAACCTCAGCTTTACTCAGCTTTAAGCCTGGAGGACACCCACGGGCTCCTAAACAGCCTCAGGATGGAGCCAACTCCCACAGGACACCGAGAGAATAATGTCTCCTAGTCATGAGCCCCTTGGGGGTCAGAAAATGCCATAGCTCATTTAGCGCTATTTTCTGTTGAATTTCTTTCATTATAGAAGTAATGCATATTCATGAGCACATTTTGGAAACACTAAAAATAAAAATTAAAACTATGCATAATCTCACCACCTAGAGATAATCACATAGAGTTTGTTGATATGTTTATCGGTGTTTTTATTGCATATATTTTTTTCCAGAATTAGAATTCACATTACATATCATTCAATATTCTTCTCCAACATGAATTTTAGTGGTATATAATACAGCATTATATAGAAAACACACAAAGTCCATGTAACCAAGTCACCTAGTATATGACATGTGTTCAGTATGGCAAGGTGCCATTTTAAACCTGTGACCTTTCCCAACAAGGTTTTGCCAGATATGAAAACAAAAGTGTTGTGTTTCAGATGACTTGGTTCAGAAGCCTCAGACTAGTTATATAGCATATATAGAAGAAAGATATTGAATGAATACTTGATGAGCCAGTTTTTACTTTCACTTGTACACCTCAACTCTCCCTCTCAGCCCAAGAAAAACCAAACATTGTTTTAGACCAGTGAAGGAAGGGAAGAGATAGATGCTGGTGAAGGTTGAGAAGAAGGGGCTGTGTCCCCTGCCACTACCTCATAGCCTCTTGTTAGCCTCAAGCGAGGAAAGAAATGGCACAGAAAACTTTGGGGGTCTGAGAATTGAGCAGTCCTAGCTCTCAGGCTAGAAGTCATAAGTGGCAGCCCATATCCTCAGCCTCAGAGAGGTAGAGGGACACAGCCAAATCTTCCCTGTGTCCTGAGAAGAGGATGAAACTATTATTTTGTAATTTCCATGTTCTTTTTGATTGTTTTGTTCCCACTGCTAAGACATATTATAATCTAAAACTTGGCATGAAAGGAAAAGGATGACCAGATATGTTGTTAATATCATTCCAAATATCATACCCAAGTAGTGAATAGCAGACTTGCTTAAAGATTATCTAATGTTCTAGGGGATTATACCTATGTTTGATATACTATTTGCTGTTGGTTAGTGTTTAGAGTCTGTGAAGTTACATGTTAATTTGTAGGTGCCTATCATATCTTAGATGGAAAGCTTAATTCATACATTTTCTCTTTTGATATCAAAAATGTTGAAAGTTGGGCTCAGGTTACCAGTTTTTATCATACCTTCTGTCCTGGGGAGATCTGGATTCTTTCATTAGAATTCAACAGCATTGAGAGGCCTTGGGCACATATTTAAAAACAATGATCAAAAGACAGACCAAAGAGAAGGAATTTCATGACCCTTTATGCTAGTTGTCACCAGTATTTCACTCTGAAATACAATTCACAAAGCAACCTACAACAAAATCCTAATATTATCTCCAATGGCAACTTGAAAGGAATATTTGTCCATACAACTTTGGACTATAGAGTCAAAAAGATATGATAGCAAATACTGGCATCAGTTCTTACCATTTGCCTTTCAGAGGTTTGAATGGAAAAGTCTGTAGCTCAGTTTCTGATCCTTGCAGATGCTCAACACATGGTAACTGTGGTTATCTTTATTCTAACATTCACGGGTATGTGACTTGCACATATAACACATACCATGGGGAAAGCTGAGTTCTGTGGCATCGATGTCCTTTAGAAATAATTCTGTGACTCAAAAATCATTTTATAAAAATGAAAGGAAATGTACAAATGGTTTTTTTCTCCCATTAAATGAAAAAAAAATCACAAAACACATTGAATCCGACCTCAACTCCCTCCCTTCTCAAATTAAAATAATGAAAGATAAATAAGGTGCCTCTCATCTAAAACAGAAAGAACATTAGAAAAATGGATATCCAATTTGATGGGGTAATTTTCTTTCTTTTCTTATTTTAAATAGTAATAGCTATTAGGACCACAAAGTAGCTATTCATTGGGCAGAGAAGAGGCCCTAAGCTGACCTGTCACTAAGAGCTTGACTATCAAAAAGTGAGTCATGAGAAAAGCACCCAAGGGCCTGATTGCATTTGAGCCATTTTGTCTCTGGCTAAGGTTGGCACAATGCTGTGATGGGGACTAAAGGCCTTTGAGACTGGCCTAAGAAGCCGTGGTCATAATATTTCAGTCAAGAAAGAAATCTTAGTCCAGTTTTTCATTTTATAGAGAGAAATAAGAAATTAAGAAAGTTGCTGAAGGTCACATGATTAACTCCAAAATATCTCCACTATTACCCCTATCAGTGTCTGGCAATTCACTTTTAAAATCTTTCCTTTGGTCCTCATTAAAATGCAGGTATGCCTAAGAGATAGGACTTCTGTAATTTGCAAAATTAAAGAGTCCATATTCAATGAAACCTTCAAGAAAGGGAATAGGATCTTTGAACAAGCAAAGAATTCCAAAACGGGCCTCGCTGCCCTGCTGTCTGTCCCGCCGACGCAAGCCCCACGGACTCAAGACCCGCCGACCACAACCGACTACTCTGCCAGCCTCTCGGGTGTGCCATGTTTGGTTCCTCCAGCGTCACCGCTATGAAGAAAGTGGTTCAACAGCTCCGGCTGGAAGCCGGGCTCAACCGCGTGAAGGTTTCGCAGGCAGCTGCAGATTTGAAACAATTCTGTCTGCAGAATGCTCAACATGACCCCCTGCTCCCTGGAGTATCTTCAAACACAAATCCCTTCAGACCTCAGAAAGTCTGTTCCTTTTTGTAGTGAAACTAATCTTTGGAAGTTTTCTAAACCACTTTTCATGAACCAGTGAATATGCAAAGGAGAGCTAAATCTGATGCCTGTACAAAAAGCTTATCCCTATAACGTGTGCCATACTATATACAAACTTCTGCTTCTGTCAGTCCTCAACATCTACCTCTCTGAATTTTCATGAGTTACTATTTCATAAGGGAAATTATTTTATATACACTAGTAGCAGCATACAATAAAATACTTAGTATTAAAAAAAAAAAAAGAATTCCCAAACGGAGAGAACACTAAGAAGGGAAGAGAAACACAGACAGAATGCAGATAGAGCTACAACCAAGGCAGAAATACCACATCTTCTTTGCAGGCTTTCTAGGGTTGACTCTGCTGATTAGTATTAATTTTTGTAAGGAATTCCTAACGTTTTTGTATGTAGCTTAAAAGACTAACTGATTTTACCTTTTTCTTAACCAGTGACGAAAGAAAATGCAGTGATAGCTTTGCTTTTGCTAAACCAATGTAAAACATAATATGCACATTGGTTAAGTGCACTGACATTGTAATCAGGATACCCGGGCTCGTATGTCACTCATTAGATGTTGTGGGAGCTTTAAATATGTCTCATATTGTTTGATATGTCTTCCACTAAGAGGCAAGGTGTATGCCCCATCCCTGTTAATCTCTGTTGCCTTCTGTGACCCCTTTGTAAAAAATAGATTGTAGTGGCAGTGACTGTGTGTGACTTTTGAAGCTAGATCAGAAAATGTCATGCAGCCTCCATTTGATTCTCATGAGACACCTACTTTGAGGAAAATCATCCAGTGTGTAAGAAATGCCTCTGAACCGAGACTAAACACTGATGAGGTCACATTCCCAGCCACATGAATGCACGATATTGGATGTCCAGCCTAGTGGAGCCTTTAGATGACTACAACGCCAGCTGATATGCAGCTTCAACAAAATGAAAGACCCCAAAAGGAAACTGCTGAGCTGTATCCCTCCTGCATTTCTCGATCAAAACACAAAATGGTTGGTTTAAACTACTATGTTTTGGGGTAATTGACTGCATGACAGTAACTGAAACAGATGTGTTTCCTTGAGTATGTTAGTATTTCTAAGTCTTTGTGTCCTCATATACATAAGAGAGTGATCACTGGCCTAGAACAGGGGTCGGCAAACTTTTGAGACGGAAGCGCCGCCGGGGGTCAGCAAATGTGGCTCGAGAGCCACATGCGCCAATTTGGGTACATACATGTGGCTCTGAAGTAAAATTGAAAATGAAAATATGGGCCGGCCAAGTGGCACGGTGGTTAAGTGCTGGCTCGGGAAGCCAGCGGCCCCGGTTCAGTCCCACATAGGAGGACCAGTAACACTGCCCTCAAAAAAAAAAAGAAAAGAAAAGAAAAGAAAATGAAAATAAAACTATCATAGGTTCATTTATAAAATTTTTAAAGAATATTATTCAGATAATGGTGATTTAATTTGTTTTATAGGTCTCACAAAACTTTGAAAGACAGGATTGGCTCTTCCTGGGGTTGGCAAACTTTTGAGATGGAAAGTACCCTAAGAACTGAATGTAGCTGGTGAGCTGCAATATGCCGACCCCGGTCTAGAATATTCCCTCACACGTTTTCATCTGCTCCTTTTTTGGAGTGATTTTTTTTTTTAATTTTAAAAAGTGAGGGAATTCTCTACCTAGCATACTTTTTTCATTCACAATAAAGCAAACAGGAAATGAAAAATCATCAAAAGACTAATCTAACCAAATTTACTTTAAGATTATCATTAACAGGAAAGATCCCCTAGAATTTCACGGCTTTCTGTCTGATGTTGGATGTTCCCTAGGTCATGTGTTGAAAACCTCAGTGTGGGTATAGATCCCAGGTGGTAAGTGATATGTTGGTACCTGCACCCACTCATTGAGTAGGAAGGCTAGAACAGTGCTGTCCAACAGACTTTCTACGATGATAGAAATATTCTCTGTCTGCACTGTCCAATTCAGTAGCCACTAGCCACCCATGGCTAGTAAGCCCTTAAAATGTGGCCAGTACAACTGAGGAAATAATTAGTTAATTAAGAGAAATTTTAATTTAGTTAAAAAAAATGAAATGTGTCAAGTGGCTACTATATTGGTAACACACTTCTAAAACATGCTTCCTAATCAAGCCGAACTCAGCACCTATAGTGACAGGGAACTGTATTCCTGAAGTACTTTCCTCCACTCATAGCATTTGTAATTTTAACCCAGTTGGTTGTAAATCTGTATCTGTAAACACAAAGAACAGGCATAGTGTGGTACGCAGAATAATCATGCCCCTCAAAAAAAAAAAAAAAAAAGATAGCCATTGCCTAATTCCTGGGATATGTTAATATATTATATGACAAAGGGAAATTAAGATTGCAAATGGAATTAAGGTTGCTAATCGGTAGATCATCCTGGATTATGTAGATGGTCTCAATGTAATCACAAGTATCCTTAAAATAAGAGGAAAGAGGCAGAAGAGGAGGGTCAGAGAAAGAGATGTGATGATGGAGGCGGGTCAGAAAAGCTACATTGTTAAATCTGAAGATGAAGGAAGGGGGCGGTGAGCTAAGCAATGTAAGCAGTCTCTGGGATCTAGAAAAAAGCAAGGAAGTGGATTCCTCTTTAGAGCATCCAGAAGGAACGCAACCTGCCAACACCTTGGCTTTGGCCCCATGATACTCATGGCAGGCTTCTGACCTCCAGCACTCTAAGTTAATAGATATATATTGTTCTAAGCCACTAAGTTTAAGTAATTTCTTAGAGTGGCGTTAGAGAACTAGGGACACAGTAAATGTAACCTCTTCTCCAGAAGAAAACCCTTGATGAAACCAAACAGTATTATTTGGTCTCTCTGAGAGTTTTCTTCTAACTTTGAACCTCTTTAGGTTCTCCAACAACTGCTCAAGTGTCATAAGTCCATTTCACTAACCAACCTGATGAGTGTCCTCTGGACAAAAGTCTGCTTGGCTGACATGGCCCTTCCGACATGTCACCTGTCATGGGACACGAAGATCTATCCATGGGCACTAGGCACTTGCCTGGACCTTATATAATTTCCATCTATGAAAGCTACCCTCTTTCCAAAAATAAGACCTAGCTGGAAAATAAGCCCTCACAAGATTTTAGGTGCCAAAATATGGCACCTAAAAATACGGAATATTTTAAGCTGAAGGAGTTTGTGGAAAAGGCACCCTTCTCCCTGAAACAGGTCATAAAACCCTCATGTGAGGGGTGTGTGCCCTCCATAACCTGGAAGAATCATGCTAGGGCTTCTTCTCTGTCTAGGTCTTATTTTGGGGGAAACGTGGTAGGAATGTTTTAGCTTTGAGGGGAGCTGCAGCTCATTATTGAATGAACAAAGCTCCCAGTTAACCAATTCCCTGCACCCTCCCCCCCACACACACACACTCCTTTTCACAGGTGCTACTATGAAACAATATCTGCCCCAATTCTCTGGTGATATTTTGTCCATCATCTAGTGTGCAGAAATATCATGGGATTTGCATTCCAAAGTATCTGCTCTCTCCCAACTGATTGTGTTCTACAAATTTGCCTTTGGTTCCATTAATATCCTCATCCAGGTAATTAATAAATCCCTGGAAGAGGGCAGGGTTCAATGGCACAACCTATAGTCTCCCCTCTGGCTTCATTCATTCGTTCCACAAAATGGATTGAGTACCTGCTGGAGGATGACCAACCATCCCAGCTCGCCTGGGCTGGAGGAGTTTCCTGGGATTAGGAACTTTCAGTGCTAAACTTGAGGACAGTCCCACACAAATGGGGTTCATTAGCCACTCTAAATTTCAGTGTGCCTCACTCTGTGGTGGGCCAGTCAAGAAAAACTCAAAATAAAGCACAATCTGTGCTCTCAAGGATCATACAACCTAGGATCTAGTTTTTCCCAACTTTCCTTTAATGTCCTACTTTCTCCTGACAGCTAAGGGGATTGATTTCGTTTTACTCTCTGTAGTTTATGTTAAGAAAAAAATAAATATTTCCAGATCTTACTTTTTTAAAAAGTATACCCCATTACCACTTAGGAATTATACTCAGCTCTTGGATACAGAAACCAGAAACTTTAAAATAGTGAAAAGTTATCTTTTTCTCATATCACTAAGAGCCTGGAAGACGCTGCTCAGGGCTGTTATCATAGTTCCATGATGGAATCAAGGACCCAGGTTCTTTCTCCCTTTTAACTTGGCCATCTTAGCCTGTGTTTATCTTTTTGTGGTCCTGAAGGGGCTGATCCATGTTCTTGTTCCAAACAGGAAGAAGGAGAAGAGTAGGGGACAAAAGGTATGCCAGCCAAGTTAGCACTTTTTACGGAATTTTTTCCCCATTGCCCAACTCAACAAGTTCCAATCCAATCAATATTTTGTGCAATATCTCATTAAGCACAATTTAGTTGTTTAATCACTTTTATCTGCAAGGGGGCTTGGAGATATAGTTTTTTATGTGAGCACATTGCTACCACCACAGCCATCACTCCCAATAATTAATGATATAATTACAAAAGAAGGGGGAATTGGATATTAGGTAGTCAGCTAGCTCTCTACACCCAGCTCTTTCTCTTAAAACTGTGACCCCTCCTACCTTCCAGTTAATGTCTGCTCCTCCCCTTGAAATCTCTATTTGTCAAATGCCTTATTGAAATCCAGTTATACAATATCAATGAGATACAATGAGTAATCTGTTATTGCAATTATAATCCTATCATAAAGCCCTGTAAACAACTCTAGCTAAACTAACGGAATGTGCATGAATTTATAAATGATCAGAATAGTGCTTTCAAGAAATGGAGTGGATTATTTATCATTTCATTAAACAGAAACACTATTCTCAACACAGCACTTGTTTAAAGTTAAGTTAGCACCATTCCCTTCAATTGCAGTCACTAAAACAGGGACATTTTCTGACCTTTCTGTGAAAGCTAAGTAATTATTTGGTTATAAAGCACCAAGTAGATTAGCTAAAAGCTGCAGTCCATGGGTTTGCGCCATTGCAACACTTAAGGGTCTTTAAGTACAGTTGTCTAAGCTAAAAGGATGCTTGGAATGTGGAACTCATTAAAATACACTTGTCATGTTTCAGTCGGGATAAAAGCAGAGTAGGGGAAGAGGGCAATGGAAAAGCATGGTTCCTGGACCTCTTCTTCCTACAGGAAAATACATTCCTTACAATCTACATCTAAATTAAGTAATGCATTTAGATAAAGACTGGCCCTACTGTTACTAATAATTCTAACTCTCTTTCATTTTGATGTGCCAGGAATTGTACAAGGAACATTAATCCATCAAGTCTAATGCACATGGAAAATGTGTAGCAAACACATTATAATCCCCATTTTACAGTTCAGGAAACTAAGGTTAAAAAGTCATATAACTTGCCTAATGCCAGTATTCAAACTTATGTACATGAGTCTCCAAAGCACAGCCTGTCTTTCCAGGATACTTCTCTGCCCTATCCACAGGTTCTGTGAAAACCCTTCAGCTGACAGATTCTCTGAGTATTTGTTGTTTTTCCTTTAGGAGTTCAAAAAAGCACTGGACTTAGAATTGAATCTTGATTTGAATTGCCACATACCAGCTTTGTGACCTGGATTTGATTTTCACTTCTCTGAGCCTCAATTTCCTCAGCTGTATAATGGGTATTATGATACCTAGAAATATCAATAGTAATATCTACTATATAAAGTTGTTGATAGAATTAGAGAAGATATTGTAACTTGTAGTAAATACTGGAAACATAGTAGATACTCATTTAATATTGCTTGACTCATGTACCTGTCACTGCAGGGGGAAAAGAGACAGAAAGTGATAGAGCCAAAATTTGTAGTCTGTAATTAAATGACTTACATCTAAATTACTTATTAAGAACACCAATATAGTAGAGGTTAATTTATTTAACTTCTTAACTGTCTTTCTGATATTAATAATGCCAAAAGGAGCAAGAGTCAATAGAACTGAGTTTTACTGAGACTCTGTGTTATAATAGGAAGATCATAGTATTGGGGTGGAAGAACCAAGATTTGAACTCAGCATATGAGCTTCAGTCAATACGAAGTGCATAGGGTAGTGGGGCGCTTGGTGAACAAAAAGATATTGGTGACCTGGGGGTTGAAGATAAAGTAGTCCTCAAAGACAGTATAAAGGAACACCATCATTATAGTAATTGTTTTAGAGAAGATAAGAGTTAACAGAGTAGGGGACCTATAAGTTTGGGCTCTCCAGAAGCAGGCATTGAGGTAGAGTTTTACTAGGGATTGACCCCAATAAAAGGAAGGGAGAAGTAGCAGACTAGAGCAGAGGGTGAAACTGAATGGGGTTCAACTGGGTTCTAAGTGTTGGCAAACCCAACAGGTATATTTTGTCACATTGTCCCAGATTGAGCAGAGGTGGCCAGGCCTTCATGTATTCCACCAAACAAACACATCCCTGGGAAGGATGTACCTCTTTTGAGGTGGTTCTCTACAGACTCTGATTACAGCAAATCCTTCTTTGTAGTGGGACCTAGGTGACATATCTCCGTTTCAACCTCAAGACCATATTGGGTTTTGAATTTATGAGACCAGGAGTCCAAGAGCACTAAGCAGGGATCATGAGATCAAATATGAGTTGTAGATGCTTCTCCATCATTCTGCCATCTTTGACTTTGAATGTGTCACTTGACAATTTTCCTACCTATGGAATAGAGGTTTCATCTAGTTTCTAATATTTCACAGCTCTATGGTTTTATTCATTTGTTCATTCAACATGTGCTTACTGAAGGTAACTGCTGGGCCAGCCATTTCTAGCCATGTGGGATACACATGAAGTATATCTAAATTAAGTAATGCATTTAGATAAAGACTTGCCCTACTTTTACTAATAATTCTAACTATCTTTCATTTTGATATGCCAGGGATTTCGCAAGGAATGTTAATCCATCAACATGAAGAAAATTAACCAAAGCTTCTTGCCTTGGTGGAGGGGTCAGGTTAGTGGTTATAAAGTCCTCTTCATTATAAGAAAAAGGAATGAAGTAAGAATTTCATTGGTAAAATTCATTAGTTAAATTACTATAACATTCTGTGATACTGTTTCAAAGCAGAAGAATTTGATATTGAAGGTGCCAGGGCAATATATTCTAAAAGTAATTTCACAAATTATTTACTGAGTTGTATCATAGCTTCCACACACTGACAGCCTGTAAGATGTTCTTTCTACCTTTTGCCTATGAAAACTAATAAAATTATTGACAAGCTTTCCTTCCTGGCAAAGGACAGGAAGAAAATTAAGGTCCAGAGGGGGAAAATAAAATATAGTTTTAGAAATTTGGACTGAAAACATGTCAACGCTCTTCTCAGTGATTCATCCAGAAAGTTATTAAAACCATGATCATAACATAAGATATGGCAACAAATACAGAATATTTCACTTCATCTCCTATGTGCCTCAATATTACATTTTTCATTTCTGCTGTTGTGATGGGAGTAGAAAACATTTCATAAAACTGTCATTTTAACTTCAGCATATCCCTTTTAAATTCAATCAACAATCCTTTTTGTGCTAGCTAGCTGATTACAATGTTAGGTAAAGCCAAGAATATATTTTGAGGGAAGGAGGTCTTGATTTATTAGGATTTAATCACTCAACTTAAATGAATGTTAAATTAACAAATGGATTTTTGACAGGATGATTGTAATATATAATTCAACCATAATAGTCAACTCCTTTTTTTGGAGAGTAGAAAAAAGCTCATGACCTTAAGTTATGAACCTGATTTAGGAAAATCATTGTAGCATATTTCAATGTATTATTGAGTTTTTGTTTTCCTAGTTGGAGCAGAGGAGACAGCATGAATACTGCACAAATATGGCTTCTGCTTCCTTGGTACATGATCCAGTGAAATGTATCTCAACCTCTTTGTGCCCTAAAGAACTTCCTCACGCCCAGAAATGTGCCCTTTCCTGGAAGAAATAGGTTTGAAGCTGATTGGGTCTCCAGCCTGTCCATAATTAGTGGAACGCATCAAGTTTTCACATATTGAGGAATCTACTTCCAGAAGTGGCAGGCTGAGTGATCCAGACTGGCTCTCCTGCTGAGAACAACTAGAAAAGTTGAACAACGACAAAAATCTACTTGAAGGTATTAAATAGCTACTAAAGTCGTGAAGAATTAGAGAGCCAAAAGCCAAGAGAAAGAAACCCAGAGGTGAGCCAGCCGGGTCAGCTTTCACCTGGAGGTGTCTGCTGATTCCCTGGAAAACGGAGATAATGATAAGAACTTTAGAATCACAGGAATGGTGGGTCAAAAGTAAGTTCAGTTTCCACTGAGGAGTGGAGGCCTTAGAAAAACACCTGATTTGTGGGGTTGGGACCACAAAGGGTTATCACCCAGAAGTAAGAGAGAACTGTAAATAGCCCGAGAGTAAAGACTAGGTTGGAATGATTCCCATCCCATCAACAAACTTATACCACAGAAGACACAGTGCAGGCTTCCATTTATATAACGTCCAAAAGAGGCACAATTCATCTACAGTGTAGGAAGGCAGCATAGCGATTATCTTAGAGGAGGAGCAAGGGATGCTGATTAAGAGAATGAGGGGCCCTTCTGGGGAGCTGATTATGTTTTATTTCTTGACCGGGTGGTTTGTAATAATTCTGTGAGCTTTCAGATTTCACTGACACCACCATGAGTTTATCCAACCGAGCAGATAAAGCTTCCTGCCAACCATTGCTCCTCAGAGTAGCATTGTGCACAGTTTGCACCTTGAGGTCCTTTGAGGATGAGCAGCAGTCTCTCTGCCTTGTCCATCAGCTTAGAGCCTCTCGGGGTCCCCTGACACCAATGGACATGACTCCTTTCTTCAGTGCTTAGAGAGAACAAACCACAGCCCAAAAGCTGACCTTATGCTCCTCTCCCAGTTAGGGCTGCCAGGCTTAGCAACTAAAAATATAAGATACCCAATTCAATTTGTATTTCTGATAAACAATCATGTTTTAGTATAATGTGTCTCAAACATTGCAAGGGGGGCATGCCTATAGTAAAATAGCATTTGTTATTTATCTTAAACTTAACTGAGCATCCTGTATTTTATTCTGACAGCCCTACTCCTGCCCCATTTCTTTGCTCTTTGGACGAAGAGAGGTGGAGCAAAGAGGGAGGACCAATAGAGCAGCTGCCAGAAAAGACATATACCCTGTAACCTGTTTTTTCTTTCCAGTCTATTGAATTTAAATTTAGTATGAAAGAGCATGCAAGAAAACTTGAATGGTTTTAAGATTCAAAACCAAGGGCATGTGCCTCATAACCCCACACAGCAAAAAACCCCTAGCCTAAAAAGAGAAAATGCTGCTGTTGCTTTTCCCCTTTTTCTCAAAGATGAACAAGATCCCTTTGTAGTCTGCCTTGTGCTATCCAACATAGTAACCACTAGTCACATGTGGGTATTTAAATTTAAATTAATTAAAATTCAACACAATTAAAAATCCAGTTCCTCAGTCACACCAGCCACCTTTTAAGCATCCAATAGCCACATGTGGGTAATGGCTGCCATATTGGATAGTGCTAATTGGAAAACATTTCTATTAAAAGTGGAATATTCCATTAGACATCGTTGGTCTAGACTACTTATCTCATTAAGATCTGGCTATAAGAAGAGAAGTGACAAATGGCATATCAAGAAGTATGTTTTTGAGGCTGCCTGGGAGGAGATCTTGCCATCAAGCAGCACCTGGCACCTTTTCTTCAGTTTTTCTTTATCTCCTGCAGTTACAAATCACTGTATTGATTTAACACATATTAGAAGCACTTTTAACTGAGCTTTCCTTGAGAATTCACACATACATTACCAAATTATAGTCCTCAGTCTGAAATTTCTGAGAAGTAGGACGGTTTCTGGAGTAGAAGTCAAAAGATGAGGGTTCTAGCACCTTCTCTGCCATTATGTATCCTGAGATCTGGATCAAGGCACTTTCCTCTCTGGGTCTCATATTCCTTCTATAACAGCACATTTTGTTCTCATTAAAATAAAACTCAAAACCAAAACTTGAAAAATCCAATACTATCATCTCCAGAGTGAAATTCAATCTAAGTGAAATTTTCATTGTGTGATTACCTCTGAAAACACGAAGTCTCTCCCAATGTGAATTTCCCAAAAGTAAAACAATATTCATGCCTAAAGACAATAATGGCCTCAGAATTCAGGAACTGGGGATGAGAATTTCAGATTTGGATTTCAGTTTATTATTTGAGTCTGGCCTGAATTTCCTGGAAAAGATCCTGGAATTAAAAATGAGAAGACATTGATTTAAATTCTGTGAAATATTGACTAAATTCCTTAACTACTTTAGTTTCTTCTTTAGCAAAATGGGGATAATAAAAGTAGCATCATACATTTATTAAGAAAATTAAATTTGGTAATACAGTGACTACCAAGCCTGATCATAGTTAATGTGACAGAACCAGATTTTATTATGAAACTACTGCAATAGAGGTAAAGAGATCAGGTCTTAGTAAAGAACTAGGATCAATTCCAAACACAAGAATAAATAGAGATTTTTAGGTAATAGCAGGTTGAGAATGGGGTGTTGGTGAGTAGAAAATTACTAAGAGGAGACATCAAGAGTAGTGCAGGCATTATTAGACTGACCTAAAAGGGTTCTCACTGAGGGCTGGCCAGAATGACCAGATGTCAAGTATGAGAGGGGTAAGGAATTTGATTATATATCAAGAGTGACCAGAATAGGGGATTTTCTCTAGACTGACTTATCAGAATTCTTGTTAAAACTGGGCTATGTGGATCTGGCAAAGATGGAGCCAAAGTTGAGGCATAGTCTCTAGAAGAGAGATCAGAAGAGCCTGACTAAAATTTGGTTAACAGTCTTTCCATATTTAGGATGTGTCATTTGAATGAATGTCAGTTGGTGCTAGCTGTGGGCTGAGAGGCCAAAGGGAACAGTTAGATCACCATATGTTATGTGTCCAGGTGGCTTGCATTTCTCACAGCGTGACTTCTGGGTTTGGAAAGAGAGAGAGTGTCCCAAGATCAAGCTTTCTAAGAGACTTAGGTGGAAGCTGCAAGTCTTATGAACTGGCCTCAGAGGCATTAGAATGTCACTTCTCATGCATGTTACTTGTCATTGATTCACTAGACCAGCTTAGATTTGAGGGGAAGGAAATTATCCTCTCCACCTCTTGATATGAGGAGCAGAGGGAAACAATTGATGGCAGTCATCTTTGGAGACTAGCACAATACACCATACTTCAGGTTGTACAATGTCCCATGACTTCTACAACATAAACTTTTGAAACTTTATAAACATAAGGGGAGGTAAGCTCAGGCAGTTTATCGGTAGTCATACAACTTAGCAAAAAGTATTCTAAAACCATGTTCCTCTTGGTAAATGGTTATAGATGTTCCAGTGAGAGTTAAACAAAGGAAAAAATATTATTAAAGCTGCTCACTACATCCAGAACATACCACCCGCATCTCTGGCCAAAGTTACAAATATATCTGGTTAGTTTAGAGAAGCTCCCAAATATATGACGAAGACATCCTACTCTTTGCCCCTACAAAGAAAAAAAAAATCTTAAACACCAGGTGCTCTTATAATTATTATTTATTTATCCCTTAATAGCATTGACAGAAAAATACATTATGTCCACTTAAATCTGAATTCCATATAAACAACATTTTTATGTAAGCATGTTCCAGTTATTGTCTGGGATATGTTTATGCTAAAAATAACTCAATGATTATCTGAAATTCAAATTTAATAGAGCATCCTGTATTTTTACTTGCTAAATCTACAGGCCTATACCTCAGTAATACTGTGATTTTATTTCAGAATTTTTTCCTCAAGCATATCAAATTTAGAATAACTTTTGCATTTAGTTTCAAAATTATGATATTTTACTAAATCCCTAATATAATTTAATCCTTTCCTTTGCATCTAGGTAATCCATATCTAATTAGACACAATCAAATGCAAATTGATTATGGGCTTTCTTGCAGGAATGAGGACAGGCCCATAGATATAAAGGATATACAGAGTGCTTTCTTAAAAACATTGAGATAAATATGTTATTGAACATTTCTTGGTAATTTACCACCATGGCACATTTGCAGAATTAATACACTTTTCTCTTTTCCCCTTGGTAACCATAAATTCCACTTTGTTATAATGAATTCTATTTTCTTCTCGTTGGGGTAGAGATGAAAACAGCTGGTTACCACATGAAGATACTTCATCTATTTAAAGGCAAATGTTATCTCTGAGCTTTCTGTTCTTCAGGCCAAATTATGTCTGCTCATTTTCCCTCTTTGGTTCTAGTTCCAACCCTTTTATCATTTCTGTTTTTCTCTTCTGTCACCCCATAAATGTTCCACATTTCTAAAATTGTACAGATTGAAATGAGGTTTCATATTCTTATGAGTCCTTGATAGTAAATATAACCATAAATACTGCTTTGATTATATAATATATTATTTCACATGCTTAAAATATATTTGTGAGAGCGCTGAATCCTAACCTCTAGACCACCAGGGAAGGCCTTAAAATATATTTAAAATGCATTGACCAAATATAGATAAAAGCCAGTAGATAAAATCTAATTCTAAAAATAAATAAATAAATAAACAAACAAACAGAACAAAGGAAGTCAGGAAAAGAGGAAGAGGGGAACAAAAAAAAAACAGAAGTGATAACTAAAAACAAATAATAAGCTGCCATATAAATAACTACATAAATCTTAATAAACTAAACACTGCAATTAAAACGTAGAGATACTCAGAATGAATCATAAAGCAAGACTCAACTATATGCTGTCTACAAGAGATACTCTTTAAATACAATGACACAGGTAGGTTGAGCAAAGAATAGAAAGATTATAAATAGTCTGTACATACTACATATGCTATATAACATGCAAACAGTAAGCAGAATAAGGTGGAGGGAACTTTGTCAACATCAGATAAAAGTTTTGAAGACAAATATACAAATATAAAAGAGACTATTTCATAATTCTTCACAAGATCTAAAAACCTTAAATGTGTATGCACCTAAAAACAGTTTTAGTATATACAAATCAAAAATTGACAAATTAAAGAGTTAAGTAAACCATTCTGTGACTATAATAGGATATTTTAACACCCTTTCTCAGCAATTTATATAATTACTAGGCAAAAAAAAAAAAGTCTGTAAAAATGTAGACCTAAAACGACACTATCAACTATCTTGGCATTATTGAAATTCACAGAACACTATACTCAACAAAGGCAGAATGCACATTCTTTGTACTTTCACCAATGTAGACCATGTTTGGCCATAAAATAAGCCTCAATACATTTAAAAGAATTGATATCACATAGAGACTATTTTCTGACCATAAAATTAAATTAAAATGCATAGATATCTTCCAGAGATTTTAATTATCATTCACATACATTTTCCTACTTTTATTAACACAATTTACTTTTTCCTCTGGGTACACCTATCCTGCTTATTTGGACATTTCTCCAACTAACTAATTAAGGAACCAAGCTTGTTAATACTTTCAATTATCTTCTTATGAGAAACTCCCTTCCATTTGGATATTCTTTTTAAATTAAAGAACACAACTTGCTTGATAATACACAGACAATGTGTGTGGGCTGGCATAAAAGTAACCCTAACAGCCTTTTAAATTCCAACCCTAATGGGCTTGTCTCTGACCACATCAAACTTTCTGCAGCATTTGGTACATGGAAATATCATTTTCCTGGAAACCCTCACCCCCAACCATGTCTTTCACAACACGAAATTATCTGTGGTTTCTAACCAGCCTTCCCTCTCTACATCATGGATCCCCCATCCCTGGTTGCCTCCTTGGAGTCCTTCTCCCTATGTGCTTCCCATAACAGATCTCATCCATCCCTGCACCTTCCACTCTACCTCTGTGCAGGTAATTTTCATTTTTACAGTTAGTCCCAATCTTCTTATTGTACTTCAAGTTCATAATCCCCATGTGGCTGTGTTGAGAATATAGACCCGCCATTAAAAATCTGTGTGTGAAAGCAATTATGACATTTCTAGATTTCTCTTCATGGAGCTACCTGAAGCTCACTCTGAGTACTGAGGCTTGTGGGAAATCAGTCTCAGTTGGTATTGCCATTTCTTGCTTCATGAAGATGTGGCACAGCCTCAAATCATCTGGAAGCCTTTCCAGTCATCTGTCATCAGGCAGTGCTGGATGCTATTAGAATGTGCTCTGCCTCAGGTTGAACTGCATTGCTGTTTCTAGGCTGTACTTGGGGCAGAGTAATATTTAGTAAGTCTGGATACCTGCAGTCTAGGCCCTTCATCCTCAGGCAAATCCTGCCCTCCACCCCAAAGTACTGACAGATAGCAGCTCTAGACCCCCAACTCTGCAGGATCAATAAACCTTCAACCTTTTCCAAGTATGAGGAACAAAATCATTCATCTTACCCTTTTCTTGACCTCAAAAATACCTAATCCCTCTCTTCGTCCTTTCTCTAGAATAATCAACGTTATCTCTTCAACTAACTTGAGCTTTTTACAATAAAGGACAAGAAAAAATACTCAAGCAGTATTTGATACCTATCCTGCAAAAAATTTCTGAGACAAGGAAATGTAATATTTGTCTGTTTGCTGGAACAAGAGAGCGAGGAAGATGCAGGGTGAGCACTCATGGATTAAGAGCTCAACTAATGGTAATGTATTTTTCCTGATGACTTCTCCTCCCACCAGAGGCATTTAGAGATAATTCTCTGTGTGCCAGATGTCATCTAATTTAATCATCACACCCCTCTTCTGTAAAGGAGACAGTAGCTCTATCCTTTCTACATTATCCTTTTTAAGCCGACATTTAATTATTGGGCACCTCCTGTGTGGTAAAAATTTTTCCAAGAAGCAACTAACTTCATGCTCACAACAACCTTATTAGGGAATTGCTATTACTATCCCTATTTCTCAGATGTGAGTATACTGAAGATTAGAGAGACTAAGTCACATACATAATCAGCAAGTAGCAGAATTAGGATTTCAAATTCAGGGTGGCTGACACCAGCAACCTCTCCCTTACCTGTGAAACACCATGTGATATTGCCCATCTCCTACATACCTTATGTGTATTTTAACACATGTCCATAATTGACTGGAAAACAATTCCTTCTCCTGTTTCTGTTATTGTTACCACCAATTCGAGGCTCTTAGAACTCCAACTCTGAAGTTATTTTTGACTCTTTGCTCTGTCCAGAGTCAGCCACATGCAAGGATTTATAAAGGCTACTTCCACCGTATCTCTTCAATTTTTCCTCTTTTCCAATTCCTTTTCAGGCTCTTATGATATCTTTCTTCAACTGCTCTAATATCTTCCCAATGGTGTCTTGTTTTATTTTTTAAATCTCTACTTAACCTAGGTCATCCCCCGTGCTGGCGCAAAGGGGGGATGACATGTCCCCCCCTCGCTAAGACATGCCCATCTAATTGGACACATGTGCAAATACCGCTTCAGTACTAACTAAACTTGTTACACATACTTCATTCTATGTAGATACCAAGTCCTCTGCAGTACTTCTGAGCCTACTTCTCCATTCTTATCTCTTGCATTATACTCTAGCTACTTATCTCATGTTTCAATGAAAATTGGTTATTTACAATTTTCTGAGTATAACCTTCAACCCCTCTCCATTCTTTGCTTGTGCACATGCTACATCTTCTCTCTGAAATACCCAAATATCCATTCTTTCTCCAAGGATCCTAGTGAATGCCTCCTCACCTACTGCAGAAAACCTGTTTTGAAAGAGATTACTGGTGCTCCCTTATAACCAGTTTCTCCTTTCTTACCTGGACACAGGAACACTAAACTTTCCAGCCCCTTGTGGTTAAATGGAGCCTTATGATTACTTCTAGCCAATGAAATGCAAGTGGAAGTGGCACACATTACTTTGGAATTGAGATGTGCCATCTCTTATGGAGATTACCTCAGTGACCCTGGAAGTTACGTGCCCTAAATGGCAAAAGCTATAAGATGGTTGAGTCTCCAACACCCTGGGTCCCTGAGTGGCTGTGTGAAGCATAATTTCTCATTAACCTACACTGGGCATATAATAAGGAAAAATACCTATGTTTTGGTCAATTATCTGTTGTCTTATTAATTTTTACTGTAACATACTTTGTGAGGTGTGATAAAAAAGATAGTCACAAAAGAGGACTTCCAGAACTGCTGGGATATGTGTGTATGAAGTGAGCATAGGTATTTTGAGGGGTATTAATGGCAATGTGTCTTTTACTGTATATTTTTTTTAAATTTACACATTCGCCATATTGTTTGATCACACCTTGTAAACTGTCCTTAATAACACAATTTCCTAAAGTTTCCTTTTCCAAGTGTAATTTCTCTCTCCTTTAAACCAAAAATTCATTTACAGTTTTCTTAGGATGTCTTTTTCCTTGTATGATAGTTATTTGTTTAGTTAACTAATCCTTCATAAAAATAAGCCCCTATTGGTCAAGGGGCTACCTCTTAATCACTTTTTGTTGAATGCCTACTATTTGAGAAGTACTAAGTTATATATGTGTCAATGATTCAGTTCCCATTATATGAATAATGTATGCATAGTAGACAATGAATGCTTCTAAAATTGAAACTAATATATTTGAGATAAGAGAAGGATTATCCACAACTTTTCCAGGCAAA
The DNA here is from genome assembly GCA_033961575.1 of Aselliscus stoliczkanus. Taxonomy (NCBI): domain Eukaryota; kingdom Metazoa; phylum Chordata; class Mammalia; order Chiroptera; family Hipposideridae; genus Aselliscus; species Aselliscus stoliczkanus. The sequence goes on along the minus strand of CM066731.1, from coordinate 164,331,941 downwards.
CTTGTCATAATCTCAGCAAATTAAAAGAAGCATTGCCTCTCTCTTTTCTGCAATGTAATTCATAGTCAACAAAACTAAAGGAATCCCAGAAATATCACAATTTTAGATATAAAATATTTAATTATTATATATTTTGCATGCTATCCATCTCATGGCACTCTACAATGTCAAAATCTTTTACTCTCTAGAATATAACTAACAATTCTCACTATAATTATCACCTCAGGTGCCATGTACATAATTAGGCAGCAAAGACAGAATTAGACACTGAACAAGAAATAATAAAAGCAACCAAATCACTGCCTAATTTGATTGAGATTCCTATGTGAGTAAAATGTATAAGTGATGTTTCCTGAAATGGCCTGAGTGAGATTGATTACATTCATTTCTGCCTTATTTCCAGAGTTAAGTGTATTGGGTGTGATTCAGGGCAGAATCTAATAGAATTTGTGACATGCCAGTTAAATCACCCACTGCCACAGTTGTAAACATTTATCTGTTTTAAGTTGCCCAGAATTTATATAGCTGTTAATAAGAGATTAATCAACCAACAAATATGTATCAAGCACTTGCTATATCAACTCTGTACAGAAACACTGACTTCAGGTAATTAAAAAGAATTGGTAAATTACTAGTACTTGAAGAAAGTGACAAAAAGTATTGAAATAACCTGATAAACAATTTCTGAGGTGAAGAGAAAATTCTGTTGAGATGAATGAGAACACAGTGTCCTTAGAAGTTAATTAGGTTACATTTTCTGCTAAGAATAAAACTCTTTACACTGAAATGTCAATCTGACCTATTATCCCAGGAATGAATCAGAAACTTTAAGATATCAGGATAAGGCAAAGACCGTAAAGGATTTATTATAAAGCATGTCTACAGAGGTTTGTTTTTTTTTAAATTTGTGTGTGTGTGTGTGTGTGTGTGTGTGTGTGTGTGTTTCCAAAAGAAGTAGAAGAGTGTTTATTTAGTTCAAGTCCTTGAGATCAGGAGGCAGATGTGTGCTACCCCTTGACTAACTGTGGGACACTGGGCAACTCAATTTACCTCTTCTGGGTATATCAACAAGGGTCTCTGTTGGGAGGTACAAAAACCAACTCAGGAGTCTTTTAAGGAAAAACAAAGACATTTAGTGGAGGGATACTGACTCACTCCCAGAATCAAGGAAAAGCTTGAGCCATCAGGGTTTAGGAGGAGGAGGCCTCAGGGGCAGCTGCTGTCAGGCTCACAGGAGCAGGAACACCAAGGAAGTCTCTAGAACTCTGACATGGAAAGGTGTGGTCACAACCAGCTGCCATCCTCCTGTCACCCTGGAATGGAGACTCTTCAGCCTCACTTGGGTCTAGGCTTGCATAGATAGGGCACCCACTGGGCATCCCTCTGAATCTTCTGGTTACCAAAGAAGGACAAAAGGGGGACACTGGGCTCTCTAAAGCCATGCTGAGCCTGAGTTTACTCTTGTCCTCTCAAGCAAGGAGTCTGGATTAGGAGAGCTCAGATCTCTTAGAGCCCTCGTGTTCCTTGATTTTTATCCATTAAAGCCAAAAAAAGAATCCCATTTGTCTAAGATCTATTTTTAGAAGGTATATTCATCAATGGCAATTGAAATGAATATCCAGACTTGAATAGACTAAAAAGACCACATACTACGTATAGTGACTTGTTTGTCACTAATCAGTTGCATAATCATAAGTAAGTCCCTTAAGAATTTCAGTGTGTTCAACTAAAGTATAAATATACTAATAGATTGATATAAATGCATTACTTCTCTAAGATTCTACATCAAATCTACATAGCCTTAATCATAATTCCTTGACCACCTAAGGAGTAGTCTAGAGTAAACATTCTATACCCTAAGTAATTTTTTTTGTCTCAATCCTAGATTTTAGGCACTATTACTTATACAACTGGTTAAAACTCTGTAAAATTAGACCATATTTTTCTAATAAAATGAGAAATTAATTGCTTTTGTAGGTAAAGCTGTGATTTATACAAGCAGAGGCTTTAAATCCAAATGGTTTTTATGAGCACACAGCTCTAGACAGACCATACACCCTTAAGTATATGACAGCTGAAAATAGCATTTAGGTACATGAGGGCAAAGGTTTGATGTTTGGTGGTAAAACATCCAAATATTTTTGAGGTATATAATACCACCTGTTTTACATCAATCAACCATAAAACATAGCAGCTTGATGTTCTTATACTGTGTTCACTCACCTTTCGTCTTCAACTTGTCTCGATTATAATGTTCCTTCAAGAAGCAGAAATTGTTCCTCCTTTCAATTCTGTCAGGCCTATTTTAGGTACTGTCTCTCAGTGTGAAATTGCCTGGCTGCTTGTATGCCCCAGGATCATTTATAGAGTTTGCAATTAATCTTCAGGATAGTGCTTTATACTTTTTGTTTAAAGAATAAATAATGTTGATTTTTGTAACTAGAACACATACTCATAGGAAATTTGGAAAGTACAGTAAATAAAAAAATCACCAGTATTAAATGTTATTTATAATATTTAATATCTCCTTCTGGTTGTGTGTAGTATTATTTATTTATTTATTTAAAAAGATTTCATTGGGGAATTGGGGGAGGGGAACAGCATTGGGGAACTGGGGAAAGGGAACAGACAAGTTGCTGTCCTTTTGTAGTATTTTAAAGTTGGATAGTATAGAAAATAGTCTCTATGGTTTTAATGGGTGCATGGTATTTCTTTCTAGGAATTGTTTACTATTTTTCAAATTGTTTTCATATGTCTTCTCTTCCTCAATCAAAGAAATGCCTCTCCAGGCTTCTTTGGAATACTTTTCTTGGCAGTATGGAATTGATAAAACAGGCATTAGTCCTAAAACACGAGCTGAATACAAATTGAAATTAATAAAGCAGCATATTAAAACCTTCCCATATTCCTCAGTGAGTTTTGCAATCTCTGTCTAGTGACTAAATGTCGCTTCTGCTGATAAAATTTATGCCAAAGGTTTGGCCAACTCTTACTGTAAAAAGCAAAAGTGAAAAGGAAAGGAACACATGAGTATCACTTGTAATTTCTTTAGACAGCTACCATTGGATGATAAGCTGACATTTTCAGTGGATTTTTATGCAGTGATTTGATTAGGACTAAAAATGCTGGATATTTCTACCATTTCACACCAACCTTGAGCTACTTATGGATGCTTGTGCAAGAGAAAAAGGGAAAAAGAAAAATAATTTCTGATCTTGCGAATTAGGTGAAATGCGTGTGTGCACACACATGCACACACATGAATGAACTCAGTCAGACCTTCAAGGTATGAAAACAAACTATTGAACTTTTACTGTGGACATCTTTATAGCCTGTATGTCTTCCTGTTACAAGAGGAGGGGAAGGTGTCTGGTTGCCTTATTTGGCTACAAGGATAAATGAGAGATTTGGGTAGAGTTTTGAGGAGATGGTTGGAAAGCAGCATTTGGTGAGGTTTTGCTTTGGAGTGTGTGCTGTAATTCTCTTCTCCCTTGCCCTCCCACCTAAACCAGACCTTCAGTAAAGAGCCACATTATTTCTCAAAGCTTTTGAATTCCAGTTGTTTTGCTTATGGCTGCACTGATGTACTGAAACTGACCCTGCTGCAGAGTAAGTGTTCTCTGTTTATATCGACTTTTTGAAATTTGGATGATTGAGAATTTCCAGTAAATCTGTAATTCTGTCCCCTGAGAATGGTGCAGTGAAGTATAAATAGAAATCAAAAGTAAAAAGCTTCTGAACGAGCTCAAAAATCGAAAGGCCAGTGTCTTTTTTGGGGGTAAGGGGGGCACATCACTTACACTCTCTTTGCTTCAGATTAATTATCTGTAAAATGGGGGAAAGAATTTTTGAATATTATTTTACCCTGCCTTTTTTGTGAGTATTCAATGGGAAAACATTTTTTAATTGCTTTGTGGATGACTAAGTGCCTCATAAGTGTAAATGTTTATAATTGTTTATAATGAAGACTTTCTGTTAGCATTTCCCAGTTAGGATCCCTTTACTTCTCTGATCGTCTCATACTAAGATCTCCTGGAAAGTCAGCCACTCTTATAAATTCGTCTAGAAGTGTCTTGGCTAAATATGTTCTGTTTGTACCCCTCCTGGCCTCATCCATGCTCTACCCTTTTTCCCCCGCTCCATGCCCAAAGAGGTTGACCCACATGGGCTGTATCAGAGGGCTCCCCTGCCTTCTCTTCCATTTCTCTTATTTTTCTGGAGGCACTGGTGGAACGCCAGAGGGTGGAAGGACAGTAAGGTGGTAGTGTGTATTGCTTCTTTTCCTCTGGCCTAGTCACTGTGGGCTGGCTGTGTCTCTTCATCAAAGGCCAGGTCCTGCCAGGTCCTCTCCACACAACTTCTCTTTCCAGTTTCCCATCACAGCTTCCTCTATTAGCCCCATCAGGCTTAGTGGTATTTGCTGCTCCTCACTCCTACCAGCCCTGAGGCACTTCTCTTACCTTGCTTCCTTAAAGCTTGTCCACGCCTTTGTAAATACTCCCTTTATTAAAGCTCCTCAAATTACTTTATTGAAATATGCCATCTGGGTCCCTTCCCAAATCCTGATCAGTACAGGTCTCATCACCACATTTACATCTCCGCCTGTTCCTGCACTCTTAATCTTTCATTATTACTTCCTCCAACCAGAGATTATATGGTTGTCCAGCTAGTGTTCTGGTTTTGGTTTCCAAAAAAGACAATTTTCTATTCATTTTGTAATGAGGGAGCTTATGCTTTTCTTCCTTATTGCATGGAAATATCCAAGGGAAAAGCTACAAAGAAAGTTCCCCAAATATAAAACATTACACAAATGCTAATGATTGGAAGTGTCCCCCAAAAAACTGATAGCCATATCCCTCTTGTTGCTTCCCCATACTATCACTAGTACAAACACACACACACACACACACACACACACTCACACCTGATTCAAAGTAGGTAAAAGGCTCACAACAGTGGCTTCATCAAGTTAAATCACAGATTTTTAAGGAATAGATATGGCTGCTATTTACCCAATCCTTCCAAATGCTCAGGGAATAAGGAGAAGAACCCTCCCAACCTACTGTGCAAATTCGCAGTCCTAAGTGTACAAAGAGGAGGATACAAGATAGGAAGAAAGTGGTGGATTCCACTTATTTGTGGCTCTACATGGAACCCCTTCTAGAAATTCCCAGAAATAACTAGACAGAGTGATTTAGTTTTTCAAGAACTGGATTTTCTGCAAAAGTAGAAGAGGGCTAACACTATAAAATTATCGTCTTTTTAAAGAACTGGAAAAAACACAGGTTATATAACTTTGAAAAGGCAGGGAAAAAATAATAACTAAAGAATAGTTATTATCCCTTGATACCAAAGAGCCTTCAGAAAGGTGGTGGGGGGAACTGTTCTAAGGTAGACACAGAATGGGCAGGACCCTTCCCAGAGCACATTATGGTGAAGGAAGAAGGGCACATGTTATCTCTAAAGCTTACTGATGAATTTCTTTTAGTCTTAGGATATTCCAGTCAGCTCGCTGTCATGGCTAATTTAATGATGAGCCGATCGCTATTTAATGTTTTCATTACATTTTCAAAGGGTACAAAAGTGTATCTTTTCAAAAAGGCAAAGGGTATACAGAATGTCTATAACGCAATTATGAAAAGGACACAATGGGAACATTTTTAAAGCCATAGAGAGAAAATACATGTTAAGTTAACAAGAATTTCAATTTGTACTATTAAAACTCCAGGACATCATTTTTCCAGTTAACAGAAGAATAGAAGACTGATCACCTTCAGTCTGTCATCTTCTACCTGGTAAATGGAGATAATAACTGTAATGATGTTCCAACTACCAAAACAGGAAAAAGCCTCAACAAACAGACGTCATACAAAATGGCAGGATGATGGAGAATGCGAGCGAGCCTCCTTTTCCATATTCAGAATATAAAGCCAGTCACAAAACTCATGCTCTCAAATACTTGAGTTTCTCCTATTTGAATGCAACCCAAGTTGCCTCGCTTTACATGGATTGTGGATTATCCATATTGTGCACTGTATTTTGGTCAGGGTTGACTCTGAGGTTATTACATCCTGTTGGCCTCAGCCAAGCAACCTCTCCTCTAAGCCTGTCTCAAAACGTATCTCCTAATACAGAGGCTCCGTGCCAGAAATTCCCACCTTCAAGCATCAATGCCTCAAGCTGAGGACTGCCTCTCCAGGAGTCAGGTCCCAATTCAAATGCCCCATGAAAACCAGGACAATATTTTTCCCAACAAAATCATTGGAAAATGTTGGAGACAAGCAAAGTGGCACTTGTTAATAAAGGAGCTGGAGCCCATCCATGGCTTTCATTCTCGCCAAGCCCATCTCCACCCCCTCACCACCACAGAACTCCTGTGGCTCACAGCTTGGAAATTACTTCTCTAAGCATTAAACTATTGGCTTCTCATGCCGCCTAAGGAGCTATCAAGGACATGAAGCTATAGTGTAACAGACAAATGCATTAGGAATTAGAGATAGAAAATAGGGAGAAATATCCAAAAGAAAACCAGTGTTTTTGCTTCCCTAACATATGCCAAGTGTCATGCTTCTTCCTTGATATGCATGATCTTAACCTGACCCTCATCAGGGAGGAATTGCTAGCTCCATTTTCCAGGTAAAGGAGACAAACTCAGGGGAGTTGGGTAAACAGCCCCAAAGCCCACAGCTGGCAACTAACACAACTAGAAACTAAGCTCAGGTCTCTATCTCAAAGCTTCTGTTCTTTCCATGGAACTCTGAGTTTTCCCAAAGACTGCTGTTACTTCCATAGATGCTAAAAAATCAAATACTAGTTTTATGTCAGAGGATGTTCTTACCTGGTTCATTAAATACTTAACTGAAAATGAAAATGCATGGTTGTATATTCAACTTTTAAGAAAAGGCAATTCAGTTTGGCTCATGATTTATTCTCTCAAATATAATACTTTAGCTTAATTTAGGATCCAATGTATTGGTTGTAGTTTCAGACAACCAATTGGATTGGATCAGGGGTTAGAGACCTGGATTCTAGATCCCAGTCGGCCACGTGCATGTCGTGTGATGTTGGATACACAGCTGGATTCCCTAAGCCTTTATTTTGTGCATGCAAATGAGGAGTTGGGCTACACTAGAGGATTCCCTGAAGCTGAGTGACCATGATTCATGGCTGTGTGGGAGCCACAGCAGCCCATCAGAAACCCAACAGACTACTTTCAATAAACCCAATGCCTGTTTAGGATAACATCAGATAGGCCAGTGCAATGGTGTATGGTTAGGACAAATTTATTATACCATTCTTTTAAAAGCATCCAGTAGAATATAAATTCCATATTAATTTGATATACTCATGCATCATTGTTTATTTTTAGATACATGAAGAAGGTTTTCTTTCAAAGGCAGAAATATTGTAAGGTTTTCCTATATCTGACTCTTATTTCCATTCTGCTCCCCATAAAGAATTTTATCTTAAATAAATCTATGTTATGTTTAGAAAAAATATTTAATCATTGTATAAATTTCCTATGAAATAGCAATATGTATATAAATTAAAATATGCCTTTTTTTCCAATGGCTAGAGGCTCTATGTGTTAATTATCCCGCCGCTGGATTGTTTTGTCATTGCAATGATTAGAAATACACAATTGACCAAACAGCATAATCACATTATAAAACTTGATATATAAAACTTCATATGAAAAATTTTAAATATATAAAGTAAAATTTTACTCTAAATGCACTTGCTAATGACATATCAATGAGGCTGTTTTTTCCTACTTGGCTCATGTATTTATGGAAGAGAACTGCTAATTATAGAATAAATTATAGCTTAGCATCAACATTATTTCTATTTTTCATTTTCAGAAATACGAGCCCTGAAAAACATTGTTCTCAAAAATATGTAGCTGAGAATGAAAATTTTATCAGAACAATTTCATACAACTCTTTAAACCCCATCATAGTTCCATGCTAAAAGCACACAGTGATATCAAAAACTGCTTTTGTATTCAATTAATTGGCAATTCAGGCCCCCCTTCAAGTTTATTGAATGTGTTAAAAATTGGGAGCAAACTGACTCGAAAAATTATTTGTTATCCATCTTTGGAGTCATTTTTCAGTTTACCACACAAGCTTTACTAAGATTTGTAAAAGGACTATTAGTTATTCTCATGGTTAGGAGTGATAGCCAAATATTAACTTATAGTAAAATGGGCGATCGACCAACCCAATGAGATTGAATGCAGGCCTTAATGCTATAGAGTTGTACAAGGTATTAAACTTACAGTTGCTGGACTATGAAGAAATCCTATAGGTTCCAGGTCCCGGGGAAGGGGCTGGGCCTGAGATGGGTCCACTCTAGGATTCAGGAAGATAAGTAGTTACCAACAAGTATAAAAACATGTCAATATTTTAACAAAAGAATGACTTCCTGTTACGCTTCCCTTCAGAGACAAACTGTATTACAGTATACTCAGAAAGAGTGGGGAAAATCGAAATGTTTCATTTCACCTTAGCCAGTACGATATTTTTGATACAACATTTTTGTATTATTCTGTGTTTTAAATATATTTTCATCATAACGTTCGAGCTGCTCATTTAGCTCATTCAATTTATAGACAACATCCATCATCCAATCTAACTGAAAAAGCCAGTCCTCCTTAGCAAAATCAGACTAGTTTTCTGGCAGGAAACGTCTAAGTTTCTCTTTTCAATTTACATAACTGCATTGAGCTGTCTTCCCATGATGACCATCTTATTTCTTAACACTAATTTTAACTGTAATGGATAAGACATGGTCCCGGGGTCATGGTGAAATAAGGCAGTGCCCTTCAGGACTTTTCACCAATAACTTTGTTTTTGCTTCATTCTCAAGGGAGCTTCTCATCCAGAGGAACACATTTTGTAGCAATAGCCAGGGGATGAGAGAGGAGAAGTTAGTAGGAGAAAATAGTCAGCACTCCTGCCTTCTCCTTCTTAGCATATGTGAATCCTGGATAACTCAACATGAATCAAGATACCCCATATCAAACTCTATGCTTTGTTGTTAAAAGAATCATGCATAAGACAAGGAAAAATGCAAAGCTGGACACCAATACTTCAAATGATCCATTTGTTTTTGGTGCAGAGGGTGTACATCTAAAAGTACAATGTAATTGTAGAAAATGATGGAAGAATGGGAGGTATGCCTTTCTTTTGCAAAGTAGCAGGAAATAAACTGTGAAAAGGGAAAATGAGAAAAGAAAAAATCATGTGTTTTGACCACCACAATCTTGTTTTCAGGCAGATCTATTTTAGGATACAAGTGAAGGATCTGGAAATTAATTCCTTTAAAATTATTCATGTTCAGGTAATTCTTGTGAAGGTTTTGTGTAACTCTTGAGGTATGTGAGCCCCAGTTTGAAGGTTACTAGACTAGTATATCTTTAGACTTGTCCTTTTTTGGTCTTGTTTCAGACAGGAGCTTGGTCATTTTGCCTGATGTAATCATAACTTAAAAATTAGAGCAAAAAAATCCATCAAGGGCCATGTTATCCAAAATAGGCTACCCTGCACACTACTGACCCATAGCCAGTTAGGCTGGTGCTATGAATTGCTTTCAGTGATGGCGACATGTTTTCCCTGGGTCATTCTCACTCTCCCTCCTGACTTTCCCCAAGCACACATTTGTCAGATGCTGGTAAAGGGAAAGACAGACTCTGGAGTCCAACAGAACAAAGCTCTATGGTAATGGTAGTGATGAGATGGGCCTCCTGGTATTTTGGATCCAACACAGATACATGGAGAGGATGCTATGGGGTCTATAGGCTTTGCACTAAGCCCAGTAGGAGACGTCAGGGAAAGGAATGGTGCTGAGTCTTGAAGGATGATGAGTAAAGGATTTATCCAGGTGATAGAGATGGGGATGGCTGAAGGTAGAAGTGTGTGTGTGTGTGTGTGTGTGTGTGTGTGTGTGTGTGTGTGTGTGTGTTTGGAGGTAATGTAATAGGTCTTTGCAAATAATCCATATGATGTGCCAGATAAGGCCAGTGTAGGTCTCTTTTATTCATAAATAAATTCACAAACTCAATAAACCCTGCTGGGGTCACTAAGCCCCTGGGTCAAAAATCTGAGCCTTGTTTCCTCAAAAGCACATCATTTCATGGAATTTAAGCAACTATTGATTTCAAACGTGTTCAAACATGAAGAAAAAAAAGAAAGAAACCGTGTAGCAGTGGCAGTTCACATGGAGATGGTTGTCCAAGCTCTGGGTGCCTGATTTATAACAAACCATCTCACAGGAGATGCAGACAGGAGATGTGGGCACTTTTCTAAGAATGGCATGTTTGTGTTCCTGGCTTTCCCAATTAACTAGATGCCTGGGAAATTCTATGAGGTATCAGGAGATTGCTAAGTGAATGAAAATCAGAGCAAAGTGATTTGGCTGATCTTGGCCATGTCTGGGATCTTCCACAAGGAACAGTATGGCATCTGATGGATTAGTTTTACTTCACCCCCGAAGACCTCATTCTAATGGCTAGAATGTCCACATCCTACTGATCCATGGTTTTAGTTATATCTTAGGCATGTATGCATATGTGTCCTTAGAAAATGTATATGCTATTGGTGGGTAGGTATAACCTTAATTTTCCTGAATTGTGCTATTAGGTGTTTTTTTAAAAGCTTACTAGATGGCAATGTGAAATTCTACAATCACAATGGAAAGCAGTTTGGCTGCTCCTCAGTAAGCTACACCAAGTATTACCATATAACCCAGAAATTTCTCTCCAGAGTATGCACCAAAAAGAACTGAAAACAGTTGTTCAATCAAAAACATGTGTACCAGTGCACATAGCCCCACTATTCACAATAGCCAAAAGGTGGAGACAGCCCAAATGTTCATCAGCTGATACACAGGTAAACAAAGAGTTCATACAATCGAATATTATTTAGCCAGAGAGAGGAAGGAGGTGCTGATACTCGCTACAAAATAACAGAACCTTGAAAACATTATGCTAACTAAAAGAAACTGGACACACAAGGTCAGACGTTAGAAGATTCCATTTATTTGAAATCCCCACAATAGGCAAATCCATAGAGAAAGCAGATGGCTGGTTGCCAGGGGCCAGGGGGAGATGAGAATGGGAAGTGACTGCACAATGGGTATGGGTTTTCTTCAGAGATGAAATGGTCTGAAACGCAACAGTGGTGACGGTTGCTCAACATTATAAATGTACTAAATGTCACTGAATTTTACACTTATACAATGGTTAAATGGTAAATTTTATATTATTTGGCTTTTACCACAATTTAAAACAAAATCACACATAAAAAAAAATTGCTAGCTATCTCAATCCTTTTTTTTCTCCTACTCAGGAACAAATTATCAAACTCTTTATGGTAATGTTTAAATGGCATTCACGTTTAAGGGCAGCATTTCTTATTATTTAATAAGGGGAAAAAAAACAAAAGAACCTGACTTACCCAAATTTAAACCCAATAGGGAATAACAGAATATCACAAGGAGATAGATGGATATATAAATGCCTATTATCAGGGGATAGATAGAATCAATCTTTCTCTCTCTAAAGGAAATGGTGATTTAGAGTAAAACTTTCATTTTGAAAGCAGGACCTGTCCACCCTTCTCACCTGTCACTTGTATATCGCTCCGATCGCATAAGTACATGATGTGATTCTTCCTTGGCTTTCATTTAGCTAATCCATTATTTTTATTTATGTCGTTTTTCAAGTTCTTTAATATATGTTTTTAATTTGCCTGACTTTTAGGCAGGGCAGAACCTGTCTAAGGAAATAGAAAACAGAACCAAAGTTTATCTGCTGCCATGTAGAGCTCATGGCTGCATCCTGCACTACTCAACAGTGTGTGGGGGTGATTTATGGAGCAGCTGTGTGTACTTTATGCCAATGTCAGTCCAAGGTTCCAACAAGAGATAGAAGGGCACTGCCTAATATACTAGCAGTTTCAAAGGCCCCAAAGTCTGTAGAAGACTAAAACCAATGTTCTTCAACAGGCAGGTTAGACCCAGAAGCAATTCAGATGGTTAAAAGTAAAGTAACCTTTAGGTTTGAATTATTAGTGAAGGATGATGAAAAACAAAAACAAACAAACAAAAAAACTAATGAAATAAGATCTAAGCCCAAACAGTCTACAAATAAAAGCAAAGCAAAACAACAATTTTCTTGGCCTTATCTTCTTACTTCTTAATTTCCAATAAGACAAAAATCTGACCCCATTCTGAGTGAAAAGCACATTTCTCTCCTCTGAAAAGAATGAAATATTTTCTGCTGTTTCTTTCCATTTCAGCTGAATTTCTTTAATGAATTGCTTAAATTGACCATTTCTGGTCATCATATGACCAGCTAAGTTTTGTGGGCACAAAATTAAATAACAATAATAGTTGCTGACACAAACTGAATGCTTACTATGTGTCAGGCACAGTCTTAAGCACTTCACACGTGTTTTTCTGCACATCAACCTCACTAGATGGACACTGTTAATGTTCCAAAGGAGGGTAAATAATTCACACAAATCCACGCAATTAACAAGTGGTTGGATCAGAACTTAAAGCAGACAAACTGGCTTCAGAATTTGTGCTCTCAACAGCTCCACTGTGTCAAAACGTGTCTTACAGATGGGAGGGCTTGAGGCCATGACTCCCTCACTCTCTATTTGTAGAATTGCAGGAGCAGCTCACAGATGCCAGTCCTTAGGGCGGTGAATACAGCATCTTGAAAATGAGGAAATGTCACCTCTGAATGTCACAGATACAGCCAGGAATCGCATTCATCCTGAACCCTGATCTATCTTCCAGCTGGACGAGGTCTAGCTAGCTAGGAGAGGGCAGCTGGCCGCAATAGGAGTAGCAGGAAGAGATGTTGTTTCCTGAGGGACTTAACACACGTTCTCCCATCTACTTTCATATTAAAATACAAGAAAAAATTTTGTGGATGAGGGTAAAAATAATTAAACAAGGGTAAAAATGTTCTTGTGGGAAAATGTAATGTCTACATTCATCATAGAATGTCCAGATTACTCTGAGATGACTCAAGCAAAAAGCGTAGCTTGAAAAAAACTCAGACAACAACGGACCCATTTTGCTGCATTTGCCCTGTATTTTTTAGTGTTGGAATGTGTCCCCTCAGGTTTGAGTAATCTGGTCCCTCTCTTTATAGCTATGCTGCTGAAATGGAGGCCAGAGGAAGAGGTGGTGAGTTTCAAATTGGCACAGCAAGCCTGTGCACGAGAGTCCAGGGTCTCAGAACAAAACCAGTGACTTGCCATGGGGCTGGAGGAAGCGCGTGTCTAATGAGCAGACCTCCCCTTGGATGCTTGCTTCTGCTGCTACATCTGCAGCCATTGGAACTGCTTGGTTGGGTGTTATAAATCATTGAGCATGTGTCCTCAGGTCTTTGCATGGGGTCTGGGTGCCTATTTACTCCCCCAATTAGTCCCTTAACAACTTTATTGTGTCAAATCATTTAATAATTCAGTTAAGCCAAATTGGAAAGTAATCCTAAACCAAAATTCCAACTGAACTTTTCAAGTGCCATCTTCTTCTCTTTCAAGGTCTTTTTATTTTTATTTTTTTCAGTTTTTCATCCAGCAAATGTTTATTGAGCTCCTACTCTATGCCAGGCTCTGAGAACACGAGGGGAGAAAGGCCCCTGATTTCATGGTTGTTGCACTCTAGTGACAATAAGCAAACAAGCAACATAATCTCAGCTAGTGATTCAAGGACCATCTTAAACACTACAACTGATGCTTCTCCATCTCAGCTGCCTCCCACCGCCCTGACTGTGAGTCTGTGCTTCTGTTGGGAATGATACATTTTGGTTTTAATGCACCAGTCTTTTCCTGTGGACAGTCGATATACATATTATTAGGAAAGATGAGTCATGCCTCTCTCCATCCCCAGGAAGTGCTTCAGAATTGCTCTTCTCTAATATACAGTTAATCACAACGGGAAAGAGAAAGGAATGAACTGATCTCATGAAATCAAGAGAGCAGAGAAACAAGCAAGCATCTCTGCCCAGGGCCAGCCAGATGGAGTCTGCAGGGTCCTCCTGGCCGCAGTCTTTCCTAAAAAATGTGGGGAAAAGAAAGAACTAGGGGACTCTGGATGGGTTGCTGGTTTCTTATTATTTCAGAGAGTAGCCCTGCTTATAAAATAGGGATAACACTAGTACTTTACTGTGACTGAATAATGCCCTATCACCACCCAGGATATGCACACACTTACCTCTAGAATTTGTGAATTTGTTACTCTTCATGACAAAAGGGACTTTTCAGATGTGATTATGGTTCAGGACCTTGAGAAGGGTCAATTATCCTGGACTATCTGGGTGATTCTGATTTAATCCCATGAGTCCTTAAACGTGGAAGAGGAAGGTCAAAGAGTGGGGCAGGGAGACACCATAGTGGAAGAGGCAGAAGAGATTCAAAGCATGAAGATGGAGGAAGAGAGTCAGAACCAAAGAATGTGGGTGTCCTCTAGAAGCTGGGAACAGACCTAAACCAGTCACCGCCAAGAACACAGGGACCTCAGTCCTACAACTAAAGACAGTCAACTCTGTCAAAGCCCAAATGGGCAAGGAAACAGATTCTTTCCTAGAGCTTCCAAAAAAGAAATGCAGCCCTGCAGGCATGGGGTTTAGCCCTGTGAGATCCAACTCAGACTTCTGAACTACAGGAGTGTAAGGTAATAGGTTTGTACTGTTTTAAGCTGAGTTCATGGCGATTCATCATGGCTGCAATAGAAAATGAACAGCCTTACTCATAGGACTGTACTAAACATTCAGCTCACTAATGTATGTTGAGGGCGTTGGCAATGCATCGGTCATGCAGTAAGCACGCACTGCGTATGTTTGTCATTACTGTGACCCTGCAACCTGGGAGTTCTTAGTTTATAGATGGAAAAACATGGCCCGGCTGAGAAACAGCTTAAGGAATGTCTCCACATACTATTTATTTCCAAATAAATCCCTTTTAATGTTCACATGTGTCATGTAATAAGCTGCAAGTTCCTGACGCCAGAATCCCAAAGGAAGGTGACCGAATGAACAATATCTTTAACACTATCCAGTAAACTGAATAATGGGACCCTGACCTTTTAAACTCTAATGTTCTATTTTTTTTTCCATTCTAGTAAAGTAATTTCCTCTGGATTTAGCTTAATACATTTAGCAACGAAATAAGATTTGAATCATATGTCAAACCCCAAAACAAATGTATTTCATGAGAGGTGTTCATCTTCCTACTGCCAGTCCATCTTTTTCTCCTTCCTTTTCTATTTATTCACCACTGTATCCCCAGCACTTGCATCATCAATACTCTACCAGTAGTCACCACAAAAGAGCTGCCCAGTGTTTGCTAAGTGGGATGGAATCCCTGTAAGAAGTACCAGGGTCGCTTTTACTATTTATCTTTCTAACCAGCTTTCATACTAATTAACTGACCCTTAGGATCAAAAAACTTGCAGGTAGTAAGGGGACCAAGATCTTTAGGACCAGTCGTATCACCTGGGAATTTACTAACCAGTGGGGAGATTAAAACACATGTCTAGCCATAACTGGCAACCTAGGGCAATACATGATAAAGTGGGCATTCCATACATGGTATGGAACACACAGTGATTTCAGGCCATACAAAAACAGAGCGCGAAATCAGAAAGCCTCTCTGCTTTCCATCCTCTGACTACTTTCAGAAGAAAGCCTGAGTTTCATGCGAGGGTGCCCTTGATGTCGTTCTCATCCTTGGATTGTCTCCCTCTGCCCCCTCAGGAGAAGGAGCCTCAGGCTGAGAGACCCAGGCTGGCCCAAGTGTAGTTAGAATTTAATTACATTGTTTGACTGCAGTTGTATTTATTTCCATGGATACCTTCCATGTATGGCCAGTGAAATGCTTTTCTATTTTCAGTGGTGTGATAATGTTTTCTTTTCAAATGACTTCATTTAAAAATCTTAAAAGTGAGTCCAATTTAATTTTTTTTTAAAGTAAACACTGTCCCAGATGGTGCATTGATATGGCAACAATTATAAAAATGTTACAAGAACAACTAAAGCTTAGGAAATACTGTAATAAAATGGAGTATGTGGTACAGGCGTAAGTATATTTGAGAGGAAACAGTCACTATTGTCAACTGGCTTTGTCGGGTTGAGAGGCCATAGTGGAGGACGTGGATCTGGCACTGGGCAGTGAGAGAGGAGTGGGGTTTGCAGTGGCTGAGAATATGGCGTGCGCATACGTGGGTGGGAAGCTTGAACCAATCAGAAATGGCCTCTGAAGGCAGTGAGCAGAGCACTTCCCCTGAAGTAAAAGTGTGTGTAGAGAGAGAAGTAATAACACATGTACCTTAATGAGGTTATAGAAAACCTTTCGTTGCAAGGTCTCCTCCTTTGGGTCAAGTCTAAACATTGAGTTTCCTGCTTCTGTCCAGGAACTGACCCAGAGCTAGCTGCTAGGTGCCGCCTGGCAACACAATACAAGGAGGCCCTTCCTACACTTTGGGATCCTGTGTCATGATACTGCTGTTGTTGTTATAACCACTGGGGGCACTTCCACACCCCCCACCAAACATTCCTCTATACAGCCCATCAGCAAAGTATACATAGCCCTCTGATGTGTAACACCAGTACTCACTTTATAGACCATTTTGACCATTTGTAATGTGAAACTAACAGGTATCTCTTCCCTCATTTTCAAGAGCCTGCAGCTCTACGAGAAGCCTTCTACTGAGTTTAACCTGAGTACTCATGGTTTGTTTAAAATTTGTCAGTTGGAAGATAAAAATGTCCTTCTCCCTCTCTAGGCATCCCCTGGGGAGATAGCCACTCCAAAGTTAATCATATATGCTTCTGTCTGTTCTTGACAATAAAGCGAGAGCTGAAGGGTGTGGGGTGGAGACATGGAGGCCACTGGCAGCATCAGGAGACTTTAAGTTTCATAGATTTTAAATTTCCTAAGTTTAAAGAATATACTCCTGGGGCCAGCTGACTGGCGTGGTGGTTAAGCGCTGGCTTGGGAAGCCAGCAGCCCCGGTTTGGGTCCCACATATGAGGACCAGTGACACTGCCCTCAAAAAAAAAAAAAAAAGAGAAAAGAAAAAAAGAATATACTCCTGAATGAAAGTATTAGAACTCAGGTCTGATCTCTTTGCTCTGTAATATTAATGATGGGACCCCCCTCTCTCCATCTGTGAAACCACTGGCAATTTCTGATGACCATTTTCTAATGAGGAGGAGGGGGTCACAGGAACCCCCGCAGGGAAGAAATGGGAGGTGAGCTGGTTTTATGCACTGGAAAAGTGGGACCTTGCTGACTGGGTTGATTGGAAGGGCAAGAGGAAATCTTTAAAATTGAAGAAGTATTTCTTGTTACCTGCCCTTGTAGCTGACATTGTCACCTATCATTCGTGAGCGAAGTCTTTAGATTCAGGCATTATATCCCCATAGTTCATATCAAATGGGACCATTGACATCTTAGCATGAATCATAAAGCACTTAGAGTCATAATGGGGCACAAGATACACAAGTTTTCACAGAAAAGATGCTAAAGAGAGAATCAGTACATGAGAAAAGCAGATTTTAGTGGGCTTACCTTAAGTGTCTGGTAAAGAAAATGCAAGCGTGATGTACAGGCTCTCAACAACTGGCAGGACTACAGTGGTACTTTCTGACTGAGCATCAGTATGAAGAAGAGGGGCCATCATTTAGAGGGGCACCCCAAGGACAAGCTCTGAGAACTCATATAATAGTCACTCATCAACACAGAGAACACATATGGAGTTCCTTCTGTGTGCAACGTGCTGTACCAAGTGTGGGGAGGAATTTTGGAAAGTACTGCCTTTTATGTCGAGCCATGTCCATTGCTAGAATAAGTAACATTGAAGATGTTTTTGTTTAACTCCATATTCTATAATGAAGTTTAGCAATTTAAAAAAAGCAGCAATGGTGTAGGAGACGTGACAGCGCATGGACCCCCTGCATCCCATCTCAGCACTGCGATGTCTATGGTCTCAGAGCAGTGACAACTCATTCTCTCAGGGACATGTTTTGCCTGAGCTTCCTTACGCTCAGCTCATTAGGTCCCAAGCCTCAGGAAGATCCACTAGGCAGAAAGAACCCCCTCCCTCTCCACCATGATGGTGAGAAACAAGTGACAAGCTGGCCTCCTCAGAAAAATCCCTTTGTCTTAAGCCCTGGTCTTTCCATCAATTTGTTGTAACTTGTAAAATTAATAAGCAGTTGCCCTTTTAGGCTGTCATTTGAGGTTGGTGGCTTCAGAAAAGCTGATGTAGAAAAGAGACAAATAACACCAGGGTTAAAAATGACCAGCCATGGTGGAATAATACACAGAAATTGTCATTAAAATGTCACATTTCATCCAATGGGTGATTAAAATCATGTTGTCTTCCTGGAACACTGAAGAAAATGGTGAGAGAATTTTTAGTTCAGCTGCTGATCCGTCAGCTGAAAAAGATCATTTCAACTGAGCCACCAGGTTACATAAGATGGAGGAGAAATCTTCTGGGCCACAAGTCTGTAGAGTGAACATCCACTGTTTTTACCTGTCTAACATCTGTTATCCATTCTTTTGCAAAAGGTATTTAATTTTGCTTGGAGACTATCCCTCTTCTGATCTCAAAGATGGGCATATCAATCAGGCCATGTTCATCAAAATGGTGCATCTACTTGGACACATACAGAGATGGGCATATGAGTCAAGTGAGATAAATAAGTCATTAGGACTTAACTTTGAGTCATTTTGTAGAGCAGTAGAAGGACAAACTCTGACAACTCATGTAATAGTAGTCACTCATTCAACACAGAGAATACATATTGAATTCCTACTGTGTGCAACGTGTAACCTTTTATTCCTCTGGGGTTACTGAGTGGACAGGATGTCACCCAAGTATCACTTGCAAACATCCTGCCACCTCAAGGAGAGCTCAAATTTTGGGTGAAAATGAAGAAATCCTAATGACAACTTTTGAATATCTGGACTGAACCTTAATCACTTGAAAAAAGCACCTTTTTATTTAAACTCATTTGAAAGGACTTTCTAAATAATTCAGGTTATTTTTCCCAGGTGCATTTGAATCTGCTTATTTTAGGTAACAGATTGAAAGTCTTTGTTCCTTGGTAAAGAAATGTTAGACTTCAACGTCTGAGGTAAAGAAATGTTAGACTTCAACATTTGAGGAGCACTCCTAATTAACCTGGACCTTCTCCTTAGGCATCAAGCCAGTGGCTCTGGCCCTGAGAGGGATGCAGAGTCCTGAGGCATTGGACAAGCATTCTGAAGTGCTGGGCATGAGAGTGGCCCATCCTATAGAAGGAGAGTCTAACTGTCTACACAGAGACATCACGCCTAATTCAGCAAAACCATCTGTGATTATTTTCCAGTCTTCGGAGCAGCACAAAACAGTCAACTATTCCTCAAATCTTGCCTTACTGTATTCTGTCTTCCCAATTTAATTTTATATCCTGTCCTTTTCATTGTCAAACTCTATCCTGAAGAGCAAGAAGTAACACCATTGCTGTACATCAAGGTATCCAGTATTTAGGGAAATCTTTAAAGGCATGAAAGAAAATTAGAGATGTGAGAGAAAGAATGCATTGTCTGACAGCTGTTAATCAGGGATCTGACTGAAAAGAAAAGATTTCCATGTAAACATAGATTTTTTTTTTTTTAGAACTGATTTCTATCAGGAAGATGAAAGTGACCACAAGAAATTAAAATATCCATTCTGATGGACCAGAAGGCATCAATTACAAATTTCTATCTTCCTATCCTATCAACTCTGTGCTCCTAGAAAAATAAAAGGACCTCTGAATGTTTTCCACTGTAGTTTTCTTTTCAGTTTAATTTGCTTTAGGATTAGACCATCATAGAATTAGAGATGAAACCACTGGGATCACTGAAGAAACAGTACAATAGTGAAGTATAAATTCTGGAGGTAGATTAACCTTGGCTCAGCCAATTACCACCTGTATGGACTTGGGCAAGTGCCTTCATTTTTTTGTGCCTTCGTTTCTTCATTTATAAAACGGGAAACATTATCAGCCACACTGGTTTATGGGGGATTAAAATAAATACTACCGATAAAGCATGGAACATATTAAGGGCTCAAGAAATGCTTCTGCTTTTTTTTTTTTTTTTTTTTTAGGGCAGTGTCACTGGCCGTCATATGTGGGACCTGAACCGGGGTCACTTGCTTCCCAAACCAGCGCTTAACCACCGTGCCACTTGGTGGGCCCATTAAGTGCTTCTGATTATTACTCTTATTATTGCTACTTGCTCAGATCCTTCAAGTAGGAAGCTGATATCCCCAGGTAGTTTAAGGGTTTTAACTCAGGATTAGCCAAATGAGTTGTCAATTTAGGTGTAAAACTTAGGCTTCTAGATTCAAAGATCTGTGCATTTCCCACCTTCAAAATGTTCTATTTGTAAATCTTTAAACTATAGTAGAGAAGCTTCAGGCATTCCTTAAAAAGAAAAAGTTATGAAAAATTTGTGAGAAATAAAAGTATGGGTGGTAATTTAAATCTGTTATATTACAAAGAGTCATCAAAGGATAAAAAATATTGAAGTCTTCAATTCATGTGATAAAAAAATTCCATGTCATGCACCAAAAAGATAATCAATTATGAATTCCCTCAGAATATTTGGCAAGACTCTCTCAGGCTGACTGATAAGAAAAGCTGCTTTGGTCAGAGAAGGACAAATACCATATGATCTCACTTATATGTGGAATATAAAAACTGTATGAATGAGCAAAGTAAACAGAAACTGTCTCATAGATATAGAGGAAAAATCAGGGTTGCTAATTTGGAGAGGAAGGGGAATGAGGGAGAAGGGGAAGGGATTAGACAGCAAAAATAGGCAACTACAATATTGCCACTGGGATAGGAAAAACAGTTTGGGGAATATAATTAATAATGTTGTAAATATTCTGTGGAATGTCAGATGATCATAGGTCTTGTTAGGGAGACCATTTCATGGATGGAGTAGAGGTTTGATCACTGCACTGTTTTACTAAAGTGGAGGTGGTATACCTACTGTAATTGAATATATATAGATAGTCATGGGATGTGGATTATACTGTGGAAGAGAGTCAGAGGAAGAGTAATAGATATATATGATATGGGGGGGTGTGGGGGGGTGTATTGGGGGTGGGGGGTTGTCACTTTGAGGGGTAAAATGTATAACTATTGCACTGTGTTGTACACCTGAAACTATTGGGGGTGGGGGGGTTGTCACTTTGAGGGGTAAAATGTATAACTATTGCACTGTGTTGTACACCTGAAACTAATTAAAAATAAAATAAAATTAAAAAAAAAAAAAAAAGAAAAAAAGAAAACCTGCTTTGTTAAAATTATGGAGGCAAATTTGCCTGGAACAAAGAAATTACAGGAAAGGTAACAAAATAGAAGGCAGGCAAAAATCATAATTCAGCCAAGCTTTCAGATGATATTCCAGATGTGACTTTGTTACACAATATGGTTTCTTAGGAACTCTCCATCAAGGCCTACCTTCCCCATAAAGAATTTTAATTTTTTTTTTCCTATCTATTCCTCTCTCCCATTCCTCACTCCAAACTTACAAGTGAGGTGCCCTATTATTTCTTGACTCTGTTGGGTGCT
This sequence comes from Aselliscus stoliczkanus, assembly GCA_033961575.1. Classification (NCBI taxonomy): domain Eukaryota; kingdom Metazoa; phylum Chordata; class Mammalia; order Chiroptera; family Hipposideridae; genus Aselliscus; species Aselliscus stoliczkanus. The sequence goes on along the minus strand of CM066731.1, from coordinate 164,310,298 downwards.
CACTGTTGAAGGTGATCCATTGCTCTAGGTTAATTGTGTGACTTTGAGCTAACGGCTCAGCATGCCACCTTTTTGGGTCATATCTACATTGTACATAAGTCTTTGAGAAGCCCAATGTCTTAACCCAAAGCAAGAAGGCTAATGAGAAGAACTCTAGCTAGGTGCAAAATGGAGGATGAAAACATAGTAGCCGGAGGCAAAGCTCTCAAAAGTAAAATCCCTCACCTGGATCAGGTAGACAACTGCTGACTCCAGCATCTCATGGGGCTTGCCTGGAAGCTGAGCAAGACAGTTTACCTTTATGTTAACCTAGAAATTTGTGTATTCATTTATATCCACAAACTGAATTCCAATTGAGCCTAGGCCTCTATTTACAAAAATATTCTTACCTGGAGCCTAATTACTCTCAGCCAAAATTACACAGGCTCAGATGATTGGCTGAGTATGAATAATATTTTTTTTAACTTTTTTTCTAAAATTAGATGAACATTTTCTTTAAAATACCTCAGATTTGTTTAAAAGTGTTCAGAAGCATTTAATTTCTCCTCCAGCAGATTCAGATATATGAATGTGTGTCAGAAACCAGTCAGTTGGGGACCAGATGTGTAAAGATCCCTAGCTTATCACACTTATATAGAACTGATGAAAACTTGTATAACACAGAGATAGTTTAATTTGCCTACTTTGAGCATATTTGCAAATGTAGAAAATCAAATTGTTAGTTTCGGCAAATGCATCCAAGGTTCCAACTGAACAATGACACTTGGCATGGACTTTCAACCTAGCATAATGGTATTTTTTAATTATTTCTTTAATGAGAAGATTAATAAAATAAAACTTTTACAGAGTAAGAGATACGATTTTCCCCTTTCACACCACTGGGGTCTTTAATACACAAAACACAGTCTGCCCTGCCAAGATGGAGACCATGTTGTCTTGAGAAGTTACCAATGAAATTGGAAAATATTTTGCATGCTCACAGGAGGGACATGTACAGCAAGACTAATTGATAAAGCATAGCCTAGATGTTAACTCACCATGGAACACAGGCTGAACATCTATTGCCAGGGGAATGCCTTTAGGATGTTGAATCAGAGAAACTATTTAATCCCCCATTTACCCAGTAGGCATAATAGCTCTTAGACAATCCCTGCTTTTGCAAGACAAGATGGTCATAAAAAAAAAAAATGGAATTTTTGTGAAATATATAAAAAATGCCCATTTAAGCAATTTTTTTGGCCTAAACTCAGACTTAGCAAGATAAACACACTTGTTGGAGATATTTGAAAACCCAAGTTTATTTAAGGGAGATACCAGTGTCCAAAAGAAGATCCTCCTGTCTCTCATGGCTAATGGAACACCTTTTGTTGCTAATGAAATATTTTTTCTGCCCACCTATTAGGATCTCATAAATATTTATGACCAGTTCTCTTGGTAGTTTAAATAGAGTGATAAAGTTTATTTCAGAAATCTAGAACTTTATATGGGTTGTTATAGCAAACATTTGGTAAGAGAAGTTTTGCAACATGCTTTCAACGATCAAAACATCAAATTTAGTTCCTCAATCACAATAATTCTAAGGTAAAATTGTAGGAAAATAAAATTATAATTTATAATTTCCCAATCAATTTTGTATGTGCTTGGGGATAGAGAAAAAGAATTCAATCAGATGAGGAGATGCCCCAGGTAATCTTAGCCCTGTGCCTTAGCAATCATTGTGCCTTCAGGCCTAGGAAAACTGGGTGAGTTCTGGGGTCCAGCAAATGGTATAGATCTGCTCCAGAGATAATCAGATGACCAGGAACTCCTAGTTCAGTGTGAACCACTGGGTCTCACCTAGCCACTCAGTTCAGCACCATCAGCCAGAACAAGACTGGATTCCCTTGAGTTGGATCAGAATTAGAAGCTCAGAAGTTGGCTCAGGATTTTGTAAGTGTGCCAGTTTCTCCTGCAGACACTTGTATTTGGCAAATACCTCTGGCTCTTACTTGTTTGGAATCTTCAGCATTTAAAGCATATACAGAGCTACTCAACTCAGAAAACATAGATTCATCCTCAGTGACAAAGAAAATTCCACACACACCTGCTCGTATGAATATCTGTGAACATGTGCCCTTAGCTTAGGTTTTACTCAAAATTTGTTTTTCCCCATTTGTCTCTCTCTTAAGATTCATTGTATCTTTCTGTGTGTCTGTCTTTCTTTTTTCTTTTCTTTTCTCTTCTTTCTTTCTCTTTTTAAATAAAGCTTAGGATGGATGACGGGCTAACAGTTGCTGAACCAGTTTAGGCAAACCTCTAGAAAAGTGCAACATTGAAGTGCTTGTATTCCATTTTAGAATGTGAGGATCAGCTTGTTACCATGGTTCTCAGTGAGACCAAAGAGTCTCATTTTAGGATCCTGTTACAGCGTGGCTTTTCCTTTGGACTAGCTGTGCCAGTCTTCATGAAAGAGAATTGTGGATTGGAAATACACCCTCAAAGTTTGCTCGCATGTCTTTCTGCTTACATTATGGGATTTTGTGAGGATCCAATGGGATAAGTGGTGTGAAGACTGTAAACCAAAACACACATGTTTTAATCTGATTTCAAACTAATTTCCAAATTCCAAAGGCAAAACTAAGAAGAACCTTTTCTCTCTAAGTGAGCCCCTTACACAGAATGCATAGATAGCAGATAAGAGAACAACCTTCAAGGCCACTCCTATAGCTCTAGAATTCAGGGAGAGGCAGAATAATAGTTTTCAGCACGTCAGGCAGAAAACATGTAGGATAATGAGGAAGAGTGGGATCCCTTAGGTGTTACCCCAGAAGCCTGTGGGTTCATAGTGGCCACAGGAGTGTCATAGGCTGCAACAAAAATTCTATAAGCCCAGGTTGCTGCTTGAGTGAGAAGTCTTATTCTCTTTCCTTTATGGGTGACTGAGTGTAGCCTTAGTTCTTCTTCAGGGCAATTATACTTGCATGAGCTGAAAAATCCAACCCCTTTGTTTTATACCATTGTAACCAACTATATCCCTACAATTCAGTCATAGCATTTTCATCTGTATTCCAGTCAATACACTACAACAAAATTGTATTCCATTCCTGATAATATGAGGTTGGCAGGCTTCATAGAAGTTAGGGAACAACCTGGTAACTAAAGGGAGAAAGTCTCATTCTAAAGTCACATTTTCTTGGGGACCTAGAATTCAGAAAGGAAGACTGACCAAAGAACCCAACCAAACCAACATGTTGGTAGTTGATATTACTGTGGTACACTTTTTGTGACTAGATTGTCTTATCTACAGTTAGCTAATCCTACCTTCTCAGGGTCAGTAGGTTCGGTGTTTCACTGACCAGCCCCAGGGGTAGTAATGACACATACTATGAACATTACTTCATAATATACATCCATTTACAATATCAAAAGTGGGCCTACTTATTTAATTAAAAAACAAAACAAAACATTGCTTGAGCACCCAAAGTGGCAGTTCAAAGAACAGCGATACAAAGTTGGCTAAGACATGATCCTTGTCCCAAGGACATGACGAGTTCTTTGAGGAAACAAATACTCCATACACGATACTGCGATATGCAGATATATTCATGGGGTACTGGGTTTACAGTGTCGTGAGGATTCTGAAAGGAGGCATGTTGTGGCCTGTCCTCTGGCACATAAGGGAAACAAGAATTTCTGCAGACAAAGATGACAAGCAGGGCACCTGGGTAGAAGTAATATGTGTACTCAGTGGTAAAATTCCTTAGAAACCCGACATTGAAAGTGCTGATGTCATGAGAGAGGGTTTCAATTACCTCTAAGTCAGGCACACATTTTACTAATGAGAATTCCTATTTTTACGCAATTCAAAGAACTTTATCATCTTTGATTACTGTTGTCCTCTGCCAGCAAAATGAATAAATTATTTATCTCACTGCTTTTCTTGTAAGAACTCTCACTTTATTTCAGCCAGATTTTTCCTTTTTCATTCTGTAGGTTTAACATTTTAAAGTAGACACTTTCCATGCTTCCATACCTTTATATGGGTCACTCATCCTTCCTGAAATACCTTTCTTCCCACCCATTGCATAGCCCTGTTCTTCACAGATTCTGCTTCTATGTGTTCTTGTAGATTCCTATGAAGATTCCTGTTCTAAGAAGCTGCCGTTGACCACCTCTCCTCCGTGTGAATTTGGTGCTTCTCCTGGGTACCCTTAGACCATCTTGTACATGTACTTTTCATAGTGCTTGCCACTCTGTACTGTTATCAATGGTTTGTCTAACTCCTTTATGCTTGTTCTGCTCAGGTAAAACAATCTTCTTTATCTCTGATTTCACCATGATTAACACAGGGCCCAGCACACAGAAGGCAGTCAATGTTTGGTGATGAATAAATGAACAATGTGGAAATACTGAAATCAGAATCCAGCACTTCTCACAAGTTCAATGCTCTTTAAAAATTTTTTATTATGAACTATCTCAAAAAAAAATCACATGTTTTCTCAAGTACCAGTGTAATCAAAATATACCTTGACTATTGAAAAGTCAATCGTGGGGTACTGTTGCTAGGAACTGAAAAGTTCCTAGGAGTATATGCCTATGCACTTCAAATATTCTGTGTTTAACATCAAATCATGATCTAAAAATATCTCAACAGGCTGGAGTAAATGCTGAATTTAAGAGGATAAAACCTGACAGATAAATTTAAGCTTTTGTGCAAGTACATGATGGGAGAGGGACATAACTCAGCAAGAACACAGCTGAAAAAAAACCTTGAAAGTTAATTTAAAGGTAACCACGGGCTTTATATAAACCTGGAATATGATTTGGCCCCTGAAAAACATATGTTCTTCAGCTGTGTTTATAAAGTATTGTTTCTAAAATGAGGAAGGTAAAAATTATATTCTACTGTGTACTGATTAGACTATATTCCAGAATAACGGCCATCAGACTGGATTATAATAACCCTGGAGTTATGCAAAGGATTTGAAAGGAAATCCATTTCCAGATCACCATCATCCATATTTATTCATTTCTAGACCTGTCCTCTTTGAGAAGGGCACTATGGTCAAGATTTTTCTCCACTGCCCTTGTCCCCATCATCATTTTCTCATGTAATAAAAAGAAGACATTGTTCTCACTCATGGCAGTCTTGATGTGTTGCTCAAAGATTTAAAATACTTTAGAGAAGTGAAGGGATTAAGAAGCACAAATCAGCAATTACAACATAGTCAGGGATGTAAAGTACAGCATAGGGAATATAGTCAATAACATTGTAATAAATATGTATGGTGCCAGGTGGCTACTAGACTTATTAGGGGGATCACTTCATAAGTTATGTGTCTAACCACAGGATATACAGCTGAAACTAATATATTATTGAATGTCAACTGTGGATGAAAAAAGTAAAAGTTAAAATAAAACAGAGAAAGAAAAAAGAAACAAAAAGGGCAATTAGATCATTCAATCAAGGGTAATTCATTTAAATACCTTCCCCATCTAACTTATTTAAGAAGTACAATAAAGGGCTGGCCGAGTGTTGCTTTGGTTAAGATCTGGCTTGGGACACCAGGACCTGGTTTGAATCCCACATATGAGGGCCAGTGACACTGCCCTCTACAGCTAACAACAGCTCCACCTGGAGCTGGGCTGCAAGCCCCGGCAACGGTGTAGGCTGCAGCCCCTGCTGCAGTGGGCTGCCACAGGCTACAGTGAGCGGCCGGCAGCCAGCGTGAGTAGCTGGCAGCCTTCTGAGCTGCCAAGAGCTGCCAAGAGCTGCTGTGAGCAGCCGTCCAGAGACTGGCAACCAAACTGCCTCACCCGGGAAGAGCGCAATGATGATACCAACATGGGCCAGTGAAGCAACGTCCTCCACAACTAGACTGAAGAACAAAAAGGACAGCAATTTGTCTGTTCCCCATTCCAAGTTCCCTAACGCTGTTCTCCTCCCCCAATTCCCCAATAAAATCTTTTTAAAAAAAAAGTACAATAAATATTTACCTTTTTATCAAAATTTGTAATATGTTTATGCTTTGATACATAGCATACTAATATTTTTATTGTATTACATACTCATAAAATTTCATTATTGCAGAGAAGAATTAGTATCATTGATATATGACATTAAGTAAAATCATTTATTATTTTAGGATAAAATTCTCTGGGGAAAATGAAATAAAATTATGACTTCAAGGAGAAATAAGAGTTAGTCTAAATCATGAACAAAGTACAAGTGCATATGCGTATTTCAAAATGGATAATTGTGGGCATTAAGTCACCTTGATGTTTATATCTCTTTGGATACATTAAAAAGAGTGATGTAACACTTTTATTTTTAAAATCAATGTCTCCAATATACTGGAAATTACATCCTCTGCAACTATTTATACTTATGATAAAAAAGCTTTAGATATCTACCTAAAAATATTCTAACGAGTACATACTTTTTCAAAGTGTTTTTAGGTAGTTAGTACATGAGCAGAGCTAGCCATTGCCCTGGCAAATCACATTTGATATTGAGTGTAACACTTTAAAAGGGGTAGAGAGAAACTAAAGGGTGTTCAAGGAAGAAGCACAGGATGGCAAAAGGACTTGAAATCATCTCATAGGAGAATTCTAAAACAAACAACAATAAAAAGTACTTCTCTAGGGGAAGAAAAGAATCTATAGGCACCTAACAGGGACCGTTAGCTCTCTAAGAAGCTGTGTTTATAGCCCACAGGGAAGGTCAGGGACTAATGGGTGAAAAATACAGATATTTCAGTTTTTATTTTATTTTCCTTCAGTGGAGAAGACCCTTCATTTACCCCTATTGATACAGCATCTATGCAATTCTTGGAAAATAATAGGCACACAATAAATATTTGTTAAATGAATAAATGAACCCAGTATGAAAAACAATTTGTCAGCATTGGGTACTCCCAAAGATTAAATGGACTGCCGCAGAACTTTCCTTTAGGGGAAGTGTTCAATTTGAAGTGTAAAGCAGACTAACACGAGAGAGTGCTCTTGGCTACAACAGATTTTTAAGGTTACCTCCAGCTTCTCTCTTCTGGGGTTCATGATAGGATTTCTTCTGTATGAGGAAGAACTGATACAGAAGGAACCTAAATTATTACCAGAAGAAAAAGAATTCCGCTTTTAAAATACATATATTTAAGAAACGGAATTATTTCCTTTGCTCAACATTAACAAGAATAGTTTTTTGTGTAAATGAAAGTCAATTTAATATTGTTATGGAATGTTGAGTTTGAGGCGGACATCACTAATTTAATTGGGACAACTGCAATAACCAGAATCAATTAGAACCTTAACAAGAGTCAGGTGGCTGTGGTAATTTCTTTCTAATCGTGTTTGTGAATCGCTAATTCAATAATTATAGCCAAACATACTGAAATTTCCATGAGGGGTATCTTAACTGAATCCAATTAAAGAAGGAGTCTGACTCTTAAAATAAGCAGCAAAAATTAAATAGAAAGAGGACTGTCAGTGCCATGTATTTCTAGAGAACTTGGAAATTCTCCTTTCATTTTTATACTGGAAAATTTTCCTAAACTTCCTTAGTAAAAAAAAATGATGTTTTCTCTAGTAAACGACAAAGTGAGACAAATGTCTAGGTGATATTATTTAAGGTGGCAGAAGTCCACACAATAACCCCTTGAAACTTCAGTTGCCTCTATCCATCCTTGTCCATCCACCCTGATTTCTTTCCATCTGGTTTTAACCCTGGCTTACTGGATCTCTGGACTCCTGTAACACAGGTTGGAGAACTTGTTTCCTGGTTAACAGATACTTATTCGACTGATACCACGGACAGCTCCTTTTCCCACTTAAAAAAATAAAATAAAATTCACTTTGTTTCTCCCTCTTCTAAAAAGCTTCTAAAAAATAAAGTTAAGCCTTCAAACAAGCCAAGGTGGAAATAAAATTCCTGTATCTTTAGTAAACATTTCTATAGGAGGCCACAAGCACTCTATAAAAAGCTCTGGCAGATGCAGACCAGTTGGCTCAGGCCATCATCACTCTGAAGACTCCATTTTGGTTGTTTTTCATTATTATTATTATTATTATTATTATTATTATTAGTTTCAGGTGTACAAAACAATGCAATAGTTATCCTGTTCATCCCTCACATGATCTTCCGCCCTTCCCCTACCCCCAATATCACACATCTATTAAAATTCCATTGACTCCACTCCCTACACTGTACTTCTCATCCCGTGACTATATATATATTATAGTTGACATATAATATTATTCAATGGCAGCTTCAGATGTACAGTGCAGTGGTCAGGCTTCTACACCGTCCATGAAGTGGTCTCCCTAACAAGATATGTGACCATCTGACACCCTAAAAAATATTTACAACATTATTGATTATATTCCCCCAACTATCTTTCCTATCCCTATGGCAATATTGTAGTTACTAATTTATGTTTTCTCGTCCCTTCCCCTTCCATTTTGAAAGTCAATACTTCTCTATTCACCAAGACTCTTCTTATGATAATCCCCCACACTCTATGCCATCACCACTATTTTTTTTAATTTAATGAAGAGATGTTATTGGAGCTTGTTCCCACTCTGCCTCCATAGAAAGCAATGTAATATAAATCTAGAAGTTTTGACCCATATCCTAGTTTTACTGCTAAAACAACTGTTTCTCTGACTTTTCTGGTCCTCATTTTCATATAATTTTTATAATAAATGGATAATAGCCATTATGCACTATCCTATCAGGAATATTTTATCCCTGATACCTATAATTATATGAATAATATAATACAAAGTCACAGAGGAGAAATGGCCAACTAATTTTATCTTCTTGTCCTCTCCTCCCCTTTTTACTCTTTTCAGCAAATCCTGCCATTTAAAGTTTATATTTAAAACTGTCTCCATTTTTTTTTCTCCACGGGGAATATTAGTTGTCTATAAACTAGTCAATTATCCCTTTCCTGTACCAGAGCAAAACTATGGAGCTCTTTTGTTTTATTCCTTTAATTCAATGATAACTCCTCTGCCAAAATCATCATCTGTTCTGAGTATCTTTTTTCCTACCTGTCTTGTAATTTTTCTTGGCACATTGTACTCTTTTTTTTGAACTTTTCTGCTAGGTCAGCACAAAATAGGACAGGGAACAAAAACCCTGAGTCCCAGGTCTCCATGGCCCCACATCCCAATCTCTGAGAGCACAAGCTTTTACTCTCTTGAAGGTCATCTGATTTCTTTGTTGTTCTCTATTTCATGAGCTTATCTGGATCCAAGTCAAGTTGTTGAAATGAGTGGTAACTTTTCTATCTCAACACTGGCTTTGTTCTCATCTCTCTCCCTTCCCTGTCCCATCTCTCATAATCCTTTCTCAAAAGGGGGCATGTAGAAGGTGAAAGAACACAGATAATGATGCCAGAACAATAGTATTTGAATCCTATATTCACTGCTTACCTGATAAGTGACCTTGGATAAGCTATGCACTCTCTCTTCCCAAGCCTGTTTCCCTACCTGTATAATGGTGATAATAACAGCTGACTTAAACAAAATAGCACAAGGGAAGATACCTTTAGAAACTAGGTGAACAATAAATGACAGTTGGCTTTGCACCAAGTATGATTCTGAGTGCTGCCTTGTCAAGTGAAGTGTTATTGCACTATATAATGTATAGTCAAAATAATCATTTATATTATACTGGCTATATGGTTATAATGTCTCCAAAAGACCCCTTTGTAAGTGGTATCTTATGGTTTAAATATGCAACAGTGGTACATGACAATATAATAATATAATAAATGTGGAAAAATATTTAATGCTTTACTATACAATTTTTACTAATTACATCCTTAAAAAAGGACAATACTGTTTAAAAAGAAAATAATTTTGAAGTTCACAATAAACAATATTAATCATTTACCCATAGTTTAAAAAAAATATATTAATCCTCAGGATTTTTTCCTCCTTTGTTAGCATTTATAAAAATAGATTACAGTAGAAGATATTTTGGAATACTATTATTTTAACTACTCTAATTGCTAGTATTATCCTTTGAGAAATAAAATGGGATGTATGTAATCAGACTACAATGCTACTAGTTAATTACATTTTCCCTTTCTTTGCAGACTAATCAGCATTGATAGTATTCAATAACCATTTTCACTAAGTAAACCATTTATCAATAACATATGTTTGTGCATTTTTAATGCACAGATCATTTTTTCAGTATTTTGAGACTTTGAACATGAGATATATATTGTACACTAAATCCCAAGAACATATACAAAATGTTTCCAAGGAACAGAGCTTCTTGAAAATTTTCTCCTATTCAGTAAATTGAATTTCGCCACTTAATGTTATTTGATTACAGCTTGAAATACTCCCACACTTTACACATACCTTACAAAAAACTGGAATAGCTGTATGTAACTATCACATACAATTCTGGGTGAGGGCAAAACAGTTACACAGCTGCCACAAATAAGACAGTGTGTGTGTGTGTGTGTGTGTGTGTGTGTAGAAATGATTTAAGGAAGAATAATGCAGAAGGCAATTAAATAGATCAAGAGGAGGAAACATCTCAAATGGAGAGAGATAGAGTGTTGAATTTGGATGTTTATATATACCTATTCCAGCTGTTTAGGTCAAAATTATACATCTGTATAAAGATGCTTACTGTTAACTTAGAGTGACTTAAAGAGAGAAGAATGGGTTCATTCCATCACAGAGTTATGTGCCCTGGACAGCCAACACCCACACAACCCTTCAGCATTACCCTTCAGTACTCACAACACCACATTGTGGTGAGTTACAAAGGCACTATGTATGACCTCCACTTAAATAAATGTAAGAAGGAAGATAAATCACTAGCATTCTGGAATGATACAAACTTTAACACTAGAGGAGGAAATTTGCCCACGATGTCATGCATCCTGAGTTTCCTTCAAAAGAGATATTTCAGAAATATACAGCTCAACAATTTTCAAGTATAAGGAAAATGTTAGAAGTTATTATGATCCTCTATTTTTACTCTAATCGTGGACAATCAAGAAATTATTTAATAATTTTGCCTGGGAGTGCTTAGAAAAAAAATTATTAAAGAAATAAACAAAAATCAGTGAGAAATGCATCATATCAAGACAAAGTGGAAAAGATCTATCTTCTCAACTGGATAAAAGCAGAGAAAATTGGTGCCAAGAACTCCATCAGCTTCCTTGAAAATGGAATGAGCCCTTTCGATCATTGAATGAATAGATCAGTGATCTGCCTACAGAAAAATGACACAGCAGATCCACTACTGCCCTTTAGGAGTCTCCTGTAAAAATCTAATGGGCTTCCTTTCAATCTATTTGGAGGAGTCCCACTGAATAAAGACCAATGCATTCCCTCTATTAAACATACATCACAACTTAAAAAACAGTAAGAAAATCTCTACATCCCCAAAGTCTTCCTCACCCTTCAGCTGCTATACACACTCTCAGAATCATTTTTTCATACTCATGTTTTCCCATAAACTTCTTAACCACATAGTTTTACAGTAAGATGGCTCTATTATTTAACTTATTTTAATTTTCCTTATTATATATTAATTATAGAGAACTTGGAAATTAGGGAAGGATGCAAAGAATAAAATAAAAATTACCCATAGTCCTACCATATAAATAAGCTACTATTAACAATTGATGAGTTTAAAATTATATTTTTCTGACACCTTAGAAGGCAACCATGATATAATATAAAAAGCTTGATTTGGACCTCAAATTTGTCTCATTCTTCAGTACATTAGGATGTTTTGGTAAAGTAGATAAATGAATGTATTTAATCTACATACAGAAGCAGGGATATTTTGTTGGTGAGAGCACATTCAAAAAATATCAGTTATATATATAGGTCAACTATAGCTTAATAAAGCTATTAAAGCAAAAGTACAAAGTGATGAAGAAAACAGAAAAAGATAATATAATAGATCTGATTAGTGGTACATGGTTGTCTGTGATCTGTTTCTTAATACATCTTGGTATGTCTTAAATATTTTATAAATAAATAGAAAAATATTGTATTGTCTGGAAAGCAGAAATTAGCATAAAATGATGAAACTTTCAATGCTTAATCTAAAAGGACAATCACTTACAAAATGTTGGCTTTCTATGTGTTGGGTGATGGCAGACAAAAGTGCTGTTTCTAGAATGAAAAATGAGGGACAACTTCAGAGGCTGAAGAAATGTGGGCTTTGTGCCTCTGTCCATGTTAAAAGAAATCTTTTCGAGATTCCATTTTACTCTACAAAGGAGAATTGCTGCCCCTTTTTGTGAAGGGGGGAAACTGCCTCACATGTTCCTATATACATTAAATATTTAACTTGGAAATGTCCCTTGACATTCAACAAAATTTGTCCGATACCACAGTCTTCATCTGAATTCAACAGCTGGTTGCCTTTGTCTGACTGTCTAATCAGCTTCTGCCTCAGTGGCCTTCCTCAGCATCTTTTCCCCATCTTTTATGTGTATCCCCACCAAAGAAATTGCCCCTACAAGTTCCTGTTTCCCATTCATGAAATGGAATATGGTAACTTTCACTAGGATCATTGTATGATTAGATAAATAAATACACGTGAAGCACTTACAGCACTCCCCAGGACATAGCACGATAAATGCTATTGATTATATATACATGTTATTATTTGGTTTAAAATATTGTATATAAAATACATATAAACATATTATTTTGTTAAATTATGTATTATTCATATCACAATATCCTTTCTCACTCTGAAGAAACATTCGGTAGTGGCTCATTGTCTTCAGGATCTAGTCCAACCCTCTGACTCCTCCATCTACTGCTTTAATGATTTTCACCACTTTTCTTAACAAAAATTGCTATAGCCAAATGCATTTTCTTTTCATTCTGTAAAGCTGTGCATTTTTGTCCTTTTCCACACCTAAACCTCTCTGAACCTCATTTGTAAACATTCTCAGGCCACCAGGCCCTAAAATCTACATTCTCTACCCTAAAATCTACATCTTTCTAGAGTCTGGACTACTCACTTTGGAACTTGAGACACACACATAGAAGAGAGAAGCAAAATAAGGGGGCATATCATATTCTCCCAATTAGACTGTAAGCTCTTTAAAAGAGAGCACTCTCTTTCTGCATTTTGTGGTTCTGTTTGACTCAAAATTCAGTGTGTAGCAGAGACTCAGTAAATGATGGCCAATCTGGTGGAGGAAAGAGGGTTTGAAACATGAGGATTATCTCATTCTAAAACAATTTTAAGTTACATTTGGAATCACTACTGAGCTCATCATTCCCCATGCTCTTTACTTTCTCATGTCAAGGTCAAAGTTCTGAATGTTTCTCAAGGTTGCCTAGAGGTCTGGAGTGAAAGCAGCCCTTCTTACTGGCCTGGGCAAAGCCAAGCTGCTTCAGCACTCCCAGGAATATGCTAAGGGGAAGCTGAGGGAACATTCACTAGCAGGGAGGGTTCCTAGGACTTCTTGCTCTCACAATACTGGCTTTTGCCTGGAAATGAAAAGTGCACACAAGCACTACAGTAGGGGCTAGACCTAGCCAAAGTGGAAGAGAGTAGTTATTTGCCTCCAATCCTTTTTTCCACCTTCACTCAGGTCCCCAAAACCTCTACAATGCCTCAGGGGACCTAATGGACCCTTCCCAATGCCACAATTGTCAGGTCTGCCTTTTGTTTCCTATTGGATGAATATAAATATGCATTATTATCGTCCCCTTTTTATAGAGGATGAAACTGATAAATTAGATAAGCTAAGTCACTTGTCTAAGGACTGACCGTTAGTACATCATAGAGCCAGGGTTTAAAGCCAGGATTGTTTTGCTGTAGACCTCACTGACAGCTTGAGCTGGGAGGCGTCCTAGAACGCCGTTTTGGCCTCTGCAAACTGTTTCAGACCAGCCCCCAGAGCCTTCACTGCAGCACACAGACACATGGACACCTGAAGTACTAAAAAGGTAACCAAGCCAAACTATATACTGCCTCTACACAGCAATTCTAAATTCAGTCTTAAAAAATTATCGTTTCAATCTTTTTTTCTCAAAAGTGTGGATGTCGCTGTGAGTGGAAGTTCATTTTTTTTTTTTTTCCCCAAAACCATTTGCCAAGTTCACTGGGCTTCGGTATTTTATTACTCTGTATACAGGAAACGCTGAGTTCCTGACAGTTAGTAGGAGAGGAAGATGAAATCATTATCTCCGCCTCACCTCTCAGAGGGCCATGAGGAGAGCTGCTGGGATTAGGCTCAGAAACCTGGGAGACCATGGATTCTCCATTGCCTCCTGGTTGTTGATATGCAATTAAACAGCTGTGCTTCCAAATCCTTCTGGGCTCCCAGCAGAGGTGCTCCACGGTATTGAGAAGAGTATGCTTTTTATCTCAAATTACTTAAAAAAACAAACACCGAACCTAAACAAATATGCCTCAATATTTAACAGTAACACTGAAGATGCTTAAGAAGCAATACTTACCTATCAAGATTCATGGGTTTCAAAACCACAATAAAAGGCACACAACAAATAAATAAAAATGTACAGTAGAATCATCTGGAAGCTTTATAAAAATATCAGCACGTGAGACCCACTTCCATGCTATCTCTAATATACATACTATAAAGAAAAATAAGGGCCGGCCGAGTGGCACAGTGGTTAAGCGCTGGCTTGGGAAGCCGGCGGCCCCAGTTCGGGTCCCAATTGTGAGGGCCAGTGACACTGCCCTCAAAAAAAAAAAAGAAAAAGAAAAAGAAATTAAAACCTGAGTTTGTTTACAGTAATTTTACTACCAACCTTCTCAGTTAAAAATCATAGTTTAAAAGTCCTTTGTTTTTACTTGAATAGTGTAGAATTAGCCACACCAGAATTTCTTAATCTGGAATTGTAATGTCTGCCAAGTACGCTGGTACCTCCGGCCATTTTGGCAACACAAGCATTGCTCAGTGGCCTCTCTGGGCAGCACTGTCTTAGCTCCTGAGGTTTTTTAATCTAGTAATCATGCGAGACCCAGAAGAAAAATGGATGTGCTCGCAGGACAGATCTCTGAATGTGAAAGTTTTTGCACTGGACAAAGTAAAAAGAAAAGTTTATGCCTACATGCCCCAGACATGTCACAAGTCTAAAACAATTATCTTCTTCTAATGATTAGGAAGCTAATAAGTGTCACGTGCTTTTTTTTTTTTTTTTTTTAGCTGAGCCATCCTGCCACCTGTTGGCAGCTCAGCAGCAGCTCAGCTCAGGCCGGCAATTGAACCGGTGACCCTGTTGCTCAGAGTTCGCACTCTTGAGCGAGCTCTTAAACAACTGAGCCACTCGGCCGGCTTGATGTACATAATCTTAATTCCCACTTTATGAATTAGAAAAAATTGAAAATCAGAGAATTTATGACTACTTCAAGGTTCCATAGTTCGAAATTCATAGAGTTGGGAAGCAAGAATCCTGCCTGATTTAGATGTCCTTTCTTTTTCTATAACTGTGTTTTCTTCCCAAACAAGAAACAATTTTTTTCCCATGAAGTCTACCCTTAGAAGCCCAAGCTTATGTCTAGGGTTGATTTTACGCTTAGTATTTTCTGGGTATCATCTGTCCATTATAAAAGCCAGAAAACAGTTACCGTCTGTGAGGCCATGGGTGTATGAAGCTCAGACCTTTCAAAGGACCCTCCCATGGGGAAGACATGCTGTTGACTGAGCCCCAGCTACCACCCAACAGCATCTGCCCCTGGCTTTGCACCAAGACCACACCTCCCCCAAGCTGAGTCCAGCGAATGCCTGAGCATCATGGGGATATTAGTGCCTGCTCAACCCTGCCTGAGGCAATATTCCAATGGACAGTATTTCCTCAAGAACAACATATCAGCATGACCACAATGTCCTCAGGACTATGCTGCAGTCTGGAGCTCCTCATACATGATCCTCCCTTTCTTCTCCCCTTTCACAGAACTTCACCACCATCTGCCTACTCCTGTCCCCTTGCCTTTTATTTCATACAGGTATTTCTCCTAACAAATTCCTTGACATTGAGTCCCATCATGGAGGCTGCATCTCACTGGAACTGAACCAACACTTTCTCTCTCCTGATATCTCTATCTCTGTGTCTCTCTCTCTTCCAATGAGGGAATCTTTCATTTCAAATAGTTCTTCTTTATATCTCTGTTTCAATGACTCCAGTTCAGACCCTGAACTATTATAATAAGCTCCTGCCTGACCTTCTGCCACTAACTGAGTCTATTGCGTTAATACTTCAGCCCTTTTGACAAGTACTCATCTTCTGCAGGATAAGACTAAAGTCTCTTTTTTTTTGCATGACATCGGAGCCTCTCCTTCACCCAGCCCTGCCTCCTTAACCACCAGTCTCTTGGCATCTAAGCTCCAATCAGACTGAATTACTATATCCTGTTGCTTCATGCTTCTAGACATAGAAATTGGGTTTTCCCTCTGCCTAGAATCCCCACATGCCATAGAAAATAATATGATGTTTAATTACTGTAAGTGATTTTTGTCATAACCTGCTTCCATGGGGTTATTTTTTTGTAGTTTGCATAGTAAGGCTAAGAAATTATTTTTCTGATTCATACTACCAAATAGAATGCTCCTTTAAGGGATTTATCCCAAGGACACAATCAAAGATATACAAAAAGATTTCTATACAAGGTCCATTCATCACAGTGTTAATTAATGTAACAAAATTGTGAAACAATGTAAAGGTTCAATGAAAGGAGATTGGTTAAATAAATAACTGGTCACTACAAAGTGGAAACATACATAGCCACTAAATATGAAATTGAAAAAGAATATCTTTTGTCCCATAAACATGTTCTGGTTTCTAATCAGAAAAAAATAGCAAAATGAAATAATATTTTCAAAACTTCTTAAAGAAACTTTCTGCTAGTGACCACAACATGCCATTAATAGCATTCTCCATAAACCTTTAAGCAAAATTCATTTTTATATAGAAGAGGATTTCCTCTTCAACATAAAAAGGGGAAAACATCCAAAAACATTATCATATAAAGAATAAACATTGACAGCGCCTAAAGGATTGGAGGTATGGGGTAAAAAAAGGAGAACTTTTTTAGGTTTTACACTAATAAAATTCAAAAAATATCCATAGTCTAAAGAATAAATGTGTAATAGCACCTGAAGAACAATAAAAATATTGCTCTACAAATTAAAAACAAGTCTTTGAGTTTAAGCTTATACACCAGAGTTTGACATTAGATAATACATTATAAATAATTATTCACAGGTAATCACATTTAATTAATAAATGCATTTTGACTGAGAAAATATTATTTTTTCATACGATTAAACTGATAGTCTTTTTCCTGTCGGGAAAAAATAACAGCCACAAAAATATATTGCTTACTGGTAAACAAAACTTACTTAAAAGATCATTTTCATTTTCTTTCTGTTGTGGATTATTTTCTGTTACTCTGAACAAACTAAAATCACTTGCTTGGATTTTGCTTTCCTTTCTTTTGCATGACTGACAAAAGCATGTTGTTGTTTTTTCCATTTTCAAAGTAATAAAACAGGATCAGTAAAGCAAACCTGCTCGCAGCACAATAATCTCTCTGAGATGCAAACAATTTTTTATATGTCTGGATCCATTTTAATTCCAACTACTAACTGAGGTGCGTATTGCAGAATCTCAGAAATAAGTGCATTGTTAAATAGAAGTGGAAATTATCTAGACCAGTGATTTATAATCTTTGTGGGGCTTTATTGTTGTGTCTTTTGATTTCCTGGCATTCTTCTCTGACCTGCAAATTTCTCTTCCCATTCACTTCTACAAATGGTATAGAAATATAGGAATGTAAGAGACATGATCATAATATGAGTATATGGTGACTGCTGCTGCCAAGTGCCATCCAAAGGAAAGGCAGGGATTTTCAATACGGGAAGCAGCATGTCAAACCTTAGTAACAGTGTGTGACAAGTTTCAACTTGTTCAGTGCAGTCAGGCAGGTGTGAGCTATGGTTGAAAGGTATGTTTTAAAGTGTGCCATAAATCATCCTCCATCATGACAATGCTCCATGTCACACATCACTTCTAGTATACGGCAATTTCTGTCAAATAAAAACATTACACTGTGTCCTCATCCACCTTATTCACTGGATCTGGCACCATGTGACTTCTGCCTCTTCCCCAAAGTCAAAATGACTTAGGACATCGAGGCAACCATGACAGCACAACTAAAGACACTCATGAAAGAGGGCTTCCAGAACTGCTTCAGAAAGTGGCAAGAACGATAGGATAAGTGTGTTCAAATCGAGGGGGATTAATGGCAATGTGTCTTTTACTGTAATATATTTTTTTATATATATAAACATTGACCATAGTTTTTGGTCACACCTTCGTAATTTCTTTGAATAGCGGGAATTAAATACATTTGATTCTCAGAGTTCCCTTGTATTAAGGGAGAATTAGCTAACATCCCTTGAGCATATCCCAGAATCAGGCTGGGAAGCTCACTGCAATTACATGCCGAAGGGGCAGCTCCTTGCTCTGAAGCTAGGAAAGCTGACTTTGAAAGAGCCCCGTAGAAACAAATCTAAGCCAAGTCAGATTTTAATATCCTGTGAGAAGAGAAGCAAAATACATGTTATCACAAGGGGCCGCCTCACAGAAGCTTCCTAAGCTGTGGAAATATATCACTGTTTTGATAGCGTTGATTAAATCAGTAAAAAAAATTTTCCTTTTCCCCGTCCTCAATGGACTATCAACACTAGACATCTGAGAAAGCAAAATTTTATTGCTCCTTCACCCTACAAATTCTACTAGTATGCTTGAGAATGTCAGCTTGAATCTCTTAAAAATCTCAGGTAGTTTTTATACCTATACTGTGGAATGAAACATATTAAGAACTTTGATTTCTTGCAGTTTGCTAACTATTCAAAATAAGAGAAGACGGAAGGCATGGACGAAGGGACTTTGTATGCTCTGGTGTTCTGTGCCTACAGAGGCATATTGAAAGGCCTTTTCCTCTTTTCTTTGGAAAATCATTTTCTACTTTGCTGAAAATAAGTAGATAAACAAATGCAATTAACTGTAAGGTGTTTGAAAATGGCAAACCTCCTAGGATAGCTAAAGGTAATAAAATATTACTGCCAAGGCTTTATTAGTGGGGTATTTAATTTTATATTGACCCTTTTGATAACCTGTAAAAGAAAAACATGTGTCAATATATTTACAAAGTTTATATATATAAAGTTCTATACACACACACACACACACACACACACACACACACACATTTTACTAAGCCTGATTATATTGGGTTGTCGGAAGTCATGACGTATTTTTTCTAAGTGTTTCATTGCAAAAATGTGTCATGATTTTTCCAACAACACAAGTTTCAGAGATCCAGTGTTCTTAGTGTTACCTTTCTATAATGATATATTAGAATGGTTTCAGATACCTATCACTACATAACAAAGCGCTCCAAAATTTAGTAGCTCAAAACGAGAGCGCTGTTATTTGCTGCTGATTGTGTGGGTCAGATATTCGGGGAGGGGTCTGCAGGAAGGCTGTTTATACCCCACAACACCTGGGGCCTCCTCTGGGATGCCTCTGCCCAGGTGGCTCCAATGGTGAGGAGCTGGCTGCATGGGCTCAACTGGTGCTAGAGGATCCAAGACAGTGTCACGGATGGTGAGTGAGTGGTAACCATCACGTAGGGTAACTCAGTTCCCCCCCCCGCCCCGTGCCCTCACTCTCCTCTTATGGACAGTCACCAATCAATTATCTAAGCCTAAACTTCTATACATGGTGACTGACTTCTAAGAGGACAAAAATGGAAGCTTTCAAGGTCTCTTAAGGCCTAGATATAAAACTGGTAAACCATCGCCTCCATCATGTTCTCGGCCAAACAAGTCAGTCACAAGCCCAGCCAAGTTGGTAGGATGGACGGAATTGTTGGGTGCCATTTTTGGAGACCACCTACCTCCAAGATCTTGCTAACATGGCATTTTTCTCCCAAGGAACTAAAGTGTGTCTGTCACATCAGGGTTGATATTTTAAGGAAAATACAAAATGATTTAAGAAATTTTATAGTGATTTTGGGGGCTGATATTTTCTATTGAGTTGATGTTTCTTGTTGACTATTTCTGTGCTCTATTGTTCAGGCTGTGCATCATTAGCTTATCAGGCCTCTTTCATTCGCAGTCATTCGTATACTCATTCAAGAAAAGCTTATTATTGAGCATCTTTTCAGTGCTCGGTACTGCTCCTAGGGCTGGAGAAGCAGCGATAAACAAGACTGACAAACTCTCCATCCTCAAGGGGTTTATATTCCAGTGACGTAAAATAATAAATTGGTAATTAAATGTGTGTGTGTGTGTGTGTGTGTGTGAAGTAGCACTAAGTACTATGAAGAAAGATCCACAGGGTAAGGAGATAGGGAGAGACTAGCAGTGCATTTTAGGAAGAGTAATCAAGAAAAGTCTTTCTTGAAAAGGTGTGAGCAGAAACCGTAAAAGAAATGAGAGAATGAGCCCTGTGTATATCTGGGGAGACTGGAGTCATTTTGAGAAGATGAAGTAGCAAATTTAAGTCGAGAGCCTACAAGGAAGCCAAAGTGGCTACAGCAGAGTGCACAAGGGAGTGAGGGATGGGGCTTGAGAAGTAGTGCAGGATAGGACAAGGACTTGGGGTTTTACTCCCAGTGAAACAGGGAGCCACTGCAAGTCTTGACAGAGGTGTGACATGATCTGACTTCCATGTTTAAAGGATCACGTGGCTGCTGTGTGGAGAATAACAGAGCAAAGGGGGAGTGAGGGACCTGCTTGGGAGGGTATCACAGTCGTGCATGTGGGTGGGACACAGTGGTGGCTGGGTCTCAGGATTTCCTATTACAGGTAATAGGACACAGTTAGATCTGGAATCTATTTTGAAGACAAACTCAATAGGATGGGCTAATGAATCAGATGTGGGATCCATAAAAAAGAGAGAAAACAAGGATGTCTTCAAAGATGTTAGCCTGAGAAGCAGAGAGTTTACTGAGATGCACACCATGTTTAATTTCTCTTTTATTGAAAAATGCCTCCTTAAAATGAACTACACTTTACTACTGCCTTATTAAACATAAATACAGAGAAAAATGTTAATCTCTGCTGCTTATTTGAAGATCTTATAAGAGGCTCAGGACCATTACTTTAAACACTTATCATCCATGTATAGAATGTGATATCTTATTGTGAGTTATTCTGAGTCTGGACTGACAGTACAGCAGACATCAAGAATGGCTTTAGAGAGAATTATAAAAAAAAAATAGTATGCCGATGCAAACTTGTTTTGTGGTCATTATTTTTTCCCTTGAAATGGGGAAAAGAAAAAAAAATAATGTATGGTTCTGTTATCTTTTCTGTCCTCTTTTCCATGATGCTTGGCTTGTCACTAACCAATTCATCAACATATAAAATAAATCTTGATATGGGGCCAGGATGAAACACAGGCTATTCTAATCTAGCAGTCACTAGGCAACAGTTCTTCTGAAAATTAGCGTTACTGCTGCTTAGGATCAGCGATTTCAGCCACCTGGTTTTTTGTTTGGTGGGATTCGCATTTCTTCGCTAAGAGCTAAATGTGGCAAGATCCTATTAAAATAGCAGAAGACAAAAAGCACATTAGCAGG
Source organism: Aselliscus stoliczkanus (assembly GCA_033961575.1). Lineage (NCBI taxonomy): Eukaryota > Metazoa > Chordata > Mammalia > Chiroptera > Hipposideridae > Aselliscus > Aselliscus stoliczkanus. The sequence continues at coordinate 164,288,688 of CM066731.1, read as the reverse complement.
AGACAAGACCAAGAAATCAGCCACTGAAAGCACCTGCTACTTTGGTCTCATTTCATAAGGCTAGAGCATATAACCTGTCATCCTTGAGGAAGAAACATTGAGTGAGGAAAATTGGCTTACAACTCTTATCAGGCTCTCATCGAGATAATAACATGTAATCCCTTTCTCCCAATATGCCTCAACTGCTGAGACATACCCTGGTAAACCCTGACTAGGGCTCAGCATTGTCATTTTCACAGTGGGAACAGCATTGCTTGCTCTCTTGGATATCTGCCATGGCCTCTTCCCCACAGAGATGCTGGCTACTTCATGGGTCTGCATGTAAGTCCTGCACTCTCTTATTCTAGAAACTTCTCCCCTTACCATTTTTACCACCTACCTCAGATATTCAGACTGAGGCCGGCTCAGTAGGGCACCTGACACAACACTTAAACAACCAGCCAAACTGCCACCCTATGCTTTACTGGCCCCCACAGGCCTCGCTGCCATCCTTGAAGCAAAGTCCATTTTCCTTCCACAGCCCTCAATGAAACAATTATCCAGAACATGGGTATAACTATGAAATTTGACTAATTGAACAGAAATATATTTTTGAGTAAGTTCAGACATGTATATTGCCATTGGCAGCAGTGATTCAAACAATATGGAAAACTAGCTAATTCACTTAAGAAACAGGGGAGAACTTAAATTCTGATTTCCAAACATGTTTAGTTTATCCTGAGACCTACCTACCCAATGCACAAAAACATAGATTGGCATAATTCCTATTTTACTTAAATGTAAAATGTGCTTTATGATCCAAAAATCATGTTTACATAAAAGGGCTTTATGATTCATACCTGACAATCTTACAGAATCATCTTTAAGTCACCTGCTTTGTGCAGATGGCTGTGCTAGATACTAGGTGGGTAGATATATGCTGCCTAATTAGAGAATGCATTGATTTTCTATTGCTGCTGTGACAAATTACCACAAATTCAGGAGCTTAAAACAACTCAAATTCCTTATCCTTCAATTTTGGAAATCAGAAGACCGACACGGGTCTCACCGGGCTGAAATCAAGGTGTCAGCAGCTGGGCTGTGCTTGTCCCTGGATATTCTGGAAGAGAATCCATTCTCTTGGCTTTTCCAACTTCTAGAGGCTGCCTACTCTCCTTGGCTCTTAGCCCCGCTTCCTGCATCTTCAAACCAGCAATGTTGTATCTCCTCTGACCTGTCTTCCTTACTTACGTATCCCTCTGACCTCAGCTGGAAAAGGGTTTCCACTTTTAAGGACTCATGGGACTAGGCTGAACTCACCTGAATAATCTAAGACCATCTCCCCGTTTCAAGGTCCTTAACCTTAATCGCATCTCCAAACTCACTTTCGCCATATAAAGTAACATATTCTCAGGTTCCCATAATAAGGGTCTAGACATCTTTAAAGGGCCATTATTCTGCTTTCTGCAAAGAGACATGATAGAGTAAAACCAGAGGATGATCTTCAATGAGATAGTTTTTGAAACTAACCATAGTGGGAGTATTTACACCACAAACATTGGCAAACACTACAAATCAGGGCTTTTTTCTCACAAAAGGCCAATTTATCAAGGCACCACTGTGTAGTGTTGGCAAAGCTATAAAACAATCAAACTTTCATATAATGCCAATGTAAATGTAAATTTATAATTATTTTGGAAAACTGGCAGTATATCCCAGACATGAACAGGTGTAGTTCCACTCCTAGATATATACCCAACAGAAATGCACATATACAGTCACAAAAAGACATGACCAATACTATTCAGAGCAGCATTATTCATAATAGCACCAAACTAGAAACAATCCAAAAGTGTCCCCAAAAATGGATTTTTTTTAAAAAAGATGACATATTCATATAATGGAATACTAAACAGAAATTTAAAGGAGAAATTGAAGTTATAGGCATTAACGTAGATAAATCTACCAAATATAATTTGGGGTGAAAAAAGCCAAACACAGAAGTATACATTCACTGTGATTCCCTTTATATAAAGTTCAAAACCAGGCAAGACTAATCTATGATCTTAGAAGTCAGGAACGTGGTTAGCCTTGACATTGAAGAACTGGCTACAAGGGCCAGGAGGGGGTCCTACAGTGTTGGTACTATGTTATTCTCCGTCTGGTTGCTTAAATGGATTCACTTAATAAAAATTCAATGAACACTTTGCTGCATGCTATAATTCAATTAGAAATTTCACTTTAAAAAATAAGAAGAAGCCAGACACCAAGGAATAGCTACCCTGTGATTCCCTTTTTAAAAAATCCTCAGACAAACAAAAGGAATCTATGGTGAAAGAAGTCAGAATGGTATTGGTTTTACAGGGAGTATTGACTAGGAGGTGGAAGCAGGGGTTTCTGGGTGCCGGAATAATTTACATCTTGACCTTGGTGGTTACATGGAGCATACAATTGGAAATGTCATTGTATTGTAAAGTTAAGATTGTATACTTTACTATCATAAATTGTAATTCAATAAAAGACAATGAGTTGCTCTGGGAGATAATCCTTGTCGGTCTCATTTATCTTATTGAAAAGTCATTGCTTTTGGCACGTTCAAGGGCTGAACTTCTGATTCATTTCTCTGGGATGCGAAGATGATGGGAATTCAAAGAAAATGATAAATAGATTCTGTTTACAGGTAAACACAGTCAGTGAAATTTTATTCACTTCTCAGTCAATAAATATAGACACTACATAAGTATAGAAACTACTAAAAATCTGTGGATTATTACTAACATGATAAAAAGCCCTCCAAGGGTTTACAGTCTAGCTGGAGAAAAACAATACACTGAACTACATAAAACTTTCACAAAATAACTTAAGAGCAAATTAATACAGTGCCATGCAGCTAGCTTTCTCTGAGGTATAGCCAACTCTAAAATAGGATTTTCAGTCATAGGAGAACTCACATCTCTCTTATTCCTCCTACTTTCATTTCTACTACTACTTCTACCTTCTTTGAGGAACATATAAACACGTTAAAATCCAAATGCATTTCTATTTTTAGAGTGACTTTTCAATGACATGATTTAAAATTCTTTTTTTTATTTTTGAGTTTTAAAATAAATTTGTAAAGGCTGAGTTAAAGCTGGACATCATAAAACCTGGACAGCAAAGCTCTACATCGTTAAGCTGGGAAGATGGGTTTTATTGCTCATAAAAAGCTAAGGAAAAGAGAAGAAGCCAAGTCACTCCTCTTTAAATGAAAAAACAGTTAAGAGAAGTGGAGACAAGAGATAATAGGAGTCAGAGTGAGGCACGAACGTTGCATGGATAAAATCCCCTGTCTGGCATGGCCACATATCCCATTGTCCCAAAGCCCTGTCCTGTTTAGCATTTGTCCTAATGGTTTTGGTTGTATTGCAATAAGCTAGGATGGGTTTTGAGTTTGAACTAGAATTGAAAGTAGAACTCCACTCTGAACTTGTAGTTTCGGCCTGGGTCTTGTTTAGTCATTGTGAGACAAGCGTGCCGTGAGAAGGGTGTTCACTTGAACATGCAGCAAATCTGAAAGACAATCAGCGATAACCCATCTCTCCTCTCCTGACCACACCCTGACACAATATGACCAAACCTCCCACTCATGGACGCTGGATGGTGCCATGAGATGGTTCAGACAACACGGAATGGACACAGATGGTGGGAGAAGCTCTGGACCCTGCCAGCCATTGGGAGTGCCCATCGATTATGCTGAAGCCTATTCTATAGCCTGTGAAATGCAGGAAATTACCAGACTGCCAGGTTGGGGTTAGTGGGGTCAGTGGGCAAAGTGGAAAGTTATAGCAGAAGTGAACAAAATAAATGCAGGAAATAGAGCCTGAGCAGTTCAGACATAGGATGTATACAGTCATCTGATTGCTCCTCTAGGGTAGTTTTGTTAGTTTGTTTTATGGTATACACTGACAACTATTTTATTATTTGATTTTCTTTTAGTATTTTTTATTAAACACTTTTAGTTGTTAATGAGCTAAAAAAAAAGTGCACATTTAATGAATTAAACCTAATTTCCATTTCTTAAGAAAGGTTCTGGTGAACATGGAACTTGTACAAATTGTTTTTCGATGTTGACCACCTCCGTTGGGGCTGTAGGAATAATGTGGATCACATAACAACTACAAGACTCAAATCTACTATCTGTCAGCATCGACTTAAAAATTATTTGTATTTATTTAAGAGGACACTGCTCCCAAAATGATGACTTAATAAATGCATTTGTTGATGCTGGAATATAATCACTCTGTGAAAGCATTTGACTTTCCATTTAAATCAAATGACAGTTCTTTCTAAATTAATTTCACTTCTTTTCAATATTAGGTGGGTTTTTTTTGCATGTGAAAAATAGCAAAATGATTCTTGCTAATGTCTTGGTTTCATTGACAGAATAAAGGTCCAAACAATTAAATGGAGCCATTCTTATATCAGTGTCTTGGATGCTTCAAAATGGAAAATCAATAAAGTCAATTCCAATAATGTTCGTTTTTTAAAATCTAATTCATGGACTGAAAGTAAAAGTTTTAGAAGCTGACGCAATCAAAGACAAAACATCCAGTACTATTGTGAATGCTATCGTAAGTTGAGTTTAAAAATTCAACATTGAAAACAAAATTTTATGTGTGATATTTTTACAGTGATAATATAATATAATTTTGGTGAAGAATAATGCCATAGTAAAGATTGTATTCTTATTAAGAGCGCTATAGAGCAGAAATGTATTTGGAATTGGTTGTGTGGTACACACAAATCTTAACTACAAGTGGATAAATAAGCTATGGTATTCTACCAACAGGGATAGAAGCTATAGATATCAAAATATACAGATATTTTTCCATATATACAGTTAAAGCAACTGACCAAATATTTTGTGATAAAAATATGATGAATTAAAAAAAATACTTCTGTTTTTTAGTCAATTGTAATTTAGATTTTAAGAATGTTTGGCTGGGCCGGCCGAGTAGCGCGGTGGTTAAGCGCTGGCCTGGGAAGCCAGCGGCCCTGGTTCGGTCCTACATATGAGGGCCAGTGATACTGCCCTCAAAAAAAAAAAAAAAAAAAAAAAAAGACAAGAATGTTTGGCGGAAGAATTTCTTTATAAATTGTCCGAAATGTCTTACAATAATATTGACGTTTTCTAAGTGAGATATATAAGTTTTGGTTATATTTTGTTAAGAATGAGTTGTAAATCTTTGATCAAGCTATTCAATGAATGGTACCCTGAAAAAGTTCAGCATTCAGAGAATTGCAACGTTTGAAAACAAAGCTTAAGACAGGAAGTCGTTGAAATTTATTACAATAAAATTTGGGAGGAACTGGATAGATTAAACAATGGGAACTCAAAGAGTTTTCAAAATTCAAAATTAAAGATTAAATAACTTTGCTTTGGAATGTCTGGACCAATAGGAAGAATCTTTTAATGGAGCTCCTTTGAGCTTAATAAATTCACTTTCTGAACCACCACGGAATGAAATTCAGAAAGCCTCTGTTTTGGAACATCTAAATTTGACAAAACTTCCTAAAAAATCATAAATAGAAAACTTATTTAATGAGTTTTGTCTTGTAAAAATATTTGTTGAAACTAGAGTCAAAATGACAATATGTCTGAAAATGTTTGGGTGGAAATTTTTTTATATTTTAATATGAAAAATTACAATACGGATAACCTCCACTTAACAGAATTTCTCTGTGCTTACCAGATACTTCAGCAACAGTGGACGAGTATTTTCCTAATTGAAAATTGAGTCAATCAAGGTATCAGTGAATGATATTTGTTAAAAGAGTCAATTAATAGCCACAGAGATATAACGAATAGCACAAGACATATAGTCAATAATATAATAACTTTGTACAGTGACAGATGGTTACTAGACTTAATGTGATGATCACATGATAAGATATATAAATGTTGAATTACTATGTTGTATAACAAACTAATATAATATTGTATGTCAAATATATTTTAATTAAATTTTTAAGTCAATTAATGGTAGCAGTGAATCACATTTATTAACCATAAAATGAAACTTCAAAGTTTCAATTTTATGAAAAAATAGAAACAAAACATGGAAAAAATACATTCTTTAAAAAAATACAAGTAACACAAGGGGTAGAAACAGATGAAGCTAAGAAACAGATTAAAGTACATAAATGTGTTCCAAGAAAAATTATTTGGCTTATATTTCTTAATGTTCAAATAATCAATGTGTAAACATTTTAAAAATATTTGCTTTAATGTGCACAGATATCTGTTATTTCACTTTTGAAAGAATTTTAATTTTGTAAAGTTTTGAATAGATCATTTCATTAGCTAGGCAACATAATAAATAAATAACTCAAAAAATAAATCGTTTTAATTATATTGAGCACACCCTTTCACTCTCCAAAGTGTCCCAGGGTGGATGACCAAAAGTAAATCAAAGGAAACCCAAATTGACTTTTGCTCTGTGCATGAAACTGCTTCATTTATTCACTACCTGCCTTTTTCTAGGCTGCTATGGAGAACCACTAATCGCCATTAATTAATAAATCCCTGATATAGTTCACTATGTAGAGTTGTCCATTGAGAAGCAGTTTATAGCAAATCAATACCTGCAGTTAAGATCTTTTGTTTGTTTGTTTGTTTGTTTGATAAGGCGAGGGGGTGGGGCGCTCATATTTAAAATCTTCTGGTTATATAACAGACCAACAGAGAGAAACATAATTTTCCTTGTATAGAGTTGAAGACCATTACTTACTACAAAGCTGTAATGGACCTAATTTGCTTGAGTGATACAGGCTAGTTGTCCAAGCAGGGTTTAGGAGCTTGAGGGGAAAGAGAAGGTAGCTGACCAGAGAATCCACCGGAGCAATACTAACTAAATACATTGAGTATTTACTCTATGTTCTACGTTTTATAAGCATTATTTCATTTTACCCTTGCCACAACACTGTGAGATAAGAACCATTATCAACCCCATTTGATTTATGAGGAAAACTGAGTTAAGCAGCAGAGGACAATCCAGCTCTAAGTGGCAAAGCTAGAGTCCAATGTTTGCAGCCCCTCTCATGACCTTGGACCATAATTACTACTGACAGGGCCACACAACCATGTTGGTCAAAACAGATGGGGCCTCTGCGTAGGAGAATACTTTTTTTGTTGCTCTAAGTAGGCATTTTCATTATATTTGATTGCCCTTCTATAAAAAGAAGTTTGCAAAACAAAACATCTTGTGGCTATAAATGGGGAACTCTTTATTCAACTGGGTTTCCATCATGTTGCTTCTAAAAACTACTCTTCCCCACACTCACTGCATCACTCTGCCCCCATCTGGTGGCAGCATACACCAGGGAAGAAAAAGAGTTTTAAAAACTAGATTTGGTGATAAACTTGCAAAATATCTGTTCTTTTTGTTATTTATTAGGACACTAAAGATTTCCCATAGTTTCAAATGTCATATTTTGACATAAAAGATTTTGAGAAACTGAAAAAGTCCATTAAAATAAATAATTGCAGCCTGTTGCACGTTAGTAAAAGCAAGTCTATCAATTTAAATTCTACTACAACTACAGAAAACGTTACTAAGAAAACATGAGCCAAGCTGATTCACTGAAAAGATTCTTCATAGTATTATGTCCAATTCTAATTATGCACAGATTCTTTATAAAGAGTCAAGATTCAAATCCAAAATTCAGCTAACAATTTTGATACAATTTTTCACTTAACAGTAAAAAGAAAAAGAAGAGAAAGAGAAAACAAGAAACAAACTGTGATAAAAATAAACATATGATGCAGATTGGGAAAAAGATGGCTCAGCTCTCTTATAATTAATTATCACTAACTGGTCAAATGAACAACCTTTGGATTAATCTGTTTGAGCCAAATACTGTTCACTTAGGGTTATCTCAATTAGTTGTCAAAACTAATCAGAAATGTGGTAGAATTCTGTAGCCTATGCAACCCTTTCCAAAACCACAGATATCTTGTTGCTGGGCCAGAGTAATAATAAGGCCCTTTAGGCCTTTTCACAGGAGGATTAGAGTCAGCTGCCTACAAAACAGGACAAAAATAAGATGGGGGTTAAAAGTTCCTTTCATTGATTTAAGGAACCATGAAGGTTTGTACATACGTTAAAAGATCAAACATGAGGATTTCTGAAAATGAAGCATAGAAACAATGAGAATGCAAGATGATTATCATCGAAAACTGCAAAGAATAGTGTTAATAAAAACATAAGACTGTCTCACACCCTCCCACCCCTGGTACTTTTTACCACCTGCAGCAAGCTGGAGTATCTCTAACACCCCATGTTCACTCCTACTTTTGGTCTTCTCTAATGTCTTCTCTCTCACCTCCATCATGTGCCTGAAACACTACTGCTCCTAACTTTTCACCTATGCAGTGTAGGTCATTCTTTAGGTGAAGCTTAGCTATCCTCCCTCCTCAGTCCTCGTTTGTCACCTCAGGTGGAGCCAGACACTTCACCCATGGGCTTTCTGAGCATTTGTACACACCCTATCGGAATATAAACAGACCACATGGTAATGTTGTGTTTGCCTGAGAGGATCTTCCACTAGGGTAAAGGGTTTCTTGAAAGCAGAGCGTGCAATGTGTTCAAGAGTAATGAGAACAGCCAGCATGACATCTCATATAAAATAAGACATAACCAGACTTGATATTTACTGAGCACCTACTATGTCCTCTGAGCTTCACAAGCAGTACAAGATTTAATCCTTATAACAGCTTTGTGAGGTTATTACCCCCAAAGACACAGAAAGCTTTGGCAAGTGGCCCAAGGACCCACAGGTGGTAACACGGCAGAGCTGGGATTCAGATCCCGGTCTTTGTCACTGCAGGGTATCACCGGCTCCACTGTGACTGTGCATTCATTCGGATCGCCGTCATCATCATCATCTAGGAAGGGTGATTATTGCCATCTCTCTTCACAAAAGAGAGAAATACCCAGGATAATAGTTATCTTTAAGGACATTAGGGAATTTTTTAGAATAAAGTATGATGTGACCTCAAGGAAATGCCTAGGACAACTCAAAGCCAGACACTTGCTTCTTTAGTGGCTCAGTGACCCTTTATTTGGGTGAGGGTGGAAGTTAGCAAAAGTGAATGTGGAATCTTAGCTCCCAATTCAAAAATGATTTGGGGATCATATGTGGCACCAATTCACCTATGAGACCCTGGAATCCTGCCTGCAACACCCCACCAGAGAATATCCAGAGCCAGAGCTGCCACCACCATCCAAAGAAGTCCAGGATATTTCCATAGCTTGTTACAAGTCTTTCTAGCTATGCTTTGCCTTTGTCGGGTTGAAATCTGTGTTCATGGTGGTGTTATTTATTCCATCCCGAGGTGAACAGAGCAAGCCATAAGTTCCACACCACTGTTCTTCCAATGTTTGAAAGTAGCTGTGACAGCCATTTCTATACCTTCTCTCCAAGCTGAATATCCTTAATTCCCTCATCTGTTCCTCCTGTGATTTGGTTGCCAGGATTCTCATCACCCTTATTATTCTTTCCTGGACATAGCTATCAAGAGTTGAATTAAGGTGAAAGGTAGCACCCAGCTCAATGGACTAAGCCAGGTCCCTAATTCACCTAATATTTCTTAATCTCTAGATAGAGACATTTTCACTGCAGGAAGGCGGACTAAGCATTGCTAGGATGAAGTGGCAATGAAAAGGAAAAGTCCACACCATTTCTGTGTGTGTGATCACAGTGAAATTACCCAGGACCTCTTATATTTGAGGGTTGCCTTGAGATCAGTCACAGCAAGGCTGCTTACACAGAAAACAACAGGTATTTAGGAGAAATGAAGAGTGTATGCAATAACATAAAAAAATGCTCATTGGGCCGGCTGAATGGCTCAGTTGGTTAAGAGCTCGCTCAAGAGTGCGAGCTGAGCTCTGAGCAACAGCAGTTCGATGCCCAGCCCGAGCTGAGCTGCCGCTGAGCTGCCAACAGGTGGCAGGATGGCACAGCTAAAAAAATATGCTCATGACACAACATTAAAAAGGGATGTAAAGGGGCCGGCCGAGTGGTGCGGTGGTTAAGCGCTGGCTTGCAATGCCAGCGGCCCTGGTTCAGGTCCTATATATGAGGGCCAGTGACACTGCCCTCAAAAAACAAGGGATGTAAAATTATAGATTGTAATGGGTGATATTGATGTGTGTGTTTCATGTATAGAAAAACATTTAAACAAATCTTATAGAAGGATAGAATGACATTTTTTCACAATTTTCTGCATTTTTGAAGTTCTCTAGAGTGGCAATGTATTGCGCCTACTATCAGCTTGGAAAAAAAATTTAAAAATACTTAAATTGAATGTTATTGCCTAAATTACAAGATAACCTTAGTAATGTCTATGAAGCAGAGATAATTAAATGTGTGTGTGTGTGTGTGTGTGTGTGTGTGTGTGTGTGTGTGTATGAGAGGCAGAAACAGTGAGACAGAGAGAGATGGCAATTTAAACAGGCAAGTTTCTTTACTGGAGCCGTGAAAGATCTTGAAAAAAAATAGAAAACAGTCTATTCTCAAGAGTCTTAAAACTTATTGGGAAGGATACAAAAAGATATCTATAATACACTTGAAATTAAGTTAGTGAACAAAAATTGCTAGAAAAGAACTCTGAAGAAGGATAAATTTTTTTTTCCTGTTAGAATGGCTATCATCAATAAATCAACAAACAAGTGCAGGTGAGGATATGAAGAAAAGGGAACCCTCATGCACTGTTGGTGGGATTGCAGATTGGTGCAGCCACTATGGAAACCAGTATGGAGGTTCTTCAAAAAATTAAAAATACAACTACTTTATGACCCAGCAATTCCACTCCTGAATATCTAGCCAGAGAAACCCAAAATACTAATTCAAAAAAAATATATACATTCCTATGTTTATTACAGTGCTATTCACAATAGCCAAGACATGGAAACAACCAAAATGCCCATCAATAGACAATTAGATAAGGAAACTGTGATACATTTACATAATGGAATATTACTCAGCCATAAAAAAGAATGAAATCTTATCATTTGCAACAACATAGATGGACCAGAGAACATCATGCTAAGTGAAATAAGTCAGTCGGAGAAAGACAAATACCACATGATCTCACTGATATGTGGAATCTAAAGAACAAAATAAATGACCAAAATAAACAGAAAAAGACTCAGAGATACAGAGAAAAAACTGATAGTTGCTAGATGGGAGAAGGTAGGAATGGGGGAGAAAGTGAAGAGATTAGAGAGTGCAAATTTGTATTCATAACATAGTCATGGAGATATGAAAAGCAGTATGGTGAATGTAATCAATAACGTTGTAAAGATTATGTAGGGTTCCAGATGGGCACTGGACTTATCAGGGGGTCACTTCATAGATGCCTGACCAATACTTTATACATCTGAATCTGAATTTGAATAGTGAATGTTAACTATAATTAAATACACAAACAAACACACACATACGCACACACGATGTCTGACAAGTTCGTGAACTTGTTGCAACCATGTTGCTAACCTTTTTTGATATCAGAGGGATTACATGTATTGCCACAGGATGTGGAGTACAGCATACCGAAGATAGTCAATGGTATAGTAACAGCTATATACAATGTCAGAGGGGTAGTAGATGGGGGTGGGTAATCACTTTGTGAGGGGTGCAAACATCTGTTACATTACTTTGTACACCTGAAACTAATTTTTAAAAAATCAACAACAACAAAAGGAGAAATAATTGAATGCTGGTGGGACCAGCAAAGGCGAATTATCTAGTTTTTTTTTAAAGAATAGGTAGGATAAGATCAAAGGACAGCAGAATAAAAGCATGAAGGTGGAAATGCATGTGGCTGGTTCAGGGGATTATGGGAAATCAGATTAGCTGCTGCGGTGTCGGGGAAAGAAATGGCATCAGGACAGCATTGGACAAGAAGACTAGAGCTAGACCTGTTTATCTATGGGATACAGGGCAACATATAGAGTAGGGAAATGCTAGGTTTTCAGCTTTGTTTAGTGGGAGAGAGAATGGGATGACCAGAGAGGTGTTTTATAAGAAATATTTTGATGTATCTGCCAAATGAAGAAAATCTAGAGGCAGAGAACCTGTTTACAGATCTTCAGCAACATTTAAACTCATCACGATAAGCATGTTTTAACAGAGGACATAGGCATGAAAACAAACTAGTGCATGAGTAGCAATTTGAAGAAGAACACTGCCTAGACTATTCTGTCTGGGTGTGAAAAACAAATTCAAGAAATAAAATTTCAATGAACCCATGATTTAGAACATATAGGGCTGAGAAATTCAGACTACCAAGGGAAGAAAAGAAAGATGGGGACAGAAACCAATGGAGGAGAGGAGAGAGTTTATTTTTGGATATATTTAATGACAAATACTCCAAAGAAAATGCAGATACGTGGGGCCACGGGAACAGATGTCAAGAAAAGTCCGGATGAAAGATGTAGTTTGGAAAGGCAATAGTTGGTGTTGACAAGGAAATGCAGAGGGCTCTGAGGACTGGGCTCCATGATCTGTCTCTACTTAGACAGCAGAAGGGACAGATTCTATGGAGAGACAGGGAGAGGGTCAGCCCCTGTCTGAGTGGAGGGAAAAACCATAAAACAACCAAGAGGAGAAACTGCAAGTGCAAAAAGTATTGAGAAACCAAGGTAGGGAGTCGGGAGTTGAGCCACCAGTTATGTCACTGGTGTGACAAAGACAGCTTGTGTACCGGGTGTAGCTATCAGACCTCCAGCAGAGGGTGTTGGGGGAAGAAGGAGAGGGTGACATCTCCTTTGGTTCCCAGCCTGACAAAACTTGAATGTCATTGAAGTAAAAAAAAAAAGAGACAGAGAGAGCAAAGATCAGAACTCCATTTTAACTGAGTCAACTTAATTGCTAACAATTTTTAAAGCAAAAAAAATAATAATTAATTAATTAAAAAACAAATTTAAAGCTACATAAAAGAAAAGTGGTGAAGTTGAGTGACAAATGGAAGTTCCTAGAGAGATAGAAAGATCTTTTTAGCTTTTCTTTTAGGTTGTTTGATTATTTTTAGATACAGCATATAGGGTTTGATTGAAATAATCATCTGTGAAACCACTGCATCAAAATTATTTTAATTATTTTAATTCACTTAAAATAAATTTCAGTGACTGATAAAATCTGAAACAGGTTATATTAAAAAAGGCATATAGCAGCATGTCTGCTTTTTGTAGTGTATTAAACGTATTAACAAATGAATGTCATAGTACGGTCAAGCTGCCCTTTCATTCAATAAATAATCACTGAGCCCTTGCTGTGTGCCAGCCACTGGGGGTATAAAAACTAAACTAGTGAACAAAATGAAGCTCTTATTCTCCTGAGGTTTAGACTCACAGCGAGAGAGGTGTCAGTGGTAGATAGAAAATAAACAAGTAACATGCCAGGTCACAATCGCTGCTGCGAAGAAAGCTGAGCTAAGTGAAGGGCACAGAGAGTTCCAGGGGAGACTTTTTCAGGAGAGTCAGAAAAAGCCTCGCCTCCAGTGGCATTTGAACAGAGACATGAAGATGTGTCTCTGCAAAATATTTCAGGCAAAAGGCACACCTGGTGCAAAAGCCCTGAGATGACAAGCAAAGAAATCAGTGTCCGTAGTTGGAGCAGAGTGTGTGTGTGAGCCAGGGCACAGGTGCGGAGAACAGAGCTGGAGAATGAGCTGAGTGTCTCTAGGAGGCGGCAGTTCACAGAGAGACGTTGACAGGATCTTTGGTTTTTAACCCTCAGTGAGATAGATGCCCATCGCATAAAGGATTTTGAACAGAGGGTTGGCTTGACTTAGCTTTAAGAGGCTCATCCTGGCTGCTGTATGAAGAACCAGCACAGATAAGGAAGGGCAAAGGGTGGGGCCAGGAAGACCAGAGAGGCAGCTGCTGCTGACAATGGGCGCAGAGAGAAGGTTCTGGGCCAGAGCTACAGTGACAGTAGTGAGGAGAAGGAGTTGGATTTCAGCTATACTTGGAGAGTGGAACCAACAGGATAAGCGATTGCGCTGGATTTTAGATGTGAGATAAAGATAGCAGTCATGGATGCCCTCAACATTTTGGGAATAGAGCTGTCATTCACTCGAATCTGGAAGACTGAGCAATAATGGGTTTTGGGAGGGGTGGTAAATTAGTTTCCTGGGGCTACCATGACAAGTTATCATGAACTAGTTGGCTTAAAAGCATCAGGAACTTATTCTTTCACAGCTTTGGAGGCCAGCAGTCTGAAATCAAAGTGTTGGGAAGGCCACATTCCCTCCAAAGTCTCTAGGAGAGAATCCTTCTTCTTCCAGCTTCTGATGGCTTCTTGTGGCCCTTGACTTGTGGTAAGCATGACCCCAATACCTACTTTCATCCTTAGATGGCCTCTATTTTCTTCTTTATCTCTATTTCCTTCTGTCTCATATAAGGGCACTTGTCATTGGACTTAGAGCCTATCTTAACCCAGGATGATGTCATCTTGAATTCATTACTTTAATTACAATTTCAAAGTCTTTTATTCTAAATGAGGTCACTTTATGAGGTTCTAGGTGTATATAACTTTGGGGGAAATACTATTAAACTCCTGCAGGTGGGAAATAAAGGGGTCTACTTGGATATGCAACATATAGGATGCCTCTTAGCTATCCTAGTAGAGAAGCCAAGTGGGCTGTTAAATTTATGTTTCCAATTCAAGAGAAAGCTCTAAAATGGGAAAAATAAAATAGAAGTCACCAATATATAAGGGTTACCTTTCTATTATGATAGAGTGTTACCAAAATATGAGAAAACATGTATTTATCAGCCTGAAACACAAGTCACAAATCCATTTTTCTAACTTCCCAATAAAAAATATGTTTTAAAGAGGGCTTGAAAAATAGAAGCTAAGTAAATTTATAACAAATAAGATACACAACAATTGAAAGCCTCTGTGCTTGAGAATAACACTTTATGAAACTAGAATCTTTATGCCTTTGCTTGAAGCTATTAAATAAGGAAAAGGACATTGTGAAATCAGCAGTGCACATACTCTTGTGCCAAGTATTGCATATGACATAGCGTAATAAATTCTCTGATATTCCATTGCCATAAAGTCATGTTCTAGATTCATATTGCTCACATTTCATCTCCCGTCACTGATCTCTTAAGAGAAACAGAGCTTAGAGAGAATCTCAAATCTTAGTCTTTAAGGCACAAAAATTGTATCTAGTAGAATACCTAAGAAGTTGAAAAAAGAACCTTCTCTCTTCAATGGGAAAACAGTCACAGAGTAAAACAGTTTGAAAAACCTACTTGTATAAAATGCAAAATAAATTATTATTGGCTTGAATTTTAACCTGCTGAATTTTGCAAACAGTAAAAGTATTATAATGCTTTGCAAAAAACAAAAACACCTTTAAGAATATATTCTATGCTATTATGTAAGGTTTAGAATAATTTCACTTGACCCAACATAGGAAATAACCACTAAAATCTTACATTTCAAAATACCCGAATAGTATAAAGTCAGACAACACTAAAGCTTGTGCTGAGTGGAATTTGACTTTCTTTAGTAATATCGTAAGTTCTTTATTATCATATAGTGACTCAAGGGTACCATTGTGAACATCAGTCATCATTGCAGTGTTGACATATGGAAACAGATGATTACAGCTAAGAGGATGACAATCCAATAGAGCTTTCTGCATAGTCTGTGAGATACATATTGCAATCTCAAAATGAATCCTCCCACTGAAAGAGTCTTTTTTTGTGGAGAAAAGGATTCTGGAAAGAGTAGCTGAATGCTTCCCATGATTCTCCAGCCTAATTTCAGCTCCAAATGATTCACACCTGCTGGGGCCAACAAGTAGACAGGATCCAAGAGTACCAGCAATAGGCCCATTGCAGGGCTCTTTCCTCTGTGACTAGGTCGGAACCTGATGACAGGGATGGAAGAGGTCCCAAGGATTTTAACACCACGGCATTGGAAGGACTTGGCCTCAGAGGATCCCTGGACTCGGCAGAGGAGGTAACATTCACAGAATAAGGGTGCCAGGTCTTCCTCTCTATTGAACAGCTGGTCTGAATTTTCTCTATTCCCAGTACTAGGAGAGGGAAAAAGGAAGGGAGAAAAGTAAAACGAGATGGAGGGAGAGAGGAAAAACGAGAGGGAGGGAGGGAACATGATACCCTGTCTTGGAAATCATGTGCGAACACTATACGTAGTCATGTGGTAACAAATTTGAAAAACTAGTGGAAATGGCTCCTTTCCAACAAAACCAAACAAAACCAAGAATAGCCCTAAGGCTATAGAAATGCTGTGAAAGATCTCTGTTCAGGGGCCTGATGAGCGACCTGGTATTGCGAAACTCTGAGGACATCATCTCCTACGCGCATTACTTGATTCTCTAACTCACTGAACTAACGAAAAGCAGGGAAATGACAATTTTCCACATTTATGGCCCTGTGGGTCCTTCCTATGTTCTCCCACCTGGAGGTGCTTCACCTGTGGGAGCAACATATCTCAGGACGACATCTGCTATTACCCTTTCTCACTGCCAAGAACAGTTCCAAATATACAGATACAAAGTATTATTAGCAAGACTGGGCTGTGAGCGAACACCCTCTGCCTCCCACAAAAATTAGCCTCTGGGCAAAGCGGCCTGGGTTTCTAGTTGTCGAAAGACTGTGCTTTTGAGACAAGGACAGAATGCCTTCTAATTTTTCTGCAGGAGGATCAGCTGTGTCTCTGGTGACTGTATTTTCTCCCTGTGCTTCCATTGACCTTGGAATGAATAGGTAACTCACCCAGAGTCTGGTAACAGGTTGGCTCTTTGTCTCATTTTTTTGGTAACTGCAATAGACTGAATGTCTCCCCCAAATTTATATGTTGAAGCCCAATCCCCAATGGTACTTGGAGGTGTGGCCTTTGGGAGGTGGTTAAGTTCTGAGAGTGGAGCCCTCATGAACGGGATCAGTACTCTTACGAAAGAGACCCCAGAGAGCTCCCCTGCCCCTTTCACCATGTGAGGACACAGAGAACACCGCCACCCGTCACCCAGGAAGTGTGCTCTCACTAGACACAGAATCTTCTGGCACCTTCATCTTGGACTTCACAGCCTCTAGCGCTGTGAGAAACAAATGTCTGTTGTTTATAAGCCCCCATTCCCAGTCTATGGTATTCTGATACAGAAGTTGGAATAGAGTGTGATAGATATATCATGAATTTTCATCATTTTATATTTTATTGGGTAGATGGCAGTTGTGTCAGAGATGTCTAGGCAATCATCATTTTATATTTTATTCTTTGCTGTCTTTTTTAAATGAATATTTCATGCTGTAATAAAAGCACTAGATTAATAGCCCCAAACGTAGAAAGTCACCTAAATTTTTATAAGCATTTCCATCAGAGAAAAATAGCATTTCACCCACTGGCTTGATAGAAAAGAACAACCTATAATTGTCATAAAAAAAAGTCCAAGTTTTGGCTGTTAACGTCCTCTAATGTTACGAGTAAAATGGTCTTGCAATATGCTGAACCAGGAAGTAATTTAAAATGACCTGTATCCTGAATCAATAATAGCTAAACAACAATGGCAAATTTCTTTTATTTTCTCAAATGTAAAATCATCCTGGTCTTCAGCACAGCTTGCAAGTTTTAAGATGGGAACTTGCAGATGAAGCCTAGAACTTCAGGTTCTAGTTCTGGACATACATTAATTATTTCTGTGGGACGCTGTGGAGCTGTCTCCCACAGAGGTAACTCATGCACGACACATGCAGACCTTGAGTACAGTTCCTAATACTTTCAGGCAATTAAGAATTCAACATAAATCATTTGCTTCTGAGCAACTTTGTCTGGAATTCTTTAGATGGATATTGTCTCAGATGGCCTGAAAGTTCCCCACTGTCTGATTCACCAGAAATAGCAAAAAAGTAAATATTTATCTTGAGATTATGATGCTAAGCGAAATAAGTCACACAGAAAAAGTCGAGAACCATATGATTTCACTGATATGTGGGATATAAAACTGAAAGCAACAAAGGAACAAGACAAAGAAACAAAAACTCATAGACATAGACAATAGTTTAGTGGTTACCAGAGGGTAAGGGGGGAGAGGGGTGGTAGACGAGGGTAAAGGGGATCAAATATATGATGGAAGGAGAATTGACTCTGGGTGGTGAACACACAATGTGATACATAGATAACATATTACAGAATTGTACACTTGAAGCCTATGTAACTTTATAACCATTGTCACCCCAATACATTTTAATTAAAAAATATGTATCAAAACAGTGCCTCTAATTTTATTTCTGGGTTGACCACTAAGGAGGCTATGGCCAATGTCCTTCCATCAAGAAGCTATTGAAACCAGGATGTTGATACTATGGATTTTATCATTAGGTTTGGTGAAAACCCAAGGGCACTACATCTGGAGACCAGGAGGATGCCCAGGCCACCTACTGACAGTGACCTCAAAGTTTCTTTGAGGTGATTCAGAAAATGTAAAGCCAGATAGGACCAACTGCAAATGAAGATACTACAGTATTATATTAGATAAATTTGAAAGAGAAGGTGCAATATTCATGTTCAGAGTTTTGTGTGTTTTTTTTGTGTGTTCATTCTTCAAATGTTTGGATACTACACAGCTGCAACTGACTATATTAAGTTAAAATTTTAAAAACATTCTATTTTAGCCTTTTTGCATTATTTACAGCATATACATCTTACCCGGTATAGAATGTTTTTAATGAAATTGTGTCTTACTGTTGAACTACATAGAGAAAATAGATTTTATCTGTTTCTGTAATATAGTTTAAAGCATATTAAGCTTGACCTAGCTACATTTTTTAAAAATCTTATTTTATTGATGCTGTATAAAGGACTAAACAAGTGGATCATTTTTGTTTCATGAACACTGGTTTGGTTTTTCAGGGAGTGTTGTTTCTCCCCCTGTTCCGTATTATCATGAAGAGAATTTTTTTAAGATAAACAGAGTTTCATAAAACTTTCCATCTATGGAAAAAAAAGACTTTCAAAGTGCCTTTGGAAAATAACATTATGAAGATTAAACTACATGCTTCAAGAAAAGAAATTTTTTACTAACCTTTTGAACAGGAGAAAATATAGATTATTTTTTTAATTTAAACACTGCTCTGTAAATCAGAGTTTAAAAGTAGGACTAGTGAAAGGTTCCCAGACCTGGTGAATTTTTTAGTACAATTAGTGCTTCCTTACTTGGCTTTGAAAGGCAACTATTCTAGATTAACTCTATTTGGTTTTTTTTCTTGCCACCTAAAGGAAACAAATAGCCAATTGCCTTGCCTCATATTTTATTGAGTTAAAGAAAAAAGCAATGCCTTCATCTATCCATCAGCAAAATTCTTCGTCTCTCATATTTTCTCATGATATTTTCCCTGTTACACTGGATAAAATGTCACTGGTCTCAACAATGGGCCATGTCTCCAGTAATGGTCTGGACCCCACCTATCACTACATCTTCAAAGATTCCCCTTCTACAATTACTCTTTTTCTCTCTGGTATCATCAAGGCTGCTGCCTCTCTACTGGATCATTCCTATCAATATTAAAATTGGCCAACTGTCTTAGTCTGGACTGCTAAAAGAAATGATCATAGACTAGGGAGCTGAGACAACAAACATTTATTTCTCACAGCTCTGGGGTTCTGGGAAGTCCAAGATCAAGGCGCTCACAGATTTGGTGTCTGGTGAGAGCCTTCTTCCAGGCTCATGTACAGTCACCTTCACAGAAGAGATGAAGAAGCTTGCTGGGGTCTCCTTTGCACGGGCCCTGATCCCATTCATGAGGTCTTGCTCTCATGACCAAATCACCTCCCAAAGGCCCCACTTTCAAAGTATCATCACATTGGGGATTACGTTTCAGTATACGAACTTTGCAGACACACAAACATTGTCTATAGCACCAACTAACTTAAGAAAGTACAACTTCTCTCCAACCATCTGACCTGGTCACTTTTCTCTCTTCTAGCTACATATTCTACCACATTTGTTATATATCTATAAATAACATTTATATAACAAAGACTTCCAACTTCTTATCTCCAGGCCTGATTTCTTTCTGTAATTCTTGAGTTATACATTCAACTGTCTCCTTGATGTCTATGCATATATGTCTAATAGGCATTGCAAACATAACAGGACCAAAACAAAATTCTCAATCCACTACCCATTGCCCCTGCAACCTGATCTTCCTCCAAAATTGCCATCATACAGCTGCCTAAGTTAAATATTTAGGTGTTATCCCACATTTCTTTAGTTTCTTTATGTCAAATCCATCAGACTGTTTTGTCCACTCAGCTTCAAAACGTATTATGTATCCATCTTCTATTTTCATTGCCACCACTAGCCTAGGTCTTCATCACCTCTCCATTCGACTACTATAATAGCTTCCTAATCTGTGTCGATTTTCCTCTCTTTTTTCTAAAAGAAAAAAATCTTTTAAAAGTGAGCATTAGAAAGCGTCATTCCCAACAATCACCAGTGGTTTTCCAATGTATTTTTTTATTAAATTTACCAGGGTGACATTGGTTAATAAAATTATATAGGTTTCACATGTACCATGTGTTTTTAATAAACTTTAAACCGCTGACACTGACTTATAAAGCCCTACATGATCTAGGCCCTACCTGCCTCTCCACCCTCATTTCACAACGGTTTTTCCTTTGTCCACCACACACTGACCATCCTTTTTCCTACATTTGCCCTTTTGCCAGCTGTTGCCTCTTTCTGAAATGCTACCTACATGACTGCACAGGGCTGGTGCCTCCTGATCATTCAGATCTCTGCTTTAAACAGGTGCTTTGGATTCCATCTCACCCAAAAGGATTCCCTGAAAAATTCTGCTTAAAGTAGGCTCTCAGCTGGCCCTTCCAACCACTCTATTTACATTACTGCACAGCTTGGACTATGATCTGATATTTTTATTTTTGGTTTGTTTATTGTCTGTCTCTCCCTTGCCCCCCCCACTAAAATATTACCTCCCTGAAAGGAGGCTCTTGCTTCTCTCACTAAACAGAATCTAGCAAAGAGAAAGAACTCAATAGATAGCTACTGAATAAATGATCATTTTCCTCAAGAGAATTTCTCAACAGGTAGAATTACAAAGTCAAGGAATACAATGTCTCTTTGAAAATTCATTTCAGAGAATCCGGTCACAAAACGAATTATGTCTGAACTTCCACCTGGAGTATTAGGCAATGCACGGGAGTACAAGGGTGATGTCAGTCCCTGATACACCAAGTTCTACCATAGCATGACGTCAGCTGGTGCACAAGTTCTTTCACTTCCCGTTCCTAAACCTGACTCTCGTCTGGAAGACTGATGGAACCCCAAGCATGTGCTTTAAAATGTCCAGGGAAGATTCCTTCCAGCTTGCTCTGCACCATCCTTTTCCACGGACCTTTAGTTCCTGAATGTAACCCAATACGTTGTTCCTTGTAAGCACAGGAAATGAAAGTAAGCATAAGAAGTTAGAAGTATTCTTACATGAAACACGAAATCATCAAAAGAAAGGGAAAGGAGAATTCTACAGCAATCATTCATTCATTCAATTAACCTATTTTGAGAGCCTACTCTGTGTCAGACCTGGTCTAAAACTTGGTAGTGAAGTAAAAACAAAGTCAATTGCTCTCATGACATTTACATTATTAGAAACACTGGATTTTGAGAAATTATGCCTTTTCAACCTAAATTATATAGTTCCTTCTCCCAGAAAAGGACTCCCCCACCCAAGTCTACAGCAGGCTTATCTTCCTGAGTCAACAAGACCCAGAGCTATCTGGGATTAGCTACATTACTCATTAGACATGCACTTCAGGTTGAGAAATGGGGGCTAAACATTGAACAACTTAAAAAGGCTTTGTTGTATTTCTTGAGGACTGGGCAGTTCTCATGCACTGATGTCTTCTACACATCACAGCCTAGTGTCGTGTGGAGTTGGCACTTACCATATTGCACTGAATTGTTAGAGGAACATTTTTCAAACATGTATCTTTGATATAAACATATCCTTTAGAATTGATGGTGTCTTACAAATATAACGTATCTTTTTCTTTCTTAGTGGCACATAAAAGAGAGAGTGCATCTTACAACCAGTGGCGTTTTAGATTCAGTGAAATGGTGTACTAATGCTGAGTGATTGACATTTCAAATGTCCTAGCAACACCCAGATGCTAACAGAGTGATGGCTGAGACCCCTGGGCTCAGGATTGAGAACGTGTGTGTGAGAAATCTCTCTTGGTGTGTTCAGATCTGCTTTCTGTGCCTGAATGTGGACATAAAGCATTCCAACAGGTTTCCTCACCTCTCTGCTTTCTTCTGTGAAACAACATATCTATTGGTGCGAGTCCCAGTTCTGGGTCCATCCTGGCACTATGATCTTGGCATAACTTTACTGTGCCTTTATCTTCTTCTTATGAAATGTGGCAACTACTTCATAGAATGGTACTTAAAATGAAATGAGTTAAACTATGTAAAGTACTTAGAACAGTGCCTGGCAAAAGAAGCTGTCAATAATTATTTTTTTCCCTCTGCATTTTTTTTTCCTAGAGCATATCAAGTTCTGTTCTCACCTTTCCCACTTCCCATTGGAAATAGAAGCTATCCTGGGAGGAACCATCTCTTCTATACCATATAGTGGGAAGAGTGAGCTCCAAAGTTAGAGAAACCCTCTATCTCAGGGTTTCTCATTCTTGGCAATGTTGACATTTTAGAAATGATAAGTCTGTTGTGGGGGGACCATGTTGACATTGCAGAATTATTAGCATCATCCTTGGCCTCTACCCACAAGATGCCAGTAGCCCACCCCACCCTGAAGTTGTGATAATTAAATATGTCTTTATAATTGCCAAATGTCTCCTGGAAGCAAAATTGCCCCCTTTCTGTTTGATAACCACTATTCTTACATTTGCCAGCTCGTCACTTGGGCATTTTCTCTGTCTTGAAAATAGACATGACAACATTACATCAAATGTTTCTGAGGAGGAGCCACTGGGCCAGCAAATCTAGTTCTGTACTCTAAGGTCACTATAAACTTAATGCGGGCTCTGTTTCTCATTTTCTAACTGCAAGTGTTGCTTTAATGTGTATATTGAGAGATGACTAGAGCTCCCATGAAGCTGAAATGAAGCACAGCTAAAAGGAATGATCACATGGTAAGCATCTGGGAGCAAGTTTCCATTAACAAGGAACATGAGGTTTTCTTGTAGAGAGTAACCTAGTCAGAAAGGTTACGCCTTTCGAAGGCCAGGCTCAGAGACACAACAGCACGGCGTTAGGTTGAATGCACATTCTCAAGTCCACAAGCCCTAAATATGTCACCCCCAAGGTTAGAAATGGGCACTGTTGAAGAATAAAGAATGACAATCTTCGGTATATGTATCTATATACTATGTACAGAGAACTGTGGACCGGGTAGATTGGGCAAAATGGTGGCTATCAGCCTTCTTCCATCTCCCCTTCCATTAATCCTCTCCCTATTGGGATGCTTCATTCCTGTCTCTGCAGCCCAGTGTCCCTACCCACCCTGGCTCAGAAGCTCTCCAGGCTTTACCACAATGCTTCCTTGCAGTATTTCTATTAGATCAACTTCCTGCCTCAAAAGGATCCGATCAGAGCTCAATGAGTTATATTGTACCTTTCCCCAAGCAGCACATGCCTTTTCAAAACATACCATTATCTAACCAACCAACAGCGCTTTTCATATATTATTTGTTCCAGAGTGGAAAGGAAATCACTTTGAAAATCGAAAGACCTGAATTTACCAGTACGTCTCTCTGGCTCTTGTGTGTGAAATACTGAAGAAATGAAGATACTCTGTGAAGGTTCTTCTAGCATCTCATTCACTAGGAGGGAGACCTGCACTACCTCCTGAAAGCAGGAAGCCATTTCCAGAGCTATGATAAGCTCTTATGTCTCATCTCTCACACATACAGATGGTGCCAAAAAGTGCATATGCATTTTAAGAAGGGAAATAACTGTATTAATATATACCAAAACAAGAGATGAATACAAGTCATGTTGGACTTCTGCAATTACAAGAGATGCTCAAAGTGGTTACCATCAGCATCCAGACACTTCTGATCACGGCGAACTACTGCTTGAGTAACGCTGACCAAAGTGTTAACATTGCTTAAAATGTATATACATTTTTTTGGCACTTCCAATATAATATGGGGATTCAGTTTTAAATGACATCATTTTTTTTTTAATCCAGGAATGTTGTCTGGTTAAAGCTGTAAAACTTCAATAAACCTATGTCTTCTAGACCAAATGTCTAGAAGGATAACATTTCCAGTCTTTGTCTGACAATTATGCCTTCAGAACTTCTGACTTGATATAGAATAATACTCACTGGATATATTCACTAAGCACTCAACTCTGTACCAGACATGAAGTTAAGTGCTTTAAATGCATTTTCTCATTTAATTCTTATTTGACTATAAATGCCACTGGAGGACATCCTGTACAAAGAAATGACTGTATTTATATTTGTTTCTAAATTTTAGAGTTTGCTTTTGCCCTGACATTACTTTTATCGAATCTTCCATTTATTATACTATATGAAAACAAAGAGTAGATAACTTGATAAATGCTGATTAAAGAATGCTTGGGTTACATATTCTCTCATAACTTTTCCTCTGCTAATGGATTGTAACCTACAGCCTTTATAAATATTGCAGTTACCATATACTGCTTTTTTTTTCACTGAGAATTTTTGGGGGAAAAGAAGATGAATTTAACAGGATATATTTTCACTGGACTTAGAAAATAAAAAATGTGGTTCAAATTTGGATTTGTCACTTTTCCTTAAAGGATTTTGCTGCAAGAAGTTTAAAGAGTTCGACAACCTATTAATTTCATAAGATAATAAATGAGTCACAGACGGGTCTCCAGAGAAATGAAAGTGGGAGAGCACAGATGATGACCTGCCATGCAGAATGAGAAGAGGAGGGGCAGAAAGAGAGCTCCCCACCCCATGTGACAGTATCTACCTTTCCTTCTCATACACACGTCAAAGGCTTAAATTCCTCCATTGAAATGCAATTTCCCTAACAAGGACAATAACCTATATTTCCTATTCTAAGATACTCTTCATATTTTCCCATTTCTGAAATCTGAATATATAATATTTTACAATCAATGTCAATGCGTACAGCACTTAACAGTAGTAATTCACCACTCTCTGCTATAAAATCAGTGACATTCCTTGTAATTAATGACATGTTAGTATCTAGGAAATGGAACTTAAGGTATCTTGGGAATTAATTTAACAGAGAAAGCAAGATCACTCCATACCTTCAGGGAGGGTTACAGAAGCAAGGCCTGGGGACAGGAGAGATGGAGTTTACAGAGACAAAAAAAAACACATCAGAACAATATCACATTTTGCCTGGTACTTCAGTGAGTAGAATCTTAACCTGAACATTTCTTGAAGTTCTATATCTCTCATTGGCAAATAGGTAAATTTGACCTTCTCATACATTTTATTAACATGATATAAAAGCTCTATATTCTACCTTCAAAACCCATGAGTTGCAGAGAAGAGGAAAGGAAAGAAAGAAAAAAAAAAGAGGGCAAAGGCTTAACTGACATTATTTGAGAATCATTAAAACCGGCAGTAAAATCAGCTACTTCTCAACCTGTGACTCCCTTTCTTCAACGCTGTGTCCCAACTTCCAAAAATCCTATTATTCTTGGGTGGATTGTAGGAAAGTTTTCTTAACCTTTTGGAGCCAGAGTCTCTTAATGAGCCCCCATCACCTTCATACCAAGACATGAGCAGGGCCTGCTTTGCTAACCTGGGGTCCAGGGAGGAGCTTCCAGGCTGTGAACCAGAGAACACTCTTAAGTAATTGTTAAATTTTCTTTCTATTTCTTTAGAAATCATCTTCATAACCAAAAGGACTTAATGTCGTTTTTGCCATTATGTTATTATCTCTTAATAAAAGGAAACGTGATACATGATGCTACTGTACAGAATGAGAAAATACATAGCTGCCATTATTTCATAAAACAGCCTTGATCAAAATAGGATTTTTTTCAAATCTCATCATTTTGATTTTGTCATGTGTCTGTTTGCCTTGAGCTTCTTATGTTAGAAAATACCAAAGAAAAAGGAGTACTACAAAGCTTATTCATGCCTATTAAGGTTTGATTTTCATTCTGAAATATGAGTGTTTCCTCTTTGTGGAAAGGGTTTTATCTTTCTACAAAGCATAAAGCCAGCAAGCCAAAGGAATACCATATGTCTTCCATCCTGGACATACATCTAGCAGTGTGGCTCTCTCTCAGTAGAAGACTCAATTACAAAAAGCTAGAATTTCAGCAAAACTTAGTTATGTCCCAGTATAAGAGTTTTGTATGTTCAGGATGGAAGAAGAAACGGTTGGTGGTAAAAGATCAATTGTTCTTCTGTCCAAGTGGCTATTCTGAGAGAGGAGTTTGGAGGTGACAAATGTAATGATGGAGGAAGACAGAGGGCTGTAGAGACTGCAGACTCACAGAAAACCAAAGGACTCTTGGGGGTCCTTCAATTCAGACCTTAGCAAATGTGACACAAGGATTCACAATCCTTTCCTAGCTGAAATAGATCCAAGAATGAGGACTTAGCAGAGACTTCTGGAAAATGGAAATCTATTCATTTATTTAAATGTTTACTGCCTATGTATCACATGCAGATACCATTCTAGGCACTGAGGATGTAGGTAAGATTACTGTTTTATGGCACTTGCATTCTAGTGAGGGATATAATGTGATGCAGAATCTTTAAAATTTTGTTGTTCTTCCTTCCCTATACTCTGTTGACAAAGCAAGCTGGGTGCCTTAATTCTCTTTTAGATTTTTATGGAAATGAAATCATTTAGTATGTACTCTAGCTTCTCTCATTCATCACTCTGTCCATAAAAGTCATCCGGTGGATGTTATAATAGTTTGTTCTTTTTTTGTTGCTGTGTAATATCCTATTGTGTGAAAGCACCATAATTTATTTCTCTATTGTACTATTATGGGCATTTGGGTTGTTTCCAGTTTTTCCTTTAATGGACAACATTGCTATGAACGCTCTTTTGCTTCTCATTAGAATTCAATAATAATGCTTTGGTTTTACTGAATTCTTTATAATTACTTCTTATTTCACGCAAGTAATGTTGGTTTCCTATTTGAAATACTGACAAAACTTTTGTCTTTTAAATTTAATTTGGAAAAAGATTAAATCTATAGAAACATATTAAATAAATATTTGCACATTAAGGAATATATTTGTTCAACTTCATGAGGGAAGCAGCCAAAAGAGTTTGGGGAATTCTTCTAAGACAGTAATAATTGGTACCTAGACACTAAAAGGTTTAGAAAATGAATACTATGGAAATTTAGCTAGCAAAAGGGTTCTAAGGGACTGGAGTGAACACATGGATTTGGGATTTCACTGGATTGGGAATATCTTGAAGGAGAATGATGTCTAATTCACACTGGAAAAAGCACCCAGCCCCAAAATTTGTTCCATAAACACAGGCTGTATCTGTGCCTGAGGAACAAATTTCTCTAAGGAGATGTCATTGATTGTGCTCCAGGCCCAGGGAACAATGTGAAAAAAGGGAGCAAGGCAGGAAAGAGCAAGTAATGTGCACAGAATAGTAAAGAGAACGAGCTGCCTCGAGAAGGTCCTTATAGGGTAGTAGCAAAGGATAAAGGTGAGAAGGGAGGGGTGGGCCCAGACTCGGAGCTGGGGAAGCAGGGAGTTGAGTTGCAGACCCCACATCCATGGGCTTTAGCAGACTGTTAATTTTGTTGACTATACACTTGAGTGTTTTCCTCACCATAGGAAATTGAAAAATATGAAGTTGCTTATCAGTGGGAAGCAGCTCAAAAGAAGCCTCTGAAATTTCCATAGCGAGCAGGAGCCTGGTCCTCTTTACCGGAAGCGTTTTCTGCAAAGTCCCAGACACCAACTGCAGATTGCACTCTGTTCTTCGTGATGAAATACAAACTGCTGCCTCCTGACTCACATGTTCCAAGAACTTTGCTTCCAGAAAAGAAATTTAGCCTCTGTGTTCTTTTTTTTTTTTTTTTTTTTACAGCCCGTGCACATCTCATATTTCATCAGAATGGGAATGTTTTCCAAAAAGACTTCCCCTCTTGTAAGGCAGCCGACATTGGTTTAGAAGGGACTAAAGTTAAAGCTAGTCAGAGGTATATGAGGCTTTGGACCATGAAATATCTTTTCATCAGAAATGTATTTTGCAATAGCAGAGAAGCTGCAAAATCCCATCTCTCTCATGAGGCGCAGGCTTCATGGTGTAAACAGAAATCTGTATCTCTCAGAAATAATTATTCTTATGGGCTTTAGGAGTCATCATCAGCTCTGTCATCTCTGTGAAGTATAAACTTGAAAATACAACAAATAGCTATAGTAATAAGCCCTGGTAAGAAACTGATAAGAACACATCTTATAAGTGCATCCATGTTTAGGGTCTAACAGTGATTTAGGGTATGCTCAGAGCGAGACGTCGCCTCACAGGTAGGCTGGGTATTAATTACAGCTGTGGTCCAAAGCAGCCACAGGTAATGGCTATAAGGCAGAGCCTGAAGTCTTTAGATTTAGGATTTCTCTTAGTGTTCCTAAATGACCCAGGGCGAGACATTTCACTTATCTGCAACTTTCACTCTACTTATAAAGAAACTGAGGTGCAGGAGAAGCTTCAAGGAAACTTTCAGCTCAGTATTTCAGTTTCTAGACCTCCTGGTATAGCAAGAAAGGGAGTCTTTTACTCAGTAAACATAAATCTTGCCAACATCTATTTTTAGGAACACCAATTATTGTCATCATTTCATATTTCATATAGAACAATGATGTTTCTGACACTCTATTAGTGAGACACACATTTGGAGCTGATTGTTTTTAACAGTGTTTGAAAGGTTTGCACGGGTCAGCCTTACTCTGTGCCACCATTCACCTGTAATGAGCACAAATGCTAACAGGTGAGAACAATTAGCTTGGTCCTGTGAAAACAATAAGCTTGGGGAGCCTTGTGTATATTATTTTCTGTTTCCTGAAGACTTTCTCTGGTAAAAAGAGTTTTCATATGGTAAAAGCTCTGAAAAATACTAAAGTAAAGAAAGCCTTTAAACTCCATTTACCCTCAATGTCTTTGACCATAGCCTTTCTTCTCTTTTGCCACAGTCCTTATCCCACCCCAAATCTCAAAAATGTTAATATTTTCCTGTCACATTTTTGAAAAATGCTCTGCACTTTATTAAAACACTCAAGGAGGAGATTCAAACTAGGTTGGAAAAGTCAGCTGCATATGAAAGAATTTGTTTTGGTATTAGCTTCCTAATCTTTTTTCTAAGGATCAAACATGAAAGATTTAAATGAGGTGAAAAATGAAATATTGGGGAAAATTCCAGATTGAATCACATAACCAAAAGTAGTCTAGATTCTCCCCTAGAATTCTGAAGTAATTAAATGGAGAACTCACAAGAAAAGAGATGCAAAGAACTGATAAATATATGGAAATATATTCTACATCATTGGTACTCTGAGTAGCACATATTAAAAGAACATTGAGATACTTATTCTATTGGCAAAAATTTAACAGAATGCTAAGGATCATGATTAAGGACATTGTAAATTGGTTTCACCTTCATGATGGACAATTTGGGCATACAAATAAATTCATCCCAAAAATGCATGTTGCATTTAACTTAAATTTTCACTTTTTGGAAATGTATCCTAAGATATTAACCAGAGAAATGCACAAAGATGTATATGCAAGTTATTTATTGTAATGTAATTTATAATAGTGAAAAATGAAAATAGTGAAAAATGGATATCCATTTAAATGTTCACTCAAAGGTGACTAATGACATGGACCATATATGTTCCATTAAAAATTACTATGGAGGAGATCCACGATGGTGGAAACACCATAACTGCTTCCTTCCATGAACACATTAAAATTACAACTAAATTATAGAAAAAAAAACCTGGAGAACCATCTGAAGTCTGGATGAACAGAAACTTTATAACTAAGAATATACAGAAGCCACATTGAGACTGGTAGGAGGTGTGGAGAAATGGACCAGGCTGGTCCCAAACCTCCATGTGGTGGTAGAAAATAGGGAGAGATACCTCATCCATGGAGGTTCCCCCAAAGAAGCAAAGGACCCCAGCCCCACTTCAGGCACCCCAATTCAGAGCACTGGTGCTGGGAAGGGGAACACCCACAAAAACCGGCTGTGAAAAACAGTGAAGATTCCAACCATCTGGGTCAGACGGAAGGCTGTGGAAACCCAGGCATCCTCTTAAATGCCCTCACACAGACTCACTAGCTCGCAGGCACTCACCTTGGGCTCCAGAGGAGGGACAGTGATTTGGAGGGTGTCAGAGGCATATGGAGAGCAGACTGGAGTGTGCGGCTTCAAGACCAGGGCTGGAAAGCAGTAGCTATTTCCCTGTGTGAGAGCCTCCTCCCATGCAGCTGGGCAAGCAGGCACCATCTTGAATGTGTTGAGTCCGACCCCTCCACTTAAGGCCAAATCTGAATCTGATTGGTCTGGTGAGCTCCAGGGCTCCATCCTACTGACTCACTGGGACCCCGCCCCACCCAACTCCCTCAATGCTGAAAGCACTTTCTCGGCAAGCAGTCAGCCTGCAGGAATTGCACTGTTTCTTGGAAAATTATCAGAGTCCACGGTCTGCAAGAGGGCAACCACTGGCCTCAGTGTGCTCTGAGACTTTTCCTGAGTAGCTCCAGGTTCAGCACTGGCACCAAACCAGAACCTACATTAACCTGGTGACCACTACTCTTTCCACTCTAGTGACTCCCTGAAACCCTACCTCACGCAACACACATACGACATGAGGCTGTATCAGGGGTTGAACCTTAAGGCAGCCAGCAGGTGATAGCAGGCTTTGGGGTGTCCTGGTTTTTTGCGGAGCCACTCCAGGCCCGGTACTAATGGCAGCCATCCTTGGTTCGCAGTGCACCTTCAGGGTTAGCACAGGCAGCAAAAATCCATGGATCACTTTGTAACTCCTACTAGGAAGTCTCCGGCTGGTCACAGGCAGTGGGTGACCTACACCTGCACCAGAGCCCGCCCCCCCTCAAGAAGCCCCAGGAGTAACATATCTGGAGGTTGGCTTCAGACCACAGCAGAGCACTGCCCAATTAGCCCCACGAGCAGCATACACAACGGGTGGTCTCAACAGGCACCAGAGCCTGCTGGAGCAGATCTCACTCTGCAGGGTAAGCCCCCCACAAAGCACCTTGTAAGCTGTGGATGTGGCCAAATCCCACAGCCAATCAGCCTGAGGGTTAATATCACCTACTGACATGCCAAGAGCAATTAAGGCTCAACTATAACAGGAGGGCACATACAACCCATACAAGGGACACTCCTGGAGCACCTGGAGCAGGGGACCGGGGAGACTGTGCCAGGGACCCACAGGGCACCTACCACATAAGGCCACTCAGCCAAGACTGGGAGACATAGCAGATCTACCTAATATACAGAAAAAACACAGAGAAGCAGCCAAAATGAGGAAACAAAAAATACATCCCAATTAATAGAACAGGAGAAAACTCCATAAAAAGAACTAAATGAAATGGAGGCAAGCAACCTACCAGATACAGAGTTCAAAATAATGGTTATAAGGACACTTGAGGAACTTGGTGAGAACTTCAACAAAGAGATAGCAAGCATTAAAAAGGACACAGACGCCATAAAAAAGAACCGGTCAGAAGTGAAGAATACAATAACTGAAATGAAGAATTCACTAGAAGGAATCACCAGCAGACCCGATGAAGCAGAGGATTGAATCAGCAATCTGAAACAGAAGGTAGCAGAAAACACCCAATCAGAACAGCAAAAAGAATACAGAAAAATGAGGATGGTTTAAGAGAACTCTGGAACAACATCAAACATAACATTCATATTATAGGGGTACCAGAAGGAGAAGAGAGAAAGCAGGGAATTGAGAACCTATTTGAAGAAATAATGACTGAAGACCTTCCTAATCTGGCAAAGGAAACAGACATGCAAGCCCAGGAAATGCAGAGTCCCAAACAAGATGAAACCAAACAGGCCCACACTAAGATGTATTATATTCAAAACATAAAGGTTAAAGACAGAGACAATCTTTTTTTTTTTCATTAGTTTTAGGTGTACAACACAGTGCAATAGTTATACATTTTACGCCTCAAAGTGACAACCCCCCTCCCCCAATACACCACCCCACTCCTCCCCCACCCCATATCATATATATTACTCTTTCTCTGACTCCCTTCCATAGTATAATCCACATCCCGTGACTATCTATATATATTCAATTATGGTTGGTATACAACCTCCGCTTCAGGTATACAGTGCAGTGATCAAATCTCTACTCCATCCATGAAATGGTCTCCCCAACAAGACATGTGACCATCTGATGCCCCACAAAATATTTACACCAGTATTAATTATATTCCCCGAACTGTCTGTCATATCCCTGTGGCAATATTGTAGTTGCCAATTTTTGCTGTCTAATCCCTTCCCCTTCTCCCTCATTCCCCACCCCCCTCCCAACTAGCAACCCTGTTTTTCCTCTATATCTATGAGTCAGTTCTGTTTACATTGCTCATTCATTCAGTTTTTCAGATTCCACTTATAGGTGAGATCACATGGTATTTGTCTTTCTCTGTCTGACTTATTTCACTTAACATAATAGTCTTTAGGTCCATCCGTATCATTGCAAATGGTATGATTTCATTCTTCTTTATGGCTGTGTAATACTCCATTGTATAAATGTACCACAGTTTCTTAATCCAGTCATCTACCGATGGGCATTTCAGTTGTTTCCAAGTCTTGGCTATTGTAAATAGCGCTGCAATGAACATAAGGGTGCATATATTTTTTTGAATCAGTGGCTTGGGTTTTTCGGGATAAATACCTAGGAGTGGAATTGCTGGGTCAAAAGGTAGTTCCATTTCCAGATTTTTGAGATACCTACATACTGACTTCCATAGTGGCTGCACCAATCTGCAATCCCACCAACAGTGCAGCAGGGTCCCCTTTTCCCCATAGCCCCGCCAGTCCTTGTTGTTTGTTGATTTATTAATGATAGCCATTCTGACTGGGGTGAGGTGGTATCTCATTGTGGTTTTTATTTGCATTTCCCTAATGACCAGTGAGGTTGAACATTTTTTCATATGCCTGTTGGCCTTCTGTATGTCCTCTTTAGAGAAATGTCTCTTCATATCTTCTGCCCATTTTCTTATTGGGTTGTTTGTTTTTTTGGTGTTGAGTTGCATGAGTGTTTTATAAATTTTGGATATTAACCCCTTATCAGATATATCGTTGGCGAATATATTCTCCCAATCAGTAGGCTTCCTTTTTGTTTTATTAATGGTTTCCTTTGTTGTGAGAAAACTTTTAAGTCTGATATAATGCCATATGTTCATTTTTTCTTTTACTTCCCTTGCCCGCAGGGATGTATCAGTAAAAATGTTGCTCCGGGTAATGTCTGCAAATGTACTCCCTATATTTTCTTTTAGAAGTTTTATGGTTTCAGGTCTTACATTTAAGTCTTTAATCCAAAGACAGAGACAATCTTAAAAGCAACAAGAAAAAGGCAACTATGAACTTACAAGGGTATGTGATGGCTTTCACCCTGATGGGGATGGCTGGAAGGCTGGAACATCTCTCTTTACATATCCTCTCATCACTTAGTAGACGAGGCCATCTTTCTTTATATGGCATCTACTTCCCAAGAAAGCAAAGGCAGAAGTTTCAAGGCATCTTGAGGCTTAGGCCCGGAGCTTCCAAAGTACTATGTTGGCCACACTCTATTAGGCAAAATAAATTACAAGGCCAGCCAACATTCAAGGCAGAAAAATAGTGTCTACCTCTCAGTGAGAAGAATGGCAGCATCATACTGCAAAGAGAGTGAACCTAAGGAATTGTTTTTATTGGAGCCATTATTATAATGACCTATCTCCTGCCTTGTAGTGTAGAAGCCCTGCTTTCAAATTGTGTACAGTTTAGCAGTCTTTTGTAATCCTGTTGATTCGAAACTTTGAGAAATTATTACAGTAACAGTACCCAATGAATTACACCTCTCCTTGTCCAAGCCTTTGTATATCCCCTTCCTTATTGACTCTGGACTTGTCCATGGGACTTGCTTTGGCCCATGGAATGCCAGCAAATAGAGCAGAGGCTTAATAAAGGCCTGTGCTTTGGAGGCTTGTTCTCTTGGACCACCACCATGGGACAGACTGGCATGGCCATAAAGAAACCTGGGATGAAAGGCCATGCAGGAAGAGGAGTTCAGCTGAGCCCAGGTTTCACAAGTTCTACATAAGTGAGCTCAGGTAAGATTAGCAGAAGGACCATCCAGTCAACCCAAAGAATCATAAAAATAATAGCTACTGAATTTGGGATACCTTGTAACATGACAACAGATAACTGAAAAACAAACCAAAGATATTCTAGCTAACAGGCTGCCTACAATCACTGATAAATGCTAGCATCACTATGGAATCACTGACTCACTTCATGATTTTAAACATATCATAGAATCATATAATTTCAGAACTTGACAGATTTAGAGATAATATAATCTAGTGGTCTTCAAAATATCTTTTAGCTATAAAACTCTTTTTTAATATAGAAAACGTATTACAGAATTATACACCTGAAATCTGTGTAACTTTGCTAATAATTGTCACCCCAATGAACTTTCATTAAAATAAATAAAAAATAAAATTAAAAAAAATAAAAACTTCTCACTTAGGTATTTAAAATAAAGGGTTTCTTATTAGGATAAATTCATTTACTGGCTCAGGTTTATAGCATTTGCTTACAGAGCCATGTAATGAAAACAATTTCCTTTTCTTTAATAGAATGAACATAAAACCAGGCTTATAGATGGCAGTGAAAGCATCCTTGCAGTTTAGACTTACACTTAATTGATATACTTTCTTTTGGCAATAGTTTATTTAAAAAATCCTTATTCAAGAAAGATAAATAGTTGTAAATACTAAAGGTCATTTCACTGTTTGCCTTGCAAGTTCAGGATACTGAGTGGCCGGGAGAAACATTATACTTATTTCTACTCAGAAAAATACAAACCCATTAGAACAAGCAAGTCCTTGATTGATGGGCTCTGTAACTTCATATTTAAAATATATTACATTTGCTATGTAAAGATTGCAATCTTTAGAGTTTAAAACTCATATAAGAATAAAATTCAACTCAAGTGTTGTGGAACGCTTGAAGAACCTCACTGGACTTCTGCTATGCTTTTGAATTCATTCTAGAAACTACAAGAACAGTTGGAAACTGGTTTTGCTTTGTTGCTGATTTTGTTCAAAACTGAGGGAAGCTGATTGGACATTTTAAAAGAATGATTTCTTCCCTAATTCAGATGTCAGTGCATCTACAAAACCATTTGTGGGGCTCTTTGAAGAGTGCTCATGCTATTTTGCCCTTTTTGGTCAAGAATAATAAAACTACAATGACAAACTAGGGAAAGGAACTGCCTAGCCAAAGAAATATCAGTGCTATAACTGAAAGGTGTTTTTCCAGCTCATTTGTGTGAACTGACAACATGCTCGAGGCTTCAGCAGGGTGTCTGGACTTCGTCAATTCAGCCAGTGAGCATGTGTGCTCTTGAAAGCTCCATTTGCCTTCAGCACTGTTTTTGACAAGGCTGAAGGTTTAGCAACAGGAAGCTGTGTGCTTTTCATCCAATTCTAATGAGCTCTTTGCTTCCAAAAGGGACACACCTGACAACAAAGATAACTTCAAGTAAGCCTGGTAATTCAACCGTTTAGAGGGAACAAAAGGGTTCTTCCTTGAAGGATATGGAATAATCAACGTGGCCATTGCAATGCTGCTGCAATACAGGACCCGGCAGCACATGGGGAAGAACTTGATTGATTTCCGTTCCAAGACACCATCCACAGTGAGACATCACAAAGAATGTGAAAGAAATGTGCATCTAGAATCTCAGCAATCTGAAATGTTTTCATTACTACTGCTTGGGTAGAAAGGAGGGTAGAGGGAAAAGCAGAATAGATAATGTCAGGAGTTATTCATTGATTCATTCATTTATTTATTCATTCAACAAATATTGGATGATCTTCTATCTATTGAGTCCAGCTACTGGACTCAAGACAGAGGATACAGCAATGTGTGAGAAAGCCATTGTCCCAACCTCTTGAGGAGTTATATATACAGAACAAAAGTGGCAAAAGCAAAAGGAAAACACTGGAAAAGAACTGTCCAAACTCTAAGACCAGCCCTGAATGACAGCTGGACCTAACTGTTTGGGACACATTTTTAATTCCTGTTTAATTCCTTTCTCACGTTTATAGTGTACTGAAAGTTGAATGAAAGTAGTGAGGTAAGGTCGTGATATCCATGAGCTACAGCTCTTTGACCTTCTGGACAGGGATCCCCCACAAAATGGTATCACCATGGTGAGTTCAATCATGATTCAGAGAGGACTTGCAGGCTAAAAAAGCTTGAATTGTGAGCACCCTGAGAAGAACATCTGCCAACTGATTAATCTACACTAAGAAATATGACTCTTGGATAAACCAGCACAAATAATGTATTATTTTACAGCAGGCAGATCTACATGAGAAACTAAATGAAAACAAAGGTGGTTTTAGGCAGCATTCTCCACTAAGATAGTACGTGCCTTCCTGACGTCAAGGCCAGTCTTGCCTCTGAGACTATGTGAAAGCTCTTGGTTTTGGTTGCCTCCCAAGCTTCTGCTATCAGCCCACCTCCAATCTGGTGACAGAAAACACTGCCCTAGCTCTAAGGGTAGGCATCACCAGGCTTAGCTAATCAAGGCACTCCCATCCCCTGGGCAAAAGTGATTGGTTCACAGATGGGCACATGACCCATTCCTAGCCAATCAGGATTCATCTCCAGGATATTCTCTCTAAGGCTAGGAGCAAAGACCTCTGGCTTCTTGGGAGTAACTCATTGTTGTCCTCTGTACTTGTGCCTCACCCTGAATAACGCTTAAAGTTCTTTAATGTAATAATATGAAAGAACATAGTTCTTCAGAGACACTGTAATATGCTATATACCTCTGCGTTATGTTTTCTGTTCTTCTTCATGGAATTCCTTCAGAAACAACAGGAATCTTCTTCCTGTTGTGGGGTATTTTACATAGTCATTTGAGTGACAATTTCCCAGAAGCACTCTGTGACTGAGTATCTGCCACACTCCAGGCAGAGCACTCCATACCTGCAATTCATTGGTCAGCAAACACACGTGCTATAAAGTCTCTGTCTTCTCAGACCATAAGACCCATTTCACTGTGGAATGGCAGACATTCATTTTTTGAAGTTTACAAAAATAAATATGTCATGATAAATCCTAATGAGCACTACCAAGAAAAGCTTTGTGATACAATAAAAGTGTGTAAACCAAGTTGTTATAGTTTCACAGGCAAGTTAGTTAACTCCCTTTGCCTTGGTTTTCTCATCTGTAAAATCAGAACACAAGAATAGACCCCCTACTATTGTTGTGAAGATTAAATATAAAGCGCTTAGGAGAGAGTCAGGGCCTGGTTGGTGGACAATCAATTTTAGTCATTATTAATACTATTATTATTATTATTATTGCTATTATTATTGAGAGACCAGACCTGGTCTGGGGGTGAGGAAGCTTTCCCTGAGGAAGACACTTCTGAGTTGTGTTGCGAAGGATTAGTGAGAGTTTACTCAGCGAAGAGGTGGAGTGTTGCCATAAGGCAAGTCCAGTGGTGATAGGGCACATAGAACTTAGGAAAACTAAGAGAAGGCCAGTGAGGTTAGAGCATAGTATGTAACAGAGTATCGAGGCTGCGTGGCTATGGGTCATGTAGGATACTGAGGGGGCAAGCCAGTGATATAATCAAATTTGCATTTTTAAAGGTCACTGTTATGAACTAAGTGCTTGTGTCACCCCCAGATTCATCTGATGAACCTCTAACCCCCCATGTAACAGTATTTGGAGATGGCAGCCTTTGGGAAGTAATTAGGTTTACATGAGGTCATGATGATAGAGCCCCTAGGATAGGATTAGTGCCATTAGGAGCAGAGGGAGAGACACCAGAGTTCTCTCTCCACCATATGGGGACATAGTGAGAAGGCACCATGGTCCTTGACTTCCCAGCCTCCAGAACTCTGAGAAATAAATGTCTGTTGTTTCAGCCACCCAGTCTACGGTAGTTTGTTATAGCAGTATGAGCTGGGCCAATGTGGGTATGGAAAATCTTTTGACAAGACATAATGTTTACCTGCATATGACAGTGGGAGTGGGTGTGAGAGAAAGAGAGATTCAAAAGCTAGTTGGGGGTCAGAATCCTAGGACTTGAGGAGGGTTAGCTATAGGAGCTATGGCGAGGGATGTCAGGTGGCTTCCAGGTTTCAGGTTTATTGGATTGGGTACAGAGTGATGCATGGACTGAGAAGGAACTGGAAGAAGTCTGGGTGGAGAAGGAGCAGGGAGCCGGGGAAGTGTCTGGTTAAGGTCCAGCAGACTTATGGTGTTTGAAAGTTCAGGATTGAGAAGACACAGAAATAGTGGCTTCTGTAAAGGTTCCTGGAGCTCTGGTCCTGATAAAGCATCACAGATAAACTCCAGTTAAATCGTGACCCTTTTAGAGACCAGCATTGGGTCCTCAGAGTCACCTCCTGTGAAGAATGCTTCCTGTCTCTGCCTCTCTGTGGTCTCCCTTAGATAACAAGGCATTCCTTCAAGAAAACTGGTGTCCCAGATTCCACCGAGCAGTAGGAGGCTGTGTGAAGTGTCCTGCCTTCAGGACACTGGTATCAGAACAAGATGCCATCGACTCACAGGGAATTTTCACTGGCCAAGCCTATGGTTGACTCATCCATGTTCTTCTCCCAGCTGTCTTCATGCAGCCAGTGCCTCTGAAAATAGAGTCAGACACCCTAACTCTGACCAGGGGGAAACTGAGGCCAACCTGGATTACTAAGGTATCTGACTATAAAATATTACCTGAAGAAATGTAAGAATAAGTTAACAAAGTGTTACGTAGTCCCCAAAAAGGAGGATATAAGAAGTCGAAAAATAATTGTTTGAGATTAGCGTGTCAAGGTTTCAATGAAATGGAAATTATATACGACATTGGTCTCTAACCGGCAACCTTAAGACAGCTTTGCCCACAAAATGTTTTTTTTAAGTATTTGAATTTGTTTCCAACACTTAAAAATC
This sequence comes from Aselliscus stoliczkanus, assembly GCA_033961575.1. Classification (NCBI taxonomy): domain Eukaryota; kingdom Metazoa; phylum Chordata; class Mammalia; order Chiroptera; family Hipposideridae; genus Aselliscus; species Aselliscus stoliczkanus. Next base: position 164,249,444 of record CM066731.1, on the reverse strand, counting down.
CATGAACCCAGGTGAATATCAGGACTTTTAGCTTTTTTTTTTTTTTTTTTGAGGGCAGTGTCACTGGCCCTCATATGTGGGACTGAACCGGGGCCGCTGGCTTCCAAGGCCAGCGCTTAACCATTGCACCACTTGGCCGGCCCACTGTTAGCTTTTATTTAATGGGAAGTTCTGGCAAGGCTGAGGCCCCAGTCACACATGATGACAATGAGCAGGAGCGCTTTCCTCTGAGTGTGAGCTCCTACTTCATCCCGTGCTCACCCCTCTTTGGGGTGTCCTGGATACCAAGTCTGAGCAGCGCTGCTCTTTTTTATTATGTTTGCACCATTGTTTATCTGTAAGTCTGAAAGTGAATGTTTCTTCTACCTATGTTTCTACCAAAAATGGGAAAACCAAACCTAGATCAAGATCACCATGCATTTTTAGAAAAATTGAATGAGAATATATTTATAAAAGCTGAAATGATTTCTGCATGTTCACTGAGCAACAGGGTCTGTATAGAAATTTAACTTGTTCTCTTCAACTGTTTCCATCTCTACCTGATCCCTATTGCTATTTGAGTTGTCGCCTGAGTTTAAGTCCCCAAAAGCAGAGCCTGAGACCAAGGCTCAAGTACAGGCAGCTTATCTGGGAGGTGGTCCCAGGAAGCAGAATGGAGAAGTGGGGAGAGTAAGAGATAAGAAAAGAGGAAAGACCTCTGTAAAGCCATGCTATCGACATAACCACTGTAGGTACCAAGTCTTTGAGAGGCAAACAGAATGTCTCCCAGAACTGGATCACGGGGACAGGAAGATGGTTCCTGGACCCCACTGGTTGAAGGCTGCCCTAGTGTCATCAAACCCGTACCTATAGGCGGCCCTTGTTCCCAGGCCTGCCAGTCATTGTAGAAGCCCTGGTGTGCAAGGTTAAGAGATGCTCAGAGCACACCTGAGGTGAAGCATGGCAGCACAAGGTGCATCTGAGCTGGCATGGAATCATCCAATGGCTGAAGTCAGGGAAATAACGTGATGCATCAAAAACATCAAAAACAGTTGTAAGCCCTGAAATTAAAATTGCCACAACTCTTGGAACCCCTCTGATAGGAATTTAGAACACTTCCATTCCTACAGCTGAGGGATATCATGACACAGGGGTTCTAAAGGGATGGATGCTGGGACCAGATTCTCTGGATTTGAATCCTGGCTCTAATACTTCCTGGTTGGGTTACTTTGGGCAAATTACCTAACCACTATAACTCTTGGTCTCAGTGATAACTCCCCTGCCTCATACAGGAGTTACTATATACCAGGCATTTAATATTATTATAATTATAATAATTATAGTTATTATTATTATTATTGTTATTGTGCCTGTTTATTTTTGCAAATGTTTTTTCATCAGCAATATAAAGATAATTTTATTCCCTACCTAACTCACAACAAACTCTATATAGTAGAGCCTGAACTAATGTTTTCTGTGTGTGTGCCTAGAATCACCTAATAATCTTCTGCAAATTCCAGAAAATGGAACTAGGTATACAAAATATATATCTGAGTTCCCTGTATAATTTCTCAAATCATGTTCTAAGTTCCAATTCCTAAAAGAGTGGTTAAAAATAATGCTTTGATTTAGCCGGGAAGTGACAGAAAGTATAGAATAATATCTGCTAATTGGGTTTCTCTATCTTTCAAAGCAACTAACAGCATTTGAAACATCTGAAGATTCATGTAAGGCTCTTACTCTGTCTTTCTATTTCTGCATTCTGGGAGACTTTCATCTATGGCAGCACTTCTCCATCTTCATCACGTAGACACCACAGGGGCCTTGTTAAAAAGTAGGCTCTTCACAGTAGGTGCCTGGTGGGGCCCACATTTCAGCATTTTCAATAAGTTCCCCATTAGATCTGCTGGTCTTCAGACCAAACTTTGGATAGCAAGGACCTCCAGATATGACTCATGGAAAAGAAAAGCCTCAGATGAAACCAGAGGGTAGGGGCCATTTTTCTGGGAGCCAGGCTGGAATTTGGCCGGCAGAGTGGCTACAGGTCAAACAGAATCCCTGGGAAAGGCCCAGAACCATGGAAATCTGCCTGCCCTGGTTTGAGATTACCCAATTCTATCAATGGGATTGTGACAACAACTTGAAATCTGACTTTGTACAGTCCAAGCAAAACCCAGGAAAATGGCTGGTTAGATAGTCTCTTGAAGTCCTAGTCCCATATGTGAGGAATATTCTAATAATTTATAATGCAAAACTGGATCATATACCTATAATACTTACTGATATTGCCATCTGGCTTCAAGTATTTTCATGATGCCTTCATCGCCATTAGCCTCGCATGGAAAATCAAAAGCTCCAAGTAAACAAGCAGGAGTACCACTGGAGAGAAGTCAAAGTCAGCCGCTGCCACGGAAAGAATAACTTGGATCCAGGCATCTTTTCTTTTCAAGCTTCCTAACTTGAGTTTCCAGTCAAAGACCTAAACAATCATGGATGCCCCACCACCATCACCACCACCACCACCACCACCTTGGGACCCACCCTACTGATTCCTCTGGAATAAAAATGATCCAAGAAAATGGTTAAAGATTCCATTTGTCCTACATATGCCCTGATAAGAAAAATGCGTTATGAAAGTTTGGCTAAATAATGTTTTCTACTTTTTATTATAGAATTGGCTCTGTCACACAGAGTATGTTTTCTAACTTCACAAGGAAACAAATCATATCAGTCTGTAGGGAAGGAAAAATAAAGCTTTTCTGGTTCTCTTTAATGATAAACACATATTTATTATAAGTGAGATATTATTTAAATGGGTTTTACCACAGTTGGCTGGCTCAGAAGTGATTGGCAATGAAGACATAACTGTGAATAGAGAAAATGAGTTTTTATTTGTCTATAATTTGTAGTGTATGTTTAGGAAAAAATAAGCAAAGAATTTTCTGAAAGAAAAAACATCTGGGATGATAATTAAATCTACAAACTACAGATGGCTGCAAGAATTCAGATTTTGCACCTTTCCCTCTTAACCCCAAGACAGAGTGTGAGATAAAAATTTGGGCGAACTAGGGTCATTAAGTTTTGACAGTTCCCAGGGTGCCTTCAAAATAAATCTCCTCCTGGGAAATTAAAACTCCTGTAAATTTTTTAAAAAATAAACTATGACATACATTCAGAAAAAGAAAACACACATCACAAGGCTGTAGCTAAATGAATTACTGTACAGTGACCACCACCGAGACCAATGAGGCACTCACTCTTTCCTCCTTCTCGATGGTAACTACTCACCTAACTGTTGACTCCTTAGATTTCTCTCGCCTTGTTATTGAAGTTCAAATAAAGTCACACAGAAAGTGTTGTTATATGTAGGGCTTCTTTTCCTTAATGTATGTTTGGCAGATTTGTCTGTGTTGTAATGTGTATTTGTAGATCAATTTTCACTGCTGCGTAGTATTCCATTGTGTGACTATCTATACCACAGTTTGTTCATTCATTTTAATATTGATGGACCTTTGGATTTTCCTCAATCGGGCATTATGAAGCAATGCTAACAGACATCCTGAGTTGTTGTGTCATCACATGTGTGTTTGTTCTGTGACAGGTAATGCGGGTTTTCTAGGGTGGTTCTAAAAGTATGAGCGTTCCCTTTGCTTCCGACTTGGTACTGTCATTCTGTTTCATTTTACCTACTCTGGTGGTTACCTAGAGGTATCTTATTATGGTAGTAATTTGATTTCCTTGATTGCTAATGAGGTTGAGCACATTTTCAGGTGTTTATGGGCCATTTTGATACCCTTCTTTGTGAAGTAACTATTTGCATCTCCGGCTCCCTCTTCTTATTTTTTTTTAACTTAGATGTCCTCACTTTTTAAATGAATTTGTAGGAATTCTTTACACAGTCTATCGAAAAGCTTATTGCTAGTTTTATGAGTAGCGATTTTCTTCTCCCCATGTTATAGTTTACCTTCTCACTCTGTCAGTGGTGTTTTTAAAGCACAAAAAAATCTTAAAGTAATTTAATTTATTTGACTTTTTCTTTACATTAGTGGTTTTATATCCTATTTAAGAAATTTTTTCCAGTCTCAAAATTATGAAAATATTCTCCTATCTTATCCTTCACAAGCTTTACTGTATTTTTCTTTTATAATTAGATTTAGATGTATCTGGAATTGACTTTGTGTGTGGTGTAGGATTCAATTTCCTGTTAAACATAAGGATATCCGGTTAACTCAGCACAATTTATTGAAAAGATTATCTCCTTCCCCCCATTCTGCTGTGGCACATTTGTCGTAAATGAAATGTGGATTAACCTTAATTACTCTAGTTTATGTTAAGTCCAAACCAGTAGATCCTCTCAGTTTGTTCTTCTTCTTCAAGTTTCTCTTCTGTCCTTGACTCTTTGCATTTCCATGTATATTTAAGCATCAGTTTGTCAACTTACAAACATCGGCACACACATTACAAACACACACACACACACACACACACACACACACACCATCTTCTCGGATTTTGATTCTGATTGCACTAGCATATAGATTTGGGGGGAGCTGACATTTTTATGACTGATGTTTTTATTCTATGGTACTTTTCAATTTTATTTTCTAACTATTTGTGGCTAGTATACATAAATATAACTGATGGTTTATATGGTCTTGTATCAAACAAAATTGTTAAAATCATCTATCAACTCATAATTAACCTGTAGATTTTTTTAGATTTCTACTTACATAATCATGTAGTTTGCAAATTATGATGGTCTTGTTTCTTCCTTTCCATTCCTTATAACTTTTGTTTTATTTTCTTGCCTTATTGCCCTGATGTGAACTTTCAGAACAATGTTAAATAAAGGTGTTGAATCTCAAAAAATTTAATAAAAAATAACTTTAAAAAATAATTCAGAAAAAAAGTGTTGATAGCAATCATCTGTCCATCATTACCATCTCAGAAGTTGTAACTATTTCATCATTAAGCGTAATATGTTCACTAGTTTCCTGGTAAATATTTTTTATTAGATAGGAAAGATTCTGTCTCTTGCTAGTTTACTAAGGATGTTTTTCTTCTTCAATGAATGGGTGTTGAATTTTTTTTCAAATGCTTTTTCTGTACTTATTGAATTAATGTAGTTATTTTATTCTGCTAATGTAGTGAAATACATTGATAAATATTCAAGTGATAAACTAACCTTGTGTTCCTGGAATGAACAAAATTCAGCTGTGATGTATTATTTTTTTATTCTGGGATTTGGATGGCTAAATAATAGGATATTTTAAATCTATGTTTATAATTTTCTTACGTCTTTGCCAGGTACTAGTATAACAGGTTGAGAAGTATTTCTTTTTTCTCTGTTCTCTGTAAGAGTTGTGTAAGATTGATGCTGCTTATGTGCCTGGAGATTTTTTTTGTGGGAAAGTTTTTAAGTACAGACACAGTTATAATATATTAAGATTTTTCTGTTTCTTCTGTGTCAGCTTTGGTAAATGGTGTTTTATAGGAATTTATCAATTTCATCTAAATATCAAATGTATTGGCATAAAGTTGGTTATAATACCCTCTTAAATATTTTGAATGTCCATAGACTCTGAAGTGATGCCCCCCTTTTAATTGCTAATGTTGGTTTTCCGTGCCGTCTATCATTTTTACTTATCAGTCTCATCAGATATTGATTAATTTTATTCTTTTGAAAGAATTGACTCTGAGGTCTCTTGATCCTCTCACTTTTATGATTGTTTTCAAATTCATTAACTTCTGATCTCATCATTAGCATTCCCTTCCTTCGCTTTACTCTGAGTTTAATTTACTGGTGTTTTACTAGCTTCTTGAGATGGAAGTTTTGTTCTTTAGCAAAAATATATCTTTCTCTGTCTTTCTTGGGGTTTGGGTTTTTTTTGAGATTTTCTCTTTAAATCTAGTTTTCAGTATCTTTCCTGAATAGCGCTTACTGTAAGCTTCCTTTTACTTTTTGGAGTGCGCCTCTTAATTATATCTTGATGTTTTTCATCAGTTTATAAAACTCTCACCTATTTTCTCTTCAACAACTTATTTTGCTCTATTCTTTCTCATTTTATTTTTACAATTTTAGTTATGCATATATTAGATATTTTCATTATATCCCATATGTCTCTTACTGGTATTCTTTTATTTTCCATTCTTTTATCTGTCTGTACTGCAGTCTACCTTATTTTATTTTGATTTCTCTTCCAATTCACTTTTCAATTGTGATTAGTCTGCTATTAAATCCCTCTGTTGAGTTACTAATTTCTGTTTTGTATTTCTCCGTTCTAAAACTTCATTTTGTTCTTTTTACAGTTTCCTGTTCTCTCTCAAGATTATCTCTTTTCTTTTATTTCCTAGGTATATTAAGCATAACTATTTTAAGGTTTGTGTATGTGTCTATTATCTAGATGTCCTGCGGGTCATTTTCTACCGTCTGTTGTTTTCTTGTGATTTGAGGTCATATTTTGTTCATATGGCTGGTTATCTTTATTTGGATGTTTGATGTTACGTATGAAAAATTGAACAGACAATTTGAGGCTATGGATGTTACTTTTCACAACAGTTTATTATTAGCAATTTCAAATCGCCTTCATCTAATCATAGATTAGGAAGATGTACTCCAGCCCCTGTGAGATCTGATTTATTTCTAACTCATTATTCTTTTCAGCATTTAGATCTTTAAAATACCAACAAAAACATTAGTAATTTATTACAACATTTTCTCCTTAGCGGGCCCTACCATCCAATTTTTGCCCAGTCTTCACTGGAATTGTCAGATGACTTTAAGGGGGAAAAAAACACCTTGTCTCACCTCTCTGGGATTTTATACTGTCTCATATCTTGGCCTTCCACTTCCTTGGAAGGTCTCCTGTGCTTTCAAACAGATACTTAAAAAGAAAAAAATTGTTCGATTTGTCTGCTTATTCTTATCAGAAAGGTTGTTCTGAACTACTAATCTGGAATTTAGGGAAGCCAGAAGCCTGTTTGCAAATTTAATAATTTAATAATTTTTATAAATATATAATGTCAAGAGCAGGATGCCTAGGTTCTGTGTTCCAAAGAATTGTAGACTCAGAGTCACAGGTCCCACCTATATGACTTGTGAGGGCTGCAATTCTGAAGTGGGGGAAAATGTTAGTAAGATGCAAGTTAGCATCCACACCTAGCTGCAAGATAAATGAATCTCAGGGAATGATCAGCTGCTCAAAAACCTCATTTTTCTACTCACCTTCAGGCTTCAAGCACATGTTAATGCCACTGCATGTCATAGTGAACAACCTATCAGAACATCTCAAATCAACATGGGTAACTAAAAGTCTCTGAAAACTCACGTATTTAACGTTTATCCTAAACCAATTTTAACTCTGCAGACAAAAGTCAGAGAGAAAATGGTCCTGACACAGAGCAGAGCACAAATGCTGAAAATCTGTTTCAAAGAGCAGTTCTCTTCCATGTCCATCACTCTTAAGATCCCTTTCAGAAACATCCTGTTCAGTGGGGCATCATGAGGGCTTAACAGAATCAGGTCAAATAACCTATTGTCCAAGGACCTCCTCATTTCTAGGCCCTTCCCTTCAGGATACACTGTGAGTCTCAAATACAAACTCACAGCCCAGGGGTCCCCAGAGCCACACATACGTTGGACTTTGAATTGAGGCAGTACCATAGGAATGAAAAAACTCAGAGTTGAAATCGATTTTAGTGAATTTCCAGTCAGTTCTTATCAGATGCATCTAAATCAGCTCCTGCTTGCAAAGTTCCAGACAGTCTGATGACTGTCTCAAGGCTTGAATCATCCATCTCAGCCTGGGTCAGTGGCTGATTTATTAGCAATCATATACTAAATGTAACTGAATGAATGAATGAACAAATAAATGAAATTTAAAGACCTTTGCTCTCTTGACTAAGTAGTCCATCTGCCCACAGCCTTTAGCTGTCATCCATCTGGGCATGAAGCATGTCACAATCTTTAATTTTTGAAACATAGACCCATGAAGGCAAAAAAATCATTGTTTGTTTTGTTCACTGATATATCCTAAATGTCTAGAAGAGTGCCAGACATATAGTAGGTACTCAATAAATACTTTACATGAATAAAGAACAAAATGCCATTTGTCCCCATACCTTAACTTTGTTTGCTAATAGCACCATATACCAAAACTTTCAATACTTTGCAGAGAACTTATCTCAAATGAAATGTTATTCAGTTCCTTCCTAAAACTTCATTGACATAATTTATATTTGAAGAATAAAGGACATGCTAATCATTTTTTCCTCCTCTGGAGTCACTCAGTTATTAACCAATGTAAGCTGAACTGCAGATAGCAACTACATTATTTTTACACCTCATATAAATGTCTTCCCAAAATAAGAATTCGCATAATACCATGTGCCTATAAGTAGATTTGGAATATGAAACTGTCATAGGAAAATATGAAGACACATAGAAAAAAATGTGTTTAAAATTTGTGTAAAATTGCCATTCAGGAAATTTGCAATTGAGTTAATTGTAAATAAACCCACAAAATAAATTTCTCTTAGAATAATGTGCCAAAACTTTTTGCCTTTCCTTGAAAAATGGTATGCTTTGTCTATCAAACAACAAAAGTTACATAAGCCATTATGGTTTATTTTGTTTGCTTACTTGCCTGGCTGCCAAAAAACCAAGAGTGTAAGTCAATGTTTCATTGCATAAATTATTATAAATATGGTTTCTGGTATAAATAACCATACTGTATCTCAAATACAGGACTCCTGATCTTTTACTCTTGTTTTAAAGATCTCATTGCATATGTGTCTCTACCATTCATCATGCTGCCCAAACCAGCCCACAAACCTCTGATCTCAGTGAATAACAACTCTATCCCCCCATTTTCCAAGACAAAATCCTCTGGAAGCATCTTGAATTCTCTCTTTTTATTATACCCCACATAAAATCCTCTAGCACGTTGCTTTAACCACTTTCAAAATATCTTCTGGACCCAATCACTTTCTTCCCATTTACAACCTACTCCCAACTTACAACCCAAATCTAAGGCACCATTATCACTTGCCTGGATCTTTGCAGTAGCAAAGACCTGACCAAGGTCTCCTTGCTTCGCTTTTGCTCACCTATAGTCCATGCTCCACACAGTAGTCAAACAAAATCTTTTAAAACGTAGATCATAAAATGTCACACTCCTATACTCCACTTTCTAATGGCTACCCATTGATCTTAGAATACAATTGTATTATGCTCTGAACAGCCTTTTGTGATCCAGCACTGGGTATTACCCTGCCTTATGTCCTAAACCTCCTCCTATTCTTCTCTCCTTCCTGGTCACATGACCTCCTCTGGTTCCTGTAATATTGCAGGCACACCACACCAAGGTGGTTTTGCCTTTGCTGTCCTCTGTCCAGAATATTCAACTGCTAAGTAGTTGCTTGATTTTATACCTCATGTCCTTCAGCCCTCTGTTTGAATGTCACCTCTTCTAAAAAAGTTTTCCTGACCACTCTCTCTAAGCTAGCACATCACTAGTTCTCTCTTCCTGCTTTAGTTGTATGTGAAGAATTATATTATATATTTGTTTGTTCATTGGTTATTTCCTGTCCACCTAAATAAACAGTGAGCTCTATGAGTCAAGGGAGTTTAAGCTTTGTTTGCTTCTTCAACAGGGCCCCCAAAGAATTCAAAGCAAGTACTGCTACAGTATGAAATTATCCAATAACATGAAATCCAGCAACTTTTTCGTGGCTTCCATTATCCTGATTCCTCTCCCTATTTGGCAACATAATACCTCCCTCTCCAGAAAACTGCTCTCCATCCTGGGCTGTGCTCACCTCCTTATATGTTTTCCTTCAAGATTCTTTATGACACCCACTGATACACCAATAAATGCTTCCCAATATTCACTTTCTTCTCAGCCAAAGCACTACATTTGCCAGCCTACCTAGCAGATTCTCAAGTGACTGAGTTTGCGCTAATTAGAGGTAAGATGAAATGTTATGAAACTTCCTGAAGGTCTCATTAAAGTGAATATATGTGCCTTTCTTGCTCCCAGGAACTCAGATGTGATGGCCAGAGCCCTAGCAGCTATCTTAAACCATAGAGGCAAATAGGAACCACATCTTAATGATAAGGAGTCACAAGCTAGAAGGGCTCTGGGTCATTACTTTGTGGAGCCACCATACTAGGCCTACTATCAACCACCAGCTCTTTGTGACAAGACAGAGACATAATTTCTACTTTGTTTAAGCAATTATTTTGTATTTTCCTAACTGCTACATCTCTCAGCACACTTAAGGCAAAGCATGCCCCCTTCAGGAGAATGACTCTCACCTTTCTCAGCCCATCCCTGGACTCTCTTCTGCGTTCCAATCCTGCATCTCCTGAGCTCACTGACTAGAACTCAAGTCAAAGTTCAATTCATCATCTTCATCCTCAACCAGCAATCTTCCAGATGTCAGCATTTTGCTAGATTATTCTAAAAAGCCCCTAATCAACAATAAGTTAGCCAATCAAACCTGCTTGATTTATTCCTTATATGGTTCAAGTACAGATAAGCCTAAGATGGTGAATGTCAAACCTTTTGAAGGATTGTAGGTAAACAATTCATAGCCGAGGACGATCTTCCCATATCCAAAAACTGAGCTTACAACATCAGTGGAGTTGGGGGAACCGAGGAGTTTCAGAAACAGAGATGCCTATGCCTAAGCTGGAGCTGTACTAAGCTGGCAGAATAAATTCCAGTATTTATTATTCATATGCCAACATTAAAACATGATTCACTTAGCAGAGCAACCAAGACTTAAATGAACTATTACAAATAATAGAGCTGCTGTGAACTCTTGGTCTAGTACACAAATACTCCCAAACAAAGCTTGGAAAATACGCTTAAAATGAGTGCTGGCCAGAGGCCCAGAGGCTTTAGAATCCAATAATCCTATTTATAAGGTTGTACCAGGCATAATGGTGGAATAAGTGAAGTGAATTCCTCGCTCTACCATCGTTCAACACCTGACTATGAGCCTGTTGCCTCCCTGCTGAAAATAGCACCATGAAGCACACCCTTTCTCAGGGTCAGTCTTTACAAGGGGCCAGGAGGTCACCAAAGGCTGCTCTCTGCTTGCTTCTTCCCTCCTGCTCCATCACTGACTCCATCACTGCACTGTATCTCTGTGCCTCCCCAAGTCAGAAGCAAACTGATCATCTCAGTAGGGTCCATGGGAATAGACAGATTCCTCAGATCTTCCCTTTGCTTCCAGATAGCACTTGTGCTTTTTACCATGGCTTTCAGAAGGCAGTGCCCTCTGCTTTTTCAGCCTAATTCAGGGAAAAGCCATCAGGGTGGTCAGCCATGGAAGAAAGGGGGAGTATCACATCAGTCAAGATAATCACTAGAGCAGGTAGGATCTCCTCAACTCTTTGGGGCAAAGGAAGTCTTCCTAAATCTCCAGACTGATACATAAAGAAGGCAATTACAATCAGGGGCCACAACCAGATGTTAAGACAGAAATAGAAATAACAGCATCAGATCTTCTGAAGACAACACACTTGAAAAGTCACTGCTAGGTCTAGGGGCTTCATGGACTCGGAAACCCCAGTGCACCCTGAGTCTAACAGACGTGATAACACTGATTTTGCCCACACCAAAGGATCACTGCCTGGTACACCACACGCAGAGTCCCAGAACTACACAGCTCCTGAGTCCTGCATGCCCTATCTGAATTTTTATCTGCAGGATATCTCAACCAGCCAAACACAAAATCATAAATCTTATTAAGATTTTTCCAGAAGTCAGAATGATGGGAACATGAATTTAAGAGAAATTTTGTTTTTGTTACTTAGCATTTCTCAAAACTACTATAAATTATCCAAGCCTCCTATAATTAATAGGCTGTCTTAGAGTTTTATGAGCTCCCAACATGGCCTTTAAGTTCCCATTAAAGAAGAGTTAATTTCTGAAAGATATTGAGTGAATTAAAATTCTTTAAAAGTATGGTAACTTAAGGGTGTTTCTTTGTGTTTCCATAGATTCTTGAAGAACTAAAATAGCTAATAAAAAAAACTCAACAGAAATTTGAGTTTTGACCAATAGATTTGAATAGGGAGCAAATTCTGATAATAGTTTTAACAGAAAGAATAAGAAAGATATTTAAATAAGTATGTTGAATTACAACAATCCTTCCGATGCTTACCCCTCCTCGTGCCAAAATCTATACTATAGGTTATTGTTGTATTGTTGTTGTTTGTTGTTTGTTGTTTTGGCACAGCTCTATAATTTTTGACATTGGCTTTGGGAATAGTTGCCATCAAGTCTAGAGACATACAAATTATGGAAAAAATATTTTAAGGTGTAAGTATAACCACTTAGCTCAAATGGAGTATAAACATTATCAGTAACTTTTGGCCCATCTACAATATTTACACAGGAGATCCTGCTAGACATGAGAAAAAAATCGTCTTTTCATAATATTAAAAAAATGCATAAAATGTTCCTATCCAAAGTCCTAAGATTCTGATAGGAAAATATGAGGCAGCCCACGTGTGAACCATTTTGGTGGATATCCAGAGGTGCTCTAGTTGGAAAGATATGGATAGAATGCTAGGAATGCTCTCATTCGTATCACAGCAGATTCCAGCTAATGTTTCACATTCGACTGAAGAATTTATATTTATAATAAACATTAATACAAATCCAAACAATTTTTATCCTGGCAACTCAGATGTGAAAAGTTGCCTCTACCAAGAGCCCCAGAAAGGCTAAATTCATTGAATTACAAATACGTTCTTTCTCAACTGCTTCCTCCCTCAAACTGAGCATGACTTAGTTCTCTGTTCCACGTGATGTTCCAGGTATAGTGATGGGAAATACGTCAGTGAGCTGGGCTTGCAGTTTAAACACTTACCTGAATTGGCAGCCAAGTTAAACCCCCACTCATTGTCCACCAAAAGAAAGAATCTTAGAACTCTGCAAATGACCCAAGAAGACACCAGCCACAGCATGGCTTGGTTGGCTCATTTAAGGCACTAATTTTTCAGGGAACTTTGATAAAATCCAGAGATGGGCTCTTCTGCCTAGAATCTCATTGCACCTGACATTTCAGTAGATTTAAAAGTCTTAAGGGATAGCAAATGCTTATTCTAGCTGATATTTACTTTCCAAAAGTCAGAGCTTTGTTTATGCTCCCTTATTGCTGCATACTAACTAATAGCCCTGTGAAAAGTAGTGAAATCAGATGAGAAATTATGGAGAAATTATGACACTTGTGTCAGGGAACCAATAGCCCAGCAACCTGGAACTGCCAAAACACAGCTGCTTTGCTTTGTGACAAATGGTAAGCCAAAGGGAGGCACCACATCCACATGGGTCTGATAACAGCTATGACCACTAGGGATGGGTCAACGGCACTTAAGTCCTGCCAGGTAGAGGGTGTTTATTACCTGAGGCTCTGGAATCAAGTGACCTGGGCTTTGGATCCAGGCTCCAACATCCATAGCTCTGTGACCTGAATAAGCGGCTTAGCCTCTCTGAGCTTCAATTTTTTCATGCCAAGGAATATCAGTGTTTACCTATAGATATTCTGAAAGCTAAAAGAGAAAATATGTGCACAAACAAACACTCAAAATGCTTATTATTGTGTTTGAAATAAAAATGAAAACAAAAGGTCTATATCATTTTTTTTCTGCTAGGCTTATAACAACAATGAAGGAAAACTAGATGTGAAATAGCTGCACTTGCCTCAACGTTTCAGGTTCATCCCACAGAGATGAACAATTCTCAATCTCAACATTTCTCTTCGCCTCTCAGAGACAAAGCACTCAGCTTAATGGCCTGTGGGTCTAAATTGTACATTATAATAATATTTTAACTTATGTTTGCTTTTCCAAAATGAAAAATCTGAATGAATGGGAAGTATGGCACTGGATTTGAGATTCCCTAAGGAAACTATGAGTAACTACCACTGCCGTCCAAACTGCATTTCATTGCAGGTCATTGGCCAGGCACTTGCATCATGAACGTTGGCCTACAGCCACCACTGGATGGGTGGAAAATCATCTACCGGTAATTGGTAAGTCTGGATCAGTAGATTGGGGATAATGGTGTTTCTGTCTACTGGAGACTGTGTGTGGCACTCTCTCAAGTGAGAGAGTACATCATTGAAAACGCTTTGGAAATTACAATGCATATTGATAAAAGTAAAACCTTATCATCCATGCAATAAAAATTCAGAAAGAGATCAGTTCATGATCAAAGCGATCCCTTAGCTATAACATTGTCTCCTGTATAACCCAGATCATAATAAATGTAGCATGTCCTGTGTTTGACAACATTTGAGTGCATACCTTGGCTATCATCAAGGCTTGAATAATTTCCTAAGGCTGCCATAACAAATGGCTTCAAACAACAGGCACATATTCTCGCCCAGTCCTGGAGCCCAGAAATCCAAGACCAAGGTCTTAACAGTTGCACTCTCACCACTTTTTTTCTTTTTGAGGGCAGTGTCATTGGCCCTCATATGTGGGACCGAACCGGGGCCGCTGGCTTCCCAGGCCAGTGCTTAACCACCGCGCCACTTGGCCGGCCCCACTCTCACCTTTTTAGGAGATTTCATTTCCTGCCTTTTCCAGCTTCTGTAGACTCTGTGTATTCTTGTCTTATGGCCCCATCACTCTAAATCACCGATCCTGTGGTCACATTGCCTGCTTTTCTGAATATCTCCTATATGTGTCTCTCATAAGGGCAGCTGTCATTGGATACAGGGCCCACCCAGATAATCCAAGAAGATCTCATCTCAAGATTCTTAATTAATCGGCAAAGACCCTCCAAATAAGCTCACATTCACATTCCAAGGATTAGGACCTGAATATATTTTTGGGGTGGGGGCACCATTTAGCCCACTTCAAGACTAAATTACATATTTAAAAATATTAAGCTACTTAGTTATTGTCTTCTAAACAAGTGAAATGGCCACAATGTAGCCAGCCCTTACCCTGTTATACTTGTTAAGGTCAGATGTAACTATGGCTCCTCATAAGACAAAACAAACAGTAAACAGAACTTCTGCTACCAGAAAATGGATGAAGGGACATTAACTACAAGGCTGGAATTAAAAACATCGAAAAACAAAAAACTTGCTATGGATTGGTGTATTAGTTTCCTAGGGCTGTCATACCAAAGTACCACAGACTGGGTGACTTAAACAACAGGAATTTATTTTCTCACAGTTCTGGATGCTAGAAGTCCAGGATCAAGGTATTGGGAGGGCTGGTACTTCTGAGGTCTCTCTCTATGGCTTGTAGATGGCCATCTACTCCTTGCCTCTTCACATGGTCTTCCCTCCATGTATCTGTGTCCAAATTTCCTCTTCTTATAAGGACACCAGTCATATGGAATTGATTCATTTTAATTTAATTATCTTTTTAAGACCCTATGTCTAAATACAGTCATATTCTGAGGTACTGGGGGTTAAGACTTCAACATATGGATTTTATGGGGACACAATTTTTTTCTTAAAGGGCCAGCTTTGTAGGCCATTTGATCTCTGTCACAACTACTTAATTCAACAATTGCTGTTTGAAAGCTGCCAGAGACAATACAAACAAATGTGTGTGGCTGTGTTCCAATAAAACAAGCAAAGCAAAAGATAAGGTTCAAGAAATGAACATAATTGAATGGTCTCTAGCTTTAGCAGTCCACCCCTCAGCTGAGATTTCTGACTCTCTCTGACAATGAGCTCCCAGACACAGGTGCTCGTGAAAACCATGGGAATGCTCTAGTGTTGCTTTGTTTTGTTTTTTGTTTCATTTTTCCTTTTAAAAAGCTTTTTATTTTCTTATTGTGGTGAAAAAATATATAAAATTTACCATCTTAACCATTTTAAGTGTACAGTAAATTAGAATTAACAATGCGTGCATTGTTGTGCAGCAGATCTCTAGAACTTTCCCAATTTACAAAACTGAAACTCTGTACCCATTAAACAACTTCCCATTTCCCTCTCCCTCAACTCCTTACAACCGCCATTCTACTCTGCTGCGATGAGTTTGACACCTTTAGATACTTCACGTAAGTAGAATCATGCATTTGTCTTTTTTGTGACGGGTTTATTTCACTTAAGCATATTGTCCTCAAGGTTCATCCATGATGTAGCATAGAAGGGTTTCCTTCTTTTTTAAGACTGAATATCAATATATCCTTTTCTTTATCCACTCATCTGTTGATGAACACTTGGGATACTTGTACTCCTTGGCCTATTATGAATAATGCTGTGATGAACATGGTGTGCTAATATCCCTTCTATTTTATCAACAAGGGAAAGATGTTTCATATTGTTACTTTGGGGACAGTTATTTTGAAGGGTTGTTTCTGTACACTCTTGAATAATAGATGTTGTGGTACTGATGATATGTGATGCTGGAAAACAGAGAGAGGGTAAAGCAGGAAACAAGTAAAAACCCATTTTTCCTCTTGACTTCTTCTAAATACCCATTACCATTAACAGCTTTTAGATGTGGATTAAATGTAGCTCTTAAGTAGAAAAATATCATTTTAGGGAAAGCAGGAGTCTGTAAAGGAATTAGATTCCTAGGACCTTCTTAATTGAGCTTAAAATTTTGCATATGGACCTAATTTAATTTTCCAAGGTCTTTGGGGGATCTTTACAATCATTAAACTGGAACCAAGGATACGTAAGTTGGAGAAGAAATAAGAGCTTCCATTTGCTGGATAAGAAACTGAAACAAATAGAATTCCAATCATCAGTAGTAAACAGAAGTATGTGAGAAGTCCACATAACTGCAGATGGCCTGTTAGCAAGGGCCTAGAAATATTGTCTCTGAATCCTATAGTGGTGAGGGAGCAATGGGAATCCCAATTATTTATTGAAAAAGAGAGTAGAAACTAGAATGATACCTGCAAGAGCAACCCAACTCAAACCAATGTAAGAGTGGCTCCTGTAACTAAAAGGTCTAAAAGTGCAAGAAACTCAGGCATAGGGGGATTGAGGTCTGATATGTCATCAGACCTCAATCTCTCTCACTACCTGCTAGGGAAACATTTTTCCATAGGGCAAACACTAAGGCCACGAATATCCCAACACACACTTAGCAACTGCACCAGAACAGGAGCATCCCCTGATGGCTCCAGCGTAAAAGTTCTAATGACAGCGCCAGTTAGACTTGGGGCACCTGTCTACCTCCAAATTTACCAATGGGACAATGACCAGTGGAGAAACCAAGAGTTCTATTTCAGAAAATGAGTGAAGAAATATGAACTACTATAAAACAAAGACCTCTCAATGGTTTCATTGGAGAGGGTTACGATGGGCTATTCTCTATGACACCTTTCAGCTCAGACTTAGTGAAACTACACAAAACCTAAGTCTTTGGCCGCCATTACTCTATTGCTGAAAGGGAGTATCTATGCAGCTTGTAGCTTCTGCTTGGTGAAAAAGAAGAAATATAAACCCCTTGTTTGAGGGAGCAGATTTCCTTAAATGGAAGTCACTGGTTTGTTGCACCATACATGATTTTTCTTTTTGACAGTTACAATTTCTTAAGCTAAAGTGCAGCAATATGGGGATGGATGGGGTGATGAGAAAATGTCTTTAAAGTTGAGACCTGAATGAAGAAAAAGGGGAGCTGTACCATGATCTGGGGGAAGAGCACTCCACGTTCAGAAATGGCAGGTACAAAGTCTGAGATGATCCTGGGTATTCAATGTCAGGAAGAAGATGCATGCCTGGAGTGCCAGTCGAAGGAGACCACACTGTGCCATGCACAGTCCTGGAAGATCTGATCCCCTTTCCTCTCTGACCTCATCAGTTACTACTCTGCCCTTTATCGTCTATATAAGCCACTCTTGCCTCCTTATATTCCTTCTAATATTCCAGGCATCCTTCAACTTCAGGACCATTCACTGGCTCTCTCTCTCTCTCTCCCTGGAATGCTCTTCTATTCATATTTTCCTGTCCAACTTTGTCTTTCCTTCAAACCTTTGCTCAGCTTTCACCATTCAACAAGACCTACGCTGACTATGCTATTTAAAAGTTTATCACACTCAAACGAACCACTGATGAAGATCCAAGGTGGAGGAGTAGATATACACTGTGCCTGCTTTCTTCCATGAACACATTAAAATTACAACTAAATTATACAACAATCAACCTGGAGAACCATTTGAAGTCTAGCTGAACAGAAGGTTTATGACTAAGGATATAAAGAAAAAGCCAGGTAGAGACTGATGGAAGGGATGGAGACACAAAACTGACTGGCCCCAAACCTCCATGTGGTGGTTAAGAAACAGGTGGGATATCTTGGACATGGAGGTTCTCTCCCTAAGAGTGAAAGACCCCAGCCCTACATCGGCCCCCCAGCCCAGAGTACTGCTGCCGGGAAGAGGAGCACCTACAACAAATGGCTGTGAAAATTCCAACTGACTAAGTGGGATGAAGGAAACCCAGGCATCCTCTTAAATGGCCCACACACAGACTCACTCACTTGCAGGCACTCACCTTGGGCTCCAGCAGAGGGACAGCGACTTGAGGTGCATCAGAGGCATATGAGGGACAGACTGAAGTTTGTAGCTTCAAAGCGAGGCCTGGAAGACAGTCACCATTTTCCTGTGTGGGGTCTTTCTCCCAAGCTGCCAGCAGGCAGGAGCCACCTTTCCTTTGTTGAGCCCACCCCCACAGACCAAATCTAAATCTGATTGGTCTGGTGAGCTTTGCTGGGACCCCACCCTACCCAACTTGCTGAACAACAGAGACATTTTTTTCAAGAGCAGCCACCCCTGCCCACATTGCAGTCTTTCTTGAAAAACTATCAGAGTCCTTAGGTCCTATGCAGGTGGCAGCTGGCCTCAGTGTCCTCTGAGACTTTTGTTGAGTAGCTCCAGGCTCAGCACTGTCACCAAACCAGAATCTACATTAACCTGGTGACCACAACTCTTCCCACCCTAGTGACTCCCTGAGACCCTGCTTCACCCAACTCGCATACTGCAAGAGGTTTTATCAGGAGCTGAACCTTAAGGCAGACTGCAGGTGGCAGCAGGCCACTTACAGGACATGTATTCCCATAGACATAGGACATTTTTACCTGCCCATCACATCAATGTGGTAGGGTAAATCAGAAGGGTGGACACTTCATTATTATAAGAGTCAACATTAAAGTCAACCTTTATAACATTTTACCCAAAATTCCCTAAGGAAGCTAAGAAGAAAATTCTATAATTTTTTTTATGGCTATTGGGTTTCAGCAGGGGTTTGCATAAAGTAGAGTTATAAAAGCTTATTGCTGTGTATTTGTTGACCATGGAGGGAAAGATGGAAAACAGATTCCCATGATCCTTAGGAATCAGAATAAAATATAGACACACAGGCTTTCTCCTTCTCCAAATTGGAAACATCTGTACTGTCAAAGGTCTCACTTTTTCAGCTCCTGAAACAGTGGGGGGTCTTTCAAAAGCATACCAGACTATTTGAAACAATAATGCAGGATCTCCTGAATTTACAATGTTCTAAGTATTTTTGACTTTTTGAGGACATGGGATTAATTTTCTTCATTGGTGGCCCCAACTATTCTGGTTGTAAAGATTAAATCAATATTAAGTACTGTATTTTGTTTAAAATACAACACCATACATTATTACTTTGTATACTTGTAAAAAAGAAAAAAAGTATCAGCTAATTAAATTATGACCAATGTTTACACCAATATTTACTTTATACTTGTAAGCATAAATGTTTATCATGTATTATTGCTATGCACATATATGTACATAGGTGAAATAAAATGTAAGAGAAATAAATTGGTTAAGGTAATCCTAAAACTTCTTCCCATTCAGAGTTACCTTCTGGATAAATTTTCAACTTAAAGTGTTGGTGATACAACACCCTCAAAGAGTTCACTACTATCTCTGGATTTTCTGCCAGTCCTCTGACATTTGTCCTGAAAGCTTTGTTATTGGTACTTTCTTCATCTTACCAAGTTGTCAACTGAAAGTTTTCAGACAGTAACTAGAATTCAGGTCCTCTGTCAAATGGTTTCTAAACAGTCCATTAATGATAGCCTCCAGGGCTGTGATTGTTTTTTTACCCAACTGGGAATTATAACCAAGTTTGCTCACATGCAAGTCATGAAAACTATATGTCTTGATTGACAGCAATTGTAAGACACTATAAGATGCATCCTGATTTCATAAATGTTGAAAATTTTAAGTGTATTTTTGAATTAATACAATAATTCTATTATTCTGTACTATTCTAACCACTAAAATGACAAGATGGCAATGAAAGATCCCAGAAAATATGTCAGCCCCATGTTTGCTGTTTCTCCATAAAATCAACATTCTAGGAGATATTTACTGAAGTTTTAAAACTTAAATAACCCTGCATAGCCATATTCACACAAGTGTGCGCTTTTTTGTATATAAATTCAATACCAATGCTTTGCAATCTGCTTTTTTAAAACAGTAGGTCTCAAAAGCACTTGCATTCATTTTGTGACCCATCAGTGTTGGTGTTTCAAAACAATGTGAAAAAGGAGCAATAAAAGATGTATAAGTCCTTACCAAATAATGACAGTTTTAGCTCTGTAAGCTTCCATTAACCAAATCACCTGCAGCATGGCAAATAATGATGAATTTCAATTGCAGCTCAATTGTTTTTAGCACTTTGGTCACCTCAAATCCATTTCAGAAGGAAGTAGAAATAAATTTTTTTAAAAAATTTAAAAAGCTTGTCATATTTCTTCATAACATACTTCAGAAGTTTAAGATTTTATTTTGCATTACTAAAACCCAGCCTTCTTTTCTGTTAAATGTGATCAGTTTTAAGAGATCCGTATGTACATTTTTATCACAATTCTTGACCTCAGCTGAATTGGCAAGTGGAATTTTGGTGCAAGGGACATATTATCCAAATGGAAAATGTTTTTGAGTCCTGAAGTGTTGTATCACTTGTTGGAGTGTTGGAAACAAATGGAAAATATTTCCCAGCCCATAATTTTTAGTAGCCTGCCTTCCCCAAAGGAGTAGGCACATAATAAATGAAGTAAAAATGCATATTCCTTTCCACTCAGCCTGGCACAAAATGTACCTGTGTTGAAATGAGCAATAATATTCAAGGATTTCCTCCCTCAAACAGGTCATAAATTATGAACAGAACCAGATATCAAACAAAACAGCAGCGCCACATGGGCTTGGAGGAGTACTGGGCAGTGTTTTCAGATCCTTATATTCTCTTGTTCATCCTTCCACACCCTCTCAGTGGGTGAAGAAGAATGGTTTTGTTTGCTTTTCGTTTGCTGTTGTCCTTCACCGGGAGGGCAGATGAGCCATATTACTAAGTCTAACTTGATTCACCTAGAAAATGTCTAGAATTGAAATCCTGAGCACATTGGATGCCTGAACACTGACAGTCAGAATGCATCTGAATCAAATTATTCCTAACAATTAACATTAATTCTGCACTCATTTGTAGGTCTAAAGCTCATTACTGACATTAATTAGCAATCCTACACAATATCCCTTTGCGGTAAGCTGAGCATGGTTAGCTCTGTAGAACAGACAAGGGAGCCAGCCATACATTTTACGTGTTTGCTGTCAAGTGTCCTAGCTAACAAAACTCAGATATGTGCCTCAAATCCAATAATTTTTAGGTGAATGGTGGCATTCTAAGAGCATTAATTTCTAAATTTGGTTTTCAGTTTATCCTGATGCCAGGGTCTATTTATCCTACTTTGTTTAATTTCCTAAAATTCTAGAATTTCAAATGTCTCATTTTACAGATGAAAAAATTAAAACTAAGAGGAGTTAAACATTCCCAATTTGGGAAAATTGTTATTCTTATTAATTCATAGATTAGTATAGATTCAAAAATTGATAGTATTGATACATATGAAGGCATACTTTTGCAATATATTAAGTTGTACTGATTTAATTACTATTGTGTTTAATCTGTTATGTGATTCTGGAAACGAATGGTATACCATTTGAATTAAAATATTTACATTCCTTCATTTAAAAAAATAAAATAATAAAATAATAATAGTAATAAAAACTTGTCCACAACCAACTTTAGGCTAACAATTAAGTCCATCTCATTGCCTGCAGAGCCAGTTAGTCAACAGCTATCTCTCCATCCCTGCTGATGCCCTGCTGTGTAGGGACTGGACATCCAGGAGAGAACCAGACAAACTGAGCCCTGCCTGCCTGCAGCTACCCCTGGAGCCCTGCCTCCACCATTTGTCAAACTTTTATTGGCACTAACTTAAGAACAAGAGAGATAATAAAGTGGGAAATATGTATTTATGAGCCATTATTATCTCCAAACGTGAGCACGAAACATCCAACCAAGATTTCCCATCTACCTATTACATGCATTACCCTGTGCAACATGCTAGTAATAACTCAATGCCTTCCAGATGACTGACAGCCTGGTGGTGACCTGCTTGATACCAAGAGTTTACATAGGACCAGGCTAAATAATAAATAAATTAAATAGATTAAATAAATAAATAAACAAATAAATAAAAATGGGGCAGCTGGCTTACGTTGATGATAGGAGCTCATAGTTACTGAGCATTTACTGTATCCTAGGAAGTTTAAATAGTTTTATTTTCTCTTCACAACCCTATGAGGTAGATATTATTGGCACTATTTTATAAATGGGGGAAGTGATGAATCGAGAGGTGAAATAACTTCCCCAAGTGGCAGAGCCAGGAATCAAACCCAAGCCTATCTGTTACTCAAATCTGCGCTCTTACTCACCGCTACCATGGTGATGCCAATGACAAAGACAATGGGATCATGGAGATGCAAGGCCACCCCACCCCCCAGCTTCTTTACCCAAATCAGACCAGCTCTCTTTTGGTTAAAACCAACTAAGAGATGTACAGTAACAGAAATCAGATCAAGCCTTGCCACCCGAAACAACCCACATGAGATTAGTTCTCGAAACTGCTTAAATTAAAGAAGAGAAACCAGATGAAGATTGGGTAATAGGCTACCATGAAGGTTAAAATAGATGAGGGAAGAGCTGCTGCCATAATGATTTTCACAAACCTGCCAAATATTCCAAATGATGTACTGAACCTCTGTCTGTTAGCTCGACATTTGTAAGAAAAAGACATAGGGACTTTTAAATTAATGTCATCATTTCCTAAGCTTTGCATTATTAAATAATAGTTTTAATGAGTGCATCTTGTAGGTTATGTGGTGGTGAAGAGCCATGGCTTTAGATTCCAACTCTGCCACTTGCCATCTGTGTGGCCTAAGGCAGCTTAATTAGCCACTTGGAACCTCAGTTTTCTCATCAAGGATGGGTATTCAATTCTATATCACAGGATTGCTGTGGGGTTCTAATGATTTCTATAAAGCATATGGCACCCTGCCTTCTGCATTCAATAACTGTAACTATTACTAGTTATTGTATGTCCATATACAACATGTTGTAGAGAGATGCAATAACCTGTAAGAGGTGGTCCTTTCCATCAATGAACATACAATCTCTTTGATAAGATGAGCCCAACACACAAATTGGTTTGTGAATTATATGAGACACTCACAAGGGAGTATTAAGCAGTTTAAGGACTGTGGACTGGTATTTCTCGGGCCTTAATGTACACACCAGGCTCCTGGGGGTCTTGATAAAATGCAGTTGCTGATTCAGTGGCTCTGGGGTGGTGCCTGAGGGTCTGCATTTCTAACCAGCTCTCACATGAGGCTCCGTGGGACTGGTTCATGGACCACACTTTGAACAGCGAGGCTGTAGGTGTCAGAAGTGGGAGGTGGCTGCCCAGTAATAGCTGGGGTGGTAAGCTTTCTAAAAAGAGTTGGAAATTGAGCTGGGACTTGAAAGATAAATGGGACATGGACACCTCAAAAGGAGCTAGGTGATTTCTTAGACACGGCAATGCCATGGTAGAAGGGTTCAAGGCAGTGGAACCCTTGAGTAGATTCCACAGCAAGTGGAACACTGAGGAAATGTTCAGTTGGTTGAAAAATCTCTACTCCACTCCTCTCTGTGGTGTGTAGAGCAGCCGAGCCTTGCATCTCAAACTGTGGGTCTCAACCCTCCCTGAACACTACAACCATCTGGCCAGATTACAAAATGGAGATCTCTGAGCCTCACCTCCAGAGACACTAATTTAGGTGTTCTGACTTAATTGAACTTCAGGAATTTGTATTCCAAATATGGAAGGAAAAAAAGTATCGCATGTAACCAGTAAATAACCATGCATCATGAAAATCGCCTTGCGCTGCGACCCCCACAAGTACTGTCAATACCCCAAAACCTCTTGACTAGTTGATGAGTTATTAGCTATGGGGAAATTGAGATAAGGAATATCTTCTGCTGTACCCTGTCTGCAGCATAAATAACTAATTACTTTTGCAAAGACTTATTAATGCCAAAGTTACGGGTTTTGTTTTTTGTTCTTTTTTTATTTCTAACCAATGGTGGTACTACATCATTCAATACTAATTCTTTTTTCTTAAATATAGGCTCACCATTTTCAATTTGTTAATCTAGAAGGACATCAACCCCTTTCCACAAATTTTCACAAATATTGACTGGTTGCTCTGAAATTCTTGGAAAAATCTAGGAAACAGGTCAACAGGCCCTGATGAAGTTTTCCAAATATTCTGTAAGAAGTTTGTATCTTCAAGTTTGTCATTCTGTCAAAACCAAATCAATCCCCGAACAATAATTGATCTTTGATTTTCCTTTAGAAGACAAAGAAAACATAAAGTATGTATATCTTGAATCACCTTCTATAATAGATTTCCCTTCCTCAATGTGAGAGATGTAAATGTTATATAATTACTCTCTTCTGCTTGATAGCCTAAATAATTTTGTGAGCCTTTGATGTTCCTTACCAAATGAACTCCTATTAAACTGGAACACTCTTAAAATAGCACAATTTCCACGACCCATGAAATACATTGAATACATATTTCCAAATACACTTGAATAATGTTTCTCTAAAGTCTTTTTGGTTCTCTAATATGAATGATACAATAGGGGAAATGGAGAGGAAGAGAGGAAGAGAGAGATTATGAGTATTGAGAAAGAGGGAGGTAAGGTGAATAGGGAGACAGGGAAGGAGGGAGGGAGAAAGAAAGAAAGATTAAAACCCCCACATTAATTGTTCAAGAAGCATGGATTTGAGAAGAAATCTTGGATAAAATATTTCAGCAGAAAAATAAATGTAGGCTGCCAAATAATACTTATATTCTTGCTAGCGATATTTATTTTTCTTTCCCACTTTAAACAGGGCTAACTAATGGCTATTACTTCTTTAAATTTCTTATGAAATATGAATGTGAGTGCATAGGACACTGTCATATTCAAAATGCATTATAGGAGCCACTAAGTAGAGGATTTAGATTGTAAACGTGGCATCTAATGTACAAAAAGCTCTTCAATGAGAAAGTATAATGTTGTAACTCTTGAATCAGCATTTCCTCAAAAATATAAGGACTTAAATTTGGAGACAGAGCCTAAACAAATTATTTCATATTATCTTAGTTTATTCAGGCTGCTATAATAAAATTCTATAGACTGGGTGGCTTATAAAGAACAAATTTATTTCTCACAGTCCTGGGGGCTGGAAGTCTGAGATCAGGGTGCCAGTATGGTTGGGTCTTGAAGCCCCTCTTCCAGATCAAAGAGTTCTCATTGTGTCCTCACATGATGGAAGGGACAAGCCAGCTCTCTGGGGCCTTTTTTGTAAGAGCGCTAATCCCATTCATGAGGACTGCACCCTCATGATCTAACAACTCCAAAAGACCCAACCCCCAATAGCATCAACTTGGTCATTAAGTTTTCAACACAGGAGTTGAGAGGCACAAATATTCAGACTGTAGCATATATACACAAAACTTTAGAAGCTTTGCAAACCTTTCACACCATTGATTTTTTTTTACTACTTCGAAAGAGAAAAGGTACAAGAAAACGAGTTCCTTTAAAAATAGTAGCCATAGCTGACATTTACTGAGTACTTACTGTATACCTTGTGTTTCATGTATCATCCCACTTGACCTTCACAACAGCCTCATGAGACTAGCATTATTTTATTCTCATTTTACAGATACAGAAAATGAGGCTTGTAGATAGATACACTGAGCAACTTGACCAGGATCAAATATTTTGTTAGTCGTGGAACCAGAATTTGATCCCAGGCTACCTGACCCCAGAGCCCTTTTTCTTAACCGATCTGTTAAATAAAATATATGAATGAGAGTCACACACCTTATATTTCAAATACTCTTCTGTGTGATGCTTATTTCTTTATATTTCTTTCAAGCAGGAAACATAAATAATATCTATCCAAATAATAGTGCTTATCCACTTGGAAAGTGGATCTAATCAATAATGAAAAGCTTCCTTCATATAAATTCATATCAAAACTATTAAACAAAACAAAGGCTTAAGGTCATTTTGTTTGAAATTTACCTTTCTATTAGTTAAAGATGAAAATGTCCTCTAAGACAAATTTAGAATTCCTAGAACAGCCTGACATTTAACATTTATATCATAACACAAATGTACTTTAGTATCATTATCTTATTATCATTGGTATATTTTCATTATTCATCCTTCTCTGTTCATTAATCAGGAAAACATCCTGTAAACAGCTAAATTTATACAGAAATATAAATAGGATGGAGTTCATTGGTTACTCACCAAAATATCAAGAGATCCATGGGGAGACAATTGTTACAAAAACTGCAGCTTGGGGAGCAATCTTTCACAATAGCTATCATTTTATCTCAAATTAATTTTCCCCCCTTAGGTAGGCTATGAAATTAACAGCTTAAAAAGAAACAGAAGGAGTTCAAAAGAAGAGTGAATTGCTTCAGAATATTCAACAATTAGGAACTTTTGAGATGAAAGAAGAGGTTATCTAATAGTAATAATTTTTTATTTGCTTTGTTTTGCTTTTGAGTGTTTGCCATGTGTTAAATCCTTTACATGGATTATTCTTCATTTGGAGTTCCCCAGGAGCAGACACTAAGACAAAGATTCAAGGGCATGCAGCTCACTTGTAAGGTATAGGGTAAACTGGAAAGGGGTTAGAGAGATGAGACAAGGAAGGGAAAGAAACCAATAAAGTATTAATCATCAAGCCAGTTACCACTGTAGGAGACGAAAGCTTCATCCCTTAGGAAAATGCTAGAAAGCATTATAAAACACTTGCCACCCAGTTATCCTGTCTGAGGGGTGAGGGACTTTGGGGTATTTACACACCAGTTGCTTTTAGTCATTTTTTGTGAGATGCTCTTTCATCATGAATTCCTTAGACCCTCAGAGCTGCAGCCTTCCACAGCTTCAGAAAAAGCCTCAGGCAAAGAGATGGAGACGGGGACCACTGGAAGCTGACCCACAGGCACGAAGTAGGGAAGCTCAGAACCTACACATCTGCTACAAATGAAATTTCACATCTTGCAATAATCCCAATAACTCTATGAGTTTAGTAGCATTTTTATCTACATTCTAAAGATGAGGCCATTGAGGCTCAGAGATGAGTAACTTGACTGTGGCCACACAGCAAGTAAGGGACAGAGTTTACTTCAAAGTAGGTAGTCAGACTCCTGTACTCTTAGATATTACTCTTTACAGTCTTCCAAAAGTCACTGTCTGAAAAGATAACTCTACCAACTCCCCAAGTAAAAGATGTCTGTACCCTGTTTTCACCAGCCATGATCTGGTGGAGATTTACTTACAACATCTTCCATCATAAAAATGCTGGGTATTTTTTTCCTAGCAGAATTTCCTGGCACTTAGTACTGAATGAATGAATGATGAATGAATGAATTTATAAGGTTAGCCATAAATACATGGGTATGCAACCCTTTTGTCCAAAGAATCTACTAGCTTCCAGGTTAAAAGGAGGTCACATTAGTTCCACCATTTAGCCATACTTTGCTGACCATTCCTCCCATTTGCAAAACCACAGCTTTCTACAAACAACCCCCAAGTATTATAAAAACCTCAAGAATATATCTCACATGGACTCCCAGACCATTCCAGTGGCAGCCGCCATCTTTCCTTCTGTCCATCCTTTCTCTGCCGAACCCTCCACATCCATCAGCTGCCATTGTTTCTTCCAGGCATTGCCAGGGTTTCCCCAGGGCACCACCCTTACTGTGTGGCAGCCCCACAGCACCAGGCAGCATGGCATTTGTGTGGAAGCAGGAGAGGACAGAGCAGTACTGCCTCATTTGCTAGTACCTTGTAGGCAGTAGTTAGCGGAAAAAATTCTCTGGGTACTTACTCTGTTTCCTCTTACCCCGGAACTTATTCAGGAGTCCATGGAGCCCTGAGCCTAAGGGGAATGTACCAGGCAGGTCCTATGATGACTAAAGATCTGTTTCAGAGGCAAGCTTGGCTGCTCAACACCCCTTAGCATGATCCCTTTCCCTGAGGACTTCCTGTCCTTCCAAATTTGGGGATGCTCAGCCAGTCCACCCTTGTCTCAACCGAAAGTTGTATTAATATGCCAGCTGGACACCATTTCCCTGCAATACCTCCATTTATACTTGGTTTGAATACACAGGGTTAATATTTTATGCACGATTTACATATACAACATGGCATGTAAAGTTAGGAATATAACCTAAAAATGTTATTGCTGGCTGATATTTTCCTCAGTCAGTGTCTGACTTGCCATTCACTGTATCTACAAATATACTCAGAATATGTGCATACTAAAAAATAAAAGATTTTAAGTTCGAAAACCTATTTTTAAAATTTATCTAAAACTTCTATTATGGGATCTGGCAAACCCACGAAATTTACTTCCTTAGCCTACTGAAATGATACCAGAGCATTCTAATGAAAGATATAAAGAGGGCTTGTGCCTGAGCCCAAAGGAATGAGTCTCAAGGATGACATTTCAGGACATCAGGCAAATTAATGAGGGTGACATTTTGGGCAGAAGAACTTTCCCTGACATTTCTCAAATGTGCAGCTAAACTTCAACTATAAGTGAAGCTGAACATGAATGAAAAGTCCTATCTTAACTGTTTATCTTTTCAAGTCAAATGACAATGTGCTCTTTTGAGTGACACTTTACAAAAAATTAAATAACATTGAGAAGAAGTTTCCAGTTTCAAAAAGATTAGTCTCCCATACAGTGTGTATAGATGGGTGAGTACAAATATAAGTCTAATTGCAGTTAGCTTTTCACCCATCTCTGAAAAAATACTAAAAATAATTAAGCAAACCAAATGGAAATTAAAAATACAAATCAGATTCCTCCAACACTGTGCACATAAAATTATGTAAAGAATTACATAATTTGTATTGTGAAAAAACTGGAATTTCAAATTATGGCCAAAGTTTAATCCAGGACCTACACAATAAATATACAGTTAAGACAATCAAAATTGTTAAAATCTCTGAAATAAGTAGGCATCTTATGACTACTATTGGACAGACAGCAATTGTGATTGAAATGATCATCACCTGGGCCAGCACATCAGAGATCAGAAGAAAATTCTGGACACAATAACAGAGCACCTTTTTGAGAAACACAGCAACACCAACACTCTTGCTGGCAGAATCAAACCCAGACTTTTGATTAGAAAACTGATTCCAAATAGTGTGGTTGTAAATATGAAGTTTTAGGCGTGCCTTAGCCAACTTATTTTGCTTATATTTTCCTTTTAGTGTATAAAATAATTACGTTATATTGTAAAAACCTATGTTTAAATAAGCCTAAATGTACTCTGGATTTAAATTTAAAAGTCTAAGCAATAACAAGTCATTATGTCATCATTTAATTGACAGTGTTTTTTCCTTTCTTAATGGTACACAAAATAGTGATGCGTCTTACAATCAATGGCATTTTGGATTTAGTGAAATACTATACTGTCCACTTTGAATAAATTATCTCATGTGATTTCATTCTTGAAATGACTATAAAAGCTACATAGGTCACTGAGTCAATTAGGAAGCCTTTGGTTGCAGGAACAAACTAATGATCCTAAATGCATAACAAAATTCAAATTCAATATTGATTTAAACAATGAAGGAAATGTAAAATTTCAAGTAACTCAAAAGTCTAGAATGAGTCCTGAACTTCTACCGAGGTTTAATCCAGCAATTAAAACAATGTAATTCAAAAATCTGGTTTCCTCCCATCATTCAGCTGTACCAGCTCTGGGGTGAGTGCCATCCTCCGATTGGCTCTCCTCACAGAGACTCTATGTCTTCACACACACTAATCAAGGGGTGCTCCTTCAAAATTCATATGTTGAAGCCCTAATCCCCAGTACCTCAAAATGTGACCATATTTGGAGACAGGTCCTTTGAAGAGGTAATTAGGTTAAAATGAAGTCGCCATAGTAGGCCCTCACGCAATCTGACTAGTATCCTTAAAAGAAGAAATTTGAACATGCATAGAGACACCAGGAATGCATGGTCACAGAGGAAAAGCCACAGGAAGACACAGCTAGAGGGCAGCCATCTGTAAGCCAAGGAAAGAGGCTACAAGAAAAACCAAACCTGCTGACACCTCAACCTGGGACTTTGAGCCTCCAGAATTGTGAAAAAATAAATGTCTGTTCTCTAAGTCACCCAGTCTGTAGTATTGTGTTATGGCATCCCCAGCAAACTAATACACAAGGCAAGAGAAAGACTTCTGGTAGCTACTGCAGAAGAGAGGAAATATCTTTTCCCAACAACAGCAAATGCCTCCATCATATTACATTGGTTCTGATTAGTTAACAAAGGAATGGAATAGATCCATTGTCTCTGGTTAATCAAGGACCACTTTAGAGCAGGAGTGAAGCTGAAGTCACCCAAACAATCACATAAAAACAGTTCCCTGGGTGGCTCCCCAATGAAATTGTACTGGATACAGTTCCCAGAAAGAGGAGACACAGGTGCTGAGCATGGCAGGTTAGCAAGACCACATATCTTTCCCGGGACTGTATGAGTCAGCAGCAGTTTTCCAACACAACTTTGCTTCACTCCATTGTCTAGGGTTCTCCATGCCTTCCATGGCCTCTTCAATGTGGGGAAGCATCCTTTACTTCTTTCCCCCAATGTAAGAAAACTTTTTCCATGAGAAACTGACATTAGAAAGAAACAGACTCATGAATATAGAAAGGAGATACAACTAAATTATGAAACCTGGAGAACCATCTGAAGTCTGGATGAACAGAAGTCTTATAACTAAGGATATAAAGAAGAAGCCACATTGAGGCTGGTAGAAGAGGTAGAGACATGAACCAGGCTGGTTCCAAACCTCCGTGTGATGGTTGAAAATAGGGAGAGATACCTCAGCCTTGGAGGTTCCCTCCAGAAGAGCAAAGGACCCCAGCCCCACTGCAGGCTACTGGTGCTGGGAAGAGAGGCCTCCACACATCTGGCTGTGAAAAACAGCCAATAGGGTGGTATGGAAGGCTGCAGGAAACGGATGTCCTCTTAAATGGCTTATACATAGACTCACTGGCTTACAGGCACTCGCTTACAGGCATTGAGCTCCAGCGGAGGGATAGTGACTCGGGGGGTATCAGAGGCAATGGGGAGCAGATGGAGGTGTGTGGCTTTGAAGCCAGGGCTGGAGGGTATTCGCTACTTTCCCTGTGTGGTGTCATTCTCCCATGCAGCTGAGCAGGCAGTCGCCATCTTTAATGTGTCGAGCTGGCTCCCTACAAATTTTGGCTTACCGCCAAATCTGAATCGGATTGGTTTGGTGAGCTCTGGGCCCTCACCCTGCTGACTCATTGGGACACCGCCTATAACAAGAAACAAAGAAGGACCCAGTAATCCCACTTCTGGGTATTTATCTGAAGAAACCCAAAACACTACTTAAAGGGGACATGTGCATCCATATGTTCATTGCAGCATTGTTTACAATGCCCAAGATGTGGAGGCAGCCTGGGTGTCCGTCAATGAAGGAACGGATACAGAGGAGGTGGTACATATATACAATGGAATATTGCTCAGCCATGGAAAGAAATGGGTTCTTGCCATCTGTGGCAGCGTGGATGGACCTGGAGGGAAGGTATTGTGCTGAGAGAAGTATTTCAAACAAAGAAAGATAGATGCAATGTGATTTTCCTTATATGTGGAGTCTAAAGAACAAAAAAAAAAATGAATAAACAAATCAGAAACAAACTCGTAGATAGAGAGAAAATTTTGATGGTTACCAGATGGGAGGGTGGGAGTGGGGATGAAAAAGAGAAAGGGATTAAGAAGTACAATTGGTTGTTACAAAGTAGTCATGGGAATGTAGGGTATAGCATAAGGAATAGAGTCAATAATATTGTACTAACTATGTATGGTGTCAAATGGGTACTAGATTTGTTGAGATGATAGATGGGAAGGGTTTGGGGGGACAGGGTGAAAAAGGTGAAGGGATTAAGAAATACAAATTGGTAGTTACAAAATAATCATGGGGATGTATAGTAAAGCACAGGGAATATAGTCAATAATATGGTAATAACTATGTATAGAGCCAGGTAGGTACTAGCCTAAACTAGGGGGATCACTTCTTAAATTATATAAATGTCTAATCACTATTCTATACACCAGAAATTAATATAAAATATTGAATGTACACTATAATTGAAAAATTAAAAATGGGTGGAGGGAAAATGAAGGGCAACAAGTGGTCCAAATTTCCAGGTATAAAACAAATAAGTCATGGGGATGTAACATACAGTATGGAAAATACAGTCAATAATATTGTGATAGCATAGCATGGTGTCAGATGGATACTGGACTTATCATGGTGATCACTTTTTTAGGTCTATAAATATTGAACAACTATGGTGTAGCCCTGAAACTCATATAATATTGAATGTTACATTTTTAATAAAAATCTTTTTTAAAAAATATTAGAAGAAAACAAAGTAACCTCACCCATACCTAGATCACAATGAAGAGTTCACCTCCTGCCCCATTTTGTGGAAGGGAGTCAGAGGAAGAGTAATAGATATATAAGATATCGGGGGGAGGAGTGGGGTGGCAAATTGGGGGAGGGGGGTTGTCACTTTGAGGGGTAAAATGTATAACTATTGCACTGTGTTGTACACCTGAAACTAATTAAAAAATAAATAAAATAAATTAATTAATTAATTAATTAAAATAAAATAAAATAAAATACAAGTGAAGTAAATTTGAAAATCAAAAAAAAAAGAAAAAGCTCCAAGTCATGCAACAGAATACAAAGCATGTTTTTAAATTGCCGCCTGAGGCAGTAATGAGTGGTCTGTTATGTTTTCTCCATCCTCCTTTCTTTCCATAAGTATGAGGGTGGATAAAGTGCTTTAAGAGAGGTGGGTGAATACATTTTTTTTTCTTTTGACCCACGCAGCTTACAAAACCTTTTTAGAACAGTTTTTGTGTCAAGTGGAACTTCTCACACATCCTCTGTTCTGGTTCACTTACCAGGAAAGCTCTTTCATTTCCACACTGACCAAAGGATGTTACTGATGACAGCCCGGTTGGACCTTAAGGTGTTAGGAATTCTGAGAAAGCAATCCATCCCTTTCCTGCAGGTTTGGATTGTCCAAAAGCTAGCCAGAATGAGAACCCGGAATTCATTCTGAGCCTCGGCACCTCCACATCCTAAGGAGGGTGGGCATGTTGTCTCACTCATGTGGGAAGTGACAACCCCTAAGCATTGTGAGTCCCACTGTGCCACAGCTGCTTTTAAAGCTCAAGGTGCGTATAATTCAATCTATTCATCGCTAACAAATAGAAGTTTTCTTACCGCTGATCAACAAAACTTTGAAACAAAGCTGGGGTTTGTTCAGTTCAATTTTCTGTCTATCAAGCAGGTCTCAGGAAGGGACATGTTTCCCCGGTCTCTCTGCAACCTCTAACCTTCCCTCAGATCTGTATGAGACAAGCGATGAATCCTTTTACTGCTATAGGGGGCTAAAAGCATCATTGAGAAAGTGTTGGGCATGGCATATTGGAAAGTCGCAGTCTGTGTACCTACAACCCTCTCACAAGGTTCTTTGCTTTTTTTGTTAAATAGCTATCAACATTTTGGTGGGAAACCTTTTGCTGTTATCCAAGAAAGGTTTTCCCCTAACACTGTACTAGTGTTACATATAAAACAGCATGAAAAAGTGGCAAGAGATCTAGAACAGAAATCTGGAATGTGATTCTTACCTGGCTTTAACTAGCTGGCTTCAGGTTCATTATCATAAAATGAGGGAATCCATTCTGGCTTTTGGTCCATCAAGCAAATATTCACTGAGTTTCTGTTTCATGCCAGTCACTGAACAAGGCACCCTGCCTAAGACAACACGTGCAGCACTGACCGCAAGGAATACACAGCCTAATAAGATCAGGTAAATAAGCAGACACCTGGGATGCAAAGGCGTAAGTGCTATGACCAAATTTAGCACAGAACACTAGGTGATAAGCAATATACAAGGTATGACAATTAAGTTCACGAACTCATCCTAGAAAAAGTGCTACTTATCTCCTTACTGAATATCACTATGGTCACCTTCGAAGTACTCCCCTTAGGAAGCTAGGCCCCAACACCAGCACCTAGTCCACCCTTCAAAGCAATTTTGGAACTCTTTTTCTGGAATGGCCATCAGAGCTGTCGCTGTATTTATTACCCTTGATGTCCTGAATCATCAAAATGTTTTCCTTACAATATTTCTTTTACATTTGGGTAAAGAAAGAAGTCATTGGGGGCCAGATCAGGTGAGTAGGAATGGTGTTCCAATACAGTTATTTGGTTACTGGCTAAAAACTCCCTCACAGACAATGCCGTGTGAGCTGGTGCATTGTTGTGATGCAAGAACCATTAATTGTTGGCGAAAAGTTCATATTGTCTAACTTTTTCCCGCAGCCTTCCCAGCACTTCCACATAGTAAACTTGGTTTACTCCAATTGGTACAAATTCATAATGAATAATCACTCTGATATCAAAAAAGGTTAACAACATCATTGCAACAAGTTCGTGAACTTAATTGTCAGATCTCGCACAGCAGCAAATCAAAAAAACAAGAGGGCAAAACATAAATGGCCAGTAGTGTGCAAAATGATCATTAAAATCACTCTACAGAATACAACCTCACAATCATTAATGTGGAGAAAATTTTAAAGTCTGAAAATATTAAGTGTTAGCCAGGATGGGATGTGGGGTGACATCTGGTAGTGAGAGAGCATATTTTTTTAAATCATCTTTTGAAAACAATATCTTGCCATGGTGAAGGTAAGCATATCTTGATGAATAGCATTTCTACTGTTATGTACGAACAAAAAAAAAAAAACAACAAACAATTCATGAACATGTACACAAGGAGCCTTGTACAAGAATGTTCAGGGTCACATTGTTTGAAATCACAAAAAAGAAAAAAATGGAAAGCCAAAATGTCCATCAGGAGGAATATGGAGCAGTAAAATGTAGTATAGTTGCCATTGTAGAGTAGTCATACTATTATCGGCCAACTGAGCAGCAGCACTCCCACCGCTGAGAAACTTTTAAGTTTTCTTTTCTATGGAAATGTTAAGTCTCCTCCCTAGGTCCTTAGTTTCTTAGCTCTTGACTTTGATTGCTCTTCTAACCAGTTTGTGAATCCTAGACTGAAGATCCCCCCTGCTTCTTGATTGCTTTGTAAATCAGTTTCTGAATCCTAAACAATAGAAGTCTCCCACCCCTGCTTCAAATAGCCACTTGAAAGCCCGTGACTTCCTAATACCCCCCAGGCCAGGAAGCTAAATGCCAAACCCATTCTGGGCCTAGACAACTGACACCACCTGAGTTCAGGGCTGAATGGCCACAGGCTTCAAGAGAGCTAACAGATTTATTAATTAAAATCTATTTTTCCTCATTCAGGGGCCTTAGGGATACAGATGACACCCAAGCAAGATTGCCAGTCACAACCAAAGAAGCCAGTGCCGTCTTCCAGGCAGAGCTTGAGACCCCTTCCTCTCATCTGAGATCAGCCAGGGCAAGAGTTCTGTGAATCCGCAATAGGCAAGGACAGCTCTATGCCCCTGCCTAGCAGAAGAAAAGACCTGTCCCTCAACTTCCCATAGAGATTTTATGGGGATCACGTCTCTCAGGCAGGCAGTTAGAGGCAGGCAATGGGTCTCTGCATTCCTGCACGTCCCACAGAATGTGACCACTCAGGTGACATCCCCTCTGCACCCAAAACTTCTAATCAAGTGGTCCCATGCCCAGAGGCGAACAGCCCATTCTAGAGAAAAACATAAAAACTCCAAGTCCTGGGAAGTTCTCCTTTTGACCACTGCCCTTTTTGACCGCTTCTCCCCTTTTGACGCCCTTCCTTCCTTTTCAAGCCTTTTGAGCCTCGCCTTTGCACATGGCCTGCTCCGAACTCTTTGTAATATAATTTCTCTTCTAATAATGGGCCCTTGAGCCATTCCCTACTGCTCAGGCTTACTTCTACTTCTTTGAAATGTATTATCTTTTTTAATAAACTACTTTTACTCTGGTACCTTGTTCAATTTTTTGCTCGAGTTGCCAAGGACCTGGACTTTGAGCCGAGAAGGGCCCACTCTCCAACAACACAACAAGAACTACGAAAATGAGTAAATAAGAGCTCCGTATATCACCCTGAGTAAGCATCACAAACACAATCTTGAGCAAATAAAGCAAGTTAGGTTATAATTCTTACAATATATTGATGCATTTATATAAAATTTTTAA
This sequence comes from Aselliscus stoliczkanus, assembly GCA_033961575.1. Lineage (NCBI taxonomy): Eukaryota > Metazoa > Chordata > Mammalia > Chiroptera > Hipposideridae > Aselliscus > Aselliscus stoliczkanus. The sequence continues at coordinate 164,212,822 of CM066731.1, read as the reverse complement.
GAATATAAAAAATACATAGGGGAAAATATAGTAAAACCATAAAAATATACATGACAGTGATAAATGCCAATACGGTTACCTCTGGAAAGGAAAAGATGGCACTATAATTGGGAAATTATTTACAATGAACTTCAACTCTATTTGTGGTGATTTTTTAAAAATTGGTGGTGTGGGTTATTTGTTGTTTTTGTCTACACCACTTTGTGTAGACAAAAAGAGAATAAAAAAAAAACACAATTATAAGAAAAAAATCTCCTGGAAATGAAAATATATAGTAAACAAATTTTAAATTAAATAGAAGGATTGAAATAGAAGGTAAAAATAATCTCCCATAAAGAAAGATAATACAAAAAAAGAAAGAAAGAAAGAAAAAAAGGACATGGATTCTCAAAGTAAACAGGCTGAGTGAGGGTACCTTGAACCCTCAAGTGCAATGAATGAAAAGATCCACATCAGACACATTGCTGTGAAATTTAAATACACAAGGGTAAAAAGAAAACTACTAAAATGTCCATAAAGAAAGGAAAGATAACAAAGAACACGATTCAAAATATAACTGCACTTCTCAACATCAGTGCTACTTGCTGAAAGGTAGTTGAGCTAGGCTGTCAAACGATTTTCAATTAAAATTTTATATTGCAATTGTTAATCAAATGTCAGAGTGAAACCGCAAAAAATTAAGTTGTGTGAGAAAAAATCTTAGTGAAGCGGCAATCATATTTTAAAAAGCAAAATACTGTAACCAAATTTTGTAATAAAACGAGATTGGCAAGATGTGGGAAGGTGAACAGGGTACATGGGTGGCTTAGTGGAGCTAAATCCTTAGCCAACATAACAAAAATTCCAATATACAATGCCTAAAAATGAAAATTATAAAATAGAAAAATTTGGGCAGGCCGAGTGGCACAGTGGTTGGGAGCTGGCTTGGGATGCCAGCAGCCCAGGTTTGGATCCCACATGTGAGGGCCAATGACACTGCCCTCAAAAATAAAATAAAATAAAATAAATAAAATAAAATAAAATAGAAAAATTTAAGCACTTTATACATTTGCAGGAACATAAAAAATAATCAGCTAAAAGGGTTGCAAACAGTCACCCTTGGGAGTGGAACTAACGAGCTAACTGATGGGTTGGGGTAAAGTGAGGGAAAGGATTGCTAATTTTTTTTATTATAAGTTTACTAGCATTATTTGAATATTTTATTTAACTGTATACAGATATCACCTATATACAAATTAAGTTAAATTTAACTAAACAAAAATGCATATAAAGACATTTTTGCATATAATTTTGTGGAGTTTACAAATAACCTAAAACATATTCATAGACCACAGACAACCAAGGGCTCCAGGTCAAAGGAAAAGTAAAAGAGGTGTCAGAGGAAGATGAAGGAGACAGCATCCAAAACGCAGGCCAAGGTTTGCTTTTGATGGAAAATGAGCACAGCTTCAATGGTGACAAATGAGGAGGGAGGAACTGAATATGGATGCAGCATAGATGGCAGATGTCAACAGAATCTCCACCTGAAGACAATGGTAGAGAACAAGAGAGAAGAATGAGGGGATGGAGACCATGAGAGCCCGTAAAGGAAACCTTAAAATTAGAATTGTCTTCTCTTTTCTGAAACTGGCTTAGTATTAACTAAGTGCTGGTTCTGTGCTGTGTCAGAACCAGGGACATAAATCAAGCAGCCTGGTGGGGAGTGAGGCTTAAGCCCCTCGCCAGTAGTCTCTTTCCAAAGTCAGCCTAAGTAATCATTCAACTAATCATCTGCAAATAAACCTTAAAACGTTACTCTCTACACTTCAAGACAGTTCCTCGAACCCTCCCTTTCAAAAAGACTGTTGCCCTTGGGCCCATCTTATTCAGAAATTTTGAGAATTCCATTGATGGACATAATCAGAAATTGAATATGTGTGATCAAGAAAGGAATCTCCTCTTTCTGAGCATTTGGGAATAATGTGGGTTCTGGCTGATGCACAGAGGCCACTGTCTCCCAGGTTCTCCAATGCAATCAATCCGAATCCTGCTGTCAACAAAGATTTCATCTGTGAAAAGGGACCTCGCTAGGACTTTCTTATTTGGCCACTCTGGGTGCGGGGAAAGGTCCCTGGGTCCGCCCCAACGTGTATCAACAAAGTGCCTCCTTGCAGAACAGGTTACAGTCAGTCAAGGAATCTCTGAGCACATCGAGCCATTCGAGGGAGCTGCCCGGACACAGTGTCCCCTTAGGAAAAAACCCTGACCCCTCTTTTAGCTGAAAACCCTTCTCCCTCCCAGAGGAGAGGAAGTTGAGTTCCGCATGTTACAAATCTTCTTGACAGTGATTGAGCTAGAGAGGAAAATAGCTTCATTATTGACCTTTGTCATGATTCTCAGTTGAATCTTAGAAGAATATAAAGTTGACTGAATGGATTAGAAAATAAATGTGAAGACAAGGGACTCTCCATCCCAGGTTATGCCATCCTGATGGTGGAAATCACCCTGTTTTTTAATCATTGTGCCCCGCAGTGCCATTAGATAACAACCAGGGTAGGCCACTTTCGTTCCTGGGTGGCGAAAATACCAGAGAACTCTGCCAGTTGGATTTGCTGGCAGAACTGGCTGCAGACAAGTGTCGCAGGAAGGGTGCTTTTTGCAAATCACTGCCATGGGTGATGGGAATGCTTCAACATAATACAAAGCACTCTTAAAAACGTTTAAACATGAGGAAGCCAAAACAATCTGTCTCCTGATTTCAGCGGCCAAAGACAGCCATCCAGCTACAGTGCTTGTACTCTTATTTCACAGATCCTTATATTTCTCTTCTTGTTGCTGGGTCTTTAAAAAAAAAAAGAAAGAAAGAAAGAAAGAAAGAAAGAAAGAAAGAAAGAAAGAAAGAAAGAAAGAAAGAAAGAAAGAAAGAAAGAAAGAAAGAAAGAAAGAAAGAAAGAAAGAAAGAAATGATGGATTTTAATCAGCAAAATGAAAGATGAATGATTTCAATTTGAGGTCTCAGAAATTATTTTAAACATAAAAAGGCTACATGGAATTTCAAAGGCAGTGAGAGAAAGACTATAAAAACAGGTGAATATAAAATGTTTCCCAACACATTCAATCTGTAAATATTTACGAGGCTCTCACCAAGCTTCACTCACTATATTAGGCACCAGGCATTGTGTTAGCTTCTGGGCAATATGATAAACTCGAAGTTTATACCAGAAAACAGGCCAAAAGACCCATAGTGGAAAGATTTAATAAATATTTATATTTCTGCCATGTCTTTCTTTGCAGTTGCTGTATAAACCCCAACTATACAAAGCAAACACCTTGATGATATCACGGTAGGGAACACAATAAAGACTCTAGGACATTGATGAGTTCTTCTGGTTTTGGAAATCCTTTTGATCTGAATCTCAATTTCTCCGGCAGTAAATTCCAAACTGTGATATTTAACTCTTTTCAGTCCAACTGGCTTTAGATGTGTTCTCCAGGAAAAATCTAGAGGTCCCCTGCTTTCTGATTACTATGCACTAAGGCCAGTCCCTCAGCGCCCTCCCTTGGTTATAAAACTGACTCCAGAAAACGGCAGCAGAAAATGAAAGCTGATTTGGGGACCCCAGGTGCCATTGTGCCTCACTGCAGACTTCCTTCTCCTCACCACCCCAGTCACTGGATAAAATCCAGCCCTCTCACTGCTTCTGCTCTTTTGCAAGGCATTATCCCCTTCATGAATGGGGGCCAGGTGCTGGTCTGACAGCAGCCACTGTGCTCTGGTCCTGGTGGGGTTTCTGGGGCACTCAGGTACAGGAAGAAGAACTAGGGCGTGGAGTGGCTCAGGCTCGTCTTGAATTCTGGTTCTATTTCTCACTGACCGTGTAACTCAGGGTGAGTCTGTTGACCTCTCTGAGACTCTGTCTTCATTCCTAAAACGCCCACTTCAGAGGATTGCTCACAAGACCCGGTGAGTACACATAAAGCGTGTACCATGGAGCTGAGCTCAGATGGTCTCCTGCCTATTGTTTCCCCCCTTCTCCTTTTCCCTGATACCAGCAGCTTTTTGGGGGACCAGGAGCCCTCTTCACCATGAGTCACTTCACCCTGCAGCCTACACCCTCTGTATTCTCATTTTACATCTTCTCTTCCACTCAGAACCAGTGTCAGTCCTTTCCAGATTGTAATCACTGTTTCAATAATAAATTTAGGGAGATAATGATTCACATACCAAGCAATTAAATGGTTTAACATAGATCATTCAATGGTTTTTAGTATAGTCAAAGATCTATGCAATCATAGTCAATTTTAGAGTATTTATATCACTCAAAAAAAAACCCTTTAACAGTCACGTCTCATTTCACCCCAAATCCTCTTGTCGTTGGCAACCAATAGTCTACTTTCTGTCTCTATAGATTTACCTGTTATGAATATTTCCCATGAAGGTAATCATACAATAGGTAGTCTTTTCTGACTGGCTTCTTTCATTTAACGTAATGGTTCAAGATTCATCCAAGTTATAGCATCTACCATCAGTCAGAGGCAGAGGAAATCTGGAGCTTCCAAAGTCAGAAATCTCCCAAGTTCAGATGATGCTGCTGCATTTTTTTTTAATTTTCATTTTTTTAGCTGAGCCATCCTGCCACCTGTTGGCAGCTCAGCGGCCACTCAGTTAGGGCTGGGCATCGAACTCTTGTTGCTCAGAGCTCAGCTCGCACCCTCGAGCAAGCTGTTAACCAACTGAGTCATTCAGCCAAACTATGATGCTGCATTTTTTTTGTTTGTTTTTTGTTTTTTGTTTTTTTTGTTGTTGTTTTTTGAGGGCAGTGTCACTGGCCCTCATATGTGGGACCAAACCAGGGTCGCTGGCTTCCCAAGCCAGCGCTTAACCACTGCGCCACTCGGCCGGCCTGATGCTGCATTTTAACATGTGACCCTGAGCAAGTGAAATAACCTTTATAAGTTTCACAGTCCGTAATAGCAAGGTTAACAATTTTCCATACTCATTTGTTCAATTATTGAGAGAGTCAAGTGAAATTCAATGACTTAAAGATTGTAAAGCTTTATGCTCAGCAGTAGCTGGATATCATTATTATTATTATTATTATTATTATTATCATTATTATTACTACTACTACTACTTCTACTTCTACTTAGCCCATGTTCTCCTTCTTCCCCTTCTATTCCAGGTGTCCTGGCCCTTAAAATATTTTCCCTATCTTTCTTCTGCGCACACCACAGAAACCTAAAAAATAAACAGACTGCCTATTCCCTCTCATTTATTTCACAGAATCCCCAGGGGGTGCTCATGAGTAAGTATTCTCAGTTATAATATGACATCTGCCATTTTCTTTGTTCCTTGTTCAGGCCCTTTTGACTTGTCTGTTTTTCTGTTCTCCAAACTTATCATCAAGGGTATCCCTGCCAAGATAGCTGTCTTCCTTTGTCCCCAAAGCTGCCAGACGCATCCTCCATGCTCACAGTACTGCCCGTCAGGTACCCTGGGTGCTGCTGTCGGAAACATGAGTGTGGCTTAACGTCTTACAAAGCTGGTTACACTCCTTTCCTCATCAGCCTTACCCGCTCATGTCCTATGGCTGCACCAGCCATTGAACCACTGGCATTCATCACCTCAGGGTGAGAATAAGTACATCTTACAACCAACGGCTCATTTGTCAAAGTTATCAGTGGCAAACCTGATTTATGAAGTCCATTACCAAGCAATATTCCTGAAATGAAGATTTCCTAAATTCCCTTTCCATATCATGAGCCAAACCTAGAAACCTGATTGTAAAGTTTAATAAAGGCAATCTTGTATACAGGAATAGAAAAATAAAAGAGATAGAATAGCCAAAGCCCTTTATTTACTCAGATGTTATGCTCAGATGTTATGCTATAAAGTAGCTTACACTATTATGTAAGGGAAGCTGAATTCATGACCTAGTGACCTAAACAAACAGCTTCATGGTTAGCTAACCAACTAAGGCCAAGTTCCCAAGTAGTATTTAATCTGATTATACCCTAGTGTTTATTCTATGGAATAGATTCCTCTTTTGGGTTTTCCTGCCTCCCTTGCTTGAAAGTTCCTTTTCCACTGCCATTCTACATAAAGAGATAATTTTTTTTTATAATTCTTTTATTGTGAAATAAACATTTTTTTGAATTAGTTTCAGGTGTACAACACAGTGTAATAGTTATACTTTTTACCCCTCAAAGTGACAACCCCCTCCTCCAGTTCGCACCCCACTCCTCCCCCTCCCATATCATACATATCTATTACAATTCCTTTGATTACCTTCCACAGTATAATCCACATCCCCTGACTATCTATACATTCAATTACAGTTGGCATACAATATTATACAACATCAGCTTCAGGGTACAGTGCAGTGATCAAGCCTCTACTCCATCCATGAAGTGGTCTCCCTAACAAGACATGTGACCATCTGACATGCCACAAAATTTTTGCAACATTATTATATTCCCCGAACTGTGTTTCATATCCCTGTGGCAATACTGTAGTTGCATATTTATGCTGTCTAATCCCTTCCTCTTCTCCCTTCTAATCCCCACACCCCTCCCAACTAGCAACCCTCAGTTTTTCCTCTATATCTATGAGTCTGTTTGCTCGTTCATTCAGTTTTTCAGATTCCACATATAAGTGAGATCATATGGTATTTGTCTCTCTTCGACTGACTTATTTCACTAAACATAATAGTCTCTTCACAACATTATCAATTACATTCCCAGAACTGCCCCCCATATCCCTGCAGCAACTTTGTAGTCACTCACCTACACTGTCCAAAACCTTCCCCTCTCCCTCAGCCCCACTCCCTCCCAGCCAGCAACCATCAGTTTTTCCTTTATATCTGCTTGATATGACTTCAATTTTCTTAAATTTACTGAGACTTGTTTTGTGGCCTAACATGTGGTCTATCTTGGAAAATGTCCCATGTGCACTTGAGAAGAATGTATATTCTGTTGTTTCAGGGTTAAATGCTCTAAAAATATCAACGAAGTCCAGCTAGTCTAAAGTGTCATTTAAGGCCACTCTTTCCATGTTGATTTTCTGTCTAGAGGATCTGTCCATTGGTGACAACGGGGTGTTGAAGGCCCCTACTACGATAATGTTACTGTTGACCTCTGTCTTTATGTCTGTCAAAATCTGTTGTATATAATTAGGAGCTCCTATGTTGAGTGCATAGATGTTTTTAGGGTTATTATGCCCTTCTTTGTCTTTTATTGTAGTCTTCATTTTAAAGTCTATTTTGTCCAAAATAAGTATTGGTACTCCAGCTTTTTTTTTTCTCATTTTCATTTGCATGAAATATCTCATTCCATCTGTAAACAGCATATACATGTGTCCTATTTTCTTATCCACTCAGCCACTCTCTGTCTTTTGATTGGAGCATTTAGCCTATTCACACTTAAATGATTATTGATAGGTGCATATGTATTGCCATTTTGTTATGGGTATTGCTGGTCTTCCTAGGTTAGCTTGTTTACCCCTTTCTTTTGTTTAAAAAATCCCTTTTAACATTTCTTGCAATGCTGGCTTGGTGGTAATGAATTCCTTAAGCTTATTCTTTTCTGAGAAGCTCTTTATTTCTCCTTCAATTTTAAGTGATAGCTGTGATGGGTAGAGCAATCTTGGTTGTAGGCCTTTATTTTGTGTCACTTTGAATATCTCCTACCACTCCCTTCTGGCCTGCAGAGTTTCTGTAGACAAGTTAGCTGTTAATCTAACAGGAGTTCCTTTGTATGTAACCTGCTGTCTTTCTCTTGCTGCTTTTAGGATTCTGTCTCTGTCTTTAACCTTTGCCATTTTAACTATGATGTGTCTTGGTGTGGACCAGTTTGGGTTCAGCTTGTTTTGAACCCTCTGCACTTCCTGGGCATGTATGTTGATTTCCTTCACCAGGGTAGGGAAGTTTTCAGTCATTATTTTTTCAAATACATTCTCGACCCCTTGCTTCTTTTCTTCTCCTCCTGGTATTCCTATGATGAAAATGTTATTGTGTTTCATGTTATCCCATAGGGCTCTTAAACTGCTTTCATTGTTTTTTATTCTTTTGTCTTTTTGTTGTTCCAACTGGGTGATTTCTGCTATTTTGTCTTCCGAATCGCTGATCCGATTTTCTGCTTCATCTACTCTACTGGTGATTCCTCTGAGTGTGTTCTTCATTTCAGTTATTGTATTCTTTAGTTCTAACTGGTTGTTGTTTATGATTTCTCTATCCTTCCTTATGTCCTCACTAAGTTTGTTAAACATTCTTATCATCAGTGTTCTAAACTCTGTCTCTTAAAGGTTGGATCCCTCTGTTTCATTTGGTTCCATTTCTGGAGGTTTCTTCTGATCTTTTACTTGTGACATGTTTCTTTGTTTCTTCATTCTGGTTGTCACTCTGGGATTGCTTTGATGTATTAGATAGATCACCAGGAGAGCCCTGGCTGGATCACGCAGGCACACAGCTCACGGCCCAACACTCCCAGGAAAACTCCCAGTCTCAGCCTGTCCCAATCAGCCACTCGCAGATCAGGCCGAGCAGCCTGACAACCAATCATCATCCTGGCAACTCTGCAAGCGCAGTGCAGAGAGCGGGACCAAGGCGGCTTGTGCACTCCCATCTCTCAGTGAGCAGCCTGTTGGAGCCGGAGCGCACCCACCAGGCATTTCCCTGGCAATGCAGCACAAGCCGAGCGGAGGGTGGGTATCTGAGGGGACTCGCGCACTCCCGGGTCTCAGTGAGCAGCCTGTTGGAGCCAGAGGGCACCCACCCAGCGTTTCCCTGGCAACGCAGTATAAGCCGAGTGGAGGGTGGGAATCCAAGGCTGAATTCGCATGCACGCACTAAAGAGATAATTTTGTTTTGTTTTGTTTTCAAATTGTTTTACTGCAGAGCCTGTTTTTATCCAAGGGAAATAAAAACTTCTATGTTTGAGTATATTTGAAGCATATTTGTTTTTTAAGTATATTTGAATAATTGTGGGAAGTCATAAAACATGATAATTCATGCATAATATCTATTGTTTATCACTTCACATATAACTGAATTGACAGGGCATGAAAATATAATTTTTTCCTCTATTCCTATCTTAGACTAAAGTCTTTATTTCTAATCCTCTATAAAAACTCAGTACAACTTCTAATATTTTGAAATATTGGTTAATATTTTCCTGTCTCCCTGCCACAAATGTTTATAACAAGCTTGAATTAAATACAAGTGCCTCTGATGGTTTCTAAACTTAAAAACAGAACTCAGAGACTTTTTTTCTACTATATATATATTTCTTTAAGTTTTGAAAATCATTGACCCAAATATTTGAATCAAGAAACTAGATAAAGAACAGCAAAGTAATTCAAAATAAAGTAGAAGAGATACACAAATAGCAGAAATAAATAAGATAGAAATTTATTTTTTAGTATTTATTTTCTTAAACTAGGTTTTTTTTGTTTTTCGTTTTTTGTTTTAAAGATATAACATGGAAAACCTCTGGTAAAACTGAATAAGGGGAGAGAGACACAAACAATATTGGAAGGAAAATGGGTCAAATCTCAGACACAATAGAAAATTTTAAAATAATGAGATCACTTTGAAAAAAAAGTTCAGTGCTTTACAAATCTTAAATGAAGTAAAAATAATTTAAAATATTAATTATCATAATTGACTCACAAAGAACTAGAAAACCCAAAGAAACCAAAAACAATCAAATAAATTCGATTGGTGGTCAGAAATCAACTCCTAGAAGACACCCAGACTAGAAGATTTCCGAGAAGATTTTTTCAACCAAGAAGAGAAAGTTTCAATCTCATACAAATTATAGCAGCCAGTAAAAAAAAGAGGAAGATATACAAAACATATTTTATGTAGTTAGTTTATTCCCCCAATGTAGAGAGAGGAGAAAGAGAAAAAGAAAAGAGAAAGAGAGAATAGTAAAGCAGGACTTGATCTGTTAGGAGGATCTTGTGGTGAGAGGGACGCAGTGGCCCAGTTACCTGTCAAGGGTTGTGAGGCGATAGAGGAGGTAAGAAAGGGGAATTTTTCCTCTTAGGTACAATCTGGATTCCCTTTCATTGCTTTTAAGAACTCCAAGTAAAACACTCAATTTCTATTTAATAACTTTTGGCTACTGATATTTGTTCTTTAAAAACTGCAACAGAGGCCGGCCAAGTGGTTCGGTTGGTTAACAGCATGAGTTCTGAGCAACAGGATCGCTGGTTGAACTCACACATGGGCCAGTGAGTTACGCCCAAGCTGAGCTGCTGCTCAGTTGGTGAGAGTGTGTGTACTCTTAGCAGCAAGATTGCTAGTTCGACTCCCACATGAGGTGGTGCACTATGCCCCCCAACAACTAGATTGAAAGCAGGGACTGGACTTAGAGCTGAGCTTGTGCCCTCCACAACTAAGATTGAAGGACAACAACTTGACTTGGAGTGGATGGATCCTGGAAAAATGCAGTGTTCCCCTTCCCCAATTCCCCAATTTAAAAAAAAAAAAGCAACAAAATGGATGGATCTTGAGATTATTAAGTTGAGTGAAATAAGTCAGACAGAAAAAGTCAAGAACCATATGATTTCACTGATATGTGGAATATAAACTAAAAGCAACAAAGGAACAAGATAAACAAATAGAAACAAAACCTCATAGACATAGACAACAGTTTAGTGGTTACTAGAGGGTAAGGGGGAGAAGGGTGGTAGATGAGGGCAAATGGGATCAAATACATAGTGATGGAAGGAGAACTGACTCTGGGTGGTGAGCACACAATGTGATATATAGACGATGTATTACAGAATTGTACACCTGAAACCTATGCAATTTTACTCACCATTGTCACCACAATAAATTTTAGTTAAAAACAAAATGACTGTATATGCTAAGTGAAATAAGTCAGCCAGATAAAAACAATTACTTAAGATGCCACTTATTTGTGGAATCTAATAAGGCCAAACAGAGAAACACACAGAAGTGGTGGTTGCCAGAGTCAGAAGGATGGAGGAAATTGGAAGATATTAATTGAAGGGTACAAGCTTCTAGTGATAAAGTTAATGAGTTCTTGAGACCTAATATACAGCATGGTGATTATAGCTAATAATACATCATATACTTTGTTGCTAAGAGAGTAGAATGTTGCTAAGAGAGTAGATCTTAAATGTTCTTACCACAAAAAAGAAATGGTGATATGTAACAGCATGGAGATGTTAGCTAATGCTATGGTGGCAATCATTTTGCAATATATAAATGTATCAAATCAACAGGTGAATACCTTAAAACCAGGTTATATAACTACACACACACACACACACACACACACACACACACACCTCACACACTGAATCTCTACCTTGCTTTTCAATCATTATATTTTTAAACATAACTGTATTGGTATATGTAGTCATGGTTCATTCATTTCATTGCTTAAAGTATTCTACTGTCTAAATATACAAAGTACTTATACATTCCAATGTTGAGGAACATTGGCATGTTTCCAGTTTTCAGGTGTTTGGAATAATCCTGCTATGAAAATTATTATATATGTATCCAGAAGTGTATGTATACAAGAGACTGTCGGGTGGAGACCTGGAAGATGAAATTCTGGGTGAAAACTCAGGTAGATTTAAGTTTTACAAAACAATGTTAAATTGTTTCCTAAAGCAATATTACCAATTTATGTTCTCACCAGCATTCCACGAGTTTCTGCTCTTTATGATCAGATGTTTTCATTTTCGTGAACCTGATGTTATAAAATTGTGATGTTATTTGCATTTCTCTGATAACTAATAAGGTTGGCATAGTCTTTATATGTTTCCTTGCCATTTAAATATAGCCAATAATAGTGTGATAAGTTTGCATGGTGGCAGATGATTAGAAGCATTTGTGGGATGATCACATCATGAGGGACAAAAAAGCTGAAGCCCTATATTGTACACCTGAAACTAATACACATTGTGTACCAACTCTGCTTAGATTGTAAAATAATAAATACATCAATACATAAGTAAATAAATAAAGTCAAGACGTAGTTCAGAAGAACTTCTCGTAAGGAAGGCTTCCCAAAGAAGGAATGTGCCCTGCCAAGTGAGGGCATGTTCACCCCACACGGTAGCACCAGTCTCCTGCCTCCAGTGAAGACTCAGGGAGCTCCCTCCCAGTCATGGTTTCCCCAGAAACCCCACCTCCCAGTTCTAGGGATCCTTCTCAACATCCAGCAGAGTGGCCATGATAGCACCAGATACAGCAGAAATCCACCAGCTGAGGGAAATCCTTCTGAGGATATTTCCTGACCCTGAACAATGAACAAACATGATGAAGCAGATCTTGATACCATCAGTGTATGGAAGCCAGACTGCTCTTTCTGCTTGTTCCTAGAAGAGATCAGAGTCCATGGATAAAGCCTGGTCTTGTGTGTGTACATCACGGGAAGCAGTTCAATGTGAAGACATTGGCTTCCTAAAGGAAAACTAACCCTGTCGTATCTGTAAAAATAGTGCTTTACAGAACTAACATTTCCTGTACAACGAAAGCCTACATTTTTTCTGCCTGTTCAAAACTTTTTTAGGGCCTGCCGAGTGGCGCGGTGGTTAAGCACTGGCTTGGGAAGCCAGCGGCCCCGGTTCGGGTCCCACATATGAGGGCCAGTGACACTGCCCTCAAAAAAACAACAACAAACTTTATTGACTAGCAGTTTATTCTTAAAAGCACTTACATTTCTCTACTTTTATTTTTTTTAAATGATTTCCCCTAAAGTTGAAAATTTTGGCATTACAGAAAGCAAGATCTACAGTGTGTGAGAGGGGAAGATAATTCTGAAATATTTTCCAAAGTATATTGTGTCAATTTTCACTCCCATCATTGGTGGTTTCTGTTAATTCCACTCTCACAAGTCTTGGGTGGTCTGGACAGCTCACTTAACCGCTCATAGCAGGTGAGGAATATTTCACTGTGGTTTTAATCATATCCAATTTATTAACAGAATTAATACCAAGCATTTAAATTCTGTGGGCTGATTACAATATGCTTCTTCTGATAACTTCCCAGATATAATGGCAACAATTTAAGAGCTAATGAGATGAGAAGCTTAAAGAAGAGGATCAAAACTAACGTTTCATAAGCACCAACTACGTCTCACAGGCCAGATGGTTTGCTGGTATTATTAAAGACAATACTCGTGGATCATTTTTTTAATGAAAATCCCCATTTTAACAGAAGAGAACTGATACTCAAAGAGTTTAAGGACCTCCCAAGGTCAATGGTGGTCAATGATTTTCTTTCCACTGTCACATTGGCGTTAACACTAACGATCATGGTTTTAATATTTTCCCCTACACGAAATCCTTCATACATGGCAGCAGGTGTTTGTAAAATGAATTGAGATTATTATGGTAAAGATGCGAGAATGGAGATGCATGCTGTGCGAATACATAGTCCACAGCTCCATGTTGGGAGCCGACAGCCCCCCAGTGTCTGACAAGGTCATGGTGCCACGCTCAGCACTGGATGTTTGGGGTGCTGCCTTATGGTTGGTCATGTAATATCTCCTGCTTCTATGAACCCATGTGCCTTTCCTCCTAAAGGAGACAATACACTCACTGCATTTATGGCAAGTTCCTGTGGTTCCCCGATGATAGATGGCTGTGTAAGCCAAAGATGGGCATGATTTCCCAAGGGGGAAACAACTCAAGCCAGGCTACAACCCAAGGGGACCCCTGAACTGAGATATTGAGGACTCAAGCCCCTTGGAACCTGAGGCACAGACCTCTGGTCACATAGGCCAAAAGCCTGTCTGTGAGAAACTGACAGCCTGCCTGTGAAAAACTGATGATAACATCAGTCCTTGAGCTCACTTGCCTATGGCCACTGCTGTGAAAAGTCTCTTTGGAGATTAAAGGTCTCCAGGCCATGAGAGTTCCGGTAAGAGGCAGCTTACTGACCATGGGGTATGTTAATTAACAGCCTTATTTGAATTCTTTGCCTAGTACATTGTTGTAGCAACAGATACTGAAGCTTTGACTGAGAAACAGATGTTACCCTCTATTGTAATAATATGTAGCCCTCCATAGAATAAAAGATATTTAAGACTCTCTTTAGCTACTAAGTATGTATTGTAATCACATAGGAATAGACTTTAGATAATTTTTACCCTAAACTCAGCCACTGCTAGTCTTTTAGTAATAGCTGAAGTATACGCCCTGTGAGTATAGCTGCTGGAATTTGGAATAATGGCTAGGTAGTCATGGTAACCACTCTTTAGGCGATATGTAGAGATAAGTGAATCCTTAACATAGAATAGGCCAGTGTACCCTGGAGAGAACAATTACAAGGAAGTAAAGACTGCAAAAGTCCTAAGAGATGGAACTTAACTTGTGATTGAGGTAATGGTCAAAAATCCCTATAAAAGGGACATGCTGTAACAATAAAGTGTGACACTTCTTCGCTGAAACTCCCCCGGTGTCTCCACTCTTTCCCTTCTTTCTTTTCTTCCCTCGCCGATGCCATCTCCACCTGAGAGAACCCCTGGACTTGCAAAGGCTGGTCCCCCACATCTCCACAATTGTTTAGAAGTAGTCTAAGTCATTCATTCAGCAGTAACCATGAGGCTTACAATCTGGGACATTTCTACAAATAAAATTGATGAACTTTTCTTGGCCTGTTACTAAAATTCCACTTTTTATTAGTGAATAGACTATATTTCACTAGAGTTTGGAGTAAATATCTCTGAGAGTTGGACACATACTCATAACATGGCCCATAGTGGAGAGCACTTCTGAATTCTGGCAGGTTCTCAGGACCTCTGACTACGCAGGGAACTTCATGGAAAGGAGGTATTTGTGATAAGAATGATGTGGACTCAATCTCAAAAAGACATGCCTGTGGTTAAGGAGCCTACTGTTTCATCTGGGAAAATCTGCCAAGGGAATTTGTAGATTCTCCTTTCCTAAGGTTCTGTGATATAGCTGGGGTGACTTAGGTAGATTTTACCATTTCTGTGCCCATAGAAGAGTGGGAGACAGAGGATTTGAAGAGCAGGGTTTCTTACTATTATTATTTTGATGGGAAGAATATCTCAAGGCATCCCACCATTCAGAAGAGCCCATCCATATTCCTATATCAACATTAAAAAAAACAAAAACCTATGAATCTAAGGAATAAAGAAGTGGTGATCTTATAGATCTCATTCAGTAAAACACCTCTCTTTGTCATCTCATCTACAAAATAAATTTGAAGACATAGAGATTTCTTCTATCAGAAAACCTATTTTCCCCCAAGAAACTTTTCAAATAAATTATTTAAATGCTAGCTTGGTTTACTCTTGTACAGCTTGTGCAATTAGTAGGATCACATTATATACCGTTGGAAGACTAGAGGAACAGGACATAGCAATGCTGTCATCAATTTCAAGCTAACTGTTCCACTAAATTAATACATTTAATTAGAAAGAACAAATCTAATTCTGGTTGAATTTTGGACCAAAATGTCCTTTATATGATCAAGATGCTTGTCTGGATCAGCATCTAAATCTTCAGGAATAAAATCTAACTGCATTTGGTAAGTTTGAATACCAAAGAATTCAGAGACCATTATGCAGCAATATACATATGCAGTGGCATCTTATAAGCATCAAAGCCAGGCGTTCTGAAATGACATAAAAGAAGAATAAAGGAGCAATTTCACTAAATAAATACATTCCACTAAATATGTACATTCAATTAGAAAGAACTAACCTAATTCTGGTTAAATTGTGGGCCAAAATGTCGTTTATGTGGTCAGGATGCTTGTCTAGGTCAGTATCTAAATCCTCAGGAACCAAATCTAACTGTATTTGGGCAAATTTGAATACTAAAGAATCCAGATACCATTATGCAGCAATATAAATATTCAGTGGTATCTTAGAACACCAAAGCCCAGCATTCTGAGATGATGAAAAAAGAAGAACAAAGAAGGATTTCAGTCCTCAATAATCTGCTGATTTTCTGTGCAAAGCATTCTCCATAATTTGAATTTTTCAAGATTTCTTCATCAACCCAATAACTTCATAATATATCAGGAAATTATATGTATATCTTATATATGATATATCATATATGTATATCACCTTTCTCATAGTTACATAGAGAAGGAACCCACTTATCAGTTTTTCCTTGACTAAATTAATTCTCCATTTCCCCTCTATTTCTCAAACACCAGTGTGTGCACAGTGGAGATTAGACAAAGCACTGGAGGACTTACAGTCAGGATTTCAGGACTCAGTTCTATTCCAGTTCTGCACTGGTCAGTCAGCTGTGGGGCAGCTAACAGGGAAGCAAACTTTGCTGCCCCTCAGTGTTCTCACCAATAGATGCAGGGGGATTGAATTAGTGGCTCTAAATCTCGTCAATCTTTGACATGTTCTTGGGTTACAAAACCTATCTCCCTAACACCGTGGTGACCATGTAAACCCACTGGTGTGTAGGGGTTCCTTCTCTAATGAGTGTATAATGCCACCGATCCCAAACCTGCCTCTAGGCATGCCTCTGACTGGAGAGACAGGTATTAATCCACTCCATTCTTTCATCCAAGAAAAATAACACCATACTTCCCTGTAGATTCTATGGAGGGGACACATCACATGATAACTTTATAAAAGATCCACTCTAAACCTCTTTCCTTTTCTGCACAATTTCTCACCACATAGCTGCCTGTCTCTCTCTCATGTCTTCTTTTTCCTGCTTTGTAGTTCCTGCCACTTTCTAGGAGCTCATGTTCCCAACACTCACCCCTCCTTGTAGCATGAAGTCCTTCTGGAAGTTTGCTCTTGATTAACAACCATGAACTCTAGTGAATGAAAATGGCCCATTTCCTTGTATCTATGTAGACCTCCCTTTCTTCTATCTGGCTTCATGGCTGCTATAGGGGTGATTTGGCACCTCTGAAACTCTTTTACCTTCAAAGCTCCCAAGAGAAGCACTTACTAGGTATTTGTGCTCCCAAGATTAGTTCAGTGTGCAAGATTTGCTAAAAATAAAGAGCAATGTCCTGAGTGCTGAACAAAGGAGCAAACTTTTATCTATTGGGACGTAGAAGAGTTACTGTTAATATTTTAATTTTGATTCTTTTTTTTATTTTGATTGGATATAATGTCAGTCTATAAGTGGCCAACTCCATCATACATAAGAAACAATACCAAAACTAAAAGCTGGTGATTCTGTGTATCACAGATGCTACTCTATACAACTACCTTTATTTGTAATCTCTATGCACACATAAAATTCTACCAAAATTCATCTAAAATTCCAGATGACACACACTCATTTGGAAAAATTTTAGCTGCCTTTATGTTTTAAGAGATTGGAGTTGATGATAAATTGAATTTAAAATGTTCATGTGTGCACTCTTCTGTCTACCCAATTTTATGAGGAAACTGAAACTAGTGAGATGTGTTCTCAAGCAATTTCTAATTATAAGAGTATTTGATGCTATTGGTTTTCTTCTGTGATTTTGTACAACAGACCACTGAATGAAAAACTTCAAGGGGAAGTTGGCAAAACAGACCTCCTTTTATTCAGCTCTTGGCGTGCTGCCTGGCACATAGTCCATAATCAATAAATATTTGTTAAATGAATCAATCCAATCTGATTGATTGGATCCATCAATGAACACCTTCTTTTCAGTGACCCAAAATTCATATTGTTAGTAAAAATCCAACATGGACATCCATCCCCAAAGACCAAGGAAGAAGAAAGCAAACCCACTTAACTTACCAAGTGGTCTTGTGCATCATTAACATTGCAACCTAAAAACAAGAAGATCAAGGTTGGGCTTTCGGCAGAAATGGTCTCCTGCCCTTGAAACCTCTTCGCTGCCAACCTCCGGGAATTTAGAGGCTGAAGCAGAAAGTGCTGGGGCTTCGGCTCACACCCTGCCTGCAGCACTCAGATGCTGATGTGTCCTTTCACCTCTTCCGTCTCAGTGCTGTCTGTGAAATGCCCTGCCTGATTCACAAGGCATTTCTGGAAAGGATGATGAACACACACATGGATTTTCTAATCTCGAAAGTGCTGTCTAGACTTAGGCATTCCTTCTTTGAAGTATTAGGACAGGCATACTTTCTTCCAGGGTGATGGTATCCTCCTCTAAGCAAATTCAAAATCCAGTATTATTTTAAAAGACATTTTTATCGGATCATTGGTTCCTCAGTGAGTAAAATGAGAGCACCAAGGATGGACCACCTAGTGCGAGTGTGAGGGCTGGGGACAAACAAGTTCTGCCAACTCACAAGTTTGACTCCGGCAGGCCCTGTATGGAAGATGGTAAGGGGGTGGTCCTGTCTTGATCCCATCTGTACTGTTTGCTGCAGTGGGTTTTTCAGGGTCCCCTAGGGTGGAGACACTCAATCCCCAGTTGCTGGAAGTGATGGCTGCTGACCTAAATGGAATTTTGAAATTGCCCTCCAGCAAAGGTTCCATTCCCTCCCCAGAAGCCACTCACATCCAATGACAGCAAGATCCTAGGAAGGGGGAGAATAGACGCCCCATTACCCCAAAGTGGAATAACAGAGCCATCTCAGTTCCTCGGCGCCAGTGGAGTTGGCTGAGCCTCTGTAGCTGCTGTTTCACAGTGCAGCTTCTCCCTCTGCCCAGTGCTACTCCCCTCACTTCCTCACAGGCAATGCTGCAGAACACACTCGCCAATAAACTTGGTGCATGCCAAGTTCAGCCTCAGCATCCATATTCTTGGAAACTCCACCTGGGGCGCCATCCAAAGCAGGTTGGTGGTCCTCTAAAGATGAGTTTTGGATTCTCAAACATCCTTAATACAATTCCAATGAGCATATTATAAAAAACAAAGTGGTAGTGTGCTTTACGTGTTCATTGAAAAGCCCGAGGGGAATCAGAAAATCCATTACATTCAGCATCTAGAGAGATCTTGGCTCATAGTAGGTTCCCAGTAAATATTTGTAGAATGATTGAATCAACACTGTTTTCAACCAATTCAATGGGCTAAAGGATAAGATGACGTTAAAGCCAGAGAGCCTTAGCCAAAGGCTTTCAACTTCCCTCCAGTGCTCCTCCGTCCTTCCTTCCCTAGGGAGAGTAGATCAGAGGACAGCTCAGGCCTCGGCAGTGAATTCAGAGGCTGACACCCACCTAGATGCAACACCACCGATTCAGGAGCCACTTCTGACTCCAGCAAGGAGCTCTGTTTCCAAAAATAAACCTGAAAAGCAACATCTTTCTGAATACGATGGTTTAAACCCAGAAATATTAATCTGGAGATCTGGAAGGGAGGACAACGGGGAGGGGAAAGGGAGATGTGGGCTCTTGTGATGTGTCTCTTCTTTTGCACCATTTGGTTTGGACAGGAAATGCGTGCATCCCATGATTGGAAGCAGCTGTGGGCTGTGACATCTGGGGCAAGAATGGAGCAGAAGTCCATGCAGATGCAGCCCCTGAAGCAACTCCCTTAGCTCTTCCCAGCTCCACTCTCAGCTTCCCCAGCACACTCCATGGCCCCTTCCCTTCTCCTCCCACATCCGCGGCTCCTCCCTCTGAGCGGCAGCAGCCATGTGAGCAATGTGTAGGACAGGCCTTTAACTTGGGAAAGTTTCACATGGAAAAGAACCTGGCTGAAGGGATGACACAGGCTCAGATGGGTCCAGAACATGGTGCGAGCTGACCAGGAAGTGACCTTTCTGACTTCAGTCCTAGAGCGATAGTTCTGTAGGTATAGTATGTCCTTTGCAGGCATACCACACCACCTAGGTCGGGACAGGCGAGGTTCTGCTGTGGCAACAAACAAGTCCAAAACCTCAAGAATGGTTTCTTCTCGCATGATCCTTGGCCATCAGGTGTCAGCTCCCTTCTGCTCCACTCTGCTTTTACTCTTGGAACTATATAGAAAGAGCAGCCCACACTGGGGACATCATTGGGCTCACAAAAGAGGGAAGACGGAGAGAGAGATGACTAACCAAGAGTTGGCTCTGAAAGTGTTCACATGGAAATGATGCATGTCACTTTTGCCCATTTCATTGTTCAAAGCAAATCACATGACAGCTGAGTTCAACAGGATGGGGATGTATAATTTTCCCATAGGCAGGGCACCGAAAGTCACATGGTCAGGTCACCCAAATAGTAAGATGATCCCCCCAAGATCTTTGTTGGAACGATTTCTGCTGTCCTCTCTGGGCTTAGCACAGCACTGAGCACCAGAGAGTCGTTCAATAAATACTTGTCTGAATGAATTAAGTGATCAGCAAATGAATTACTGAATGACTATGGAATCTTGACTCTGCTCAGTTTTTATCTTGGCACTTAATTTATGGAAAAGACCTATTGGCATAATTAAGTTGACAAAAAGTCAATTACAAAGTAACCCTCTAAGTATCACCTTTCACAGCTCTCATGAGGACCAGTCATCACTGGCAGAACTATCAACACAAAGAAGCCAAAGGAACTCTGTCAACACCGAGAGGCTCCATTTTTATATTTAAAAAGAGGCACCAGGGAGGCTGGCCAGCCTTCTGAATGGGGGCCAAAAAGCTATTGCAGTAGCATGCATTGAGACGCTGTGTACTTTTCCATTTGCAGGGACTGAGCTACTGTGTAATGTTTCCAGGCTGGCCTTCCTGTGACAGCTCGAACCAGAGCTGAACGCTTTGTAAGAAAAATCTTAAATTACAAGTCCAGTGTATACTCTCCTCCCCAATTTTCTGAGGACAACATTATCATCTTGCTAGAGTATTATAGAAACAAGGCTCTACTAAGATAACATGTCCAGATCATTTTTCAGCGAACATACATAAAATACAAAAGCAACGAATGGAGAGTTATTTTGCAGCCTACTCTGAAACAACTTATTTGGCAATTTCTACTCATAGAGACAGATTTAAAACTTTCAAATAGTAAAACTTAGATGGAAAAAAGTATTCTTTTATTTCCATGTGAAGCTCCCTTTTTTGAAAGGAAGTTAGAATGATAAGTCCACTGAAATATCTTGTATACCATTACATTTCATGCAGTAATGCATGAGCAACAAGTAACAAAGTGGACAGAAATCTGTTATAGTAAGTAAATTGACTTTCTACAACTCTAAAAATAAATTTTTATTTAAGCATAAGAAATGAATTCTACTCTCATTAAAATTTTATATATACTATGGATAAATATTATAAGCTCCTGAATTGAGAAGCTTAGGTCTTGTATTTGTACTAAATCATGTATTGGGTTTCCATTAGGGCCTACAATAATAGATGCTCAGGACAAATTATCAGCAGTAATGTCCCCATCGGGAAAGAATAATTGGTATATTATTGGCCCTTAGTCTCTTCTTAAGGCTCATTCCGTACTCATCTAAGTCTTACAAGATTTGGAGGTGTTAACACATAAAGAAACATTTCAGTTTCACAAACTTGCATTTCTCCTTTCAGAACCCAGGGCCACTAAACCTTCTTTTGGAAGGCAGACACCAACGGCCCCCCTTCCCAGTGCTAATTACTTAAGTAGAAAGAGAAACAGAATTCCTCCCAGCGGTCAGAGACCTAAACTGGCTCTTTGGGCAGGCTATGGCTAAGCGTGTGAGTATTGACATACTTTGTTTATGTAGTCAGCGTTTGGTCTGGTTTGCAGCCATGTGCCGATAGTAAGCACAAAAACAGTAACATTTACTGTGTCTCTTCTATGTGCCAGCTAATCTTTCGAGCGCTTTATGTGCATTAAAATGTCTGACACAACCTCTATGCCATGGCCCACTGTTCTCAGCCTTGTTAGCACATTAGAATCACTTAGGGAGTTTTGGGTTGTTGATTTGTGTTTCTTTTTTAACCCCAAATGCCCAGGCCATACCCAAGCCAACTAAATCAGAATCTTTAGGGGTATGGACCCACACATCAGCACTTTGTGAAGTTGCCTGGGTGATGACCACATGCAATGAAGGTAATAAGGGTTTACATAGTTAGACCTGTTCTGAAAACAAGGCACAAATGCAGTCATGCAGCTTTGGTTAATGACGTAAGACCTGATCTATTAGCAGGAAATCTAATCATTTCTCCTCGAAATATACTCGGCACAAATTATAAAACTAATGGGGAATTCCACATTTGGAAGTAGCTGAGAGCCAGTATTAGTTGCAAATGCAAGGCAGGAAGAGACCCGTAGAGCCTGACATCCCATTGTTGCCATCGTGTCTCATTGCCATAGGCTGCCCCTGCTGCAAGGCGGTTCTGTGGCACTCTGTGGGTGCAGCTTGTCTGTTCCTGGGACGGCCTTGCCAGCCCAGACTTACCCAGAGACCACACCCGAAGGTCAATTTCTTTCAGAGATTTCATTGCCTTTCCCTGACATGGAATTTTGGTTAGGACCATATAATGCACCCGGAGATTGTCGTCTCAAACTCCAAATCTTAGGGAGACGGGAGAACATGGGTAAGGGGGTACGGGGTGCACTCTTTTCTGATGTTGCAATATTTATTGACATGAGAATATTTGCACAGTATATTATCCTTTATGGTGCTAAAATATGCCTAACATAAAATTTACCATCTTAACCATTTTTAAGTGCACAGTTCAGAGGCATTAAATACATTCCTATTGTTGTACAACCATCACTCTTTGCATCTTGTAATTAAACAATAACTCTCATCCTGCCACAGCCCCTACCAACCACCATCCTACTTTCTATTTACATCGTGCACTTCTAACTTATGTATGATTTAATAATTATTTGTGATCTTGATGGTAACCCAAATATCCTCCCTTCAGGGCTTCTGTGTGTATTTTCTCCTCTCACTACATATGGAGAATGGCACTGTGCGCCCAGTGTTAAGTGACATGTTCCCTCCCATGCCATGTGTCACTCAGGGAAAGCAGAGTCACTGTCGGTCTTAGGTCATTTTGAGTTGCTTGGCAAAAGGAAGATCTCAACACTGTCCAATAAAACTTTCTATGGTGGTGGAAATATTCTATATCTGTACTGCCCAATTTGATAGCCACTTGCTACATGTGACTATCAAGCACTTTGAAATGAAGCAACAAAGGGACTGAAGTTTTTTATTTAAATTTTTAAATATTTAATTTCATATTGAACAGTGTAGCTCTAAATAAATTCTTGCTCTAGCCTCAGCTCCGGGTTTTGAATCTGCTCCTTCCATGGTTTTAAATCCTGGACTTAACCTCTCTGTGTCTCAGTTTATCTATTTGTAGAGTTAAGATCATTTCTATCCCTTAGTTTTCAGTGAATTTTATATGCAATAAGAAGAATGGCAGCCTGTCTCAGTTTTCTCAGGCTGCTATTAAAAAAATTATCATAGACTGGGTGGTTTAAACGACAGAAAGTTATTTTTTCCCAGTTCTGGAGGCTAAGAAGTATAATATCAAGGTCCTAGCAAACTCATTATTTGGTGAAGCCTCCTGCTGGCTTGTAGATGGCCTCCTTCTTACTTTATCTTTACATGATGGAGAGAGGGCTCTGGTCTCTTACTCTTCTTCTAAGGGCACTAATCCAATCACTAGGGCCCCACTCTCAGGTCCTCATCTAAACCTACTTAGTTACTAAAGGCTCCATCTTCAAATACCATCACTTTAGGGGTCAGGGCTTCAACATATGGATTAGGGAAGAGAGAGGACACAAACATTCAGTTCATAACACCCAGTAGAAAATAGCTAACTACTTTTCAGTTAGAGGCAATGAAGAAGTGGTTCCTACTTACGTTTGAGAGTGCAGCAAACAAGTTCAGCCATGGGGACTGAAATGGCAGCTATGTTGACCTCTAAATCTGCCTGCTGATGGTTATAGGAAGCCATTTAAAAGATGTAGATGGGATTTCCCCTCCGTATGTCCAAGCCATATCTACAAACTGCTCAACATTGTCATCTTACAGTGACAGGAAGCAAGAGCTAGCTTCTGTAGACCTGATGAGTTGAGTAAAAACAGCAGGATTATGAGATGGACTCATAGATATCAACTTGGGTCCTATGCCAACTCTCTCAGAAAGAGGAAAATTAAGGAAGGGAACCCAGAAACACATCCATGACAGTTTAATAGGATTTAAATGACTCTAAAAGGAACCCTGGCAAAGTATGAAATTAAAGCATCATGCCAGGCTGACGGAAAACAGTTGTCTGTTATTCAAGTCATTGCACCAGCCCTAAACTCCAAACACATAGGGCACAGCGGCACCCTGCCCTAGAGTTTCTAAATGTGTCCTAGAATTTCTAAACAGTTGACTGGCACATAGAAGGTGAGCACTCTAATAGAAAGGGGTTCTCCTTTTGAAGCTGTGTGCATAGCAAGTACTCAGCTTTTATTTACATTTATTTGGAGTGAGGCTGATGGAAATGGGGCAATAACCCTTCCAAGCCATACCTTTGTTCCAAGATGAACAAGAACTTGAATGGCTAAATGAAAGGCCGTCCAATATGCTCTCTGGCAATGTGGGATGCTTCTTTCTCTGTTATTTTCCTTTCTTTTTTTTTCCTTTTTTTTTTGTTTGGGGGATGGGGCAGAGGTTAAAGAATGGAGAGGAAAAGTGTGAATAGAGAATCTTCTATTATAAGAACATTATAAAGAAAATCCCCAAATTCTTAAGTTGTTTAAATGTTGTGAAAGAGACTTATTCTGAAATTCAATCATTTTGTTAAGTATTTCTCAGAACAGGCACACTTTCAGAGAATCAAGAGACCCTTACTTCCCATTCCCAAAACTATTGTGTGCCACTAAAACATTTTTCTGAAGAAAAACCTACCCCAACCAGGAAGAGGTCATGAGTTTATGCCACCGTTGACTTAGACATGATATATTTGATTTCCTGAGAATGAAAAGCAATAGATCCATCTTATCAGCACCAGAGTTGATGAATGAAACAAGCTGGTGCTTCTTGATGAGGCTCGAGTGATTAATACCATCTGAGGAAAGGTGAAAGCAATCACCATGTGTGTTCATAGCTATCCAGAACTAACCCCAGGGGAATGTTACGAACTTGATACAGGTCACCGAGTGAAGAAAGTCAAGGTGCAGTTCTCCTCACAAGGTTGATTTTGGCTACTCGGCTACAAGAAAGAGCTCTAGTGACAGGGCTTTTTAGTGAAGAAATGGCTTTAGTTTGCCCCTTACCAGAAAGTCACTGGGGCGAATGGGGTGTTCAAGGAATCCAGTAGGCAGAGTCCACATACATAGATGTATGTGCAGGTAAGTAGCCATTTTATCTGAACAAATATACATCGTTCAATGGTTTTGCCTCTGCTCTTTACAAGGGAGGAATCAGCAGACCTGGGCTGTGATTACGGCCTTTAGTATTCAACTTCGAAAGTTTCAACATTGTGTGTGTCATTTCACAGAAGCCCTCATTCTTTTTCTTTTTTTTTTAAAGTGTTTTGTAATAAAAATGCTACTTCACTGACATAAAGCCATTCATTATCCACTCTGTGGAGACACTGCTCAGGCATCACCTGCTCCAGAAATTCTTTTATGATACCCCCTCCCTTCTCCCCGGGCTCCATAGCTACCCTCCAAGCTGCCTTGGTAACCTGGGCTGGCCTGCATCACAGTGTAGAGAAATGGCATGCTTAGATATCTGCTCCCACAATGAACGGGGAGCCTCTCCAGACCGGGGTTTGGTTCTCCTCCTTCCTGCACCTCCATCCAGAGCACTGTGCCTGCACAGAGCAGGTTCTCTGCAACTGTTAGTGGAGCTCAAGTGAGCCAACGCCCTTGGGGATGGGATTTCCCAGTGCTATAAATGAGCTATTTTAAGTCCCCTTCCTATGTGAAATAAACGGGGGCTTTTCACAGCCATTAAATCTCCTATGAGCCATTTCTCAAAACTAAAATATGTATTTTCAGCTATGCTAACCCCTGGTGTTTTCCGGTCTTCAGCCAGAGCTGTTTTGCACGCTGGGACCCATTCCTTCGTTTCAAGTTGTT
This sequence comes from Aselliscus stoliczkanus, assembly GCA_033961575.1. Taxonomy (NCBI): domain Eukaryota; kingdom Metazoa; phylum Chordata; class Mammalia; order Chiroptera; family Hipposideridae; genus Aselliscus; species Aselliscus stoliczkanus. The sequence goes on along the minus strand of CM066731.1, from coordinate 164,186,955 downwards.
TCAATATTAGTTTTTTGGGGTTTTTTTTGTTGTTGTTGTTTTTTTAATCTCCATGGTGTTTTTCCTTCTACAAATTATGTTCCCCTTTGGACCTCTTTCCTCTGGCAGTATACAGGCTCATGAAAATAAAGTTTGCATAGCATTCCTGATTTTCACAGGCAGCTCTAAGAAAAAATAGAAGGATATTCTCCTTGCTTTAAATAAGATTGCCTGGTAATTATCGATCATTGCAGAATCCCAATAAAATTCAATTTAAAAAGGAAAGCTTTGACAGAATACTTTGCCTTTTTATCAAACTACAAACTTTTATTTAAATGTCAGAAATGTGCTGGCAAAAAAATTTTGGATTGACTATTTAGGGGGAGTACTTTGCAGACCCAAAGGTAAGCACAGTGCACAGGGGAAAATACATAATAAACTCAAAATATAATCAAGATTTGAGGGAGCCTTGCAACTGTAGATCTAAAAGAGTCTCCTTAAGAATCTTAGGTCCTGTGAGGGCAGGATCATGACTGTGTTACCACTCTCCCCAGCTCTCAGCCTAGCACGTGGCTCCTAGGGGGTCTCAATATTTGCTAAATTCATGAACATTTCTAAAACTTAAATGGGTGGGGTCAACAGAAGTAAGTGGGTCCAACTAGATGGAAGTACTGTCTCCTTTCTTCATATACCTCAACATAGCACTGGAAACGGAAAATTTTCTCAATTCAAATGAAACCTTCCAACCGTCAGTCTACAAGGCACTGAGATCGTGTGGAAGGTATGCATAAGATAAAGCAAAAAGATTTGGTCCTTGTTCTCAAGGCAAAATGCTCCAGCTATGGACTCCATACACACATGAAATTAACATCAGGAAAGAAAGACAAACTCTTCTTCTGTGCTTCTATTTTTAAACACTTAGCCAGAAAAAAACTATACATGACATTGTACCTACCTCCCAGATTCTGTGGTATTTTTATAAAATGTCTATGAGGATAAAATGAATATTTCCCCAACTTTCACTTTAAAAAATGAGAAGCTATTGTGTCTAGGACATGAAAGACAAGAAAAGCCCAGAAAGAAGAACCTCCAATTGATGCACTTTAGCTGTATAATCTGGACTCCTACTAGTAATGGTAGACGTGAACACTTATTGGGCTTAATATGAACCAAACCAAGAACTTTCCACTACTCACTTACTCCTTCCAACAACCCCATGAAACACTTGCTATTCCTTTATTATCAGAATTTTGCAAATTTAAAAAACTGAGGCTTAGAATGGATAACTTGTCAAAGGTCATGTGATTTAACTTGTCAAGTTTAACTTATCAAAAGTTGTGTGACCACTGAGTGGGCTAGCCCTGGATCTGAACACAGGTGGTCAGACATCAGAGCCCACCCTCTGCCACTGCAGATCTGACGACCAAGGCTTGCACTGTGTTCTACAGCCGATTGGTGCTGTCACTTCCAGGGCTCCACTGAGCTTCATAACTGCTTTAGCAGGTGTCATTTTTATCCTCATCTTCCAGATGAGAAAATGAAAGCTCAGGGATTACAAAATTCAAAAATTACAGAGCATGTACCTGGTGATCCCCAAACCTGACTTCTTTTCATTACAGCACAATGTCTCTCAAATGACAAGTACATGTCATCATTTGTCACAAAATTCTGAGAAGGCCTATGCTTCTGCTGGTATGAGTCCGGGAGTCTGAAGGCCCGAGGACCAGGAGCTCTGATGTTAGAGGGAAAGAGAGACAGACATCCCAGCTCAAAAAGAGCTGTTGGCCTTTTTTGTCCCCCGTCGGCCTTTTTTGTTCTATTTGGGTCCTTGATGGATGGGATGATGCCCATCCACATGGGTTAAAATGGACATTCTTTACTTCTACCAATTCAAATGCTAATTTTTTCCAGAAAAAACCCTCACAGACATAAAAATATTATGTTTTATCAACTATCTGGACATCCCTTAGTCCATTCTAACTGACACATAAAATTCACCATCATACAATCCATATCTAGGAGGTCCTGTTCAGCTCAATTCAAATCCCCAGGGAGCGCTCCACCAGTCAACTCCCTCTACTCCCTACTCTCCAGAATGTTGGGATCATGCAGTCTTTTATTTTTAGAAATATGTAACAGAAACAGACCTCAAAAGACCTAGCTTCACAGAGGTTTGTGATGTATTTAGTTTTTGAAGACCTCTAGAACCTAATACTTATTTATTTTTGTTGTTGTTCATTAGGCTACTTGTGGGTTCCAATGGTCTAACAAAAAGCTCTTTCCAGAAGTTATACCTATTTCCTATTGGATTCTAGGGAGCTAGATAATAATGTTAACTTTTCATATCTTAAACAATATTCATGAGGTCTTTGCTGCTTTTTCTTTCAAAAGCCAACTCTCTTAGTGAAATTTCTTCTGTATGCAAGTATCAGAAACCAACTTCAGTGACCTTCCCAAGGAATTTATTATAAGGATGGGGGGATATTACATACTGTGTAAAGGTAATGATGAGTCTGGGCATCAGGAAAGTGCTAGAACTATGAAATGGAAAGACTCTGGAACAAGGGGACCCTTCTGTTAGTAGCAAGTAGACAATCTGTTAGTAGAAAGTAGACAGAATGAAAACAGACTGAAGCCAGGCTGCAGGTCAGGTCCCTGTTCTACTACAGGCAGCTGCTTTCAGAAAAGAAGGACCTTTGGCATAAATGAATCCTTCTCGTCCATCATCCAATCATTTTCTACTTTCTGAACTCCCTGCTGGTCTATTACATTTCTCTAAATGTCGTCACCAAAAGTCCAGAACAAACTCCACAGGCAGAATTAGAAAAATGCACTATTCTTCACCTGTAAAGCTCAATACTTTACATGCAACCAGAAGTACTCACAGCATTTATACATATACCTAATGTTTCTACATTATTTTGTAGAAAATAAGTGAACTACATAGGAAACAGAGGTAGCTAATGTTTACTGAACACCCATTATGCCAGGCACTATACAGGCACTATACAGAATGTTATCTCTTTTAACTGTGTGAGGTAGGTACTGCTAACTTTTCTAATGTTTAATTTTCTTACCTGAAAACTGGGGATAAATATTTTGACCCTGGTTACCCATTGCTCCATTAAATGTTCATATCTCCCAAAATTCATAGGTTGAAGCTCTAACCCCAAATGCGATGGTTTTTGGAGTTGGGATCTTTGGGGAAAAATTAGATTTAGATCAGGTCATGAGGATAGAGCCCCCATAACAGGATTGGGGCCTTTATAAGATGAAGAGACCAGAGCTTTCTCTCTCCTTGCCATGTGAGGATGCGACAAGAAGGTGACTATCTATAAACCAGGAGAAGAACCCTCCCCAAGAACTCCACCATGCTGGTACCCTGATCTCAGACTTCCAGCCTCTGGAACTGTGAGAATTAATTGTTTTTGCTTAAGCCACTCAGCCTACAGTAATCTTTTAAAACAGCCCAAACTGACCTATGACAAAGGTCCTTCTCTGAAAGCAGCTGCCTATGGTAAAATAGGGACTTGAATCTGCAGAGTCTGGCTTCATTCAGTCTGTCTTCCATCTACTTGCTACTGCGAGGAGGGTCACCTTTCCATTTCATAGTTCTAGTGCTTTCCTGCAGCTCAGCTGCATCAACTACCTTACACAGTATGTAATATCCCCACATCCTGACAATAAATTCCTTGTGAAGATGACCAAAGGCACCCATTAAGACAGACATGACTACAAACCATGTCACCACCTCTTGTGCATTTCTGATTTTCAATCTTTGGGTTGATAGATATTAAATATGAGAATACAAAGCACTGACTCTTATTGTTCTACATCTTTCTCTCCAACAAGCTGACCAAGATATGCTCTGGACAGAAAGAACCTTCCCTGGCATTTTCCAGGCAGGCCCTCAATCTCTCCTCACATTAATTTCTTATAGTCATAATCTTGTTCTATGCCTTGTTTTCCTAATCTGTAGAGTGAGGAGAATTACAAGGCCTACCTCATAATGTTATATGATGATAAATAAGTTTATTATTTGTCATGCATTATTTGTGCAAAGATTTGGCACCAGCATTGGTACATAGTACGCACCTAATAAATGTTAGCTGTTCTTCTTGTTGTTAATGAAAAAGGACAATTGATTTCCAACCAGCTCAGTGGAATATATTATTGCCCTGAAGGAACAAATTCAGCACTTTCCCTTCTTACTTTGTGATCATTCTAAACTGTCTGTGAGGTTCATATCTTCTGGTCACTGAACCATCCACATAAACACTAATTTATATCTACATGGGTAGGCCAGTAGGTCTCAACCTTCCCATCCTATACACCCACGGAGCCCACCACCTTTCCCTAAGTCCATCCCCATGCCCACCCAGTAAGACAGTTTTCTGTGGGACCCTTGTACCTCTAAATATCCTAGAGAGTGGCACTAACTGCTTTTTATTCTGGACTATCTTTTCAACCATGTTTGTATAGTGAACATCCTTGGAAAACAGAGATAGCAATGCCCTCCAGAGCAAAGGGCAGATTTGCCCACTGTCTGGGATAATAAAGATAATGTCTCTCTTGTAATAGATATATCCGATATCAGAGGGGCAATAGATTGGGGGAGGAGGGTTATGACTTCGTGATGAATGAAATGTATAACTATTACATTGTTTTGTACACCTGAAACTAATAAAAATAAAATACAATATAAATAAATAAATAAATTTTTTTTTTAATTCTCAAAAAAAATAAATAAATAAGATAATGTCTCTCTCCAGGTCACAGAGCCAGTTGCTGGCAGCCCATTATAAAAGATGCAGGTCTCCAAGCTCAGTGCGATGCAAACACACTACACACACACACTCTATATCCACCTGGGTCCCTCCCCATCATCACCCTGAGACTTGGGAGAAAGATGACCAAAGTAAACACAACATTCATGATGCTTGTCATGTTGTGAGGGAATAATAAGTCCTCTGCCTCTGATCTAGGTGTCTCATGTCTTCTGCCATCACCCATAAAACTGTGACAGACTAACTTGATAAATTACCAATAGGGAGAGTAAAGCCTCAGACCCTCCATGCTCCTGACAGACTGTAAAGAACAAATCGACAAGACAGACGCAAACACAATCTTCCTCTGTCTACCCTAGAATTCAATAATCCTGAAGGCTATTAGACAGAATGTCTGCATACAATAAACCAGGCAGTAAAAGGAGGTAATCCACTCGGGAAAAGCAAAGAGCTCTTGAGAATTAGGCAGTTTGCTATCTGTGGACCTCTTAAAAACAACCTCCACTGGTTTGAGAGTAAATGACCCTGGATTGCAATTTTTAAAGATCGGTTCCACTCTTGACACATGGGTACTTTTGTGTTACTTTAGACTCTTGAAGAGATTTTCTGTGGTTATTAAGAATTCTCATAATGAAGGAATAACTAATATATACCAACAACTAAATTATCTTAGTAACCAGCTCATCCTTGGTGACATAAAACTAACTCAGATTTTTAAAGGTTTTGTTTTGTTTTGTTTTAACTACTAGCCACTAACAGCCATTCTAGCGTGGTTTATATTCATTGAATGAACCAAGATGCTTTTTGCTCAGGTAATGAAATACTACGATCCAAATTGTTTTACACAGGAGGAAATGTTATTATCTCTCTCTCACACACACAAGTTCAGAGTTAAAGTGAGCCCCAGATGTGGTTACAACTCTTGGTCTATTTGTCTGCAATTCCCATGGCTCAACCCCTCTCCAGCTGGTGAAGATGGCTGCAGGAACATAAAGCATCATGCACAATTAACACCATATCCAAAGACAGCATTTTTGTTTTTGAAGACAAACTTTCCCAGTGGTACCCAAAAGACTTCTTAACATCTCACAGACCACACTCAAAGCACATGCTCATTTTTAAACTAGCCACTGGCCAGTAGACTGGACTGCCTTTGGTTTAGATTCATCATCATGGTACATTTGCTAAATTATAGGTTTAGGGAGAAAAAAGATGAAAATAAAATTTGACATTGAGGGTTGATTTTTAAGAATTCTATGATTTTTTCTCTGGGAATTAATAGCATTCTATACCGTTCTTATTGTCCTTACCACATTTTCTTCTAACATGCAGCCAGCCAACCAGCCAGTCAGCCATCTATCCATCCATCCAAGAGGTGTATATTGAGTGCCAAGTATGTGCCAGGCATTGTTCTAATTGCTGAACTAAAGTGAACAAAACAGAGTCCCTGCTCTTAGGAAGCATACATTCTTCTGCCTTGTGTTAGGATTATTTTAATACTGTATCAATCAGAGTCCTCCAGAAAAACAGAACCAATTAAAGATGGTAGGTTGGTAAGTAGGTAGGTAGGTAGGAAGATAGATAGAGAGGTAGATTTATCTTAAGGAATTGACTTACACTATTGTGGTGGCTGACAAGTCTAAAATCTGTACGGCAGGACAGCAGGCTGGAAACTCAGATTAGGAATTGGTGCAGTTTTGAGGCAGAATTTCTTCTTATTCAGGAATCCTAAGTTTTTCCTATTAAGGCCTTCAACTGATTAGATGAGGCCCATCCTCATTATCAAGGTTAAGCTCCCTTACTTAAAGTCAACTTATTGTAAATGTCTTCACATCTACAAAATACCTTCACAGCAACACCTGGATTAGTGTTTGTTTAAATAACTTGGTACTATGGTCTAGCTAGGTTGATATATCAAACTAACCTCACGGATGCCTTGTTGATCTCCTCACCTCCACTGCCAGCTCTTTGAAAAACCAATTGTATCATATACCTGTCTGTCTATAATACACACAGAACTTTGCACAGGGCTTTGCAGCTAGTATATGTTCAAGAAATACATGCTGTCAGATAACTAAACTCAATTTTGGGACACATGCTCTGTCTCTATGCCTGCAAATGAGAAGGGACATTCAAGCCAAAAAGAATCACCCAAAGCTGAAGCAAGATCATGAATTGTAAAACAAAGATGACAACACCCGCCCCCCTTCACTCCCCTGACATTCACTGGGCCTGATCTGAAGACTTTACCTTTTTTTTAAGCCACGCAACTCACCCTGACTCAGGAGCATGTCCCAGAACATCACACCAAACATCAAGGAATTACATGCCTCTAAAAAATGCTACTACGTACACCATGTGCCTGTTTTGGGGAAGTGAATTTAAGCCTAGGGCTTAAGAGACTTCATATTTTTCCCATCTGACCCTGATCTTTTCTTGAGCCATTTGATCACTTTTTTCCATAAAGCACGTGTTCTTGGAGAGATCGCACAAGGAGCATGGGCCAGAGCCAGCCCTCTGATCTCCATGTGTCTGCACTGACCACCCATGGGGCACCAGGCAAGCTGCGGCCTCTGTGAGTCAGAATCTGGCATTTCCCAACACAATCTCTTACCGCAATATCCCCACCCTCACCCAATCCTGCAGGAGAAAACATTTGCAATGTGTTCTCTTGGTATAGACAAGCCTGATCCACAACTGTTTCTTTCCATGGAGTTAATCTAGACACATGCTCAAGGTTTGTCTCTCTGCACCCCAAATCAAGAAAAGATGAGAGCTAATAAACATTAATTGAGCACCTATTCTAAGCCAGGCACTGAACAAGGCATGTACACATAGTTAATCTCTCTTAAAACTTTACAAGGTCAATATTGTTATAACCATAATACAAATGAGGAAATTGAGGCCAGCTGTAATTGGAGGCAAGCCCAAGATTGTAAGGCAAAGGAAAAGGCAAAGCTCATTAAGCATAGTCACACTTCTGGGTTCCCTCACTGACTGAACAGACCAATCGTCATGTAACTATTGGGTTGTCAGAAAAGTCATGACACATTTTTGCAATGAAAAACATAGAAAAAAATACATCTTGACTTTTCCGACAACCCAATATTTGCAATTACCAGTTGAACAGAATATAGTGCAGTTTAGCTCAGAGTGTTCTGATGCATCCAGGCAAACCTTTCCAAAGGAAATGGGGCACATTGGTTTGGGAGGTTTTCTGTTGTTGTTGTTTTAAGAGGATAAGAGTGTGTGGAGTGGGAAATAAATACAAACCTTTTAAATAAAATTCTTTTCTGAAAGTGTATGAACCTGTCATGAAATATAGGCAATGCTGAAGTTATCGTTTAAAAGTTATCATTTAAAACCCATATCATATGGATTTCTTGACATGTTTTCCAAAGCCACATTCTCTTGAAAATAGAATGGTCAGGTATGGTCCCATGCCTTAATATACAAGATCCCTTTAAATAAGTATTGAGTTAGTTAGCCAGTGAAAACCACATTTTCCCTAGGGTATCTTCAATTATGTTTGATTTACACCACAGAAAATCCTCCTGCTCATAATCCAAGAAAGTAAATCAATCAAGGCATGGCTCGTCACCTTAGTAAATTGTTGAATGAATGAATGGATGGGTGGATGAATAAAATTCTGAGGTCAGAAAGGCTATAAAATGTCATGGAGTGCTGCAAAAAAATACTATCAAAAAGCAAAAAGACAACCCACAGAATGGTGGAAAATATTTGCCAATTATATACCTGATAAGACACTGGTATCTAGAATATATAAAGAACTTCTAAAACTCAATAGCAAAATGATAATAACCCAATTAAAAATGAGCAAATCAACTGACAGGCATTTCTCCAGAGAAGACATACAAATGACCAGTGAGCACCTGGAAAGACGTTCAGCAAGGAAATGAAAATCAAAACAACAATGAGATATTGCTTCACAGCCACTAGAGTGACTTGATTAAAGGGATAATCATAAGTGTTGGTGAAGATATGGAGAAACTGGAACTCTCAGACACTGTGGGTGGTCATGTAAAAAGGTGTAGACATTGTGGAAAGCAGTTTGGCAGTTCCTCAAAACCATTATCTATGGCTGAAATGACTTTTGAAAGGATGTCATGGCATCATATGCATTCTAAAAAACTAAACTGAAGAAATTGATGTATTCATTGGGATACTACTTAAAATTAAATGGCCGTTAAGAACAAAAACAAAAACGAAACCAAGCATGCAATTATAGGTCCTTTGTGTTAGAAGTGACTCCAGAGAGCATCTACTTATCCCACAAACTATTGCGCCTAGAACAAATGCTCAAAAGAACAGGCGTATGTATTGTCTCCCTTTGAGTGTGACCTCTACAGACTTTGTCACCATGTTGACATGTCCCTCTCTCTCACCAGCACCAGCAAAACTATCTTGTGGCAAAACTGAAGAAGAGAAAAATAAAAAATCAAGAAACACAGGCTGCCTCATTTCCTGGTAAACTGTAAAAGGTTTCAGATGCCCTTACTTATAAATCAATATAAAAAACATTTCTAGGCTATTCATTACCCTCAGGAAATCAGTCTTGATGGAAAGCTCTTCCAATGAGTGAAATGTATCCTTTTTAAAACCAGAAGTTGCTTTTAAAAATTAAAACATTAAGAACTCTCTAAAATGTGTGATTTGCTTTATACCTTTTAAAACGAAACCATGGAATGGCCAGCAGTCTTTTCTTGATGACTCAGGGGTCATCAAGGACATTCATGGAATACCGGACCTTTTCAACCTGTACATTAAATGACTAAGACCGTTGAGTCTGGAAATCCTATGGGTTTGCTGGCTCTCTTCCCATGTCAGGTTACCACTCTCTTCCTGCCTTGGAGTGGCTCCCTTTTGGCTTTGCGATTTGGTCCTTGTCTGCTGTAGGTTTCTACACCAAATTGCAAAAACAGAGCATTTGAACTCTTACCTTACACACTATCTTAAATGAAAGACTTGCCTTGGAGTCCATCTCAGAATCTTTAGCGTACGTGACATTGCTTTCAGCTCTTCAGAGTTCCCTCACGATCAGTTCACAATTTCCTTTGTTGCACATTGTCAGCCAACTGGACAGCTGAGCTCCAAATAAATGATAGGGTGAACTATACCCTCATCCTCTATTTGCAAGTTACCCAAGACCAAACCAGGTTGGCTTAAGCAAAATCAGGAGTGTATTGACTCAGCTGAAAAATCCATCCAGTGGAGGCATGGCCAGGTCCAGGTGCTTAAATAATACTGTGAAAGCTCTATCTCTCTTTTTTTTTTTTTTTTTTTTTGAAAGCTCTATCTCTTAACATCTTTGCCTCTACTTTCTGTCACGTTGCCTTTGATCTCAGGCAAAGTTGGCCATCAGCATATATGGACTGTTGCAGGGGAGAGAATAGAGGCAGGCAAAATGTAAGAGATGTCCACTAACTTTCATTACAAGTCATTTAATCTAGGTTTCCAAGGGATCGAGTATAAGGAAATTTTGGAATAATCACTTTGCTGGAGAGTCATTCCTGATAGTAACACTTCTAAAAATTTTCTGTAGGCAGGAAGATAAACTTAGCCCTGAAACTGTACCATGTACCTCTAATATTAGGTCTTGTTAAATAGAACATATTTCTGTCTGCTGATGAGTTGATGACAGCATGTTTCTATCATCACCTTTATAATAAGTTTCACTCTTTTTCTCTCATTTGAAGTAAAAAATTTCAGTGTGAAATTTCCCTCCTGTCTTCAATGTTATTATGTTAGCAGTTTTTCTGTCTTTGTAGGTCTTTCTGGAACACTATTTTCTCCTCAAACAGGAAGTAGGAGAGCCAAAAATAATCTTTCCTTTAAGCCTAGTAGCTCTCCGTGAGTGTTGCTGGAAGCTTTAATAAAAAGCAGTTTTAGCAGCCAGGGCACTCAAAGCTGGTAGTGCACAGAAGGCATCTTTTCAGTTCCTTTGGGGATCAATATTCCAGGCAGGTGTCCTCCCTTTGAGGAGACTGTTTCTCTGCGGGGAACAGGTTTGGCTCTGCCCTTGGTGTGGAGTCGGAGCCTTTGAGATGCAGATGCGTGCACAAAGCGCAGCCCCACTCGGTTTGGCTGCCAAGGTGCTTACATGGTGAGAACCGGCGAGGCATCCCCGGCACACCCCGCCCGCGCACCTCCATAAACGCTACTGCGGTTTTGGGGCCAGGAAAGAGATCTGTTCTCTATTCAAAGGCTGCGGAGCCAAGAACTCCCAAAGCTCTTGCGTCAGAACCACCGTTCTCTTAACTCTGCCTCCTGCTTTCTTGACCCCCGCCTGGCAAGGGGCCACAGCATCTCTTGGAGTCATGCACCTCCCCATGGCTCTGGAGGGAGAGCACTGCGGTTGCTTGCAGTAAGGGAACGGGATTTGAAACTGGATCCTGCCGCTTACCAGCAGAAGGGTCATTCCTGTTCACCTCTATAGGATCCTTCACTCCCTTTTCTGACCACAACCTCTGTTTTCTTTTAGGACTCCTCCCCTCCCCCACCTCCCATGCACGTGGTCCAGGCCAGGCTCTCCCCGCTTCTAAGCCAATCAGCACACTTGGATTACCCTGGCTGCAGCCACTGGTTCAGGGACAGGCCTTGGTCGAAGACCGTCGAGTCCGAGCAAGTCAGAACAGTTCGCAAGAGCTACTAAATCATCATGCCCTTTCCTGCTGGACTTGAGGCTGACCCGATACTGAAGTCCAACTTGGACAGCTTTCCTGGTACTTTCTTGGCTTTCAATGTCCAGGGAACCCTCTTCGTCTCAGGCAAACCTGAGTGGTTGGTCGCCCTGGTTGTGAGGGATGGAGCTGCTGCAGCCATGTTGTGACCATATGAAACCCAAGAATGAGATCAGCACAGAAAAAGTTGCTGGAAAGATGAAGAGTAGTCAGTTCCTAGTCCCATCTTCAAATCCCTGGATCTAACCACGCCTGTAGCTGGAAGCCCTCGGAACCTCTCATTGTAAGAGCCGATACGTTTTTGTTTCTGTTTTTTTGTTTTTGTTTTCTCCTAAATTAGATTAACTTCGATTTCCTGACACGTGCAACAAAATGTCTGCTCACTAAACGCTTTCATTGTGTGATATTGTACAAGTGGCTTAATCTCTCTGAGCCTAGTGCCTTCATCTGCAAAACTGGAATGATATTTTCTGACGATCAAAGGAACCACAGTCAAATGTCTGTGCCAATGCCTGGCACATATTGGGTTGTCGGAAAAGTCATGACGCATTTTTGCAACAAAAAACATAAAAAAAATACGTCATGATTTTTCTGACAACTTAATAATTTTGTTGCCTCCCCCTTTATAAGCAAGAGCTTAAAACTCTATAAATTCTATCGAGTGAGGGATGGAAAGGAGACAGAGGTGCACTTGTTCTGAAAGCTTATTTTACAGATCAGATGCTGAGACACAGGTGAAACCTAGCGTAGCTAAAGCCCTGCAGCTAGTGATAAAGTCAGAACCAGAACCAGCCCCCCTCCCCCCAAGTTCTACCTAGTAGTATTTCCATCACATCATGAACTCTAAATCTTATTTTCTCAGAAAGTCAGCCTGTTGATGCAAAAAAAGGACAAATCTCTCCCAGCCCAAGGAGACTCTATCCAAACCTGCCTGGGCAGTGCCAGAGGCCAGCCCAGAGCCAGGGCTCACCTGACCAGCCTTTCTAACTGGCCATCAGCCTAGAGTCCTCACAGGTCATTACCAACAGGGCTCTTCTGCTGCCCCAGGCGCACCTGCCCCAACCAAGAGAAGTCTTTCGCCTGAAACACAGACTAGAATTCAAGGAACCCATTCTTCTTCTAATCACATAATAATGAAATGGATCACTACCCATTGACATTGTAAGATTCAGAAGCTGCCTTCAGACTTCATTTTCTTCATAGGAAAATTCATTCTCAAAATGAAGCTTGCAGCTGTGTTTATAAATGCCTTTCTCAAAGCAAATGATCCTGGAGAGACTGTAAATGAAAAGGAGAGACTGTAATGACCGTTTATCATCCTGGATTTGGGGTGGGGGTGGGGGTGGGGAAAGGGCAGAGAAAGCCTGGGCCCCTGGCCTGCTGTCTTCTGCCACGTCATGGCAGCGTAGCCAGAGGCCCACCAAGGCCTGGGGAGGGGAGTCCAGCTGCCTGCACTGCAGTTGATTTATTTGCTCCGTCCACCGCCTCCTCTCTTACAACCTGCGCTGGTTTTACTCTAAGCTGACTTGAGATCATAAAAGGAATATTCCCCTTGATAGCCACATGTTTGGGAGGGAGTCTGGGACAGAATGGCCAAGTGATTCCCCCAGGAGTGCCGGGCTTCAATCCAGCTGCTTCAAAAACTCTTGGAGGAATGTACAGTACTGAGCTGAAGGAATTTTCCTCTCCATGGACTAGCAGTGGAACCACTGTGTATCCAGAGTCAGAAGAGGGTGCCTATAGCCCATGACATGTTAAAACGTGCCTGCCATGCTCTTGAGGGCAGGGACCCTTACTGTTTTGCTCACCAAGTAGCACAAGACCATGTGTCTGGCACATAACATATTGGGTAAGTGTGAATTTCATGTGTGTCGTGTTTAAGAGAGCTTGTTTTACCACATTCCTCTCAACCCTATAGGTTCTAGACCAGTGGACAATTAGAAGAGTCAGGTCATGATCCAAGCATCACTTTTATCCCCGCTCAAGATGCATTAGAGATCTTAGCTAAAACCCGGGGACAAAAGAAGCTCCCTGTCCCTCTTGTCCCCTCCCAGCTGAGCCCTCCTGACTCAAGTAGAGGCAGAAGAACTGGACACCTGGCTGTTCCGTTCCCATAGGTCCTGCCTTGGTGAGCTCTCTACAAGGAGAAGAGGAAGGCTATGGGTAAGCAGCTCTGAAGGAAAGAGCCATTAAGGTCCTATGATTCCCTTTGCCCATCCTACCAACTGGATAAATCACACCCTATCCCAGGAGGAGGAATCACACCCTATCACAGAAGGAGTTTGCCCATTGCTTTATGAAAAGGTTCAACACCATTGTCCTTGGAGTTCAGAAAGACCTACCTTACAGGTAAAAATGGCATCTCATTAGGACTCTAGATTCACCTGAAAGTAAACTCCCTAAAATGGGCTCTCAAATGAACCCCTTTTCCCAAAGTCCAAATGAAAACAAAGGGTCTATAGTAAACCTCTTCTACCACTTTGTGCTCTGCCATGCTTTCACCACATTCTTTAGTTGACATGAGTTCAGAATAAATAAACAAAATGTTCATTTAAAAAAATGTGAAGCGGGTCAGCTGAATGACTCAGTTGGTTAAGAGCACGAGCTCTGAGTAATATGGTCGCTGGTTCTATTCCCACATGGGCCTGTGAGATGCACCTGAGCTGAGCTGCCTCTGAGCTGCCAACAGGTGGCAGGATGGCTCAGCAGGTGAGAGAACATACTCCTAACAACAAGGCTGCTGCTTCGACTCCTGCATGGGATGGTGGCTACGCCCACCCGCAACTAAGATTAAGCACAGTACCTTGAGCAGAGTGGCCCCAAGCTGCCGATGGATGATAGCTGGATGGCGACTGGACTTGGAGCTGAGCTAGCTGCACCCTCCACAACTAAGACTGAAGGACAACAACTTGGCTGTTCCCATTCCCAATTCCCCAACACAGTCCCCCTTCCACAATTCTCCAATAAAAGCTTTTTCTTTTAAATGTGAAGATTAACAGCCCTGTTTCAAAATACTTAACTATCAGCCCAAGCCAGGCACCAACAATCAAAGGATAGGCTGGTGACCTCAGTCATGGAAATTCCTGCTGGGCCATGTTCAGGGCCAGATTTACATATCAAGCATAATCCATAAGATTAAGCAGCCAAGAGTGCTTCATTAAGCCTGAGGACCCCTCATGCATACAAGCCCTGTAGGGGACTTTAGCAGTATATTCACATAGTGGTAGGTTTTTGTCAAATTTGCAAAAGCAAGTTAACTTAACCCTAATTGGTTCAGTGGTGTTCACTGTCTATTTCCACTTTGATGTCCCCTCTGTCACATTTCCCTCCATGTTGAGGGGTACTGAAGTCGCTGTGGGCATTTGGGGGTCTGGCTGGAGAAAAATTGATGTAAGAATACATTGATTTGGGCTTAGAAATAATGCATGTAGTTTGCAGTCACTTTGGTGTGTAGTTAAGTTATTGTTAACTGTTGTAGAGTAGAAATAACTTGTAGTATTTTTAGATTTCTTTTTAATGACATTTTCATTGAAATAATTGGAGGTTCACATGCAGTTATAAGAAATAATACAAAGATCCTTTGTACACGTTTCCCAGTTTCCCCTAATAACATTTGCCAATCAATGGTGCAATATCCCAACCAGCTATGAACTTGAATACAGTTCGGTTATCGTGTTGAGATTTCCCATTTTCCTTGTATTTCTTTGTGTGTGCATGTGTGTGTTTTAAATTATATCCGTTTAGCACTTGTGTAGGTTTGTGTATCTATTATCATAGTCAAATTACTGAACAATTCCAATCACAAGGAACCCCCAGGGTGTCCCTTATAAGCACACCCAGCTTCCCTCATCCCCGCTTCTCCCTAACTCCCAGCAACCACTAACCTGTCCATCTCTAAAATTTGTCATTTAAAAATGTATAAATTGAATCACATAGTATGGAACCTTTTGGGATCTGCTAAAAATCATTCAGCATAATTCCCTTTAGATGCATCCCAGTTGCGTGTATCAACAGTTCATTCCTTTTTTTTATTTCAGAGTAGTGTTCCATGGTTTTTTAGCCACTGACCTGGTGAAGGGCACCTGAGCTGATTCCAGCTGCTATGAATACTCAGGTACAGGTTTTTGTGAATTTACATGAACTAAGTTTTCATTTCTCTTGGGTAGGTGTCCAGACATGCAATGACTGTCGTGCAATAGTCACATGTTTACTTTTTTTAAAAAACTGACAAACTTTTCTCTATATACCATTTAACATTCCCACCAGTAATGTGTGAGTTATCCAGTTTCTCTGCATTGTCAGCAGCATTAGGTATTATCACTATTTTTTCTTTTAGCCATTCTGATAGATATGTACTGACAGCCTATTGTGATCTGAATTTATATTTTTCTAATAGCTAATAATGTTGAACACCTTTTCATGTGCTTATTTGGCATCTGTGTAGCCCCTTCAATGAAATGTCTATGTGTGTCTGTTGTTCATTTTTCCTTTGGATATGTTTTTGTTGCTGTTATTGTTGCTGCATTTTGAGAGTTCTTTATGTATTCTTGAGACCAATCCTTCTTAGATATGTAGTTTACAAATATATTCTCAGTCTGTCATTTGTCTTTTCATCCTCTTTATAGGGGCTTTTGTAGAGCAAAGGTTTTGAATTTTGATCTCTCTAATTCTTCAATTTTTCTTTGTATGGATTTTCTTAGTCCATTTGGGCTGTTGTGATAAAATAGCACTGACTGGGTAGCTTATAGACAACAAAAATATATTTCTCTCAGTTCCTGAGGCTGAAAGCCCAAAATCAAGGAATCAGCATGGTCATATCTTGGTGAGGCTCGCTTTCTGGCTCGTCACTGGCACCTTCTCCCTGTGTCCTCACATGTTGGAGGACGAGAGGGAGCTCTGTGGGGCCTTTTTTATAAGAGCAGTAATCCTATCATGGGGGCTGCATGCTCAGGACCCAGTCACCTCCCAAAGGCCCCACCTACTAATACCAACACCTTTGTGGGCTAGAATTTCAACATATGAATTTGAGGAGAGGAGGACACACAAACATTAAGACCATAGAATGGATGGTGCTTTCGGTGTCAAGACCAGGGATATTGGGATTGGCTTATGAGTGCCCACTGTACCAATTAGTTCGCCAAGAAGCATGACATGAATGTGCAAGGCAAGAGGTCATAGGGTGATATGGATGTATCCCAAGCCACCAGCCCTGGGAACCAAGTTGTTTGTAGAAGAAAACGAGGTTTGAAAGGTATGGGGCCAGAAGATAGAAAAGTCTTATAATCATCAGATGTGCAAAATTATAAACAAAAGATTCATCTTTTTTTATGGCATGGAATACT
The DNA here is from genome assembly GCA_033961575.1 of Aselliscus stoliczkanus. Classification (NCBI taxonomy): domain Eukaryota; kingdom Metazoa; phylum Chordata; class Mammalia; order Chiroptera; family Hipposideridae; genus Aselliscus; species Aselliscus stoliczkanus. Next base: position 164,170,146 of record CM066731.1, on the reverse strand, counting down.
ACTCTGCCTTAAAAAAAAAGATGAAATACTTCCATTTGTGACAACATGGATGGATCTTGAGATTATTGTGCTAAGTGAAATAAGTCAGACAGAAATAGTCAAGAACCATATGACTTCACCCACATGTCGGAGATAAAACTGAAAGCAACAAAGGAACAAGACAAGTAAAGAAACAAAAACTTATAGACACAGACAATAGTTTAGCCGTTACCAGAGGGAAAGTGGGGAGGGGAGATGGTAGAAAAGGCTAAAGAGGGTCAAATGTATGGTGATGGAAGGAGAACTGACTCTGGGTGGTGAACACATAATGCATCATCTATATATTGCATTATAGAATTGTACACTTGAAACCTATGTAGTTTTGTTGACCATTGTCACCTCAATAAATTAAAAAAAAATATATTCAGTTTTCATTAATGTCTAAAATTGGTCAAAACTATTAAAAATAAAATCTGGTTAACCATGCAAGAAGTAAGACCAAATTATCTAACATTGTTTCTACAGATCATATTATAAAATTGTTGCCATATAAAGAGGTCAAAGAGAACACAACCCAAAAAAAGTATGTAGGCAGAAAAGTTTTTATGGTGTCATGAGGGGTATTAACTAATAAAAGATATTGTTGTTTCTGAATTTTTGTGATGTTAGTGTTATTTGTCAGGTGTTCAAAATTTATAATGTGTTGTCATTTCTTATTCCACATATCTTTTCTTGCCTGTACCTAATATTGTGTTCTTATTATTGAGGACTCCAAATTAAATAAGCTTTAGATCCCACAAAATCTAAATCAGCCCCTGACCAGGTATGAACACTTTAGTTGCCAGATCATGAGATGTTATGTGCTGTCACAATGGAGGTGGCCATAGGGGAAGGAGAAAAATGGTGGGAGGGTATCGAGTAGGCTCATAGGAGTAGCTAATTACTAATTGGAATGGAAGTATTTCAGTGTTTTACCTGGTATGCACCTACTAATGAAGTCCCCCTAAATATAACTCCTGTCTCTTATATTTATGTCAGTATTTTGTTGGGGTAGCAGAAACTGGGCAATTGCCCCTCAGGCAATTCTTGAGAAAAATAATAAGTGTGCCCCTTCAAGTGTTCAACAGGGATTTATTGAAAGAAAAAGCACTAACTTTGGAGGTCAATGGCCCAAAATAAATAACAATAAGAACATTATAAATCACTAATAGATATAAATCCAGGTTTCAGCTACTATTTTTTTTTAACCAAGGTTCCTATGTCAAGCATGCAACAAACTAGAGATGAAATCCTGCTTTTGTGAGCTCTTTCTGGTTACGTTCCTGCCCCACTTCAAGTCATCGAATCAGCTGCTGACGGTGATGCAGCCGCTCAATTCAACCAGAGGTATCGACTATGGTCAGGCACTGGGGAGGGGCTTTTTTTATTTACCCTTATTTAAGACCCTGTGACTACAAAGCCCCTCAGGTCAGCCATGGCTCTTACTTTTTTCCAGCATCACCTAGAGATGACCCATAGAATACAAGACTTGTATAGAGCAGTTTTACAACCAGCTATCTAAAGGAAACAGCATTTGGCTAAAAGGCAAACATCACCAATTAATTATACTGAGGATTCTGGGTAACATAACTTCTTCTGGCCTCACTAACCTAACTTAGTGCTGACTCTTCGAAGTACTCTGATACCATCCTCTCCACCGTATTTGAAGCTTTTCAGATGTAAAGTCAAGAAGGAATCCCAGTCTGGCCATGCACCTGTCATATGACCTCAGGCAAGCCACTCTCCCCATCTGTAGTGTAATAGTTAGGGTGACCTTCCTCAAAGTGTGGTTCCACGGCTTAAAGAAGAACACATAAGTGAAGCCTAAGTGGAGAGCCTAGAGTCTAGCCAATTCTCAATAAAAGTAACTACTCTGCTATTACCAATCAAATCTTGTACATTTGTAAACCACCAACAAAGAAGAAATGATATTCAACATTGAGATGCTGACATTTATTAAAGTAACAGAGTCTTTCATTCATTCCTATCAGGAGTTTATTATCATGGAACAAGACTACTATTGGAACTAGTATCACTGCTCCAATTTTCATTTCCAGTTTGCTATTTATCTTTTAAGTTTTCTCTGCACTAGAGAAAAGAAAGCCTTTCACTTCGTTCCATCCATGCATGAACAATTTTAGAGAGCAATTAATTAAACTTAAAAGGAAATTAATTTCTAAAATTCTCAAAACTATGAAGATATATTCACAAATATGTACATGCTTTGTTGAACCTTGAGTTAAAACATAAGATCAGCAAGGTTACATAGTACCCTTTACAGTATTTATGAAAATAGATGTAGTAAGCAAATTAGCCATTTTTAGAAAAGATTTCAGAAAAAAATTTTCACCGTACACCTGAAACCTATTGGGTTGTTAGAAAAGTCACGACACATTTTTGCAACAAAAAACATAGAAAAAATACATCCTGACTTTTCCGATAACCCAGTGTGTAACTTTACTTTGTCACCCCAATAAACTTTAATTAAAAAAAAAAATTCTAAGAGTTTTTAAAGCAAAAGCATAATCTAAGTGCTAATCATGCTTCATTATTAATCTTCTTAGGACAGCAGGTCCCCCAAAATGTTACTTTTGATACCTTTTAGGAAGAAAGCCTGAGAGTAATCAATCTGCATTGGGGAAGTGGTTGGAGTCCACGGGAACACGCATGGACATTTTAATCTAAGACACAGATTCAAATTTGGATTCAAGAACCCACTAATTAACCTTTAAGTTCTAGGACCCTTAGTTTTCTCATCCATAAAATTGAAATAATATTTCATATCAGAATTATTATAAGAAATTAAGGTATGTCAAGAACCCCAACATTTCATTATTCAAATAATTGTTTTAAAACATTTCTAATTCAATCATATTTTTCCATACCAATTATGCCAATGAAAAAGCTTCATGATGACCTGGGCCATTCCTTCTATTAAAAGTAGAAAAGTATACACTTATTTGAAAAAATATTCTATTGAGATATTTTGGGTCACAGTGAGCTACTTTAAATTTTCGCTTGAAAAAAATGTTCCAGTTTTGATCTAAAATATAGTTCCCCTGATAACTATAAACTTCAGAGCCCAACCTATATATTTCTTATGGAAGCAAAATTCCTCCCAATATTTCTGACACTCTTGCCTACAGAAAGTCTGAAAAATTCTGGCCAGTATTGTTTCTCAATAATTCTTTTTTCTGTTCCTTTATACAAATCTAATAGGGCCTCAGGGAAGGTAACCAAATATTTTAAAATATCGTCATAAATATTTACATTTTTAAAAATGTTTGTTAACCAATTTCAAGGACTTGGCTTATCTTGAACACTCTGAGCCTCTTTCAAAGACACACCGAAAACATCTAAGGCATCTATGTAGCTGCCAGTTTCAAATCCTCACACAATGATAAGACAGTGGAATTTTTAAATAAACCAAATGGTTTTTTGGCCAATCTTTTTTTCTGAGTCATGTGAAATGCGTGTATTGCTATCGACCAAGGTGGTTTTGTTTTTTATTTCATATTCTCAAAGGACTGAATGAGAACTGGGTTTTGATGATTTGCCCAGCAGGATTTTGAGCGTGGTGTCCAGGCAGGCAAACTGGCATTCAGCAGCCTCATTAGCATATTTCTGATATGCATGTCCCATGAGGCAAGCCTTCCAGTCAAGGGTGGAGTCAAAGAAGTCAGCAGACCAAAGTCAAAGCCAGATGGAAAATCATAGATGCAACAACACAAATGTCCATTTTCCCAAGAATAAAAAAGGTGCTAGGACACAAATAAGCTAGCGTTCTCACCCCTCCTGAGATATGCAGCAGCAGTGTCAACTCTCGGAGGTGGGAAAAGGGAGTCACCTTGGATTAGACTCTTTGTTTCAGGAAGTTCACCCAAAATAGCTCTTTATAAACAAATTTTGAAGCAAGTGACTTCCAGCAATTCTGGGGGGAAAGTTCAAGAGCGTTGTTGAGTTTTACAGTGGCCCTGGACTCAAATCCTATTGGCAATCGAAATGCCTGTGCCCCTTCCAAGTAACTAGCTTGAAACTATGAATTTATTTCGGGCCTTCTGTGAGATAAAAGGAAAGTAGTTCCAGAAACCTCTCTTTTAGGCTCAAAGTTTTAAGCTCAATCTATTTAGATTGGGGCCAATAGTGAGAAAATAAAACAACCAGATGGGAAACTCTCCAGAAGGTGGAGTCTAGTTGGGTGGTCTGAGTTTAAAACTAGAGCCCCAGTACTGGGAATGTTTCATGGCTGATGATGTTATGGGATAGTTCTTAAATTAGTCACCATGACAACCTGAGTGTGTCCTCAAGACAAGGTCAGCTTGAGATTTTCAGAGGCCCTCAATACTGAGAAGAGTATGTTTTCCATCCAATCACTCTCCCCACCATTAATGTCATTCAAAATAACTAAGACTAAGAAAGTCCAAGAGTAAAAACTAGCTCATCATGCCAATCTGATGCTTCTCTTGTAATATCAACACTTTAAAAAGAACTTTTTACCACAATTTTGGTGCCCCATTGTAGTCTGGACTTGTCCAGCCCTGCCTTGAGGGAAAGCGCAGACTATTCCAGAATTCAAAGACCCTGAACCCAGAGCCAAATGGACACTCAATAGGCATTAAGTCCTCTCATTTGTGATGTGTTTTATAAGCAAAGTGCTTCCTGGATCCCTCAGGCTTGCACTGGGTGGCTGCGTATTCTGTTTCTAGCGACATCATGGAGACAGAGAGACCAGGGCTGTGGCTATATTCCAGGCAAATATTCCAGGCAAGAGAAAATGTGGCCTGAAATTAGGGCCATAGGATGAAAATGAGGCATTGGACAGAGAAATATTGTGAATGGAAAGTCAAGACAAGTTCATGGTGGACTGGGGCTGTGAGTGAGGGGAACAGTGCACAGAAGGGAGGGCGAGTTTCTCACTTGGGTTACAGGAATGATGCTAATGCTGTCAATCAAAGCAGAAATTAGGAGAGAAGGAGAAGATGGTGACGTCAAGAGGATAAAGAGAGGTGATTTGGGTCTGTGGCAAGCTGAATTTTCTGGCTGTCTCTCCATGTCTAGCTGGCTGTGTAAAAAGGGACACAGATGTGGATCTATAACTTCTAAGAAGGAGGTCTGGGAGCCATCCACTCAGGTGGTTGAAGATAAGGGTCTACAAGAACACCTTTAGTGTAAAAAAGAATTCAATGTAGGCAGACGAATAACAAGAGTGACTATGAAGAATAAAGAAGAGAAGAGATCAGAGTACAGATGGAGGACTTAACCTGACAGGAAAAGAAGGAAGTCTTTCTCTGGTGAGGAAGAAGAAAGAAACACTGGCCAAGAAGGCTATATTTGAAGTGAAGGAAGGATTCAAGAAGTTCCCATCTAGCCTTGCCCCTCTCAGAAATTAGGAAAAAGTATCGTTACTGAGCACGACAGGGCTAGAGGTAAATGAAAGGCTCAAAGGGAGCAATGACAACAGCGAAAAGATTGGATATGCTTGAGAAGCCAGTGGGGTTCAGGCAGAAAGGGGGTTTAAAAGGCGGGCATGACCAGAAGAGGAGCAGCTCCCACTTGAGGAGGGTGTCCAGGAGAAAAAAAGACAAAGATTGGTGAAAAAAGTTGGGTTGAAAAATAATCAATTCTATTTTTGTATTTATCTTCAAATGTTTGGCATAAAAAAAATAGAGATAATTCTCAGATAACTACAATCTAAAAACAAAGACTTTTCTAAGGAATGGGTCTGGTCATATTTCAAATCTTACAGAATAGCCTTTTCACAAATCACAAAGATATGATGACCTAGACATTTCACTTAAGAGAAGAAACAAATTCCTCAAATCAAAGCTAGACCAAAAAAAAAAAAAAAATGATTAGGTATTCAAAAAGTTCTGCTTAGCGAAGATCCACTTTCTTTGTCTTTCCAGTTTCACTGAGATAGAACCGACTGACATATAATGTTTTGTGAGTTTAAGGGGCATGTGTTGATTTGATACACTTGTGTATTGCACATGATTATTAGCATAATGGTACCTAACACCTGATACGTCACATAATTACCATTTCTTTTTTGTGGGGAGAACATTGAAGATCTACTCTTTTGGAAACTCTCAAGCCTATAATATGGCATTATGAACTGTAATCGCTCTGCTGTACATTAGATCTCCAGAACTCACATACCTTCTAACTGTAAATGCGTACTCTTCATCAACATGTCTTCTTTGCCCCCAGCCCCGGGGAGCCACCATTCTAGTCTCTGTTTCTGAGTTCCGCGTCTTTAGATTCCACTCTAAGTGATAATCATATAATATTTGTTTTCCTCTGACTTTTTTCACTTAGCACAGTACCCTCAGTTTCCACCCATGTTGTCAAAAATGGCAGGATGCCCTTCTTACCGATGAATAATACTCATATATATGTCTCACGCGTTTAGCCATTCATCTGTTGACAGACACTTGGACTGTTTCCATATCTTGGCTATTGCGAATAATGCTACAAGGATCCATTTTCATAAACCATATGAGGAAAGTGATCTCATATATATTGTCATGGTTAATTTTATGTCAGCTTGCCTGGACCACAGGGTGCCCAGGCATTTGGTCAAACATTTTTTTTTTTTTTTAGCTGAGTGGTCACACATTTTGTGTGTGTCTGTGAGGGTGTTTCATTATGAGATTAACATTTGAATCAGTAGGCTGAAAAAGGCAGGTGGCACTCCTTAATGTGGGTGGGCCTCATCTAATCAGTTGAAGGCCTGAATAGGACATAAAGGCAGACCCTCCTGCGAATATTAGGGAACTCCTCCAGCCTGACTGTTTTTGACCTGGGACATCATTGTTTCCTGCTTTTGGACTCAGATTGAAACATCAGCTCTTCCTAGGTTGGGAGCCTGCTGGCCTTCCTGCTAGAACAAGTCCACTATCAGTTCCTGGGTCTCCAGTTTGCTGACAGATCTTAGAACTTGTCGATTTCCATAACCACATGGTCCAAGTCTTTATAATAAATCTCTTTACATATATATGTAATAGTAGAATATATACATACATAAGCATATGTACTCATATACATGTATATGTCTATATGTAAATATATTTACATAATATGTAACAATGGAATATACGCATTCTACTGGTTCTGTTTTTCTAGAGAATCCTGACTAATACTACATATATTTTATATTTATATAATATATAAAATGAACCACATTTTTAGTATTTCTAAAGAGTAATTGGGTCGTCAGAATGTGATGACTTTAAGTTTACTGTGTATTTTTTGTTCCAAAAAAGGCAATCTTAAAAAAAAAGGGGGAGGGGGCTGACAAAACTCAGTCATGAACCAGGAATTTATTTTGCACTCCATGTTTCTACAGAGTCCATTTTGGCTCTGGTTGCACATATAGATTCCCAGTCAGCCGTGACACCAAAAATAAATGGGTGCAGCTCTTATCAGCTCTCTCACCTGTAATGAGATGTTAAGAGTCCCAAGAAAGTGCAGTTCAGCAAAAGGATTGGATCTGCCAGGAGGCTCTGTGAGGCCAGGAAATGAGTTTCCCCACGCAGCCTTAGCAGGGCAGACAAATCGTTCTGTTGATTAACGACGTCTCTCCTTTCTAAACCAGATACATTTTGGGATACTGGCAATTTTCCTCTCGAGGCAATATTTTACAATTGTCCTGATACAGAATTTGTTTCAAGTCCACTTCTTTCTTATTTCTGACTTAGGGTATCTGGCTAGGGATTTCGTCTCTCTGAGCCTGTTTCCCCATTGGCAAAACATTCAGACATGAGTGAAAGGGGTCTGGGCAGTCTCTTTTCATGCTAATGTCCTACTATTAAAAGTTAATGTCAGGAGGACATTTCTTTAATAAATGGATCACTCCCATTTTGTTATCCATTTAAGGTTTGTTTTCCTTTTTCTATGCAACAAAGATGTCAGGTGATACCTTCAAGATGCATCAAATCCCAATTCCAAACCCTGTGCTCGTCCAAACCCATCTTCCATAATTTCTACAAACTCCAGAGGCCGCCTTTGGTCTTACTCATACATGAACTTCCCGGGCTAATTGTGGTTCACTCAGCGGATGTATCATTTTTGTCATTTCATATCTGCCCTCTCCTCCGATGGACCTAGATGTAAAACTCATTCCTTTCTACATTTCTCCAGTTTCTAACAGAAATGGGGGGGTGTAGCTTTACTACAGATTTAAAAGGGATGCAAGGAATATATAAACAGAAATATAAACAGCCCATTTAAAAATTAGGCATCCCCATTCCCAATCTCTTTAAACATCAAACCATCTACCTGTTGGGCATTTCCACTGGCCAGTTCACCCCTATGGGACCCAGTCTGTTCCTCTGAGAGCAGAACAATTTTTATTTTCTTGTTCTGTGTACTTTAACTGTCTTTTATTGCTCCGGCTTTATTTTATTGACCTCAGGCTTTTTCGCACCTGCTCTCCCAAATGTCTTAGTAGAGTGTTATAATAAATAAAGACAGTTTTTTCCTTAAGAAGAATCCAAGTGCTAACTGCTAAGAGAATATATTTTTCATACAAACTTTCCCAACACACACAGTGGTAATGGCAAGCATACTGCTGTATTAAGACCTATCATACATCCACAGCTCCACATACATTCCAAGAAGCTCTCATTGTCTTGTTCACAAAATGAGCACGGCCAAATGCTCAGTACAAAAGACATAAGGGCCTTGAAAGTTCTAACCAGAAAAGCGTTGAGGTTCTCTTCCATAAAAAATACCACTGGCCTAAATGCGCTGTACAAAGCTGAAGTAGAATAATATTGTATGTCAACTAGAAGAAAAAATAATAATAATAAATAGATGAAATATATATATATATATATATATATATATATATATGGTCACGGGATGTGGAGTACAGCATAAGGAAGATAGTCAGTGGTAATGCAACAGGTATACAAAATGTCAGAGGGGTAGTAGTTTGGAGGAGGGGGAATTATCACTTTGTGAAGGGGGTAAATGTCTAACTATTAGGTTGCTTTGTATACCTAAAGTATAAAATAAAATAAAATAAAATAAAATAAAAATACCACTGGACTTCAACAGCACAGACCTTCCCATCTGGGAAGCCACAACTCACTCTTGTGTTGGGAGACCTGATGGGGAAAAGTTGTAGAATGTTTACAAATTAAATTCCATGTTTAAAACCACTCAAATATGTCCAACAATTGAAGTTATATTTGAAAAACCTTTGTATGGTTCTCCTAATACATTTCTCGTCAGTAATATTATTTTGGTGCACATAGAGGCTGTACCAGTAACAGCTCCCCTTGACCAGCCTGGAAAATCAGGCCAGTTAAACTAGTTTTTATGTTAGTCATTTATTTATCACCAGTGATGAGTTTCGTTTGGGGAGTCCATGCAAAATTTTTCATTTTTCCTGTTTTGCACAATCTTTTCTACAAATAAAGGAGCCATACCTGATTTTTATTCTTGTTACAGTTATTTGGTATTACATGTTCCTAAACAGAATATAATCAATTTTATTTTCTTAATTGTTCCTTCTTCACTTTTTAATTAATAGTTTATATTGGCTTTAGATGTCAACAATTAGCTCAAGTCTGATTCTGGTAGAATTTCTTAAGTATTATCTGGTCAGAAAAATAATGCTTACTTCTAAAAATAAATAATGTTTAAATATAATTTAAATAGATTATTAAATATAATTTACATAAATAGATTCTAATAAACATCATTTAAATAAGTAGATTGTAAAAATAATAAATGTTTAAATATAATTTAAATGATAGATTATATAGCTTCAGAATATCAATTTTCAAAATATATTTGAACATACATGAATGCATGCAACAATGATATCTTGTAAAATTTTAGAATGCTGTTTATAGAATTAATTACAAATTTGTATTTCAATACTTGTTATTTTGCTTATATAGCCTTAATTTTTCAATATTTTGATGGAATTTAATTTTTAATATTCTTAGAAATGCAGTTGGCAGAAAAAACATTTTTGAAAACTTTTCTGAAACCAAAGAATGGCTATAATTCTCTGAAAATGGTAATATCTTGTATTTAAGTAGATTTAAAATTCCCTGACATTTATTTTCTCATCATAATGGACAAGACTTTGATTAAAGCCAGAAGGTCCTCAGACTCCCAACACAAAAGTTCCCCAAAATGCTTGAGACCTGGCCTAAACAATCTACAGAGGATTATCACAAACTTGAATATGTGAGACCCCACCTTGCTTCTCTTCTTCTGCCCAAAGCCTTGTTTTTATGCTCAAGTTATCAGGAGAAGCCAGGGTGCCATGTAAACTGAGCCCAGCACCTTAGCACCTTGCAAAACATTTATCTCACAAAGAAAAGAATTTGAATATTTTTTTCTAAGTATCTCAAAGAAAGGATCCGAAGTCCTTTGAGAAGATCCGTCACAGTACTAGACAGATTTTAAGAAGCTGCTAGTGACCATCTCACAATGAACAGCTAATGCCGAAATCCCTCACCATGCTGTAGCATCCCTCGTTTGGCCAGCGTGTATGAAAACCCTGAACACTGTGTTTGCAAGGTAATTCTAAGAGTAAGCACGTTGACATGATGTCACATGACATAGAGACAACTCTGGTCTAAAATACTATTCCCTGTGAAGAATTTCAATACAGAATGATGAATTTATAGGTGTTAGTGGGCCAGGGATGCAGGAAAGAAAAGAGTTTGAGATTAGACGGAGGTTTTAAAGAATTGAGGAGAATAAGAAACTACAAAACTGTTCACATCGTCATCCAGGAGCGTTTGACCTCACAGAGAAGGCACACTCAACATGAGACAGGCACTGATGGAAGAAAATGGAACAATGTCATCCTTATACCCCACCATTTGGGACTGTTCAGTAGGCTGGTTCTCTACATCAAATGGTAATGATAGCCGTAAGTACCTTACATGGATCTTAATGAGGATGAAGTAAGACAATATCTAACAAGTGCCTGCCACACAGTAAATATAAAGAAAGGGGGTAATGGGAGGAAGAGCAGGAGGGATGGGAGCAGAAGGAGAGGGGGTTTGATATCTGGGTTTCTGGAATGTTCCATCAAAGGCTCCTGGGGAGTATGCATTGCCCTTCATACAGCTCATGAGTTAGATGTTGAGCTCATCTGCTAAAGCGGACAAGAATCACCACCTCTTTGCAGGGTGCCTGGTGCATAGTAGCTGCTCAGAGAATATTACTAAACAGGTGGCAAAGGACAGCCCAGGCCCACTCAGCGATGCCCAGAGACTCAGAGCCATCCACGCAGCATAACTGGAAAACTTCGTGTCCTGGGCCCCAGCGGCAGCACTCACTCCTTCTGTCAACCTAGGAGACAGGCTCCTACAAGACCTTCCTGCAGATGCCAGTCTGATTCTCTAAACTTTCCTGGCCTTTTTTAGGTCCTGGATAACTGCCGCTTTATCCATGAATTAACTGAAGGGAAATTCATCCCCCAATAATTTTAGACGAGGCTGGGAGAAGTTTCTGGCTATAGTGCTCAGTAACTTCTGCAAAGGGTGACTTTCCTGTTTGACCTGCTGTGAGTAATGGGATATGGCAGCATTCATTATATTACCTAGTCTGAGAGTAATATAGTGAGGTTGCTTAGTCTTCAGCTATCGGCCCTTTCCTTCCTAATATCCACTTTGCAGAGACAGAGGTGAGGTCTCCAACTCTTCCAAGCTTGGGCTTTCATGGATGACACTTGGGAGGAAATCTTCATGGGAGTATGAGTAATGGTTAGGGACATGCAGATGAGCCCCGATTTAAATAATGTCTCATTGCTTAGTAGGTGAGTGGCTTTGAGTAGTGTTATGAACAGAATTGTGCTGACCTCCCACCAATTCTTGTGTTGAAGCCCAAGCCCCCAATATGACTGTCTTGGGAAATAGGACCTTTAAAGAGGTGATTACAGTTAAATGAGATCATAAGAATGGGGCCCTAATGACTGGTGTCCTTATAAGAAGAGAAAGAGACACCAGGGATGTGCATGCACAGAGAGGTCATGTGAGGACCTAGAAGGTGGTCACCTGGAAGCCAAAGACAGAAGTCACAGGACAAACCAAACCTGCGACACCTTGATTTTGGACTTCCAGCCTCCAAAACTGTAAGAAAACAAATATCTGTTGTTTAAGCCATCCAGTCTATGGCATTTTGTTAGGGCAGCCTTAGCAAACTAATACAGGCAAGTTTCTCAAACTCAGTCTCAGGTCCCGTCTGTAATTGGAGACAATCACAGATCTACCTCAAAGGGCTAGTGTGAGGACTGGTGCCGAAAAGGGGATCCACTCATGTGAGGCGTGAATTTTAGTAATGCAACTCATCAACTTCAACATGGCGTAAGATGAGCTGCCGAGAAGTTAAATCACAGCTCAGTATAGTCAGCTGTTTGGCACTGGGAGCCAGGATCTTCAGGGTCAGGATTTAAGAGAATGTGATTGATGACTACGGCATCATTATCCAATGTTATCTAATTCATCCCTCTTACAGCAGCTGCCTGCATTTCTCATTCCTAACAGCGGTGTGTGGGAGTGCTTAGGAACACAGCGTCAGGCCTAAACTGAGTTCTGACAACGGGCCAGGCACTGTTCCAGGTGCTGAAGACATGGACGTGAACGAGGCAGACAAGGTTCCTGCTCTCATGGGGCAACGTGCTGCCAGCTATTGTTGGCAGATGTTGACAAAACAAAGCCTAAGCACAATAATTTCAGAGAGGGATAACCTAGGTCCTCTGCTAGAGAGTGACCGCTGAGACGAGCAGGACGTGCAAAGGCCCTGAGGCAGGACCAAGCTGAGACTCAAGGAATAGTAAGCAGGACTCATGATGGTTACTTCGTCTTTAACTAAACTTGTTGCTATTCTTCTTTTAACTAGAAACCTGGTTTACTTACAGATTAATGTCCAAGAGATATGACTTATCCTGATGGGAAAGAAAAAAAATTATGCACCCTTTTCCAACTTAACTGAAATCCAAAGTGATGGCTGATTTCCAAAGGAAAACCCAAAAGACAGCTGAAAGGGAAAGTGGTGGCAGAGAGGGGTGGTAGAAACTTGCCAGTGTTGAGCAGTGACGGAAGCCATGAGACTAGACATAGTGCATCAGAGCTGGGAAGGGCCTTGTCTGACAGCCTCATTTTAAAGACGAAGAGATTGAGGCCATGAAGCGTTCACGGACTTGATTAAAGGCACACAGCAAGACAGTAGCAGAACCAGGAGTAGAACGCAGGTCTCCTAACTGTGATCCCAAACAGGTAACTCATTTCCGTCTTCCTCGCCAATACTTCCCTAAGGGTTCGTGAGGTGAGAAACTGAGGTACAATGGGTCTAAGCCAGGGTGATGCCTACACTTCAGGGTCCTGAGTGCGCCATCCCATTTTATTATGATGAAACCAAGGTTTAGAGGAACGAAGTGACTCATCCAAGTTTGCATAAGCAAAAAGTAATAGAATGAAATCTTTTTGTGACAACGTGGATAGACCTAGAGAGTATTACGCTAAGAGAAATAAGTCAGACAGAGAAAGACAAATACTGTATGATTTCACTTATACGTGAAATCTAAAAACCAAAACAAACAAAGAGAACAGAAAAAGACTCATAGATACAGAGAACAAACTGGCAGTTGCTACAGGGGAGGGGGTGGGGGAATGGGTGAAAACCATGAAGGGGATTTAGAAATACAAATTGCCAGTTTGACTATAAAAATAGTCACTGGATGTGATGTACAACACAGGGAATATGGTCAGCAATATCCTAATAGCTGTGTATGATGGAAGGTAGCTATTAGACTCATCATGATGAGTACTTTGTAAGGTATAAAAGTGTGATACACCTGAAACTAATATAATATTGTATGTCAGCTATAATTTTAATTAATTAATTAATTTAAAATAATAGGAAGTGCTTGAAGCTATAGTCTCTTTGCCTTCAGCATCTGAATTCTTAATAGTTATTGAACAAAGTAGTGTTTTGGCACCTGTCAATCATACACATGGGCTCGTTCCTGATGCAGAGAGGAAGTCACAACTCTGACTTAAGGATAAAAATCAACAAAGGCAAATGCGCTTGAAATCATAGGCTCCCCGGAAGACTAAGCCAAAATCCAAAACACCTAGGGAAATTGCCAAGACAAAAGGACTCTCACTCAGCCTTTCCAACTCAGTTCTCAGAAAGAAGCCTGTTTTGATACCTTCCTCTCCACCCCTTATTTCCCCTGAGCACTAACCATTGCGTCTCTCACATGTTACTCCTGCACCTCACACCTGCCTTCATTTTATATTGGACATTTTTATTCTAATATATTAGAAAAACTAAAACCATTCTGAGTTAGAGATAAAGTAAAAACTATCTCTTGGGAAAACCAAGCCAATTTTTATTTACCATGAGCCAAAGCCTTTGGAACCCACCATCTGACAGCTCTCCATCACAGGGCAGGGCTGGGACTACCTCCCTGCCACTGTTTCTCTTTACTATTTAACAACACAACCCATGGGTGCCCACCAGAAATAAGGTAAAGGGCTGCCTAGAAAGAAAATAAATGACTAAAAGGCATGGGTAGCCCTGAGGCCCAAGGCGCTATGCACTCTGATCCAAAAGTTGGACCATTTTAGTCCCCAGTGGGAAATAGATAAAGATCGAGATGTAAACAGCTTTGGATTCATATTTTGAAATCTTTAGGAACCATGCTGTGTTTCCACAGCTCTATTTTATAAGCTTATTTTATGAGTCTCTTGATGGAAATCTAAACCTTGAATGATCTTACACAAACCATTAATCTTTAAAATACAATTCAAGAAAGAGGCTGTGTGGCAATCAAATGCTAGCATTCAGAATTGATGAAAAACAACGGAGGTCTTGGGTTTTTAGAAGTGCCTGCAAGCTGGGGCTGTAGGAATAAGCCACTCCTGTAACCATGGTAACACACACAGAGGTGGCACAGCCTTGAGTGCTTCCCCACATTTCTCCTCTGAAATTGGAGACATTTATGGTTACCTAGCAAGAAATAAAAAGGAAGAAATAAGGGAGGGAAGGAATAAAGAAAAAAATTAAGGCATGTATTATTCCCTAGAAGTTGAGACATAGCATAGAAACTCACAGTTTCCTAACAGAATTTCCATCTTTTTTTCCCTCTTTTTTGGATTATCTCCCAGTTGAAAAGGTCAATTACCCTCTCTGCCTTTGCTCAACCTTGGACTTTTTGTGCTAAAATCAAACTACTGATAACTATTTGTTGAATGCACGGTGTTTACAGAGCACTATGTGGGAGTATAAAAGATAGAGAAAATACATTGTCCCAAGATTCAAAGTGAGTACAATCTAACTGAGAAATAAAATATACAGTAATACCTTGGTTTGTGAGCATAATTCATTCCAGAAACAAACTACTCGTATTGCAAGACACTGCTTATTTGCCATGTTAAAATGTATTAGAGATGTTTGCTCATCTTGCGGAACACTCACAAACCACGTTACTCACAATCCAAGGTTTTACTGTATATTCTTGAAAACATTTAAGAATATTGTGGTGGTAGATAGTCTCCAAATATGTCTCCATCATTTCCTTCCCTTTCTACATACATGCTGCTCCATTTTTCCAGAGCTTGAGTCCATGTCCCCTTCCTTTTGAACTGGGCTAGCTTTGTGACTTGCTTTTGATCAATATGGCAGAAGTAATATTCTGGGGCATCTGAGCCCAGGCCTGAAGAAGACAGGTAGAGTCTGTTCTATTTCTATGGGAAACCAGTCACCATGTAATAAGTCCAATTACTCTGAATCCAACATGCTGTGAAGAAGTTCAAGCTATCCACAGAGAGAGACCTACAGAAACAGAGAAAAGGAGATGCCATACAAACCCCCAGCCATTCAAGCCATCTCAAGTAAAGCACAGATTTGGGAGTAAAGAAGCCATCTTGCACAATCTAGCTTTAACAGACCCACAGGAAGAATCACCCAGCAGAGCCCAGCCCAGACTGCAGACACATGAGAAATAAAACATTGTTATTGTTGTTTTAAGCCACAAAGTTTTAAGATGGTTTGTAAAACAGCAATAGAAAAACTGAACTAACTCCAAAGCAACTACAGAAACCTAATAATTGGTGATACATTTAAGTGCTGTAAAAAAGAATCACTGAGGTGAGGTTTATTCAGAGACTAAGGGCTTAACTGCCTGTCACTGGTCTAAGCAATGTACATGTATTAATTTGTTTAAACCTATATAAAGGACATACCATTGTTATTAACATGAATTTTGTGAGGACAAAAAATTGAACTCATAATAAAAAGCATGTCCCAGATAGGGGCTGCTGGTTCAGTCTGCATCTGAAAGGGAGAGGTCACATGGAACAGGCTCCTGGAGACCTGCAGTCTGCTGTCACATGAGCAAAAAAATAAATGTATATGGTAAGCCACCAAGACTTAGAGACTGTTTATTATGCAGCACAATTCATTTCTGATAAATGTACCAATTTACTAGTAAATCCAATAGCAATTGACTAGCAAATTCCTTGAAAACCATAGCATCGTACCCTGTAAAAAAAGGAACTCCAACCAGTTCTAATGGGGAGTTGCATGGCATTGACAAATCTGGGCAGCTTAGGGGTGCATAAATCACAGAGATAAGGAGAGCACACAATGAGTGATAGGCACCCAAAAAAAGAACCCCTGGCTGGGATAAGAAGGGCACTTGGGAGCCAGCCCTGCCCCTTCCATTTTTAATGCTCAAAGCTCGTGGGATTTCCTTAGAACCATTCATTCACATAATCATGGTGTCCAAAGGTGTTCTTATAATCAGGACAGAGGAATTAGTAAGTAAATAGTGTTCAATATCCCAAGTCCCCAGAGAATTATATCCCACCTGAGTTAATTCAATGTAATCACTCAGATGATGTCAAGAGAAAAATGAGATCAGAACTCAAGTATTAACTGCAATGTCCAAGTGCTTATTTTCAAAAAAGTTTAATAAAAACTTTCCTACTCAATTTCATGTTATCTTTTGGACTATATTTTTTCCCTTTCAAGTAAAGAGAGAAAGACTGCCTAAATTTTTTTACTCTCTAGACAGATAGGTAACATGTTATAGAAAATTCTGCTCAAACTCTTAGCTACTGGAATTCAAAGAAAACATTGCAGAGTTATGAAATGTTTTCCAGGCTCCTGATTTCATATATGTATGAATTTTTTTTCCTCTCCACCTTGGATTTGCTTTTTGATATTTCATTGCAATCCATTCCATAGTCCTCCAATTATTTTTATTCCCAAGAACTTTTCCCCTAAGTTAAGGCAACTTTTAGACTGTTTGAATCAGCCGAGGGAGGGTGAAATCTAGATCCAGTTTAGGTGTCCTTCAAGGATTCCCCTTCCATCTGTAGGATGTGTGTAGCTCTAGTAGGCTCATGAGACCATTAAAGGTCCATTGGTCTGGTGGTTAAGAGCGTGGTATGTGGAGTCAGGCAGCCTGGGTTTCAACCCCAGCTCTCACACTTACCAGCTGTATGCCTTTGATGGTTCACTAACCTCTACAGGCTTTAGTGTCATCATCTATCAAACAGCCAATAATAGTACCCCCCTTCTAGGGAAGTTATAAAGATTAAGTGAGCTAATACAAGGGCCTTGGAACAGTACTCAGCAAATTGTAAGGGCTCCATAAATGTTCTTTATTATTAAAGATGGCTTTGAAATTCACTATCCATTGCTGGAGAGAGAGCTAAGAGACTGGTCACCTCTGGTGCAAACATGCCACTAACTTTTGGTTTGGGAACCCTGGGAAACTTGGCAGCATTTTGCCAAAAGCATATCCATTTATATAACAGCTGTAAGGTTTACTCTTGGCTATGATAAGAACATAAAGTTTACTTTATCTCCAGCATCACCCATTCACAAAAGAAAAAAAGGGAAAATGTTCCTATTCTAACGTTGAATCCTCAATAAATGCACCATCTCATTCATCTCATTCAATGAATATTGAGTTCTCACTGTGTACCAGACACAGTACAGAAGCTGGGGAGGCCACGATGAAAATAAATCCAAATTTTTGCCATTTGGGAGATGTACAATAAATAAAATAAGCAAATTATTCTTAAAAATATAACTCACAAAGAATTACAGGTCCTAGGACCCTCCCCTAACTCTGCGCCAGCCCCTGCCTCAGACTAAATTCACTCTCCTTTTCTGCTGAACACATTTGCTGGCTGAAAATGTATTGTTGCCATTGGTTACCATACATGTTAGGTCTTAGGGATGAAATTAGAAGTCAAAGATTCCTGTTCTTAAAATACTATTTATTTCTCTCTAGAACTACCGTGTTTCCCTGAAAATAAGACCAAACCAAAAATAAACCCTAGCATGATTTTTCAGGGTGCTCGTAATATAAGCCCTACCCCAAAATAAGCCCCAGTTAAGATTGTCAGCCAGACATGACTGTGTTTGAATAAATGTAGATTTTTGTACATGAATAAATAAATAAAATGCATCTTTTGGAGCAAAAGTTAATAAAGACCCGGTCTTATTTTCAGGGAAACATGGTACCTTGTCTACTGAGCACTTATGGAGTTGATGTCCACAGACTTAGGTTTTAATCCTGGCTTGACCAGACCTCACTATGTAACTCTGGTCAGATCACTAAAATAATAAAATTAGGCTTTTCTGAGTTTTGCCTCTGAAAAAATAATAGAATTGGCCAATAATTGGTTCTCAAAATATGGTCCCCAACTCAGTGGCATCAGAATTATCTTGAGACTTGTTAGAAATGGCAGTTCTTGGATCCCATGCCACAACAATGGAATCATAAACTCAGGAAGTGGAACCCAGCAATGGGAGTTTTAGCAAGCCCTTCAGGCACTTTCTTTTTTTAAAAAAAATCAATGTCAACAAGAATCCCAAAAGAAAACCTTTATCTTTTCGGCCAGGCCTCCTGAAGTTTTGTGAGCAATATTCAATACTCACTTTATAATACCAAAAACAAAACAAAAAAATGCTTGTAATTTAGTCTATCCAAGTTTGGGGGTTTTAAAAGTATTTTGTATTTTTCTCTCCTGATGCAGTCTTTGTGCTAAATGATAAGCGTTCTTGATGCCACTTTATAAGCTCATTAGTGATGGTAATTGTCAGCCTCTTTCCGGTAAATTTCCTCATAGCCTGAGTACTTATTTTTCATGATTGGCTCCATATCAACAGTGCCTGCCTTTGCAGAACCTCCTTCCCCAAGGGTGCTCTAGCATTTCATACAATATGAAACAAATGGCATGCATCCCCTTCCCACAGGGAAATGTAGCTGCCTCTAAAACAAGCTATGAGCATAAAACTCAATGGGACAATACAACCACCACCAACCACATGCGACCAGTGGGGAGCTACATGAGTTACAGGAACTCCTGGCAGATACTGTTAGCCAGAATGCCCAGGGGGATCCAAATTGGACATATGTGTGCAGTTGAAAGTCTTCTTTTACTGTTTATGAGTATTTAAAAAATGAATTTTAAATTTTAAATTAAAATTCGATTCTCTTTCCTCACTCCCAGCACTTGGATGTTGAATGTCCCTCTTTTTATCTAGTTCCAAGTCATCCCAGCCCCATACCTGGTCCATTGCTATACTTTTCTAAGCTACCTTCTGTTTTTCCAGTAAAGAGTTGACATTAACAAATCGTGTTCAGTGCGTGGAGGTGTATAGTGTTTTAGGAAGGGCATTTTAATATTTCAAAGATTCTTTAGGGTTGTCCACAAGGAGTTGCCTTCCCCTTACAACTTTTCATTCTCCGAATAGAGCTGAGTTTTCTAGGAATATTCAGTTGGGATAACTTGGATGTGTGTCAGTCCAGTTACTCTGTTTGGAAGCAGTCTTTTTCAGTCATCTGGGGAAAACTGTGTTTGTTTGTAAAGTGGATAAACTTTCAAAATAAGAACCCATTTCATAGATAGCTATCTCATGAGCTATACACATTTTTGGTTTTTTTTAGTTGTTTCTTTACCTCTCCCTAAGGATAATTTGACAAGGATGAAGCCAGTTCACGTTAGGACCTTAGGTTTGGTGTAGGTATTGTGGTTTTATCTGCATAACGTTAATGTTCTGTAGAGCTCTTTGGCTCACAAAGCAATAAAAAAGTAAGATGTGCTAATAAAACTAAACAGACTAGCAGTAACCAGAATCAGGGATTGGGTATTTAATTATGAAAAGTGACATCCAAGAAATAAATGAATCAGCCATCTCTGAATATGGTCAGCTGTGGTGACGTTCAGGTCAACATCATGACCAATGAAACAGGTCAATATTCACCAAGAAATTGCTTTTTAATCACAATAATATATCTAAAATCTGGACATAGGGTTAGACTAACTGTTCCTAAAGGCCCTCCTATCTGTAATATTCTATAATTTCACATCTTTGAAGTAGAGCTAATTATCATCCAAATTGCCCTTGAAGATTTGTTAGCCTAAATGCTAGATAGCTGCCCGAAGTATGAGCCAGAGGGCTGAGATGAAGTCTGCATACTCAGTTAGGCTTCTGCTACAACTATAGATAAGTACAGTTTTACCAGAAGTCTTAAAATCTTTATGAAATGTTCCACTAAATCACAAGCAATCAACAAATACTGGAGCCTGGTAACTATAAATTTGGAGAAAAACAAGACATTTATTAAAGAACCATTGCTTGGCTTGTAAAGTCATTCATATGGCTCTGGCCTGCTAGGAGATGGTGGGAAAGACCTCATAAAAAAAAAAAAAGGGACAGAAATTTGAAAAGAATCAACTAATTGAAACTATCCAAGTGCAGGCAAACTCTCTGGGGAAACACACTTATGTAATGCGATTTATGGGGTTCTGGGAAAGGTCAACCATACCAAAAACATTACCTACCCTAATTAGCCTTCTACAGGGCTCAAATTCTCCTATTACTCATTCTTTCCTTGGTCCTACTCCTCAATTAGATACCTATTAACACTTTTAAATATTATCAAAAATGACCCCCTTAACAGAAATGGTGTTTTGTAAGATTAGCCACTCACGCATTCAGCAGGACTCTTTAAGAGGAGAATACGAACAGGTCAATGTTGAAATGGAGGGAGAATTCATCTAGGTCTAGCACCTCTGAAGGGTAGAAAGGATGGAGTGCTGTAGTGAAAAATCCTGAGATGGAAAACTAAAGGGAGAGAAGGTAAGGATGGGAAGAAAGAGAAGGAAAGTAACATTTGACGTATAGCTACTGTTTGCTGGGCACGCTTCTAGACACTTTGCGTTTCTCTAGTTTTATCCTCATAATAACCTGTTGGTTAGATATTATTAGCTCCATTATAGTTTTATTATAATAGCTGTATTATTTTACAACTGATGAAACTATAGGCTCAAAAGAGATAATACATTGGTCCAAGTTTACAGAGCTAACAAATGGTAGAATCTGGATATAAACTTGTGTCTCTGTGACTCCAGAGCCTGGGCATGATTCTCTGTCCCACCAGCTTCCTAGAATTCAGAGGCCTTATCCCCCGGAAGGCCCAGCATAGCACTACTGTGCTACTTATTGTGTAGGCCCTTGAGGAAAAAAACAAAAGGAAATACCGAAAGTCAAATTTACCTCCTTTCCAATTTTGCTTTAAACTAATGGTTTTCAAATTTTGCTTTGAACCATGAAAACTTGTTTTCGATATAACCTTATGCAAAACCCACCCCACCCACCATGGAAGCCCCAACGCCCAGTCCCTGAACCACATGAGTGCCTTGTAAAAGCTTCAAACCCATGGCAGAAAAGAAGGCAACAAGCACTCCACAAATAAGAATCTACAAATGGCCACTAAGCACAGGAAAAGTTGTTAAAAATCTGTAATCACCAGGGCAATGTATATTAAAACAACACTGTAAAACCACTAACGCCTATTGGGAAAGCTAACATTTAGAAGACTAGCTTAGCAAGGAGGCAGAGCGACTGGAACTCTTAAACTTTGCCAGTGGGAATGCAAGAAGGTGCTGCTGTTTTGGAAAACAGTTTGGCACATGCTTATAAAGTTAAAATGTATCATTACCACATATGACCCAGCAATTTCACTCCTACAGACTTACCCAAGAGAAATGAAAAGATATGTTCACACCAAGGCTTGTATTTGAGTGTTCAGAGCAGCTTCAGCCAGAAGCGCCCCAAATTGAAAATAGCCCAAATGTCCTGGAATAGGTACACAGGTAAACAAATTGTTGTATTCCATACAATGAAATACTAATCAGCAATTAAAGGGAACGAACTACTAATACACTCAACAATATGGATGAATCTCAAAAACACGCTGCGTGAGAGAAGGCAAACAGCAAAGGGTACACTGTATGATTCCACTTACACAAAATTCTAGAAAAGACAAGTCTAATCTACAATAATTGAAAGCAGATTAGTGGCTATCTAAATAAGGGTGTGGGATGGAGATGGGCTGTGAAAGAATCCAGTGGTTTTGGCTGATGATGGTATTCTATATTTCTATTCTGTGATGGTTTCTTGGGTGTAAAAATTTGTCAAAACTCCAAGAACTTTTCACTTATAAAACGTGTGCATTTTACCTCAATAATGCTGGTTTGGGGAAAAAATGCCACTACAATTACCAAGCAACTGTTGAGGCAGAACGGGGCCCAATGATATCATCACTCAGGTGACATTTGGTCCTTTCTCTTCATTGAGTTTTATATTTCTTTCAGTCTGTATCTCAGCTCTGCTCTCCTCTACAGCCCCATGAAGGATGGCAACTCCATCTGTCCTGCAAACTTTCAGCAGACTTCATTACAAAAATACCCCAGGACCAAAGCCAGAGCTAATGAGCTTCTTAGACCACTTGGAAGAAGAAAAGCTATTTTTTGGCTTAGGATTATGGAGCTTCACTTCAAATCAGAATCTAAGCTATTATTTTCTCTATACTGAATCCAAATCACTCAAATTCCTGAAATTCATCCATAGTTATTTTCTACCTGATGCCAAAATGTCCTGATGAAAAGTGAAACAGGCAGCCAGTTGTGTGAATTCTTTGTCCTGAAATCTAAAAGCTCAGCTATTTGGCTGGATAGCAGGACAGCTGAATAGTCAACGGATGCCTCTGCCATGCCCCGACAAGCCTAGACGTGTGCAGATAAGGTCTTCTGTGAAAATCAAAATGCAAAGGCACCATGCCAATGGCCTTCATTCTTGACCAAGTGGGATCCAAAGCATTAAAATCATGGAAGTTTGGAGCATCGAGGACTCCCATCCAGCTTTTTACAGATAAAGAAATTGAGGCAACTCCTATCCATCCTCTAAAACCTTGATCAAATGCCATCTCCTCTGGAGAGACTTTCTCCACCTCTCCAGGCTGCTCTGTACTCTGGCTCCCACAGCAGACGGCTAACACCTCATTCTAGTATTTACCCAACACCTGCAATTTATCTGTGTAGACATCTGTCTCCCCCACTTACACTGTAAACTACCTAGGTACAGGACCACAAGCCTGGACATCTAAATCCTAGCCCATAGAGAGTGCACAAAGAGTGAGCATTAGCTGAATTTGTGTTGAGAATCTGAATAAATCTGAACTTCAAATATATACTTTCTCCATAACCATGTTGAAATGGTGATTGTAAAATTCAATAGGAATTTTAGACTAACAATTAGTCCCAAGCACTAAAACCTGAGCATCTTAAGGCTTCTGTGGATAAAGAGAACATTCACAAAGTAAACTGTAATAAGCCAGCACAGTTCCTGGTATAATAGGAATATTATAATGTCTGGAACTTAAAACAGAATAACAAATAATTTGCTACAGTCATATCAATTTAAACATAATAGCAACAGTAACTAACACTTGAGTATTTACCATATGTGAAGCACTATTCTAAAAATTATATGTGTATTAGCTCATTTAACTAATTAGAAAGCATCTATTTTATGCTTATCACTAAAACTATATGGAACTTGATTTTACAACTTGAAACTGATTTTTGTTTCCTCTACTTATGACTAAATGAAAAACAAAGATGATGGATGTTAACTATATGTGGTAATCATTTCACAATACATAGATAAATCAAATCATTATGTTATATAGCTTAATCTTATACAATGTTACATGTCAATTATATCTCAGTAATACTGGGGAAGAAATAAAATGGACTGTTAGGCCAAAATGTTTTTTAATTAAAAATAAAGAAAACAAAATAAACAATGGTTTTTAAATGACTTTTGTCAAACTTTTCCTAACAATTTTGGTTTTCAGATTTCTTGTCCACAGCCTATTACAATGTTCCATTTTTAAAAATCAGACTTTCTTAAAAAAACTAAAAATATTCTTTAGACGTCAAATTATTCTTTATAATGACATTATGATTAACAGTGTAAGGGGCTAAAAGCATGAGGGTTACACTTTTCTCAATGACAATGTGCACCTTAAAATCTAGAACTGTGCTTAGCGTGAATTTATATGAGGCAAATGTTCCCAAACTTTGGCCCAGAATATTTTCCCTCTCTGTGTTGTCTGTTACCATGGAACTGGAAAAGATTGGATAAGACAAGAGTATGAACCTGACAAAGTTCAATCAGGAAGATAGGAATGGAAATTTTCATAAAAAAAGAAAAAGTAAAACAAAAGAATTGGTTGACTCCATAAGGGCTTAAATTCAACTGCATTTGTTCAATAATAAGTCTCCTGGCATACAAACTTAATGACATTTCTTTTTTAATTAAAATGTTTCCAAGCATTTTGAAGGCACCATCTTGTTATCATTGTTAGATACTTAGTATTTCCAACCCTAAAAAAAAAAGTTACCTTGTTTTTTGCAGATTTGGAGCACAAGAAAAAAATGATCTTGTACACAAGACTCCAAAATGAATGTTTATTGAATTAATGAATAATGAATTCTAATGACCTGTTTTCCTGCTTTCCAGGTACTTTTTTGCATCAACAATAACTCCTGAGATAACTATTCTATGCAAATCAACAGCTGCTAAATCTCCCACCCAAAGACACTCTCAGGCTTTGTTCAAACCATCCCTAGGGTTAGGCAAGCATCTCAGAGCCTCTGCTCTCTTCCCTGTTGACCCACCTGGTCCTTCACCCCTCAGACCCCACTAGCTCCTCAAACCCAGGTCTTTATTCGCACCACAGGAATACCCCCAAGGAAATGCAATCTCAGTTCAGGGTTTCATTTCGTTTCCAATTTGTATTACAGTAACTCTGTTCTTTCTCCCTTGAATGATGATGAGAAGACAGTCAAGATAATTTGGGAGGTGGTGGGGAGAGGGCGTTGAGGATTTTAAAAGGTTTCACAGCTTCCCCAACTAGTTGTAAATTTTCAAATCATGAAAAACAAAATATGTGCTTTAGCCTCATGTGAATGCTCTTAAAACACAGAAATATATATATATATATATATATATATATATATATATATAATTTTAATATTATAGGGAAAATGAGGAAGACTATATTGTACGTGGGAAAAAATACCTGTGTTTGCATCAGTAGGTATCGGTTCAAATCCTAACTATGATCCTTAGCAATTTGACGTTGAACGTTTCCCAAAGCCTCAGTCTCTCTCATGTGAGATGAACATCATAGAGCCACTGTAAGAACTGAATGAGATTACATATGGAAAGGGACTATAGGCACATAATGGGCGTTCAGTAAATGTTAATTCACCTGGCACACAAATAATTTCAGATGCAAAAGAAGTGATCATTGAAACTATAAACCCTAAACTCTGATGACAAACTCTGGTTGAGTTTTGGGTTATGCCTCAACAAGCAACTTTGTTTTCCTCCTCAGGAATGCACTCTCATCATAACTGCAATCAAGACTATGGCTGATAGGCAGGGCCTCTTATTTGAGGAGCATAGAAGGATAGCACAGAAGTGCAACACGGATTGCTTGCAGGAGAGAAAAAAATCATGGTACAGAGAAATAACACATCTATTTTATAACAGGCACATTACATTTATGGGAATTCAAGTGAGAGAGAAAGAGAGAGAGAGAGAGAGAGAGAGAGAGAGAGAGAGAGAGAGAGAGAATCCCCCTATACCTATTCAAAGTCGCCCTTAGATGGCACCACCCAGGGACAGGGAGGCCATGACCAAACACTCTGAGAAACCACAGAAGTTTAAATTTTAAGAGCACCTAAGGGGTAATTTTGGATAATTTTGCCTTACACTCTAATTGTAGAACCTAATCCCTGAAGTAAAATCAGATCCCACTTTCTATTAAAAATGTGGATTCCAGTAGTAAAATACGAACATTGTGACATTCACATGCCAGTTTTAAACTTTTTCCCCTGCTTTTTGTCTTTATTTTAATAGCATCATTTGATTTATCTGAAGACCAAAATTATATTTTATTATTTCAAATTAAATGTATTGAGGTAACATTGGTTAATTCATCATATAAATTTCAGGCATACAACATTATAAGTTGATATTTGTATACTCTATTGGGTGCTCACGACCCAAAGTCTAGTTTTTTTGGTTACCATATATTTTGACCCCTTTACCCAATTCACCCTTCCACTACCCCTTCTCCTTTCTGGTAACTACCAATCTGTTGTCTCATTTTATCTTTTTAATTGAAATATAGCTATATGTTTATAGCCTTCTGGTTTTCAGCTAGTTTTATAAACTGACAAAGTCCAAATGTTTAATCATGATAGCCACAAAATAATGTCATTCATTTAATTATAAAAAGAGGGTCAAAATAGCTTGAATTTACCGGTGGCTCCTGAAACTGCATTGTTTCGATGGCCTATAACATCTGCCCCTGCATGGCCTAAAGCCACCCTCCTTTCATGTTGAAGATGACCATCTTGTTTGTGTGTGATTTGCAGGATGGTGTATGTTCATGGACCAAGGAACAAAGGAAGATTTTAAAACACTTATTTTTAATGTTTTGGTGGAAGGCCATGTTGTAACCATGAATCTTATAGTACTACCCGCTCTATATCAGAAACGCTGTTTTTCATTATCAACTTACTTATTCAAAAACCTGACACTTTAAAAGTAACTTGGATCACAACTCATATACATAAAAGACTCCTTACCCATTTTCTCAAGACCCAGAAATTACAAACATTGAGTTCCTGAGATCAAAGGCAGTGGTGTGAACACATCGAAATTACAACTAAATTACAGGACAATCAACCTGTAGAAACATCTGAAGTCTGGCTGAATGGAAGTTTTATAACTAAGGATAAAGAAGAAACCATATCGAGATTGGTAGGAGGACTGGAGACACCAAACAAGCTGGTCTCACTCTCACCTGTGGTGGTTGAAAATCAGTAGAGATATCGCGGCCACAGAGGTTCCTCATGAAGAAATGAGGAACCCCAGCCCCCACACCAGGCTTCCCAATCCGGAGTACTGCTTCTGGGAATAGGAGCCCCTGCAAATCCTGGCTATGAAAAAACAGTGGGCATTCGACCTTCCAGGTGAGACAGAAAGCTGAGGGAAACCCAGACATCTTCTTATATGGTCCGTGCAGGCACTCACCTTGGGCTCCAGCGGAGTGACACTGACTCTAGGGGTGTAGGAGACAAATGGGGCTAGGAATGAAGGGACAGTCCCCATTTTTCCTGTGTGGTCCTCCTCCCATGCAGCCAGGAGGTGGGCCCCATTTTTTCTGTGTTAAGCCTGCCCCCACAGGCCAAATCTGAATCTGATTGGCCTGGTGAGCTCCACTTCTCCACCCTGCTGACTCACTCACTGAGAGTCTGCCTACCTAACTTGCCTGCCATACTGCAGGAGGCTTTATCAGCAGCTGAAACTTATGGGAACCAGCAGGTGGCAGCAGGCCTCATTTTGCAGCATGGCCTCTCCCATGGGCCTCCAGGTACAGCACAGGCAGCGACCAACTGTGAATAAATCTGTAGCTTCTACCGGGTAGTCCCCCACCAGTGACAAGTAGTAGGTGACCTGGGACTGCACCAGAGTCCCTCCCAAGAGGCCCAGAATCAATATACTTGGAGGTTGGCTTCAGATCACAGCAGAGCACCATTCAGCTAGCCCCACAAGTGGCACACACAAAAGGTGGTCTCAACAGACACCAGAGTCTGCTGGGGCAAATCCCACTCTATAGGGTAAGACCCCCACACAGTAGCCCATAAGCTGTGATGTAGCCAAACCACAGAGCCAGTCAGCCTAAGGGTCAATACCACCCACTGACATGCCAACAGCACTTAAGTCTCAACTATAACAGTAGGGTACACACAACCCACACAAGGGACACTCCTGGAGCAGCTGGCTCAGGTGACCAAGGAGACCATGCCACTGGGCCTCACAGGGCATCTACTACATAAGGCCACCTGGCAAGACTGGGAGACATAGCAACCCTACCTAATACATAGAAACAAACACAGAGAGGCAGCCAAAATGAGGAAACAAAGAAATACATCCCAAATGAAAGAACAGGAGAAAACACCAGAAGAAGAACTACACAAAGTAGAGGCAAGCAATCTTTCAGATAAAGAGTTCAAAACACTGGTTATAAGGATGCTTAATGAACATAGTGAGAACTTCAACAAAGAGATAGCAAGCATAAAAAGGAACATAGAAACCATAAAAAAGAACCAGTCAGAAGTGAAGAGTACAATAACTAAAATGAAGAATGCTTCAGTAGACTAGATGAAGCAGGGGATTTAGTCAGCAATTTGGAAAACAAGGTAGCAGAAAACACCCAGTCAGAACAGAAAAAAAAAAAAAAGAATCCCAAAATAAATGAGAATATGAGAATAGTTTAAGAGACCCTCTGGGACAACATGAAGTGTAAAAACATTCACATCGTAGGGATACCAGGAAGAGAAGAGAGAAAGCAAGGCATTGAAAACCTATTTGAAAAATAATGACTAAAAACTTTCCTAACCTGGTGAAGGAAATAGACATACAAGCCCAGAAAGCAGAGTCTAATAAAAGATGAACCCAAACAGGCCCACACCAAGACACATTATCATTAAGATGGCAAAGGTTAAAGACAAAGAGAATCCTAAAAGCAGTAAGAGAAAGGCAGATAGTTACCTACAAGGAAGGTCCCATAAGACTGTCAGCTGATTTATCAACAGAAACTTTGCAGGCCAGAAGAAACTAGCAGAAATACAGTAATACCTTGGTTTGCAAGCATAATTCATTCCAGAAACAAACTAGTCGTATTGCAAGGCATCACTTGTTTACCACATTAAAATATATTAGAAATGTTTGCTCATCTTGCAGAATTCTCGCAAACCAAGTTACTTGCAATCCAAGGTTTTACTGTATTCCAAGTGATGAAAAGCAAGGATGTACAACCCAAGGGTACTCTACCCAGCAAGGCTATCATCTAAAATTGAAGGACAAAAAAGGAGCTTCCCAGACAAGAAAAAGCTAAAGGAGTTCATCACCACCAAACCAGGATTACAAGGAATGTTAGAGGAACTTCTTTAAAATGGAAAAAGAGATAAAAATATGGATAATAAAATGGCAATAACTACATATCTATCAAGTTGCTTTTGATGTAAATGGAGTAAATGATCTAATCAAAAACATAGGGTGGTTGAATGGGTAAGAAAACAAAACGCTTACATATGCTGCCTACAAGAGACTCACTTCAAATTGAAAACACACACAGACTGAAAGTAAAGGGATGAAAAAAGTTATTTCATGAAAATGGAAACAAATAAAATAAATTGGGACAGCAATATTTGTACCGAACAAAATAGATTTTAAAACAAAGGCTATAACAAAAGACAAAAAAGGACCCAGTGATCCCATTTCTGGGTATTTATCTGAAGAAACCCAAATGCTACTTTGAGGGGACAAGGACATCCATATGTTCATTGCAGCATTGTTTGCAGTAGCCAAGATGTGGAGGCAGCCTGGGTGTCTGTAGATGGAAGAATGGATAAAGAGGAGGTGGTACATATATACAATGGAATATTACTCAGCCATGGAGGGGAATGGGTTCTTGCCATCTGTAGCGGCATGAATGGACCTGGAGTGTGTTGTACTAAGTGAAGTATGTCAGAGAAAGACAGAGTCAGTGTGATTTTGCTTATACGTGGAATCTAAAGAGCAAAATAAACAAAACAGAAACAGACTCACAGATACAGAGAACATTTTGATGGTTGCCAGGTGGGAGGGGGGTTAGGGGTGTGGGTGAAAAATCGGGAAGGGATTAACAAGTACAAATTGGTTGTTAAAAAGTAAGGTATAGCATAAGAATTATAGTCAATAATATTTTAATTACTATGTATGGTGTCAGATAGTGTGATAGATGGGAGGGGGTTGGGGGTGGGTGAAAAGGTGAAGGGATTAAGAAGTACAAATTGGTAGTTACAAAATGATCATTATATAAATGTCTAACCATATGCTGTACACCTGAAATTAATATAAAATAATATTGAATGTCAACTGAAACTGAAAAATTAAAAAGGAGGAGGAAAGGTGAAGAGGAATAAGAAGTCCAAATTTCCAGGTATAAAACAAATAAGTCATGGCGATGTAATGTACAGCATGGGGAATATAGTCAATAATATTGTGATAGCATAGTACAGTGTCAGATGGTTGCTGGACTTATCATGGTGATCACTTCTTTGGGTATATAAATGTTGATTAACTATTATGTATACCTGAAACTTATATAATTTTGTATGCTACCTATATTTTAATAAAGATCCTTTTTAAAAAAATTGAGTTTCTGAATTAAAATCACTTTGGAGAAATATAAAATTCAGGGAAATTCTAGATAAAAGGTAACCCTATTATCTTCGGTGCTTCTTTAAATAACCCAAAGAGAAAACCATGGAAAGGCAGAGATTTGGTAGCAAAATATTTGTGTTCCACTGTCTGTCCTGGGAAAGAGAATGTTGTGTTACTTTATCTTCCCTGAAACAGCCCTGTGGTACATCTTCTCCAGGCTGGCTTACTACCCTCCCTGGGTATTTTTCACGGAGCTCCATCATAAACCTGTGAAAAAATGAACCCCTGCAGAAGCACACACAGAAGGGAATTTGAGTGTCCCTTACTGCCAAAGGGAGGGAAAGCAGGTCTGCAACCTTAACTAAGTAGCCATTAATGGCAAGTAGAAAAGAATGTGAGCTCTGAGAAGTGTAGCTACAACTCCTTGAATTTGCTACATAATAATTGGCTTTTCACAACCAAATCTCCTGAGTTAGTTGGTAATGAGAGTGACCTGTTACTCAACACTCTTTTATGCTTGTGATATCTCCAAATGCTACATCTTACAGATACTGATCACCTACAAGTCATCAAACGGAAGCATCTGTCCCCTCTATCTCTCTATAGTTGGCATCCTCTTCCTGTAAAACCTCAGTTTGCTCAGCTCCTGGGCATACTGCCATCCTGATTTTATTTCTTGGACTGCCCCTATTCTTTCTGCCTTTTCTCTTCCAACCCCAAGAAGTAGCTGGTCCCTGAAGGACTGCTCTTTGCCCTCCTCTCTGTTCCCACTTATCCTTGGCTATTTCAGCCACGCTCAAGGTTTCAAGTCCATGTATTCATATGCATGGCTCCCAAATCTCTGTTTCTAGCTCCAACTTCTCTCAAAAATTCCCACACTGATTTTCCAATGCTTTCTGGATTATCATGTCAACACCGCCAACTCAAAAGGCACCACAAAATAAATCCTTTCCAGGATTTACTACCCATGTGTATGATTTGCACTTCCACCCTCTCAATTACGCAGACTGAAAGCCTTGGGGTTACCTTGCATCCCTCTTCTTTGTCTAACATTCAACTTGTCAATTTCAACTCCTCAGTAGTTCTGGCTTCTACATCTTCACTTCAGCTGCCATTGCTCTAGTATAGGCACTTCTCACCTGTCACCAGAAACCTGCTTTCTTTAACTCCCTTTTCTATCTTCTTCAGTTCGTTTTACAGAATGGGGAAAATTATAATCTCCATGGCAACAGAGACTGGGTTTTTATCATTGCACAGCAAGTACCTTTACATATTAATATTTTTTAATTTATGAAAGCACAGTTCTGATTATGTTATGTTTTCCTATTCCAACATGTCTCTGGTCTTCATTATGTTCCTGATTAATGAAACATTTGGGGGCTAAATAAAGAACATGTTAATGGAATGAGATTTCAGAGAGGGCCTGGTGGATTAGGGAAACACAGAAAAGCTTGGGTTCCACCTGGTGTGTCTGACTACTGCAAAATGTAAATTGAAGGACAGGTTTTGGAGGAAAGATAATGAGTCTGAGTTTTGACATCAGGAATTCAAGGTGCTGAGGGGACATCTGGTTGATAGGGCCACAAGTATTGGTGTTCATGAGAAAAGTCTGGGCTAGAGCTGAATGATTGGGACTTGAAGATAGAGAGGCAGTACAACAGGCAGTTAGGTGCATCAACTCTGTAGCCAGATTGCCGGGGTCAAATCCCAGCTCTGCTGCTAACTAGCTGGGTGAATCTGCCTGCAATGATCTTAACCTCTGTGTGCCTCAGTTTCCTCATCTTTAGAATGGGTTTTCAAAGCCCTATCTCTGAACTTGTCATGTGAATTAAATACCATGAAAACAATGCCTGGCACATGGTAAGTAAACACTAAATAAGTATTTACTCTAATTATTTACATAATAGTTAATGAAGATTTGAGGGTGAATGAGATCACCCAATGAGAAAATAAGAAATACAAGAAAAAAAGAACAGCATGAGAGAAAGTCCTGAGAAATTCCAGTCCAAAGTAGGTACTAACTACAGAAACAATAATATATAGTTCTGACTTTCAAGAGATTTATAATCCTACAGGATGGGAAACAGCATAATTTCCGCTGTAATCAGGGCATCAGGAAAGTATGATGGAAGTACGAACAAGGAGAACATTTTGTGGGCTGGCCAAGTGGCTCAGTTGGTTAAGAGCTCGCTCAAGAGTGTGAGCTGAGCTCTGAGTAACAGCAGTTCGATGCCCAGCCCGAGCTGAGTTGCCGTTGAGCTGCCAACCACTATATCCAGTCCTTTGGCAGAAGTTCTGAGTGAAAAAAGGAAGATAGAGATGAGGGAGAGACCCTTCTTTCCGTACCAGGGCCAGGAATATGAAAAACAATGGGCAGTGATGTGTCCGTTGGTTTCCGCATCATCTGAAACCTCAATCTAGAGCTGAGCCTCTAGCATCTATCTTCAAGGGTCTCTACCCGGCACCTAGGGACGTCAGTCCTGGACGCATTCTGCACTGGGGAATAGCCTGTGACCCACACTGGCACTGGCGTTAAGCCGAAACATGCAAACAAATAAAACTGAAGCCAAAGTCAGTAAACGGCAAGCGGGGCAAGGACGTTCCACCCTGTTTGAGTATTTCCTTCCACCTATTTATAGGTTCTTCCCTTTTATTAGAACTTCCGGTGATGTCACATCACACTGCTTTGGGGAAATATGCCCACTCAAATCCATCCCCCCACCAAGGGCAATTAGTGCCAGGGTCTGACCAGGAAAAAAAGAAGTCATTTCCCAGCAAGGCTCAAGGGGCCATAAACAGAGACAGCATCAGGGACTTTTCCTGCTGCTCAGGAAAGCTCCAGGAGGAGCTTTGGTTTTCACTACGCCTTGGCAGAGACCTCCATGGCCATGCCCAGCTCTGCTCTTGTCTCTCTCTATGACTTTGAACAAGTCTTTTAACTGCTCTGAGCCTCAATTTCCCTGTAATTAAACAGAGGGGTTAGGTTAATGATCTAGAAGGCACCTTCCAACATTCTGAGTGTCTCTGATATGGTCATACTCCATATGAATTAGATGGGTAAGGTTATATTACAGTACCAAAACCCCAACTTCCCCATATTTACCATAACTTGGATTATTATTGCTTCATGCAGGTTTGGGCAACTCTCCAAAGCCATTGCCTTCCATGCAGTAACGCACTATTCAGGCTGGCACAGGCTGTATCTGTTATTTATACTATCTGGACCACAGGGTCTCATTGGTAACATGCAGGTGAAGAGGGTGACTAGACAATCATACATGGGCTGCTCACTGACTCAGCTTATATGTGACAAACATGGCACTTTCACTCAGTTTACATCATCCGGAATGAGTCACATACCTGCCTAACCCCTGGAGGTTGCAGAGGAGGGATGCAAGAAGGGGTAGAGAAGTAGAAATTTTCATGTTCTCAGAAGCAGAGAAGAACTGGACATTGGGGAATACTAGTAATGTCTACACACCAGCCCCCTATCAATGACAAAGACCGTTTTTTTTTATTTTACCAGTTGCTTCATAAACTGTTCTGACAGTGTTTAGAGACCAGTAAAGAAGGTACCAGGGGCCGGCCGAGTGGTGCGGTCATTGAGCGCTGGCTTGGGAAGCCAGTGGCCCCAGTTCGGGTCCCACATGTGAGGGCCAGTGACACTGCCCTCAATAAATAAATAAATAAATAAATAAATAAATAAATAAATAAATAAATTTTTAAAAATTAAAAAAATAAAATAAAATAAAATAAAAAAGAAGGTACCAATGAGGAAATATTCTCAGAAAGCTTGAGCAACATATATAATGTCACGGAGCTGCCTATTGTCTGGGGCAGGACTATAGTCCATGTCTTGTACTCTCAGCTTCCTTATGATTTCAAGGGATTCTGAGGTAAAGATTTTGTATCAGAAGATCTGCCTTGGAATCCTCATCATTCATTTCACTGGCCAGCAATGTTCTCCTCAAACTTCAACTTTCACATCTACATCAACAGTATTAGAGACCTACCTTAGAGTTTCCTTGAAAGGATTAATTAAGATGGAACACACCTATCACAGAGCAAAGTAAATATTAGGTAAACAATACATTTTGTCTAATAAATCACATCATGGTGTCCTCAGCTGTTCAAAGACCACATATCCTTACATCCTTCTATAGGCAGAGGGCCCTACATGCAGAAATACTCAGTTGATGTTATAAATTAACCAGAAATACAGTTATTTCTATTGGAATTTATCTATATGAAGACTATGATTCTTTGGGGGTTGAACAGCTGTTATATTTTTCCCAGCACCTAGTGAAGTGCCTAGAAGAAAGTAAAAGCTCAAAGCATGGGGTTGTAATGCTTGGATGTAGTATGTGCTCGGCATGTAGTAAGTGCCTAATAAGTGTGAAGCATTGTGGTTACTGTTATTTTTTTCTTGTTCCTTTTGTGTAATAGAAGGAAGTGAGAGAAGAAGAGATGGATGGAAGTTAGGAAAAAAGAAGGTACGGACTGAATATTTGTGTCCCCCCAAAATTCATCTGTTGAAATCTAGTCCCCAATGTGATGGTATTTATAGATAACCTGGAGGTAATCGGGTTATTGAGGTAGAGCCCTCGTGAATGGGATTTGTGTCCGTATAAGAAGAGGCCAGCGAGTTAGTTTGCTCTCTTTCTGCCATGTGAAGATACAGTGAGAAGACAGATGTGTGCATACAGGAAGTGGGTCCTTACCAGAACCTGACCATGCCAGAACCCTGATCATGGACTTACAGCCTCCAGAACTGTGTGAGAAATAAAGTTATGTGGTTTATAAGCCACCCAGTCTATGGTATTTTGTTATAGCAAGTCAGAGCTAAGATAAGAGAGAATATGCCATTTACCTGCTTTAACCAGGAATTGGAAAACCACTCAGGACAGAAAAAGAGTGTAGTTATTGATGTGAAGAATTCTTTGATTGTGTTTCTTAGCCAGAAAATGCAAGGTAAGACAAGAAATTCCTAGAGCTGGAAGAACAAAAGTTTAACCCCGTATTGCATGAGGCAGGGAAGGTGCAAGGAGAAGAAAGACAGGGTTGTGGGGACAAAAGGAGCAGAGTGGACTCACTGAGTCCCTCCTCCATGCCATGGGCTCAAAGCCTGCCACCTGAGTCAAGGGCCAAATCTCAACTTCATAATGTCACTCTCACAATCCAGCGCTGTGGGGCCATGGGCTCCTTCAAACAAGTGACCTTGGCTAGTTATCTCCATAGTAACAGCTTACATCCCAAACCGTTCCTTCCTGTGTGGGAGGAAGCTTTATAGAAATGGGGAACAGCAGGGCTGAACAGTGATTTTTCTTTCTTATGACCCTTCTCCTTTGGAAAATTGTATCCTGTTCCTGAACATTGCAGTGTCCTGAGGAAACCATCCACAGAAGGAGAGGTTTTAGCAACTTTGTTTGCAGATGGATGCCCAGGACACATTTTCAAAAGTAGAAGCCTGAAGTTGTGTTTCCTTTAGTTTCAAGCCAAGCTCAGTATCTCTGCGTTTCACCATTCTTTTCATTTAACAGCTCCCCAGAGAAGACAGCCAGCTTGGCCTCTCATTTTGAAAGAGAAAGACTGCAGGTCAGAGAGGTTGAGTCGCTTCCCCAGGGCTACAGAGCAACACGGCAGCAGAGCTAGTCGAGAAAGCCAGACCTAACCAAGCTAAGCCTCTCCGAGCCCCATTTACACCGTGCCTTCCTTCAGTCCAGCCCCTGCCTGAGCCGCCATGCTGGTCGGTCATCTGACATGTCTCCTTCCAGCCCTAGATACCACCTCCTGTCCCCTGACCCATGACACTCCCTGTGACTTTCTCCAGCAGGGTGCCCCGATTTGGGGTAAGGCAATTGAGCCAATGTTATGCTCTGTCTAAACCTGGAATATCTACTGCATTGTAAGCTCCATGTTCTGTCTGTTTCACAATGTCTAGGATCAGAGCAGGATTTTACAGGATGATAAATGACCCTTCTTCGGCTGAACCCTGGAAGTGCATGCCTGGACGAAAAAAACCCTCTAATGGTGGCTCTTAAATGTACTGTGGGGTCTACTTTTCAACCAGGGTCACGAGCCCAACTTCAGCCTTTTTTGGTAGTTTTGATCCCATGATTCTGTCTGTGAAAAAAATCTTTTTCTCGACAGCATCTCTGCCTGATTTTGACGTACAAAGGTGTAATTAGAACAGCATGGAACAAGCAGGACGATCCATTTACCTCATCCCTAACATTTAAGTGCTTTAAAATATGTTTCTAATATCCTAGGTGCATGGAGCCAAATTCCTTGCTCCGTTTTTCACATGCATGAGTAAATCCACACAGACTAAACCCCTTGGGTCTTAGGTTCTGCTTAGAAGTTTTTTGTTTTTTAAAGAAAACAAATATTCCATTAAAACGACATAGTGTACTCTGCATATTTTTAGGACAATTAGAGTTTAGAATTCCCTCTTCTTCCGCCCCGGGGAAAAAATGTTTTTCTTAACTATTTCCTTACCGAGAATGACATTAAGCTGGGATAAACTGAAGGGCTTTCTTGTCTTTTTAAAATAATCCTCTCATCTTACATTGTCAAAGCACCAACTCATGGATGAAGATCCCTGATGTGTTTTGGGAAGGGTCCAGACTCTCCTGTACCTTCCGCTACATAAACCCTTCAGGGAGACAGTTACTTGTGAACCTAATAGAAACATTTACTTGAAACAGGAAAGCCAAACTCACAGGACTCAGAGAAACATAAAAGTAAGAATGTTTTGTGTCATCTGCTTGATTCAAAGTGGGTCCCTGGTTTGCGTCATTTTTCTTTGGCCCTTCTGACCTTGTAAATGAAATCATAAAGGAGGGGCTGCAGCAGGCAAGGGAGCTTCAGCCTGTGGGCCAGAGCTACAGTCAGACCAAGTGGGAGGAGCTTAGAAAGTCAGTCTTCCTGCAAAGGTGACTGGGAGAGGAAGGAGGAACAGTCGCTGCTTTTGCTCTCCCTTATATCCCTAAGTTTGTGTTGCTGTACATACAGCAACTCCCTGGTCATCAGTCTGTGCAGCTGTGACCACGTGGGGATAATATCTGCCAAGCCAGCATGCAAATCAAACATTGTCTTGCAACCAAATTCAGGGCAACATCTTTGTAGCAGTTGCCATGTCACTGCACATTCAAGTCCAAAGGCCCCAGAGCCACCACATTTAAAAAGAAAAACTGATATAAGACTGTCTGTGGCTTGTTTTTCATTCACTGCAAAACATATCACAGGATGGGAAAGCCCAGCCCCGCTCAGTCCATGATTCAGGCAGAAATAAGATAATATGTCTTCACGCAAGTCTACCTTGAAAAATTATCCAGAACCAGAGGCAGCTTGGAGAGTGTGTCTGGGGATGTCTTGGAAACTACGAATTATATTGAAGCATCAAAGAAAGAACTCAGAACTTCCTCAGGGGGGGAAAAAATGTGTTTATTTAAATTAAAAAATATCGTGAAAATTACAAACTGTTAAATACAGAAGACAATTTTATACAACTGAATAGAATAAGAAGGAAGTATATACATCACTTTTTAATGGGCGCAGATAGCCTTGCACCAAACTTCAGGATTAAGCAATGGAAAATGTGACAACGCACATGTCCATCGCAGTAAAGTTTCAGAATTCAAGTGATTCCAGGCAAAGGGCCAATTCAGCTTGGCTTCTTTCACCTTAAACAGCCCCCTTTGGAGAACATCCACACTCTGAATTTTAAACTGAACGGAGGCCCCTTTTCCCAAAAAACATATATTTCCTCTAGCACTGTGTTAAAACAAACTGACCAACCAGCTCCTATGCTGTTAACCCTTCCGTGGGAACAGTAGTTATTGCTGCCTCCAACCTAGGGAGAGTATGTTTTTTTTTAAAAAAAAAAAAAGGTTTTTTTGGTTTTAATAGAATTAAACTTGACCTTTTGGTGTGTTTCTCTTCCTCCTTGTCTTCAAGGGCCTGCAGACTATGCTGCAAAGCTACTGAGCGCAGGAATACATGGAAACACCAGCAAGCATTTCTGAGCACTTCCTTTCCGCTTCCTTCTTCCCTGAGCTGGAGGGTTAACATTCCAGCACCCAGAGAACTTTGCAGAGTAAAATGTGGCATCTGCCTGTTTGGTTCACTGCTGGGGAAAACGACAGCCTGGGTGAGTTGACAATTCGCCCTGAATTTCCCAGATACTTGTGTTCCTAGTCTCCCACTGCTCCTTTAAATAAGCAGATCCTTTTTCAGACTAACTGGCCAAGCGGGAAATATTTTGTCCAACTTCCTCACACCAGGGCATGCAGAATTTATCACAGAGTCTTAAAATCTGAAGATATCCTCCCAGCCCCCTGGGGATGTAGATCATCAGGAGCCCCATGAAGGCGGTAAGTCTCTTGATGACATGCCCAGGACCACACAGCAAATCAGCATCAGGGCTCAAGTTCAGGAAACAGAACTTGGACCCCAGCTTTGTGCAATCTCTGCCTATGTCCTTCTGCTCTCAGCTACGTGACAAAAGGCCATATCATGGAGACACACGTTATGTCTTGTCCCACCTCAGAAAACTAGACTGAGAAATGAGCAGCACAGGAACTAATGGTTGGCTTTGTCCAACACCACCATTACCCTTTCTGGAAAGCTCAAGAAGAGTCTCCTACACGGCTATTCAGAGTGCAGGTTATATTCTAGGGAAGCCCTTCCAACCAAAAAACTTCATGCCAGCATGTGATACTGGACAGTTCCAGGTCAGAGTTCAAGGTCATATGTTAGAGAAAGCGTCAAAATAGCAGACTGTGTTTTATAATCCCAGCCAATGTTGACAGGTCTAAAAGTTGCAATTTTTTTTCCTTACAGTATGCTAATGGGCCACGTTCAGACATCCAGCTTTCTCCCATCAAAAGTCCTCCATCAAATGACCCCCTCTCAACCCAAAAGACCCCAAAAGAAGCACAGTAATCTCCTGTGAACTAGTGCCCCAGGTACACAGTAGAGGTACCTGCAGCCAATCAGATCTAGAAGAACAAAGCTCTAGGCAAATTAATAAATGGAAACGAGTCCCTCAGCACGCCCAAGGCACGGCAGCCCTGGGACTGAGCAGAGGCATCCAGTGAGAAAACAGCACATTGACCTGCCCCATTCTGAACAGGAACCCGACCCCGGGCCCCAAAGTAAATGTACACGCTACACGTCCTCAGGGCATTTGCAGCGGTGGGCCCGCACCACGGGCACGTCACGGGCTCCTGTCTGCTGCTGGCTCCGGCCAGCAGTGTCCCCCACCACCCCACCATTCAGGGGCTTGCCGAGTGTCTCTTCAAAGGGGCAGCTGCACTGCAAAAGTGAAACCAGACAGGAAAAGTGTCCTTCTCCTCTCAAGGGAGCTGGCGGATGGGGCTACCTCTGCAGGCCCTGGTGGTGCTAGGAATTCTGATGGATGTTCTCCGAGGACCCTTCGCTGCTTTCGTTCAGGGGCGTCTCCGAAGTCTCCTCCAGCTCGTCATCGGCCCCCTCCTCCTGGATGGTGAGGTGCACGTCCGGCGAGGAGGACTCAGAGCTCACGCTGTCCCCTTCCATGGAGCAGAGGGTACAGGAGAGGGCGGGAGCCACGCTCTCTTGCAGCATGTTGAGCATCATTGGCACCTGCACGGACCTCAGGCCTGACACCACTGGCAGCGGCTTCATGGCTTCCCCCCACAGCCTCTCCTCGTCTTTGTACAACAGCAGGAGGCTGGACTTCTTTTCCCGCCTCTTGGATTTCATGTAGCCCAGCATGATTCCGATCAAGAAAATGCCGTAGAAGGACATGACTACCAGAATGTAGAAGTATTCATTACCGTTGCCGCTACCGCTGCTGGGGACATGGGACTCGAGTGGGCTGCCGGGGGTTTCGGTGCTGGGGTGCGTGCTGTTCAGAGGTTCCATCTTCAGCATGGAAGCACGGCTCCCACAGCCAGGGTCTGGGGAGAAACCTGCAGGTTAGAACGCTCCCATGGGTGCAGGGTACAGAGAGGCGGGCGAGAATGAGGTTTGTGGGATTGGAATAGCAAAACAGCTTATCCATGCACGGGGAAAGCCCTAAGAGGTCCCACCAAACAGCTAGCAGGGGTTAGCTCCAAGGGGCTGGGTGCATGGAGGAGCAGGCAGGGAGAGGTGGGGACACGTAAGAAGGACTTTCATTTCTTAGTGTATTATCGCATCCGTTATGTTTGCATTTCATAGAGTGAG
Organism: Aselliscus stoliczkanus; assembly: GCA_033961575.1. Lineage (NCBI taxonomy): Eukaryota > Metazoa > Chordata > Mammalia > Chiroptera > Hipposideridae > Aselliscus > Aselliscus stoliczkanus. Next base: position 164,129,274 of record CM066731.1, on the reverse strand, counting down.
CATGGAAAAAGCATTGCTTTTATAATTTTAAAAACAAAAGACAAACATCAATATAAGACAAGGGAACACAGAGAAAATAAATAACATTGTGATCATGGGGAAACTTTTTTTTTAACTGAACAGAAAAAAAGAAAGTTTACATTTTGCTTCTCAAACTTCTAACTATTTTTAATTCAAAACAAAGTTCCCTTAGAACACAAAAAGGAAAGGAAAACTTCATCTATTAATTGCTAGAAATAGCCTTCTTTCAAATGTTTCTGAATCAGCCAAGATCAATAGCTAACTTACCAAAGGCTGGCAAATTCCTCCCAAGTCCTGGTTTCCTGAATTGCCAAGTCCAAGAGCGTTCTTCCTCTGTGCAGGGCTCAGCGCTCTGACAACTCGGCTGCTGCCGTTTGGATATATAATCAAGAAATGCATCATCACGTGTTCTGGGAGGAAAATTTACAACAGAGCTTGGTTGTGGCAGAGTGAACTCCAAGCACTGCAGCTCAACTCACTGAACTCTGCAGCTGTGAAAAGAAAGACTGGGAACCCAGCAAGCACTGCTGCTTCCTCACCAGCCCCGAGACCAAGGTTTCAGGTGGCCATGAAAATGAGTGAGGGGAGAAAAGAACATGCCCGGCTAGAACTGTTACCCCAGCGTCCACTCTCATTGAAAATTAGCTCGTTTCATCTCTCTGTTAGGGAATAACCATGATGCCGTCTGCAGGTTTTCAGAAACAGCCCAAAATACCGTAATCTGGAGAAAAGACACTTGGAAGCAAGTGCCAGATTTACTGTCAAGAAACGAGGGCTAACGTTTCAGTTCTTCCACTAGCTATGGAAATTTTAAAAATCTCCACCGAACCTTTCTGCACCTCAGATTCCCAGTCTGCAAAATTGTTGGACCTGGGAGGCTTCGACATGTAGAATTATGAGAACTGTGTGACCTTTTGAGCCCCTGTTAGTTTAATCATTCTGAGATTGAAGGCCGCCTAGTATAGGTTAGCCCTTTAAAAACACAGAGAATTTCTACCTGTCTTCCACATCAAACTCATTTGTGCATCTTTTATTTTTTGTTTTATTTTATTTTATTTTTTGAGGGCAGTGTCACTGGCCCTCATATGTGGGACCTGAACCAGGGCCGCTGGTGTTCCAAGCCAGCTCTTAACCAATGCGCCACTCAGCTGGCCCTGTGCATTTTTTTATAATTAAAAAATATGCCTTCCAGGTTCTTTTCAATAGTCTACATGAAATGGAAACAGATTACGATGCAAGATACGGTGACAGGCTTTTCTCCAGGTCTGCAGGCACAGCTTCTCTTTGTAGCGTCACACAGAGACCATCCACACATCTCTTTGCTGTCTCTGCCAGGACACAGGAGGGGTGGGGACTCTTTTGGTGAGCGACGGAGCACAGTTCAAGCTTTTAAAGCCTGAGTAGACCCTGTATGAAAAGTGTTGCTGTGATCAAAATTGGAAAAGGAACTGAAGACTTGGATGTCAGTCCATCTGCTTCCCGGGATGTTTATTCTGAGCGGCTCTCATTCGAAGTGGAAGTCAATTGGGAGGCATGCTCTGCCCCCAGCTGCCTGTGGCCCATAAATTGCAGCCAGACTCTCAGGGAATCAACTCTATAGAGAAAACATCTCTTGTGGTTGGGCTGTTGTTAAATTGAAGCTGAGGAGAAGCATGGCGGCTTCCCTCGGCACCATCTGGAACATACGTATGGCCCAGAGCTGAGACTTTCAGGGTCGCTACATGAACCCAACTGGGTTAGCGCCTGGGCTTAGTTCTTCTAGGATACCTGTGGGCGGAGTGGGATGATGAGCACATGCTACTCTGTTCCCCGCTGGTTTACTCACCTCATGGTTTGGCTTGTCCTCCCCCAGATGTCCCCAGTTGGCTCAGGGGTATCAGCTGCTGACATTCCAATACCCAGATAATCCATGCGTTGGAACTTTGCTCACCAATACAGACACCCTCACGGTTATGGCAATACTTAAAAAGCTCCACAGCTACCTTGCTTAAGGTAGACGTGGCTTTCTCAACCTGTGTTCATCAGAAGTACACAAACACTTCCATCTTCAGCTTTGCCTACAGTGGTTTGTGCAAGACATGAGAAAAGAGACGCCTGTTGACTGTCGATACCAATATTGTTGATTATGTACCTTGGCACATATCAGATCTGTAGTCAACTAGGGATGGTCAAACGCTGTAAATGGAAGCTTTGAGGAAGCATAGAGGAGGTGGGGGAAGGGGTTACCAAAGTTAAAAAGCAAGGAAATATAAAGCCTGATGCCAGGAGCCAAAAGGGCTGAAGTTTCAAACAAGATAAATCTTCTAAAGTGAGCCAACGGTCCCAAGACAGTAAAACCAAAAACAGACGTGATGAATCTAGAATGCAGTCCAAAGGACAAAGCAATGCAGAAGCATAGGAAGAACAAAATCCATTGCAATCATAAGGGAGGGAACAGCCCAAATGAAACTTACTGGATACCTATATGGCATCCCTACTTCCTCTGGGACTCAGTGCTGACTTCATGCATGGATGTTTCTCCTACAGTTAAATGAAATGTTGCCAGTACAGCACTTAATGCCATGTCTGGCAGAATGTGTGTGCTCAATCTCTGCTTTTTGTTATTGTTGAGAGTGCCCTGTTGCTACCAAAAGCTTCAGATTACCTCCTGATGGGCGTGTGCCTGTTTCCAGATTTTCATTGTTGCTCTTTTCTCTCCTGCCAAGAATGGAATTTAAGATGTGGGGCTTACGACGTCATAACACATAGCTCAATTTTTTCTCCAGCTCTCGCTCATAAGAGTATTATGAGAATTATGGTAGTGAACAATGGTAAAAATAGTGAGGGAGGAAGGAAAACATCTAGGAGGTATATTCTATCAGGGAGAAGATAGGGGCACCCAAGAATTATTAATTACATCTACTCTATGCCACAGATTCAGGAGACAGTAACGTTAAAGAAATATAAATTCACTTTACAAATATCTTCTCCTAGTCTGTGACTCGCGTTTCATTTTCTTTTGAAGAGCAAATGTTTTCTTAATATTGATGAAATCCAATTTATCAAACGGTTTTATGGTTTGAGCTTTTTGTATCCCAAGAAATTTTTGTCTAACCAAAGGTCACAATGATTTTGTCCTATTTTTCTCTTAGAAAGTCTTGTAGCGTTAGCTCTTCCATTTAGATCTATGATCCATTTCAAGCTATCTTTTGTATAGATGCAAGGTATGGGTCAAGGTTCATTTACTTGTCACATGTGGACATCCACTTGTTCTGACACCATTTGTTCAAAAGACTGTCCTTTTCCCATTGAATGATCTTGGAGCTTTTGTCAAAATCAATTAATCATATATGTGCAGGTCTATTTCTGAGCTCTTTATTCTGTTCTTTTGATCTATCTGTCTATCCCTGCATCAATGTCACACTTTTGATAAATTCATTTTGAACTGGCATTTTAAATGAGTCTAAGATATACTGCAGTCCAGATCCAGCTGAGTGTCTATTGTGTACCAGGCATTTGGTAGAGGCTCTGCCTACTTCAATCCAGTCAGGTCAGTGTTATCATATCCAGCCCACAGATAAAGAAACTGTAGGTCAGAGAGGCTCAGCACACTGCTCAAGGCCACGCTAGTAGCAGGAGGGCAAGTATTAGAACCCAAGTCTGTACGATTCCACTTCCCTTTCTCTTTTCACTGCCCTTTGTCCCACTTGGTGGGGCCAGCAAACTGGGAAAGAGTAGGAAATAAAAGATGGGTATTTTTTCAACTTCATTTGAGTTTTCATAAAGCTTTTTTTAAAAGTGAATTCCTAGATGGCCAGATACTCAAACATAAATGCAAACATTCAATTATAATCATTTCTTCCTGATTCATGCTATCTTAAATACTGGAGGTTGCAGCAACCTCAGTGTGTTCCAGAAGGTATCAGTAAAGTAGTATTATCAGCTTTTATCCATATTTTCCATAGTAAAACAATTTCCCTTTTGCTCATATAGACAGCTAACTTCTAGTCTTGTTTTGTTTTGTGTGTTGTTTTTTTTTTCCTGCTTGATCCTGACACACAATTTTCTCCAGAGTTTTAGTGCTTTAATTTCCTGGTAATGTCCTTTTCATCAGATGACCCAGGATTCCCTGGCCACACATCTCTGAAATTAGGTTACCAGCTTCTGTGACTAAACAAAGTCTGTGCTGGGATAACGGGACAGCAGTGAATCTCATCAGATTAAACGTAAGTCTGGAGTCCCGAGATCTGACCCTGCCTGACTTCACCCGTGCTACGTGACTGGTTAAATTGCATAATTTCCCTATGTTTCAGTTTTAGCCCCTGAGGCATGTCAAGAGTAGGATAAATAATTGTTTCAAGATAGTCCCAATATCCCATAATCCATGAGGATATCCCTTTCCTGTGGAGACAGTAAGGAACTGGGTAAAGCCAGGCTGCAAGGCTGGCAGGGTTTTGGGAAATGAAACCCTCAGTGCCCACCTCGGAATTTGCTTTTCCCAGAAACCCTTTCTGAAAAGTTGTGTCTGGGAACTCTTGCTGTGGTCATCCCTTCTAAGACTTTGAGTCACCCTTCTGAGACACATTACTTTTCAGCATTCCTAGCACTTCAAATAAAACATGACTGAGTATTTTGTGGTACTTTATAAGTCCTCCAGACCCTCCTATGACACCAACTGTATTTCACAGGGATGTGGCTGTAGGCAGGTTCTACTTGGACATCATCAAAAACTGATTAGGAAGGAAGAACCCAGAACTCCTGAAATTGAAAAGTGCCTGGAAAGTTGCCATTAACTCACCTTTGTTATCATTCAAACATTTTTTTCACTTGATATTTAACAGATACTTGCATGATGCCTCAAGTGTCTCAGGAACTACTTTAAGTACTTCATAAATTTTATCTTATTTCATCTTCCTTGAAATCCTATGAGGATTTAATAATAATCATCCTTATTATGCAGATGAGAAAACTGAGGTACAGAGTGGTTAGAGTACGTGTCTTAGATCACAGTCAGTATATGGCGGAGCTGGCATTGGAACCCAGATATTTACTAAGTGTTTCAAGCATAACATTCTGCACTGGAACTGTAAAGGTGCAAGGGAAGAGAGAGAGAGAGAGAGAGAGAGAGAGAGAGAGAGAGAGAGAGAGAGACTAAGTGTCCACTGCAGTCTGCAACCTGCTGGACACAGAGGACTAGGGTCAGACCCACACCTGGAGAAAGATGACGGGCAGGAGACTGTGTCCAGCCCCAGCTCTGGAGAGAGATTCCTGAGTTAGGGATGCTTATGTTCCCAGAGTTTGTCAGGGGAAAGTTTATTATTCATCATCCTTCTCTTGACATTGGAGTTTTTCCAGTAGACCAGACGTAGGCCACACAGGAGGGATCACACAGACCTGGGGTACAGGCTAGTTACTGCCCAAGATGGGGGCCAAGATGGAGGAGCAGATGCTTTCCCCTTGTCCTAAGGAGGTGCTCGGAATGGGGTGGGAAGTCATGGCCCTGCCCACCAGTGGCTTCCAGTCTGCCCAAGGCCCAAGGGAGGTGGGGGCAAATGAAGGGGGTGAGGAGGTGTGGCAGAGGACACCTTAACTCTAAATGAACTTGAGCAGTTTTGAACATCCCGTGGGAATGGACATTTTAATTACTGAACTGAGGCTGTTTGAGGAGACTAAAGCAGCCAGGGGATTTTTATTACCTAAGAATGACCAGAAGAATCGTGGGATCTGTCCCCAGATTTCTACCACGGGGCAGGGGAGGAACTGGCCCTAGAGAACGAGTCCAGAGAAGCAGTGAGATTCATTATAAAGGTTGGCTTTGTGATGACATCCTGCAAGTCCTGCTTGTTTATCGTAAGATTACGTGTGCAAAATGCTTGGAACAGTGCCTAGAATTAGTGAGTGTTCATTTATCACAAATATTAAACAATTTTAGAAAAAGCAAAAAGACAATATTTGGGGAGCTCTGTGGCATTATCTATCTTAAGTTTAAGTTGGGGAACCATAAGCGATTGAGCACTGTTATATTCCCAGCATATAAAATGACACCTGGCCTGCAGTAGACCTTCAAGAAATATTTGTTAAATGAATAATAGAAACAATGTGCTCAGTGTTCTTCCAGATTTTCTTATTCAAATTTCAGAAGAGCTAAATAAGGGCTATTATGAGCAGAAGTTTATAAATGTGGAGACTAGAGCCTTAAAGGTCAGTAACTTGTCCTGCTCACACAGCAGGGCTTAGCCAACCTGCATTGGACCATCCTGCCTTCTACTGAAACCATGCCAGACACGTACTCCATTCCTGGGACACACATTGCTCAATTGTTTGGGGTCACTTCCTCTGGCCCCAGCTAATTGGAGGTTAGGACCAGCTTCAGAGCACCATGGAAAAAGGGTGCTAATGAAGAGCTTCGGGGATTCCAGCTGAGGAGAGCAAAGTGATTCTCTTTCAAAAAAAAAGTGTTGAAACCCTTTAAAGGTTTTCTTAAACCTTTTCCATACCAGACTATAACACAGAACCCAATAAGAACTAAGAGATTGGGTTAATAGTATGATATCGTACACTTGCTGAGAGCAGATCTTAAGCATTCTCATGACAAAAAAAAAAATAATAAAGTTAACTAGATTAACTATGTGAGGTAAGGAATGTGTTATTTATCTTGCTCTTGGCAATCCTTCTACGATACATATGCATATCAATCTTAAAAAAAGAGAAACAACCTTGGAGAACTCATGCTCCCTGATTTCAGAACTCATGCTCCCTGATTTCAGAACTCAAGCTTCCTGATTTCAAAACTTAGTACAAAGGTACAGAATTCAAAACATGGTGGTACTGACATAAAGCTAGACATATAGACCAACGGAATAGAATTAAGACCTCAAAATAAACCCATACATCTATGGTCAATTTATTTTCCACAAGGATACCAAGTCCATTCAATGGGGAAAGGAATAGTCTTTTCACCAAATAGTACTGGGACAACTAAAAATCCACATGCAAAAAAACAAATTTGGACCTCTATCTCACACCATATACAAAAATCAACTCAAAAATGGGTCAAGGAATTAAATGTGAGAGCTAAAACTATAACATTTTGGAAAGAAACATAGATTTAAATCTTTGTGACCTTGAACTAGGCAGCAAAATATTAGCTATGACACCACAAGAATAGGCAACAAAAAGAAAAAGAGGTTAATTGGACTTCATCAACATTAAAAACTTTTGTGCGTCAAAGGACACTAACAAGAACATGAAAAGGCAACTCACAGAATGGGAGGAATTTTTTTTAAGATTGTTTTGGCTATTCTGGGTCCCTTGTAATTTCATATAAGTTTAGAATGAGCTTGTCTATTTTGGAAAAAAAAATCATTGGAATTGTGGTAAGGGTTGTACTGAATCTGTAGATCAATTTAGTAAGTATTGCCATCTTAATTATGTCAAGTTTTCCAAGCCATGAACACAGAATGACTTCCCATTTATTTATGTCTTTGATTTCTTACAATCATGCTTCCAAGTTTTCAGTGTGCAAGGCTTATACTTCATTTGGTCAATTTATAACTAGGTATTTTATTATTTTTGATGCTACGATAAATGAAATTGCTTTTTTCATTTTATTTTCAGATTGTTTATTGCAAGTGCACAGAAATACAATTAATTTTATATATTGTTCTTGTATCCTGCAACCGTGCACAGGGTCACATAGCTGGCAGTCTTATCTATGTGCTACAAACCAAGATGAAGGCGACCCTCAAGTTTAAGTCTTCATACGCCACTGTCCAGCCATAGGAGAAGTCAGAAGTCAGAGCCCAGAGGCAAAGACTGAGTTTTGAGCCTGTTAACACTGTGATCCCCTAAAGACTGGAGATTCTCACTGCCCTCCCTCTTCTCAGTATACCCAACAGAGAAGGAAGAATGACAGGTAATGCACACAGGTGGTAAAAGTAAGCCCCAAAGGGAGCTAACAAAGGGAAAAGTGCAAATGGAGAAAGGGCTCAACGGAGTAAGAGTCAGTGAGGCCATTTTCTCAACACTGATTTCATCCTTACCATTGAGAGGAAAAGATTCTTTCATCAGTTCTAATTTATATTTATATTACCTGGTTTCTACAGTCTGGTGGCATCCAGGAGACATGGTCAGCCGCTCCAAACTTCTCTCCTTGCCTCAGTAAACACCCCACTAGGGGGCGGAAAACCCTTGGAGGCCAACTCCCAGCCTTTGCCTTCTCCTGCCACATGCTCTAGGCAGTTCCATTTAACAAGCAAATACTGAGCAGCCTCTCTAGGCAAAGGACACCATGACCCTTAGAGGGGTTCTTCATTGGTGGAGGGAAGTCACCATCCTCAAGAAGCCAGGAGTTAAGTATGAAAATAAGGCAGGGGCTCAAGCAAATGGAGAGCCATTGGCTCCAAGGGCCACAGTGGGATAGAGACCACGGACCCAGAAGGTTCTGAAGGAAGTGCTCCTTCAGCCTGGGTGGCTTGGGAGCACTGGCCTGAAGGCATGGCTAGGAACTGAGTGGGCGTTCAGCGGGTGGTAGGAGTGTGACCTGGGGCTGGGGCAGCCTTGGGGACATAGGGAACACAGAGTATGTGCAGGGACAAGCTGGGTACATGCCAGCAAGTCCTAGGGATGTGGAAGCCACAGCAGGGAGGGCTCTCACACCAGACCAAAGAACATGGGCACAATACAAGTGTGGGTAAATTTGGAAAAGGTGGGGGACCCAGGTTCGCTAACAGGGCAGGGTTTTGGAGAAGCTGGAGGGTGGTGGCTTGTCCAGAGTGTAGCACAGGAGTGAGGGCTGAACACCCCTTCCTAGCGGAGACAAGATTGGATAGGCCACCCAAATTCAGACATCCTTAGGGTGTCACCCATCATGGGTCGACTTGCCCTTAGAGCATGGAAAGCTAGAAAACCTAGTGGGAATGGTCTAGGCATCATTCTGGAGCTGTCAAGAGCCAGATGCTTCTAATATTCAGTCACAGGCAGGAAGTGTGGCCCTGACCAGCAAGAAATGGAAAACAGAAATAGGCTGGAAGGTTATCACCCTGCTTCTGGGTAGAGAGCTGGAGTGGTAGCAGTGCAAAGAGGAGAGAGGAAGTGGATGTGAATGATACTGTGAGGCTGTGACATAGGCAGCTTGAACTGCACTTGCTTTTTCTCTTTCTCTGGAATCATCTTCAGGGCAATGACAGTCATTTCCTATTCACCATTTACTCCGCTATCCCTAAAAGTGGGCAAGGGCGCGGTGTGAGAGCATCACCTTTAGGGCGTGAAAGAGAAGTGCCCCGAAATATGGAACAGGACATATGTGTCCTGCAGTGCCTGGGCTTAGAGAGGAGGAAACTGAGGAACCAGGGTGTGGATGTCCAGGCTCCTGGTCACCCTTTCCAACTCTGGGGCCATGGCCAGGGCCATAGAAAACATCTGGGTGGAGGACCAAGCGCTGTGAGAAGCAGGAAAGAGCATTCTGCCACGTGAGTGCCAAGCAGAGGAGCTGAGGGGCACGGAGGGTCGACCCAACACAGCTTAGACATACGCTGCCCCTTGCTAGAGGTGGGGCACATGCTTCCAGACCTTACTGGTACCTCACAGGTCTTCTGGTGAGAGGGATAATTTTCATCGGCACCTCGGGGACTTATTTCCAAACCACTCAGCCAGTCAATGTGGCCTCCACAAGCTACCTCCCACCCCTATTATACACCTGGAAATGGGTGGTGTGGTGTGGGGGTAGGAAGAATCCAATCAACCTCCCCTTGAGGCAGGGCTGGGGCACACTAGAGCAACCCAAAAGATGTGGGAAGACAGGAAGAAGATCAAAGGAAACATTCGAGTTTGCTATTCTGGGAGAAGAGTGAAGTTGGAAGAGTATGGTCATTTGGAAAAGAAATGGTGTGTTCCCATTGGGTGCAAGCGCCCAACAGCGTATTCATGTAACCTGCCCCATGTTGTGCAGAAAGTTCTTCAATAGAAACGTCCTTCTGAGCTGCCATTGCTCTGGTCCCCACACTGTTCCCTCTGGGGCACTGGTTCCTCCCACCCATGTCTTCACCTTCTCTCTACCTTCAGGGCCTAATTCAAGGCCCAGGGCCTGGTGCCACCCCCAAAACCACTTCTCTTCTCTCAGCCTGAGGAGACACCTCTGCCCTCCACTCTCCAAAGTGCTTTGCTTATGGCTGACTTATGGCTCCAAAGATGGGTATCTAACTACTTTGTGAAGGAGAACATGATACGTGTCTACAAGGCTGTGAGCTCCTGACTGTGGGGATAATATCTTCCTCGTGTTTGTTTCCCCCACAGAACCCAGTCCAGGGCCCAAGTATATTTATATTATATACTTACTGACCTAGTCAATGACTGTATTTGACACCTTTCTGGACAAAGAGCTTCCTTACAAGATGGCTGGAATTGTCAGAAAGTTCTTATCTCAGCTGAAACCTGCATCCCTGTCACCTCTAACCTTTAGTCATAGCTTCCCTCTTGTGACTATCTTAGAATATTTTCTTCCATCTTCAACATGGCAGCCACCAAATATTGGAAGTCAGCATTCATCTGCTGCCTACCCCCATCACAGCTCATCTTCCTCTTTTTAAACATATTCCTAGTCTGAGAGGGGCCATAGCCTTGACTCAGTAACTAGACTTGGGGGTGGGAGGATTAGGGAGAGGAGGAAATCTGAGCTCAAAGGCAATGAATGACATGGATTGGTCTGAGGTTTGGATAAGATCCAGAGGGACAATTCCACAATTCATTCTCAGGGAAAAAAGACACAAGTGCCTGGAATGCTCAGGGAAAACAGTGAAATTCAGCCACCCCCTCCCAGGGCACCAAGGACGGACATTTTGTAAGTGGACACAGCAGCCTGGGGATGATTCCATCCCCGCAGTAGTTGAGTGCACATTTTCTGCAGACCAGGACCACCTTAGTGGAGCCGTGGAGACCTAACGTGTGTCTTACTCAACAGACAGAAGGGGCCTCAGAGATCACGCAGTGCAGCTCTTTCCATTTACAGACACAACAACTAAGGCTCACAGAGAGGAAATGAATTAAACAGTCACCTGAACCGATCTCCACAGATCCAAATTTCCAACGTCATTAGCTGGGCTTGTGTCCAGTGCCCTGCAATTACAATTTCAGGCAAAAACAGAATGGCTCCTCCTTCACCTGCTTCCTAATAGTTTCAAAGTACAGACACTCAAGACTAGAGCTAAGAAATGCTGCCAATGGCATCTTCAATTTCAGGATGTCACACCGTGGGGCCTATGGGTTGAGGCAAGCTGTTGTGATGTTCTAATTCTCAGGCTGACAGATAGTTTCATGAATGTTCATTATGTTATTTTTTCATACCATCTATGTACATCATCATTTTAATATGCATCAAGTCTAATATATTTTAAAGATTTATAAAGGAAACAACCTGTGATTGACTTCTATCTACACTCTTTCCTTTAAGCAAAGAGGAGAGGGGGCGACAGAAGAACAAAAGCACCCTGAGAACTGTTAGAAAGGTTTGTTTTAGCAAACAAGGGCATTTCAAGAAAGCAGTTCAAGAATTGTTTTTTGTTTCCATACAATGTACATAATAGCCATTCAGACCCCTACACCAGAGGTGAGGAGATCTTTTGTATATGTTATTTGGTAGAATGTTTTTATGCTTGATAGGTTAATGATGTGTTTTTTAAGGTATATCAAAATGCCATGTATCCATCATAGAAATCACAACAAAAAGTTCTCATAGATCAGCCATAAACCAAGAATGGTTTTTTGGCCCTCTTTTGCCAATGTAGATCTCACTGCGGGGGACATGAGGGGAGAAACTGAAGAGAAGAACAAATGGAGTAAGGCAGGGCTGGAGGAGGGAAGGCTGGAGAAAGAAATTTGGCCAGGAAATAAAAGGAAAATGCATGGACTAGTATACATAGGTAAAATGAATACGCTAGAGATGCACATTTCAACACACAAATCTCAAAAATATAATATTAGACACTGAAAGCAAATTGTAGAAATATATATACAGTATTATATCATTTGTCTAAAGTATAAAAGCATGAAAAACAATACTATCAGTTGTTAGTGGATACAGGCATAATAAAAAAAATTATAAACACTTGAACATGGGTAGTGATCACCCAAACGAGCTGTGGTTACTTCTGGGGAGAAGGGGAGAGGGAGGAAAGAAAGGAATAGAAACTAGAAAAGGAGATGAAGGTGGCTTCCATTGACTTTCTATGGTTTTATTTCTTAAGGTGGATGGTGAATATATGCGTCTGCTGTATTATTATTATACATTTTTGTATACCTGAAATAGTTCATAACCAAAAATAACTAAGTCAAAGTTACTCCAAAAGAACTGAAATGCTTCTCACACTGCCTCTTTCTTCCCTCTCCATCTCTCTTCTGTCTTCTCACTATCTATTGATCTATATATGATCCATATTTTGCATATATGTATAATAGAAAGGGAGAGGATAAATAGATTAGATAGATTGATGATAGGTATATAGACTGATGATTGATAGATGATAGATAGATAGATAGATAGATAGATAGATAGATAGATAGATAAAGAGAGAGAGAATAGATACAAATAGATAGGATTATTATTATGTGTCAAGTGCTTTTCATCAACTATCTTATTTAATCCTTACAATGACTCATCTTACAGATAAGATAACTAAGGTGTACAGAACCTATTTTCTCAAAGGAATCAGATAGCAAACCCCCAAATCAAGCCCTAGTGACTCTGAGCCCCATATTCTGCGGATTTCTGGCACCATAATGCTATTTGAAATAAGGAGGATTTCCTTTAGAAATCCAGAGAGTGGGGAGCTTGAAAAATAAAATAACAAGTAAATAAAAATAAATAGTACGAACAAAACCAGTTGTTCTTAGGGTAGACAGGAAAAGTGTTCCCCAGGGTCCACCCACTGTTGTCAGCTGAGTGAGGTATGGCCATCCTCCTCACTGTCTCAGGGAAGAGACACACAAATAACTGCAGAGAGCACCTTATTTGTCAACAGTTGGGCATTTTAAATCTTCCCTTCTGTTTTAAGTCACATTAGTTGACACTTCAGCACCAAAACACAGATGCTTCTCTGCATTTACAAACCCAAAGTCCTGTGAACAGTGATGAAGCAAGCTAGGAAGGTCCTTTTTTATGAAAAGCTGCTTTCTTGGTGCCAGAATGAATAACTAACTGCATTGCATTAGTCCAACTAATGCCATGATGGACATGGCATCAAACATCTTGATGGACAGTGACTCAAGAGGGAGCCTCACCAACCCTGTACCTTTGCAACTATGTGTCTTTTTTTTTTTTTGAGGGCAGTGTCACTGGCCCTCATATGTGGGACCGAACCGGGGCCGCTGGCTTCCCAAGCCAGCGCTTAACCACCGTGCCACTCGGCCAGCCCTTGCAACTATGTGTCTTTAAAAAAACAAACAAACAAAAAAAAAAAAAACAAGGACATGAAGTAGTGGGAGACAAAATTCATTCTTAGAAAAATCTGAGGCTGATGAAATAATAATTCTTAAAATTCATATTTGTGGAAACTTTACAGGCTTATTCTTATCTGAAAATTGCATGTGTAGGTTGTTTGGGATGAAAACAAAGATCCACGCCATCTAACCATCTGCTTTGTGTTTGTTCTCAGCATTGAAGTTGTGGTTAAATAATACATATTTTACATTTAAATGTTCGGGAACACGGGCAAGACTCATTAAGAAAAGCAAACATTTAGCTCCCTATTTCCTCTGACTAATTGTTAGAGCACTTTTGTCTACCCCATTACAGAAGAACAATGATTAATCACACCAAACACAGACATGTTCTTTTCAATGATTTCAAGAATATAAGTAACTCATATTGCCAGAATTTAAGTATTAGAAATGATCTAATCCAATAATATCGCTCTACAGAAAATCTCTGAGGCACAGATGAAGGAAGGGATTCCCTGGACCTACAGGGAAGAAATTGACCTTTGCTTGGGAACATTCTTTTCACTGCTCACAAAGATGAGTTTTTGCCCTCAGTAGTACCAGGATGGGACATTTTTACAAGCCTCAGATTGTGTCATTAACTTAGCCATTTTTCTCTGTTTGCCTTAACTGAGGTCAGTCTGCCACAACTTGACTCTTTGGGACTTAAGAGGTCAAAATTGCATGCTCACTTGACGATTATCCAACAACCCTTAGTTTGTTGTCACTAGTTGTGGCAAAGATAATTAGCTGTGAGGCAGCCGGGTGGCTCAGTTGGTTAGCATGCGTGCTCTTAACAACAGGGTTGCTGGGTCGATCCCCACATGGAATGGTGGGCTGTGCCCCCACAACTAGGTTGAAGGACAATGAGTTGACTTGGAGCTTATGGGTCCTGGAAAAAACACACTGTTACCCAATAAAAAATTTTTAAAAAATAAAATAAAAGGTAACTAGCTGTCCAACAAAACTTGTGCTTTCTTTCCATTGTATCATTTTTGTTGGGAAATGGCTGCCAATACAAGACAATATCCTCAGTCTGTTCTCCACTTGGGAGGGGCAGTTCTCATCTAACCCACTTTACAAACTTGATGTGAGTGAGCAATAATTCCTATAGTGTTAAGCCACCGAGGCTTAGGGGTTCAGCTGTCATAGCAGCTTGTATTATTACTAACACACGAATCAAATGAGAAGCATCTCAAAAACATAAAAATATATTCCATCCCAGTAAATTACATGGAGACCCTGTCTGCATGCTCTGCTTGTTACTTAAATGATGAGATTGCAGTTCCCAAGGCTATGACATCAGTGCCTTCCTAAGAAATAGCAATGACCCAAGTTAGATCAGCCCCAGGAAAAACCCACAATAACCACTAGGGACCATTCTACTGACTCGCCCAAGATACAGCGCCCAGATTGTCTGCATAGCAACCCCAAAATGGTTTCCACCCTTCCTTAAGTGGGACAAAGAATGTAAAGAACATAAGATACACAAATCATTCTGTTTCAAATTTCTAGAAGTCCCTTAAACCCTATGTTGTACCCTCACAAAATAATGAAAAGCTTAGCTAAAAATGCCCTTTGCAAAACAGGTTCCCCAGTTTTTCATGTCTGCACTTTTCATTCGGTTCCATCGACTTAGCCAAACACATCACAATTAAGATCTGAAGGGAAAAATGTCAAAAAGCCACCGAATTCATTTGGCACATAACCTACTGAGGAAATGGCTACATAAATACAGCCCTAGCTTAAAGCCCTCTGTTTGCTCAGCTGTGTTTATTTAAATTAAATATCGGCCCTAACTAGGACCAATATTGACTATTCAACCCCCATCTGCTCACCTGAACTTGGGGTTCTTAGTTGCAGAGAAGTAGGACCTGAATTAAATGCTTATGATGTGTTTATTTGCATTTAAATTCAGGTGAGTCACCAAAAGTTTGTTCCAGAGACATTAGCTTTAGAGACCTTGAAGAGACCTTGACATGAGGCCCGGTGCTTTTCAAAAAATTTTTTTAGAACCGGAGCCCATGTTTCTAAAGAGTGCTTCCAGAGAACCCAAATAAAACAAGTAGGCATATTCTGAGCTGCTATAATTGAAACAGAATTTGGGGTCCCAGAGCTCCTTCAGCACTGCCCCTTTTTTCTATGGCGCCCCCTAGAGTTCCTCTGCCAAACCTTTGAGTTCGAAAGATCGTATTATGGAAACCATTTATCTGGTCAATCCCTATCCATCACCAAGAAAGAAACTGAGGCACAGTGACATGCCCATCTCCACTGGGCCAGGACTGTTAGCTGTCTCCAGACTCCTAGGCCAGTGCTCTTTCCAGACAATGGACTGTTGCTCGCAGTGCTTCTTCTGTAGATGTGTTTATACAAGTTCCGACTCTAACCTTCCTCCCTAAATTGAGAGCATTTCCACAGACACTTATCTTCTGGTTCTGAGATCAATTTGTGCAGCCGCCTGTGCTGTAACACCCCAGGTCATGGTGTACAGAGATGGACGGGCTCCCAGAGATCATCTCCATTCTGTACCAGCTGCCTCACTTTACCAATGAGGACTTCATGTCCTGGAACTTTACAAACTGGAAAGTACTTTAGAGGGCTACACAGTCATGTCTGTGAGGCATCTTAGAACAGAAAGCAGACTCTGAATGGGAGTGTGATGGATGGACTCCCTATACTGGTATTACTAGGGGTGATGAGTGAAAATGTAGGTCCGTGGATGGAGCCTGAATCTACATTGCTGTCCACCAGCCCAGATGCATCTTCTGCACATAGCACTGGTATAGCAGAAAGAGTATAATCAGTAACGGCAGGTGGGCTTGTGTTCACAGCCTAGCTCTTCAGTCTTCGGCGTTTTGGAGCACACAGCTTAACCTCCCTTGTCTCCGGTGTCACGACTGTAATGCCCTAGGGGGTAGTGGTGGGCAAGCTTCTAATAAACTACTGACCTAGAGAAAAACGCCTCCGTGCCTGCCGGAGGGGTTTTCTGTCCCCTTCCCCAATACCCTGAGTCAGTTGGTTCAGGCCTCTGGGACAACTCCCTGTTGTAGCATTGCAGAGCGCTTCAGGGCAGCTGACCTGCCTCCTCGGTCCATCACAGCAGGCCAGGGGGTGTCCCAAGGCTGTGAGGCCCCGGCTCAGCTTCATCAGTCTGAGGCTACACGGCAAAATGCATCTTCCATGCATTTAATCTACCATCTGTTTAACAATACGGCATGCTTGTAAGCAGTAACATGTTAGACAAATGTAAGGCACTGTTATTATTGCAACAAGCCCTGAAAGAGGTATGAGGCAGCTTACAACTCAGCTAGAAAGAAAGGATCCACACTCAAGACAGAAGTTAAGGCGAAAGCTGGTAGGAGTCCCAGTTGAAAGTGGTAAGACAGATAATCATTGCCGCAGGCAAGACAGATTACTATGCAAAGATGCTGTGGGTTCTGGAAGGCCTCATGGGACCAGAGGGACGTGATCTGCAGAAAAGTAAAAAACGGAGGTAGCTGAGCAAGGAGATATAATAGACTGGGGCGGGGGGGCTTATAAACAACAGAAGTCTATTTCTCACAGTTCTGGAGACCGGAAGCCTGAAATCAGGGTGTCAGCCTGGTCAGGTGAGGCCCCCTTCCAGGCTGCAGACAGTTGTCTCCTCACTGTGTCCTCACATGGCAGAAGGGGTGAGAGAGCTCTCTGAGGTCCCTTCGTATCAGGGCACCTCATGAAGTATCCCCACTCATGAAGGTTCCACCTTCATGACCTAATCAGCTCTCAGAAGCCCCACCATCTCACACCATCACATTGGGGGAAAAGGATTTCAACGTATGAATTTTGGAGACACACAAACGTTCAATCCATAATAGAACCAAAGCCAGTGGAGAGGCCTCACGTGAAAGGAACAGATGGTGCATGTCTGGGCAGTGGTGACAGAGACGCTTTTGGTGGACCAGGGTCATCGGGGCAGAGAGCTGCTCTGTGGGGTCAGCAAGGTACCCAGCCCCCTCACACCTGCCTCCTCTGTCAATCACACATCAGCATCCCCATACATAAAATAGAAAAGTGGTGGCATCACCAGACAGAGTGACTGTGGCTGTCTCCTCATATATAAAATAGAACATCCTGCAATGCTCAAGACAGCCCCCAACAACAAAGAATCAGCCCTGCCCAAATGTCAGTGGGGCCGAGGCTGAGAAACCCTGATGGCATGAAGACCATAGAGTAGCTTTCTATGTGTCAAGGCACTCGGGTTTTGTATGCATTCACTCGTTTACTCCCAGTCCTACAGGATATAATATCATTGTCCCATTATGCAAACTAGAAACTGAGGCTCTCCTAGAGGTTCATTAACTCACTGTCATTTGAACCTTGGCATTTTGGCTCAGAGCCCTTGTTTTGGCCTATGGCACACTGACGTCCCAGCTGGTCAATGGGCTGAACCCCAGAACCTTCTTTCCATCATGTCATTTCATCCCAGGAAGCACCTTCCTAAAGCCCTCACTCTTTGGTCTAGAAAGCTCATAAGAACCTCCTTTGTCATGCTTATCCCAGCGTGTTCTGTATGGCAAAAGAGATTGGGACTAAATGGAAGGAATCAAGATCCTTTCCTTCTGTGACATTACCAGGCTATTCATGTAACACAGCATGAAACTGGAAAGAGGAGAAATGAATCCCAGGCTTGTAGCCTGATGCATTCCTCCCTTATTTAAATTCTTGTTAAAATAATTGGAAAAATGGTACAGTCAGCAGTAAATGGACACTGATTTCATCTCACCCTAGTTTTCCCTCAGTAGCCGAAGGCATCATGTCAGGAATCACATCATCGCAGGGATCACATTTATATGTAAATAACAGCCACTGATGTTGTATTCTCAAGGGCAGTCAGTAGAGACCTCCTCTCAAAATAGGGGCAGGATCTCTTACGTTACAAGGGCTTCAAATTGAGGATCTCCTGTGTGACACTCCTCAGTGCTTCCGTTGCCTCCTCTGTAAAACAGAGGAAATAATAGCACCAGCAGCACTGCAGGGAGGATAAGACGAATGAATACAGGTGAAATGCTTGCAAAGGTGCCTGGCACATAGTAAGTACTCAGAAAGAGTCAGCCATTAGTAGTAGACAACTGCTTTCTCCCTGGGTTTTCTGATCTGTAATACAGGAACACAACATAATTTCTGCTCTACCAGCATCAACAAATTTTTGTGAGACCCAAGTGGAAACATTGACTTAAAATCAATTTGTAAATTGAGAGTACTGTACAAATTAGTTCAATACCCAGTGCCACACCTCAGCTCCCAGGATAAGTCCTGAAATTCACCAGATTCATTCCAGAGCCTGCTTGCTGCCTAGCACCATCCCTCCCGCCACCGGATTGGCCATGTCTCTTTCTCTCTTCAAGATGATTTTGTCTCAGTGCCCATCCCTGTCACTGGGCACTGCTCAGAGTCACACCTGGCCATCCTGAGAGATTTCAGGCAAAGGTTATTGCAGCCGTGTTCGTTTCCTCTCCAAAAGCCCAGGCAAATGTTTCTACCCTCCCCTGAAGCTTCCGTTCACACATCACTGGCATCCTTCTCCTATAAGTAAAGTTTTGATTCTGCAGATACGCTGCTTCGTATTCAGCCCAGAGAAGACCATTTCAGACCCTTACAAAGATGGCACCTCCCTCCAATCCCCTCTGCCAATGCCTCCTTGGAAGATAAAGAACCTTGTACGCAGGCAGCCTCATAGTCTGAGTAACCCCAATTCTTTGCCAAACTGGCTTCCCCAGAAGATTACCTTCTGTGAGAAAAATGCTATTTAGAGAGGACTTGTGTGAAGCCCAAACACTCCAGAAATGATGTAAGTGACCTGAATCCTACACTTTCAAGGACTCAATCTAAAGGACTCATCATTTTTTAGAAAACCATTAACTCCCAAACTCCCATGACCACCCAACCTCCTGCTCAGCTTGGTTGTAACTGGACTCTAGGTGAGGGAGAGATCATTGCACGGGGCTACATTTGGAAAAACCGTGCATGGAAGCTGGCATAGGAATGTGCTTTCCAAAAAGACAAGATGCATCATCCATCATTACAGTATTCATTCGTCCTGTCTTCTAGGTTGACTGATCAAGAGAAAGCCACGTACTTAAGACATTTGGCGCATTGCCACGTTTCTTCGACAGAATTCAGGTAGGGTGCTCTGGGCCTACTTGCAAACCAGGGCTGTCCTTTTCTGTCCCTCCGACTATGTTGGGGACAATAATGGCCTGCCCATTACCCTTTGCTTGTGTCGTCAGCACTGGGCAGCTTGCAGCAAGATCACTAGAGGAGACAGAAAATTCCAGTCTTATCTGCTTAGAATTGGACTAGCTGGCATTCATCCAAATATGCCAGACATTTGTGGGAGAAAAAAAAATTTGTAAAGAACACTTGGAAATGCAGAGTGTAAGATATGAACTAATCAGGCAGCAAAGCAGATGCAGGCTTCTTTACTCCGGTGCCCTTTTAACCCAGGTAACCCTACAACGTATTCCTTCAGGGTTAGTCAGAATGTCCCTGTACCGGACTGACAACTGCCTCTCCTCCCATCAACAAGTTAGAAATAGATGAGGCCTGACAAATGGAGCTCAAAGGGAAGACATGAGTCAAAGAGGCTCAAGTGGTCTTGCCAGAGCGAAGAGAGGATGCCTCCCATCCTAACGTGACCTGGAGAACAAGGCAAGGGCACAGAGCACCTCAAAGTCCACCAAAAAAACGCTTTGCAAATACCAACATAGCTTGTTCCAGCTTTCCATTGCTACATAACAAGCCCTCCCAAACAATGGCCTAATGCGATAACCATCACCTATCATTATCTTCCTAAGTTGCAGTGTTGTCTGGGCTCCACTAGACAGTGCCTTCTGCAAGAGGTCTCTCCAAGATGTTCCTCAGAGACCCTCTGAAAGCCAGTGTCTACTCACACAACTGGTGTCTGAGCTGGGTGAGCAGCTGGCGCTCCTCAGACATCTCTCTGCCTCTAGGTGATCTCTCCACATGATCCCTTCTGCATGGTGGCTTCAGGGTAAGTATTCTTGAATGGCTGCTCAGGGCTTTAAAAGCATGGGGGAAGGCGGGAGATATGGGGACATAAGGAGAGGCTGAGCACCAGGAGGATGCTCTGTCACCTTTAATCATCTAGTCCTGGCAGTTGTGTGACAATACTGCCTACATTCTGTTAATTTAAAGCCAGTCACCCAGCTGGCCCATATTCAAGGGGAACTAGATCCACTTTTTGATGGAAAGAATGTAAAAAGAATTTGCAGACATATTTGAAATCCACCACAGTGGTTTTCAACCCTGCTTATACACACTAGAGTCACCTCGGGAGCTTCCACAATTCCTGATGCCCAGACAACACTCCAACCAGAGCAGAATCTCTCAGAATGGAACCAAGGCATTGAATTCTTCAGAGCTCAAACAGTATCTGTCCCACAAGACTAGATATTGTCCACCAAGACTCTATCTGTGCCAGCTGCCAGCTGCCAGCAGCCAGGAGTTTCTTCCACGGAGAGAAAAAAGAAGGGAGCTAAAGTCTTACTGTCGTTGCCTCTTTTTAACTGATTTTACTTTTTTTTTTAATTGGGAACAGTTGTGGTCATTGGTTACACATTGCTTTCATGTTACAATGGCATAGTTGACTCTTTTAAGGAGGGCGCAGCTCACAGTGGCCCATGCGGGGATTGAACCAACAACCTTGGTGTTATCAGCACTACGCTCTAACCAGCTGAGCTAACTGGTCACCCCTTAACTTTTATTTTGATGACACCTATTAATTCTTTTATAGCATAAATTCAATTATTTACAGCCATGTCTATATGTTGAAAAATAACAGACATCCTCCAAAATATTAGCTAGAATGGTTTTCATAGTTTCCATGGCCAATATGAATCAAAATGCAAGTGATGACATTAATAGTTTGACACAAATTTTTTGAATGGATGGATGATAAAGACAGATAAAAAAAGCATGTGACTACTTGAAAAGTCAAAATGATTTGGAATGGTGAATATGATGACAGACATGAAAGAGTCTCACCAGAATGTATCTTCTGGTGGACAGAAACTAGGGATTTTGTTTTAGCTAAGGCATGCAAAATCATGTGTTTTAGATAAGGTTTTCAGACGCAATCGTTATTTGTATTTTGAGTCATTGAATGGTTCTCAAGGACTTTATTCTGGCAAGAAAAGATGTTGTTTATAGTACATTAGATGCATGTTACAGTACTTTATATTGTGTAATTTCATCCCAAAGTCCCCAGAGTCCCCACCACTGACTCTGTCCCTGTGATACTGAGGTTGTAACAGTGTAGGATTAAAGAACAGGCTCTTTGCAAATGGTGTGTAACCACTGCTCTCAGAGCTCCCACCAGTTTTCCTGTGACCTTATACCCATAGTATATACATGTTCCCTGGTATGGGTTATAAATGCTGTAGGAGCTCGGAGACTATAGTGATCAAATAACATTGGATTTAACCAAGTTCTTTTCCCTTTCACTTCCATCTTGTCTGAACATCTTTTAGGGTTGCCTTCCATGATTGATTATATCATGTGTGCATAGTTGATTCATCTAGGTCAATGTCAAGAGAAACATACCCAAAAGGTGTGCAATTACAATGCAATCATTTACAGGCATAATATATTCAAACTATTATGATAAATTTGCAATAGCCAAATTGATTTTGAACAGTGCAACTAATTTTCCTTTCAGGTCACTTCTGTTATGTACCACCCCACTGACTATTTGGCAGTTGATTTAAGGGAATTGTTGAACACTATTTTATAACCTGCCCCAAGACCACCAAGGGAATTTGACCAAAGAAAAAAAAAGGAAATATAATTGTTCATTTGTGGCCCTAATGTTGATAGTTTTCCAAGACCTTTAAAAATTATTCTTCCATTCATCCCACATTTACTCGGCCACTATGTCCACTGCATGAAACTTTATATCAGACATCAAAAGATGAATAATGAATACTCCTCAAAAAAATGCATCACTGAACCAGAGGACAGACGAGGATACAATGACTTATAACATAATGCTGACTGCCCAGTACAGTAGCTCTGGCCAAATGTCACTGCTGAGTACTTGGAATGCACTTAAGTCTAAACTGAGTTGTGCTATAAGTGTTTAATACATATCAGATTTCAAAGAATGGGTTATATCTCATTAATAAGTTTTACACTGATCATATATTGAAATGATATTTTGGATTTATTGGGTTAAGTAAAATTTGTTAAAATTAATTTTGCATGTTTATTTACCTTTTCAATGGAGTCACTGGAAAATTTTAATTACATATTTAGCTCATGTTCTGTTTCTACTGGACTGCACTAATATAATGTATGTACCATATGTGTAGTGTGTATAGAAAGATAATTGTGCACAGAGGAAAAGGCAATAGATTCTGCTGGGCAGAGATTGTGACATTTAATTGTTGGTCTCTAGGAGATTTCTCTGGAGGAAGTTTGAGGAGAAGACCAAATGGAAGGAGCATGAGCAAAGTCACAGAGGCCTTAGAGTACTTGGTGAGTTTCTAGAATGGCAAGTAGACCAGTGTAGGAGAGGAAGGGACACAAGTAGCAAGAAATAAGGCTGGGAAGGCATGAGGAAACCCACATGGGTCAAATCTTGTTGCCATGGTAAAGATGCCAACTTGATCTTGTGGACTAAGAAGCACCATCAGAGGTTTTTAAGCAGGTGATGGATCTAACCAGGTCTTGCTTATTCTGGAAGCAGAGAGAAGAGGCTGAGGAGGGGAGAAATCATTAGAGACACCATTAGAAAATCATGCCAGGAATAATGAGAGCTCAAATGAGATCAACCATGGTACAAGCAGACAGAAGTGAGACATGGTAGGTAATTTTCAAAGCACCAAAGGATGCAGCACTTGCATTGAAATCAGAAGGCAGATTTTACTCCCCAAGCTTGTACTTATTTTCTTAAGCGCACTTATTCTCATTATCAACCATTGTAAGGGAATAAAACTGCTGAGAGAATCATATTCACTTTCAGACAGATTCTTTTGAAGTTGTACCATTTTTCATTTCTTTAGGGCTTTTCCCCCATTCATCATGGGTCCACTGAGGACTGCGACGGCAGCTACTTGCTCAGCCACCCACATGGAGCGCTTCCTCTGGAGACAGGTCCTCCTTTTTTCTCATGTCATGCTATCATTGAAAAAGACTAGTCCACGTGGCCAGCCTTGGACTTGAATTGCTCTTTTCCCTTCTGCTTTCTTTTTGCACAAAGGCCACTGAAATCTGTTCTATGGTTCCTCTCTTGTTTACATAATAGCTGCTTCGGTCTTCTGTCATGTTTTCATTTTCCCTTGGGGAGAAAAATGTTACTCTCCCCAGGATTCATGAGAAAAAATAAGGAGAACCATTCAATTAGCGTTCGTCAGAAGCAAATACTGGGGTGTTCCAAGTAAGCAGCAGAAATAAAGCTAGTGGAAAAGTTACTGTAGGCTAAGGAAGGAAGATGGAGGGCAATATGGCAGCAATAGTTTAGCCTGACAAAGGGAGCTGGGAAGATAAAGAGAAATATTTACTTTTATTGGGAGAGAAATGAGAAAATGAAGTGGGGTAAAACACACACACACACACACACGCACACACACACACACACACACACACACCAGCCACTGGCTACAGCTAGAGTTAAGAACCTGCATTTCTTTTTAAGGTCAGGCTGCCTTTGTTCTCAAGAGCCTACAAGATGATTGGTATTCTCTTCACATCTTCTCAGCAGCCTTCTGAGAGCAATCTCTTAGGGGAAAATATGTAGCAAAAGTTGAAACTGAGTCATAAAGAGGAACATTCGATTTCCAGATATCTCAGTCTATGACTCAAGGAATGAGACCACAGATCTGCTCGTAAGGAAAGTGTAACGAATTCCATTCTCTAAAGTAAATATTCCAAAGATTCCATAATCAGCCACTGAACAGCCAGGACATCCTAAAAGAACTGGTGGGGGCTAAGAAGCTGGAAACTGCCTACATTGAGCAGGGTTTGTTGATAGCAAGCAACAGAAATGGACTCTGGCTACACCAAGTTAAAAAAAAAAAAAGGAAAATATAGGAAAGCTATAGAATAACTCACAGAAATGGAGAAAAAGCAGAGTGGCCAAAATTTCAGAACAGTAGAAAAATCAGGGAAGTTCTAGAGATCTATGTAGCAGGAACCAAGGGACAGTCTAGACGGAAAGGGCACTGCCATCAGGATCCATCATTTCAACCATAATCCTCTGATTACTCCATGTTATATCCTAGTAAGAGAGCTTCTTACCTCCAGAGTTTGAATCACCTATCCATTTCTTGTCCTGGAAAGACATTGTTCCTTGATTAGCAGTGTTCCTACAAGTCTGAAAGCAACAGAGAAAATGTAGTTGAGTCTTCCAAAGCAAAGAAGGGATGCTGGGCAGGCAAGAGCACCAGGCATCCTTTGTTGGACCCATGCCCTTTCATTATTCATGCTCTCCACTATTCTCACCTTCTCATCTAAAACCTACCCATGCTCATGGTCTACCTTCAACCCACTTTATCCAAGAACTCTCTGCTGGATACTCCAGCCCCTAATGACCTCTTTCTCTTCTGAACACATACAATAAAATGTTAGGTCCTCACTTTTCTCCAGTAGCTCTCCTCTCCATGATGTTCTAGGTGTAATCGTTCATATTTAAGAACTCAAGACTTGAAAGCATTAATTGGCCACCCAGCAGTCTTTGATAGCATGATAGGTACCAACTTTGGACCAAATGCTACAACATAGATATAGCCCCTGGAATTGTTTTAATAACCTATATCACACAACTACTGATAAAACCAAAGGACTCAGGGATACTTGCAAGACAGATCGAGTCCAAGTGATGCAAGCAGAGATCCTCAATTTACATTGTGTGTGTAGTTATTCATCCATTCAATAAACAAATATCATTGACTGTCTTTTCTGTGTGGGACACTTCACTAAGCAGAGATGATCTATTCAGCACTACACACTGGTACACTTGGATCAGTTGTCAAAACAGTGAAAACTCCCACACTGACTGTTAAATAGCCACTGTCCAGAGCCTCCAAGGGCCCATCATCACCACAGCTACTCCCATGCCTATGGTCCCTCCTCTAGCACGCCAACTTTCCTGCAATCCACTGACTAAGGGTTAATCCCCAGCACAGGATCCTGCTCCAGCCCTCTGGTCAGCATCTGTTCCAGTGGGTACCTCTGTCACCCCTGTTGATAAATATTTTTTAATATCACTGTGGCTGTAAACATGGTGGTGGGTACAAAGGTGAGCATGTCTTGCCCTTTAAGTGCTTGCCGATGGGGTACCACTCGCAATAAAAAGGAACAAAGTCCACAAATCTCAATAACATTGTGTTGAGTGAAAGAAACTAGATGGAAAGGGTACATACTGTATGATTCCATTTATAAAAAGTTCTAGATCAGAAAAGAAACTACCCATGATAATATAAATCTGAAGAGTAGTTCCCTGGGATGTAATAGTGAGTGGAGCCTATTGATTGCAAAGGAACATAAGAAAACTTGTCAGAGGTGATGAAAGTGTTTTATAGCTTAATTGGGGAGAGGGGGAGCTTAAAATTTGTTCACTTTGTTGTATGTGAAGTATACTTCAAAAAAAACCGGGCCAGCCGAGTGGCACATTGGTTAAGAGTTGGCTTGGGACGCCAGCTCTGAGCAGCAGGGCTCCAGTTTGGATCCCACATATGAGGGACAGTGACACTGCCCTCTACAGCTAAGATGGTGAAAAGCTCGACCTTGAGCTGGGCCACCATGAGTCATCGGCGACGGAGTAGGCTGCAGTCCCTGCTGCAGTGGGCTGCCATAGGCTACAGTGAGTGGCCGGCAGCCAGCATGAGTGGCCAAGAGCCACCATGAGCGGCCGTCCAGTGGCCAGCGACGGATCTGCCTCAGCCTGGAAGAGCGCAATGACAATGGGCCAGTGAAGCAACATCCTCCACAGCTAGACTGAAGAACAAAAAGGACAGCAACTTGTCTGTTCCCTTTCCCTGATTCCCCAACGCTGTTCCCCTCCCCCAATTCCCCAATAAAATCTGAAAACAACTTACATTTCAATAAGGAAAATGACACCTCCAAAAACTAGTTTAATGCTAATTGGAAAGCCTAAGTCCCATGTGTGAGGCACAGCTAGAATCTGCATAGCCAAGCAGTTATGATCATCCTCTCTGGGGTTGCACAGCATGTCTGGGTTTAAATCTTGTCCTGTGCAACTGTGGGCAAGTTATTTTAGCTCCCTCAGCTTTCTCACTGGCAAAAGGGATTGTTGCGAGGGTCAAATGACTTGTGCATTAAAAACACTAAGTAGCAGGGCCGGCCGAGTGGCACGGTGGTTAAGCACTGGCTTGGGAAGTCAGCGGCCCCGGTTCGGTCCCACATGTGAGGGCCAGTGACACTGCCCTCAAAAAAAAAAAAAAAAACACTTAGTAGGTACACAATAAATGTTCACTGTTAATAGGATCACCATTGGACTCGAGAGGAGGAAGTTATGTCCAGCTGGGAGAGCACTGCGGAGGCAGCATTTGAGCTGAGTTTTAAAGAACTACTTATGAAATGTGGAAATGGGGAGATGGGAGAAAATTATATGTACAGTTATCCCTTGGTATCCATGGGGAATGGGTCCCAAGACACCCCACAAAAGCCAAAATCCATCGGTGCTCAAGTCCCTTATATAAAATGGCATAGAACTGTGCATAAAGTTGGCTCTCCATATCTGCAGATTCCCAACCATGGGACAAAAATACTGTTTTCGATCCAGGGTTAGCTGAATCCATAGATGCAACACCAGGAATACAGAGGGTCGACTGTATATTTATTGAAAAAAAGTCCATGTACAAGTGGATCTGCACAGTTCAAGGGTTGCCTGTATGTGTACTCACATGGCTATTCCAGTCCAAGGTTTTTCGTCACTGACACTTCCTCAAGCAA
Source organism: Aselliscus stoliczkanus (assembly GCA_033961575.1). NCBI lineage: Eukaryota > Metazoa > Chordata > Mammalia > Chiroptera > Hipposideridae > Aselliscus > Aselliscus stoliczkanus. The sequence goes on along the minus strand of CM066731.1, from coordinate 164,101,833 downwards.
GCCTGGCCATCCCTCTGGCTACCCTACCGCCCTCTGTACATGCTCTCAGAGCACCCTGCACACTACGTGCGGCACTTATTACGCTTGTATCTAATCAATATATTAATCGATTAGTATTTAAGTATTTATTTCATATGTATCAGTCTTCTCCAGTAGACTAAAAGCTGCAGGTGCCAAGATGCTCACTTTTATATCCCCAGGCCCTAGCACAGAAACTTGCAGAAATTATTAGCAAATGAATAATGAATAGATTATGTATTTTATATAAATCAAGTTATAATTTTAGTCCATACAACTCAATTCAGAGTTTGTTTATTTGAGGAACAGTGGGCTTATGTGCTAGCTCTGCCATTTTTCTCCTGAACCCTAAGGAGCAAGTTGCTATGGGCTAATATGTAGTTAGTTACATGCTAATATCCAATCTCCTCATGTGTAGATAAGAGTAGTAGGAGTTCATCTGCATAGGTTTATTGTTACAAAAGAAAGGAACGTCTACAAAGTATTTTGACTGTGTATATCACATAGTAAGTGCTCAATAAATGTCAGTGTCATCATCATTCTCTTTGCCCAACCTATGAAGCTACATCACTCCACCCAAGATGTTGTTATACCAAAAACATCAAAATGTATTTAAACGCCCCTAGCCATAGGGATTCTTCTTCCCAGACTCCTCCTGTAACCCACTACTGGCAGAATGTGAATAAGGCTCATATGTGTTTTATCTCCATTGCATAGATCTTGCACAAAAATACATTGTAAAAAATAAAATAAAATCTACATCAATACTACCCATTTGGCTCCCTTTTTCTTTGCCAACCCCAAGATCCTATTTTCTAATTATTCCCAATGATGAATTTGTGAGTTTGCAAAATACTGAGCTTTCCAAAAGCATTTTAAACTTACAGAAATCTTGTATACACTCGATCTCATTTTATACTCAGATCAAGCTGATTATAACATTTTTCAATATGAGATTAGAAAGTGAGGAAAAGATGATATAATCTGTCCATCCCACAGAGAGCGAGGGGTAGGGCCAAGACCAAATCCAAGTCTTCCAGCTTCAAACTCAACATTCTTCAGCTTCCAGCCTAGAAGTCACTTTCTGGAGATTTCTATAGTAGGGAACAAAGGCCATTTCTGAGAATCTATCAGTCTGGGTATGATGAGGTCCAATGCCTGATTTCTTCTCACTCTAGATCTAAACGCCAGGGAAAGCAGGTTGTCCTTGATAAGTACAGCCTGAGGTTTCAAGAGTTTCATCAGTCACTGGCCTAGCAGGAATTTCCTAGAGCAAATACTCAGATGAGTAAAATCCAACCACCAGGAAACAAACATCTTTAAAAAACTCCCTCCTTGAAGAGGCAATAACATAGCCTGTCACATTAGCAGAGGAAAATAAAGTCTTAGATGTAACAGCCTGATCAGATCATGTAAACATCTGCTAACTGTGTTTCTACTTTTTTCTTCTGAATCAAATTCTGTTCAGAGTCAATGAAGTAAAGTCATTTTCTTTTTTTTTTTTTTAAAGATTTTATTGGGGAATTGGCAGAGGGGAACAGCGTTGGGGAATCGGGGAAGGGGAACAGACAAGTTGCTGTCTTTTTGTTCTTCAGTTTAGTTGCGGAGGATGTTGCTTCACTGTTGGTATCGTCATTGCGCTCTTCCCGGATGACGCAGATCAGTCGCTGGCCTCTGGATGTTGCTCACCGCGGCTATTGGCAGCTCACGCATGGCTGCCAGCCGCTCACGCTGGCTGCGGGCCACTCACTGTAGCCTATGGCAGCCCACTGCAGCAGGGGCTGCAGCCCACACCATCACCGGGGCTCGCACAGCCCAGCTCCAGGTGGAGCTGTTGTTAGCTGTAGAGGGCAGTGTCACTGGCCCTCATGTGGGATCCGAACCGGGGCCACTGGCATCCCAAAACCAGCGCTTAACCAATGCGCCACTCGGCCGGCCCTCATTTTCTTTTTTATCCTTTGTTAATTACCTTATTGGGTCAAAAGTATGGTATCATGTCATATATATTTACATAATTTATATAAATATATAAATTGTGTGTATATTCAAGTGTAATTTTAAGGGTTCTTTTTACCTTAATAAAATACTGAATTCTTAAGTGAGGAGGTAAACATGAGAGTGCATACCTAGCACTACTCAAGGCACATTTGGGTACTCAGTAAATGCTTACTAACCAGAAATCTGCTGAACTTTCTTTCTGGAGGCCTTTTAGCTTTCCACAACAGGCACCCAAGACGAGCTTTTCTCGTAACCCTACCATGGTACTAAACATACCAGAATACAGAACTCTTCTGAAGCCCTATTCCCTTGCCTAAGGGTTTTTGACACATCGAAATACCATTAAGTAGAGTTTGAAAGTCAAAATAATCAGACCACTTTTCACCACAAACCCTGGAGAAATAAAACTGCAAACTACTAATTAGAAAAGCTAAGAAAAAGCCATTTTGAAGGCTATCCAAAATATGGTCTCACTATTGAAAATTTTCTCTGGGATGTTTTTTTCTCTAAATATTGCAAGAAAAAAATTAGCGGTTTCACACATGTGTATGTCTCAGGCCACAGGCTCCAATTTCACACACAGAAGCCTCGACAAGTGCCCTTTTATTGAAAAGAGAAAGGAAGACCATGCTGATGCTTCCTCATTTGTATTTGCCTCCCTAAGCTGTTTTTCAGAGTAAATGCCATGATTTTAAAATGAAGTCTGTTTTTTTCCGCATCCAAAATGTCTTTATTTGCACCGTGGAAATGCTGATGTCAATTGCCTTACAAATCCAGGAGAAAAAAATCCCAATTAATTGTAGTTGACAAGACAGTCACATCTCTGATAAAGGCAGACGCAGAGCTTGTCAGCACAGTGTCTGTTGCCATAGTTACCTGTAAGGTATGACAACAACTGCAGCTCCACAAATTAGAGTGTCACAGCACAGAGGACGACTGCATATCACTTAGCTAAATGATCCCACATGGCACCTTAGCTGATTATTAGAGTGGGATATTACAGGTGACAGGGTTTCTTCAGGGTTTTTATCTTCTAGATCCCAAAAAAACTGTGGTAAAATGATCCCTTGAAAACTCTGAAAGCAATTTTCAACCTTTGTTTATTAAACAGTTTAGAAATGCCATGTCATAATAACTGACCAGTTGAATGACTCTAGACTATCTAATACTAGCTGTGGCCACCACCAAAAAAGGAAAAGTATAGTTAATATGTGACCTGTCCTATCTATATGATAGCACCCAACCAAGTTGATCTTTTCCCTTAAATAGCTGGTTGCATTCCAAAATAGTTGTGGAAGGAATCAACCTAAGTGAGTCTTTGATGAAGTGTGTGTTTCAGTAACTTAAATGAATGGAAAAAAATTGATGAATTTGTTTAAACTGCTTTTACATGTAGATGGGTCCACAACTTAAAGATTCTTGGCAGCATTTACTGAGCTCCATGCCTGCTTCCATCAAAGGAGAAAGCTGAAAATCAGAAATAATCTATTTAAGGCTGCCCCCGCTGGTTTCAGACGGCTCACACAGAGCCATTCTCAGCTCCTAGGAGCTTCTTAAAAGGTAAATTAGGTACAAGAATCAAATTGCCTTAGAGAAGTAATGTTAACTTTATTACAGTGTTTAACAATGAAATGGAAGAGTTAAAGTTTTAATGATGAGAGAAATAATGCTCTCCCTGTGTAAGATTAGATTGTATTGTTAAAAAGAAACACACACACACTTTTTGTAGCGAAATATACTATTGGGTCCTTGGAAAAGTCATGGTGCTTTTTTGCAACGAAAAATGTCACGACTTTTCCGACGACTGAATAGAAGGTTGAGGGGTAGAGTCTCAATGGACAAGTGCAGTGCTGGACATCCTACACCCACTACATTTTCCAAAAAGAGGGGTTCCCCACAATAATTGGAATATAAAAATATTTTTAAAAAAAAGATTTCCCACCAAACCCTGCCCTAAAAATGTACAGGCAAGAAACTCTTTTTGGCCAAGAGCTGAATGGTGTTTTTACTTTTCATCCAGAAACACCAAGATAATGCAAAAGGGAGTATGATGCTGTCCCATCTGACAAAACCTTTAGGGGAGAAAAACGCGCATGCACAAACATACCCACAAACCTACATTTGCATAATCTCTTCATAGGCATTAATTTGTACATCGTGGAGATGAGGGTTCCAGGATGGGATGGGTCTAGTATTTTTGTTTCTGTGATATTTCTCAGCTGCCTGGGATAGCCTGAAAGTTTTTAGCCTCATTTCCCTGGTGATTCTGTGTCAGAGACAATAACGGAAATGGAAATCAAAAGCCCTTATTTCGTCTGCTGACATTGAAGGGGACAGCAGAGGGATCACAGGCTAACGCTGGCAACCAGCCCCTTTTCTCACAGAGGAAAATTACCGGAACTCTCTGCAGATGGGACTCAGAGCAGCGAGCAGTGCTGCCCAGCATTCCCCTCTCATCTGAGACTGAGTAGACAGAGCTTTATAAACAATAGAGAGAAGCCAGGATCATACCCTGAGGTAGAAAAGGCCACGTCTGACCAGGTGGTCCTCACAGGACATCCCAGTGACACTGGACAGACGGCATGAAACAGTAATGGGCAAAAGCACGGCAGGTGCTTCCTAGAACAGCGACAACACTGGAAGTCAACAGAATGGCCCTCACGGCTAGGGTGGGTATCTGCTTTTTCTTAATATGTTTGTGGACATGGAAGCCCCCAAGAAACCATTGGCTTATCCAGTTGCCTGGCAGCCGGGAGTCCGTGCTGAGGTGTGTGCCTTGACAGGGCTCTCCATTCTTCTGCTTGAGGTCTCAGTTGCTAGGAACTATGGGACTCCCATGACAGAAAAGAGAGGAAAAACAAAAGTCAATGGAAATATTGTATTGTAGAGATAATAGAGATTTCAATTTATTGCTTGATGTTATATCGGTTATGAACCTCATGAGGGTAAAGACCCTCTGGCTTATATTTCCTGCTAGGGAAATGGGCTCCTGGTAGAGAAACAGGCTCATAAAGGTGCTCAAAAAATATCACATGAATGAATAAATGAACAAATGAATGAACGAGACATCATCCACTTTTCCTCTATAGCCAACCCTAATTATAAAAAATGCTGAGATGTGCATTATGGGGTGTGTGTGTGTGTGTGTGTGTGTGTGTGTGTGTGTGTGTGTGTGTTTCCATTGAATTCCAGCTTCTGAAGTACTAAAATCCAGAGTAAAATATGATCTTTGTCTACGTGTAGCTAGTTAGACCATGACCATACAATGTGTTCTGGTCAAAATGTCCTACTAATTAGAGATTTTGAGTCTAGTGACTCCATGGATAAACCATAGATTCCAATGTTTTAATATTTAATTCTTATCCTCCCTTTGCAGGTAGGAAATGGAGCCATGCTTAGGAGAGGGCAAATGAGGACAACTGCACCTAGATCCAGGGTCCACAAACTGTGGCTCGCGAGCCACATGCGGCTCTTTGGGTACATACATGTGCCTCTGAAGTAAAATTGAAAATGAAAATAAAACTATCATAGTTTCATTTATAAAATTTTTAAAGGATATTATTCACATAATGGTGATTTCATTTGTTTTATGGCTTTCAAATAATTTTTAAATTGTTGTGAGGGACAGGATTGGCTCTTCTGTCTCAAAAGTTTGCCGACCCCTGTCCTAGATCAACAAACACTCTGCAGGAGTGAAGTCCCGACACCAATGGAAGGAAGGAAGCAGGCAACTGTCAGCTGGCAGTTAAAATAGAGCTGCTGTCTGTTAGTCCCTAAAATGCAACTACGGGTATCCTACCACCATCATCCACTTGTAAACCCCCAACGTACTTGTTATCCCTCTCTGGTACGCCCCTTTAAAAACGGTTCTTCCCCCCAGCTAGACTTCCTGATAGCAGTGCTCTCACCCCACTGATCACGCCTACTCGGAACGTTCTCATTAATCCGTTTCTGCCCATATGCCAAATTCAAGCGAGAGGTGAGCCCTGTCCCTCACCTCTGGCCCTTTGAGCTTTGGCTCTGAGAGGAGGACAATTGGTCCAGATATTTCAGAACAAAGAACCACTGTAAGCCTTTAGCCCTTTCCCAAGCAGAATCTCTTGTGAGTGAGGCAGGTTCTACTTTCAGAGCTAAACATAGCAGCACAGCTTTCCGGGAAGATCACTGCCAATGATATGGGCAGCCAGGTTCCAGTACACTTGCCCCTGCCATGACCTTCTCTTCTATAGGCTTCAGTTTGTTCCAAGAGTACCTTTCCCAGACTCTACCCACACAGAAAGGGTAAGAAGACACAGCACGAAAGGTTCTTCACCTCAGCCTGCTTCCCCAGCTTAGGCAGGTCAGCAATGCCACGGCCCCTTCACCCACATGGATGGCCACCCAGTCTTCCCACTAGAGAAGCCCACCTATTCCCATATGGTTACCAAGCATGCCAAAACACTGGACATTTAGTTCTTAGGCACAATGAGTCATCATGGAAGATGATTAAAATCTAGCTCTTGGATTGGGAGTAAAGGAAGACTGAATGGGCCCCACAGGCCCTTTGGGGTTGCCAAGGTTATGTTTTCCCGCAAGCTTTAGCTGAATAGGCTGAAAGGAAAGGTTCCTAAGTGCTGGAAGGGGGTATGAAAAGGAAAATAAACAGAATGAAGAGACAGCTGGTGTGTGGATGCCTGAGTTCCTCCTGAACTTTGTACAGGGAGAGCTCACATGTTCTCTCTTCCCTCGCAGGCAGGGAGAGATGGACAGCGCTGCCCACATGGCCAGACTGGGAACCCCAGCTCAGTTTTTGAAACTCCGTGGGGATTTTTCTCTCTGGTCCTGAATCTGATGTAGTAACGTAAAGAGGTACAGCCTTGTTTTCCCTTCCTCTCTGTTTCAAATATTACTCTGCACACAGTCATCTCTTCTCATTTCCTCTCTCTCTCTCTCTGTCCTTCATACTCTCTTCTTAGCCCTCCATCCCATTCTCACCACAGTAAATGGGAAAAGAATTCTCTGGGGGGGAGGGGAAGTATACATTTCTCAACACAATAATAAACTTTTGGTGTTTATCCTCAGAGAGTATCTTAAATAACTATGTGTTTTCATTTATTCAATAACTATTAAACACCAACTCTTTACCCAGCTCTCTGCAGAAGATATCATGGTGAACAGAGTACAAATCTGCTACCCTAGGACTCCCAGTATTATCATAATTTGTTTTCGTGCCTTAAGGTTTTCATACAAATAGGAACAAGGCATTGTGGGAGTGCAGTGGAATAAACTTTTTATTGTCCCCAGAGATATTGAGGAAAGCTTCTTGGAAGGGGAGACATTTGAGCTGGCTCTTAAGGGATGCATGCTAATTTTCTATGCAGTCAAAAAAGGGAAGAGCTTACGAGGCTAAAGGAGAATCATCTTAAAACATGAGAAGATGAAAAATAACTTACGTATTCAGGAGACTGCATTCAACAGCAATATTAGAGATGAGACCATGAAAGTAGGTAGAAACCAGAGTGAAGAGGGTCTTATTTAGAGATTTAGACATTGTCTCATGTAAATTAGAGAAACTGATGTGTTTTAAGTTACAAAGCATAGATCAAATTTACATATTAAAAAGATCTCTCTTGCTATGGTGCTGGGGATAATGCAGTCAGGGCAAAGCAGAGGCAAGGAAACTGGTGAGGAGGTACTGAGAAGTCCAAGCCAGAGATGAGGAGAGTCTAAAGGAAGCCAGGGCCACGGATTTGGAGCAGAGGGTTTCATATTATTTGTCACTCAGTTCCCAAGGTAACATTTTTTTTTCTAATATTGTGATGTTGAATCAGACAAGAGAATATCTGCATCCAAAGGCAAGGACTGTGTATTTTCTTTGCTTATATTTATTAAAAAGTATCTTGTCCTGAGCCTGAACTTATTTAAGCTCTTCTACACAAAAGTGAGTGGTGGTGGTGGATTGTCATTATTGATGACGATAGTGATGATGATGATGATGATGATGATGATGACGAAAACCCATGTAGAATGTGAAATCGAAATTCATACTCTTCTGAATTAAGACTGAATAATTATTCCCACAAAAAGATTTGAGGTTGTATCTTCAGAGATAAAGTTCCCATTATGGGTTGGGGCCACTCTTGCCTTCAACCAGGATACCCCAGGCACTGCTGAATACCCAAAACAAAGAACAGAAACATCTACTGATTTAGTGATTCTAAAACTTAAATCTTCAATGAGAGGCCTCCTTATGTGCATCCTTATTGATATTTACTCTTCTCTTTGCTGCTCCAGCCACACACCCCAATCTCCTCCGCTACCCTGCCCCTTGCCACCTAACTTTCACCAAATTTTCCACAACACTCACCCTTGTACATGTTGTTCCATTTAACTAGGAGTCTTTTCCTCCATCCACTCTGCCTGGGAAACTTCAGCTCACCTCAATGTTTAGCTCCAAGGTCATTACTGCCTCTTTGCAACCTTCTCTGATCCAGAGTGGAGTTGCTTGCTTAGAACTACATGGGCCCAAACTCTAAACTGTGTTACAGTACTTAGATATGATATTGAAAGAAAGAAAAACTGATTGAGACAATGAACAAATTACTGAGAAACTATAATCATAGGAAGACGGCGTTATAACCAACAGTGAAGTACAGATTAAAGACTTAATATAATCCAGCAATGACCAATAATTATGAACCAGGACAAAATGGCATGTGTATGTGTATTTTTCTGGACAGAAGGTCACTAGCTTATCAGATTCTCAAAGGGATCTGAGAAACAAAGTGATTAGAAGAATATTTTTTATACACGAAGTGAGAAAGAGTTAACAAAATATTCTAAAAGAAATAAAATACTCCAATGTATTTCTGTTGAGTCTTGTTGTTCAATCATGTTTATGTAACTGATTCATTAAATGTATCAACGAAGAAGAAATATTAAATGTAAATACATCACTTAAGAAGCAGTTTTTAACTCAAGGAAGAAGAGTAATAGAATGATTTAATGAGTTCTGGTCTTGAATCAGGCAAAGCCATATAAAACATCAAAATTCAGTAGGATATAACTTTAGGTATTTTTACCTAAAGATAGGATACAAGTGTTGTATGGTCCTAAGAATATAAAAGGTTACAACAGTTCTAAAGTCTATGAAGTCACATTTCTTAAGATGCCATCAAACTCAAAGTTTTAAACATAGAAGGAAAAAGACATGTATGTATCATAAAACCTTATCAGCTTAGTAGGAGCCATGAGCTTTTCCCAGTAGACAGAAAAATTAGGTAACATGGATGAGTTGCATTCACAGAAGTGGGCTAAGGGGACATTTCCCTCTTAAAGTCAAGGGATCATTGATATTACAACATAAATAAAGTTAACACATACCCTCATGTTCACAAACAAAGCCAGATAGCCTCCTGGTCTATACCTCTTCTATTAAGAATATAAATTGCAACAAAGCCTCAAGTGTCAAGGTCCTTTCGTTTGTCCCCAGAGTGTCTGCAGGATGAAGAACTGGAAGGTTCATCTCAAGGCAGTTATTTCCCGGCTGTTTTCCCCAACATCCAAACACACTGCTGCCATTTCTGTGTTACAACGTCAATGCCAGGGCAATAGCAAACTTCACATCAGCATATCTAGTCCAGCAGTAGAATGCGTCCACACAGAGGAAGTCTAAAGAAAGAACCATCTGCACCCAGACAGACTGGGTCTGAACTCCTCCTGGCCTCCCCCATGGATAAAGCCTCCCTTGCAAGAGAGCTCTGCTCTATGAACCAGTGACCCATGGACTGCAGATGTTATCACATGAAAGAAAGATGAGCTTGACTCTTCTACGCATCACAGATACCTCAAAAATCTAGAAGGGAATCCCTAGTTTTCTTTTCCCTTTAGCCTAGAATACAAAAATGTGTGCCCTGAGGCACCTTCACTGATCAAAATTAAGTCTCAAAGAACCATGAGAAGACACAGGACAAAAAAACATCAGAACTGCTGGTATGTTCTGGAAACCACTGGGTGGATGCTATGAGCTGAGAAATGAGAAAGTCTTGACCAGGCTCCTGTCATAGTTTGCTTCTGCCCCCCAGGAAGAGCCTCCTTCCCGATCCCTCCCCTTGCCCATCTCCCTCAAATTTCCTTCCCAGTAATGGTGAGGAATTACAATCCTTAGCAAGTTACAATATTAGCCACAAAAAAATATGGGTATGAATGCGTGGCTCATACATACACAAAAGGGAAAACAGTGAGGGAAGTAAGCCGCCAGAGTCAAAAGAACCTGTTATCGTGTATTCCTAAAAAATGCAGAAAAAACGGACTTTTCTTTTGAAATACACATCTGAATTATTTTTCAGAAATATGTTTTATCTGGACCTACTGGGACTGCCTTTGCTTTCAAACTGCGTATTTGAGTTCCTTTCTGGATGTGTGTGTGTGTGTGTGTATATATATATATATATACACACACACACACATACACCAGGAGTGCCAAAAATATATATAGACACGACTTGTATTCATCTTTTGTTATTAGCATATATTGAGTATTACAATTCTAATACAGTTTTTTCCTTTCTTAAAATGCAGATACATTTTTTTGGCACCCTCTGCATATATGTGTGTGTGTGTGTGTATCTTTTTTTTCTTTTGACTATACTTTTTTTTTCCTTTTTATTATTAGTTTCAGGTGTAAGAAACAATCAATAGTTATACTTTATATATCTATATAATATATATAGAGAGAGATATATAAAATATAGATATAGATATAGATATAGATAAGTTTAAAAAAACAAAGACTGAGATGAAACTATGATGGCCTTGCCACAGGAGTATTTAATGGTCATTTCAGGACCTCTGGCAAGAGTCCATCTCTGTATTCCTGGAGTTTGAAAATGCTGGATCCTGGAACACCACGTCAAGCCAGAGTAGCAGATCTCCTGGCATTCTTTTCCACTCAAAATTGGTCCACAACAAGCTCCCTCTCCCAGATTGGATCGTGATATAGGTCCTTGCTACTCCAAACGTGGTCTCCAGACCGGACACAGTGGCATCACCTGGGAGCTTGTGAGAGAAATGCAGAGTCTCAGGCTACCCCATAGCTACGTGATCAAGGCTTCCAGGTGATCCCTGTGCACACTAATGTTTGAGAAGTCCTGATGTGGAAGATACTACCTGTCCTACCACTGGCACCTGGAGGAAAGGAAAGAGAGGAAGACACTCACATGTCCACTTCACAGATGGAGGGAAGCAGGGCAGAGTTGTGGGCCCTGCTGGTTCTTACGGGGTAAAACATGTTCAAGATTTGGATGATGATGACAGTACGCCTCTCTCAGATAGACTGAGAGTTTGCAGACTTAAGTGGGCTTTTTTAATGTAACTGAATCTCCCTCTACTTCTAGTTTGACTACTAGCTAACATTTTTTGACCACTCTCGCCACAGAAGATTTACAGCTCTTCAAGTGTACTATTTCAAATAACCCTTTCAATGACCTATGAGTAGGTTCTACTACTACCCCCATTTTGCAGAGCCATTGATTAACTTGCTCAAAGTCATGAGTCCCTCCAGGCATGTCAGCCCCAGAGCTCTCATTCTTTCTCTCGACACTGTTACCACTGCTCCTATCCGGGGCCATGAGCAGAACCTTTATACACATCCATACTCAGATCATCGAACTGCAGGACGGCCAACCAAAGACGGCAACCATGGAAGTTCAAGGTTGCAGAGAGTCAGAAGTACACATCAGCTTCAAAGAGAAGGTCATCGCTATGCGGGCAGGGCCCTTCCCCTGGCCACACGGAAACACTCCCCGCAACCGCCCACCCCCCCAGGCTGTGATGCACGGTGGCCAGAGCACTGCGAAAAGGCTGCTACTTAAAGCATTTTGCTGCAAGAGGGAAAATCAAAACTGATGTTCTCCTTGAATAGAGCACTCAGAGCTACCGGGAGCCCCCAAAGGAAGCATGACTGACCGAGGTGAGTATTTCTCCATCTCTGTTCCCCTCCCTTAAGAGGACATCAGGCAAGGTTACATTATTAAGACAGCAGGTAGAGAGAGAGGCAAGCAGTCGGGACAGTGATGACTGGTGGAAGCCGCTGGGAAGGCTGTGACAAGCAGGATACCAGGGCAGACATCCAGAGGAAGTGGTTTTCATTAAGGCGTACTAAGAGCAACAAAGGTTCTGGGAAAATTGAGGGTGCCGTGGGGAGGTGAGTGACACAGAACTTACAATATGTGCTTCTGGAGATCAGAAGATGTCTACTGACTGAGACATTTTTTAAATCAGAATTCTACTCGATATACAAGGCTATAAAAGTCTTAAAATCTTCATTTTAATCAAAATCCAACCTGATTCCTTTGAAGGCCACCATGTCATGGCCTCAAGACGCCTTCGTTCTCCTGGACTTCACAGCACAGAGGTCAGGTTTCCAAACAGGCCAGTCTACCTTTGAGGGTCAGGAGAAAACGCAAGAGCGGGGAGAGATGCAAATCACAGTTGGTCTGTTGCAAGTGGGAGTTTTCTGTGAAAGGCACGGAGGCCATCCTCAGTCCTGCCAGGTCACATGCAAAAATCAAAGTGATTATACCCAGTGCAAGAGGCCGAAGTGCCCTTGGCCTCACTGCAGAAACAGGACTTGAGGCCGGCCGAATGGCGCGGTGGTTAAGTGCTGGCTTGGGAAGCCAGAAGCCCCGGTTCGGTCCCACATAAGAGGGCCAGTGACACTGCCCTCAAAAAAAAAAACAAAAAACAAAAAACTCCAAGTCCTGGGAAGTTTGCCTTTTTGGGCCGAGTGGCTCAGTTGGTTAAGAGCTCGCTCAAGAGTGCGAGCTGAGCTCTGAGCAACGGCAGTTCGATGCCCAGCCCGAGCTGAGTTGCCGTTGAGCTGCCAACAGGTGGCAGGATGACTCAGCTAAAAAAAAACAAACAAAAAAAAAACAAAAAAAAAAACAAAGAAAAAGAAAAACACACAGGACTTGAAAAGATGGGCATCTTCAGAAATTGTTCCATCTTAGATCCTGGGGTTTAAAGACATTGGTGGTACAGCCGATGGGAGAAAGCTAGCTAGTAATGCTGCTTTCTTTAATCTGAGTGTTTTAATTTTATTTTATATGGGAAATTCTCTTTACTCTTATGGTGAAAAGATTTAAGTCTTTTAAAAAAAATCTCTTAAATTAATGTTTGAGCCATAAGACCAGAAACAAAAACAGGCCACATTCAAGAAACAATCATAGATTTGTTCTGTATTCTCTTGTTTTGTTTTCTTTTGCTTGTGTTGTTTTGTTGGTCCCTACTTCTGAGTCTTTTATTTGTAATCTGTTTCAGAAAAGACAAAAGCGGCCCCATTCTGGAGATGAAGCCGAGAAGGTTCTTTTCCTGTGGCAAGTGTATGTCCTCACTCTGTGAACAGAGGCTTAACAGACTCGAGTAATAAAGGAGAGGGTAACAGACATCATAATTTACATCTTTTTATATTGTCTATCCATTGGCCAGTTTTTGAAGTTACAGATATTCTTAATTCTGTTGTCTTTCAACTTTTACACTAAAATTAAGAGTGATTCACATCCAACCATTACACCAGGACATTATTATCTACCTGTCTTTATATATACCTTTATAAAATGAGTTTTACATGTTTGCATGCCTATGTCCAAACTCATCAAATTACATAAATTTTTGCAATTTTTTGTATATCAATAAAGCTATTTTAAAACAATAGCTAATATTTTTTTTAAAGAGGAGTGAGAGCAGTTTGGGGCCATCTTACCACCCCCTCAATCAGGCAGGGAGGACAGGGCATCCGCCTTCCTAAGGAGACCATCTCTTAGCACAAGAGAGAGAGACAGCGGGTACCTTGCTCACTACTCCAGGTGGGACCCAGCACACTCCTCAGGGTGAGCTAGGCCAAGGGGCTACAGCTGGACTGGAGGGGGTCCCAGAAGCCTTTGAACAGGGCCGAAGCCACATCAGATCCTCCCCAGTAGTAACTGTGTCTCATGGAACTAGCTGCACAGATCAGGGACAAGCAGCAGCAGCTTCTGGCTGGGAGCCATGACCTCGCAGTAGCTGGAAGCAGGTCTGCTGGCCAGGCTGCCCACGGAGAGGGCCGATGGGCTTCTCCTTCTGTAGCATCAACTGGATGGACACGGCTTCTATAGCATGAACACGGCTTTCAGGCAGCTACAGGATAAGCTGCCTGTGCACAAATAACCTTTCAAACATCTTAAACCACCAAAAAGCAATCACACTCTTTTATTTAAAATTTAGCATGTGCTTGTAAATTCTAACTTCTGCACTATGACAAAGTGGTACCATCTTGTTTTCAATGTTAGGCCTAAAATCTTCAGTGATTTTTTTGGAGAATTTGGTGTCCACAGGAAAGCGCCTAATGACAAAGACCCAGACACAAACAAAATAGGGATTGTTCCCCAGGAACCACCACCCACGAAGAACCTTAGGGGTAAAACAGACTTCCCTGGGCTCATGAGACCTGGCGTCCATGGCCGTCGTCCATTAGCTGCAACGAGACCTTAAGTCTCGTCATGGTCTCTCCTACCAGCACCATCTCCTCATCTGCTCAACATACCACAGACATCTCCTAAGCCCTAAACATTCTCCAGGTTCAACAAACTGAGATGGGTGGTATGAAAGAACACACCTTAGTGCTAGAAAATTGCCGAAACGTCCCACAGGAATGCCGTCGCACGTTTCTTATTGCCTCATCTTTAAACCTATCTAAATGACAGAAAACCATGGATTCAGTCACACTCTAATACATGCATATGAGAAGAGCATCTACACAGATCAGACAAGTAGCAGGATGCACGATGCAGTACTCATGACTCTAATGCCTGGTGTACAGGCCGATCCGCCAGGTCCTCACAGGAATTGCAAGTTCCATCTCTGCTCAGAATGTGTGGTTCCAGTTCAAGCACATTAGAGCAAAGCGCCAGGGTGCTGGACACTGTGCTGGGGTCATTGTCCCTTTCCCAGGAAAACCACCTCCCCCAGTGCTAAAGTACCATTGGACTCAGAGGGCCATCTGGCTGGAAACAGTGCTCACTGGATGTTAACCCCCAAAGACCCATCACTGCGTGAGATGGTCTTGAAATCCTGAAAATATCTTCAAATTCCCAAGCCATTATAGTCAGCAAATTTGGTGTTATTTATATTTTTATCTAAGTGCAACTGTGCATTCTGTGATTCCCCTCTTGCCTTCCACTGCTCATGAGTATGACTTCACGCTCATGAAACCCTGCCATCAGTGGGGAGCCACCGAAGGGGCTGCTGCAATAGTCTATTATGTCTACTATTTTCTCTGTCTCCTTCCTTCTCTTCCTCCTCCTCCTCCCCTCCCCTCCTCTCTTCTCATCCCCTCCTCCCCTCCCTTCCCCTTCCGTCCTCTCCTCCCTACCCTCTCCTCCCCTCCCCTCCACCCCTCCCCTCCCCTCTTTTCTCCTCCCCTCCCCTCCCCCCTCTCCTCTCTGACCTCTTCCCTCTCATTCCCACGCCAACCACCACACCTCCTCCTTTCTTCCACTTCCCCCCTTTGTGCCGTTCTCCCATGCCCTAGCTCCAACGGTAGCACCAGAATCGCCCACACACGCTCTCACACTCAGGATCAAAGAGGCTCTGACCCACGCATCATTCTAGAGATTTTACTGCCTGTGCAGGTTCCAGCAGCAATGCAGCCTTCCTGGTAAAAGAGATCAGTAACCCAAACTGTAGAACCAGACAGAGCTGAGGGCAAATAGTGCTTTGTTCATGTTCCCATCCTTGTACCTTTTCAAAAACATTTGTTGAGCAATGTCTATAGGCCTAGCCCTGGTTTAAGTGGTGCAGATACAATAGGGGACAAAACAAATTCAGTCCTACCCCTCCGGAAGTTTCCAGAACTGGGAAGCCAGGTTTACCAAAGAATTTTATGAATGGTTATTGAAACTTGCAACAAATAATATGAAGATTATGTACAGGTGGAATGAGACCATCCAGCAGGAAGGTTTAACTTAGACTGGGAGGAAGCAAAGTGTAGGCTGAGACCTTGGGAGTGAGGACGAGTTGGCTGGGAGAAAGGACAGACGGAACAGGAAGTAAAGAGAAGGGAGAATGATTGCAAGACCAGGCTGCAGTCACGGGCAGTGCCTGAAAAACATTTTGATGATTTGGGATTTTACTTAAAAAGCAACTAGACACTCATACCTGAAATAGTATTAAAGAAAAAAACTCGTACCACTCAAAAGGAAACAGACAACTCAATTAAAAAGCAGACAAAAGGTGTGAACAGGTGTGCCACAAAGGATATCAAAATGGCCAAGAAATATATGAAAGAGCAGTCAACGTCGTTAGTCATCTGAGAAAAGCAGATTAAAGCACAATGAAATGTGACTACATATCCACCAGAATGGCTAAAACTAAAAATGTGACAGTACTTAGTGCTGATGAGAATAAGAACCGACTGGAATACTCTTATACTCCTGCTGAGTGTGTAAATTTGTACAATCACTTTGGAGAAATGCGTGGTGATACAGACAAAAGCTAAACATACGGACGCGTATGCCCCATGGCCCACCCTTGGGCATATACCCAAGAATTCCTGTGCCACCAAACGAATGTTCATACCATCTTTATTTGGAATAGGCCCAAACTGAGAACAACCTAAGTATCCATCAACAGTCAAGTGGATAAATCAATACTGAAATATTATTATAATAGAATACTACACAACAATGAAAAAGAACAAGCTACCAAAGCACACAACGTGAATGAATGTCACAGACATAATGTTCAGTGAAAGAAACTGAACAACAAGTCATATATAGTGTATGATTCCAGGCATAGGAATTTCAAAAATAAGTAAAGTTATCTGTGGAATAGAGGTCAGAATAGACGCTCTCTTGTGGGGTTCTGGCTGAGAGGATCACACAGGAGCTTTCCTGGGCACTGGAAGTGTCTTATCCTTGACCTAGGTGGTGGCTGCATGGATGTACACATAACTAAAAATTCATCACACTGCATAGTTAAGAGCTGCTCACTTTAAAGCAAATAAGTTATACCTTGATATTCACAAATGAGGGGAAAGCAATGGGAATGGATGCAGGGAAATGGTTGGAAGGACAGAGCAGAGAATCTAGGAGCGAGTCCTGCATCTAAGATTGAGTTGGGGAGGATGAGGCGACTTGCAAAGAATACAGAGAAATGGGGAGAAAACAATATAGCGAGGGACATGGGGGGCAGCTGGCTCAGTTCTTACAGACTTTAGATAAAGAAGGATGGACATAGGGTGTGGGGGAGAAAGATCCTTCAGCCTCATCGGTGAGCATAACATACAGAGAAAGGTCATAACTTCTTAAAGGGTTTAGGAGTTATCTGGGTGATTTTAAAACTTGCTAGAGAAGCATCAAGTCTCCACTCAAGGTAAGTGCGAGTCATATCCAGGCACCACCATCAGAGTTCAGCAAATGGCCACCCAGTGGTCTGTCTCCCCCAGGAGAAAGCATGTTGCCACCCTGACCCAAACAATGGGGTAACCTTCAGGGGCACCTGGCCAAATGCAGGAAAGGAAAGATCTGGATGAAGGATAAGCTATATTGATAACCACCTACAGTTAAGAGAAACGACTTCAGTCTTCAAGGTATGATCATTCGTAGGAAAGAGTTAGAATCAGGTTGATTTTAGGGTTACAGCATATTTAGCACTGTGCTGGAGACAACTTAACAAAATGGAGGGTTTCTGAAGGACGGGGCTTGTATGCAAATACCATTCCCTCCTCGTGATTTCTGAAGCACTTTGGTGAAAAGCTTTCTCAAGACAACCATGAGATTCTTCCACGTTTTGTATTTCTTTGCATATTCTCCTTCCCCTCCATATTAGATTGTCAGCTCCCTGAGGACAGTAGCGGGGTCTTTTCATGTCGTATCCACTCACCTCCCCCCCCCACCCCGCAACCCCCCCCCCCCGGTGGTTACACCCACCTGGTCCTCACTGACCTCAGATGCCTCAGGTGGGGGGGCCTGAGCGGTACCTGCACTGTGGGGCAGGCCCGGAGGGTGAGTCCGCCTTGCGGGCACCCAGTGAGACTGCATCACATCATCTCGAGCCTGAGGCATTGCTGCTTCTCTGAGAGAAGTAAAAATAAATTGTTTAAAATTCAAGGAGGCATTTCAGAGAAACAGAGAGTAGGTGAAGGCAGCTCTTGTGGCAATATAAACAGCAGACAGCCAAGGATGGAGGGAGAGTTCCGAAGGAAAAAGACAAGGTCGCCTTGCCCTCCAGTCCCATTAGTGGAAATAGCACTCACAAGAAAGTAACATCTTGTAAAGATGTTTGGAAGTTTCCTGAGCGATCATGAAATTGCTGGTGACAATGTGAGGTTTTAAAAATATACAGAGCGTGTCCTCGGAGAGCAACTCGGTGGGCAAAGCAGGGTCATGGAACTTTTCTTCCCTTCTTTAGCCGCTAATTAAGAAATCTGATGACGAGGGTAAAGGGTAAAAGACAGTCAGGCATATGGGGAATGAGGGAGACTGGACTCTGGGTGGTGAGCGCACAATGCAATATACAGATGATGTATTATGAATAGAATTGTATACTTAAAACTTATATCATGTTATTAACCAATGTCAACCCAATACATGTTAAAAAGAAAGAAATCCATGACATATTTGGGGCTTGATGTTACCTAATGGGCTACAGCCCTCGATGGCGACAACAAATAACATTGGTGTATTCAGGATCTGATCCTTAACTTGATTTCCTGGGGTGATTAGATGGAAGCGCAAGACTGTCCGGTCATGTTATTCTGGGATAGATCCTTTATATGGGTATACGAAAACTGCAGCAAAGCAAGAGGAATGAAGCATTTTACCTTCTTGCACTCTCCCTCCACCCCCACCCGTCAGCGGTCAGGTTGAGGTGAGCAGTCTTCACACACAGGTGGGTGTTCTTGGGAAGATGTGCAGGAACCCATGTCAGCCAGCCTGGCTGCAGAGTTCACGTCAAAAGCTCATAAAAAGCAGGTAGCAAAGATGTTTTAAGGACATGAACTCAGAGTCGGGCATATGTGGTTTGCTCCTAGCTCTGCCCTTGACCAGCCTCAAGCAAGCTTCTTAACCCCTCTGAGCCTCGGTTTTACTCATCTGTAAAATGGCGATAATGATGGTACCTACCTCATGACTGTCTTGAGAATTAAATAAGACATGTAAAAGGCTGAGTGGGGTGTCTAGTTCCTGATAAGTGTTAACAGAAATATTATTAGTATTTTTATTATTTATATTACTCTCTGAAAATGTCTTATAATGTAACCATCTTTTTTTTTTTTGTACGGAGTCTGAACCTCTTTGCAATCGTTACTCCATCCAAGGAAAGAGGAAGGGCCCCTGCTGATGGAGGAAAACCACCAACAAGCTCGGCAAATGTTCAGACGTCGATCTTGATGCGCACAAGGCCTTGATCAAGGCGAGTTAGGACCACACAGGGAGCCTCTAAGGTCCTACAGAGGAGACACTCCACAAATAGTGCACGTCATGGAGGTATGTTTACGGTTCCAAAGTAAACCAAGATCTTCGAAGAGTAGCCCTCTGTCACTCTTGTTCCTACTACTGCCAGTGGAGAAGGATCTCTTGAACTGGTGCTCGCCTGTTGCCTTATAAATAGAGGCAGACAACACAAGACAATCAAGGGATACCCTACAAGCTGAGTGGCACTTACAAAGCTGGTGTAATTATTAATGAAAGAGGAATGGAGGGACCTTGGCCATTTATTGGGAAACTCTTGGCTGTTCCCATCCCTGATGAATAGAGTTATCTAGCCTTGTTTATCAAGGATACTCTGAAGAGGACAGTATGAGGGATGGGCTTTTCTCTGAGACTGATTGGCCTCAAAAGAGAGAAGGCATGAGGTCTCATCACTTCAGGGGAATGACAAATGCACGCTAATAGAAAACCACTTTGGTTAGGTGAGTGGCTCTGACCTACGCACCAGTATCATTTGACCAAAGCATAAATAATGCTGGGTGCTAGGGTTCATGGCCAAGATGAGGTGGAAGAACAAAAAAAGAGGATGGAAAAAGTTTGCCACATGCTCCACAGAAGACCCCTTCAAACAAAAAGTCAAAAGATGGCTTTTTTCAGTTACTGATCTTCTCTGATCTTGTCTTCATTTTGATACCAATTGGTTGAGGAAGTCACTGTTACATTACCTCTTCCTTGTCTAAAACCTAGAACTCCTTCATTTCTGTTACAATTGGGCAAATTATCCCCCTAAATGCCAATGTGGAGTCCAGACCTGGTCAGAATCACCAGGGCACATTTCCAAATGACAGATCCTGTGAGCTCACCCCACATGGGCTGCCCTGGCCTCTCTGGGATGGGCCCCATTCCTCTAAGCACCTATGATGGCCCCTGAGGATTGTGATGGGTGACCACCTTTGGGAACCCCTGGACTAGGCAATTTCCATGCCCAGCTCTGTAGTGTCTGCCCCTGAACGTCATGTCCTCATTAACAGTCCTCCTTAAAACTTCCATGGGGAGCCGGCCCAGCAAGTTCCAAGAAGATAACATAACGCTGATAAGTCTGCTTACCCAGGGTTTTCTTTGCTGTAAAAAGTGCCTCCTCCCAAAGTCATAACACTTTCCACTTACACTGGCCTTTACTTTGAGCTGTATCTGATATTCCACCTCTCAAAATGGAATTCAGTTTACCCTTCTCACCCCAAACATGTTTTCTGCTGAGAGCCTTGTAAATGCAGCATAAGCTTGCCTTCTGAACATATTGGCTAAATGACCAGAAAAGGAATCACAGAATAATCACTCCAATAGGTGCTTAATAAAATTCCTGATGAGCCCATGGAGTATCTGCTTTAAAAAAAAAAGTGTTTTATTTCAACTCAGTGTGTGTGTGTGTGCACGCGCACACATGCACGCATGTGTGTGTTACAGGGGAGGAGAGATTTTGAATCAGATTTAAGCAAAGCAATAAATTAACCTTATATTCCAATGGAAGCAATCTGATCTTGTATCTGGGAAACTAGAAGACACACAACTTTTTCCTGTGTCACTTTGGGAAAATGCAGGGAGTGGGAAGGCAGGAGAGGTAAGGAGGGCAGGAGAGTAGTTTTTTCTTTTCTAACCACAGTTTTAAATGGTATAACATGAATTGTCATGCCTAAGCCTTCATAAATCATATTTCAGAGGGGGAAAAAAATCCTTTAACCTCCAGTCTTCCTTTGTGGGGTAGAAAGATGTCATGGAAACCACACTTGTGCCTGAAGCAAGAGATGGTGAAACTGATATAGCTGTTTCTATGACGCCAGAAGGCAATGCTGGTCTCCACACAGAGACATTTATTAGCGTCAGGAATTTTTCCCTGGCTGAGATGCCTTCATCCACTCTGCCCCAGTGACTCTCCACCCATAGTCTACACAACCTGTAAAATCAAATTCAAATTCGTCAGCTTCTCCAAAAGCTGTCTCTCCCCTCAGTGAGAAGAGAGCATCCTTCTGAATGTTAGCTCTTCAAGGCTTGGGTGAAAGCAGTGGTTCTCCGTCAGGGTGATTTTTGTACCTTGGGGCACTCGTGGCAATGTATGGAGGCATTTTTGGTTGTCACAACTGGGAGGGCGGTGTTACTGGCATCCAGTCAGTAGAGACCAGGGATGCTGCTATACATCCTACAAAGCACAGGACAGGCCCCAGAGTAAGGGATTCTCAGCCCCAAACACCTGCAAAGTCAAGGTCGAGAAATCCTGCGTGAGAGTCATTTGTGTGCTGCCACAGTAGCCGCTGACACGGCTGGTCTCTCCCTCTTCCTTGGCCTTTTTCCTCCTTGGCTTCTGGATACCATATTCTTGGAGTTTCCTCCAAACTCACTAGTCTCATCTCTTGCCTCCCCTGCTCCCTCCTCAACTTCCCAACATCTAAACATTGGAGGGAGCCCAGACTCTGTCCTTGGACTTCATCTCTCTACCCATTCTCACTCTAGTCTATTTTTTTTTTAAATATCTACAGAGCCACCAGACCCCTCCCCTGAGTTGATATCTCAGCCCAGACTCCTCCTCTGAATTCCAGGTTCAGAGATGTTAAGCATCACCCCTTGGACATTTCCAGGGCTTCTAAACAGCGTATCCAAACCTGAGCTCCTGATCTTTCCCCAAAAAATATGCTCCTCCAACTCAAGTCAGTTAGTGGCCATCCCATCTGCCCAGCTGCACAGGGGAAGAACTTTGCAGCCATCCTCAACCCCTCTCTTTCTCTTGAAATTCATTCAATCTACCACCAAATCCTATTGACTCAAAAGATGTCCAAAATCAGACCGCTTCTCTCTATTTGCACTGTGGTCCCCTTGGCCCAAGCCACCATCATCTCATGTCACCCAGAACATTGCAATAGTCTCCTAACTGGTCTCCATGCTCTATGCCTCTCCCTTTCTCAATACAGGAGCCAGGGGGCCCTTTTAGAACGTAAGTCAGGCCACGTGACCTCTGTAGTCAGCATCGCCAATGGCTCCTATCATTCCGTAGGAAAAGCCAAAGTTCTTATCATATCCTGCAGAGTTTTGTACAATCCATCTGCTTCAAAACCCCCCAATCTACCCCGGCAGCATCTCTGATTCGTATCCTGCCAAGGCTCCCATCGCTCTCCCTCGCGACCACCAGGCACAGTCCCACCTCAGGACGCCTGCCCTGGCTGGCCCTCTGCCTGCAGTCATCTTCGGCGAAAGCCCCCATGGCTTGCCCATCACTCCTTCAGCTCTTCCTGACCGGTCATCTTGTCTCAGAGTCGGCCTCCCGATTTAAAATTGCAGCCCTCCTCCTCCGCTTGTTAGTTTTAATATTTTTTCCATGTGCCTGTCACCATCTGGCACACTACTTATATTTCTTATCTAATGGGTTGTCTAATCCTCCTAACTAGGACGCAAGCCCTCTAAAGGCTGGGGCCTTTTTTCATTGCTGTCTGTCTGCACAGCGCCCAGAGAAGTGCTGTCCATAGGAAATGGCCAGCGTGACGAATGGGCGAACCCCCAGTTCGACCTCAAGATTTTCTAGGACCGTGAGATGCTTTGCATCACCTCGCAAAGTATCTGGATCATGTCTCCTTTTTTGCTCCCTAACTTAAGCCCTTGTATAGGCAGCTGCTGTATAGGGAGCTTTGGTACACATTAGTCGTTTCATTTAATTGATTAGGAACTCAATCCATTTTTAATTGAATATTCAATCTCAATGCGTAAGATGTCAAAAGGCATCTTCTCCACAGTGAAGGCTTCATCACGCTTTCCTAACCAGTTTATCATCGATCTACAGGAGCCTGGCAGAGGCTCCAGGCCCGCCTCGGAGGACAGGCTGTGAGCGGAGTTTCTGCGCCATCGTGTGGACATCAAGGGAACTACACTTGCTGAAAGCGGCCTTCCTGTGTCCCAGTGTGTGGGGGTGAAATGCTTTGGTTTACTGATGTCTCCTCTCGTCCCCCAAAGCAAGACCAACCTCCTCGCCTCCCAGTCCTTGACTTCCCAAATTCTTCTTGGCTGGGAGTGTTTTAGGTGGGCGATTCTCACTCTTTTTCAGGAAAAATATAAATATTGAGGCTTTGCCTTCTCCCAAACTGTTCATCCAATTCAACTCCCTGAGCCAGGAAATCCTGTGGGCAGGATCAGTCTTTAATATTTAAAATGGCTGTCCCACACAACATGACATTAACGGCATCTCGGGAGGCCGTCCCACCCTCAGTTCCCAAAACTCGACACCCACCAGCCTCGTGGGAGTTCTACAATGCGCCTTGTATTCCACTGTCATAACCAGGTTTTATGTAAATACTCCTGGACGAGATGACAGCTTGACTTCCAATCTTACCAACCTAAGTGATCCAAAACTATCTATAGGCAGGTGTTAGAATGAGGGCAGAGGAGAAAGGTCATTCGTCACCTAGAAGGCAGGTCTCAATGTGGATGCTAAGGGGCAGGGCCTGTGACAAAGGGACAACAGGGCCTCCAAACGCAAGGTCACTCACCTCCCGTTTCCCTCCTGTTCGGCCTACCTACCCACAGGCCATGCCGTGACCACTCCTGTGTATTTGGGGTTGGAGAGGAGAAAGAGGACAGATCAATCTTCAGTTGTGAAAATCCTCCATAAAGATAATTTATAAAGCAGTCCTATCAACTCTCAAGAACCCCAAAAAACATTAACTACAGCCCCCAAATTAGCCTGGGGGAAGACAGTAGACAAAGATGAGGATTTGTAATTAGCACATGGATTGTTTGAAAGGAGCTTAAACTTTTGAGGTTTGAGAAGGTTCTGGAATCACTTTTGCCAACATCAGAATTGTTCGTTTTTGTGATGTCAATAAAGAAAATGAAAGAGTGTGGAGTCTTAAGTACATTTAAACTTTAAGCCAGGATATCGGAATTGCCATCAGAAGAAGGGAAGAGAGCAAACACTTATTGACAGCCTATTTATGGAGAGCACTATCTAGACATATTACATGCTATTTACCTAAATTTAATAATTCTAGAGGTCAGCTCTGTGACCTTGGGCTAGTAGCTTAACCTCTCTGAGCCTCATTTTTCTCATCTGCTGAAAATATGCTGATGCAAAACAGTTTGATGGTTCCTCAAAAAGTTAGGTATAGGATTATCACAGGATCCAGCAACTTGCACTTCTGGTTTTAGACCCAAAAGAAGTGAAAGCAGGAATTCAAACAGATACTTGTACACCAAAGTTCAACGCAGCATTATTCATCATAACCAAAAGGTAGAATTAATCCAAATATTGATCAACAGATGAATCAATAAACAACAGGTGGCACATACATACAATGGATTCAGCCTTTAAAAGGAATGTAATTCTGACACATGCCACAACGTGGATGGAACTTGAAAGCATTATGCTAAATGAAAACAAACATGAAAGGCCAAATAGTGTATGTATATAAGTACCTCTAGGGACTCATATGAGGTACCTAGAATAGGCAAATACAATTCATAGAGACAAAATAAAACAGGGGTTACTAAGAGCTGTGGGGAGGGAGGAATAGGGAGTTAGTTAAAGGGTACAGAGTTTCAGCTTAGGATGATGAAAAAGTTCTGTAAATGGATAGTGGTGATTGTTATACAACATTGTGAGTGTGCTACTGAGTTGTATTAAAATGGTTAAATATATATATATATATATTTGCCACACAAAGATAGATAGATAGATAGACAGATAGAAGAAAAGAGTGCTGAGTTATTATTCAAAATCATGTCTTTTTTAGCCTTAAAAGCAATGTTGTTTCTATTATATCATCTAATTTCAAATGTGCTGAACTGTGGCTTTGTTAAATTTTACTCTATGCAAAAAGGGTGTTGAATAGATGTTGTGAGTTAATTGGGACTGGCTTTATTAGTTGCTGAAGCACAAAAAAAGAAACCCATTACAATAAATTTTTCTAAGTACAAAATACAAAGTAGAAAAGAATTTTCCAGCTTTCCACCTGAGCTGATTCCATCCTGGACAAGCGTTCTCCCCAGGGAGACCCCAGCAGGGCATGCAATTTCTCTTTTTCTACAGTTCGATGAGAAAAGTCTCTGTGATGTACTTTTTTTCCCCATTTACAATGTAGAAGAATGACTTTTTCCTCCAAATTTAATTGAGATGGAATATTCCAAGACCAAGAAAATGTCACGTGTTAGATGATGAGTAAGCTGGACATCATGGGAATGACAGTTACAGGACACAGCTATTTGTCAAAAATGTGACCTATAGGATTTAAGGATCATGTCATGCTGCCCCGCTCAATGATTTTTATATGGATGAAATGAAACCACTGATTTAGTTTTCTTTTCAGGGGAATAACGTCCAGAGCATACTAGGGGAGCCAGGGTGCATGCAAATATGCACACCCACATGTTCAAGGTCATGGGGAAGGGGGGAAGGGTGCCCCCTAACCTGGGGAACTTGGGGAACTTGCAAGAGGAAATGGCCTACTACTCTCCCTAGTGAACCAAAAACAAAAGCAAGAGATACAGGATAATAAAATGCCCGAGCTATGCTTTCACCTGGAAGAAAAGTAACACACGAGGACAATGACTTTGAAGACAAGTTACGGAATGTGAATCTCCCCACATAGGGAACTCACCATATTTTCTCACCTCTTTCAGATCTCACAGAAACACATGGTCAAGACTGAAAATATAAAATGGAGATCCAAATGGCTCTCCAGGTGTGAGTCTATTCTATGAGAAATCACCTTGTGAGGACAGACAAAAATGTGAAACAGGAAGGAAAGTGGTGGAGTTTAAACGTCAAAGCCAACTCAATTGATAAGCACTGATTGAGCACCCACCACATAAAAGATATTGGGCTAGGCTCCCAGAAATACAGAATGAAACAGGAACCCTTCCCCATTCTAGATTATAATCTACTTGTGCAGTTTAAAAAAATCTATATAGTTCCATAAGCAGAACCTCTCCTGATTTGAATCGTTCATTAAATGAGTGGAAAGAAAACAGGAATTCCAGTTCTAGATGGAAGGGTGAATATACGTGTTTAAATACCTAGGTATTTAACTCCTCCCCCCACCCTGAGTTCTCATTAAAATTGTAGCAAAAAAATTTAAAGACACATAAATCCATAAGGGTAAAGAAAATAAAAGGGGCCTATTGTTGATGAAAATTGAACACGTGCCTGGAAGATAGAGGGTGGATGAAGGCATGTGAAAAGGAAGTCCAGAGGCAACCACAGCCTAGAGTCTGCATGGAAAGGAATACGGTCCAGAAAAAAAGCCAGTCTACTCTGCCGAATCTTGAGGTTCAGACCTCAGACAGAGCAGGAATAACAGAGGTGAAGTGAAGGTGTGTACGGGAAACAGCCGCCCCACTGCACTCATTCAGAGCGCCCGGAAGCCTACAGGGAGCGGAGGAGGAAATCAGCTTCCATTCTGATCTAATTCTATCAGATCCCTCTGGAGCTGATGTTGGCATCAGACAGAAAGTCAGGGAAGGTGTGTGTGTCTCAAAAACCAGGCGACGTGCTCTGATACTGAGAAATACACATCTTCTGACTCTAGAGTAATTTAGTTCAGTGGTGGGTTTGGAGGTTCTTTGCTCCACGGGAAACAATATTCCCTCACCCCCTCATGAGTTCATTTCCCAGTAAGCCTCCTGAGTTCCTCCACTGTTGAGAAATCACCTCCAACCCGTGAAATTCCATTTGGTTGTTGGTGCGGTCTTTGAGAAGACTGTGCCATTTCATTGTTAATATTCATGTCATATGTTAGCTGACACAGTGTTACAACCATTGGACTGATTCATAGTACTTTCACGATATAAACATCAAAAAACCCTTAGTCAACTAGATAATGTTTGCAATTTAGTCATGAAGCTGGGGGGTGATGGCATTTCCAGTCATGTAACAATTCACTCAACAAATACTGAGCGCCTACTCTGTGTTGTTGAGTACTGTGTGGACGCTGGACATACGAGACAAAAAACTGATACCACCCAGATCATGGAACCATTCGAAGTGAAGGGCCTTGGGTTAAAATTATCAACAAAATTTAAAATTGTGACAAGTGCTACAAAGGCGAAATACCCGGTGTAATTACAGTGAAAAAAAAAGGGTGGGGGAGGGCCGGCCGAGTGGTGCATTGGTTAAGAGCTGGTTTTGGGATGCCAGCGGCCCCGGTTCGGATCCCACATATGAGGGCCAGTGACACTGCCCTCTACAGCTAACAACAGCTCCACCTGGAGCTAGGCTGTGAGAGCCCGGTGACAGAGTAGGCTGCAGCCCCTGCTGCAGTGGGCTGCCATAGGCTACAGTGAGTTGCCGGCAGCCAGCGTGAGCTGCCAATAGCCGCAGTGAGCGACCATCCAGAGGCCGGCGACCCATCTGCCTCATCCGGGAAGAGCGCAATGACAATACCAACATGGGCAGGTGAAGCGATGTCCTCCACAACTAGACTAAATAACAAAAAGACAGCAACTTGATTGTTCCCCTTCCCCGATTCCCCAACGCTGTTCCCCTCCCCCAATTCCCCAATAAAATCTTTAAAAAAAAAAAGTGGGGGAGGTTGGATCTAATCAGGGAACTCAGAAAAGGCTTCCCTGAGGAAGTGTCTGATGAGCTGGGATTTGAAGGATGAGTCAAGTTAACTAAGTAAAGGGGCAGGAATGGAGGTTCAAAGAGCTTTTCAGACCTACAGCTCAGTGAAGACAAGGGGCCACTGTGGCCAAGTCCTGGAGCTCAGAGGGAGGCGGGTGGGGTCACTCTGTGAGAACTGGGGCACCGAGAAAAGAGGGACTGTATTCACACGAAGCACCACGGAAAGTCACTGAAAAGCTCGTAAGAGAAGTATGATTAACCACATGATCCAGTCATTCTATTTCTAGGTGGACACCCAAGAGAAATAAAAAGACATGTGCACATAAACACTTACCCACAAATGGTCATAGCAGCATTACTCATACATGTCAAAAGTGGAAACAGCACAAATGTTCATCAAGTGATGACAAATGGATAAACAAAATGGTATATCCATGCAATGGAATATTTATTATTCAGCCCCCAAAAAGAATGACGTACTGACGCATGGTACAGAATGGATGAATCTTGAAAACATTATGCTAAGTGAAAGCAGCTAGTCCCAAAAGACCACATACTGTATGATTATATTTATAGGAAATGGCCAAAGTAGGAAAACCCAAGGATGGAAAGTAGGTTAGTGGTTGCTTAGGGCTGGAGGAATGAGAGAGTGGGAGGTAACTACTCATGGGCATGGGGTTTGTTTGGGCAGGGGGCAGTGATGGAACTATTCTTAAAATTAGATTGTGGTGATGTTTGTACAACTCTGTGAATTATTAAAAAGCATGAATTTTACATTTTAAATGGGTAAATGATATGGTATGTGAATTATATGTCAATAAGCCTATTCTTTTTAAGGCATGATTAAATTTATGTTTTGGAAAGATCAGTCTGGTAGCAGTGTGGAAAAAATCAAAGGAGTATAAAAAATGAACACAGAAAGACCAGCGAGGAGGCCATTTTCACAATCGAGGTGGGTGTTGATGACAGGCTGGCTACAAGGCCATGGGGGAGATGGAAAATCATGGAGCATGTAAGAGAGATTTAGAAGGCATGATACGCTGGTGTTGGTGCTTGGTTGGCTACTAGGAATAAGGGTGAGGGAGGAGTCCAAGATGGCGCCCAGGCCATAGCTAAATGGGTAGGTGGCTGCATTCACTAAGACAGAGCATGCTGAAGGAGGTCTGAGCTTGCTTTCATGGACAGGGTTATTATGGATTTAGTTCAGAGGGGCTTTTGAGACATTTAAATAAAGATGTTCAGCAAACAGAGACACTGGATTGGCACTCAGAGAAGATGGAGCTGGAGACAGTGATGTGTGGGTTACCAGCATGTTGTGGCAATGAAGCGTGGGGCTTGGGCGAGATCACCCAGGAGAGGGGAGAGGGAGGCTTGAGCCTGAGCCTGAGGGACTCCCTCTGTATAAATGGGTGGCTAGAGGAGGATATGCCCACACAGGGGAAGCCAAAGAAAGAGCTAGCATGTAAGGGGAATGGCGCCAGAGAGGAGTTGTGTTTCAAGACAAGTCCGTGGCATCAGAGGGTGTTGTGAAGTCCAGGGAGATAAGAGCCAGTTGTGTGCATTGGGTTTAGCAAGACCGTGTCATCAGGGCTGTAGGTAACAGCTGCCTCATTGGAGGGAGGGGCCAGAACCAAACTGCCGTGGGCTGAGGAGTAAATGTGGGGGAGAAAGGAATGAAGAGTGAGTGTTCTGGGTTAGCTAGGGCCCGAGAAGCAGACTCAAGGACAAGAACTCAAGGGCAAGTGATCGATTAAAATGATGCTCCAAGAAAATAAAATACCCATCAGAGATGGATGGATCAATGCATGGATGGGGGCAGGGAGGAGAGGGAGAGGGAGAGAGAGACGTGATAGAAGGAGGAAGGAAAGAAAGGAAGGGAGGGAGGAAAGGGGAAGAGGAAGGAAGAGACGGAGGGAGGGAAGGAAGGAGGAGATACAAGTATGAGTAGATGAGCTAGATGATAGATAGATAGATAGATAGATAGATAGATAGATAGATAGATAGATAGATAGATGAAAGAGAAAGAGAGAGAGAGAAAGAAAGAGAGAGAGAGAGAAAGAGAGAAAGAAAGAAAGAAAGAAAGAAAGAAAGAAAGAAAGAAAGAAAGAAAGAAAGAGAAAGAAAAAGAGAGAAAGAGAGAGAAAGAGAGAGAAAGAAAGAAAGAAAGAAAGAAAGAAAGGAAAGAAAGAAAGAAAGAAAGAAAGAAAGAAAGAAAGAAAGAAAGAAAGAAAGAAAGAAAGAAAGAAAGAAAGAAAGAAAGAAGAAAGAAAGAAGAAAAAGAGAAACATCTCTGTGTAGCTGAAGAATCGTCCATCATAGGATTGTGCCCCCATTTGAATCTGACTATTTCCCTGATGTTGGATACCACGTTTCTTTCCTCCTGGCACCTTGTTACTGCCTAGCCTGGGGTCAGACCTGGTTTATGCGTATCTATGCTGTGTGACCATGTTTACTTTGCTTAATGTCTCTGAGCCTCAATCTTCCTCCCCCTCAGGGCTGTACACGGACATGTAACACTGATGTGTGAAGTGCCCAGACGAAAGGTAAAGGCTCGCTGTGGACGAAGTACTCGGTGACAGCAAGGACCGTATATCTTACATAGCTCAGCTCCAGGAGCCGGTGTGAGGATCTCAGGCCACCCTCGAGTTCATAGGGAGCACATCTGCTCCCGCAGCTTTTGCAAACAAACAAACAAAAACACCTAAGTGGGACAGAAAAGAAGAGTCTAGAAGCTTAGGAGCACGGCATGTGTCACAGGACTGTCTCCTGAGATGAGGTAAGGGGCGTGCTTATGTCTTGTCAGCATTCTGCTTAACAGCAAGCCTCACACACCACTCCAGTGTCACCAAAACCTGATGCAGGACCATGGAAAGATGACAGTGCAGCCTCTTGAGCCAGCAGAAGCCATGGAGACAACCCCGCCCACCACCACCATTTCCCCAGCAGAGGCGGGCGTGCTGGGGAGGTCAGGGCTAACCCTGGGCCCAGCGAAGATGGCAGTGGTAGCTAAGGACATGCCAGTTCTCTGTTCCTCCCCTGTAATCTCCCCATCAAGGTGAAAGGGCCCAAAGGAAGAGCTGGGGAGAATCCTGCCGGGCCTACAGAGGGTGTCCATGTCCCCATAGGAGTCCCCTATAGGAGGCTCTGGGGGAAGTCGCCAGAGGAGAGGCTGCCGGTGTCTGGGGTTCCCCAGAAGAAGCAGAGTCGTAAGCCACCAGAGTTGAGAAAACCAACAGCCAGGCTGTCAGCTCTGGTGCTGGAAGCCACAGCTAAGGCTAACAGAGAGGGAAGGCCTAGCAAATCCACAGTGCAAACACTGCCCTCTCCCTGAGAAAGTACTCAAGAGCCCAGGGCAAGGGGCAGGAAAAGAAGCCCCAGTGTGCTTCTTTCTGAGGTCAGGGAAATGTTCAGGATTGTGGTGATGGCTCCCAACTCCATAAATTTACTAAGTGTTATTGAATTACACACTTAAAACGGATGAATTTCATGGTAGGCAAATTCTACCTTAATAAAGCTGTTTAAGAGAAGAAAAAGGAAACCATTGAATGGAAAGTTTAAATGGAAAATGTGGCTGTAGTTCTCATATGCAAACCAAAATAGAAATTGCCAGAATGACTGACATGTCAGGAACAGGATAAGTAGGTTGGCTACTCTAAGCCAAAGTTAACAAAACCCTGTTCTAAGAATATAGTAATCTTCCTGTTTGCACATAGCAGATGCGTTTATTTATACCTGGCACTCTTAAAGCACCTGGCACAGTGCCTGGCACACAGTAAGCCATCATTTCATTTGAGTGGAGTCATTTCATTGACTGTTCAGGACAGATGGTTGATGCCATGCTTGGACACTGGGGCGGGTCCAGAGAAGCAAGGACAGGAGGCTAGCTGGGCAGCGTGCGACTAGCATCATGGTCAGCCACGCAGTGCAGCCAGAAAGAGCGGTTTGGAGCTGTTAGAGCAAGTCAACAAGTCAGGACCAGCAGGACAGCTCCGAAAGGCCAGGCAGCAGTAACCAAGAGAGCCAGGAGGCTGGGAGGTCAGAGCCCACCAAACTAGTTTGCAAAGCGGTTCAACTGCCTGGGTTCCTACCCAGCTCTGTCATGGACTCGTTTAGCCTTTGCAAGCCTCAGACTCCTCATCTGTAAGTAGGGTGAATACAGATATCCACTTTCATGGCACTGTCATGGGGTTTCACGGCAGTAAAATGCATCAAACACTTGGCAAATTTTCAATGCAAACTGCTTGAATTATTATTATTCCAGAACTCACAAGCATGAGAATTGCTAGTGTCTTACAGAGCACGGCTACTCAAAAGATTTCCCAATATAATGAAGTCATTTTTCTGTATCTTTAAAGCAAACCAAAAAGCAGGAAGGATGAGGAGGAAAAAAAAGAGAGACACCAATCATATCAAAAAGCAATTCTCATTATCAATACTGCAATCCAAAACCACCCTTTTTCTCAGAATCCAAAATCGGTTGCAACGCCAAGGGCATGTAGGGATCGTGGGTGTTTTGCTAGGGTGGGTCTGTGCCCATTATCCTGTCTACCTGGAAAAACAGTGTTTCCTGCTACACCTGATCCTCATGATTCTGTAGGAGGAATGCTCTGTGTCTCTGCCCCTCTGGGAAGACAGAGCTGGTGAACGTAAGCATGCATGGGCTCAGCATCATGAGTCACAGAAGGGGAATGGGTGGCAGACAGTGGCAGACAGCAACATCAATTATCCCCACACAGTCCCCGCCGCTTCCTGTAAATGCAGTGGGGGAATGAATACACAAAGGCCAGGCTGCCTTCAGGTTCTATATCAAATGCCTGCAGGAGCCTCTGATGAATGGTACTGTACTCATTTTTATTTTATGCATGATTGGTGTATAACTGGGAAAGAATAGAACAAAACAATTCCATAAATGACTCAAAAGGCATATGAAATTATTATGTATAATCCGAGAGAAAATGGAGGAAAAGAGAGAGGGAGGATAGAAGTAGGTGGGGGGAAATACATGACAAAAATTAGAAAAAAACCTAACCCAACACAGGATCCACAGAAGCTCCCAGGGATGGGGGCTGCCCAGGTCACATTGCACACCATCTTTACCTCTGTTCCCTACAGGTTAGCTTGGATTAAAGGCTAAAATGATTGATGAAAATGATATTGTAGCAAACACTTATTCAGAATCTCTTAAAAGACATATTACACTAAACTTGGGGATACAAAGAATCACCAAAGCACCCACACTCTCAAGAATTCAGATTTACCCAAGGAGTCAAGATATATACATTCAAAACAAAATACCAATGGGATAGCTTGCAAACCCTTTCAGATGTGATCTAGCCAGGCCACCATTAGGGAACTATCCTACAGATACTCGAGTTTTCACTTATGCACAAAAATCTTAGTAAGTGCTGTTTCTTGTCACATAGATTCTAGCAGTAAAAATTGGAATAACCTAAATGCTCAGCAATGAAAGAATGATTAAATACATTATAATACACCCATGCTATGGAATATTATGTAGCCATTAAAAGGTCAGTTTATGGGAGAGATCCAAAATGGCGGAGTAGATAAGCACTGTGTCTGCTTCCTTCCATGAATACATTAAAATTACAACTAAATTACAGAACAATCAGCCTGGAGAACCATCTGAAGTCTGGCTGAACAGAAGTTTTATAACTAAGGATATAAAGAAAAAGTCACATCAAGACTGGTAGGAGGAACGGAGACATGAAATAGGCTAGTCACACACCCATCTGTGGCTGTTGAAAACCAGGAGAGAGATCTCAGCCACAGAAGTTCCCCACAATGAAGTGAGGCTCCCCAGCCCACAGTACTGGTGCTGCGGAAAGGAACCCCCACAACTTCTGGCTGTGAAAAACAGTGGGGATTCCAACCTCCTGGGTGGGATGGAAAGCTTTGGAATACTCAGATGCCCTTTTAAAGGGCCAGCACTCGCACTTACCTTGGGCTCCAGCAGAGGGACAGTGATTCTGGGGGTGTCGGAGATATATGGGGTATAGATTGAAGGGGCAGTTCATATTCCCATTTTCCCTGTGTGGAGCACTTCTCCCATGCAGGTGGCAGGCAGACGCCATCTTTCCCGTGTTGAGCCCACCCCACAGGCCAAATCTGAATCTGATTGGCCTAGTGAGCTCCATTGCTCCACCCTGCTGACTCACTCAGGGCCTTCCTCACCTAATGTTTGTACCACAGGAGGCTTTATCAGCTGCTGCACCTGATGGGAGCCAGCAGGTGCAACAGGTGTCATTTCTCAGCGTGGCTCTCCCCTGCCTCCAGGTACAGCACTAGAAGCAATCACCCATGGATCACTTTGTAGCTCCTACCACATATCAGTCCCTGGCCAGTCACAGGCACTGGGTGACCGGGACCAAAGCCCCTCCAGAGGCCCCAGAACCAACATACTTGAAGGTTGGCTTCTGATCACAGCAGAGCACTGAACAATTAGCTCCACAAGCATCACACACAAAGGACAGTCTCCACACTCGAGCCCACTG
The DNA here is from genome assembly GCA_033961575.1 of Aselliscus stoliczkanus. Classification (NCBI taxonomy): domain Eukaryota; kingdom Metazoa; phylum Chordata; class Mammalia; order Chiroptera; family Hipposideridae; genus Aselliscus; species Aselliscus stoliczkanus. The sequence continues at coordinate 164,067,265 of CM066731.1, read as the reverse complement.
GGGTGAACCCCACTCCATGAGGTAAGGCCCCCGCGTAGCAGCTGTAAGTTATGGATGTGGCCAAACCCCAAAGCCAGTCAGCCTAAGTGTTAATACCACCCACTGAGATGCCAATAGCAATCAAGGCTCATTTATAACAGAAGGCACACATGACCCACACAAGGGACACTCCTGGAGCAGCTGGCTCAGGTGACAGGGTGACTGTGCCACAGCCGCACAGGACCCCTAATACATAAGGCCACCCAGCCAAGACTAGGAGACATAACAGATCTACCTAATACATACAAACAAACAGAGAGGCAGCCAAAATGAGGAAACAAATATATCCTAAATGAAAGAATAGGAGAAAACATCAGAAAAAGAACTAAACAAAATGGAGGCAAGCAACCTACCAGAGACACAGTTCAAAACAATGGTTATAAGGATGCTCAAGGGATCTAGTGAGAACGTCAAAGAGAAAGATCACAAGCATAAACAAGGATATAGAAACTACTAAAAAAAAAAAAGTCAGAAGTGAAGAATACAATAACTGAAATGAAGAATGCGCTAGAAGGAATCACCAAAAAAATGAGCACAGGTTAAGAGACCTGTGGGACAACATCAAGCTTAACAACATTCATATCATAGGGGTACCAGAAGAGAGAAAGCAAAGGCTTTCTGGTTATTTCTGTACCAAAACATGAGGCAATTTGAAGACAATTTTTTCTTAAAAATTAGTTTTGCCAGGATAAGAAAAATGCTTAAAGCTTTAAACTATTCTCATTAAGTTTGGATTTTCATGAGAGCAGTAATGCCATTATAAAAAAATAATATATAAAGAAAAGCATGAAAAGAAAAATAAGTCACCAAGTCAGCACATTTCCTTCTAGGTTTCTCTCTGTGCAATACATGTCTCTCTCTCTCTCTCTCACACACACACACACACACACACACACACACACACACTTTGTGACTTAAAATGCCTAAATTTTGATTCCCACTTTCCCCCAAATAATTCATAATATGAAATCACTCTTATGATATGAACAGTTGTATAAATATGTTTGTTGCCTACATAATCAATCAAGTGGATGTTTCACTGTTTCGATTCTAGGGCACTTGGGTTGCTTCCAGTAGGTAGTTAGTTACTAAAAACAACTTCACAATGAAGGTCTTTGTGCAAAAACTCTCAATCCACATCTGTTGGATATTTCCTTAGATTTCCAGAAGTAGAATTAATGGGCCAAAAATAGAAACATTTTTTTCAGCCTCTGATGCATCTTGCTTTCCAAAATAAGATGAGCTGTTGATCACGTGAAAAGATTTAAAACTGATTCTGGTGCCTATGTGGGACCATGGCTATAGAACAGCAATATTCCCTTCCATTGGTGGAGCTTTTTTTATTCTCACAAGTTGTGCCACACTCCTCTTGAGGCAGAAAGCATTCAAACCCAGAGAGGTTGCTAAGTGACGATGGTGTTGGCACAGAAGCTGCACAGGGGGGGCCTCCTGCAGGGCAGGCCCAGCTCCCCAGCAGAGCGCCCTGAGCTGGGGGGCTGAGGGACCACGAGGTCCATCTCAGCACCAGACACAGGCGCTCCCAGGATAGCACTCTGTTGGGGTTAGAGCTGGAGGCTTTACCCACGGGCCCCTTCCTGCCCCTCCCCTGCCCCTCTAAGCCAGCCCGAGACCCCTGCCCATCCAAGCCTTCCCTTAAAGTCATTCTCTGATCTCCTTCAGACCTTCAGTCCTCGGTATCCTCTTGCCCAATTTCAGCAGGATGACAAAGCCCAGAATAGGCCAGTGAGGGCTGACAAAGCCTAATGGCTGGGCAGGGCAGAGCACTGGTGCTACATGCTTTTCTGAATAAAATTAGGAAAGCTGAGGCATCAAATTATTGGGGCAACATGGTGGGGTTTTCCTATTTTAGTGAATATGGGACTCGGCAATATCATAGAACGAATCTTTCATTTGTTCTTCTAAAAGTTACACTTTTTCTCAATGGGAAGCTGCGAGTCAGGGGAGGGGGAGGTACATCCGTCCTGAGGAACCTCTATGCCTCCTCATAATGTTTTATCTTAATATTACTATGGTCATTACGGAAAACCAAAGTGAATGATATTCAAATTCTACATGTTTCATGGGAAAGAACACTTTAGAAAGAAAAAGTTGGTGATTTAGAAATATTAATAGATGTAAACCACATGCACCAAAGCTTTCTACGGTCCTCTATAATTTTGTCAATGTCTTTCAGAATGGAAAAATGTCCTGAGACCAAAAAGTTTGAGAGCCGCTGCCTTAATATATGAAGAGTCATACAGGAATGAAATCCAGTCATAGAGGTGTGACTGTAAAATGTTGGCCCAGTCTTCAAGGGACTGTCCCTCCCTTATTCAATGTGTGCGAGTTCACTCAAGGTTTTAAAAAAATGTAAAAACCTACAGCTGTGGAGAGGAAATCTTTAGCTATAATGCATCCTTTAGTCCACATCAAAGAATTTATACCAGAGGAACTGCACAAATGTGGTTATTGTGGAGAAAACCTCACTTGTACCTTGTCCTTGCTAACCATGGAAGGGCCCACACTGGGAATTGGGTGGAAAACCCTGAGTGCGGGATGTGAGAAGCCCTGTGGCTCATCCTTCTCCCAACATCACAGAATGCTTGAGAGAGAAAAATCTGTAAATGCACTAAATGCAGCATCAAAAAACTCGTACTGGACAGAAACCTTTTTCTATAAAAGTAACTTAGGCTCAGGCTTCCATCGGAGACCCCGTTTCACTGGGTAACAGAACTCACAGAACAGCACCTCACAAAGAACGGAGGATTAACCTCACAAGCAGTCACCAGCTGGGTGAGTTCCTTCTGAATGAATCCCACCAAAGCCAACAGTACTCAAAAGTGTCAGTAAATAACCCCAATGGGGGCTTGCTGTTCTGCAGTCCGAACTAGAAAAAATGCATGTAACATTAAATGCAGACCCACATTTGCATTGTTTTAATTTTGACACTTTAATTCACTCAAAAAAAGTTCTTGAACACCTGCTGGGGGACCAGGCACCACGTTAAGGGACAGGAATGGGGGAGTGGGGGGGGAGCTTTCCAAATGGCTGTGACCTCACCTGCCGCACGTGGACAGATTAGAAGGGAACCTGACATAGAAGTTTTTTTAGGAAGGATCAGATTGAAGGTATTTTATCACTTAAATCAGGCTGTGTACACAGCTTGCTGTTTGGATACAGTGGGAGGGCTCCAGACATATATTTTCCAGACATAAAAATATAGCCCTGCCGTATGCTAAAATTAGGCGGGTTTGGTGCAGTAGAGGAAATACTCAACTACCAATGTTGAAAAGAATAATCTGAGGGAAGTTAATGACAGAAGTGAGACACATTAAACAAAAAAAACACACTGAAGCTGCCTTCGGCTTAAGTTCGAGGATGACATACAAAGAACTACTTTTATAAAAGTGTTAGTGTACAGGGACACATACCCAGTTTTGTCGGAAACAAACTAAATGGTAGCTGGAGGCAGCGGGGTTGCTGAGACATCACACAGAACTCGACCTCTCACAATCAAAAGGTTAAAAGGTTTTCACAAAATATGTCACCTTGCTTCTACCTCCAGATTTTAATTCCAAAGTATAATTTCTCAATTATCTGCATTCAAGCCTTCATGCTCTGAATAAGCGAAAAAAACATTTTTACCAGCAGACTTTAAAATGTTGGCAGCATAGCTTCTGTGCAATCAAAACCAAAAGAAAGGAGTGGAAAGGAGGAACTCGGGAAGGGTCGGAGTGCAGTGATAATAGAACAATGCTAAGAAATAAAGACCAGAATTCCTAGAATAAAAAATTTCCCTTCAAGTGGATTGTTAGGCCAAGCAAGAAAAATTCCCCAAACTCCATTTTCGACAAGTATTTCAGGAAGGTCAATTAAAGTTTGACTTTATTATAGAGGGAGTATATTTTTTTTTTTTAGAAAAACAAAATACTGAGTTTTAATTACAGAAATGCTTTTACATAGATTTATTATTCAAACTTCATGTCAAATTACAAATAGTCCACAGCATGTAGCTTCTTTATGATATACACTTCTTCAGGCAGAAAACAGCAATAACCAAGTAAACACTGAAAATGAACTCATAGTAAGTAACCAACTGGTAAGTATAGAAAAAGGGCGTTACATTTCAGTGTGGTCCCACATGACAGTGTTTAAAAGTGGATCCCCTTTAAAACATCACAAACGTACACAATTTTCCTACAAAAGATCACAGGGACTCATTGTTTTAAAATTCTAAATCTTGTGAATTTTGGCAGGAAGGTTATGCCAGGGTAATCTATTTTTAAATATTGCTGAAAAACCTGCAAACTTTAGAGATTATGGAACCAAATCCATTACTTAAAAACAAAGTACTACTTAGAAAGTAGGTAACGCCTTCAGCTTTGTAATCGATAAAAACTTAATGAAGTTGAAGCTAAAAAATACCAGCAGGGGGAGTGGTGTGGGGAGAGGGGAAAAGGGTGGAGGTAGCCCCCCCATCTGTGAGCTATAAACTAAACTTACTGTAACAGGAGAGGTTTAGAATTCTTCAGCTGCTCCAGAGAACAACAGGTCTTAGGAACCATTCTTTTAGGCTCTATATTCAAATGTGTGTTATCAGATTTAGCAATTTACTTTGGAATTCAAATTTTTCTCCCCAAGTATCTTCTGGTTAAACTGGTATTTCTTATAATAGAATTTTAGTTTTGGGGTGTTTTGTTTCGTTTTGAATCAGCCAAATTTTTTTCTTTTTGAAAGGATAGTATTAAAAGATACTATTTTTCAAGTCACTGAAGGTGGTTCGGGTAGGAGAGTTATTTGTTTGAAAGGGGATTCTACTTATTTAATTTCCTATTCTGACACCAGGCAACTGATATTTTTAGGGCTGAATTATAAAAAAAAAAAAAATGAGAAAAATTAAACTTGCTGATTAATCCAGTCTTAGTAGATATTTCTGAAAAGAAACAACTTTTATTCTGAATCAGTGATCAGCTACATATTTATTTACCTGACACTATTTCAAGTCACAATTTGCAATATTTCCCAGTTGGAGCATTGAACCTTTTTTCTAAACACAACCTTTAAAAATTCATTTGAAAGCAAACAATTATTCTGAAGGTAAAGCATTTGAAACAAATTCCACTCATACTGACTTTAATTTTTAGATCACAACATCCTGATAGAGAGGTTCCATTTAATTTTTTTCTTATTTTACCTTCTTGGCAATTTTTCCAAACTTTATGATAAACTATGACGAGGAGAAAAACATTCAAAACATAATACAAATATACAAGAGTACAAGTCAAGTTCAAAACAGAACACCATATTGCAGTATCTCAAAACACCATATTGCAGTATCTCCAAGTATGATGTGTTTGTGATATGACCAAAAGCTACATACGGAGCCCCGGTCCTCAACACTCCCTCCATCCTACAAAGATCTGTTTGTATCCTTCCTATGTTCTTTTTGCCTTTTGATGCCTAAAAGTAAATGAGAATCAAGAAAATAACTAATGACGTAAGAAACATGGTACCTACGATGTTTTTAAAGTTTTGATTTGAACCCATCGTATTTGGTGCAATATTATTCTTACTGATGCTCTAATAGACAAGCCACACATACGAAAAGACACTATGTATCTTACAAGCAGTGTTTTTAGAATCACAAGTAATTTGCACACTGACATGAAACTCTACAAATTAAATCTTAACTCGCCTCATTAAATTCTCATGTAAATTAGTAAGAATAGTATTATTTGAAGCATTCTGAATTATTTCATTTTCTAGTGTAGAAAGTTTGGTGGAAAGGGTAAGGTGCTTTTTAATAAGCTACCAACAAACACTGACACACACGCACACACATACCAGTGCAAACTATCAAAAGAGAATCCTAATTTTGAAGTGATATAAACATCTAAACTAAAAGTAGCAGGACAGAATTTCCGTTATTACAGTGTCATAAATATAGACAACTCATATGATCAATGAAATGAAGAAGAACTTTCTATCCTTTGTTAAGTTCTATCCTGTCTAACTTTTAGAATGAATTGCTTCCAGTTCTAAAAGTCTGGGTCTTCTCCTGGTTTCACCAGCTGACTAGAAGGCGGAATCCTCTGACAGGAGTTACCAGAGACTAATTATCCACCTGTGCTACGCTGGCTGTGTTTCTTCCTTACAATTAAGCCAGAGCCCATAACTTTCTCTTGCTATTTTGTTTCATGCAGCACCAACCAAGCTTCATTTTTTTTCTAATAAAAATAAATATATAAAGAAGACGCTGTCAAGCATATATTCACAAAGTCTCAATTCCTTAAAACATAAGTATGGGTATATTTATTTTTCTCAAATGCATACAAGACAATAATTACACAGCAACAAAGCTTTTGTTCAACAATGATTTGATTCATAAGCATTTGAAATTTACATAATTTCACATCCATACCCTTGCATTTTTAAATACTGTAAGTAAAAAAGCCCCCCAAATAACCAATTCTTAAATTTCCTATTTATCCCTCTATACATCCAAACTTTAAAAAGTTACAAACTGAACATTATACAGAACATATAAATCATGTTTAAAAACTTGAGGTTTTAAAATCTCTGTTCCTCAGTATGACTCAGAAAAGTCCTCATGCTGACAAGGGCAGTCCTAGGTGGTAAAGCCAATTACAAAGGGGGAGAAAGAAGAGACAGACTCAAGTTTGCTGTCTTAACATTTTACTCATCCTGTCAGTTAAAAACGGTGACGTCACGAGAAAGAACAGTTCAGGTTTAATATGAGGAATGGACTTCGCCTCACAGTTTGAGACATGCATTTCAAGTATTTTCCTATTTGATCTGAGCTCCCTGTAGCAAGCTGGTGCCGAAAGAGAATCATTTTCTTCCGTACATCCGCTCAATGTCCGCCTGGTAATGTGTTTTAAGCTCTTTACGTTTCAGCTTGAAGGCATCCGTCACCAGACCAGTTTCAGGGGTCCACGGTTCGGGACTCAAACGAATTTTCACTGGAATTTCAAACTTTTCCAGACTTGCTGAGATGGCAGAACAACAACAAAAAGTAAATTAAAAGTCATGAAAAATGTACAATTAACATTCTTAGCAAATAGCGTAAATTCCCTAGTCCTTGAGCACCCATCAAACGCTCACCAGTGGCTCATGAATTCACTTCTAAGCAATCTTTCCCTCAGAAATACTAGTATAAGTAAAAATACAGATGTGTATCAGAATTATAATAGCAAAAAACTTTCAAATACACGTCCGTCAACAGAATGAGTTAGATAGATTACGATACAGGCATAAAACAATGCAATTCAGTCATCCACAATGAGTTAGATCTGTATGGTATAGACGTATAAAGGTTTTGCAATAGATCGTTAGGTTAAAAAAAGGCAAGGTTGTTTTGTTTTTTTTTAATCCTAGATGAACTTATATGCACCTAGATGTGTAGGATAAGAACGATGCACCTGGAATTCTAAACCGTATATACCTCTAGGGACTAGGATCCAGGAGTAAAAAGGAGGGAATGTCACCTTTTACTTTATACTTACTTATTTTCTTTGAATGTATTATAAAAAGCATAATCATTTTAGAAACTAATAAGTAATAAAGGTTTAAAGAGAATCTTGACATTGAACCAGGATACTCACTGTAAAAGCTACAAAGGACAGAATATTCATTTGCTCACTATTGTGTCCCCAACATGCTGTCTGACACGCTGGATTCTCAACAGTGCAGGAGGGGGGAGGGGGGAGGGGAGGGAAGGAGGGAGGGAGGCAATTTAAGGTCTAAGTCTTGGAAACAAAGAGATATACTAATTCTAACCTGTAAAAATAAACACAAGGGCCGGCCGAGTGGTGCGGTGGTTAAGAGCTGGCTTGGGACGCCAGTGGCCCTGGTTTGGATCCCTCATATGAGGGCCAGTGACACCGCCCTCTTAAAAAAAAAAAAAAATGAAACTGAATCCCTTTCTTCATATCACATATAAAAATTAACTCAAAATGGATCAAGGACCTAAATGCAAGAGCTAAAACTAGAGAACTAATGGGCTGCCGGAGAAGTCCTGACGTACTTTTTCTGTTTTTTTGTTGCAAAAATGAGTCACGACTTTTCCGACAACCCATAGAAAGCACAGGGGTATATCTTTGTGGCCTGAATTAGGCAGGGAATGGTTTCTCAGATGGTGATACCGAAAGCACAAGTAACAAAAGAAAAAATTTAAATAAATTGTACCTTATCAAATTCAAGTTGTTGTGCTTTAAAGGATACCATCAAGAAAGTAAAAACAATTCACAGAACAGGAGAAAATATTTATAAATCACATATCTAATAATGGACTTGTATCTAGAATATATTAATATAAAGAACTCACACAATTCAATAATAAAAGTACAAATCACCTCATTTGTAAAAATGGGCAAGGATATGAATAGACATTTCTCCAGAGGAGACATACAATTGCCAATAAGCACATGAAAAGATGCTCAACATCATCAGCCACCAGAAAAAACCCAAAACCACAATGAGATACCACTTCATATCCACGACACCAGGGTGGCTAGAATGAAAAGGCTGAACAATAACAAGTGTTGGCAAGGATGTGAGGAAACTGGAACCCTCACACAACACTAGTGGGAATGAAAAGGGTGCCACCACTTTAATCATTTAGGAAAACATATTCTGGAAAACAGCAGTTCCTTAAAAGGCCCAACATAAAGCTAACACGGGCTCAGCAATTCCACTCCTATGTATCTACCCAAGAGAAGTCAACATGTCCACACAAAAACTTGTACAGCAAAACCTTGGATTGCGAGTGACTTGGTTTGCGGGTGTTCCACAAGACGAGCCAACATTTCCAATACATTTTAACGTGGTAAATGAGCAATGTCTTACAATATGAGTAGTTTGTTTCTGGAACAAATTATGCTTGCAAACCAAGGCATTACTGTATATGAATGTTCACAGCAGCGGTATTTAATAACACCCCCAAGTGGAAACAACCCAAATGTCTACCACTCGATGAATGGATCAAGTGTAATACCTATCCATGTGATGGAATATCATTTGGCAATAAAAGGGAATGAAGTATTAATACATGCTACAAGGAAACATGAATGAATATGGATAAACATTATGCGAAGTAAAAGACACAAGTCACAAAAAAACATAGTCTATGATTCGGCTTTTAAGAAATCTCCAGAACAGATCAATCTATAGAAACAAAATAGGTCAATGGTTGCCAAGGGCTAGGAGGTTTGGGGTATGATGGGGAGTGACTGCTAATGGGCCCAGGACTTCTTTTTGGAGTGATGACCATCTTGTAAAACTGGTCTGACTGTGGTGATGGCTGGACAGTTCTATGAATATATCAAAAACTATTTACTTCTACACATTAAACAAGTGACTTCTTTGGTATATAAATTTTATTTCAATAAAGCTGTTAAAATATATATAAATATATATAAATAAAATTTAAAAATAAGCAAATAAGTATATAAATTTAAAATTATGCGTAATTGTTTCAGTACGCTATCTTACTTAGAAATTATGTAGGCTTCTAATGAACATCTCAATTAACTCAATTTAGCATCAATCCAAGGTTTCAAGTTACCTAAAATTGTTGGAAATTGCCTGCAAGCTGACATACTAATAAAACATAATTACTGTTGAAATAAAGGGTCAGAGTAATGATTATCTGGTTAAATGAAATGTATATTTTTCATAAACTTGAACAACATATGGAGAGAGAATAAAAAAGTGCATACTTGTATTATGCCTAATGCTGGTGACTCAGAAGGTATAGCTGTTTTTATTAGATCAACATTAAACTAGTCTCATTGCCCCCCAGCTCCCCCAACACGCAGACAGACACACACACACACACGGCATAGAACACATTAGCACAACCGACTACCAATACACGAACTGTAGGAAGTGTAAAAAACAGTGCTGGACTATTCACCACGGGCTGGGGTGGCCAGGAGACAGCTGGGGGAGTAGAGAAAGGGCCAACCCAGAAAACAGGAGCCGCAGGGATGAGACCGTTCTGAGCCATGCACACCAGGCAAGGGGGTGGAGGGCCTGAATGGCCCGTTAGCAGGGCCTGAAATGGGGGGCTGATAAGTAGGTTCTTCTACCTACTAACGGTAGGAAATACGACTGGTTTTCTGAGCAGGAAACGATGTCCCCTAGGCCTGGTAACATAACCGGATAAATGGATTTAGTACTCTCCTCCCATCTCAGTTCTTAGAATCTGCTGAACAAAAACCTCACCTGAAATTGCAGCTTCAGAAAGCACTTTAAGTACCTCGTTTTCCATTTCGCAGCTGTTACACAGCTCCTCCCAAGTCCCCGTGAGTCCTTTCTTTCGAGCTAGCTCTGTTAGCTCCTTTTGATTTGGCACAACAAATCCAATGACATAAGAATGAAAGCTGAAATATATAACGGGTAACAGCTAAGGAACTAAAGGGAATACCATGTTACCTGCAGTTACTGATTACATTGAAATCTTAGTAACGAACTCTTTACTGTTTTAAATAAAATGAATGAGGCATATTTAGTACATGGCATATTGAGTTCATGCAACAGCCAATTTTACCGTCTGATTCATAATACCTTCCAATGCTTCGGCAGAGTTCACTGCTAAATAAACCTCAACCTGACATTTCGTGATCAATTTCGACTATGCATAACTATTACGAAGAGTGCCATGTACACATTTTTAAAAGAAATTTACAAATATTACAAAATTCATATTTAAAAATATCAGTAATTCACATTAACAGGTTAAACAAAAATAAAAGCTAATGTAAATTAGAAAATGCACCTAAAGAAATCTGGCAGCCAATGAAAGTAACGTGACTATTTCCCTCTTTTGAGAGAATGTTTGTTGTTAGAGGAACTGAGTGAGCCGGCTGAAGGCGGCAACCTGAAGACATGGCAGCAGCATCAGGACAAGGAGGACAGTTCTGGTTAGGGCCACACAAGTGAAACCCAGAACCACAGCATCACTAATGAAAACACTTCGTGAAAAGACAGAATCAGGTATAAATCAATGTAATAAATCTTTAACTGGCACTGTCCCTTAAAGTCTCTTTTTTTTTTTTTAAGCTGAGCCATCCTGCCACCTGTTGGCAGCTCAGCGGCTGCTCAGCTCAGGCTGGGCATCGAACTGCTGTTGCTCAGAGCTCAGCTCACACTCTTGAGCGAGCTCTTAACCAACTGAGCCACTCGGCCGGCCCTTTAAAGTCTGTTTCTAAACTGGCTCTTCTGATACCAGATCTTATTTTTTTCATAATAACTATTATGTCAACTGCTATAGTAAGGTTCCTAGGCCAGCCACAAAATACCTGGTCATCAACACTGGAGAATAATTATCACCTGCAGCACTGTTACAGAAAAATGTACTCAAAATGGCAATCGAATTCCAATACATTTCCCAAGAATGCATTTCTGGGCTTTTAACTGTAAACTCTCCTTCTAGGCTGCCTCTAAATCATCCTGGGTTTGACAGAGCTTAAGGCAGAAGCCCTCGGCCCTGGCCAGGGTCTCCAGAGGCCAGGGGATAGGAACACAGCCCCACCTGCCTTCTCCACCCCTTTCCTGGACTGGCTTTGGGAAGCGTCGGCGTGCCGAGGGCCAGGTGGCTGGGGCACCAGGGCCGCAGGAAGCGGGGCTTTGCAGTCCGCCCCTCCCTGCCACACAGGATGCGGCAGGAGCCGTGGGGCAGAAACCAGGGACAACAGGGGACGATGAGGAGGGGGCGGGACAAGTCGGCTGCCAGCTGTGAGGAGCAGGGGCTGTTCCAGAAACAAGACAAGAAGGAAGAGCTCTTGATATAACCTTACAAAGGCCAGTACAGGAAGGAACTGCCAAGAGCTCACCAAATGTTTTCAGTGAAACTAGCTTCGATTCTACTCTCTTCCTTACCTGTTTGCATATGCACAAATGTTATCTATTAGTGGGAGGTTCTTCAATGCTGCCTCTACTTTCCCAAGAGAAACATATTCTCCTGCCTGTAGCTTTACAAGGTCCTTTTTACGATCTGTGCGAGACAAAGGCCGGGAGGGGGAACATGGGAGGACAATATTAGTATTAGCAACACCTTTAATATGAATGAATATTGGCCATTCCCTAAGTAATTTGCTATCGATTAAGTTCATTATAATGGTTACACTAAAATTAAAAGCACATAATATTAGGCCTAATTTCTGTACTATGAAATACATTCTTTAAAAAAAAATTAGCTTCTGATTAAGGGACCCAATATCTGGGCTTCGGGAATGTTCTGCTGAGCAGGCACGTTCCTAACATACACTGGTACCAGAAGGTGAAGAATGCACTCAGTGCCACCTGAAAGGTCATACTCTATCTGGAGACATCCGATGCAAAACCGTATGGCTTCAGTACACATGGTATTGGGCACGCTAAGTGTCAAGATGTCAAGACTCTCCGACCTGCTGATGTGAAAAGAATTCCTGCAAGTGAGGCCGGAGCTGAGTCCTGAAGGAAGATGAGCGGGCAGGGGGCCAGCACTGGCGGGGACAGAGGCTCAGCTCGGATCACCAAAGTAGAGGACGCAGAAGCGACTGGAGGTGAGGTGGAGGGGTGACCTGGGCCTCTGAGCCACGAACGGGCTTTCAGCAGGAAAATGGCCCAGGGAGATGGGCGTTTAGTCATCACACCATGGCTGTGACAAGGTGCTTTAAGGGGACAAGAGAGGCAACTGAGAGGAATTCCTTGTACTAGGGTGACAGAAGGCCTAACTTTCGATCGTGGTAAGAAGATAGTGAGCTCAAGACCCCTGTCATACGGTGAATCAGCGGGCTGCGCGTTAGTAATGGGGAGCTGACGGAGAGCCTCTCACTGCCTCCGGGTCTACAGTTAGCAAGACTGGGGTGGAAAAGCCAGTGCCTGAGACAGCAGCTCAGAGGCCGCAGGGGCAGGGGTTTTCCGCCCCGCTGGGCTGCTAGGCCCAGTTGGTCCTGACAGGCAAAGCAAGGACATGGTTCCCACAGGACAGAGCCCTGGCCGGAACTTCTAATTATCAAACAACTCACAGAAATGAATGCTCCCTATAAGAATTTAACTCTGTTAAGGTTTATCTAGTAATAACTAAACACAGTACTGCTGAACTGATCTGCAGACCTCATAATATGTCAAGCCTTGTAATTCTGCCCAGTCCCTACTGTACATTTTTATATTCCAGGGATGACACAACAGACCATACCAACATTACATAAAGATATAGTCTTATATTATACACAGCATCTCTTTCTAAAAACTATTTCAGAAACATCCACTTTCCAAAAAGAAAAAGATTAGACAGCTCACCAATAATCTTTAAACAACCATCAGGATCGAACTCCCCAATATCCCCAGTACAGAGCCACCTCTGTCCATTTTCATCTTCGAAGAAATCAGCTTTTGTTTTTGCTTCATTTTTGAAGTATCCCATTGTTACATTTTGGCCACCGATAAGAATTTCACCCCTGGGATGTGGTTTATCAGTATTGAAGTATCCACCTAATAAACAGAATTATTCGCAGTTAATTCAATATTTTTATCCCTGTATGTATCATATTAAAATTTCAAACTGTTGTTTTCTAAAAAAGGTTATCTGATTTTAATCCAGTTAGTTTCCCAAAGGAAATAAGGCATGTACTATGAAGGAATAAAATTCATCAACATAAAACTAGGCGTAAAGTTTCAGTTGCTTAGCTATAAGCACTTAAGCTTTTAAACTACTACTCCAAGAGAAAAATTACACTCAAAAATCCAACATCTACTGTATAAAATAATTACATATATTACAGTTAAATTCCTTTAAGAATTCTGTATTCTTAAATATCATACTATTATCATAAACTGATAAAAATTTTAAGCATGCATTTAATAACAATAAATCTCTATATAAAATCAAATTACATTTTTTTTTTTTTTTTTTTTTTGAGGGCAGTGTTACTGGCCCTCATATGTGGGACCGAACCGGGGCCGCTGGCTTCCAAGGCCAGCGCTTAACCACCGCGCCACTCAGCCGGCCCTCAAATTACATTTTAGAAGACTTATTCCTAACAGATAATTTCGAATGACTCCAAGTTTAAATTTATTGAACAGTTTCACTAATTCTGCTAGAAAATAGCTGAAAAATTGCATATGACCCTCACAATCTTTATCTTTACTTTGTATAAAAGAAAAAAGCAACCAAACAAATCATAGATAATATGTATGTATTAACAGGACCAAATAAAAAATTTAAAAAGTAATTAGTATTGAAATGGCATAAGCAACGAATTTTTATGGAATTATAGTAAAAATTTCCTTCTGATAATCCTTGGTAGAAGCCCTCAGGGAAAATAAATAAATAAATAACATAAAAATCTTCAATTTTATAAAATGAATTTTATGATTGTTTCTAAAAATTGAAGTTATGACCATTCCTAATTTATTGAGAGTATTTAGCACAGTTCTCAAGTTTTGCACAATTCTTATTTGCATTTATGTAAAAAAAAGCAAAATAAAAATTATAATTATTCAGAATCATCTTTGAAACAAGCAAAATAAATGCATTCGTATAGATCTAGATAAAATATTGCTAGTATAAAAGACAAAAATGAGCACTTGTAATTTTATATCCTAAAATACAAAAGCAAATGAGGCACAATCTAAATTTAAAGCTATTTAATATTATATAAATTAATGCTCTGTGGTTAAAACAGGTTATTACCTTCCTCCCAGTTCTTTAATTTGATTTCACAGCAAACTAACGGAGCTCCCACTCTGCCAGTATTGTAGTCCCACACTAAGATGCAAAGAAAAAAAGGGTTTGATAACAGTGGTTAACAAATTGCCTTATTTTTCCAAATGGGCAAAAATGATTTAACCCAAAGCTTAGATATCCCCAGGGAATCTTCAGCAGCAGAAGATGCAAACTGGTGAGCCACAAGCTGTGTGGACAACACAGAGTTTTTCTTTTTGTTTTTCATCTGAATTGATAATATTGACATTTAAAAATCCAGACTTTGGGGGCTGGCCGAGTGGCGCGGTGGTTAAGCGCTGGCTTGGGAAGCCAGCGGCCCCGGTTCTGGTCCCACATATGAGGGCCAGTGACACTGCCCTCAAAAAAAAAAAAAAAAAAAAAAAAAAAAAATCCAGACTTTGCCATGTGCACATGGAATCTCCTGGAACAGGCCCCCGTCCAGGCCAGCGTGTCCCCGTTAGATGGGGCAGGCCTGCTCCCATTCTTATCACCTGTTCTTACATCAGCAGGCCCAGTGCCCCAGCTAAGTAGCTGCCTGGTTCATGAATGTTCATGTGTGTGTGGCCCTTATCATCAGGAACATGGAGCCCAACAGTTTACATCTCCACGTTCTCAATGGACGTGACAGCTCTGCAGCACAGAAAACCTCTCCGGCCTTCTCCCATGTACCACCATTTCCACGCGAGACCTGGGAAGTCTTCCTCACACCAGTTACACTGTCACACCCTATGTAGGTTCAGACAATAAAGTGTTCCAAGACCAGGAAGGATAGTAAGGCTGCTAACTTTGAAGCATCTGGGAAAAGAACCCACCACTATTATGAGGTACTACTGCACTGGGTTTCTTCCTCAACAATCATTCTACTATCAGAAATACTGATATTTAATACTTTATAGAGTCTTATTTACAACGATCTGTAACTGATTAATCACACATTCAATTTGAACCTTAAAACAAGAAATTAAGGATCCTCAGAAGGAATCATATGCATGTGTTTAAGACTGCTTGTTTAGGGCTGGCCGAGTGGCGTGGTGGTTAAGCGCTGGCTTGGGAAGCCAGCGGCCCCGGTTTGGGTCCCACATGTGAGGGCCAGTGGCGCTGCCCTCAAAAAAAAAAAAAAGACTGCTTGTTTATTTCCTACAAAACAGGACTTAGAAGTAGCTTCCAAAAATATAAAATACAGTGAACGTAACTGGAAAAAAGGAAAATATGGAAGCAATGGAAAATCAAGCTGGCCTAAGAACAGTACACAGAAGTACTCACAGTAAATGGGAAAATCATCAGCTAAGGGTTTTAGAATCTCTCAGTATCTAGAAAATACAGAGTAGAGACACAGCTCTTTCTAGTACTGGGAACCGATGAACGTTTGAATTTGAGCCTTAAAACACATACCTAAACAACTAAACAAAAAAAATGTTAATTTTCTACACAAACAAAAATTAAAATCACTGATGTAAATAACTGTATACAGCAGAGCCAATGCTTGTTACTCAAACTTCTTTTCCAGAATGCTAAGTGGTTTTTAATATTACACAGTTTAACGAAAAACTCTAGTAGATGAATTACTATCAGATATACCTAATATATTCTAAAACCTTGTATCAATAATCAGAGAACTTGGAATTTACCATTATCCTGCTGTACAAACCCCTTAACCACTCTTCTCCTATGTACCTGCAGAAAACCACCCTTACCCAAAAATGCATGGAGCTGCACCCAGGAAGCCTCTGTTGGACGCCCTGCTTTGTGGTGACACTAACCTTCGGTGATTGTCCCAGCGCCCGCAGATTCCGTGAGTCCATATCCCTGACCAACGGGGCAGCAAAAACAGATATTCATGAATCGCTGTGTGGCTGCAGAAAGCGGAGCACCTCCACACAATAAAAGCCGTATATTTCCACCTAGCAAGCTTCGAACTTTCCGGAAAATGAACCTAAAAAAAGTTAATCAGAGAATCACAGGATTTTAAAGCTGAATGGGATTTCCCAAATCACTGAGACTAATCTCCCAATTTTGATGTACGAAATTTTGAGATTGAATGGTTTATCCAAGGCTGCACAGCCAATTCAACACATTCTCTTGACGCGCTAGTTAAATCTTAATTTTTAGAAGTTCAACCAGGTAAAGAATATGATTTTCTCTTAAGAACTTTTCAAGTAATATCTGAATTCAAAATTGTCAGGTTTAATTTTGTACAGTAATAGAAAACCCTTACTAATGGCCAATGCAGTTCATTTTATATCATCATAGTATACATATTATATGAATCCTGAATAATCCTATTGTCTTTATAAAACTTAATATTAAAAGCAAATTAATTTTTTTGCATTAGCTTGCTTCATTAGAAATGTGTACAGGGCCGGCTGAGTGGCGTGGTGGTTAAACGCTGGCTTGGGAAGCCAGCGGCCCGGGTTCAGATCCCACATATGAGGGCCAGTGACACCGCTCTCAAAAAATTAAATAAATAAATAAATAAATAAATAAATAAATAAATAAATAAAAGCAGATTTTTAAAAAAAAAAAGAAAAGTGTACATATTTTTATAATCTGGTAAATTAAAGAAAACAATTCAAACATCTAACTGAAATGTTCCTGAATATAACGCTAATAAAAACAAAACATTTTTTTTTACTCTTTGATCAAAAGGAGGGGTTTTTAAAAATAACTTTGAGAAAGGCAAAAACCAAGTGGCAATTGTTTTTTTGTTTGTTTGTTTTGTTTTGTTTTTAAGGGCAGTGTCACTGGCCCTCATATGTGGGACCTGAACCGGGGCCGCTGGCTTCCCAAGCCAGTACTTAACCACCGCGCCACTCGGCCAGCCCGGCAATTGTTTTTTAAAAATAATGCTAACAGGCTTTAAAAAGTTGAGTATGTCTCGCTAAAGAGATAATTAAATAGCAGGAAAAAACTTATAAGGTTTTAAATAATGTGAAGCATCTGAAAACTATATTACTATTCCCATAAAAATAATCTGAAAGTTATTGTTTTTAAATTTCTAAATTATTAAATTAAATGTACTTACTCTATTAGCACTACAAATACAAAAAAAATAACAGGTTTGCGTTAAAACTGGTCATTTAACACTTTAAACGCAAAACATTTAATCATATTTGGTTGCCATTCTATATTTATATTTAAATAAATTTAAAAGGAAAGAGAAACTATGTCTCAAAATAATTAAAATCATATGTGCCCACATATGATTTAATATAAGCATACTATTAAATACAGTAAAATTATAAGTGAAGATGTTTTTCAAATAACATTGCAATATTTTTAATTATTCATATTCTTATGCAAGATGGATTTCTAAAGTCTCTGACTTTTTTAAATAAATTTAATTCTCATAACTATTTCAATAGGTGAAGCTATTAATGTGAATAAAATGACTAAATTATCAAGAAAAGGGAAGGCCTTTACTTACCTGTCACACAGTGGAGTACTACGCCCTTTTGAAATCTGTTCCATTTTATAATTATAAGCCAGAATAAACAGATTACGTTGAAAACTACTCATTTCATTCACTTTATTCATGACATTTTTGTAGATCCGATCCATGATTTCCTAGGTAATTAAAAATGAGTTAATACAGTTAATAATGCTATCAGCTGTGTTATACATACTAAAATCTTAACATCAAATTATTTCTGTCAATATTGAGGCATTTCAAAAGATACATTCTATCAGGAACAAACCTGTAAAATAGAGATAGTTAGTTTAAAAATGAGGTTTCTGTAAAAATAATTTTTAATAGCAGAAATATATCTGGATGCTCATATGAGTAGTAAAAAGAAGAAAAGCCTTAGGGCAGTAATATACCATTGATTCTTTATGTTGCTCTCACTTATTTATTCTGAATTAAAACTTAAACTCACTAAATGAACAACAACATGAAATGGTTTTTAAAATTCTCATAACTTTATCTTATAAAGATACAGCATGCCACATTCTTGCTCACAAGAGAAGCATGGGCTATTTTAGTTGGTTGTCTTTCAATGATGCACCCAGAAAATTTTCTTTGTCTGCACTGCATTTTGTTTGCTAGGCCTATTACTATATACTTCAACGACTTCAAATAGTTTAGTCTCTACAATTTTAAATTCTATTTAATTTTTACATGAACTGAAAATGTAAAGTAAGATACTACTAAGGAAACTATATACCTACAGATATTCCAAAACTGCTGGTCATTTATATTTGACTTTGGAAGAACTATGTAACTATGCTTAAATGTGAGTGCTCAGATATCTGATAGTTCCCAACACTTTCAAACCAAATCAGAAAGCAAAACTTACATTAAAGAGACAGAAAAATCACTGTGTCTCACACATCTCTATTGAGCTTATTCTCAGACCCATCCCCATGCCTGGTCTTATATTAAGATGCCTGGCGCTTCTCGGGTAATTCAAAGTTGCACCAACTTCTTTTCCCTGTCAGTTTTTTTGGTGCCTAGGCCAGACTTTCCCTGAGGACTGAGGCGGTATTATATGACCTGCTTAGAAAGAGGTGATCTTAAACCTTCTATCTCCTGGGCTTCCGATTTCTACTAATAGCAAAGGGATCTCATGAAAAGGATGTGAACAAGAAACTATTTATGGAAAGGAGCTAATAATATTCTATAAAGCTGAAAATTAAAAAAAGTAAAGCTAGCACAAGACTGACTAAATCCTGTAGAGCTTAACGCAATGTAGATAATAAAAAATAAACCCTACACAAACTTCCCTGGCACCAGAACCTTTTCCGCTAGCATTTACATTCTGTCGCGGACGGTAGGTACTAAATCAGTGGACAGTTCTTACCGGAACCGCAGCCATCAATGTTGGTTTCAGCATGGACGTATCCCCTTTGCTTCCTTTTTTTATTTTTGAAGACTACAGAGAGAAAAAGTCATCTGTATAAAGTGATCCTTATTTTAAAAATGCAATGGGATTCTTAAATCAAGAAGCATATTATAAATGCATCATTTTAATTTACTTATATCCTGAAAAGCACTTAAAAGGCAAGTGCTCATTTTAAAATGATTAACTGTCATCTTTACAATATATTGTCAAACTGACTGGGGAAAATGAATTAGAAATAATTATGATTTTTTAGCATCTCAAGTCCCAGACATTTAATTTACCTGATCTGCTAAAGTCTGTGGTGAAGAGTAGCCAATGCGACACCCATGAGAAAGACAAACAAGCTCAGCACTTAATTCTAAAACATGGGCCAGAGGCAAATATCCAATATAAACATCTTCCTCTCTGAAAGAAAAGGGAGATATGAGAAGCGCAGTCAGGTGCTGGCTCGGCTGAAGTGACCGCAACAGGAGCAAGGCTGAGTGGGCACCCGGAAGGGCCTCAGGGCATCCATTCAGATCCCAGCTCCAGGTAGTGAGACAGAGAGACAGACAGACAGATAAGATAGATAGACAGACACAGACAAAGACACTGGGGTGTCCCGGAAAAAGAACTATCAGTCAACCAAAAAGTGAGGCAGTGGACAGTCTAGGCAAGTGGTTGTGTTTCCAGACCTACTTGAAGGCACTCATTAATTAACTGTGAGTGCTGCAGAAGCAAAGCGTTAAGGCAGAAGAAATAATACTTCGGAGAGAAAAACAAAAGAAGTTCTTTAGGACAGTAGACATCACCTGAGGAGGAAATGGTCTTTAAAGCTGGTGGGCTACCAGAGTTCAGATAGAACCCACAACTGTCCGCCAGGAACCTACAGAAGGCAGTGCTGTTCGGAGGGGTAAACTGAATTATAACAAATTATACCTCATGTAAGAAGACGTCTATGTATGCATGTGTATATATTTCAAGAACTGCCCCCATTCCCAAACCAGGAAGGGTAACTGAGGCAAACCCAGAAGGAACGCATTGTTCTTAATTTTATGCACACATGAGAAATCTCTCTATCCCCAAATTCAATTCCACAGTAATCTGTGTGTGTGAGAGCGTGCATGTGTGAGTTGTGTTTATTGTGTATGTGCGCATGCGTGTGTGTGTGATTTCCGTGCATACGGGCATCAAAAACATGCAACCACTGCACCAGGTCAGACATCGGCATACCGATGCCATCTCTGGGAACAATTCCTTTACGGTCCCTCAAAGTCTCATCTTGTCTCCTCCATCAGTGTCGTTCCCCGCCAGTGTACCCACCCTCCCCCTGCTACTACTGGAGTCTGTTTTAAAAAGAAAAAAATCAGAGACTGAACAGAGAACCTCAGTAAACATTTACTGGGTATATTACGTTATTTGTTCACCTGAATTATAAATACACTTAGGTATAAAAATGACTACAGAAGCAAAAACACCCACTGATTAAATAATTTAAATTACGGGATTTAAGTCAGTCAAAAATTGCAATTTTAAAGTAAAAAGTAATTATTAACAATAATACCTATCAACTATATTTTAAAGTTCACAACTGTAACTATTTGGTAATTAATTTATGTCCTTTTTTGAAGGAAATGCCTACTGTGAACAGACTTTGAAGGACTCATTTAACTGCACAGTACTACATGACACAAAGGTTAACATCACATGAGACGTAAACAAACACTGGACCCCTGTGCTTATCTCCCGTGACATACCCCAGCCGTGGGATCCTCTCTGCCATCCCAGTTATGCCAGCAATGATGTTACTGTGGGAGATCATGACCCCCTTAGGCAGCCCTGTGGATCCACTTGTGTACATGATTACTGCAATATCTAAGGGGGCTGGTTTGCTAGGAGGTTTGATTTCTGTATTGGAGAAAAAAACACACACACTTCTCAGAAATTTAGCCATATCACCGATTTTTTTCATAATCATTTGTTAAATCAATTCAACATCTACTATTAATCGTAATCATACAAAGGTCAACAAAACAGATCAAGTCCCCTGCACGTAAGGGACATATATTCTGTTGGGACAGACAAGCATATCAACCTATAGTTAAGAGTTATGAAGAAAAATAAAGCAAGACAAGGTGAGAGGATGAAAGTAGAAGCTATTTAGATGGAAGACTCAGGAAAGGCATTTCCACGGAGTTGATATTTTAGTCAAGACCTGAATAAAGTGAGAAATTGAACCAAAAAAAAACCCTGGAATTGGGAGACTGTTTCCAGCAGGAAATAAACAAGTGCAAAGGCCCTGAGGTAGGAATGTGCTTGGCACGTGTACAGAGCGGTAAGAAGTGCAGTGGGGATGGAGTGAGCAGGAGGGCAAGAGGCAGGAAATGAAGGGGAAGCCCGGACCACTGCAGGCGGAGCCTCGGAGCCCACGCTAGCGACCGTGGGGTGGAAAGCGCTGCTGCTGCGAATGGGGCTAGTCATCATCTGTGGTACGGATCACTTGGGCTGCTGTGTGGCTAGTTAAAAAAGGAGGTAGAGACCAAAGGCGATTCCTGCAATTTAACTTAAAAATGGGATGGCTGGACTAGGGTAGACAAGAGGTGACAGTACCCAGAGAAGTGGGTCATGGATGGCACTGTCGGTCTGAATTCATCTTAGAACTACTCTAATGGGGACTTCTTAAATAAGTGTGTGTGGGGGCGGGGGCGACGTGGGGGGGCGGGACTTTGAACATGTTCCCAAGTGAAGAACCCTTGCTCTCCTACCTGCCCACATGAGTTTTCATCCTTCCTCTCTGACCAATACTTGCTGGCCTCTGGAGGCATCCCTCTCTGTGGGCGACTTCACCAACTCCACAGATATAATTAAAACCTAACTTCCAGCTTCCAAATCTTGTTAACTCCAAACTTAACTCCCAAGGACTAGACCTGCATAGGCCACTGCCCACCAGATATCGACCTCTGAATGTCCCCCAGCACCTAAAATTCAATATGTCCCAAATTAGTAACGTAAGCATAACCCTATTCCTGAGATAAGCCAACCTTTACCTCTAATTAATCACAAGGAAACACTGCCCTAGCAACCTAGCAGCTTTTTGTGATCTCCCTAAACATCACTGTACTCTTAACATTTTCAGACAGTTATTTCAGGGTAGGACTTCCAGAGCCACCATGCCTCAGGGAGGACAAAATGATGTTCCCTCCGGAAGCAGTCGAGTTGGAGAAGGGAGTAAAAGGAGAGATCTAGGTTTACCCTCTCTAGCTATCTGTTAATACTTACAGGTCATTCACAGAGGGCAAGTTTAATGTCATTATTTATAAAACTAGGTTTATACCATCCATAACCATCAGGAAAAGGAAACGGAAAAAGTGTACAATGTAAAACGTATGTATTTTAAGTTAATTTCAAATAAATACATTTTAGAACATTCATAAATTGTATTTTTCCTTAAACCTTTCTTTAAAGGGTAGATGTGCCCCTAGAATACTTTTCAAAGGGATGATCTATCAATAGATTCTAGAAAACCGACTTGACACTTGACCTAACTTGGGGATCAGACACTTGAAACGATCCTGGGGGCCCTGCCCACTGCAGAGTGACCCGGGGACCTGCGACCGTGACTCACCTGTGCTGGCCTTCGCCCCCAGGGCCTGCACGGCGGCCATGGTGTGCACAATGACACCCTTGGGGAATTCAGACCAGGTCGGTGGCTTACCATCCACGGTGACGATGTGCCGCAGACGGGGGACCAGAGAAACGATATCCTGGACAAAACACAAGCATTCATCATGCTCTTCACTATTCTTCATGAAACAGCTTAGCAAATAGTCCAGGACACAAGAAAACTAGTTCACCACATTCAGTGAATTATTAATTTCTTGACTCAAAAAAAAACCAAGAGGGAGGGTACACTGGTATGAACAGTACTTTTTTCAGATGGAAAAGTATTGGACTGAAATTTAAATTATTGTTTTATAGCATTAGATTTATTGCGTGTACCTTGCTCTTCAATAAAATCTAATCAACAAAGTGACTTCCTCACAAAATGGGCATATAAATGTAGGGTAGCTGAAATCCCACACGTTTTTTAGAGGCTAATAAAGATACTGGGGGCAGAGGAAGGAAATCATTTATAAACTTGTATATACTGAGGGTGCCAAAAAAATGTATACACATGACTTGTATTCATCTTTTGTTATCAGTAAATATTATTACAATTTTAATACAGTTTTTTCCTTTCTTAAAATGTGTATACATTTTTTGGGGCACCCTCTGCCTATAAAAAAAAAGAATTAGAAATTATTTTCATGGGGAGTTGTCAAGAAGACTACAGAAACCCTTTTTTCCTGGAGTTCCATAAAGTGTCTCTCTTATACCTTTAAAAAAATTCTGAAAACTCATGACTCAGTGCTTCAGAAATAAGATAAATGAATTACTAGCTTAAAAAACTAGCTCCATGGGCTGGCCGAGTGGCGCATTGGTTAAGCGCTGGTTTCGGGATGCCAGCGGCTGGTTCGGATCCCACATGAGGGCCAGTGACACTGCCCTTTACAGCTAACAACAGCTCCACCTGGAGCTGGGCTGTGCGAGCCCTGATGATGGTGTGTGCTGCAGCCCCTGCTGCAGTGGGCTGCCATAGGCTACAGTGAGTGGCCCGCAGCCAGCGTGAGCGGCTGGCAGCCAAGAGTGAGCTGCCAATAGCCGCGGTGAGCGACATCCAGAGGCCAGCGACCAATCTGCCTCATCCGGGAAGAGCGCAATGACGATACCAACAGTGAAGCAACATCCTCCGCAACTAAACTGAAGAACAAAAAGACAGCAACTTGTCTGTTCCCTTCCCCGATTCCCCAATGCTGTTCCCCTCCGCCAATTCCCCAATAAAAAAAATAAAAATAAACCTAGCTCCAAAATTACAAATTTATTGAAAAGAGAGTACAAAATAGATGAGCACAATAAAGTTGCAATCCCTTCATAGTAGATATGAGTATATTAAAAATTAATTAACTCTCTACACCACTTATACATAATTATATATGAAATGTACTTTTTCTTTCCTAAAGGAATAAAATTATGATACTCCTAAAAGTTTATAAAGACATTAAGGATTTTAATGATAAGACAACTATCAATTATAGCTCATGACACTGAAATTCTAAAGTATCAGACAATTAGCTATAAAATAACTCGTCCTCACCTTTAACTTCGTTTGTAAAAGCTCTTTACTAGTAATGATGTTGGTCACCTCTGTTTCATTTAATCCATGAACAATTGCTGGGCCTCCTAGAGTCGCATATAAGGTAACAACTGCAGAGAAAAGGAGGGCAAGTCAGGTACTGGAATGTTTCATGAGAGCACGAGACCTACACAGAGCTTGAGGGCTGACACGAATCATAACGGAGCAGGCGGAGGCCTCAATCGTGGGCCACCACTTGTGATCAAACTGTGCCGTTTCCCTAAATTATTTTAATACTGGGCCACCATTCGTGATCAAACTGTGCTGTTTCCCTAAATTATTTTATACACTAATCGACATTGTGCTTACTCACCTTTACCTAATTCCCCCAAGATTTCCAGTATTTCAAAATAAAAAACTTTTAAATTTTATTTTGGTTTACCTACAGGTATTTCTCTGGGACTGGCATACTGGAAGGAATTATGTCTGACTTCTAAAATGTTTAAGTCTTGGGCCGGGCGAGTGACGTGGCAGTTAAGCGCTGGCTTGGGAAGCCAGCGGCCCTAGTTCGGTCCCACATGTGAGGGCCAGTGACACTGCCCTCAAAAAAAAAAGAAAACAGAATACTAAAATGTTTAAGTCTTAGTTGTTAACTACCTACTTGGTACCAAAATATGAAAAAGAACATACACCAATAAAATCACATGTTGAAGGTCAGATTTAAGGCATTATATGTTAAGGAAAATAGCATAAACAAGCGTCAGCACTGCTTATTTAAAGTAGAAATATATAAAGAAAAACATTCTTAGAAATCTTGAAATTATAGATTTTTATTTGCTTTCTGCCTAAGTCAAAAAAGTTAGACTTAAAGTGACTTAAGACATGACAATTATTTGAAAGCTTCTCAAAAAAGAAATACTTTGTAAACCTAAACCTATAAAAACAAAAAGGTATGCCAGTTTAAAAAAAAAAACAAAACACAAAAACAGTGGAGGCATTTACAGCCAGGAATCTGGTAAAAGTACCTTTTCCGTTTCGCCTGAAGGATAAGGAAATCCATTCCTAACATCACATTTTGGCACTGAGACCTCGGAATGAAGCTCCCAGGACTGCCTCACACACCGAGGCCTCCGGATAACCACTCAAATAGCTAACAGTATAAAGCTTCTCTATCATTTAACCTAGCAGCTTCCCTAGACCCACGAAGTCCGCTATGAATGGGCCCCAGCCCCCTTACTACATTAACTGTGCCTACCATTTGTTCCACAACTGGTTCCCTATCCAAAGCACACCAATAATTCTAAGTTGTAACACAGAGGTTTCTACTGACTGGACACAAGGTAAAAATTCACATCAGAATCTCTTAAGGGTGAAACATGTGTGCTAATTGTATCATCTCTCCAACGGTAACTGAAGTCCACTCCTTCAGAAAAGAAGCCTACGTACGCTGAAAATTATACATAAAGCACGCCTGTGCAGCAATCATCCACTCCGCCCTGGTTTCACAGAAGATGGCAATGTTAGTCTTCGGTCTCTGACCCAACATCTGTAAGCCGTTTCCAAAATTAAATGCTTTAACGAAGACATCTTCATAGGAGAGCCAATTGTAGTGTCCAAGAATAACCTGATGAAACAAACAAAAACATACAGATAGCTTTCAACAGAACCAAAATACTCATTTTTAGAAAGCCAGGATGTGTTCCAAATTTTGACAAGCCAGAAAGTTATGTTTGAATGTAATGAAACTATTTTTTAACAAAAAGCTGGAAAGGGGGTTTCAAGTGAAAAATCTATTTTAAAAATTAGGTATTTTGTAATATTTTCTATGAAAATTCAAATTTTATGCTAAATCTTCAACCTGAATTTTTTTGGGGGGCGTGGGGGGAGTTGTTTCCTTTTCAAAAATATTCAGGGTTTGACAGGATCTTAAAGATCAACCTTCTGGTCCAAGGGTCATATGCTATGCTATTAATTCATTTATAGAATTTATTTACTTAAACAACTTAGGTGTTAATTCAAAATCTAGCCTAGTATCAAGTACTACTGGTACCAAAATTTTACTTTCCCTTTATTTATGAATTCCTCACTTTTGGTATCAGGTGGTAAAAACACGATTCACAGACAAACTGGCCAAAATGAAGCTAACAGAAATATTTATAGTTGTTCAATTTCAACTGCTGTATCCAACTCTGTATCAGTGAAGTCAAGTCTCTATTTCCACAACCAGTGGGGACTCGGTACATTATTCCAACTGCCTCTGCAGAAGCCTTACGTACTCCTGGCACCGCTGGACTTTCCACATTCCATTTGTGCTTACCAGAGGTGGGTAACATCAAGTCTACATCGGGAACAATCTCCTTTTCAAGCTGGTTAACATATTTCTGTCTTTAGGAATTTTCTCCAACTTAGATCAGACTATCAATTCCCAACTACATACAGATTGGATAAAAAGCTCCTTACTGCAAATATACACAGACTTCTCCCAAACAGGGCTCTGTCATCAATAAATGTCTCCCACATCTTAAAACCATATTCAAAAATGGATACAACCTTTAAGAGATTTCCATAAATAAGAGGTTGGGTGAAGATCAAAACAGAAAAAGGATAAATACTGCCCTCTAGTGTCCTAGGCCACAAAGGATGTAAGAAATCATTGTGATGGACGGATAGGCAGCTGGATTTTTAAATACGTGTTTGACTTCAGCGTCCGAAACGCTCACCTTGCTCTGCACCCCCACGAAACGCTCAGCACACGAGGCTCCAATGACTTCCAAAGGAGCTCTGTCGGGGTGAGAAGACAGATGAGGACTCCACAGGGTGGGCAGCAGCTGGGTTACAACTGTTAAAATTTTCCCCTCCAAAGGCAGCACGAGCTACTGCCTGGATTCTAGAATCTCAAGGATGGGTTTAGGAGCTTCAGAGGATGTGCGTGCTCTGAAAAGGCATGAGGTATATAATCCAAACACGTAAAGCCATGTATGTGATGGCGCCACCGTGTGGCGAAGAAACCAAATCATGAGTCAATACAAGTATAATCAAAACCCGAGTCTCATTATATTTTTGAAATCACTGAATCTTCTAGTAGTGAGCTTTCCTATCAATATCACATTCAGAGAACCCCATAATTTTATCCGACTTGTGGTACCAAGCTTCTAATCCTAACTTTGCCTTATGGGGAGCCCAACATGGGATCAAACTCATTTATTTTATTCCCTGCCTACACTATTGAACACACTGAAGAACAGCCAAGCTTCTTAAATCCAGAATCACAGATCTCACCACCCGGCAATCCTATTACACTTCCCTGGAACAGTCATTTCCTCGCTCTCTGAAATGCCTTTTGAAACCCTCTCTCCGTTCAAATACCCTCCACCCTCTCCCTCCCTTCTGCACTTCCAGGTGTGAGAATCAGAAATTAAACAGAAACTCCCTATCTTCCGGCCCCCAAATTGAATGACCTGTACCCATACCTTCGCAGTCCTTTCGGTATCACCATGGTTGGAGTGCCCCAGACAAAAGCCAAAAACTCACAAGGACTTGGCTTCGAAGAGCTCCCCAAATTGCCTCTCCAGTCCTGACCACCCCACCCCACTTGGATATCCAGCTTCCTTTTTACGTGATCATTCAACTAAGGTGTCTAACAGACATTGCTCAAATCCAGCCACCCCTTCCACCCTCACTGTCCTCCTCCTCCATCTCTCTCCTGAACTAACACTGACGAGCCGGCTTGCTTCCCGTTTCATTCCCTACAGCAGTGAGCGGCTCTTAAGAAACAGAACTCAGCTTGCCCCTCTGCCTGCTCCTCGGCACGTCTTCCCTGCCCAGTAGGAATGGAGCCCACACCTTACCCTGACCGACAGCCGAAGGCACCTGGCCATTGCAGGGTCCGTGCTCATCTCCAGCCCTCCTCCCGACTCTCTTCCTGTAAATACCGCTTGATCCTTTCTGTCCTTCAAACAGGCTGGGCCAGGCAGGAACTAGAAGGAGGCAAGGCACCTGGGGCACATTTAAGAAGGCACTCACCCTCAGGGTCTTGGAGCGCCTTCTTAAATTCGCACCCGGGAGTGCCTCGCCGGGCTCATTCCTGTTTGAGAGCCTCGGCATCTCCTGTCCCACTGCACCCAAGGCCCATCACGCAGGCCTTCCGGATGGGTCCTGCACGTGGCCACAGCCCACTCAGCACGGCTGCATCTCATCTGGTCAGCTGTGTTGCATGACAGTAGCTAGTAAGTCTGCTCACTTTGTTGTTTGTCTTCCCCCCCAGACGTAAGATCCATGAGCAGAAGAACCTGGGTCTTCTTCGTTAGTGTCTCCCTGGTGCCAACCACAGTAGCTGGCACAGAGTAGGCACTCAGCAATTATTTGCCAAATGTGTGGGACGGATGGTGACTCAAACCAACCTTCAGTTCCCACTGGGCTTTGAGGGAGCCTTCTGCCCTCTCTCCTCTTGCAGCTGCATTTGTAAAACGATTGCTTTGGAAAACAAATCCACATCCATATGATCATTTAACTACCATAGCTACTTTTGTCCTGATTGCCATTCAACCGCAAACGCCCTTTACCTACCACCTCCTGAAAACCCTTACCCATGAGCCATATAAGATATAAATATATTCAGTCTTCCTGGCAGTCAGGAAAACGAATGCCTAGTGTGGCCGTGCGAATGGTTACTGGGGAGCCGACTCATTCCAGCGGTAAATTTAAGGGGCGTGTTAATATGGTCCCTACCATCCCTTTCCTCTCACATTTAGCTGGTTGTACTTTTATTCTATACACATGTGTAAATACCAGTGTTATCAGACCATCACTGCCTGGGATACAGGAGTCATTTACCGTGTTCAGGAACAGATGAGATTAGATGTCTGATAATGCCAAGGATGAGGGTCGCTGATCTCAAAAGAAAACCGTAAAAATAAAATGGAGATAATATATAGAACATTCTATAAAAGCACACAAACACTTAACCATTCAGGACCCTGGAGAATGAGACAGTCTTAATAAAAAATCAAGTGTTTGGGTAACTGAGAGTTTAATCTCTGTGAATACTAGGACTTTTTTTTTTTTTTTACTTCAACCATTTAAAATAGAAATATTTCGGGCCAGCCGAGTGGTGCATTGGTTAAGAGCTGGTTTTGGGATGCCAGAGGCCCCGGTTTGGATCCCACATATAAGGGCCAGTGACACTGCCCTCCACAGCTAACAACAGCTCCACCTGGAGCTGGGCTGTGCAAGCCCCGGCGACGGTGTAGGCTGCAGCCCCTGATGCAGTGGGCTGCCACAGGCTACAGTGAGTGGCCGGCAGCCAGCGTGAGCTGCCAAAAGCAGCGGTGAGCGACCATCCAGAGGCCGGCGACCAATCTGCCTCACCCGGGAAGAGCACAATGACGACACCAACATGGGCCAGTGAAGCAGCGTCCTCCACAACTAGACTGAAGAACAAAAGGACAGCAACTTGTCTGTTTCCCTTCCCCAATTCCCCAATAAAATCTAAAAAAAAAAAAAAAGGACATATTTCAAAATTATACACCTTCCTGCCTTCTTCAGCAAAGTATACCTGGTTTCATTGAAACTTTCTCTCTGCAAATTAAGTTCACTATAAACAAATTATTGTGGCTGAGGGAGGCAGAGAAAGTGAAAACCTTCCCGGCATCTGGACAGTTGGCAATCATCATGGCGACGACGAGGGCAGCTAACCTCACCGTGTTTACGATGCGATACATGTGCTGCAAGTATTGGCTTATTAAAGTCTCACAATAACTCTAAGCGACAGCTACGATTATCCCTATTTTCCACCTGAGAACACTGAGGCACACGTGAAGTATAACGCCCTCAGCATCACACGGCTACTAAGTGATGGGACTAGACTGCAAACCAGACCGACTCATCCCAGAATCACAGTGCTTTAGCTGCACCACCGGAAAGAGCTGCGACCGGGCAGGTGGGTAAGGTAGCCTGGTAACCACCTCGAGGATCGTTTCAACTGCCCTGTGTGAGGAGGTTATGGCCGGGGCAAGGGCAGAGGCAGACGACCTGTTTTTAAAAAAATGGGGGTGCGTCAGCTGTGAGGGAAAAAACCAGCTCCCGTTTTCTTGCCTTGAGTCACCTGTTGGTGCACGGTGGTGCCTTTAACACACAGGGATGGCAGGAGGGGCAGTGCAGAAAGGCCCACAGCAAAATTCTGGTTGGGGAGAGGGATGTAATAACCAAACTACAAATCCTGGCCAATAGATCGAAAATTATATGACTCAGTGATGATGTAAATGTCCTATTAAGTCAGAAAAAAATACCATACACAATGTGACTCTGCAGCACAAAAGTAGGTGCTGAGGAAGAGGAAGAGAAAGTTAATTCAACTCCCAAGAACAGAAGTATTTCTAATATCTTTTTAGATCAATTTAGAAGGAATGTCATAGTGAATTCTCTTTGTAAGCACTATGATGACAGAATTACTATTTCCTTCTCTCTAACGTGCATAAAATAGAAGAAAAAAATTAGTGTTTCTGGTAGTTAGATCACAGTGTTTGAACCAGCCTTGTACTCTTTCCTGTTTCACTGTAAAATTATTTTGTTCTTTGCAACTTTGTTCTATTTCAGATACGTGTATTCCAGAGATGCTCTGAAAACCAATCATTTCACTGTTCTTCATTTCAAAAGACGTGAGAACCACGCATTTGCTGCTGGGAAGGCGGCACTGACACACTCCAGGTGCTTAATTCTGCTACAGCGTCATAAAACCATAGGACACTTCATATGATGGGACAACGGTGCCGCAAAAGCTGGCCAGGCCTCCAGAACACTGCATCCTCTGCGTCATTGCCTTTTGTTTTTCTATTTGTGTCCCCCAGAGAGACCTGCCTGGATGAAGCTGATGGCCACCCTGCCTTGGGCGTAATTAGTACAGAATCAGCACCACTGCCTTTTCCACTTCTCTTCTTTTGGGAGCTCAAAATAGACTTTTAGGATAACACAGAAACAAAGCTTCCGAGTTCATTCACTGGAAATAAAGGTTCGAATATCTCTGTTTCAGTCATATCAGATACACCCTAGCGTTAATCCCCAAAGCCCAGCCCCTCAAAACAGGAAACTTTTTAGGTATTGCTACACCAATAGCTTTCTTTCCCAATTAGACTGCCTTCAAATACGGAAACTATAAAACGAAGACACAACTTGTCAGCATGTCTGCTACACAGCTAGTGAGCAGAATAGAAGCCACAAGGCCTAAGCAACCTATACTTACGTCTACGCGCCAGTTGTGAAAGGTCCCCTTCTCACTGCCCTATCATAGCAAGTGCTGTTACTGCTGCAATACAATGGGTGGAAGAAACCAAGAAAACAAGGAACCGTGAGGGGAAAAGAAGGCCTAGCTTGTTTAACACGCAGCTGAGATACCCACAGTCCTTTGCAGGCCACTGCTTTCTGCTGCCACGCAGACCAAGAGAAACTAAAATCTCAGATAACCAGCGGACAGCACGCTTTCTTCCTAGGGCTAGCAGAAAATATTTGCTTCATGTATTATATAGACAAAACCTAAAAATTAATTTTACTTTCTAATGAGCTTAATT
This sequence comes from Aselliscus stoliczkanus, assembly GCA_033961575.1. NCBI lineage: Eukaryota > Metazoa > Chordata > Mammalia > Chiroptera > Hipposideridae > Aselliscus > Aselliscus stoliczkanus. Next base: position 164,034,937 of record CM066731.1, on the reverse strand, counting down.
TCACACAAGAAAAACACAACATGTTTTCTACACCAGAGTTTATGTCATGACTTCCGGAAAAGTCTGATGAAACATAAATGCCAATGGCAGACAGACCTGAGGGTAATGCAGTACTGGCAGAAAAAGTCACTGACAAAAAGTAGATTTCCTCGCCTTCTAACTTTTCTATTGGTGTTCAAAAATTTCCTTGTTGAATAAACAATGACTACAGGGCACCATGGTCAGGAGAGTGGGGAAAGGGCCAGCTGTGTAGACACCCACGGAAAACCACTTTCCTTCGGTGGTCCACTGTGTTATCTGGCCACAGTTAAAGAACACCTATGACAGTTCTAGGGTTTTATTTTGTCCTAATCAGACTGATACCTAAATTAACAAGGAATTTCAGAGTCACCATATTTTTTAAAACCTGGGACCTCACTGCTGCTGTGAGTACTGAATGATGACTAAACAAATAGTACTTGCCCCATAAAATGCCTATAGTTTGTGTGAAGTACAGGAGAAAAGTTACACTTCCTGCTACAATAGGACTTCTGTCATATATGCTTAGATTCAAAATAAGAGAACCCAGTCTTTGAATTCAAATAGCATCAGATCAAAAGACAAAAGGGAATGCTTTTGAGAGATAATATGAGAAGCACAGAAAAAAAGGCAGAGGAGTGGAAAAATGCAGTGTTTTCGGTACCTCTTATAACTACCAGATCTCTCAAAAGCAGAATCAAAGATGGCACACCATAAAAAGTACCAACTAGATATGACAAAAATCAAACATCATTATGATAAAATGTTTTGCAAATTATAATCTTTAGGCTACAGAATCAAACATGCTTAACCATATGGCTTCAATTTCTAGAAATGTGCTATTAACTCCAGCTAGATCTTACGTTAATTTAGTAGAAAAAAACAAAAGAAATAGGAAATACGTCTTAAAAGTAGAGTGACCATATCATTTATCCAAGCCAGTTCTGAGACTGTAAAGGGGACATATTAAGGTCAGATCACCAGATAAAAATCAGGACTGTGCCTGGCAAAACAAGAGAAAAGGTCCCTTTATTTTAAGGGGAGGAACATTTACAGATTCTTGTCTATAGAGTTAAAATAATGTTTGTAATGTGAACATTACCTTGCTTTCCATCTCGCTCATGCTTAGAAGAGAACATGGAATTTGGACGGTAAGTGCCAAACGAAAGGACCAGTAAGCGGTTACCACCACGGCCCTGGCCCTGCAGTGGAGGAGCAGCTCTGGGGATTTCATTCCCTAGTGTGATTGTTTGGACTTTCCTCCAAGATCTGAGTGTTCCTTCATGACTGATAGGAAAATGAAGCTGGAATCAGGCTGGAGTCAGGACGTAGTTGGAAAAAGTGGATAAGAGAAAAACAACATTGCCTACACAGGTATTAATCCTAATTATCAACCAACTACAGATCACCTGACTGCCTCTCCAAAGTTTGATCTTCAATCTTTACCTCCTGGAGCTTCAAGAACTACTTATAACAAAGTCATGTATCCAAGTTCAAAACAGCCTTTTCATGCCATTTCTATATAGCTTTTTGGATTTTTAATAAAAGGCAGGGGGAGTGGGATTCTATGGAAAGCCACCTCCCAGGGCGATCTGATCCTAAATTCCTAACAGGGCAGGTCATGGTGAGTCGTCACACCCCAGGCATGTAACTTCCTTAGTGAGAGGTTTTCAGCCAGCCCTGTCCATTTTCCTTGTCCATCTAGGTTAACACACCAGGAGTACCAGAAGTAATATCTCTGAAGGGGGTATGAACCCTCAGAGAAGCACATAATCTTCTTAACTATCCTATAATCCAATCCCCATCTCAATTTCTCTAATCTTCCTTACGTCCCCTCTTTAATCTCGAATGCATAAAAGAAGCTGCAAAACTGTAATTCTCAGGAGCATTTGAGATCTTGCTCCCCAGCATTTGACGTCAGTTTGGCTCAAGTAAACTCTTACAAAAGTTCTTACACGTTGGGACATTCTTACATCGACACTTACTATCCTTCACAGTGCTACACTACTCCATCATCTAAGTCTTTGTGTTCACTGTAAGTGTTCCCACTGACATCCCAAGAGCATTTATACTAGCCGCCAAACTGTGCGATGCATATTGTGTGTGCGTGAATGCTGGGGTTAGTTTAAGGAGATGGGGTAAGACAGCCTGGGTTCCAGTTCTGGCCTCACCACTAGCTAGCTGCAATGTCTGTGGGGAGGTTGCCTAACCTATCTGTGCTGATGTGTTGTTTGTTTTCTATAAAGTAAGGATTTTATAAGTCTTAAGTAAGTTGACACAGGTCAAACTCTTATAATGGCATGGTTCAAAGAAATGCTAGTATCAGCAAGGATCACTATCTCCGTATTACAGATAAAGAAAAGTGAAGCCAAATTGTTAAATAACTTTTCCCAAGTCCCACAGCTGGTAAATGGCAAAGCTAAGATTCAAATCCATAGTCTGCATCTGAAGTCCAGGCTTTTATATCCCATTTCAAATCAACAATGGCAGGTTCTCCTCCACCGGTGAAAAGAAATTCTTAAAAACCAGGCAAATGCCACAGCCAAAGGACCAAGACTTAAGTGCCCAGTGGAAGCAACATTAAAATCAGAAGACAGCAGGTCCCACCCCAAAATCCAGGGCAACCTCAAGCACATACAGGTGCTTCTGGATGGAACCCCAAACTGCCCTGGACATTCTACTCCTGGCCCTGGAGGCCACTCAGGTTCCGCCGAGCCCCACACCCCACGCCCCACACCCGTGGGCTTGTCCTGTGAGAGTTCAGGACAAGCGAGTGCTGGACGGTGCGGCACGATATTAGAGCATAGCCTAGTCCCTTTCAACCCCGTGTCTCCAGTCCTGTGGGCAAATTCCCACAGAAGTAGGCCTGTGCTTGTCCCCTTCCACGTTTCTAGAGTACATGCTATGCAGAGGAAATTCAAAGGCAATGAAAGATCACCTTACCTTTTTAAAAATTTTTCCGTTTGGTTGCACTTCATCTTCCTCATTTAAAACTTCGCGTGTTCCCAAGAGTCTTTTGTCCTTAAACTTGTTTTTCGCATACATAAAAACTTTATCTAGCGTATCACATCCAGGGTATAATACCGAGGCCAAGCCGTCCAAACTGTTAACAGACCTGTATGCAGAGTCAGGTTTTGAACGTACAGGCTTTGCTTTAATTTGGTTTGATTTTTCTTGTCCTGACTCAGACAAAAAATAATATGGAATGTATGTTAAAATAGTATAAAGTGATATTATAAAATGTAGGAAATATAAAAGAATGGGGTTGATGGTCTGTTTCAGCTTCATGGTCAATGGTTTTGAAGAGATGTGGTTATTCATAAGTGCTCGAAAAGTAGAATTAACAGATCTCCGTAAGAATCTACAAGGAAGAGAAAGAAAGACATTGTCAAAATCACCTTTAAATAACAATTTTTGAAGAAAAATTCTTCACATTAGATAAGTTAATGAAGACTTTTTTTCCCATCAAGCAGCAACTAGTAACTGGCCCCAGCAGTGTCCTGTTCACTCTGGATATTTGTAGAAGACTCATTTGTACCAGGTCTATTAACAATGGAATTACCACAAAAAGTTTCCACAGCATTCTGCAAACAGGTAGCTTTTCCAACCTAACCCCAAGTATCCCCAAACACCTCCTCGTGGCAAGGAGGGAGCAGGCGGAAGATCTACACAAGAATGGAGGCCAAACACACCCCCTCCCTGTTCTTGGGGGCTCATTGCTCTGCACATCCCCAATTTCCTGAGGCCCACGCAGCCACCACTGATCACTGCATTCCTTCCCCGCGAGCCCAACAGTCTCATTCGAGGCAGCAACAAGCAATTGGGAGTTGGAAAACAACGTAAAACTCACTTCCCATAGTGGTGCTAGATATTTTTCAATGTAGGCAGGTTAAGCGGTGAAGCAAGAAGGCAATAAACTTCGGTCGTTTTATACTTTGCACTCATCAAATTTACTGAGAATCTATTACGTTTCAGGTACTATTCTAAGCACAGGGAATGCAACCGAACAGAAGTCTCTTTCTCATGAAACCTACACACTCGAGGCAGGCGAACACACTGCGTCTGCACACAGGTGGGCGTGCCAGCTGCAAAGCAGCATCAGAGGGCGCACGCGGAGGAAAGATTGAGTTCACTGGACAAAGGACAAGCAGAGGACACAACCACAAGAGGCCGTGGGAAAGGGGAGGGGAATCAGAACTCAGAATTGCTAAAAATATCTAAAATGTCCACTTTAAATAAAACAAAAGGGTATGAGGCATGCAAATAAACAGGAAAGTATGACCCACACACATCCGGGCAAAGCAGGAATCAGGACTCGTCCTTCAGAGGGCCCACATGTCAGACTTTGCAGAGCAGACATCAGAGCAGCTATTGTAAATACGTTCAAAGAACTGAAAGAAGCCATGCTTAAGAAATTCAAAGTACAATTCTGCAATTTTACAAGAACACCCCCAAATATGCCCATGCACAGCTGGCAGGAGGCCAAGGCTCCAAGCTGCTCCCTGGGCTCTGTTCCTCCCGGCTCTTTTCTGTGACCATGTATTGTGTGTAGTGCCCTGAGGAGCGAGCCAAGACTCTGGGTTTCTGCCATAGAGGATATTGGGGGGGGGGGGGGCACTGAAGATTTCCGTAGTAGAACATGGCACAACAAAAACCAACCAGATATCAGAGCTGCAAAGAATAGATGCACCTTAATAAATAACCCAGGTGAACAATGCTATCTTGCTAAGTACTCTTGCCAAAATTTAATTTTGCATGTTTGTATTTTGAATTAAAAATATTGTGATTTAAAAAACTATCTTTATCCACAGATGATTGTACATATCTCAAATAATCCACTAAAAAAACTTAATAGAACAAGAGTTCATCAAAGCTCGCAGGACGTAAGATGAATATACCAAAGTCAATTGTGTTTCTATACACTAGCAATAAATAATCAGAAAATGAAGTTAAGAAAAGAATTATATTTATAACACTATAAAAAATAACATGGGCCGGCCAAGGGCTCAGTTGGTTAAGAGCTCGCTCAACAGTGCGAGCTGAGCTCTAAGCAACAGTAGTTCGATGCCCAGCCCGAGCTGAGCTGCTGCTGAGCTGCCAACAGGTGGCAGGAGGGCTCAGCTAAAAATAAAAATCAAACAAATAAGAAATAACACTTAGGATTAGATATAAAGTGCAAATTTTACTATGAAAACCACAAAACACTGTTTAAAGATTAAATTAAAGACCTGGGGGCAGCCAGGTGGCTCAGTTGGTTAGAGCACATGCTCTGAACAAGGCTGCTGGTTTGATTTCCGCATGGGATGGTGCCTACGCCCCTGCAACTAGGCTGAAAACAGTGACTGGACTTGGAGCTGAGGTGCGCCCTACACAACTAGACTGAAGGGCAACAACGTGACTTGGTGCTTATGGGTCCTAGGAAAAATACACTGTTATCCAATAAAAATTAAAAAAAAAAAAAAAAGATATTAAAGACCTAAATAGAAAAACATTCTATTTATGGATAGCGAAAGTAAATATTGTTAAAATGGCAACATTTCCCAAATTGATGTACATATTTAACACAATCCTTATCAAAACTCTCCTGGCTTTTATAGAGAAATATGTAAGCTGATTCTAAAATTCACGTGGAAATTCAAAGTTGCCAGCAGAACCACCGAATTTTAATTTTGAAAAAGAACAACGTTGGAGGGCTCATTCATCTTAATTTCAAAACTTACTAAAAAGCAAAAGCAATCAAGACAGTGTGGTACTAGCAAAAGGACATTGATCAATGAAATAAAACTGAGGATCCAGAAACAAACCGTTATATTATGGACAACCGATTTTCAATAAGTGGCAAGAAAATTCAAAAGGGAAAGAACAGGGCCAGCCAAGAGACTCAGTTGGTTAAGAGCACGAGCTCTGAGTAACAGGGTTGCAGGTTTGATTCCCACATGGGCCGCTGAGCTGCACATGCTCCTAACAACAAGGTTGTTGGTTCGACTCCCGCATAGGATGGTGGGTTATGCCCATCTGCAACTAAGATTGAACAGGGCACCTTGAGGTGAGCGGCCGTGAGCTGCAGACAGGCAGCCAGATGGTGACTGGACTTGGATGAGCTAGCTGCGCCCTCCACAACTAAGACTGAAGGACAACAACTTGGTTGTTCCCCTTCCCCAACAAAATCTTTAAAAAAAAAGGGGGCGGGGGGAGAATAGTTTTTTTCAACAGATGTTGCTAGAAAAATTGGATATCCATACGTAAAACAAAGATAGAGCCCTTTCCTATACCATACAAAAAAATTAACTCAAAATGGATCGCATGAGAGCTAAAACTAATCATAAAACTAAGTACTATACTAATCATTGAGTGTAAACAGTACTTCAGGAAGAATATAGTGAAATGTATGGGCAAGTTCTGGCATTTTCTGAGAAGTCTTCTTGGACCAAATGACAACTTATTATGATCTGAAAGGCTGGGGGAAAAGAGGGGAGAGGAGGGAGATTCTGAAGAGATGATACCCCACAGTCTGAACAAGAACCCAAAGCAGGAGGTGTTCAGGAACCAGCCAGGATGTAGAGCAGGGCAAGGATGAAGAGATGAGGGCAGGGTGTTTAGGGACCCAACTGTGAGAGTCAAACTGCTGTGGCCTCTGATGATGGGGAAGGAACCTAGTTTGCACCCCACCGTACAAGGTGCAGTTTTAGAAAATAACTGTGTGCAGAGGATAACTAACCTCAAGGCAGCAGAAACTGGAGGTAAGAAAATTAGATTAGAAAATAGCTAAAATAATCCTTCATTCCTAGATCAGGAGGCTAGCGGGGTGTGACATGGAACCAAGCAGCTGGGATTCCCAGCTCCTGACTGCCCAGAGGGGGACAAGGGTGGCAACTGTTACCCCAGCCCTTCCCAACAACTGAAACCCTTCTCCTTAGTACAGTGAGGATGGTTTCTGTATCTGAATCCTGAACAGAACAGAATCATGAATTAACACAGTGGCAGTGAAACAAGGGAAAATAATACTGATGCCTTCAACTGAGACAGAATGGGTGGTCAGCAGTTGAAGGGTTGTTGAAAAGGAAATGAATACAACTCTTGAAAATATTGGGTTTAAGGTGCCAATGACTCATCTAAACAAACTATGAAACTAAATCAGAGCTAGAAGCATACATTTTGAAGTCTGAATGAGATGGAGAATGAGACTGCCCAAAGAGAACACATAGGAAATCTCCAAGATCAAGTTCAAGCATAGAAAACTTTGAAGGGAAACCACCGCCAAGACTGAGAGGAGACAAATCCCTCTGAAAAGACAATGAAGTATGAGATGTTGAAGAGGGCAGTGTCACAAAAGCCAAGGGAGAGGACAGCCAAGGCGTAAGGGGTCAGGAGTGTCAAATGCAGCCAAGATGTACCAGCCCCATGCAGTTAAAACACTTAATTGTTCTAAAATGTTTATGGTCAATTATTGGGTTGTCGGAAAAGTCATGATGTATCTTTTCTATGTTTTTCATTGCAAAAATCCATCATGACTTTTCCGACAACCCAACAGGTAAAGTAACATACCTTTGGCCAACTGCGTCCTGTTAGCTGAGGTGGGTATGGGAAATCTAGAGAAATCATAGGTACCTCATTATGTTGCCACACCTTAGAGTTATCACCTTTCAGAAAGTAAACTTGGACAATTAAATCGGTTAATCCTTTCCTTCACAGCTTCTAGGTTCCCAATGCAGTTTACAAAGGCATCTCCATCCCAGGGCTAACCTAATGGTCAGCCATATTTTTTTCTAGTATTTGCATAATTTTTACATTTAGATCTTTAATCAAATATGTAGTTTATTTTTCTGTATTATGTAAGGGTGAAAGCTAACTTTTTCTTGCAAATGAACTGCCTTGAACCATTTATTAAATAAGCTACCCTTTCCTCAATTAACCTAAGGGTTGCCTTCAATAGTAAGTCCCCACATACGGATCTGTTTCTTGGATCTATTTGTCTACTGCTTTGCCAACACCACACTACTCCAAATGCAGCAGACTCGTAGCAGTGTTTCTCAACTACGACCCACAAACCAATCGTATCAGAATTACTTTAGAGAATATTTAAAATGAGGATTCCTCAGACGTGTCTGCCCTTCCCTACCTCCCTAATAAATGAGTGGCAGGTTCATTTTTTTTTTTTAAGATTTTATTGGGAATTTGGGGAGGAGAACAGTGTTGGTGAGTCAGACAAGGGGAACAGACAAGTTGCTGTCCTTTTGTTCTTCAGTCTAGTTGTGGAGGACGTCGCTTCGCTGGCCCATGTTGGTTATTATCATTGGGCTCTTCCCAGGTGAGGCAGTTGTTCGCCAGCCATTGGAAGGCCGCTCACAGCGGCTCACGGCAGCTCACAAAAGTGCACGCCAGCTGCCAGCCAGCCCTACTGCAACTTACACTGTCACTGGCAACTCACGGCAGCCCAGCTCCAGGTTGAGCTGTTGTTCACCATCTTAGCTATAGAAGGCACAGCATCACTGGCCCTCACGTGAGATCCGAACCAGGGCCCTGCTGCTCAGAACTGGTGTCCCAAGCCAAGTCCCAACCAACGCACCACTCGGCCGGCCCGGCAGGCTCATTTTTAAACAACATCCAAGTGATGTTTATGTGCACTAATGCCAGAGTACCACGGCTTTAAATATCTGATAAGACCCTCATTATCCTTATTTTTCAAAATTTTCCCATCAATTCTTACAGATTTATTCTTGAACATTAATGTTAAAGGTTTAACATATCTGTGGTGAAACAATTAAAAAATCAAAAAGGAAACAAGATTCAGGAAAAAAAATAACACCTGACAAAATACACAGAGCTCCTATATTCTTTTTTTTTTTAATCAAGCAACAGTCGAAAACTGGGCAAAGACTATGTACAGAGATGCCAAAACAGAGGAAATGCAGATGGCTCATCCACAGACAGTATGCTCTCCTGACCATGCAATCAAGTTTAAAACGAAGCCACGCCAATTTTCATCTAATAGTGTCACAAATATGTAGAAGACTGCAAGATCCAGGGTGCACTGAAGCAATGTGGCAGTGCTGAAAACACCACATACACACACACACACACACACACACACACACACACACACACACCCCCTTTGCAATCCCACATTTGGAACTTTGATCTATGGAAAAGTCAATGCATATTAAGCACATATGAACAAGGATTCAACGGCTCTTTTATTTCCCAAACTTTTATTGAACACAGACTTCATACCAAGCACTCTTCTGGATGATGGGGTCACAGTCACGAACAAAACATGAGACCGTGAACAAATAGCTAAATATCATGAGGTGAAAGAAGCTAGTAAAGCAGGCTAACAGGGAATGAATGTCGGAGAAGGAGAGACGTGCAGCTTTGTGAGTGGTTAAGCAAAGGCATCTCGCACATCACAGCAGACAATGAGATGGAGCCACACGGACATCTGGGAGGGGAACATTCTAGCTGAACCCAGCGAAGAAGGGGGACCGTGCAAGGAGGTGGAGTCAAAGAAGACCCAGTGAGAATGGGGACACCACTGTGTTAGAACTGTGCTGACAGGAGTGAAATTGCCTGGCCTGCCATGAAAAGAACGACTGGTTGCTGAGGAAGCAAGGAGATCAGCGGGGAGCCTTTGCTAGAATTGGATGTGAGATGACAGAGGCTTAGACCAAAATGAGGATGGAGGAAGTAATGAGAAATGAACTAATTCTGACTCAATTTTGAAGGCCTTATGTACAGTGAGAAAAAAGGGAAGTCAAGAGTGACTCGAGGGTTTTTGGCTTGAGACACTGAAAAATAAAACTGAGCTATCATTCGCTAAGAAAAGGAAGACGCCAGGAAGAACAGGTCTGGGGAAAGAATATTCAGTTTTGTGAAAGGTTACTTTGGGAGTTCTCGGCATATTGATGGTATCTAGAGCCGAGGCTGGCTGCGATAGCCTAGGGGCGAGAAGGGGTACAAAGAGCAGGTGCTGGGGCATGTCAGCATTTAAAGGGCTTGGGGCAAGAGGGGCCAGCAAACAAGCATGAGAGCAGGGGTCCATGTTGACAGAGGAAAACCAAGAAAGTAGTCACCGAAGAAGGACACTGCATTATTTACAAGGTGACAAAGATAAGGACTGAAATGGAAATGGAAGCCCCGATGAGATGGACTTCACACGGATTAAGATGGCTGGCTACTATTTGGGAAAAAAAAAAGGATGATAACAAACATTGATGAGGATGTGGAGGTGAAGAACCTGGAACCCTCATGCACTGCTGATGGGAATAGGAATGGGCAATGGTGCAGCTGCTTTGGAAAACAGCATGGTGGGTCCTCAAAAAATGAAACATAGATTACTATATAATTCCATTTCTGGGTGTATTTCCAAAAGAAATGAAGGCAGGGACTCACATAGATATTTGTATACTGAAGTTCACTGCAGCATTATTCATAAAATCCAGAAGGTAGAAACAAATGCCCATTGACAGGTAAATGGGTCAACAAAATGTGGTTTAGCCACACAATGGCATTGTTCAATCCTACAAAGGAATGAAGTTCTGATACATGTTACAACATGTACCAACCTTGAAAACATATATACTAAGTGAAATAAGGCAGACACAAAAGGACAAGTATTGTATGATTCCACTTATATAAGACTCCTAAAATAGGCAAAGTCACAAAAACAGAGAGTACAATCAGCGGTGGTGGCCAGGGTTGAGGGAAGGACAAATGGAGAACTGTGTTTAATGTGTTCCGAGTCTGGAATGATGGGTAAGAGGGATGATGGTTGCACAACAGTGCAAATGTACGGAATGCCAATGAACTTTATGATTAAAGATGCTTACAATGGTCAACTGTGTTGTGTATATTTTACTACAATTTAAAAAAAAAAAGATAAAAGACTGAGAATTAGACTTAAGACACTGGATTTGACAATATGAAGGTCGCTGCTGACCTTGAGAAGACCTGTGGTAAGGGTCAAAGCCCAACTGGACAGAGTTCAAGAAAGACTAGGATGAGGGCCGGCCGAGTGGCACGGTGGTTAAGCACTGGCTTGGGACGCCAGTGGCCCCGGTTCGGTCCCACATATGAGGGCCAGTGACACTGCCCTCAAAAAACCAAACAAAAAACAAAACAAAACCCAAACGAAGAAAGACTAGGATGAGAGCTCTATGGAGAAATAGAGAAATGGGTAAAAGGACAGGACAAAGCAGATTCTTTTGTTTCAAAGATAAAGAGATAATATGGCTTGTCTGCATACTCGTATCTATAACCCAGTAGAGGAAAAAGGAGTACGCAGTTAAGAGTCACATCCTTGGGTAGGAGAAGGTGGGATGCATACCCAAGTGTGTGTGTGTGTGTGGGGGGGGGGGCCCAGGAAGCGGGGCCGGGAAAGGCCAGGGAACTGTCTCCAAGGAAGTGGTTATAATAACTCATCAGGAAACATTGAGGAAGGCCATGAGGAGGGGAAGGGTTTGTGAAAAGGAGACGAGATCAATAAAATCAGACCCTGGGTTGGGTTGAAGAATTGCTGGAATTGAGGAGTTAAAGGGAGTGAACTGGGACCATAGGTGTGATGGTCTGAGTAGAAGGCTGGAAACTGAGACTGCAAGTCTGTATAGTTATTGTTCATGGGGAAGTCTAAGTTATAATAATGGAGAAAGGCTTTTATGTCTGACTATAGGAAAAGGTACGGACAAGTCAAGGTTTTTCAGCAGTTATCTTTAAATATTTAAATGCAGCTACAATGATTTAAAGCACATTAATTTTCCACCATGAAGAATATAACTCCCACCTTTACTCTCAGAACTGCTAATTAAAATAACAAGTCAAGTTTACCAATATTAAAAGAAAGTGACCCATCATTACTTATACAGTGATAATTCAGCAAACACTTAAGGAAAGAGTGAAGAGAGGGAATACATAAAAATAGAGTCAGTTTAACCAAGCTGCTAAAATTATTAAGATTAATTATGAAGGCTGAAGCATGAGGAAAGGCTATTCTTGTTCTAACTAACTAGCCTGGGAACTTTCTGATCTTTCCAGACCTGTGTCAACGTCTGGATACACATGTGGGTACACCTGACCTCAGATGACCCTCTGAGTAACCCCTGAAGGGCTCACATATCCAGATCACCTGACATCCACCACACCCACGAGTAGAGGTGACCTGACATCTGATAACCATCCTGGACCAATCCTAGGGCTAAGATTGCAGGATTGATTAACTTCCAATAATGTACTTTTACTGTAAGAACTCTTTTCCTTTCTTCTTTGGAACACTTCTGGGTTTTGCCTAGTTGCATTTCTGGTTTATAAACTTTTAAGACCCTTGAATAAATTGTTATCATTTATTTCTAGCCAAAGGCTCCAGATTCTATTTGAATTTGTTTGACTATATAATGTCAGTGTCCTGGGATTCGAGGAACACTCAGCTTCAAAGGCGTGTCACCACTGGATTCACGAAAGGTAGCTGCTTGGGCCCCTTGAGCGCTTTGCATCTCCCCCACAGCTCTGGGGTTCCAGTGAGTTCTCTCAGTTCCAAACCTCCTTCTTTGGGTGAAGGTTCAGAGTTGCGAGTTATTGGGTCCTCTGCTACCAGTTTTTGTAACAGGAATCCCTCTTTCTAAATCTCCTATGGAGGGAAAACCCCATTCTGGAACGCCAGCAGGATCTAGGGTCCATCCTCTAAGTATCTGTCAAAATGGACTTCCGATAAGAAGGCTGATTTGGAATTACAGTGGCTACTCCGGGGATTTTTGGAGATACTGAAATTAATTTATTTACATGCACAATTAGAGAACCTTAGAAATGTTAAACAAGCTGAATAGAAGGCAGTTTTCAGTTGGTATTTAGGAGGGCTCTAAAAAATTAAAGGATTCAAAGATAGCCTTAACATCATTTTTGTCTTTTTGTCCAACTGTGACAGCTTTCAGGGGAATTTATCTTTACCATAAATTTCAAGGGAATTTATCTTTGCCACCTTCTAAAAGCCTTCCTAAAAGTTCCTTCCTTAAGAACTCAAACTCGTTATATGTACAAACATTTGGTCCCTCCTTTGGTGCCTTTTAAAAAAATGGACCAACTCAGCCAGAATAATTTAAAACTCTAGTGGCCATTAAGGGAAAAACTAAGCCCACCTCAGGGGTCCTCCCTTTAATAGAGAATTCCAAACCTCTCAGACAATAAAATGCATTCTGTGATGAACATGCAGAAAGTTCTAAAAGACAAACTGACTTAAATACAACTGCTCCAAAGGGATTCTACAAGAAACTTGGTCATCTGAGCAGCTTCTTTAAGATTTCTTACTGTTTCTCCCACCTGAAACCTGATAAGATATTATTTGAAAGGATTTAATAATTTTTTTTAATCAGAAATTGGCAAAATCGGAAGCTAAAATTTCAGAGACTGATAGAAATTTTTTAAGCCCCCTCCTCTAAGCTAAACTACAATTATGTACCCAGAGGGAAAGACGTGAATTAGGAAGATGTAACTGGACAGATAGATCAACCTATGATGTCACTTATGTCACGAGTACAGCCCTTCTCTGGGAAATTGAGAGTAACTGTCCTTACGTTGGAAATCTTTGTGAAACCAAATATCCAACTGTAGAAGCAGTTCAAAGCCCACCTATCTTCACCACACTCAATTCCTCAGACTGAAGGAAAGAAAAAAAAAGGAAATGAAGGTTTTTTAAAAAAGCACAAACTGCTGCTCTGACTCCAAGGCTCCTTGTCAAAGAAAATTCAAATCTTAATTGTCTTCTCCACAAATATTAGTAAGAAAAAGCCTTACCCATCTGAACAAATAAACTTAACTTATTCCAACTGTTATAAATTAGTGGGGGTTTTACCTGATTGTACCTGTCTCATGGCTGAAATTTTAAAACAAAACTACCAGGTCTCTGGTTGCATTTGTTTATATATGTGTGTATTGTCTGTCTCTAGAGGGTATTATTAAAATGGGATTGTAAAGAACTCCGTTTAATTGGTTTATAGGAATTAAGTGCTTATATAAAAAACTTCTCAAAAGTATGTATAACAGGGGCCGCCCGAGTGGCGCAGTGGTTAAGCACTGCCTGGGAAGCCAGCTGCCCCGGTTCGGTCCCACATATGAGGGCCAGTGATTCTGCCCTCAAAAAAAAAAAAAAAAAAAAAAATGTATAACAGAAAAAAAACCCAAATGCTTTTCAGGATCCCATGGTCTAGGAAAATACTTGCTATTAAAGCTGGTTTGGGTTTGGTTTGGTTAAAAAAGTAAAAAAAAAAGGCATGTCTTTAGAATTATCAAAATTAAATATTATACTTTTTACTTTACCTGGGATTACAAAAATAAGTTCATATTATCTGTTACAAAATTTGCAAGTAGGAAAAATTCTTGGGATAAGTAGTCAATTATTATTACTGTCTGATATCTCATGGAATTTTCATGGGTAATCTAAAGATAGTGAAGAACTAATAAACTAAAAAGATGTAAAATAAGGTTTTCTTAGATAAAAGTTTTAGCAATTATATGGTACACATACTAAAAAGTTTCCCCAAATCTTTTGGTAACTTGAAAGCTTCAAGTTTTGCCAAGTTAAATGATGAGTGAATTCACTGAATATCCAGATCATTTCCAAATAAGATAAAACACTGAAATACTAATAGTTAAGTAAGTCTATCTACGTTTGACCTCTTTATTACAGAGAAACTAAAAGATAAATTTAGACCTGTTAATGAATATGTATTGTGCCTTGTTGAGGAAACATTTGTTTCTAAAAATTAAGAAATACAATATATTTGCCAGTAAAGGAACCTATGTTTCCAGAGGTTATGAAACATATTCATAAATTTGCCAATTCAAAGAATGCTGATTGCTTACGTCTTAGTCATTAGAAATTAAGGTTTCTAAGGGTTAAGAATTCTCATTAATATGTAATGATATGTGTTTTCAGTAAAAGGTATAAGGCATGGAAATGCATTTTTGAGGGAAATAAAATGGTTCGTCCTAAAAATAGTTGGATACTTCTGAGTAAGACGAGACAAATCAAAAGGGACAAGGAAAACTGTAGAAGGTTTGAGGAAAAGGAATCTTGAGAAAGGAACTTTATGGCTGGTCAAGCTAAATAAGATTAAAATGAATTTAATTATATAAGTGAATTTAAATGTCAAAAGTAAGCTGATACAAAATTGGAGTTTGGTTCTTTCTCTGTGAAAAAGGCAAAGTTTTCCTGTACTATTGGGTATACTCTTAATAAGAGATTATAAAAGGGAAGCAAAGATTTTATGTTTTATTAAAATTATTTCCTGTGTTCTATATCATTAGGTATTTGATTGCTTAGGTAAACCACGTCTTCTTAATATTAAAAGAGCTATATTTTGCTTACAACTATTTAACTTTCTGTATTTGCCTGTGAAGTGTTTGTCACCAGGATTAAATAGATAATTAAACTTTGTTTCAGAGGCCTATGACCCCATTTGACCATGTCTTTTAAAACTTTTGATATGTTTGACAAACTTCCCCAAAATCCAAAATTAAATTGCTTTTTTTGTTAACCTGAAAATAACTTTGAGATTTTTCAGAAAGACACCTGAAAGATTTCAAAGGATCTCTCTCTCTCTCTTTCTCTCTCTCTCTCGCCATAAAAGGGTGAAATAAAACTATTAGATCTATTTGATATTCTAAAATTACATGGGAACCATTGTCAAATAAGAAATAATTGTGCTGTATTTGTATGCATATATTGTTAAAATATTCTAGAAATTACATAAAATTTCTATGAATCTACAATGTCCTGATATAATGCTTTCATTTGTAATTCTAGTTGTAATTCTAGTTATCTGAAAATGTGTATTGCAAAGAAAAGCAACTGTGACAACTGCAATATAATCAGAGATCTTTAACAACGTCATTTTAAGTCTGTCATTTACAGAGAGCCATTGTATTACTCATATTTTTTGTAAATATCTTTCATCTTCAGAGATTCATGAAGATGACTCTGACACTAAAAATACAGGTTTCTGATCAACTTTCAGGTCATACCTCTTGAACTGGGTAAGGATTTGCAGAATTCTTAAGAAAAACTGGACTCGTAAAACTGCTAAAAGATTAAGACCAATAAGGATTAATAACATGAGAACGAATGAATTTGAGGATGGTTATAATTGTTATGACTTCTTATTTGAAATAGTACTGGCTTTTTAATCTTTTGTTTACCAGATATAAGGAAACCTGTTCTCTTAAGCTCCCTATGATTTAGAGCAATGTGGTAAATTATCTTTATAAGCGGAATTGAAACACATCTTTTTCTCCCTACTAGATCCCTCCAGAATTTGGAACCTCTTAGTGAGTCTTCTTATTTTCATGGCAATAGTGTTGCTTGCCTAAGCCTAAGTTCAATAAGAACTCAGTACTTCATAATACAGTGCTTCACACTCTCCCTTTACTAAAGCCACCCTGTCTTAACACAATCTTGAACAACTTGGAAGATTTCAACTCTGACCCCACAGCTGTCACTTCTCCGTGAATGACATTAGACTGTACAGCTACAAATCAAGATCATTAATCCATGTAAGTATTTCCTTAATACAGCAAATAAAAAGGTCAAGAAATTCTGGACCGGAAAGTCGATTCCAGACATTACTAAGGATTCAGCCATGTGACCATCTGGGTTACACCGACTTTCAATTCACAACTGGGAAATCTCATGAGGAAATAACTGTTTGGGTTATTTTGGTTTATTTTTGTTTTTGGTTTTGTTTTATTTTTAAGAAAACTACTAAGCTTGTATTTATTCTAACCTCAGAAGATGAAATTTTGGCTGAAAAGAAGCATATTGGGAGGGAGAAAAAGGAGGACACTAGCAAGTCTTTGCCATAAATGTATTTAAATTAAAAATTGAGAGGCAGCTGAACAGCCAGCTAAATTTACATAATCTTCAATTATCCACTATGATTTTTAAACTTTTTGAATGCTTCTATTATAATAGTTGAAATAACAGTACTCTTGAGTATTCGCCTTGATCCACAATAGTCTCCCCTAACCCTGATCAAGACATTCTTTTAATCTACTTTTATTCATCTTCCTTTTCTAGGTAAAGTCCAAACCAGATGTTCTTAAAATAAAAATGGTTAGTCTTGGCATAAAATCAAATAGGAAACAGAGAAATCTGGCAAGGGAATATATACCTTTTCCAGCTTGCTACAGAACAGAGATTATGACACACACTTGCAGACACTGGGCTCAGCTCTGCCATTAATTAAAATGAGACCTTGCCCAAGTCACTAAATCTTGATTTGCTCACCATTAATGATGATGGAATTCCACCAGATCTAGTTAGACTATAGTCTACTGATGCCTAGGACTCCCAGGTCAATTTAGGAGTACTGACAATTGTCACACAATGAAGAGTCAAATAAAGTGAAGAACCCTTTCTGTCTTCTAATATATAAGACAAAATTTTTTCCGGGGGGCGGGGGGCAAAAGAGTTCCCCTGGTTAAAAAAAAAAAAACACAATGAGAAGATTTCTAAGGTCCATTTCAAAAATTCTAACATTTTCCAATCAGACAGGATGGTCTCCATGATCGGCAAATGAATAATAGGTGCAAGAAGGGGTTAGGTAAAGCCTTTACTTCCTTTTCATTTTGAATCATGTCAATGTATTACCTTAGCAACAACTTGGTAACATATAGTCTAAAGACAGGAGGACATCTGTGAGAATGCGCTGGTCTCTGACAGACTGATCCAACCAAGATGGAATGGGTGCAGATCTGTGTTGCTTCCAGACAAGTGTGCAAGAGAACTAACGGCTACACACACACACAGACGCCCAGCTTTAATGCACTGGACAAAATCTGGTTTCACATGTTCATACTGACCTCTCACATCTATCTCTGTCTACCCAGCTAACGAACAAGTCAGATACCTCAGAACAGGAAACTGCCAGGTGGTCTTTCCTTAAGCAGATAAACATGTGAAGACTAAGGTCCACCCAAAAAGGCAGCTAAGTGGACTTCCACACACCAGACCATCCCCTTCACTTTTACTTAGGACTGCCAGGTTTAACAAATAAACACACAAAATGCCCACTTCAATTTGAATTTCAAATAAACAATCAACAAATTTTAAAGTACGTGTGTCCCATGCAGTATCTGGGACACATATTATAGTAAAAAATATTCGATGTTTATCTGGAATGCAGATTTAGCTGGGTGCCCTACATTTTTATACGGCAACCCTACTCCCACCCCCAGTCCACCACAAAGTGTGACAGGTAATTAACACGACCAACCCCTCTGGCTTGCCTAGGACTGAGGGGTTTCCTGGGACACAGAACTTTCGGTACTAAAACCAGGCAAGTTCCAAGCAAACGGGACTAGCTGGTCGCCCTATACTTAATCATCTCATTGAGTAAACAAACGAACTGTAGACTGGGCCCTACCACTAGTTAAGTTTTGTCTTTTTCTTTGAAATAGTGTTCCTGTACTTTATTTCCCCATGTGTCATCATTCATCTAATACAGAAGATTTACAATGAGGATAAAATGGAACGCAGCAGATGTAAAGGACTTCGGGACATGCAAAGGCATTATAAATGCTAGTTACTGGTATAGCTGTTATGGGTACCAAGTTCTGTTTCATGCAGAGTTTCAAAGCCAACAAGTCTTGTTTTATGAAGATACTGTTACCTGCAACACTGGTTTGACTGCATATAAAAAATGTTCAATAAACTTGCTCCTTTTAGAATTATGGCAATAAGCTCTGGGTTTGATGTCACACCATCCCACCCCCGTTTATTCGTTGTGTAACATGAGGCAAGTCCCTTAATATCCTGAGCTACAGGCTCACTGTAAAACTGGGCAATAATAATAAACACCTCACAAAGCTCCCTTTAGGAACAAACAAGGAAAGTAGGGGAAAGCTCTCTAAATAACCTACAAAATATAATGTATGTCTTAATAGTACCTCAAATTTTGTTGTCTATACAAAACTGTGTATACCAACATTTTTGTCTTATTTCTTACAGCCTGCTGATTCTGAAGATCCTAAAATCAATTCAACTGTATTCTTACTAAGAGCTCAGGCTCTGGAACCAAGCAGACTGGTTTGACACTTAGCCCTACCATTTACCAAATGTCACCTTAGATAAATTACCTTTCTAAGTTTCAGTTTCCTTATCTATAAAATTATGAGAATATCTGTATCGTTAGATTAAGAGAATTAAACAGCTAATACATGTAAAGGATGGAATGCCTGCCTTATAATAAGTATGAAAATCTCAGCTGCTTTTATTATTCATGTTTAATACATTTATGATTTCAGAGGTTAGAAGAGGGTGACATCATATATCCATCCATGAGGTCCCTTATAAAACAACAGTAAGCAAATGATACTTAACACGTCTTGTATCTGGAATTGATATTGATCCATTTAACATCCCTAGTTAACCAGTCACTTTGGGGGATTTGTCTCCATGAGCTTCAGTTACATGATGACAAATTTACTTCCGTTTAAGAAAATTCATCTACTATTTTTTCTCGTGTCCAATAATCCATGCTAAACTTTAAATGTCCTTGGATTTGATGACAGAGAACTGTTGAACCCTACTTTCTGGATCACACTCTAGTCCCAAAGGTAGAGAATACGTGTGGATATCACTCAGAACCAACTCGGTTTAACCAATTCAACTTGCACGCTCCATACATCTCAAAAAGATGGTCTTCAACAAGCTTCCTAACTCTCAGGGTTTTTATAGTCTTAGGTCCACCCTTAACAACCCCATGCCAAGACCTTAGCAACACACAGTACTCAGAAGTGGTTCTGTATTCCATTCATCTATCTCGTTGTCATGGGCTGTACACACACACCCAACATCCAGTTCAGGGTTCAGAGTTCTATTGTCTCAACTTCCCCATCTATGGGAAAACCTAATCCTACTCTGCTTTCTACTTACCTTCCCAAGCCACAAACCCACCTCTTTCTATTATTATATCCAAAAGAAGTGATATGAAATTCCCCATACAGAAGTAAAGCGTCTTATATTAGAATTTGGGGCAAGGATGACTCATTGAAGGGGTCCAGGGGAATGGCCTGTTCAGCCACCATTACATTATCTTAGTGGCAGGGCAGGAGCACTACTTAGTACAATTATTTGACATATTTATCAGTATGGACTAACTAGCCAAGAGCTGAATGCCTTGACTGTACTAAGACAGTACTGAATAGGACTACTTATCCCTTAGTACTAGTTCTGTTTATTCCAACTATCACCTAAAAAATGGTCAACGGGAGCCAACTATACAAATATTTCAGGAGAACATGAACTATTGGTATTAGATTACATACTGGCATCAGCCTGGCTAGATGGTACTTGAGGGTCTTAAATGCACCTCAGTCAAGGGAGGCACTGTATCTAGTATTACACGAACGTATCCTGGGAAAGGGAGCAGATGGACTAACTTTTAAGTGAAGCTTGTTTTAGTTGGATTAAGAATTTCACTTTCGAGCTTACCTATTTCCTTTCCAAGAGTAAAACAAATAAAACTAAAGAAAATTCAAAGGCCAGGGGCTAACTATAATTGTTCCAAACATATAAAATACTGTCTGCAAAAGTAAAAATGATTATATTGAGAGCAAAGTATTCATGTTTCAGAAAAGATAAACCAGGTAAATTTAGCCACTGAGGATGTATAGAGATTAAAGTTTCTAAGATTTTTCAAGATAATTTTAAAATACTTAGTCTACTTGTGAGTAAAAGCTGCAATTTCTTAGGATAATTTTGCAATCTAAGTCTATCTGAGACTATCCAATCTAAGTCTATAGCTTTTCTTTCAATTTTAAGGATTTATACATTGTTCAGTAAAGAGTCCTCAGATGTTTTCTTATCTTTTCCTCCATTTGCCATCTCACTCCAAAGTCCTTATTTATATCTTGGCACATCAGTTAAAAACAAACTTAAGAAAAAGTACACATATAATGAGAAGTTTAAGTTATATTCTGGAAATATATATAACTAGAGGATAAACTGCCTGCACCACAACTAACATTGTATCAACTTCATCATTTGTACTATCTAAATGTCAGTTAAGAATAAGGTTTAAACATGCAATTACTTCCTTTAGCCAATACTTAGTCTTTAGTGTATCTTATTCATATAATCTTGTTCAGTTTTCCTTGTTTAGTTCTTTACATAAGTTTATTCTTCCCATCAATTCTCAATTATTTTACCACTAATGAAGCTTTTCTTAAACAAGTTTCAAAATCAAAGCTACTCAGATGAAGAGCTGTCTTTCCTCTTCTCTCCTCCACTCTCTGGTGTGCCCAGTTTTCTGGCTTCTGGAGCTTTTTGATATGTGTTCAAAAACCAGATTGTGTTTTAAAAACAGAAGGCACCAAAAATAAGGAGGAATCCACCTTCAACAGCTGTAAGAAATATTTGGCCTAACTCTAAGAAACCTCTTCCTGATAAGCCAAGGGATGAGCAAGCCTGCTGCTGTCCCCACCTCCTTCCAAACTGCTAATACAGGTCGTTTTCACAAACAAAGGAAAATAACCTGGATTCTTTCTCTTCACTGCTCCGCTATCAGATAACGCTTTCTGCTACTGAATGGGGAGCACTCGGTCATCAAGATGGGTGACTAAGTCCTGAGGCCATCAAAACTTGTCTACTTTATAAAATATTTAAATATGAATTACTAGAGTCATGAAAAGAATATACTCTATCAATATAACAACATTAAGAAGAAAGTAAGAGTACTGAAGTTGCAGTGAATCTGTAACAGAGAGTTAAAACACTATATAATAGCTGTGATAATGGGTCTCAATTTATTCACTCATACACAATTCTGTTTGTTAATGTTCTCTTTCAAATCCTACATGTCATTTTTTGATGGACTACTAACAGCATTAAAACTATCAAAATCTGCTTATCCAGGTTTTTTAAGGAGTTTAAAATGCTTCAATCTAACAACTAATTATACAATGGACACGTACACTGAAGCATCAGTTCAATTTTTACATTACTTCTTAATAATGTAAGATATCTAAATATGGGCAGTTCCCAAATGTGAACAGAAGGGGTTCTAAATTTTAGAATTCAAGACACTGGGTTCCCCAAATATTCCATGAAATTCCCTTTACGTCATAGTATAGTTAACCTTTATAAAATGACAAATTTCCTTTCCCTTTTTGGGGACCTGTTCAAGTCTATGCAAAATTATGAGACCCAGTAACCTTTGGCACTCTGCCACAGCACGTTATTCCCATGCCCCGTCCCCCTCCCCCTGAAGTATGTACTGAACTTCAAAACCACTACTCTGTCTACCCCAACCTAGCTTATCCTCTATAAAGCTAATACTAATTACAGTCATTTATGTAAATGCCGTACCTATTGTTTAATATGCAGTAAATTATACGGTGATATCAATTTCAATGTAAATCTAAACTGTTGATTCAGTCTTGGTTAGCAATTAAAAATCTGGGGTTTCCATAACCCACCAATCAGTAAAAGAAATTTGTAGAGAAAATACTGTGCTCCAATGTATTTAAATACTTAAGTCATTTGAAAGCATGCTTCATTTGGCCAAGTATATCGCTCAAGAAGATGTAGGAAAAGAAATGTCCACAATAAATTAAAGTGAAGAAACATCAACAGACATGGTGCATTTCTTTCTCCATCACACCCGTTTCATTAAAAGACGGTAATCTTGGGTGTGCACGTAAAAGGTCTGGAGGGACCACTGTGGGTAAGAGGTAATCCCTAGCAAGAGACTCAGGGCATAGGAAGTTCCCTTTTTCTTACACACTCCGATGCGGTTTACAATTTTTAATCATGAACATACTATTTGTATAACTTCTCTTTAAAATCAGTAGAAAATATAAAGATTACTAAATTCAACTGATGTGAGCAAAGATTTGGAAATGATTTTCTGAAACTAAAGATAAATATCAACTATCAGGATTCTAATAAATTAGATACAAATAGATAAAATTACTTATTGCTTTTATATTCTCAAAGCACTTTACCAAAATGGACTATTCTTTATAACAGTTCTACCCACTGTTACTTTCATTTCTCAGAATGCTAACATCTTCCAGGTCACTTAATCCTTAAATTCTTGCCCCAAAATTTCACAAGCTCTGATTCATTTCAGAACCCACCATAAAGAAAGCATAAAACTATGCTGTATCAAATATTTTACCCCATGACAACTGTAATTAACATGCACAATTTGCTATAAGTTAACAAAAAGCACACTGCTGTTTTCCTGGCCTTGACCCTGCTTCTGTTAATAATAAAATGTCCTGTTAGAAATTTAAAATAACACTCACGCAAATTTAAAATGACCATCACATTTTGAACCACCAATACCAGTTTAATTAATTAGTACTAAACTTTGCAAAATAAAGAGGCTACTGAGTTTAAACTCTTTCATAGATGCTTAATGAAATTCAAATTGAGGAAAGAAAGGTAAATAATACTGCTGAATAACATGGCTTAATGTTCCAATGGGTTTGCATGGAATGAAAATTAGTACGAAAGCTACCTTCTTGTAACTTTCACAATTCTAGAATTACAAAATGGTAAGAATTATTTTTTTTCTTTGACCTTTAGTCACACTTCAACTTAATACATTTTATGCCTAATAACAGAAATACCCTGTAATTCAAAAAATTAAACATTTTACCAGATGACAATGGTAGGAGGTGTTAGTGCCTTCGAGACATGCGCCTTTGTTTCAATACCTGACAAAAGGAAACACATGAAGACAAGCATTACTACTCACAGTCTGGCTAATTAGAGGCAAATAATCCAACCTCACAGAAAAATTTCTGTTGAGTTTTTCTGGAAACACCATCTATCACACTAGCAAATGATATTTTATGATGTAACCTTTCACCAAAAAACGTGTTATGTACCATTACACATCTATTAGCATGGCCAAAATCCAAAATACTAACATCACCAAATGCTAACAAGCGCGACAAGAACTTGCATTGATAGCTGCTGGGAATGCAAAAAAGCGCGACCACTTTGGAAGACAGTTTGGTGTTTCTTACAAACTAAACAGACTCTCACCATATGATCCAGCAATCGAGCTCCTTGATACTTACCCAAATGAGCTGAAAATGTATGTCTACAGGGAAAAAATGCACACGCATATTTACAGCAGCTTTATTCGCATTTACCAAAATGTAAAAGTACCAAGTGTATGTATAAACTGTGGTCCACTCAGACAACGGAAGATTAGTCAGCACTAAAAAGAAATGGGCTATCAAGCCATGAAAAGACATGGAGGAAACTTCAATGCATATTACTAAGAAGCCAATCTGAATAAGCTACATACTGTATGATTCCAACTATGTGACATTCTGCAAAAAGAAAAGCTATGGAAACAGTATTGAAACTACTGAGACAACAAAAGGTTGCCAGGGGTTAAGGAGGATGGTGGAAATGAATAGGCAGAGCACAGAGGATTTTTAAAGCAGTGAAACTACTCTGTATGATAAGGATAATGGTAGATACATGTCATTACATATTTGTTAAAGCCCATGGAAGGCACAATACCCAGGGTGATCCCTAATATAAGCTAAGGACTCTGAGTGATAAGTGTAATCAACTTACCGTCTGGTGTGGGATATTGATAATGGAGGAGGCTGTGCCTACGTGAGGGCAAGGGATACATGGGAAATCTCTGTACCTTCAATTTTGTTGTAAACCCGAAACTGCTCTAAAAAACAGTCTATTTTTTTAAAAAAAGGGGCACATCCAAAAGTTTCTTTAAAAGTATATTCTTTATTCAATTTTTGTGATGATGATGGTCAATAATTACTATTTATAAAGAGTACTTCACTGTGTATACAACACTTTTATTATACATTCTCTCTCTGATTTTCTCAATCACTTGTGAAGCAGATACTTAGCTGTCACCATCATTTAAAAAAAATATTAACATCGGCCTAAGTTCATAGAGATGGTAAGCAGAACTCACAGTTAAGTATTTCAAATTAAAATTCAGCATACCACTGCCTCATTAATTTCCTCATTTCCAGGAAGGCAGCCAGATATACTTTAAAAAAAAAACCATAGGCCTTAAAACTGGATATATCTGGTTTCACAATCATCCCTGCTCTGTTTCTTAGTAACTGTGACTCTAGATAAGTTCATTCATTTATTCATCCATCCATCTATCTGCCACAGGAGGCGGGGGAAATCTTATAAATTTACTTGTCGGTTTCCTAGTATATAAATGAGACCAACATATATGAACAATCCATATCCATATTTGTAGAATTATTTTCAAAAATAACTCAACAGAAAAAAATGGGCTATGGATATGCACCAACATCCAATTGTCGATTAACTATTTAAAAAATGGTCAACCTCACTAGTTATCAAAGAAATGCAAATTTAAACAATATCATTTTGCCCAAAAGACTTTTTTAATGAAAAAAAATAATTGCAAGTATTGGTAAGGATATAGGAAACAAAACAGCTCAGGGCATTACTAGGAAAGTGCAGCCACTTCAGAAAGCAAATCGGCAACATCTATCTAGTAAAAGCTGAAAATGTACATTCTTAAGACCCAGCAAATCCATTCTGAGAAATCTGCCCTGGAGAAACTTTGGCACAGGTGCATCCTAACTTCACCCTGTTTTGTTTTGTTAATTAAACAAGGACATGACAGGTCCTAGTATTTAATTGGCCCTCAATAAACACTGAATCTCCTTAACAAGTACAAGGTGTGATCAAACAATACGGTGAATGTTTAAATTTAAAAAATGTACTCCAGCAAAAGACACATTGCCATTAATTCCCCTCGCATCGAACACAATTATCCCATCGTTCTTGCCACTTTCTGAAGCAGTTCCGGAAGTCTTCTTTTGTGTCTTTAATTGCGCTGCTGTGGCTGCCTCGGATGTCCTGAATCAATACAAAACGTTTACATTTCGTGTCTTTTTGACTTTGGGGAAGAGTCACAAGTCGCAGGGTGCCAGATCCGGTGAATATGGTGGATGAGGGCACACTGTAATGTTTTTATTTCATAGAAATTGCCATACCAGAAGTGATGTGTGACATGGTGGCTTTCTGATGCGATCACAAAATATGGTGACTGCTGCTGCCAAGTTCCATCCAATGAAAAGCCAGGGATCTTCAATACAGGAAGTGGCACGTCCAACCTTAGTAACAGCGTGTGACAAGCTTCAACTTATTCGATGCAGTGAGTCAGCTGTGAGCTACAGTTGAGAGAAGGAGTGTTTCATAGTGGCTGTAAATCATCCTCCACCATGACAACGCTGTATCACACATCACTTCTGGTACAGAAATTTCTGTCAAACAAAAACATTACGGTGTTTCCTCCTCCACCTTATTCACAGGACCTGGCACCGTGCAACTTCTGGCTCTTCCCCAAAGTCAAAATGATTCAGGACATCGAGGCAGCCATGACAGCACAACTAGACACTCACGAAAGAGGACTTTCAGAACTGCTTCAGAAAGTGGCAAGAACGATGGGATAAGTGTGTTTGATGCGAGGGGAAGTATTCTGAAGGGAATAATAGCAACGTGTCTTTTACTGTAATATTTTTTTTTTAAATTGAGGAGCAGTGTGTTTTTCCAGGACCCATCAGCTCCAAATCATGTAATTGTTTCAATCTAGTTGTGGAGGGTGCATCTCAGTGGCCCATGAGGGGACTGAACAGGCAACCTTGGTGCTATGAGCACTGCACTAACTGAGCTAACCGGCCGCCCCTGTAATAATTTTTTTATTTAAACATTCGCCATATTGTTTGATCACACATCTTACATATGTAACCCTTTGATAAGTTTTAAAGACAATTGTTTTAAAGCCAGACTTGATCTAAGTTTTGTAATCTATTTTACAAGAGCTAGCTAGATCCCACAGGTTAAGAGAGTTCAGTCTCACAAGGCTGTTCCCCACTTGCCAGTCAGAAATCCCCTGCAGGCTATAAACCAGGGATTCCCACAATCTCCTCCTCAGGTTCAGTAATTTGCTGGAATGGCTCACAGAACGCAGGAACACTATCAAGGATGTAACTTGGGGACTATCAAATGGAAGGGATGCACGGGGCAGGCAGGGGGGGAAGAGGGGACGCAGCCAAGCTTCCAAACCCTCTCCAGGTGCACCGCTCCCACACCTGGATGTGTTCACCAATCTTACTGATTCTCACTATTCAGTTTTTGTAGAGCTCAATCTCTAACTCTCATCCCCCCTACCCCCAACACACACTCCTTACAGGAGGCAGTTGGATGGGGCTGAAAGTTCAAATCCTCTAATCTCTTGCTCATTTCAGGTGACCAGCCCCATCCTGGGGTTAACCTGGGACCCCACCCTAAATCACTTCATGAGCACCAACTCAGGTGTGATCAAAGAGAGCTCTAGTGAATAACAAAAGAGACGCCTATCACTCAGGGTTTTAGGAGCTGGGTTCCAAAAATGGGGACAAAACCAAACATCTTTCTGTATTATACCATAGGACTCTGTTACTATCATTTTCTATATTTTAATAGATTAAGTGAGAAGGAAAGCTGTGATGCGATCATGTCAGTTTATGTTTTAAAGAAGTATTTAAAGGAAGTAAATATCAATTTTTAACTTTAAAAGGAACCTCTTACTCAGAAACGAAACTCCTTTAACTTAATAAAAGTATACATGTTTATCAGAGGCCAACAGCACACATCACGTTCAAAGGTAATGTCCATTCAAGTCAGGAACAAGACAAAGAAGCCGGCTGTGACCATAACTATACACTGTGAGAAAAACTCCAGCCCTGTCACCACTAGCCACATGTAGCTACTGGACACTTGAAGAGTGGCTTGTCCAAGTTGAGAGGTGCTCGAAATGTAAAATATAAATGGGATTGCAAAGACATAGTATGAAAAACAGAACGTAAAACATCTTATTGGTAGTTTTTCTATTGATTATATGTTGAAATGATAATGTTATCACAGGCAGGGCCAAGGGCAGAGAGGAGGAAGGGAAGGAGGAAGTGCCAGGAAAACAAAGGAGGGAGATAAGATTTCTTAAGAAAGCTCAGCAACCAGACCAGACAGACCAGAATGAGATTTCAGTGGCCAAGAGCAGATCCAGGAGGCCATCTTTCTCCTCAAGGTGAACTTGAGCTAATTACAATGGATTCTAATATTGGCATTGCGGCTAGGAAAAATCTCCACCCATCTATGTTGCCATGACAGTTCTGACAAGAGCCAAATAAGGACAAAAATCCCTCCCCACCAAGGGAAGACCCAGTCAACCACCTGCCTAGGAATGCCTATAATGCCACCCCTAAGTCGAATATTTCTCACCCTTATTTCAGAATAAATTCCTAAGCCTCTTTGTTCTTGGGGCAGTTGCTCTTCTCCAGGCCTGTCCACTGTCCCCCCCCCCCTTTTTTTTTTTAAAGATTTTATTGGGGAATTGGGGGAGAGGAACAGCATTGGGGAATCAGGGAAGGGAAACAGACAAGTTGCTGTCCTTTTGTTCCACAGTCTAGTTGCGGAGGACGTTGCTTCACTGGCCCATGTTGTTATCGTCACTGCTCTCTTCCCGGCTGAGGCAGATCGGTTGCGGGCCACTGGACGGTCGCTCACAGCGGCTCACGGCAGCTCATGGTGGCTGCCGGCCACTCACAGTAGCCTATGGCAGCCCACTGCAGCCTGGGCTGCAGCCTACGCTGTCGCCACCAACTCATAGCAGCCCAGCTCCCGGTGGAGCTGTTGTTCACCATCTTAGCTGTAGAGGGCAGTGTTACTGGCCCACATGTGGGATCCGAACCGGGGTCGCTGGCATCCCAAGCCAGCTTTTAACCAACACACCACTCAGCCGGCCCCCACTCTCCCTTCTTGAGTGTATTGTCCCTCTGTCCTTCTGTAATAAATGCACCGCTTGTTTAGCTTATTCATTGCATCCTTGAATTCTTTCCCGTGATGAAACCAAGAACCCGTTTTCCAGCAACAATATTGTGGATATATTAAGTATAATATATTAAATTTATCTGGTTTTTTAATAGGCTCTTAACCTAAAATTTTAACTTCCACGACTTAAAGTCTTTTCATGAGAAAGGGTTTACTAGGCCACTGCTAGCAAGAAAAAAGAAAACCGAGTCCCGGGGCGTGATGCTGAAGCCACCAGCAACATGGCTCGGTGAACAAGACAAACATATCTGCCATCCTGGAGCTGGCAAGCATTTTTAACCATCAAGTAGAGGGCAGAAAGATGTAAACCCTTCTGAAAGAATTTACATTAGCTATAGACAGGGGATGGGAAAAGGTGAAGTGGGGCCAGTTTTGGGATAAGTGTCGCAATCCACGAGGAAGGATTGGCTCTGTTGGGTTAACTGCAGGCAGCAGTCCTAGAAGCTCATGTGTAAACAAGAAGCGAGGCGCCAGTGGTTCCATGGAGCCAGGCTACCCAGGCTATTCTCCTTTAGACAATTGTGCAAATAGCCACCTGGAAGTTGACCCAAAATTCCAATATGCACTCAGGAGTGTGAGCAGTCTTTTGTGGGTTTTGCCTTGGAGTTGTTAAGTGATTAACCCCTTGTCTCTTCTTTCTACCCTCTGGCCTGTGGTAATTTAATTTAGTACATCTCGGAATTTACTTCTTGTCATTGACTACTAAAATTTAAAATTACATATATTTATAAATTACAAATTACATGTGCGATTCACTGCATTTTTTTCTCGACTGCACTGCAGTCTAGCCAATGCAATGGTGACAAAAGAAATGAGTGGCATAAATACTGGAAAAGAAGACACAAAATCACTACTGTTTGCAGATAAATGACTGTCTGACAAGAAAATCATCTGAAAACTATCCAACCAGAGGGAGAATTTCACTAAGATATCTGGATATTAGGCAAATAAAAATTGATAGTTTTCTTATTGCCAATAATAGCCAGTTAGAAAATGCAAAGGGAAAAGATCTTAAGTCACAGTAGTGAAAGCAACTTTGAAATACTGTACACAACACCTTATTTAAACATACATATGTATTTATGTATGTATAAAATGCTATTGAGGGCCAGCCAAGTGGCACATTGGTTAAGAGCTGGTTTTGGCATGCCAGCGGCCCCGGTTCGGATCCCACATATGAGGGTCAGTGACATTGCCCTCTACAGCTAACAACAGCTCCACCTGCAGCTGGGCTGTGCGAGACCGGGGGACAGTGTAGGCTGCAGCCCCTGCTGCAGGGAGCTGCCATAGGCTACAGTGAGTGGCGGGCAGCCAGCGTGAGCTGCCAGTGAGCAACCATCCAGAGGCTGGCAACCGATCTGCCTCATCCGGGAAGAGCGCATTGACGATACCAACATGGGCCAGTGAAGCAACATCCTCCACAACTAGACTGAAGAACAAAAAGACAGCAACTTGTCTGTTCCCCTTCCCTGATTCCCCAACACTGTACCCCTCCCCCAATTCCCCAATAAAATCTTTAAAAATAAATAAATAAAATAAAATAAAATAAAATAAAATGCTATTGATAGACACTAAAAGACTTGTATGTATGGAAAGACAGGCTAGTTCCTGGGTAGAAAATAAATATAATTCCACCAAAATCAACCAAACCAAATGCAATCCCAATCAAAATCCTACTAGGACTTGGTCACTGGTTTTTGTATGATTATTTGATACATTAATTCCAAAGTCTATCTAGAAGAAAGTATTTGAGATTAGCTAAAAAATTTGAAAACAAGAATAGTGCATACTTGCTCTATTAAATGTCAAAACTACCACTAATTGTTCTGGTACAGAATTTGAAAATCAGAAACAGTCACGGGACTTTTATATTCGACTAGGGTGGCATTTCAGATCAGTGGGTAAAAGACTGATTATTCAATCAATTAAGCAGCATCCAAGAAAAAACAAGAGAGAGCCAGTGGCTGAATTTAAGTCCTGGAAAAGATAAGGAGCAGAGCCCGGAAGCAAACAACCAGCCTAGCAATACCTCTCTTCCAGGGCACCCACAGCCCCAAAAATGATTTGTTCCCAAGTTTATTTTTCTGATTATAAAACCATCTCCAGTGCTATCACAGTGGCTTGCACAGCCCAAATTGCCTGGCTGACACCTCTGTTGGGGAGAGGAGCGCTGAGTTTGTTTGAACTCTTGTGACATCACTTCGCTCCCATTCTACTCCAGCGGACTCCGGCAAACACAGGCATCCACAGGGATCCAGCAGCCTCTGACCTGAGGCCTGTATCAGAAATACGGACACGCTGGTCCAATCGTACTCTCTCCAGAACCTGGAGATGAAACTGAAGTAAAAGAAATGGAGAGAAAGAAAAGAAGCTAAAAGGACTGCCAAAGTAAACTCAACAGGTCTATGTGAGGTCCTCCTTGGTTCCACAGACAGAGCTCAATTAACCCTCTGCTTCCTCCCTCCACCCGGCCTCACACACAGGCACGGAGGAATCGCACACAGCTGGAGAGAGTGGAACACAGGAAGTATAAGGGCAGCTAGAGAGGAAAATAGAATATCGACCATGTCGCAGATAGAATGAGATAGGTTTTTAGGGAAGGAATTTGTTTTTTGCAGAATGACTACTTGGGTCAACACAGAAAACAAACCAGAAAGGGTTCCAGGTATGTAGTTATTACAAGAGCCCAAAGGTAGAAGGAAGAGGTTCAGCGTTTATGGCAGTAGATACACAATAAGCAGGACCAACTGTAGAAACGTTTCTGAGGTACAACCAACAGGAAATGGGGAATGTGAATATTAATCTTTGAAGATTAATGTTAACATTTCTAGAATACTGGGGGACTTGTAGCAGATATGAGTAATACAGAACCAAAAGCCCATACACACGAGAGTGCATGAGCACAGATTTTCAGGATATTGTCAGAAATACAGAACTGGGCTCTCGACGGAGCTGAAGATGTAGATTTTAGAGTCAACACTGACTACCCATCTTACAGTTAAATCATGGAACCCCTCAAAAATAACAAGAAGGAGGGCCGACCGAGTGGCGCGGTGGTTGGGCCCTGGCTTGGGAAGCCAGCAGCCCCGGTTCAGATCCCACGTGTGAGGGCCAGTGACACTGCCATCAAAAAATAACAAAAAAAAAATATAACAAGGGTGTGAACTGCATGGGGATTATTTCAATAAATACATACAGTATTGTAAATGTATTTTCTCATCCTTATGATTTTCTTAATAGCATTTTCTTTTTCTCTAGTTCACTTTATTATAAAAATACACTGTATAATACATATAACATTCAAAAATATGTTAGTTGATTATGTTATCAATAAGGCTTCCTGCCAATGGTAGGCTATTAGTAGTTAAGTTTTGGGGGAATCAAAAGTTATATTTGGGGGGCTGGCCAAGTGGCGCGTTGGTTAAGAGCTGGCTTGCGACACTGGTGGCCCCAGTTGGGATCCCACATATGAGGGCCAGTGACACTGCCCTCTACAGCTAAGATGGTGAGCAATAGCTCCCACCTGGAGCTGGGCTGCTGTGAGTCCACGGGACGGCATAGCTGCAGCCCCTGCTGCAGTGAGCTGCCACAGGCTACAGTGAGTGGCCGACAGCCAGCGTGAGCGGCTGGCAGCTGGTGTGAGCTGCTAGGAGCCGCTGTGAGCGGCCGGCTAGAGGCCAGAGACTGATCTGCTTCACACGAGAAGAGCACAATGATGATACCAACATGGGCCAATGAAGCAACGTCCTCCACAACTAGACTGGAGAACAAAAGGACAGCATCTTGTCTGTTCCCCTTCCCCGGACAGCATCTTGTCTGTTCCCCTTCCCCGGTTCCCCAACGCTGTTCCCCTCCCTCAATTCCCCAATAAAATCTTTAAAAAAAAAAAAAAGTCATATTTGGGGGAATCAAAAGTGGATTTTCGACTGTGCAGGGGGGTCGGCACCCCTAACCCTCCTCCGCTATACACATGTTCAAGAATCGACTGTTTATTCCCTTATAAGACATAAGGATAAGGACAGACATTGCAAAAGCCAGCTAGAAAGGTAAAGAAGCGAAAAGCAGTGTCCTAAAAGCCAAAGACAGATATGAGGCTCAATGAGGACATTGTCAGGAGGGTCAGAGGCTACAGAGACAGTGTCAAGTCGTTATGATACTTAAGAACAAGCAGTTGGCCTGGCCTGAGGCAATCTACCACACTTTCTTGCCTTCTTGATTACATCACTTTTAAATTATATCTATACATATCACTCAAGCAGCTAGCTAGCTACTCAAATGTGTATCTTATCAACAGTAAGTCTACTAAGACAATTCCTGAGCTCCCACCAGTAAGTGTATACTGGCCGTTTTGATGTCAGGTTGTTGGCCGTCCAAAAATTTTCCGGTATTATGCTCAAATCTTTCAACTCAATTTAACAAACATTTACTGAGTATCTCATGTCCATGTGCTACATGGCAGAGATGCAAAGATTGAGTCCTTCAACGAGTGAGTATCTCCGACGTGCTGGACACGGGGTGTGCATCGGTGAATGAAACACAAATAGCCCTGTCTTCACAGAGCTTTCTTTGCAGTGGAGGGACACATTAAACACAACTATCCTTCCTAAAGGAAACCAAAAGAAACACGCTTTAGACTTACCTAAAAAAAATAGCAAATATTTATTATTTCATAAAGCAATTTGAAATTAACCAAAAATACTACACTGCAATTAATCACCTATACGTAACATGCCTGTGCTCTGCCATCATGCAATATAAACATTATTATACATACACAGAGTTGGCTCTCCATTATCTGCAGGTAAGCTACCCACATACTGAGAGCAATTCCCTAGTATTGACTCACGTATCTGAGTGATGTCGTACCATGCAATCTTCTACCATGCAATCTTCTAACACATGATATAGTGTAAGAATATACAGTTTACAACTTTCGCAAAGTAATAATTCAAATCATTACACTCGCCAATTTCACTACATCCACCATATTTTTCAAATGAACTTGCAGAGACATGCTCCCTGAATCCAAAATCCTTCATTTCCCAGAACCGCCGCACACAAGCTCTTCGACTCCATTCAACAAACTCGGTTCATCTCTAAAGCTGCCCCCAAACTAAAAAGTCTCCAAGCATGTGCCTCCCTTTTATCAACTAGCTCGCCATCTCAGAACTTAAAGGGTCACAACGAGCCCCTTTTGGGGAAAACTGTTAGCTTCCCAAACATGTGTACCTTTAATATCGTGTGTATGTACTATTGTTTCAATGTACTGTGAATACTACAAATCGTGCATAAAATATAGAAACTTTTAAAAACACGAAATAAAATTTCTAACATTTTCTTCCAGCACCCAGAGATGGGTGGCATAGACACATACTCTTCAAGACAAACATCATCCTCGTCTTAAGAAACTGAAGCTCAGAGGTTAAGTAATTTGCTGTGGTCACAAAACTAGAGTGAGGTAGAACCAGATCTGGGGATTCAAGCAACAGCAGGGTCACAAAGCTAAGCCCTTCCTCACTCCTCTGGACCACACTACTCTCCATCTCTATCCCTGGGGTCCCACGAGTTACCCTCTCTGACCTCACACCTCACTCCCTGCCAGCCACTGCGGCCCGTAACCCCTCCCCTCCCACTTCAAGATGTTTTTGGAGAGAACAAGTAGTCTCTTTATGCCTCAGTAAGTGATACACAAACTAAACATTTTTAATTTCTAAGAAAAGTGCTACGCTGTCTAAACAGGCATCAGCCTACAAGTCAAGTTGAATTCAGAGTGAACAATGAACATAAATTCTTAGTCTCTAACAGCTGAGCAATATGGAAAGTTACAAAAGGAAAATGACTTAAGGAAACAGCAACTGTGGATATGTAAAAAATAATGACTCCATGTATTATGGTCCATGTGGTATACTTTCAATTAATGTCAACACTATTTACCTTAAAATTATGTCAAGTACAGTTCTAAGATTAATTCATT
Source organism: Aselliscus stoliczkanus (assembly GCA_033961575.1). Lineage (NCBI taxonomy): Eukaryota > Metazoa > Chordata > Mammalia > Chiroptera > Hipposideridae > Aselliscus > Aselliscus stoliczkanus. The sequence continues at coordinate 164,000,048 of CM066731.1, read as the reverse complement.
CTGGTTCATTCTGTTATTCCATGGAACTAATTAACTCCTTGCTTCATCTTAGAAAGAACTCAACTACCCCCAAACAGGAGAGATCAAGTCCAGAGAGCGACAGTCTCCAAGGGGAAGAGAAGGGTTTCTGGTTGTTTTAGTCTTACAGTACAAAACCCAAAGTCAAGGTCCAAAAGGAGGGTGACGGCAACCCCAAAAAAGCAAACTAAGTAAAAATAAGAAATTTTTGTGGTTGAAGTAGGAACTTTTCATAATTTCAGCCAAAATGACACTAAATATCTGAAAACCCAGAAACATCGATGCAGAGAAATGAAATGCTATATACCTCCAATCAATTCAGAACTAAAATAATACCAAAAAGGTTAAGACTATCTTATCTAGGCAGCAGCCAGTGGTTAGTATCTATAAAACCCATGCAAGTATCTCAGTGAATTCCCAGCAGTAAACACAAAAAAGAATACACAGGGGGAATGCACAAACCTAATAGTTTCAAAGAAACCTAAGAAATATGGCATAAGTAACAAAAAGTCTGAGCCAAGTAGAACTTTCCGGAAAGGTGGAAAGGGCGGTAAAGGAAAAAGAATGCTGATGGAGATGCAGGTCGTAACTTTGTTAAGCAAGGAAGGGTTACAGACAAGGAGACTAAGTTCCAGAAAGGCTAAATGGAGGGACACTGCCACCCGGCCAGGCTGTGGTGTGCTGTGCCACGCGAACAGTCACAGCAGCAGGTTAGAAACGGGCCAGACTCCAAATGTCCTTGTAACAACTCAGAGCCTACACGGTTCTCTTCACTTGATTGCTGCTCAGTCTCCCTTCGTAGTCCTAGGTCCTTCCATTCATTGAACAATTACTACCTGAGTTGATGGAATCAATAAATACATGGGTTTATGCCAAGTATTAATTGTATTTGTCCAAGTCTTTGTTTTTCGCTTCCCTCCGGGATGTCCTTTATCCTTACAGCTTTCCTAATCCCCCAAAACAGTTGATGCCTCAATTTATCTGTCAATCTGCTCTTCCCCATTTGAATACCTTCCTCAACCTCAACTCTTCCCTCAAATCTAACTCATGTTTCACTTTGTTTGGCTGATCTTTTCCTGGCCAAGCATGGCCTCTCTGATCTCTTTACTGCTCACTCCACATTAACTCCATCTGTTGCCAACCTTCATAAAGCCTGAATACTTTTGTCCATAAGTAATTAATATTTCCTGGCCCTCTTTTAATGATGTACGCTTTTATTGGGTTGTCAGAAAAGTCATGACACATTTTTGCAATGAGAAACAGAAAAAATACGTCATGACTTTTCCAACAACCCAATATTTAGACAATGGATTCGCTCACACAAGAGATTCAGAATACCTTGTTACTGCTTACCAAAAAAACTACTTCTGAAGATCAGAGGGCTGGCCAAGTGGTTCAGTTGGTTAAGAGCTCGCTCAAGAGTGTGAGCTAAGCTCTGAGCAACAGCAGTTCGATGCCCAGCCCAAGCTGAGCAGCCGCTGAGCTGCCAACAGGTGGCAGGATGGCTCAGCTAAAAAAATAAATAAAATAAAATCTCCATTATTGGGCCGGCCGAGTGGCACGGTGATTAAGCGCTAGCTTGGGAAGCCTGTGGCCCCGGTTCGGTCCCACATATGAGGGCCGGTGACACTGCCCTCAAAAAAAAAAAAAATTAAAATTAAAATAAACTGAAGATCAGAGAAAAACAAACAAAAAGAGGCACGAGGAAACATTTGCAGGTGATGGATACGTCTATTACCTTGATTGTGGTGATGGTTGCACAGGTGTATACACGTCCAAACTCATCAAATTGTGTACATTAAATATGTGCCGATTTTTGTGTATCAATTAAAGGACAGAGAAAGGAAAGAGGAAGAAGAAAGACAAAAGAAGAAATGATTCTGAAGTGAAATGTTCTAAAAAGACTGTCATAAGTGAGCTAAAATTGGGCTGATTTTTACATGAAGTTAAACAGCTCTTGGCAATTTTTTGGAAATTGCTCAGGGCTCAGTGATAAGGTACTGATTCGTATCAGGTCAGTTACAAGCCTACCTTCTGTTACTGAAGAAGTTTCCCTCCCAGTTTGTGCTTTGGATCCCCTCCCTCCCATCCTCTCAGGAACTTTGCACTAAGCAACACTTTTCTCACCTGTATTCAACCACTCCCTCTCAACCACACATTTCTACCTGCATTTGAACATGCTGAAATCAAAACTCTTGGGAGCAGTTTCCTATGCTTGCTATCTCCATTTCCCTTACCTTCCGCTCACTCCTGCTCCCCACCCCACCCCTACCACCACATCAACATCTCCTGAGAAGATCATCCATGATCCCTGAGTCACTAAATCCAATGGATGGTATCCAATTGTCTTCTCCGAGGAGCATTCCACAGTAATGGCCGCTTCACCCCTGAGCTGCAAGGACACCTGCTTCTTCTTGCTGTCCTCTCCCTGCCTGGGCCACCCCTCCCATCTCCTCTGCAAGCTCAGCGGCCTCACCCCTGCTCCATCCCAGGCTTCCTCCAGTTCTTACTCTAGTCTCTCCATAAGCTATCTCACCCATGCCCATGGGTTCAGCTATCACCTCTACACAGAGGGATCCAAAATGGTAAACTAGTAATCAGTCAACGTCTCCTCCCACCCCATCTACTACTAATCACCATGTCTGGCAATTTTACCTCTAAATCTCCATTTTTCTGCTCATGATGTAAGGTTCTGATGAGGATCAAATGGGCTAACATGACAGTACTTTGAAAAGGGGGGAAAACACTTAAATCTGAATATTGGTATTCATTAAATTGAAATCTTCAAAGCAAGGACTTTCTCAAGTTCATCTTTTTATTTATTCCACATGGCAGACCTGGCACAGTGCTTTGCATGCAGGCGGCCTTCAGTGAATGTACTGCAATGAATTCCTTGTATTGGCCTTAATACACGTTCAACTGAAATGTTCACCTATTCAACAGCTTATATTCCCCAAATCATGTCATCATTTTTATCCCCTAAAAGGGGAGAGGTGATCATTTTAAGTTAAATTACTGTGTGAAGTGTAAACAACACTGGATATCATTGATAATTGCAATGCTACTTATCTAAAGGTAGAAAAACCTGTCACCTTTTTTTTGGCCAGACTTTCCCCGAAAGCATGGAAACCCCACCACCCTCAAGTCCAAATCTCACCTAAAGATTCTTGCTTCCCAACAGTTCATTTTTGAAAGGGGTTACATGTAAGCATTACAGGAATACTTAAACCCTACCCCCAACAACACTGCCATTCTACAGAACCAACCCTTTTGTAGAAGAGGAAAAGTCTGAAGAGAAAATGCCAAAGTGACTACTGAAGCCTTACTCTTCCCTAAGGGTGAGAAGTGCACAGGAAGATGACAGAAAATAGAAGAACACTGTCACTCCTCTTCCCAGCAATAACCTACCACACGCTTCCAGGAGCAACTACTCAGCAGCACCCTTCAACGCTCAGAACTAAACTGGGGAAAACAAAGACAGGTTATCAGGATCATGAAAGACGGCATCATCACGCCACAGCTCTGCTCGCCACCCAAACGCAACTCCACCGTGGCAACTAGTCCGCCAGCCACCAAGGAGAGGCAGCGTCAACCCGGGGGTCCCAGGTGGGAGCTGTGGGCGTTTTAAACAGGCCGCTCTGATTCCAGGCGTCTCCTCTGAGATCTTCGCAGACTGCTGTAAAAGGGGAGCAACGCCCCCCTGGAGGATTGTCAGCAATGGGAAGACACCGTGTATAAAGCTCTTAGTGCAGTGCCTGGCATGTATTAAAGGCTCCATCAGTGCCAGCGATTTGTCCCCGCATTCAGCTGCAATCACTTTCACCAGGCCTATGACCCTCTCTAGCCTCCATATCATTTTCAAGACGTGGTTTCACCCTTTCTAGTTTTGAGGGCCATGTATCGTGAGCGGCGGAGATCACGTTTTTTAAAAACCAGACCGGGCACCCCAGTTCCATGCCTCCCTGAGCCTCTGGTGCGTCGTCTATGAAACGGCTCTGATAATACCTACCCCTAATACAGGATCGCTGGTGATGAACGCGCCTTGGGTGCTGCACAAGCTATTACAGGCTTAGGGTTCAAACGCACCTGGGGGAAAAAGACACCTTCCACTCTCTCAACACCCCCAAAATTCAGTCGGGCTTCGCCGCAGTCCCACCAGCACGGAGCGTGGAGAAACCCACCAGCAAGGCCGACCCGTGTCGCGCACCCCGTTGCTTCTCACGCTCCGCACCAAGACCCAGCCGCGCGCCCCTCCATGCGGCGCGCTTTCCCGAAACCCCGGGGCTCGGGGCGCGCGTCGGGGCCGCTCTGCGGGAAGCGGCCAGGCCCGCCGCCCGCCCCCAAGGCGCCGGGAGACCCCGTGCATCCTTCCCCGCCCCCCCCCCCCGGGCTGCGGGGTCCCCCGGCTCCCGGGGGCCACTCCGCCAGCTTCCCGGACCCCAGCTCGGCGCCTCCCACCCAGCCGGCCCGAAACCCCGCGGACGCCTGCGCGCACACCCCCCACCCCACCCCCGGGGCCGGGCTGCGCGGCCGCGCCGGGGACCCGAGCTCCCCAGGACGCCCGCATCGCTCCCCCGGGCCGGGGCCGCGCCGCCCGCCAGCCCCCGCCGGCCCCGCACTCACCGCGACGCCGGCGCTCCGCCGGCTGCGGCCTCGGGCCCGCGCAGGCCTGGCTGCAGCACCCCAGCGCCTTCACGGCCCGCGCCGCCGCCTCGGGAGTCTGGAGCCACCGCAGCGGCCGCGGTGCGAGGTGGCCGCCGCCCGCCGCCCGGTCCGCCGCCGCCGCCTCGTCCCAGCCCCGGACGCGGCGACCACACCGCAGCGCGGCGACCACACCGCAGCGCAGCTCCCCGGCGCCGGCAGCCCAGCGTCTGTTGAGCCGAACCGCCCGGGACGCGCTCCCCCAGCCGGCGCTCGTTGCCTATGCAGAGAGGACGCCGCCCATTGGCCCGCGGGCGGTGGCGCGTGCGGGGCTCGGCCTATAGCGTTCCAGCCGGGCAGCGCGGCGCAGGCGGCCCGGGGCGGAGCGGGGTTACTATGGGTCATTCGGCGGAGCCGCGGCGCAGGGGGACCCAGCCGCAGCGGGCCGGGGCGGGTTCGGCGGGAGGGACCGGTCGGCGGCCGCTGGAGAAGGGAAGCCCCGCTTGGCGGCAGCTACGTGGGCGGAGGACGCCGGGTCCAACGGGGTCTGCAGAAGGGCCGGCCCTTCTGGGGAGACAGACCCCTCCTTCCCCGCCCCCCCCCAAAAAAAACAGCGAACACACTGTTCTTGCTGGAATGTATACATGTTCATCTAGATCATGAAATAATATGCATAGTATGTTCATTCTTAACGACATTATGCCGTTCTTGCACAGATACGTCATTTTGTCAAAATCATTTTTTGGAAATTCCAGGAGGGAGAGGGGCTCAAAAATCCAAAGCGTGTTCCTTTATGATTTCTCTGGTTTTGGCTTCCCCTGACCCAGCAAATAACCCATCTTCCCTAAATGCACTTTTTATGCAAGACTGATACTTGTTTTCAAAGGATAAGGTGTACTCCAAATTACTGTTTTGGGACGTTCGTCTTGTAAATCTAAAAGTGTTTCTTTATTTTAAAGAGCTTGCCATTGGATCTCATTTTAGACACTATGGAAAGAAAAAAAAAAAACATCGAGGACGGGTAGACAGCCTCCCCAAAAGCATAAAAACAGAAACCAAAACAAGAATGACTAAAACGACAATTATAGTGCACTATAAGAAAAAGAGACCTTCATTATCATAGTAGGAGGAGGAGGAGGATTGGGCTCTTGTTTTTTAATTCAACATATTATTTAGTTATCCTATGAACAGTTTAACATTAAATCACGGTTGATACCACAGGAAATAAATCTGGAGGGTTTTGGTTTTGGTTTTAAGTAGTGAAGGGGCTAGAAATAGTAGTTACTTGAATAGTAAATCTCGCTGAGATGCAAAACTTCGTTAAGTGGGTGAAAGGTGACAGTCATGAGCCAGCCTAAGGCTAAAGCAGGGGCTCACTTCCCAGGAGAATCTCAATCAGGGAAGCCGCCTGAACTTGAACTAGGTGGAGTGATGACACACAGAGCAAAGCACTCATCTTGGATCCCAAGCCAATTTAGCTCCGTAAAAGAATGGATGCCTGACTTAGGCAACCTGTTCTTCCACAACAAAATGCGTTGCTTGCTAATAATCTAAACGCTATCAAAGGATACACCCTGAAGATAAATGGAATGCAGAATTTCTTATCTGAAAAGCCTACCACCATTCTGCATGCAGAGGAAAGTGTATTTTAAAAGTGGTAGTTCCAAAACTAGGGAAAGCCCCTAGAAAAACAAGTAATTTCCAACGGACAAAAACCAATATCGAATCTTATTTTTCCATCACTAAGCATAAAGCAGACGAGTAGAATTCCAGCAACATCTTAGTATCTTTCATTCTTTTTTTCTTCTACACTATCTCTTTCTGTATTACAAAAACACATACACATATACACGTGTATATGCATAAATATACATTATACACATACATATATATATATTTTTTTAAAGAAAATATTCCTTGGAATTAAAATTCTAAATTCTCATCTTGTTTGCTTAGGCTAAACAGAAATGTAATATTTTTAGATTCCAGATGTTTTGTTTTTTTGTTTTTAAGACTTTTATTGGGGAATTGGGGGAGAGGAACAGCATTGGAGTATCGGGGAAGAGAAACAGATAAGTTGCTGTCCTTTTGGTCTTCAGTCTAGGTGTGGAGGATGTCTCTTCACTGGCCCATGTTGGTATCGTCATTGTGCTCTTCCCTGATGAGGCAGATTGGTTGCCGGCCTCTGGATGGTCGCTCACCGTGGCTATTGGCATCTCACACTGGCAGCCAGCTGCTCACGCTGGCTGCCAGCCACTCACTGTAGCCTATGGGGCTGCAGCCTACACCATCACCAGGGCTCACAGCCCAGCTCCAGGTGGAGCCTAAGGCTGTAGAGGGCAGTGTCACTGGCCCTCATATGTGGGATCTGAACCGGGGCCGCTGGCGACTCAAGCCAGTTCTTAACCAATGCACCACTCGGCCAGCCCAAGATGTTTTCTTTTTTAAATAAAATAACACATACATAGTTGCTTTTCTTTTAGAAAGGGTTTCAGTGTATTTTTATTTTTATTTAGAACTTTTGAGAGCTATGAATTTGGCTGCATTTTCCTTCTTTTTAGAAAAATTCAATTCAGAAACTATAATGGCCAACTGGATGAAAATATCCAGCAGTTCCTTTTATAGTTTTGTTATTTCAGAAGCACTGACTGCGAAGTGCCTTTGTCATTCTCATGAATACCTAATGATCTGTTTGGGTCGAAGAATAGTCTGTTAAGTATAGCAAATTACTGCTAGCATTTTCCATAACCATTATAATGTAAAACCAGGAGAAGCTGATCTTTAAAAGTTTAACAGAAACTTTTTTGTTCTTTCATTTCTGGTGGACTGGCGGGTGGGAGCAGAGCTGAGGTAACAAATGATACTGTTCGAGTTAAGATGGCTCTGGCTGCAAGGAGCAGAACATTCAACAAAAACCAGCTTCAACTATGACATTTATTGATCTCACATGAAGACAATTCAAGAAACAGGGCAAGTCCAAGACGGGTCAGGGACTCTGCGGTGTCATGGAGGACCTGAGCTGTTACCGTCTTTCATTCTGTCAATCTTAGTGTTACAGGAGTCTCAGTTCTTCTTGCCCACACAGTGAAGAAGCAAAGGTCAGCAAGCTGATTAATATGCAAGCAGGGTTTATTAGCAATGCATTATTAGGGAAGAGAACAGGCCTAGCCAAGGTGGGAGAGAGGCAGAGGGGAAGAGAGAGAGAGAGAGAGATTGATTGTCCCTAGGACTTATAGTTTGCTGGGTGGGATAAGGGAGTTACATGTTGATTTGGTGGGAAAAGGGGGTGCATGCTCTTCCACGAGAGGGCGTGACCTCCTAAGATGGGTGTGGGTGGAGGTCTATTGACTCAGATCTTTTTTTTTTTTACTTTTTTTTTTGACTCAGATCTTTATCTTGCTCCAAACCACCTCTGGGTCATCTGTTGTAAAACTAGGTATGTGGCTGGAAGCAGTCAATCAAAGCTAGCTATGAGCTTTTTCTATAGGCTCCCTGGACACCCTCCCACTCCTTCTCCTTCCCCTACATTTTCTGACTTCTACCTAACATTAGCATCCTTGGCGTCATCCTTAGGCCATCGTAGTCACAGATAGCAGCTACAACTTCATGTGTCACATGAAAACACAACAGCATCTGGCCAAAGAACTGGGGCATATTTCCTAAACACCACTTCTAATTAAGGATGAAACTCTTTCTCAGAAGGCTCATAGCAGTCTGTTCTTCCAGTCCCACTGGACAGAACTGCGCCACATGTTCATATCCTAGCTGCACAGGAAGCTGAGAAAGTGTCAGTATTTTGGGCTTCTCCAATGGAAGAAACACCGTCAATACAGAAAAGGGCCATGGAAAGGAATAAATGTGGAATCACCCAATCAGCAGTGTCTGCCCTTGATATCACCTGAAAGTACCCATCTTGGACTAAAAGTGGCTTAAACAATAAAACATCTGTTATCTCCCTTAAAATGTGCAGAGGGAAGCAATTCCAGAATTGCTTCAAAGACTCACTGATGTCATTGAGGAATCAGATTCTTTTATCTCTTCACTCTGCCATTCTCGGTGTTCATGTTCTCTCCCTTTGTGGTTCCAAGATGGCTGCAACTGCTCTGAGCATTATCTTTACACACACAATATATCCAAAGCCAGAAGGAAAAGGTGGCTTCTACTATACATCACTATGTGTTTATTGTGGAGCTACATCTTTCCAAGATGCACTCAGCCCACTTCCCCTACGAAATACTAGCAAAGGAAATTGCCCTGATAAACTTAGCTTAATTATAGATGATCTGCTAGGGCTGGAATTGGGTATTCTAGCAACTGGGAACATAGCATCATTTGACCTTTGGTTCCAAGTATATGCCACATTTTGAAGGACAGGGCCCCACCCCAAAAAAGCATCATCCTCAAGCTGGCTCCTTAGCTGGCCTTTAAGGGACCTTTAAGAATTCTATCTGGCAGCACTTATCTGTGATGAAGTATATGATCGGACCCATGGATCCCATAGTCACATACACATTGTTTCTCCTCTGCCATAAAATGGGTCCCTTGGTTGAAGCCCAGTATTATGCAAGATTCCATGATTGCAAATCCAACACTCTGTGTGAGCCCTTGGATTGTGATGCTGACAAGGCTCAGTGGGCAAAAATGGAAAACTCATACCTGGTAATATATCTGCCCTGGTAAGGACAAATTCACTGCCCTACACAGTGGTAGAGAGATAGCACTGAAGTGAAGATTTGCAGGTGCCATCAGCATCTACTGGACACCTGAATGCCAAGGGGACATGTACAAGGCACCAACAGCATCTGGTACAGGTAGGCAATCAACAGTGTCTGCCATTTATCTTTTTTTTTTTTAAAGAAAAAAAAATACTGGAGTTTATTTCAAGGAATTTTTCCAGCTACTGAATTTCAAAAAAGAATCAGGAGGATTCTAAAAGATTGTATGGCCAAATCCTGTGGTCCTGTCTTTCCAGAAAGTCCTTTGCAATGCAGGCATCATCTTCAGGAGGGAAACTCATGGTAGATAGTGGGGTAAAGACATCACAGTGGGTACCTTCACATCCTCTTTAGACTTTATAAAAACCTCTAGGGATGGAGAGCCTCAATCTCAATGTCTCCAATTACACTGGATGACATAAACACTCTATCAATATGTTCCTTCTTCAATTTAAAGTAATTTAATTTTGTTCCATTTTAGAGGTTAAGAACCTAGCAGCTTCCTTTTAATAACCCTTCATATTCATGAAATACTTTCAAGTCCTCTTTTACTTCTTCTTTACCAGGCTAGGCGATATTTTTTTTTTTTTTTAGAATTTTTATGAGTTTATTTGAGCCAAACTGATGACATATGCTAGGGAGCAAGAACTCAAATGCCCTTACAAAATATATTTTTTAACTCTTTTCCAAATGACCTATTTTCTATCCCTTTAATCATGTTCATTGTTCTTCTCCCTCATTCGTCATTTGGAGGACAAAACAGAATACCTAAACTTTAACAAGGGCCTGACAATTATAAAATGTCTTGAAGTAATCTATTCCCAGCCCTTGCCCACCAGAATTACATTAAAATTAATTAGTTTTTTTAAAATAACAACACATACTTTTTCATTCCTGGTTCATTTTTTTTTTTTTCTTGAGGGCAGTGTCACTGGCCCTCATATGTGGGACCGAACCGGGGCCGCTGGCTTCCGAAGCCAGCGCTTAACCACAGCGCCACTCAGCCGGCCCTCCTGGTTCATTTTGATTAATGATAGTTTCCAGTCAAGGAAGTAAACATTTATTAACTACATATTCTTATATGTCTAAAAGTCTCTTTAAATCCATTGTTAGGCTTGTTTGGTTGGTGTTCTATGTATGAGTTTCTGCATAGACAGCCTTTTACGTTATCTTCATTAAACCTCTGTAATTTATTAATTCATATGAATCTCCTTACCATCTTGTATCTGTAAAGACCTCTGAATTCAGGCAGTTCTATCAAAACCTTCAGAATAGTTGGTTTTCTATTATTTTTTAAAGATATTCTGGAATAAAGACTTGATGTATTTCATTAAAAAGAGACAACCTGAATGTGTCCAGTTAGAATTAAGTTTGGCTGCATGGAACTGAGAATGGAAAATAATAGCGGTTGAAACATACAAGAGTTTTTATTCCACATGAAAGGAGTATGGAACTAGGTACTCCAGAGACAGTACAGCAACTCCATGAAGCCACCAGGGACCCAGGATGCTTCTCTTTTTCTGTGCTGCCATTCTCAGTTGTGTGGCTTCTTCATGTGTGACTTCCTTACTCAAGGTCATAAAATAGCTGGTGGAGCTTCGTGTATCACATCCACATTCCAGGCATCCGGAAGGATGAAGATATGAGACATGCAACTCCCAGTAATTCCTTTAAGGTAATAAAAAGAAATATGGAATGGTTTTTCCCACACAACATCTCACCTCATATCTCATTCACTAGAGTGTCATCACTTACGAGGTAGGTTAGGACAGAAATTTTCTAGAAGTACACATTCCCATCTTAAAATCACAGTTCAGTTATTAAGCACAAAGGTGGCAATAGTTATTGGGTGAATGACCAACAGTCTCTGCCTCCTCAATAAAGGTGAGGCAGCTGACGGAACCCACCATGCGTTGGGCACTGAAATACTTGCCGTTAACATGACAATGCCCATGTTCTTTGTAGGACCAATGAAAGTGCTGCTGTTTGTTTCTCCGATTGATCTAGAAGTTTGTGACAAATAGACAACAACCATTCTATGTTTTCCTGGTAAAAAGCCTTCATATAATTGTGAAATAAATAAATAATCTCTGAGTCTTCTCTTCTCGAGAACCACCTGTCTTCATTTCTTTCAGAGTTCCTTACTGAACTTCTCATCTTTGTTGTTTCTTTCTCTCTGGACTTGCTATAGCTTCTGTACATCATTATAAACTTTGAAAGTCACACCTGGATTCAATGCTCTAAGCAATTGAGCATTAATTCCACAAATATTTACGTGCCACCAAATGATGAATACTGTGCTAAATGTTGCAAAACTTGCACTTGCCAAGACAGAAAAGGTCCTGATCCTCAAGGAGCTTATATTTGAAGAGACGATCATTAGAAGATCAATAAATAAATATAGTAAACAACATCATTACAGAGTCAAAAGTTCTTTTCAGGCATTTAAACAGGATAACTGGAAGAAAGGAGGAAGAGAGACAGTTTTGGACATGAAGGTCAGAAAAGACAACCCTGAGGGGTGACATCTAAGTCCTAATGAGGAATTGGCTGATATTTTTTTGCAGGAAAATCATCCTCCAGCTGTAGAGAGCCTCCTCCAGAGACTGGGAACATATTTTTTTTTTATTATTATTTTATTGATATTCTCCCAGACATTTTCTCTTTTTCTTTTTTTTTTTTTTGTTTGAGGGCGCTGTCACTGGTCCTCATATGTGGGACCCGAACCGGGGCCGCTGGCTTCCCAGGCCAGCGCTTAATCACCGCGCCACTCGGCCGGCCCTTGGGAACATATTCTTGTATTCCATGGACTTGACCTGGCATTTTTAGAATTCCTACCAAATTATCAAAATCCATAAATATAACGAGGAACACAGTCCTATCATCTGAAGGTCCATTAGATCTCGCGTTGTCATTTAAAGCATTTCCCTCAAATGTCAAGTGCTCTGAGAAGCTCTCATGAAGAATTACTTGTCCCGTTCTCTGTGTTTGTTCATGCTATTGGTTTTTGGGTTAGGCCTCTTCAGGTTATGAGGAATAGAAAATGCAAGTTAAACTTAAGCAAACGGAATTTAGTGGCTCACAGAATTAAAGGGAGTATACCTGCCTTCAGGGATAGCTTGATAAGAGCTCAGTTACTGGTAGACCAGAAAGAGCAGTTTGACTCTCCATTGACAGGTCAACTTTCTTGATGTATTTGCTTCATCCTGAGACCCCCAACCCCCATGGCAACAAGATGGCTAGAGACCCTTGTAGACTCCAATCCCACTGAAAACCAGAGTCTCTTCCCAAAAATCTTATTTGCTCTCAAGGTACTTTGTGTCCCTCCTTGCCCAATCTGTGTGCTCAGAACACTCCCAATGTTCTGTCTATTCAGACCTGACTCACTGGCTCCACCCTGGGATGCTAAGGTAGAGTTCAGCAGTCCACACCCCAAAAGCACTGAGGAAATGTGTTGGGGAAACAAGTGTAGATTTCCCACAGGTTAATCAGAGTGCATTTAGCAGTGGAAAGGTGAAAGGAAACAAAATCACCAGATGGCACCACCCTGAGTTTAGCTCTTTTGGTGCTGTATCAAGTCAGTTGTGGTTGTCTCTTTTTCTAACTCCATGATGAGCAGTTTGAAAAGAAGCAGCGTGTCTTCTCCATCTCCTTATCCCTCAGATAGGCCCAATGTGCTGGTAGAGACAGTGCTTGCACCAAGCCAGCTGAAGACACATTTGTTGAATTCAACCATTGAACACTGTACACGCATGCGTAAGTTTAGAGGGGTACATACACCACCGGGGGCACTTTCAGGACATTTAAATCTCTCACAAGATCTCAAAGTGTTCCTTAAACGTTTGACTGAGAGACAAACCTCAAACCACATTTACTTCAGTTATTTCTTCTTTGATACCTTTAGTTTACCTTACTACTCATTCTTTCTACAATGAATTCGTTGCTAAATTTTTGCTTATATAATTCAATCTATGTTTAATTTCTCATTTCATAAGTCTGCTAGTCCCTTCTAGTCTATTCAAAGTGTGCTTGTTGGAACAGCAACATCAGCCCCCACTGGGAGCTTTTAAGAAATGCAGAATCTCAGGCCCCGCCCCAGAACTACCTGAACCAAATCTGCACTGTAACACGATTTTCCAGGTGATTCACAGACACATTAAAATTTGAGAATTCCTGGTCCCCTGCTCTAGACTAATGTCATCTATTGGAGATATAATAGGAGCCACAAATGTATTTTTTAGTTTTATAGTAGCCACATGAAAAAAGTACAAAGAAAGCAAGCCAATTTAGTAATATTTTAGTAATGTACTTTATGTAAACTCAATATATCTCAAGTATCATCATTTCAACTTGCAATCAATATAAAAAATTATTAATGAAATACACTGTTGGCGTATTCTTTAAACCTAGTGTTTATTTTATACTTACTGCATCTCAATTGGACCAGCCACCGTTCAAATGCTCAATAGCCACACATGGCTGGTGGCTACTGAATTGATCAGCATAGCTCTGGGCTGTAGGATGCATGAAAACAACACATCACATCTGTTTCACTCCCTCACTGTATCCCAGTGCTTCACACAGTCAGTATCTGATGCACAGCAGGCGCCCAATAAATGTTTGTTGAATTAATAAATTTGAGAGGAGGGACATTTGAAATATTTAACCAGCACAGAAAAAGCATTGGCCAAACAGAATTGGTGCTTACACCCGTTGAAACTGACACCCAATGTAAACAAGCAGTATTTCCATGCTGGTGAGAACTGGCATCATACCAGCCCAGAACACATGAACATATTCAATCCTTTCATATCTCATATGAGAACGTGGGGCCCAAATAGGTACACAGTCATTCACTCCTTGTAACAAAAACTAGCTTGGACAACCAGGTCTCAACTTCCAACCCAAACAGCCTTCCACTGTATCATTCATTAGTGAGCACCTACTGTGAGCACCTACTGTGTGTAAAAGCATCTGTTGGACCCAATGGGTGAAGAGACACAAAGAAGAATGATATTCATGTGCTTCCAAGACTATCCCAGCCAATTAAGATCATTTACACTGGAATAGAAACCCCAACGCAAGCTGATTTAAATAATGAAAGGCATTTATTCAGTCATGTAATTGAAACCACAGATATAGCATTTGCTTCTTCTGATGCAGTTTCATTTAGACAGATGTCAGTTGGGTCCTCAGTTTTTTGGCCTCACAGGGCTGTCTTCCTTCTTGGGTTGACTTCATGGCTACCCCAGCTCTAACCTACCCTTCCTCAAATCACTAAATCAAGCCCAAGAAAGCACGACTATGCTTTTCAGGAATCCTGGGGGTAGGCTGAATGGCTCAGTTGGTTAAGAGCTTGCTCGAGAGTGTAAGCTCTGAGCAACAGGGTCGCTGGTTCAATTCCTGGCCCAAGCTGAGCTGCAAGCAGCTGCCAACAGGTGGCTGGATGGCTCAGCTAAAAAGTATATATAATAAAAAATTATAAAATAAAAAAAAAAGGAATCCTGAGGAACATCTCCTGGCATTGTGTTGGCCATGTTGGCATTCATCTGTTATCATTACCTCAAAAACAGCCCTTGTGTGCAAGGAGAAAATATATTCTGGATCAAGTTGATCAGGGCCCATCTCCAGGGCTGAGAGTGAGGTCAACAATGGTAGGCAGCATGTAGGCTCAGAATGAGGAAACACTTCAAGTAAACTTACCTCAGATGCAGGGAAAGAACACTGGTGTGCAAAATGCACTGACATCCACTTCAGGACCTGTGCTTGTTAAGGTTACTACCCCACTTTTGAGAAGGTACAAATCAGTCTGAACTATCCCTCCTCTTCACCCTCTTCTTTCTCTCCTCTCCTCTTCTTTCCTTTTTATTTCCTTTCTTCTTCTCTTTTCACTCTCTTAAAGATAGAAGCACCAGGTGGACAGAATTCAGAATTATGGTCAATGTCAAAGCAGAGAAGTCATTTTAGTTTTTCTAGTTCACTCCAGATCTTGACTACTGAAAATCTATACCATTTGTATTCTTCTTACTAGATAAAGAGTTTTTAGTCCAGAAATTTTTTTTTCAGAAATTTTTAATGAAGTAAGCCCATGTCATAACATCCTATTTTTTAAAAAATAAACTATATGTGAAGATTGTTTATTTGGACCTTGCTAGTTTACTCCTGTTTATACTGATTCTCTAGTGATCTTGTGAACATTTATAGGATCCATACACAAATATAAAAACATTTTATATGTTTTATATGTTAGCTGTTTCATACACTTTCTATGTAATTTCTAAACCACAACACTCTAGTATTCATTATGTAATCACACCTTACTTAGAGCATATTTCCCATAGTATAAATTGTGAAAGTATCAAAGCACTAACCAAAAGTCTATTGAGAGTCCCTACTTTATCTCATGTGGGTATGAAACAGCTTTAATTAGGGCTGGGGAACACCTACCTACGAATTGAGTATCTTGCTACTTAAAATGTGTTTTCATAAGCCAGCATCTGCATCACCTGGGAGTTTGCTGGAAACACAGACTCTCAGGCCATTCCCACATCTACTGAATAAGGATCCGCATTTTAACAAGATGTGATTTCTGTGTACATTCAAGTTTAAGAAGCACTGATTCAACATTATTCTCAGTTTGTCTACCACCAGAAGCAGGTATACTTGTAACTTAGATGAGAGTCAGGCACAAGAAGAATATAACTGGCCCAGGGAACAAACAGCATCTCTGATTTCTAGAGCCCTGGCACCCTGAACAGGGACATAATGGAGGAAAAGCTGGGGTAAAGGGGAAGGAAGGATAGACCTGAAGTTTATCGTGGTTGTTTGCTACTTATCTCAAAAGCAGAAGCTCCTGCCACCCCCTGAGCTGTGGGAAGGAAGGGAGGGAGGGAGGGAGGAAGGGAGAGAGGGAGGAGGAAAGGAAGGAAAGAAGGGAGGAAGGGAGGGAGGAAGGGAGGAAGGAAGCCAAAGCGAAGAAAAATAATGTGTCTAAATGTTTTAAAGAACCAAGTTTCTCCAGTAATGGCCCCTAGCCTTATTAGGCACAACCTACCCCACTCCCACTCCTCAGAGGCCTGAGTGATGCCAGCCATAATATCAGAATATACTTTCCAACCTCATTTTATACCAATGGTGTTAATTCAAGAAAACCAAAGCAGTCCACCCACCGCATTTGGTTTTAATTACAAAATCACAAATTCTCATCTATCTACCATTTTTTTTCCTAAGATTTTATTGCGGAATTGGGGAAGGGGAACAGTGTTGGGGAAATGAGGAAGGGGAACAGCCAAGTTGTCGTCCTTCAATCTTAGTTGTGGAGGGTGCAGCTAGCTCAGCTCCAAGTCAGGTTGCCATCTGGCAGCCCGACGGCAGCTCGTGGCCATTCAGCTCAAGGTGCTGTGTTCAATCTCAAGGTGCCAGTTGCGGGTGGGTGTAGTCCACCATCCCATACAGGGGTCGAACTGGAAACCTTGTTGCTAAGAGCACACCCTGTAACCACTGACCATTCTGCCACCTGTTGGCAGCTCAGCTCAGGCTCAGCTCACTGGCCCATGTGGGAATCAAACCTGCGACCCTGTTGCTCAGAGCTCACGCTCTTAACCAAGAGCCACTCAGCCGGCCCTCTTCTATCTACTTTTCAATCAGCTACTTTTAGCAAGGGCAGAAAGAAGTAAAACACAAAATGGACAATTAGTGAGACTTTGTTGCTTTGGTAAGATATCCCAATATAGCCCTTTTTTATTACCACTATTAAAGCTGATCTGAAAAATAAGAGTTTCCATCAATACTTTAGGATATGTTTACCAGAATTAATGATGTGACAAACATACTCTTATAGGGAATAAAGAACTTGATATATACATTTTCAAAGTTCTATTTTCATCTACACAATCACAGTAAAATTCTGGCTGCAAGTTCATTTATAAAAGTATCTCTAGCGTGGACACCTGTTGTATTGTATTCCTAGCAACCCTTCCCCTACTTTTCTATTAAAAGCCACCCTTTCCCTTTAAGAAAGATCCTCTCTTCATTCTGTGTTTTTCTGGCAGAACTGCTGGTCATCGTCAAACCTTGTCCACACTAGCCACAGAAGTGAATACAGGACCCAACTTATCCATCAGAATATCCTATCTCCGTAGCCATAGGTATTGGATCAAAGGCAGCCACACAATCTAGGGAGGACCAATCAGAGTCCATTACAGACATTTTATGGCTGTATCCTGAGAAAGAGGCTGTGTTGGAATCCTCTCAACCTAAAGTTTACTGAGTGCAGATCAACTCTCTCTCAGAAGCCATCAGCCAACACAGGACAAGCCCAGGAAAGAGAGCAGTGTGAGAAACCCCAAATCTAACAGTACTTGAAGTCAGAGACCATTCTTATTTTTACAAGTAAAATGAGTCAGAATGTGTGTATTTAAATTAGTTTTCAGTCATCACAACTCAAACTTCCTGATATACAAACAGGAAAATGAAAGGAGGACTTCAAAATGAAATTCACTGAAGCTTAGGAAGGTAGCTTGTTACTACTGTGAAATTGCAGTTACATCTTTAGGAAACAGGGTTATTCACCCTTTACCAGGTTTTCTGCTTATATGCTATCAACCTGTCTTTGTAAAGCAGGAATCATATTGTCAGGGCTTTCTTTTCTTCTTGTACTAGATCAGGCAAGTTCAGGTTTCTGAGTAAACACAGCAAAAGAGAAGCGTAAAGTAGTGTTTCTTTTGAACAGGTCTTCTGCCTGCATCACCCTCTTCTCCTACGTTCTGGTTAACTGGATGGATTGTATATTTCCATCTATGATTCTCTAAATCAAAACGTTAGGATGGAAAAACAGCACTCATGTATTGAATCAATGTTTTACATATACATTATTTTACTTAATCTGATAAATACCCCCAATGAAGCACTTCCCTGTTTTACAGAAGAAAACACTGAGACGTTGTTAGGTATCTCCTTGAGATCCTAAAATTGGTGAGGGGTAGAACCCAGACACACACAGAGGACTGTCTGACTCCCAGCTCATGATTTTGTTCGAGGCACTATATTGCTTCCAAGAGAACAAAGCAATACTGCCAGTCATCCTGATGGTATGTTTATACCATACCAAATGTCCACGTGCTCAAATATTTTGGAAATGTAATCAGCATTCTCTAAGCCTCAGTGTAAAATAGTTAACATGTTAGATAAAAAAGCATAATATTGAGGCTAAATTAAATGAAAGTCCAAAATGGAAAGAAAATACATTCCTCCCCCCACCCAAAAAAAATGTTGAATACTGGGAGAGAGGGAAGACTAATGAAGAAAGAGAAGGAGGGAGAGGAGAAGGGAGAAGAGGATCAGGATATTTCTGCCAGTTAAAAAACAAACAAACAAACAAACAAACAAACATCTCAAAACAAGAATCATTCATCAAAAACCATCCATCTAATATTATGAAACTGGCACATAAGGAGGGAAGATAAAAGATATCTAGCTTGACTTATCTGAAAAAGGAAAGAATAAACATTGTGTTTTAAAAATATATATACTGAGGGCCGGCCAAGTGGCGCGGTGGTTAAGCACTGGTTTGGGAAGCCAGCAGCCCTGGTTCGGATCCCACATAGGAGGGCCAGTGACACTGCCCTCAAAAAAAAAAAAAAATCTATATATATATGTATACTGAGCTTTAAGTTGCAATTCAGAATAGAAAAATTAGAGTCCCATGACTGCCACTAACACAGCCATCCTCCCAGTCTCAGGATTTGAGAAGCAGAGATGGAAAAGTTGGGAAGTCAGCCAGGGTTACTTTGACAGGCCACAGAGTGCTTTCACCCCATGCGAACTCACAACACACAGGCCCAACCCTCCCTATTCAGGCTTGTGTACAAAGATTTCCTGCCCCTCCCGCCCTTCAAAACTTGCCCATCCTGTATCTCATTACCTACAGGCATATTCTCTGTTTTTCATAACTCTTTAAACTTATGACACTAACATGGAAAAGTTCCTAAAATATATTGCCGCTTTACATATATCATGAAAACACAGAGAAAAAGGACTGCCGAGTACACAGTATAATGAGGAGGGGAAATAGCAAAGTGAACTTGTGAGGTGAGGGCGATTTTCACCTTTTGTACATGTATTCCTGTATTTTTTTAATCTTTTACATTAAGCACCTGTTCATACATTACGTAGTATTTTTAACAAAATGAGTGAGAAGAAAACATGAGAAAAATTATACTTGGCCCATTCTCACCTTCCCATGAAACTTTTTAATTGCAACCTTTTAGAGAGGATTCCTAAATACATACAAGAAGTTTAAAGGAAGGGGCAATTTCAGCTATCCCCAGGATTAGATGATAGAGTGAGAACGGAGGTGTTTATTACGGCTGGGACTTTTCAGCGCACCTTTATCCTTAGTGCATCTGTGGATATACACCCATATCATCAGTCACCATTCCCTCCATAGCCACCATGTAAAACAAACCTATTTCTATGTGTGTCTATACTGAGTATAGGGTTTAAAGGATACAAGCTGAATACAGGGTGACTTCTGGGGGGGAATGGTCAAGTACAAGTCAGGGCACTTTCTGCATTTTCTGTACTATTTCCATTTCTACAAGAAGAATGCATTCACATTTGCTTCATAATTAAAAACAAATATACAACAAAATAAACTTGGAAACACATTTTCTGGCAAGTACAAATGGAATGGGGAATAGCTGTGCCCCAGGTATGTGGGCCACAGTTAAAGCAGTTTGAGACCCATAGCTTCTTCTATGGCACTTTTTCCTCTGCTACATACCCAGAAGGTCCATGACCACAAGCCTAGGTCACTGGGTAAAATGACTCATGTGGAAGGAAACACATCTTTATCACATGAGTGCTTTCTCTCTAGATTTGCTGATTACCCTGATTTCACTATTAATAAAGCCTCTTTTAGTTGCAAGTGACAGAGACCCAAATTGAATTACCTTATTCAAAAAGGAGAATTTATTTTATCATGTAACTAGGAAAAACAAAACAATGGCAACAAAGTAAAAAGGCTTGGCTTCATGCAAAGTTGGATATGTCACACAAACATTATCATCAGTAATTTGCTCTTCTGCCTCTCCACTCTTCCTTCTTTTTGCATGGAGTACATTCTCAAGTCTTTTCTTATATGGAGACTAAACTGGCAACCAGTCACTGCAGGCTTGTAATTCTACATTGTACTTCCACCAGCAACCTCAGTGAAAACAGAAAGTCTCTATTTAGCTCCAGAGAAATTCTGATGTTTAGTGTCATTGGTCTGGCTTGGATCATGTGCCTATCTCTGAACCAATTGCTGAGGGGAAGGGAATGGAGTGTTCTGATTGGACAGGCACTAGGTCACGTGCCTACCAATGAGTGGGAGCTGGGGATAAGCCCCACCTGAACACAGGGATTGGGTTGGTGAGGAAAGCTGGTATCCCAAAGGCTTACCAAGGTGCTGTTATCAAAAGAAAGGGAAAACATTGCTGGAAGTCAAAAACAAGCGATGTCCACCAATTTCGCTAACAAGCAGCCACACTGAATAATCCAGGTTTAATATCCTTACTGTCCTTTCCATGTTTCTGTTGTCTGTCTTAACGTGCTCTGACTTTCAGGTCTCAACCAATTTGTCTTTTTTTCTCCAAATTTGGTCTCAAGTAGCTCTCAGGGAATTACTGTCAAGGCTGTGAGGGGTTATCTATCCTTATGGGCTGAGAGGGAAGAATTTTCCAGGTAAGGAACATTCATTCAACATGTTTTATCCGTTCTACGTTTCAAATACGTGCTTGACCCAGTGGCTGCCTACAATAATGAATTAGCCTAGTGAGGATATGATTCAAGAAAATCCATATTGAGACAACACAACGAGGAGTAGGGTAGAGCTCTGTGTGTGCTGATAAGGGAAAACTATGAAGGAGAAGGCCCCAAATCTGCTGGGGCAGTCAGGACATGCTTCTACAGGGAGATGACATTCGAGCTAAGACCCTAAGGCTGTATGCGGGTTAGGCCGAGAAGTGGAGGTTGAGGGGGTGGAAGGACATTCCAGGTGGAAAAAAACAATATGAGCCAAAGCACAAAGGCAAGACAGACCATGGCACATGTTAGTAATTAAGTAGGCCAGGATAACCACAGCTCAGGGTGTATATCGAAAAGTAGCCTGAGACAAGGCTGTGAAGAACATGAATGAACTTGTCAGTCATGTCAAGTCTGGGTGTTTGAAGTTTATCTTACAAGCATCAGCCCCTGAAAGCTTTTAGGCGGAAGCAAAATGTGATCACATGTGATTTTGTTTGTTTGTTTAATCACTCCCTGGAAAACAAGTTGCAGAGGAATAAGACTGGAACTAAGGAGTCTACTTCAGTACAGTCTACTGTACTTCAAATACAGTCTACTTCAGGGGTCCTGGTAGGTTTTGATAAGGAGGAATTAAACAAAACACAATGGGGACGGAAAAGAAGGACTGGATTAACAACATATAGGAGGGGATAGAATTGACAGGAGACAAAAACTAAGAAGGGCAAAGGAAAGAAGAGAGAGGAGAAAAGAGTCCAGGAGGGTTCCCAAGTTTCTGGTTTGGGGGACTGGTTGGTTGATGCTGTCCTTCCAACAGAAACTAAGGTTTCAGAAGAAAATGGTGAATATGGTTGGGGACATAACCCTTGGAGACGTGAAGTGGATAAAATGGTCCAAAGTTCAGAAGAGACACCAGGGCTGCAAATACAGAGGTTAGCAGGGACCAGGGGTAGCTGAAGCCATGTTTGTAGATGGGTTAGTCATGGGGAGAGTATAAATATGTAAAGAGAAGTGGAAAGGACAGAACCTTGGGTATCCCAAACATTTAAAAGCCCAATAGATAAAGAGGAGTCCAGAAAGTGACAAAAATGAAAGGACCAGATATGGAAGGGTACAGTGAGGACAGCGGCCTCACCAGGAAGGCTAGATCCTCCTCCTCATAGACCATTCACAATTCTCTTTTGAAAAAAATGACCTCATTCCACTCCCCGATCTAGCACCTCCCTACCAAAGCTGCAGGTTGGAAGTGGGGATAAGAAAAGGCTTTGCAAAAATATGCACAAAGGCTGCAGCCTCAACACAACCTCCAGCCCTGGTACTTCAGCAGGTGATCTGTACCCACTTCTGGATCCTTGGATGTCTTCCAGTCAACTGAAGTCACAAGTACATGAGACAGTCCAGTGGCACTTTTTTTTTTTTTTTTAAGATTTTATTGGGGAATTGGCGGAGGGGAACAGCGTTGGGGAATCGGGGAAGGGGAACAGACAAGTTGCTGTCTTCTTGTTCTTCAGTTTAGTTGCGGAGGATGTTGCTTCACTGTTGGTATCGTCATTGCGCTCTTCCCGGATGAGGCAGATCGGTCGCCGGCCTCTGGATGTCGCTCACCGCGGCTATTGGCAGCTCACGCTTGGCTGCCAGCCGCTCACGCTGGCTGCAGGCCACTCACTGTAGCCTATGGCAGCCCACTGCAGCAGGGGCTGCAGCCCACACCATCACCGGGGCTCACACAGCCCAGCTCCAGGTGGAGCTGTTGTTAGCTGTAGAGGGCAGTGTCACTGGCCCTCATGTGGGATCCGAACCGGGGCTGCTGGCATCCCAAAACCAGCGCTTAACCAATGCGCCACTCGGCCGGCCCCAGAGGCACTTTCAAGGCAAACCTTATCTTTACAAATAACCCACTTGCACTGAGAAAATGGCTGCTCAATTTCCCCCTCAGAACCAGGAAATTCTCTTTATGAGGCCCATAGGAACCTTCGTCCCTACAAGCCTGGATGTGCTACTGTAAATAGAAATGAATAGGCATGTTTGGGCCATCTTGGCAGATCGCCTATAGACAGAGAAATGTATGTATTTTCTACTGAGTGCTGGGGAAGGACTAGGACTGGAATCCAAACCCAGCTCTCTCAGTTCATAGCTATTTGGGCATGAGCCTTAGTTTTCTTACTTGTCAGATGGAGGCACTGGTCCTTACCTCATAACATTGTATGATGATGAAATTGGAGCATCAGTGTGTATACAGCCCCTGTTTTCATGCCTCTGGTTTCACATAAAAAGAATAGAATGATTACGTAATCAGTTTCTTTCCCCGTTTTTTCTTTTATTGGAGTAAAAATATACATAAGATTTGCCGTTTTTAAGTGTACAATTCAATGGCATTAATTACATGCACAAAATTGGTCAATCATCACCACTGTTTTCAAAAGTTTTCCATCAACCCAAATAGAAACTTTGTACTCATTAAGCAATTGACGCCTATTCTACCATATCCCTAGCCCTGGTAACCTCTAATCAACTTTTTGAGCCTATGCTTTGCCTATTTTAGATATTTCATATAAGGGGAATCATACATATTTGTCCTCTTGTGTCTGCCTTATTTCACGTAACATAATGTTGTCAAGGTTTATCCATGTTGTAACATGTATCAGAATTTCATTCCATTTTCATGGCTGAATAATATTCCAGTGTGTGTGTGTGTGTATAGTAGTTTGTTTATCCATTTGTCTGTTGATGGACAGTTGGATTGTTTACACCTTTTGGCTATTGTGAATGATGCTGCAGTGGACATTGGTGCACAAGTATCCAAGTCCCTGTTTTCACTTCTTTGGGGCATATACTGAGGAGTGAAATTGCTGGGTCATATGGAAATTCTATGTTAAACATTTTTGAGGAACCACCAAACTGTTTTCCATGTAAATACACCTTTACATTTCCACTAGCAATGTACAAGGGCTCCAATTTCTCCATATCCTCACCAACACTTGTGGTTTTCCCCCCTTTTTTTTTTTTAATTATAATCATCCTAGAAGGTGGGAAGTGGCATCTCACTGTGGTTTAACCGATGTTTAATTATCTCTGTCAATGAAAGAAAACAATTATCATCAGTAACCAAATGTAACCGAAACTCCAAAGATCATCTGTATGACGTTTTGTAATATTCATGTATTATTTGAAAGACTCTGTGCCACACAAACCAAGGATGATTATTTGTATTTTAAAAAAACATTTAAAATAATAAAGCTCTGTGTACATATCTGGCTCAAAACAGGTTAGAAGCTGGTCCCCAGCTGGGTGACCCCTGGACTGTGACCCATATTGCTAATTAATCTATGGTGTCCCCAAACTGATTCATAATGGCATGTCAAGAAGGATGTGTGCTTGCTCTAAACGTGTTGTCTTTCTAGTTCATGATTTCCTCAATACATAAAGATAATTAATTATTTTTGTTTCAGAAGACTTAAAGGCTTTGATCACTGAGCATTGATAAGAAATAACAGTAATATTAATAATGGGTGCTAATGGACAGAGGAAGGGATGCTGAACTTGAATCTCTAAGAGGCATAAAAATTACAAGGATCAGACTCCCCACGATTTAATTTAAAAGCATTTCTATTAGAAGATAGTCCGTTGGCCATACGCGATCCTCTTGAATTTATAAGTACCCAGAAATGATCTTATCTATTTTACCTCGTTTAACACTCAGGAGAACCCTGTAGTAAGTATTACTAATGTTCTTATTTTACATATGAGGAAACAGTCTCTGAGAAATTAAATAACTTACCCAAATGACAGAACCAAGTTCAACTCTATCTGACTTCTGAGCTGCCTTCATGGAAGATGACAATCTGAGCTGAATAGAGAAGTTGCTGTCACAGTGGCTGTATTGGTTTTTCTGGAATTGCAGTAGCCACCAACTGAGTGGCTTTAACAACAAAAACACATTGTTCTGCAGTCTAGAAGCCCACCCTAATGACCTCATTTTAACTTGATTTCGTCTGGAAAGCGCCTATCTCCAAATAAAGTCACATTCTGAGGAACAGGGCCTTCAACACATCTTATGGGGTGGGGGGAGGCTTGGGGGATACATAACTCAACCCATACCAGTTACTTAATGTTAAGTTGTTCGTACTTCCAAATGGACTTCACTTTATAATGTCTGAAGTAACTTAGAAGGTATTTTATTTCAGAAAAAAAAAGGATAAATTTCTAACTGGGGGCCTGCTCAGTATTCTTGAAGCTACCTAAAAATCTTGCCACATATTCTAGGACATCTGTTATGACAATCTTTTCAAATTCTGAAGAAGTTCGGTTCATGGTGCCTGTGGGCCTGCTTGACTTTCAGCCTCCGTTAAAAAGGAAGGTCCTCTGTATTTTCAAATTGCTTCAAGGTTTATTTTTGAAATAAAGTTTCCATTCCCTACAGAATTCACAAACTATAGTGTGTCTAGAAAACGATGCCTTAGGGCTCAGAAATGTATTTTGAAACATACTGGTAGACCTTCATTTACAAAAAAAGAAAGAGAGAGAGAGAGAGAGAGAGAGAGAGAGAGAGAGAGAGCGAGAGAAGGGAGGAAAGGAAGAAAGCAAGCAAGCAAGAAAGGCCTTACCTTTCTATTTTAGTTTTGTAAGAAAATAGGCCTATCTTGTACCATAATTTTTTATAGGCTTTTCTGTTTGTTTTTTAAGACGTTGCTAAGTCTTTGCTTTTTCAACCTGAACAGCTGTAGACAGAGCTTAGGGCCTCGATCTTGCAGAGTGGCCGGGAGGAGAACAAGGAGCCGTGAGGCTGGAGGGCTGTGAGTGATGCGTGGAGCTGCCCAGACCCCTCCCCCCACCCTTTGGAGGCTGAAGGATTTATTTCCTCAGCTGTTGAGAATGTTGGCAGCTGTCAGCCCTCTTTAGGAATTACCTAGACTGAGTCAATCCGCCACGCCCAAGGTCACGATCTCTTCCGAGCGGCCTGCATCCAATGACTGGTTGGCGTGGAGATACGCCAGGCGAGTTTTTTGCCCCACCTCAGGACAGCTCCCAGGAGCCTTCCCAACCTCCAGATTCTGTGGGGCAGGGCCTTCCTTGTGTCTGCGCTGCAGCCCATCTTCTCCTTCGACCTAATTCCGCTTCCGGTCCCTCACCGCTACCCATGTGTTAATCTTGAGGATATTCCCTAAAAGATGTATTGTATGAACATCTCAGTGTACGAGTTCTGGGGAACCCAGTCTGCAACAAGACCACAGATATGGAGACTCCAAGAGAAGGAGCCAATGATGGGGATAAAAATGGAGCAGGATTCTAGGCTGTGGCTTTGGTGAGACAGGGGAGACTGTGGGAAACGGCTTCCAAAGTAACTGTTTCATCCAGTACCTGAAGGAATAGCCCAGAGCCCAAATGTAAAAAACCAGATTCCTTCAAAAACTCCAGGGGGAACTCGATAGCAATAATCCAAACAAAAGAATGAAGACAAAGGACGTCTAGGAAATAATATGGGTCAGGATCCAAATGAAAAGACCACTGGCTAAAATCGGGAAAGGATAACAATGAGTGTCAGATGGTATTGTTTAACGGTTCAAAGCTGAGACAAGCCAGCAGAGGAACTTGAAACTGTGTCTGTGATTCAGCTCAGCTAAGACGCTGACATTTTCTCACAGCATTATAAGGTGTCTTGTACTTGAACCAGTTGCCTGATTATAGTGAAGCGGACAACTTAGAATATTCCAGCTGGGTAAGCCCAGACTGTGAGGAAAGGCCAGCATTCACGGGTGTGGTTTTGATGGAGAGATGTCTTTCTTTATTCTGAGGTGTCTTTCTTAGGTGGTGACAGCTAAACTTGGCCAGACACCATGACCTGAAACCTGCTCTGTGCGTGCATGTGTCTGTGTGTCTGCATGCACGTGTGTATCTGTGTGTGTGTCTCTGTTGTGTGTATGTGTGTGTCTCTCTCTGCATGTGTGTGTGTCTCTGCGGGTGCCTCTCTGTGTATATGTATCTCTGCTTGTGTCTGTGTTTGTCTCTGAGTGTGAATGTGTGCCTGTGTGTCTCTGTGCTGTGTGTGTATCTGCACACCTGTGTATGAGTCTGTGTGCACATGTGTGTGTGCCAAGGGGGTGGTATTGTCCTGTGTGTTGGGATAGATTGGGATAGGACTGCCTACCCAAGGAAACAGGAGTCCGCTCTTCCTGCATAGATTATATCCTCATTAATCATTGCCTTAGTTTGGGGCTCACCAAAGGCAGGAGCAAGATTTGAATACAGGTATTATAGATTAATGGAGAAGGTGATCCTTGGAAACAGGAGTGAGAGGGCAGAGACAGGAAAGGAGGAAATGCCAGTACAACTGTGTATTAGCCATCGCTTCTGTGGGAAAAGGGGTTCGGTTCCATTGGGACCTCCTGAGAAGTAGTATGAATGCCTCCCAGAATTGTCCACACAAAGGAAAGGCTCATTGCCTTTGGATTGCCCCCGCGGGCCTCGACTCCCCACAGTTCCAGGTTGTTCATGCAGGTTGGTGAGCAGCCTTGCAGCTGGGGAGAGGGCTCTGGGGTGGAAAATGGAATGACACAGGAGATCTGCCTGAGGCGGGCTAGCCTGAGCTCTTAGGGAACTCCGCACCTCAGCAGCTGTGATTGAAATCAGAGCAAGGGGAGGGCCGTGATAGGACCTCGGCTGCCACAGGACCTCTACTCCAATCATAAAGTGCCAAGGGCCCCAGGAAAAGCAGTCACGTGTTTTACCAAGGTATATCTTGCTAAATCATTGCTGAGCATTTATAATGCAAATTAAAATATTGATAAAGAAGTTTTATGTTGAGTTCCTTTGATTCAGTGATAGTGGTTGCTGGATTTGAAAGAAGGAACAAAGTGGATGCTTTATATTTTGGGAGGTGTTTTTTTTTTAAAGATTATATTGGGGATTTGGGGGAGAGAAACAGCGTTGGGGAATCAGGGAAGGGAAACAGACAAGTTGTTGTCCTTTTGTTCTTCAGTGTAGTTATGGAGGACATAGCTTCTCTGCCCCATGTTGGTATCGTCATTGAGCTCTTCCCAGATGAGGCAGATCAGTCGCCATCCTCTGGATGGTTGCTCGCCGCGGCTATTGGCAGCTCACGCTGGCTGCCAGCCACTCACTGTAGCCTATGGCAGCCCACTGCAGCAGGGGCTCGCAGCCCAGCTGCAGGTGGAGCTGTTGTTAGCTGTAGAGGGCAGTGTCACTGGCCCTCATATGTGGGATCTGAACCGGGGCTGCTGGTGTCCCAAGTCAGCTCTTAACCACCACGCCACTCGGCCGGCTCTATTTTGGGAGTTTTAAGAGGTCAATAAATAATGGGACTTTTCACTTCCCCTGTGGACTTCTGAAGCAACTGAGAAACAAGATGAGGAGACTAACAGACAGAGGTGACAGCAGCAGCTGATTGCAGAATGTGGGTTTATACCTACAGCCCAAAGGGCAGAACTGGCTAACATCCTGTGCCTTCCGTGACCATATGACCAAGCACCTGAGTGGGTGCATTCGTCTAGGATCACCATCTTGCACTGGTCTGCCACAGAAGAAAGAGAATGCATCGCTGATGCTTGTGGCCTTGCCAATTTTAAATAGATTAATTTTACCCACTCAAGGAACATGCATCACTGTCATCCACCAATCAGATCACTCACTTTCACTTCAGGCAGGGTATTCTGAATGGAGTTCCTCCCTGTGAAATAATGAGGCAAGGTGAGAAAACACTTCTCCCAACACTCAAAAAGAAATCACAGGAGCTCTGCACACTCCAGGTTTGTCCTGCAGTTCTTCTCTTTTGACAGTTGACTGTATTTGTACAGTTTGCTTTGACAACCATGGATACAGCTGTCTTCTGCAAGACTTGTTCCCCAACTGCAATGCAAAAGCAGTAAGGGTCTGTGTCACATTTTCTTTTGTGGGATTCGGAAAAGGACTCTAAGTGGAGAGCCAGGAAACCCAAGGTCCACTCCTAGGCCCCAGTAAAATGCAATTCTATCACATGGTCTTAAATTGTAGATCCAGTACCGGTCCAGATATCAGTTTCAGCAGGAGTTACTAAACTGAATAGACATTGATGTCATAGATGGGGTTAAGTATGAACTAATACCTAATGAAAACAATATATTTACTAACAGGGTGCAGTGTACCTGTGGGGAAGAGAAGCCCATGGAATAAATATTGGCTTTGGCCTTGAACAGGTTTATATCCTGTGCTGTTGCTTTTTACCTTGAGAAATAAATATTGGCTTTGGCCTTGAACAGATCTGGATTTGTATCCTGTGCTGTTACTTTTTACCTTGAGAAATTTAATTGGCCTCTCCATGTCTTCATTTGGTGGTGGGTAAAATCATAATTCCTGCCTTGCAGATTTGTTGTAAAGATTTAATAAAATAATGTTAAGTAAAATGAATAAGTACTGCCTAGCAGGCATTGAACAAATAGTAACAATTACCTTTATTATGTAAGGAGAGAATTTAAAAATACCATGAAAAGATACTTGGTTTGAAACAGGAGCTTTCCAAGGATTATCTTTGAATAGCTAATTCATGACCTTGAAAACCTCCAGGCATTTCTAGGTAAGAGTGAGTGTGGAGTTATAAGCTCATAAAGAAAAGCTCTTGGCAGACCTGCGTGTTAGCGAGGAAAATGACTCAAACACTGTCCCCTTTGCTCTCATCACCTCTGAGCACACTGGCTTTTCCTGGGTTCAACTCCCCCAGGTGGCCCCAGCACCTCCATTCAGTCCTAAAAGAAGACGTGGAAAGAAAAGCACAATACCTGGCACGGAAATATATATTGAATGAGCAAATGAGTGAACAAAATAATGAGCTGATAGGTGAATGAATCAACAAGGAGGAGTACAAATATTTTGTTGTGTAGAAATGGCCAGAGACAACAGGCTACCCTGGAGGATACCTGTCTGAAAAAGCAGTCAAAGAGGGTGCTGGCACCTGGGTAGCTGTTACCTACACTCATGTGTCTCCTACTAAAGGGATTTGGGAAAGAACAGAGCATGGGGAGAAAGGGTGTCATGGGTGTCTGACGGTTGCCTCTTCCTACATCCATCACCCTTCTCCTGCCATCAGGGTACATCAGGAATCTCACTCCTGCCCAAGGGATCAATCTCATCTCTGAGGATGGGGTGGGGGTGGCTGATTAATTTAAGATTATGTTCCATCCCTTTGGCCACAGAGATTAATTCAGGGATGGCAAGTTACTCAACTTTTGTCAGAAATGGTGAATCCTAAGACTTGTGAAGGAGCCAGCTACCCTCGAAGGTGTGATGTGAAGTTATGAGGTCTTACAATGCTGATGCAATTCTGCCACCTGGAGCTGCTGGGGCAGGGTGGAGGGTGGTGAGACACCCTGGGGAACCACATAGACTTCGTGGTGAAATCATTTGAATTGCGAGCGCAAACTTTGTCTGAAGGCTGTCTAAGCTTCACATAATTTGTATTATGTGAGCCAATAGATGCCCTTTATTGTCTGAATTAGTTCGAGGTGTTTTTCTGTCACTTGCAAAAAGTCCTAATTAATGCAAAGAACCTTCTTTCCCCCAATGCCAGATGGAGTACAGCTAATGTGCTGAGTCTGGCATAAAATCCACCTGAGGTCAGTGTCTGAGAGTGCCATATACGCGGGGTTTTTCACCTTGAAAATACGCTTCTAAAACATTTTGAAAAACCTTCGTCAGAATAGACTGAGTTACCAGTGGCAGAGTTTCTACCCTAAGTGTTTTTCTGTATAATCGTAAGGAAATTTTCATGTTTGAGGGCTTTGTTACTTTAAAATACCGCTTAGAAAAATCACTGGAGGCTGTATATAAAGTGTTCGGAGCTAACATATGGTATTTCACAGTCTTTTCTACTACATCGAAATCTAGAGACATCCAGATTTAAATGAGAAATTTAAAAATATGTACATTTCAAACAACAATGTTTAATTCTCAAAATCCAAAAGGAGACTTCATAAATGGCCAGAAACAGAAAGTCTTTGTTCCCCTAAATAAGATTTTAAGTTAAAAGGTATAGAGGAAAATAACTTCCAGTTCTGATGATTAAAGAGTGCAAGCATGAGTTTTAGGAGAATAAAAACCAGACATGTTTTTTAAAGAAAATGTATCTAAAAGCCCCTACCATGAAGATGCAGATTCTAAAAACATTACATTCAAAAGTTGGTGGAAAGATAACTAAAGAGTTTTTTTGGTTTGTTTGATTTTATGTGGTTCAGATATTAAGTCTATATCAAATTATAGTCAAACTGCCAAGATTTGCCAAGCATGAGGGAAATAACTCATAACCCACCTGCAACAAATTCACATTGTTTCTTACTGTATCTTAGTTAGGTAACTTAGATTTGATTCATAATTTTCTTCCAAGATGAGACCCTGTGAAGTTCAATAAGGATTTTTAAAATACAGGAAGTTAAATTATGAGAAAGAGAAAATTAAGAGCTATTTCTTGGCTGTATGTACCATGAAATATATATATTTTAAAGCTGTCAGCGTGGCCCCACTCTGTGTCAGTGTGTTATGGAGTGATGTCAGTTTTTTCCTTTCTCCAGAAATAGAGATAATTTTCCTACTAGCTTGGAAGAAAGTAAGGCTAGTGCAAGAAGTGGTAGGGAAATACACTGGTTTTCAACTCTAGGTACTTTGAATATTGATTTACTGCTTAATGTCAAATTAAAATTTACCTGGAGAGATTGCCATTTAAATAATGTGGGTCACCTCTCTGCCTAGATTGCAGTAGAATATAAATCCGAAGCATAGTTTCTTGGTTTAAGGACATCTTGCTCCTTCATTTTAATATTTAGTTTTGGTTGGAGTTGCTTTGTTTTTGACCTAGCAAAGTATACCCCTTCCAGTACTCCATGGTATTGCAGGAGTGGTATGTTTTGAGGAGAAGGTAGGCAAAATTGCATGGGAGACAGGGAGCTTTGGGGAACATGTGGAGATTTCCAATTCCTACCCTTTGGGGGCTCTGATTCTCTGGAAGAGATTGCGATGGTCTGCAAGGGAAATCGTGCCAAGAAGGAAAGGGTTGACTAACTCGTATGCCCAATATCAGTGCCTAGATTATTGACAGCTAGTTCCAGCAGAATGCGTGGCTTATCCTGGCAAGGAAGCTGTACTTTGAGGAACTGTGGATGAACTCATCAGTGTGAACCAGAGGCATTCACAAAGCCAACAACCTCAGAAACTGTGAGATTCATCAGCGGACCAGTCTCTAGATTCTTTTGGCAAGATGTTTGGAACAGGACTGGTCTCACTAGACTTTGTAACCTGCTGGTGTTTTGGAGTGAGCCCCCAAAGGGCTCACTACCTGCACATCCAGTGATTATCTGGGCTATTAAAGGGTGATGTGACCTTATTTGATCCTTGAACATGATAGAGCAGCCCATGCTCATTAAAATAATATAATGCTATGATCTCAGAAGGTACTGGCTATTCTTCAGTCATCATTATGCTAGATCCATAAACAGCCACACAAGTATGTTTACTTCAATATAATTGTTGTCCCTTCTGTATCCATGGCCAGGCTACAACGGAAGGCAGTTAACGTTTGACTAAACATAGAGTTGGTCCAAATTAATACATCTTACATTTGTTTCTTTTTACTCTAAAAAGGTGTATTATATGGTGGAAGGGAGTCAAAGGAATTGAAATAGATAGTATGATATTGGGGAGGGGGGAAGGAGTGGAAGGGGAGAATTGGGGGAGGGCGGTTGTCACTTTGAATGGTAAAAAGTATAACTATTGCACTTTGTTGTACACTTGAAGCTAATTAAAAGTATATATCAATTAAAAAAATAAAATAAAAAGGTGTAATATATACTGTGTTTATATTATTACTTATACCTTAATGTTTCTCCCTCCTTAATGTTTTACTATTTTAACTACTCGTAAGTTGTAAGTTTTAAGTTTTTGAGTAAATAAACTTTGAAAATAAAAACCAGTTCATGTCCCAGTTGTTTAAATTGACTTATCCATTTATATGGGAACTCTCCTTCATGGATAAAAGCTTCTAGAAATTTCTCCCTGTGGTATAAAACTATATAAGGGCCGGCCGAGTGGCTCAGTTGGTTGAGAGCGCGCTCAAGAGTGCGTTCGCAGTTCAATGCCCAGCCCGAGCTGGGCTGCCATTGAGCTGCCAACAGGTGGCAGGATGGCTCAGCTAAAAAAAAAATTTAAAAAAACCTATATATGAATTTAAAAATAAGTAATATTCATGTATTTTTAATCACAATGAGTTAAAATATGAAGAAAGGATAAATTAAACTTTATTAATGTGATACACTAATTGAATAAATCCATATAACTAATTTTCATAGCATCATAATTATTAACTTAAAAATTAGTTTATTTAATAGTTTTAATCATTTTTTTCCTCTGTTCTCCTACATCTATTATTCTGTAAATTGTCATATTGAAGATACTTTCCAGTAATGGGAGTAAATTTTTAAAATTTTTAAATTTAACTGTTTCTTATTAAATTATTACATTTAATTAAGACTTCAGGTAAAATTGCTTTACAAAATTTTCATTTCCCCTCAGTTTGAAACATTTTGTGAAAATGATGCCTCACTTGATAACATTAGATAATCAGGCTGACAAATTCTATTTTGAATGATAACTGGGCTTTTTTGTTATAATTTAAGACTTTTTTCCTGATTACTTTTAGTAGTTAAAATATTATTTTTCTTGAAAGAATTAAGTCACAAATTTGACTTCAGAAGAGGTGACTTTCTCAAGTGATAGCAGTATAACTGTTGGAACTCACACAACATCATTAATATTTCACTTCCAATTTATAAAAATTATGGCTCATTTATCCATGGGGCCTTCTAACTGAGTGCTGGCTGTTTTTCACAAAAAAAACTAATGTTGGGTTCGGAAGATATTTAAACAGGTAATAAAAAGGCACAAATCCTTCAGCAAAACATCCAAGTCATATTTCGCACTCTTTAAGCCAAGCTCGAGATAGGAACAGGTGAGTGAAAAAGAAAACTGAAGTAAAGGTAAGATGAAAAAGCAAAATATTCTGGTGAGTGCCAGGGAAACTTCACTTTCCCAAACAACGCAGACTCAAGGCTCCACATACCCAATTAGGACTTCAGTTTAGATAACAAGGGAAAGAGAAGTCATTCTCAGTTAGCAAATGTTTACTGAGTACCCAGTATGCATCAGGCACTGTAAATCTTGGCAGCACGGCTGTGAACAAAACAAAGACACTGTCTTTGTAATCTTAAGATCCAGTAGGGGACATAATCACATGAGTACATAAAGGAGGACAAGGACAGAAAGTTAAGGGTATGTTTAGTTTGGAGGGTCAGAGGAGGCTGCCCAGAGGAGATGACTTTTAAGCTGAGATGGACTGGAGACAACATTCCAGGCAGAGAGAGACCGAGTCCCAGAAAACCAAGCAGGCGAAGCCGGTGTTTCTTTGCCCACATTACTATCTTTCATCTCCTATTTCAGGCTTACCCTTAAGGACTTGATCTTCCCTCTCTTCTTCCCTCTCTCCCTCCCTCCCTTTAGCACCACTGAAAAAAGGAAGAGTAAGGCAATTACATAGGTAAAATGAGTCATAACTTTGAGCTAGAAGAGAATGGGGTTAAGAACTGAAGTGGATTCCATTCAACTTGAAAAAGTAACCCTGTTTTATGAGGGCTGCAGAGAAAAGCAGGACCTAATTTATCTACCATGTCAGAATGAATGAAGGCAAATGTCCCCAAATCCATCCAGAGGCTTCTTGATGGCTTCTCTGGTCTTCTCAGTTCCTCATACTTCTTGGAATTAGGTTTATAGAAACTTGTTTGCTATTGAGGGAGTTCCCCGTTTAGTTGTGGGAAGTGCTTGATTGTTGATTGACCTTATTGATCCGTTAAGAGAAGAGTTCTCCTATCAATACACAGTTTTTATGTGTTTCTAGGTCAGCATTTATTTTATTCAGAGTCTTGGTCTTTTCCTCAATAACCACCCTAGCAAGCTTTTTTGCACTTGTACTTGAATGAGATATGGACTGTAATTTGTGCAACTAAACTAAGATGCAAAGAGGCTGCAGAAACACAAAGATGAAGGCAACAAGCCCCATTCCAAGGGCACTGAACCTTCAGAAGACAAGTACTTTTGGATTTTGACCCTCCTTGTTCAACAGTCTTTCTTTGTTTTTATGTACTCGGGGAGAAAAGGTAAGTCTGGTAAAGATGTCATTAAGGGTCTGCCCTGATATTCCTGTGGCAAATAAAATGACACCCATCATGAAAACGTGTTATATAGACAAAACCAATGTGCTGGATTTTAAATTTATTACATCACTTGGTGATATAGAAATGACCTAGAAAAGACCAGAGGGAGCTATAGATATATAAATATCAATCATTATGGCCTAACCTATATTAATAATACAGGTAATTCTACAAGAAAAGGATAATTCTATATGCTCGGTACCTCTCCCTCTTACTTTTTCTAAGCAAACAACCCCTATAGTATTGTTTTGCTAAAAGACGAGTGCTGATAATGGAAATAGTATTTATGCACTTTAGGAGAGGTAGTGATATAAGACATGAAAAGTTAATTAAACCTCAAAGGGACAGTTAAAAGACTGGATCTGGAAATATATACCTGATGTCATACTTTGTGTTTTTGGAGCTGGAGAAAACTTTAAGTCTGATCAATATCAGCGATAAATTAATACAGTCTTAGAAAACAAGAGTGTCCTCAATGGACCAGAAAAGTTGAAGAATTAGTGATAGAAAGCCCTAAGGGTCTAAGAGTCAACACTATGGATTAATTACCAGAAGGGAAAAAAAAAACAAAAAACCAATGTTGGGAGCAGTCCCAGAAAAGCACCTCGCTGAGAGCAATGGATTTAAGAAGTGGCATACACTGAGGGTGATGAATTGGAAAGACGGAAGGTGGGGGGTGGGGGAGAGTTGGGATATTTGGAGAGTTGGGCGATTTCCTCATGGACAAAGACTTGAGTGTAGACACTGGTACTGGAGAGGCAAGATCTGGGGAATTATACATCCCCATGCTCACTGGAAGCTTCCATACTCATAGGAGAAGTTAAAGATAGAACCCTCCTTCCAACAGAGCTTCTCCTATCCACTCCCACCCCCACCTCCAGAATGTTAGATATAACTAGCAGGTGGCCAGAAAATTTAAATACAAAAGTCAAGAGGAAAACAAGTATCACAAACTATTTAGGGAAAAACACTACCAAAAGAGGTACCAATTTCAACAAACAAAACAATGAACACCCAAGGAAGTACTGTTAGTTAGACAGGCAAATGATTTTAACATCCTCAGAAAGATTTGCGGGGATCTCTTAGGAAAGAAATGACTACAAATCTTGGAAATTTTAAATGTAATAGACAAATATTAGTAGAAGCATTACATGGACAAAAATAAAAAGTGAGATTACCTATGAGAGAATGAAAATCTAATTTGCAATAGACTTTAAATGCTAGTAAGTCTTTGTATTCAAGGATGTGGTACATTTTCTCTCTTATATCTTTTATGTCTTTCAGTTACAATTTGTACTTTTCTTTTAAAAATGAACTTTCAGGGCCGGCTGAGTGACGCATTGGTTAAGAGCTGGCTTGGGATGCCTGCAGGCCCAGTTCAGATCCCACATATGAGGGCCAGTGGCACTGCCCTCTACAGCTAACAACAGCTCCACCTGGAGCTGGGCTATGTGAGCCCTGGCGAAGGTGTGGGCTGCAGCCCCTGCTGCAGTGGGCTGCCACAGGCTACAGTGAGTGGCCGGCAGCCAGCGTGAGCTGCCAATAGCTGCAGTGAGCGACCATCTAGAGGCCGGCGACCGATCTGCCTCATCCGGGAAGAGCGCAATGACGATACCAACATGGGCCAGTGAAGCAACATCCTCCGCAAACTAGACTGAAGAACAAAAAGATAGCAACTTGTCTGTTCCCCTTCCCCGATTCCCCAACGCTGTTCCCCTCCCCCAATTCCCAAATAAAATCTTTAAAAATAATAAAATAAAATAAAAATGAACTTTCAAAAGAAATCCATTGTCTTCCAAAATAAGGTTTAAGTCCATTAATCCACAACTGAACATTAGCAAGTTATATTTGTTAAGATCAAACGGGTAAAAAGAAGAGGAAGGAAACAAAAACTGCAGTGGCAACTAAATTGTGATCATGGTCATTTTATGGGCAAGAGAATAATTTATAATATAAACTTCTTTCATGTGCTGGGTCATTACTGAAGATATTGGCAGTGACTTTCAAACATTTTGACCACATCCCACAGAAAGAACCCAGCACATACACATACATATGCTTTCATAGAACAATACTTGCCTTTATCATGGATTATGAACTCTGATGTTTCTATTCTAATATATACATATGTGTGTGTATATTTTTTAAACTTGTTTTTCATTTAAATGCACTTCCTACTCCTAGAGCACATAGCTTACGGTTTGAGAAGTGCAGTATTAAGCAAACTTATTAGGAAGGCACTTACTTGCCCAAACCCTCCAAAATAGTCAATTTCTCATCCCACAGAGGGTGGGTCTTGGCTCCCTGGCTTCTGTCAGATACCTGGAACTCACACACGAACCACTCTGATGCATTCTGCTACATCTCTCCATGTCCCTTTCCTCCTGGAGTTCAACTACTCCAGTTCTACTCTTTATGCCGATTGACTTTGAGTTATACATGGCTTTTGATAAATCTGCAAAGGATGCATACTATAGCAACATTCATTTATGCTACGAGGAAGCTCGTCTTTGGATCTCACTCCTCTACACGGGGCAGTGAGCTGGCCTGAATGTTATTAAGCCTGCCCCTTAACGTAGGGAAGGCTTCCCTCTCCCACTAAATACGCAACTCTCTGTAACCTATCTATGCTAGAAGAAGGTGGCGTAAAGTGACACAACCCTAATACAAGCTAACAAGCTATTTTGGCACCTAGATATGGGAAGGTGAATGGAATTGTTATCTGTCCCAACAATTGCAGACATACATACAGTGGTCATGCCCAGAGAAGATAATGCTAAAAAAAAGAAGAAAAAAAGTCATTGTGGGTGGATAGAATGGGATGTGATCTAATAAGCTTTTTTCACCTCAGTAGACAAGAAAGTGTTTTGCGGATATCCTTAATAGAATTAGTGGAAATCTAGACCCCTCAAACCTCTACA
This sequence comes from Aselliscus stoliczkanus, assembly GCA_033961575.1. Taxonomy (NCBI): domain Eukaryota; kingdom Metazoa; phylum Chordata; class Mammalia; order Chiroptera; family Hipposideridae; genus Aselliscus; species Aselliscus stoliczkanus. The sequence goes on along the minus strand of CM066731.1, from coordinate 163,961,729 downwards.
TGTTGCCTAGTTCTGCAGGACAGGGCGTGATCCCTAGGACTGGAGTTGCCTGTCAAAGGCTCATTGACATGAGCTTTCAAAAGAGAGAGCTTCTAAGGCAAGAGGGAGCCATGCCCAAGAGGCTCAACCCAGGAGCAAAGTCTTCGCCTCTGGAGAGGAGCAGAGAAGTCCTCCCCAGCATAGCACCAAGTCTCTCATTCATGTCTGTGTCTGGCACAGTCTCCATAAAGATCATCAACCTTACAAGGATGGGGAGGAAAAAGGAAACGCAGACAGGGTGTAAGTAGAACCCCAATGGGCATTTTACTGAAACCTCCAGGAGACAAAAGGGAATCATAGAGCCAGGCAATGCTGGTTTTAAACCCCAAAATAAAAACCAGTTCAATCACTTACTGGCCCTGTAACAACCCACTTTACATTTCCTATGCCGCAGTTTCCTCACCTGCCAAAAAAGGGATGAGGATTGTATCTGCCTCGCTGGGTAGGATTAAATGAGATAATGAAGACAAGTGTTTGGCATTATGTCTGGCACAGAAAGCTATTCAGTAGATGGTATCTGCCATGATTAAGAACTGTGCACACTGTTGCAGATAGCACGCCAGTGACAGCGCAGAGAGGAAGATTGGCACCCTCTCCACATTCTAGTGAATGCTGGCTTGGGAGCTTTGTCACCTCAGAGGTCCCTGGCTGCAACCAGAGACAAGCAAAGAGGGTCCAGGGGAGGAGGATGGGGAAGAAGTAGTCCAGATGCCATCAGAGTGTAAAGTACGGGAGGGGGATTTGTCTTACTCAAAACTGTGTCTTGGCATTTAGCAATGAACGTAGTGTCCCACGACTCGGGAAGTACTTGTTAAATAAATGAATGAGTGCTTAGCTGAATAAATTGATGGGTGGATGAAACACCTGAGAACCAGCCTTGGCAGTGGGCATGTGTGAAAGTCATCTTGCATACTTGGGGGAGTTGGTGTTGGGTGGCAGAATATGGTCCAAAGAGCCATTGAAATGTCCACTCACTTATTCATCCACTGAATATCAATAATATGCTGGGCACTGTGGGTGACTATAGTTAATGTGCTATATACACCCGCTGCTGAGAACTGGGAAAGTCTGGGTTACTTAAGGACTTTCCCTATAGACATTTTTCTCAATTCATAATATGCTGTATCTTATTTTCCCCCCAACTTGTTATTTTCAAAATGTTCACACCTACAGAATATTAAAAGAACAGTGCAATGAAGTAACACTCACATATCCTCCTCCTAGATCCATCAAATTTGTAACATTTTGCCAATTTGCCTGACAGATAGGTAATATATGTATGCACACACACACACACACACACACACACACACACACACAGAGTTTGTTTGGTTTGGTTTGGTTTGGTTTGGTTTGATTTTGGCTAAACCATTTGAAACTCAATTTCAGGTATCATGACACTTACCCTAAATACTTCTTGCATACATCTCCAAAGAATCAGTATATTCCTTTACATTATCACAAAACCTGCGCACAGCTAATATAAAGCAGCAGAACAAGAACCCAAGGAAGCTCGCTGACCCCAGGCACCCTGCTCAAAATCTCTCCACAGTGCTGTCCAATTTTGTAACTAACCTTCCCCAACTGGCAATGATGGCTGCCATTGGAGCTTCTGTTTTTCATCAGCTGCAGGACTGACCTTGGAGGTTTCTAGAGTGGTAGAAGATCAAACTCTCAGAGCAAGTAGAAAACTCAGAGATCCTCTAAACCTACAACTAACTGGATTTTACAGACATGGATACTGAGATCCAATGGGTGCTATGAAGGTCATAGTGCTGGCTACCAGAACATTCCATATATTCCATATGCGCCCCTAGGAAGTCAGGTTCCAAAAACATTTCATTGCACCAGTAACTCAAGTGAAGGTGTATATCTCGCTAAAATAATTAATCTTGCAAATAAATTGCAAATGAAGCCAAAATTCATTCATGTGCTCATTCTTTTTCTTGGGCAGCTTGGTCATTAGCTGTGACTGACATGCTGCCAGCCCTCATATTTGCTCCTCGTGGATGAACAATATCAGTAATCACAAAACAATGACATTACATTTTTATACACTGCCTTTCACCTCAGGAGTGTAAGCCATCATCAGCTTACTAATCATCACAACACTTCTTTGAGGTTACATCATGGGGGAGTTTCATTATCCTTTTTATAGGCTGAGAAGGTGCAACAAAAGTATAGTGACATGACCAAGGTCACACAACAAATTAGAAACAAAATCAAAGACTCCTAAATCATTCTTTCATGTTTGTAGACAGCCATCTTCCTGCTGAATATTAGGGATATGAATATTAGGGACAGTCAGGTCATGGAGTGTCTTTTATTATATTAGCATTTACATACATTAATCAACAATTTTTTTTTTTTGGTAAGACAATAGGTGTATTAGGATTCAGTTTTAAACAGCCAATTTATTCTTCTTTAATATGGATGCCTCATGTACTGTTTTCAACAATTCCTTTTGTTCTAGTCCCAAGTACATTTCATTTTTAATTGGGCACAGAGTGTCAATAACTAATGATATTAGCACAGATAGTTAGGAGTAAGAGGGGAAATGAAGAGGCAGCCTGAAGTTTAAGAAAAATTTATTGAAGGGGCTTTAGGCTGGACCACAGAAACAATGGCTTCCTCCTTGGATTGTGCCTTCTCCTTTCTTCCTTTCCTTCTAGTCACAGAGGGATTCTATGAACTGCTGGCATCTTCAATGTGTTTTCTTTTAAGAGAAGCGAGGCATGGAGGACAGAGCCTCCACTGGGCAAGTCATGTAAGTTCTTGGGGCTTCAGTGTCTCCAACTGTAAGATTACAAGGCTTTTATCTCTTCTTGACATCTACTTTTATCTCAGGTGTATTATATACATGTCAGCAAAGATACTTTGCCTGTATCCTTATTTGAATGTTCCATGAAACCAAATCTTTGTCCGACAGCCCGTGATTTATTTTATTTTCACTTGTTTATCTCTGTCTCTTTTTCCCCTTTGGTCATGGAATTCCAACAGTCTGAGAGTCCAACAGCTGTCAAGACTCTTCTCAGATGCCAAAATTATACCTCAATGTACTGAATATTTTTAGGTAAAGCTTTTTAATGAAATCATAGAGAGGTCAAATAGACTAGTTTCCTGCAGTGTTATCCTCATTGATTTGTCATGTTCCAGACTCAGTTCCCCTCCAGTGGTATTCTTACAATGCCACAACAAATTTCCTTCTTTTAGATCAGGATGAACTGCCTCCCACATACAAGCGTTTTCTGGTGACTCTCTAATAGAGCTATAATAATGGATTTTTTTTTCCCAAAAGAGAATTATAGAAAGCAACATCCGTATAATTAATCCATGATACAAAATTATGGATGGCTTAACCCAAATCTCATGCATTTGTACAGTTCAAGAGCAGAGCTTGTTGAGAATGTTGTAAATAATTTGTGTGGGGTACAAAAACGTTCCATCTTGGCTGTTAATTACTACAAACTCCTACTGTTCTCTACTCCCTCACCATGCAGGCTAACATTTCTGGGTTACTTTCAAGTGACCTTTTGAAGGATTATTGTGAAACTACAGACTTTTATGTGAAAATCAGCAGGAGATACTGGTTAATGTTCTTAATCCACCTGACACAATACATTAGTTGTATTCACAGAATTAATGTTAAAACAGTTGTTCACTTCAGTAAACACTAATTACTTTAGATTTCTTATTATTAAATAACAATAACCATGGGATCATTCTCTATTATTTCTGCAAGGTGTTTTTTTTTTTTCTCCATTCTTTAAACAGTGATGCTTTTGCTGAATTTTGCAAGGGGCCTAATTGTTTAGGAACCGATAAAATCTGTTAACCAGGTTTGTGTCTTACATAAGCCAGAGGCCAGAGCTGCAGGCTTAGGCTTCATTGTTTAATCTATTTTAGGATCACATTACCTAGCATGGAGAGCCAACCATCTCTATCATCAGGCAATGCAGCTGTTGACTTGCCCTCAGACACACCATGGACAGTTCAGATTAGAAAATGAAAAAGTATCACATGTCCATTTGAAAGGACAGAGAGAAACATGAAGGCAAGTAAACGACTGTTTATGGAGGCCGTGCACTTTCAAATCAGACAAACCTGTTCTGTGTTCAAAAGGCCAAGACGAACATGTGCTTTTAAAACAGAGGGACAAGCTTGTTCCTGGAACCAAAGGGGCACACTAGTGATAACATTTTAAAAACTGCATTTACTAAATCAAGGGGAAACAGAACAGCCTTCTCCATACACTGTCCTCTCTCCCCGGTTTATGTTACACGTTGCTGTTAGGAGTGGGGGAATAACTCAGCCCCATTCCCCCTTTGTTTTTCTTTATAAATGAAGTCCAGGGTGGTCTGGCAGCCCCCATGGGGGGCTGGTGGGCACAGCCTGTCTGCATGGTGCCCCTAATGGTATGAAATCAGGCCTGAGCCAAATGGCTCTGAAGACAAGATTAACTACACAAACCAGGTGGAACCTGTTTTTCCGTGCATGATAGAGCAGGTTGGAATTTCATTTCCATTTAGTAACCTATTGTTACTATTGATTTATTTCATGGAAAATGACACTTTCTAATCTTTAACAGTTTATTTACGTTATTCTCACAGGTGCTTTTTCCTCTTAGAGATTTTTTTGGATTATAATAAATATAATACATACAAAATGGTGACCACGGTGATCATGGTGAAATAATTTAGAGAGCTACAAAGAAGAAAATAAAAAATGACCTCTACCATTCTCACATAGAAATAACCACCAAGGATCCTCAGATTTTTTTTTTCCTAATTCATTCTAATTTACTTAGTCCTTCAGGTTTCCTACATTTTAGCTTTCCTATATTTTATATCCCTTTGAAGTAGTAAGTCAAGAATTATGACAGTTTTGCTGATGAGGGAACTGAGGCACAAGAAATTCCACGAGCTGTCCAGAGGTCTACGGAAAATTAACATCAGACCTCAAGCTGGCCCCGTCATAACCACCCGAGGGCCCTCTCTCGGCCCTTATTCATAGGTCAGCTTAACCGCTCCACTGCTTCTGCCACCAGTACTGTGTTTCTCAGAAGTAGAGAGGAACTTTTTTTTTTTTTTTTAGTTTCAGGTGTGCAAAACAATGTAATAGTTAGACATTTATACCCCTCACAATGTGATAATTCCCCTCCCTCCAGTCTGCTACCCCTCTGACATTGTATATAGCTGTTACAAGAGGAACTTTTTTCTTAATGATTACAATTACAGCCACCCCTCATTATTCACAGATTTCCTACTCACTAAAATGTATTGTCATCCCAAATCAATGCTCCCTGCACTTTCTTTTGCTTCTCAGGGGCACGCATAGAGCAGCCAAAAATTCGAGCCATCCTTTGCACACATTGCAAGCTGAAGACTCTGTACCTTCTTGTTTCATCTGTCAGGATGGAAACAGCGTCCTTTTGATGGTCTATTTAGTGCCGTGTCTTTTGCATTTTTGTGCGTCGTGTGGTGGTTTTGCTGTTTAAAACAGCTCCCGAGCCCAGGGCTGAGGTGATGTCTGGTGCTCCTAAGCACATCATGGATGTGATGAGTTTTCCATGGAAGATACATGTGTCGAATATATTTCATTCAGGCATGAGTTAAAGTGCTGCTGGGGGGTGCACACATTGAACAAGGTGACGCATTCATTGGTTGACAAAAATGTTGTGACCTGAGGCTCATAGGAACCTCATCATGTATTACTCCTAGGAGCAATCCATGGTTCAGTATTCCCTAATTTGTGTTTGCAGCAACTTGTAGTATTTGCCAATTCACTGTTCGTACCAACTACCACAAATAAGTAGAACTGACTGTTATTTTTATGGCTGTGGTTGTCATTGCCTAATCACAAACGGCGTGGCCTCTCCGAGAATTCCAGCTTAGTTTTCAGGCTTATCCTAGAGGGTCTGATCTCTAGTTTATCCTTCTTCCTGCTGTGGATGCTGGGCAGCCACCAGACTACCCTCAGCACCCTCAAGAGCACTTCTGGCCCCTGCTAGCATTTCATTGCTGTTTCAGACCCTGACACCTGTCAACGGGGACTCTCCTGTCTCGTGCTTGGTTGTCTGTGAAGCACCAGGGCAAGGCGTTTACCAGTTAGGGCAGGCTCGCTTCTGGTTCGGGTGTTAAAGTCAGGGTCCTCAGGGCCTGGGCATCAATCTCACTTTCATCATCACTCTTTTCAGTGAATCTAGGGTCACCCACTCAAGAATTTCTGCTGTCCTGCTCGGACACCCTAGAGTCCCTTAGGCGGCTATGCAGATTGTACCTTAATGCCTACCATGTTCTTTTAGACACAAATGGCTTGCTACTAAGGAAATATGCATATAACTTGTGCAGAAGTCTCTGAATTTCAGTAGATTAAATGTAAATAAATCAGAACATATATGGATTTGCTTTCTCTTTAAAGAACCTTAGTTTCAAGTGGAAAACCTCGCTTGATAAAATGTCTAACGAAAGGGGGAGAATATTCAGATGGACACTTTTTTTTTTTTCAGGAAATACTAAAGCTTATTTTTTCTGAGAAATTCCGAATGAGACTGGTGACAGGCACCTAACACATAATGAAGTAATTCAATTGGTTATAAATAGATGTTTTGTTTTTATTTCATGTGAATTGCAGTGTCATGATAAGAACAATCATATTGTCAACCAGAATAACCTCCACTAGTGAAAGCTGATTGCTTCTTCAATGAATCTAAAAGAATAAGAGCAAACTCACTTGGAAATAAACAGCTTATAGCCCTCTTGGTACATATTTTATGAAGATTATGCTTAATTATATATACCTTTATTATAAGCACCAGTACTAAAATGACCTGTTGCAAAATGAAAAAGATGTGAAAAATCAAATGCTTCCAGGAAACCAATTTATCATGGTTGACAGGCTCTAACCACTCCCATGAAGCCAAGAAAATATAGTTCAAACAAGGAAATGATGAGTTGTCAATGTATACGAATACCAATCTCCACCACCTTAAGAAATGTGCAAATGAAAACCACCAGATTGGCAAAAATTCAAGAGTTTGACAACACGCTCTACTAGAAAGCTATGAGGAATGAAGCTTCTCATACATTGCTGGTGGGAGTGCCAAAGAGTAAGTTGGCAATATCGAACAAAATTATGGTTGCATTTACTATCTGCTCCAGAAATCCCATATCTGGGAATGTGGCCCAGCACAGGTAGGAGATGACATATGTTCAAGGTTATTCACTGCAGCATTGCTTGAAAGAGCAAAGACTAGAATGAACCTATGAATCTAAAAGGGGAACAGTTAGCCAAATGATGGTACCTCTGCACAATAAAACAGAGACGATGAAGCTACACGAAAGAGCAATGGGACAACATGGATGAACTTTGAAAACATTACGTTAGGGGAAAGAAGCTGTATTTGTATGATTCCATTTGTCTGAGATGTTCAGAACACGCAAATCTGTAGAGACAGGAAGTAGATCAGTTGCCTTGGGCAAGAGGGAGGGGTGGGATGGTTGGCAGGTGACAGCTCCAAGGGACACAAAGTTTCTTTTGGGGGTAATACAAATGTTATAAAATTGACTGGTAATGGGTCCACAACTTCGTGAATATAATTAATGCCACTGAATTGTACACTTCAAATGGGTGTGTTGTATAATATGTGAATTATATCTCAATAAAGCTGTTTTTGAAAAACAATAAGGATATTCTCTTTGTACTCGTATAAAAAAGATCTCTGGGATATAGTAATAAAAGAGCAAAGTGCAGAGCAGTCAACTTATTGTGAAATATTTAGAGTAGGAAAGGGAGATAATCAAAATATGTCCTTTTTGCCTGTACATAAAGAAACACTGGGAGGTTATACATGAAATTAATAAAACTTCTTATCTAAAGAAGGCCGGGGTGGGGGAGGGTTTAGATGTAACCAACGTATCTATGTATTTATGATTTAAATTCTTGGCTATGGATATTAATTTGGTATGATTTGTTTAGCTAACTTGCACAGTCAGCACTATATTTTAATCTTGGAACAATACTTTAAACTATGCAGACAGATAACACATTGTTTTCCCCAGGTAGCTAGCTTTATCAAACTGCCCTAATAGCATGCCTTTGTTCTAAAAGGAATTATTTCTGCACTTGGTCTCATCAAAATGATGATAAAAGCCACAGCTAGAAATGTGAGAAGGGACATGCCAAATATGACTGAGCTGATGGACTGCATTCATGAGCATGTGCCCCTGTGCACCAAAGAGGGTGGCATTCAGCTTCCATTCTGTATCCTGGACCTGTGTGCAAGGAGCCCCTCACAGCAGGGCAGTGAGGATCCCCAGCACCCACAGATTGTCACCCACATGTCTGCTGATGTGACCAGTAAGGGAGATGAGGGTAAGTGGCACAGGGAACAGGTTCATCTGCAGACAGCACTTTCAAGATGAAGCAGCATCTGTCAAGTTCTGCTTCCTGCCACACTTATGAAAGAGAGTTATCATTCATAGATTTTAAAATATTAATACAATCTCAGCTCTTTCAATCGATTCTAATCCATCTTCACAAGGGAGACAGATTAAAACCTGGCACCGCATACTATTGCATCTAAGAGCTGCTGGGAGGCATGGCATTGCTTCAGACGCACCAGCTGGGAAGGGCACTTCCATAGTTAGCATGGCACAACTGTCCTTGAACTACTCTGGGATTTTTTTTTTTTGGTACACATCTCTTTAGATGTTGCAACTGATTATCTGTCTTCAAAAACACCAATTTCAAATGTCAAAGCATGTCATTCCTCTTAAACTCAGTAAATTGCCCAGTTACTCCACTTTTATTAGAATCAGAGAAAAACAAATCCAAGCAAATGATTCTAATAAGAATAGTGAAAAATCTGTTAAATTGGTGAAGGACTGACAGGAAGAGCATTTTTTCGTAAGGCAAATTGTTAATAGTAAAACATACTTTATCTATAAAAAATACATCATAATTGCCAGAGAACTAAATATATAAAACCAAGTCTCATAGAAAAGTCACTTGTACCCTATTTAACACCATTAGTGGAGCACCATTTTAGGCAACTCTAAATCAAGACACTGTTGTCATTTTTCATTTATTCATTCTATTCATCCAAACTATACCACAAGATCTGAGAAAAAAAATCACCATTCTTAGATTAGGGAAAATCAGCATTAATTTATGCCTTTATGTCTTTTATGCTACAGTGTCTGAAACATTTTCCTGTTATTTACCCCAAACGTCATAATACAACATCTGACAATTAAGTTCATGAACTCATACTAGAAAAAGTGCTACATACCTCATTGCTGAATATCACTATGCTCACCTTCGAAGCACTCCCCTTAGGAAGCTATGCACTGATGCCAGTGCCTAGTCCACCCTTCAAAGCAATTTTGGAACTCTTTCTCTGGAATGGCTATCAGAGCTGTTGTCATATTACCCTTGATGTCCTGAATGTCATCCAAATGTCTTCCTTTCAACATTTCCTTTATCTTCTGGTAAAGAAAGAAGTCCTTGGAGGCCAGATCAGGTGAGTAGGAAGGGTATTCCAATACAGTTATTTGTTTACTGGCTAAAAACTCCCTCACAGACTGCGCTGTGTAAGCTGGTGCATTGTCATGATGCAAGAGCCATGAATTGTTGGTGAAAAGTTCAGGTCTTTTTCATCTAATTTTTTCACACAGCCTTTTTAGCACTTCCAAATAGTAAATTTGGCTAGCTACTTGTCCAGTTGGTACAAGTTCATAATGAACAATCCCTCTGATACCAAAAAAGGTTAGCAGCATCAGCCTCATTTTGACTCTTGATTTGGACTGACGGAACTTTTTTGGTTGTGGAGAATTGGCTGACTTCCATTGTGCACTTTGACGCTTTGTTTTACAGTCCTATTGGTACACCCATGTTTCATCACCAGTGATAGCATGGCTCAAAATATCGTCTTGCCTCTCCAAAAGGTCTTGGCAAACTTCGACTCTCCTTTTTTTGTTGTTCATCATTGAGCTCCTTCAGGACCATTTTTGCACACATCTTTCTCTCATGCCAAGATTTTCTTAAGATTTTCCTAACTGTCTCTCTATTGATGTTTACTTGGTCTGCTATGCTTCTCACAGTCAGCTGACGATTTTGGCACACAATTCAAGGAATTTTCACAATGTTTTCATCAGTTCTGCTCATTACTGGCCACCCTGACCTCTCTTCATCAGCGATGCATTCTCGCCACTCAGAAAAACGTTTAATCCATTTGTACACTGCCGTTTTCTTCATGGCATTATCCCCATAAACTTAGACTAACATGTCGCTGATTTCATTTCCACCCTTGCCAAGCTTAACAAGAAATTTAATGTTTGTTTGTTTGTTGCTCTAATTCAAACTCAGACATTCTCGCGACGGCACACAAAAACACGCAACAACAATAATGAACGCCACTGAGCAAGACACAGCCACACATCCATACAAACACAGCTGTGAGACACTGATATAGCAAGGTTGTGAAACCTTACCGAGCTGTTTGTATAGTGCTGCCAATGTGAGCGCACGGTGGCAAGTTTGCAAATTTTATTGTCAGGACTCATATTGTCTATAATCTGCAAAATAATTTATGGTGATACATTTATTCCAGACAAAATTGACATGGAAAAATATTAAGTGAAAACAGAATATTATAAAACAGTATGTATGATATATTACTTTGTAAAAGTATGATTTTTGTTATAGTTAGAAAAAAGATATATATTAAACTCTTATCGGTGATTACCTTTGCAGGGTAAAAATACTTTAACTTTTTATTTCACTCATCTACATTTTTTACAGTTAGTATAATTTTTTTCTATAGTTCTAAAACATAATAAAGATCTTCTATTTTAGAAAACAGATAAGAAATCTCAAAAAAAGTGGTTGAATAGATATAGACTCCAGTAGATCAAAAGACAGTCTTGGAAAGAATTTTTGGTCTCTAATATAAATGGTCTTAAGACAAAATGCAATTTCCCTTTCTATTCCAATCCCTCAAAATGGGTAGTCATGCATAGAATAAATTAAATAGCTATACATGGCAACTGATGACTGATCTTTCGTCATTATTTGTAGAGTGGTTTCAATAAATCAATTTACTTACATTCTGATCTTCAACTAAGATAACTGACATAGGCAATTCTTAAAATAAAAACAAGTGAATAAAAATATATGAGGGCCGGCAGAGTGGTGCGTTGGTTGAGAACTCGCTTGGGACACCAGCAACCCCAGTTCGGATCCCACATGTGAGGGCCAGTGACACTGCCCTCAAAAAAAAAAAAAAAAAAAAAAAAAAAAATATATATATATATATATATATATATATATATGAGAACTGAAACTAATGTAAAATAACATTGAATGTCATCTATAATAAATATATATTTATATATGTAATATTATATATATATATATAGTCACAGGGTATAAAGTACAGTATAGGGAATATAGTCAATGGCATTGGAATAGCTATGTATGGTGCCAGATGGGTAGTACACTTGTGGTTATCACTCGGTGGGCGGTATAAATGTCTAATCACTATGTTGTTTTGCATATGTACCTGAAACTAATAATAATAATTATATATACATATATATGTGTGTGTATATATGCACATATATATGCTTTTGTCAGGACTTTTTTTCTTCACATTTGTGTAATACAACAAAGTTTCCTAATGTTTTAAATTTCCTAGCTGCATATTAAAACCTTAGCACTTTGTATTCCAGACTATGAACATTCCATTAGAAACTCTTAATTGTTTTCTTAAGTGAAAGAAAATAGTTTACCCAAAGATAATTTATTTTAATAACAGAAACCCTAATTTTGTCTCCTTGCTTAATGTACTTATTCTGCATTAACCTCTTAGGGTTGTAGAAAATAGATTTTTAAAAGAAAAAAAATGGGAACAATTCTTACTAAAACTAAAACTAATTTTGGAGTGGCTGTGACTTAAATGTGGCAATCATATATGTCTAATGTCTGATTAATCTTTGGTCTAAGAAACAATAATGCCACACTTTTCCTTGACATAACATATAAAGGATGTCAGCTCATAATGCACCATTTGATCATTCATTTACTCAGCGTCTGTTGAGCACCTCCTCTGTGCCTGGCTCTGGGGATAAGTGGTGAATAAACTCTTTCCATGTCTTCTGTGTTCTGAAGTAGGCCATCTACAGACTCTCAGGTCCAACTCTTTTTCTTGTGCCTGACTGGGACATGGACCTGGGGTCAGTTCCATGTGTCCAGGCTTCCAGGCAAGGGTAGGAAAGCAGAGGAGGGAATTCTCACTTAGGCTTCTGGAGACGAAGGGGAAAGCTCTACACTGGGGAGAAGGGGCTCTTTGTACATTGGGACTGACTGGCTCCTTTTTTCCCTGTGCATCAGAGCACATGTAGGAAGCCCAAGGAGGTGTTGGGAAGAGACAGGTACCAACCACACCTCCCGCACCCCTACCTGCTACCAGGGTCACCTTTGCTACTGTCTTTAATGGTGTTTAACTTCACTCCTGATAAATGAAAGGCTTTCAGAGGGCAAAGGCTGTGCCTTTTATTCCTTTGTATTCCCCTAAAGAGCTTACTTAGTACATGGCTTTCACATAGCAAGGGTACAGTGAATGTTTGTCTCTGTGATTTGCCTCCTTTCAGGAAGATAAAAGCCATGTCTCAAGCATGATCAGCCAACTACGTGAGTTAAGATGCAGAGTCATGCAGATAAGTCTAAACAGACTTATTTTCCAATCCTATTGGATTTGCCTGCCTGTGCATTGAATCATACTTGACCTCTTCCCTACTCCTCCCTCATCTTTCTGCCTCTCCCAACCCATAGTTTTCACCAGGACTAAGAAAATGATACAAGGACAAACTTCCAGGTTAGATCCCTGATAACCAGCTGATTGTACCCTTAAAGATATAACATTTTTTAAAATGTTTATTCATTCTCCTTAAATACATTTTTTAATCTTTCCTGAGTGATGAAAATGACTCATTTCTTTTAGTTAATGACATAAAAACCTTCTGGAAAGTAGTCACAAAATTGCTTGCAGTTGTAATAACCGTTAAGACCTATAAGAATGTCTTCCCTATCAAGAACTCAATCATTTGGTGTAGGGATATGATTTCCAAAATGACATTTGCAATGTCAAGCAACAAAATGAAGCAATATTTTAATAAATTAATCCTTAAATCACTGTAAGGTATAGCAGTATGATTATCTGAATTGAGAAACAGCAAACCCTGAATTGTGTGGCAGAAAAGATGTTTTCTTATGGATGACACTTTGCCAACCAGTTCAAAAGTGAACTATTCAGGGATGTCCCATCAGTGTGCACAGCCTTCATTTCCAGAACTTGGTAAAATGGCCGCCTTTACAGTGTTTGATTGTTACAATTGAATGTGAGAAACTTTGGTGAGCCCTTGGACCTAGGATGAATGCCAGCAGGCTTCGTTAGGAAGGGGCGCATCCTGCACAACCCCCCCAATCCCACCTCACACCCAAGGCTCCTGGGATTGGGGTTCAGACTGGACATGACTGTGCACTGTTGAGATATTCCCACTGTGGAGCCAACTGTCTTCCTGCTGCAGTAGTCTCCAATCTTGCAAGTGGTCAGTCAGTTCTGACAGGAACAAACCTGTCAAGCGAAGGGGGACCCTGGTCCAATGAGCTACACCCAGGGTCACATCTATACCTCCAGAGTTTCCCACAGATTCCACAGCTTCCCGTTGACCCAGGAAGTGCAAACAGAGGAGAATGCAACCCTGAGTCCTCTGTCAGCATGTTGAGTCACCTGTCAGTGTTATCAACTAAAAAGCATTTGCTGGGTAATAAACAGGCTGAGATTTTCGGGGGACTCAATAAAATACCAGCCCCACCATTCTTTAAATATCGTCTAGAAAATTGGAATAATAAAAAAGAAAGGGAGGAGATACGTTTCTAAGTACCACTTTGAAAAAAGAAGTTTACTGTGTGTTATTAGTCACCGGACTGAAAATAGCCATTAATCATCCTCTTTGTGAGCCTACGTCTTCTTGTCTTTAAGAATTATAATTATTTTAAAGCAAATAAAGAGCAATGATAAATGGGAAGAGAGTTGATCATTGAATGACTAGAGGTTGTTTTGGGTTTTTTTTACAAGGCCTAGAACTGTTGGCTTTCAGAACTTTCAAATAACTGCTTTCAAAAGCATTATTAGGACAGCTCTTTGCAGAAGGCAGATAGCACTAAGTTCAAAAGGAAGAGACTTAAATGGGAGCCTTTTTTCCTGGAGTCGAAGAAGATAAGCTACAGGAAAGATTATTTGTGGGAAGGAGGCAGTGTGGGGGAAAGATGGTGACTCTTTTACACTTATTTGAGGTAGCATTAACTCAGGCAAATGTCATTCGTATTGACTTGCCCAGGGTTTGGAGAGCTGGCAGCAGTCACAGAAATCTGTCCTACGAGATAAAACCTTCTTGAGAACGATCTCTGAAGCATGGACCCTGGGCAGTCTTTTCTTAATGTTAGGTATAGGAAGTGCTTGTAGGGGTTCTGTTTTGAATTTTTGTCAAAATGTCCCCAACCAGAAAAAGACAAGGACGTTGACCAGATTTCAAAAGCTGAGGTTCATCTACTGTGTTTCAGGGGCCACGGGAAGTTCCCTGGGGCCCGATTACTAAACATTGTAGGAACCCAGTAGTCAGCTCAGCAGTTCACTGCCACTGCCTGTCAGTGCCCCAGGTCAACAAGCCCAGGGGCTCCTCCTGGGAGACTATCAGCTTCCTGAGACCAGGGCCCAAGCCATTTCCCCCCTGCTGGATCCTCACCCAGTGTAGCTCTGGCCAGAGGCTGAGCTCAGGGTTTGTTGAGTGACAAACAAAGCAGCCTGGAACCACTTCTGAGGTTTCTGGTTCAAGGTCTACACTGCTTCTCCCAGATGTCCCTTGTCTCTGGGTGTCGACTACAGCCTGCAAGTGTGGGGACATGTTGTCCTTCCCCAGGGCAGTGCTCAGGCCTGAGGGTGTAAAACACACCTCACTGTGAACATCATGCCTTCCCAGTCCTAGGCAATTTTTCCGATATGGAGAAACTGATGTCTTCACTGTCATTTAATTTATGGTGCGAAAAGAAAAGTGGTCAGGACTTCGCCCTTACTGAGAACTTTAGAGCCACAGAGGGATACTTTCCAGGGAAGGGAAGCCTCTCTAGGGTCATCTTCAAGAGGCAGTTTATCATTAGGAGCTTTTGTCAAGGAGTGCCTGAAATTTGCATGTTGTGCATGACCCAGAAAAGAAAACACAACATCTAGTGCATATCAAACAAAGGGAAACTAAAAAAAAAAAAAAAGAAAAAAATAGCTTCCCATTTGTCAGAGTGCTAAACCTCCTTTGCATCTATCCTCAAGCAATGTTCTGCTTATCTTACAATATTGATTCTAGTAGCAATGAGTACAGGAGGATGTGGACTGAAAAAGACTATACACATTGGGACTTTGTTGAAGAAATGGAGGATGCATCCAGCTGAAGCCCGTGTTAGCAAATTCACCAATAACAGAGCATTCCCTTTTTCCTTGGGACAAGATGACACTTGGGGGAAGGGTGATAAAGTTTGAGATGAACGAGGCTGCCTTTTAAACTTTAATGAAAGTGCCCTGAACTTGGGCTAATTCCAGGTTGGTTGTAGAGCTCACTGACTGACTGATGGATGGAGAGTTTCATATAATGTCCCACAGATACACTGAGCCCCTGACAGACCAAGTGACAAAAATTTTCTTAAGCCCCAATGTCAAGAGTGAAGGCTGCTTATTTAAGTATGTGCTAACACAGGCCTAAGTCAGAGGGAAAACAGAAGAGGAAGAAGAAGAAAAAGGAGAATATGAAAGCAAAATTATAATAATAATAAAACAAAAAAAACAAAGGCGAGAATGATAAGCACTTAAATAGGAAGGAGAGTTTATTAGGGAGGAAGGAAGAGCCTGTGAAGGAAAGCATTAGCAGCTAAAGTAGGAGTAGCTCAAAGGACGGATTTAGCCTGGAAGTGGAGTGCTCAGAAAGCACTTAATTTGCTGTTTGGTAATTCACGATGGATAGTCGGGCTGAAGTTCTAGCATTGAGATGGTCTAGATAAATGCATAATCTGTACCATGAGTGGGAGCGGCACACACCAGATCTAGACAGACAGTGGAGGTCAAATTCATGGAAGGAGGCAAAGGACCCCAGAGACCCAGATGTATCTTTCGGGGACGACAGCCTGGATAAAGATCCAGTTTCAGAAACCCTTCAGTATTGTCAGATGGGAGCCAAAGAACAGACCGTGAAGCAGACACCTGCACTGAGGTCTGGGTCAGCTCAGAGAGGAGCCCCAGGTCAAATGGACCTTGATCCTAAGCCGACTTCTTCTATGGTAGGTGATGTACATAAGTTGTGAATACGATAGAACACACTCAAAGGCTCACCAAGGGGCCGGCTGAGTGGTGCGGTGGTTAAGCGCTGGCTTGGGACGCCAGCGGCCCCGGTTCGGGTCCCACATATGAGGGCCAGTGGCACTGCCCTCAAAATAAAATAAATAAAAAATAAATAATAAAAAAAAGATTCTTGTGAGGCAAAAGTCCCTCAAAGGCTCACCAAGGCAGAGGGATAGGAGGACCTCTGGCAGATCGCTCCCGACAAGGCAGCAAAGAGATGCTATGATGTTGGGTCAGACGGACATGACTTCCAGGCCCTGCTCAACCATTTGCCAGCTGAGAGCTTGTACAATTCACCTAACGTCTCCAAATCTCCCCTTCTTTACCTGTGTAAAGGAATTCTTTGGGGCTCACCTTCGGCACACATGCACTTCAGAACAATAGCCACTCAGTTGTTTATAGCCAGTGTTCAATACGACGGGTCAGCACTGAAACCATACCAATCGTTACGAATTTCGAGTATCACCCTAGATATAACAAAGCCTGCCTTAGAGTTACTGGGTTACTGGGTTGTCGGAAACGTCATGACACATTTTTGCAAGGAAAAACATAGAAAAAATACATCATGACTTTTCCGACAACCCAATATTTTGAGAGCTATGAATAATATGCATAGAGCTTGTTGTACATAGCCTGACATAGTAGGTATTCAAATAAATAGCAGCTGTTATTATTTTATTAAAATAGTTATCACTATTGCTAGCTCTGTCAACTGAATTTTGTCCCTCCCCCCGAACCCAAATATTGGCGTGATGAGACCCTAATACCAAATGTGATTACATTTGGAGAGGGGGCCTTTAAAGAAGTAATTAAGTTTAGATGAGGCCGTAAGGGTGGATCCTTAATCTAATTAGGCTGGTGCCCTTATAAGAAGAGGGAGAGACCCCAGGGGATCCTTAATCTAATTAGGCTGGTGTCCTTATAAGAAGAGGGAGAGACCCCAGGGAGCATGCAGAGAAAAGGCCACATCCATCAAGTCCATGTGAGGACACAGCGGGAAGGTGACCAGGGAGATATAAGCCAGGGAGAGAAGTCTCACTAGACACCAAGCGTGCTGCCACCTTGATCTTGGATGTCCAGCTTCCAGAACTGTGAGAAAATAAATGTCTGTTGTTTAAGCCACCCAGGCTGTGGTTATTTTGTTATAGCAGTCCAAGCTAATACACTCACTGATTCATTTACTTTGGTAGGCCAAAGATGAACTCCACGTAGAAGCTACTGACCAAATAACTCATTTGTTGTGCCCCACAATTTAGAACTGGAAACACTCTGAATGAGATTTTATTTTATTGTGTCTAACCTAAGCACGGATGGAGTGTCTTCTGACCTATGGATAAAAAGAGGGACAGGAATCTAAAGAACAGAATAAATGAACAAAACAGAAATAGACTCATAAATACAGAAAACAAACTGATAGTTGCTAGATGGGAGAGGGAGCTGGGAGTGGATGAGCAAGGTGAAAGGATTAGGAAGTACAAATTGGTAGCTACTACAAAATAGTCACGGGGGATGTGAAATACAGAATGGGAAATGTAGTGAATAGTGTTGTGAAAACTATGTGTAGTGTCAGATGGGCACTAGACTTATCGGGGGCATCACCTCATAAATTATATAAATGCCTAACCACTGTGCTGTATACCTGAAACTAATATAAAATAATATTGAATGTCAACTATAATTAAAATATATATGTATAGTCACGGGATGTAAAGTACAAACATAGGGAATATAGTCAATGGTATTGTAATAGCTATGTACAGAGTCAGATGGGTGGTAGACTTGTTGGGGTGATCACTCTGTGAAGTGTGCAGATGTCTAATTATTATGTTGTTTGTTTTGTACACCTGAAACCAATAATAAATTTTTAAAAAATAAAATAAGAAAGACAGAGGGAAAGCAGAGAGAGAGAAAGAGAGAGAAAGTCAATCCTGTTGTAGGGAATTCTACAAGCAATCTAGGAGGCAGCCTCATGAGCTCACATAATCTACACAATGACCACACTTTCTCATTGAGAACAAGAAGGATGGTCTTTTACTGGGTTGCAAATCTTGTTTTGTTTTTGCAGGGCTCAAAAAAACATATCAGAATACATTTATATATAGAATATCTCTGGAAGTATATACAAGAAACTGGTGATAGCTATCTTCAGAGGGTGAACTGAAGACACGGGGGGAATTTTTTTTTTTTTTTTTACAATATTACTGCACTTTTCTCTATGCTTTAGAGAAGGTATTCAGCATTTTATTCAGTAAGTTTTTTGTCGTTGTTAAGGTATAATTGACATACAACATTATATTAGTTTCTGGCGTGTAACACAATGATTCGATATTTATATATATTGTAAAATGATCACCACAATAAGTCTAGTTAACATCCCACTAACATACTACATTACAGTATCTGTTTGTACATCTTGAATGTTGACCATATCCAGAAATAACATTTTATTGAACAAGGAGGAGGAGAAGGAGGTGGGGGGAAAGGAAAAAGCTCTATTGTGGAAATAAAGAGCAAAAGGAGGGCTTCCAAAAAATGACACAGCAATTTTTGCCATGGGTTCACATTTTGGGATTCTTTCCCACTAGTAGGAAATCTTTTTGAAAGACCAATAGATTTTAAAAGAAAAGAAACACAGCTGCCTATGTTCCATGGGTGACCTGCTTTCCTGCTCCTGTTCAGACAACAAATCTCCTTTGCCTTGTTAATCCTACAAACATCCTCACGCCATCTTTATTGACTTGACTTGTTCCCTCCAAATAGTCTTTCCTTTCTTGCATTTGCATATCTCCAGGGGAACCTTGTGCTGAGTCCACACAGCCTGCTCTAAGACTGACAACTCTATACTCAGAAAAGGAGGAGGGACTGTGACTAACAAGAAAAATCCTCCTGCCAAAGCCGAAGTCCAGCTTTCTGGCTATTTGATCGGCTGTGAGAGGTGGGCAGAGTGGTCTGCAGGGAAGGAGCAATTGCTTAGAAACTCCTCCTTTCAGATGTTAAGGCAGCATTTGGTCTCGTTGCTTATACTGGTTCGAAAGGGACTGTGCTAAATTAAATTACTGCAAACAGAAGTGGAGAACGTTGGGAAATTGTGTTTAATTGGCTGCAACTGTTAAAAGACTTGGCAAAAATTTCCGTGGACAACTAGAAATGTGCACAGTGAGTAGCACACAGTGTCCAGGCACCATGGTCCCAGTCAAAGGCAGCAGTTTTGTTCTGTACAATTCAGCTTAAATGAGGTGACAGGCTAAGGCACCAAGTGTCCTACTTACAATGAGGAGGGGAAAGGCCTGTGTTCAACAAAGAGAAAGGGCGGTCCTGACCGAGGACTGGCCACTGCCATTTATTTCTGTTCAAATAAGGTCCCTGTTGAGAAATATTCATCAGGAAATTCCTTGTCTCCATTTTAAAATTGAACATATAAAACAGAACCATGGTCCACGAAGAACAAAAGAATAACATACACTTAAATATCAATTGTAGAGAAGTATGTCTACAGTTAATTCAGGCATCTATTTTTTAGTGGGAAAAGCTGAGCTTTGATTTTTACTGAATGGGAAGCTGAATGAAACCAGGATTCTGTAAGACTGACTTTGAAACTACAATATGGTATACTTCATTAATTTAGAATAAATTGTGCTAATTTAATTATTAAAAATCCAATTGGAAATGTTAAAGAAGTAGTTTGGGGCATGAGAGTTGTTGTTTTATTAATATATCCAGGTTTAGTAAGTAAAAATTTCCTTTCCTTTTTTTTTTTTAAGATTTTTTTTTTTTATTATTGGGGAATTGGGGAAGGGGATCAGCCAAGTTGTTGTCCTTCAGTCTTATTTGTGGAGGGTGCAACTAACTCAGCTCCAAGTCCAGTTGCCATCCTGCCACCAGTTGGCAGCTCCGTGGCAGTTCAGCTCGGGCACAGCTCACTGGCCCATGTGGGAATCTAACTGGTGACCCTGTTGCTCAGAGCTCGTCCTCTTAACCAACTGAGCCACTTGGCAGGCCCTCTTTCCTTTTCTTTGATGACTACACAAATGAGAGTAGATTATTTGTAGGTAAAATCATTTTTTTAATTCTAAAAACAATAAATTTTCTAAATAATTTGAACAAGTTTAAGAATATATAACTTCTGGGCTGGCCGAGTGGCGCGTTGGTTAGGAGTTGGCTTGGGACACTAGCTCTGAGCAGCAGGGCCCTCGTTCAGATCCCACATAAGGGCCAGTGACGCTTCGCCCTCTATAGCTAAGATGATGAACAACAGCTTGACCTGGAGCTGGGCAGCCATGAGTCGCCAGCCATGGCATAGGCTGCAGTGGGGCTGGCCAGCAGCAGGCATGAGCTTTTGTGAGCTGCTGTGAGCAGTCATCCAATGGCTGAGGAGTGACTATCTCACCCAGAAAGATCTCAGTGATAACACCAACATGGCCCAGTGAAGCGACGTCCTCCACAACTAGACTGAAGAACAAAAGGACAGCAACTTGTCTGTTCCCCTTCCCTGATTCCCTAACGCTGTTCCCCTCCCCAATACCCTAATAAAATCTTAAACAAACAAAAAAGAATATATAACTTCTTGTTTTCCTATTAAGTGGTATGATTTTTTCCTCCAGACCTCTCTTTGTTGGGTAGACAGGAGGTGGCAGGGAGGTTAGCTAGGACTGCCATAACAAAATATTACAGACTAGATGGCTTCAACAACAGAGATGTATTTTCTCACAGTTTTGGAGGCGAGAAGTCCAAGATCAAGCTTTTGGCAAGTTTGGTTTCTCCTGAGGACTCTCTCCTTGGCTGGCAGATGAACTTTCCTCTGTGCCCACACATCCCTGGCCCTGGTGTTCCTTTGTGTGTCCAAATATCAGCTTATAAGGACACCAGCCAGATTGGATTAGGGCCCACCCTAAAAGCCTCATTTCAACTTAAATCACCTTTTAAAGGATGTATCTCCATAAACAGTCACATTCTGAAGTACTAGGGGTCAAAGTTTCAACATATAAATTTTGAGAGGATCCAATTCAACCCACAAGAGAAGGAAACACCTACGCATTAGTCCAATTTATTCCAGTTCAATAATTTAAGCACTTCCTTTAGACAAATGCTAAGTCCCTTCAGGCTTTTTGTACTTCTCTCTGCTCCTCTCCGCAGTGGCCTCTGGGGTCACTGAGTATCTGTGTTTTACAGGACCCTGTGGGTGGAGCATGGCCATGTTGTGTCTACTGGGTCCGCACTGATCTCTCTGTAGAGGGCCCAGGCTGGTCTTCTCCCTGGACCAGAAGAGAGCTGAGATGTGCCTGATCCCACCTTGGCCATGGGGATGATCTACTGGTTCTTCCAGTTGGCACCTGTGGTTCCTGGTGTCCCTGGTCTTTGGATCCCTACCTGTGCTGGCCCCAGGCCTCTGCTGGCATACCTGCATACTCAGAAAGTCCACACCCTCTCTTACAGGCACACAGGAAGGTTTCATCTCTCTGCTTGCCACGTGACAGCTTTGGAGAACCAGGAGCAATGACTCAGGTTCACCTAGCCCCGAGGTTCTCCCTGCATCTCCCCCGGCCCACTGCAGCGCCATGTTAGATGGCACCTGACCTGCAAAACTACAGCTTCATTTCTCCTAGAGATGCTCCCCGTATACATTTATGGAAGAGGGTCACTAGCCCTACCCTCTTCTTTTACACACACACACACACACACACACACACACACACACACACACACACAGTTGTCTTCAGAGAGCAACAGATAGAAATCTTTGTTTTGATTTCTTTGCTTCTCCTGTTTTCTCTCCCTTCTTGCACCTGCAAGAAGTAGGTTTCACCCTTTTCCTCCATTACATTCTCCTAGTCATCAAAGGGCAAAACGACTTTTTCATTTTTAAAGAAGAAACTCTGGCATCAAGGCGTGGTTCGAGGTACACAAACTTCACTAAATAAAGGAATTTAGTAGTCCTTGATCACACTTTCACACATTCTCTCCAGTTCGATAGTCAAGCTGATTGTCTTGTCGCTTCTGGATGCAGTTCTCTGAGTTAATAATCAAACCTGAGAAATAACCATGTTTCTCTACTGAGTGTTAGCTTTTTCCTAAAGCTCTGAAATGTAGTGTCAGTGGGTGGGAAGCCAACAAGGAAATAAAGTTTATAGGATGTGGAACGATACCAAAACACATTTCCTTATACATATTCAAATTCACAGGCATGTCCCTGGTTGCAGCGTTCTGAGCTCTGGCCACTGCCAATATCATTGCATCCCAGCTTTAAAATGTTCCAGGAATGCAACCTTGGGCAGGTTACCTCAACTCACTAAGCCTTAGTCCTCATCTGTAAAATATGGAAAATAACTGACCGATAAGATTATTGTAAAGATTACATAAAATAAGGCTTGTCAGCCCCAAATATCTATGGGGTATTAGTTATTATTACTGAAAACAGCTACTCAGGGATCACACTTCCCAGGGAAGTTCAGAAAATTCAACCTTGAGTGGTGGCTCCTTACAGCACGGGCCCTGGGTCTGTCCCAACAGCTGTCTCCAGGGTCCAGGAGTCAGAATGCTTAGTCATTCAAAAACAGCTTCTCTCCATTTACTGAGGATGCTAGGTGAGTAAACTGAGGAAAATAATCTAAGCAAGGAACAGAAAGGGGGTACAGCAGCATGAAGGCCAACCCTAAACAATTGAGATGCAAACCTGAGGGGACGGGTGTGAAACTGTATTGTGGGGGCATCACAGGGAAGTGACACTGAGGGGTAAGGTGCCTGACTCAGGCAAAGGTTAGTAAAGGTGACCTGCTCACACTGAATGGAAAAGAGTACAGAAGGAAATCTCACCTGGTTTGAGCTTCCTAAGTAAGGATCCTTGAGAACAAGAGTGGCTTAATTCTGCAACAGTTTGACTTTGCTCTGTGAGTTTAGGTTAGAATCTCCCATCCCAGTGCTGTCTGATCAAGTCTCACTGCTTCTCAGGCGTTATGCCCCTGTGTACATCTCACACTGGGGTCAGCCCTCTTCCTTATGAGGAGGTAAAGAGGTCCCTACTAGCCTGATAGCAGTCCTTAGGCCCAGCCTGTCCTACTTGTCTAAATTCTACTTGTCTAGACACTTAAAAATCAGCTTTACTGAAGGTAGACTAACATACATTTCAATGAGGTTTAAGAAATGATACTCCCCAGTAACCACCACTATCAAGTTCTAGGACCTTCGCATTATTCCCCAAAGTCCTGCCTCCTCTTTGAAGACCCATCTGCCTACCTGCACTTTAAAAAACAAAACAAAACACAACAAAAAAAACAGTTCTACTGAGATAAAATTCACACACCGCACAATCCACTCATTTAAAGCGAACAATTCAATAGGTTTTAGTATAGTCACAGAGTTGTGCAACCATTTGCATCACAATCTACTTTAAGAAAGTCTTAATCATCCCCAAAAGAAACCCATACCAGTCACTCTCCATCACCTGGTTGAAGGGGCAAGCAAGCTCTCTGGGGTCTCTCTTATAAAGCCACTAATCCCATTCCTCAGGGTTCTGCCCTTATGTCCTAAACACCTCCCAAAGCCCCTCCCCAGCCTCATCCAAATACCACCACGCTGAGGGTTAGGATTTCAGCATATGAACTGGGGAAGGGGGAAACAATCATTGAATCCATAGCAAGGACCAAAGCAGCAGATAAAAGTCTTGCTGGGCTTGATTCAGAGTCTGACCTCATATAAAGGTTAGAGGCTGTAAATTGTATAGCCCAATGAAAGCTTGCTGTCTACTGCTGATTTTTTTTTTTAACAGAAATAATACCAGTTCTTACCAGCCACACCCATGAAGTTGCACTATGTTTTAAAAGACCGGAAAATAAAAAACAAAACAAACAAACAAAAAAACAACAACAACAAAATAAAACCAAATACAAACAAAACAAAAAAGACGTGGGACTGACTGCTTGGCATTGGTGGCATCACCCAACCAGGGATCCCCAGGGGTCCTTCCAGACCAAAGATGGGTTAGCTAAGGACCCTTGAGAGCACTTCGTTTTGTAGTAGGGCTCTAAGTATTTTGTTGGAGAACTCTGATTATTTCAATGCACGTGATAATTTTTTAGAAATAATATGCAGTCAATCAGAATACCTCATTCCCTTCTCCCTCAGACCTTTCCCCTCTACAACCAGCCTCTGTCAGTGGGTTCTGGCAGCAGTACTCTTGTTTGTATTTTCACAAGCACTTAGTAAAATCAAAGGAAACAGAGTGAGGTTCTTCCCCTGTCCTCATGCAAAAGTGAAATGATGAACATGACTGTGGCTCTTGAATATTTCAAGAGAAGAAATGGTCTAATTTTTTAAAAACAGAGAATTTGTATCAGACTGAAAGGATGGACTGTTGGAACCAATGATCAAAATCGTGGAAATGGAAGTAGAGAATGTTCCAGGAAATAAATCACTATCAATGAGAACGAAGGAAGTAAGACCGGCAAAAGAACAAACAATCCTCTTACTGAACAAAGAATGGACGTTTGTAGAAGCCAAAAGAGCAATCAGAAACCAGAACATGTTATTTCAAAATCAGGAGACATTTAATTAATATTGGCCAGTGCCCTGAATCACTTTACTTCCTTTTAATTTAATCATAAAAATGAAACAGGATACAAAATGTTCTGAAGACTATATGATACAAATTAAGTATTTAGCTAGGCAGAGAGCCATGAGCCTCTGAATCATTGGCTTTCAAACATTTTGACCCTCACCCACAAGAAATACATCTGACATCAAAATTTGGTGTACAAACACACACACACACACACACACACACACACACACACACACACACACACACCAAATAAAATTTTCATTCTTTCATTACACAAACTGATATTTTCTTTCTAGTTTAGTTTTTATTTTATTCTATTTCTTATTTTTAAAATGCTGTTAGAGACCCACCAAGTTTATTTCATGATTCACTAATGGGTTGCAGTTCACGGCTTGAAAAATATTTATTAAGCGGCTTGACATCTGATATGCAATATCCTAATTTCCGAGGCCACACCTGCTACTGCTGCTGCTGAGAAATCACGGACCTGTGTTACAATGGAAGCTTTCTTCAGCTCAAGCCCACAACTAGAGTTCCTGGAATATAAACTAGATTTCCCAGCTGTGCTTCTAGCGGTTCTCTCTCATTTCTTAGGTGGATGTGCTTTCTGTCCATCCTCCAAATTACCTGGGAAACCAGTGTTCTTGCAAAGCAGGACAGTGTCCTCAGGATAACTGCACCCTCTCCTCATCTTCCTTTGGTATGGTTCCCCTTGGACATCACCCAGCCACCAAGTTGGTCTCCACTTGTGGTCAAAATTGGCCTTAGCTCTGGTCCCACTCAACCAGATTCACTCTCTTCTGGTTCCACTGCAGACCCTAGCATCTCTGCTCAAATATCTCTACCATCTCAAGAGGTTGTACTACAAACCTTGGACCACTGTCTACTGTGTCTCCGCACTTATGCTGGTGCACAGAAGACCCCTCAATCTGGGGGGCGGTTCCTGATCTTCAGCTGACCATGATTGTGCTAGTCTAACTGCATAGAAATGGAGATGCTATCCTTCAGAGGAAGCTATTCAGTGAATGGTGCTGGGGTTGAGATGCATCCCTTGAGCTGTCTTCCCCATGGCCCAAAGCAGGGCAATGACCACAGACTACTCCTGGCTTAGGGACCCTGTGTTTCCTCAGGACCTCCCCCGACCCCCAGTATTTCCCATGTGGCATTCTCCCTCCCTCCTGGTGGGGGGAGATGTTGATACAAATATGTGGGATCTACTGGGAATCCCCAAAGCCCTCTTCACAGTCCCCAGGCTAAAGAACATCAGCCCCCCAAATGCCATGAGTAGTTTGCATTTGAAACAAATACAAATCTGAGTATGAAACAGTGGCTACCGGGTAGAAAATTGTATCGGAATTGCTATATAAAACTCGTTAACAGGGCTGGCCGAGTGGCACGGTGGTTAAGCACTGGCTTGGGAAACTAGCGGCCCCGGTTCGGGTCCCACATATGAGGGCCAGTGACACTGCCCTCCAAAAAAAAAACAAAACAAAAAAAACTCGTTAACAAATAAAATCATCCTTTATTGAGGTGTTCCGGTGTACTGCTGAACTCTTGGCACAAAGTACAGGTTTCAGTACTATACACATATAAGGGTGTGTTTTAGTGCTCGTGGTATACTACCATCTATATAGTGAGTACTAAGAAGGATACTTATTTACTACATATAGAAATTCTAAGAAACTAACTTAGCTTATAGACTAAAACCTTAAAGTGGGAGAGGCTCTAGCATTAATCTAATCTACTTTTATTGCTGTTTATATTCCATTTTCCTGGGTTAGTTAGGAATGCATTTGGCTGCAAATAGAAAATCTGACTGTCATGGCTTCAACAAATAAGGGTGTAGTTTTCTCACACAGCAAGGTATCTGGAAGTAAATAGTTCCTGGCTTTGGTTTTGCAGCTCAGTGACATCAGAACTGAGAGTCGGGTTCTTCCTGACCCCCTTGGCCTTTTCCTCGTGATTTCAAGATGGCTTCTGTAGTGCTTAGCGTCACATCTGCACTCAAGGCAGAATAAAGGCAGAAAGCAACCAACCACATCTGTCCTTTCTTATCAGAAAATCAGAAGGTCACCCAAATGCCCCAGCAGGGAATTTCTCCAGGGTCTAAGGCACTCTAAGGTTAGAACTGGGTTGTCTGTTCACCTCTGAGTAAAATTGAAGTGTAGTTAAAAGGAAGAACGTAGAGGATGGATATTAAGTAAGCAATTGTGAGTGATGGCCAGATTCCTTCAACCAGTGGCCATTCAGCTTTGCTCAAACATCTTTAGGTCAAGGTGACAGCCTGTTTCATTTTTGGCAGCTCTAGAAAGCTTTTTCTTTTCTTTTCTTTTTTTTAAAGATTTTTTTTATTGGGGAATTGGGGGAGGGGAACAGCGTTGGGAAACTGGGGAAGGGGAACAGAGAAGTTGCTGTCTTTTTGTTCTTCAGTCTAGTTGCGGAGGACATTGCTTCACTGGCCCATGTTGGTATCCGTCATTGCGCTCTTCCCGGATGAGGCAGATCGGTCACTGGCCTCTGAATGGTTGCTCATCACGGCTATTGGCAGCTCACACTGGCTGCCAGCCACTCACTGTAGCCTACGGCAGCCCACTGCAGCAGGGGCTGCAGCCAACACCATCGCCAGGGCTCGCAGCCCAGCTCCAGGTGGAGCTGTTGTTAGCTGCAGAGGGCACTGTCACTGGCCCTCATATGTGGGATCCAAACCGGGGCAGCCGTCATCCCAAACCAGCTCTTAACCAATGCACCATTCGACCGGCACGAAAGCTTTTTATTTTCAATCAAAATCTTCTTCCCTGTAACTTGTCCCTATGGCTTCTGGTTCTGCCCTGTGGGACTATGTAGGTGAATTTGAAGACTTCCTTTTGCTGACAGCCATATCAATATTTGAAGACAGCTGTCATATCTCCTCTGATTCTCCTTTTATCCATTTGAAGCATCTCCAGTTGGGTCCTCCTATGACATGACTTCAAGTATTTTCAGTTTTCCATTTGCTCTTCGCTGGGTCTATTTCAGTTTATCAAAGTTTCTGTTATACTTTGTTCCCCCAAATGACATCATTGGTCTAAGGATGGCATGGGCAAAGTTGGAGAAGCCAGAAGATTTTCTCCATTGTTCCGGGTTATCACTGAGGCTAATCAAATTTACATATCTTCTATGCACTTCTTACTAGTGACTCAGCCAACTAAAGACCATAAATCTTTTCCATCCCTTCATTGTTCTTAAATATTTGATCTAGGGATCCTAGAGCAGAGTTTATATTTATTAGTGGTATATTTTATTCTGTTGGATTTGACTTGTATTCTTAGCTTATTGAGTTCTTTTCAGACTTCAATTCTATTATCCAGGGCATTGGGTATTCCTCCCAGAATCACATTATCTACAATAAGACAAATTGATGTTGTTCTTACCTGCATATAAATTCCCCATCAGTATTTTCAACAAAAAAGTCAGGACACTCTTTCAGCCTGCCACCAGTGACTTCTTTCTAAAATGAAGCTGATCACCATTCACTTGGTGTCCTTTTAGGAATTCACTTCATGATCGTTCAACCCACATTTCACCTTTTGTCCTAAGGATGTTATGGGATCCTATTTCAACCACTTTGCAAAAATTCTGATCTTCTCATCAGTCTCCTGACCAAATAACCTAGAAACCTGGTGAAGCTTGTGTGGGAGGACTTTTCCCAATGAATCCATACTAAATCCCAGAGAGCACTAACTCCCCTTCTGAGGCCTTCAAATTAACCTTTACACACTCATCTAGAACTTTTTATGATCATGTTGTCCTTTTTATACTGGATACCGGAAAGCCAGTGCAAACTTTGGAGCTAAATTACAACAATTGCTATCAAAGTGCACATTAAACCAGGCATTAGCACAAAGGCAAAAATTATGTGTAATTAAAGTTAGCTTTGAAAATCACTTAAATGACTCACCACATTTGGCGTGCCACACACAGTCTTGTACAATAATCTTTTTCCTTGTGAAAGCTTGACAACCACTGAGCTAGACTAAAGAAGGCTTACAAAAGGAAGCCCATTGTGGAACATTTTAAACATTTTATTAAATCCACCTCTAGCAGTGAATGAGGGAAGGAGAGAGAAATCAAAAGTATCTGTGTTTTCAGTAAGGTTTAATTTGCGTTGTTTTAATGTGAACTCTTTATAATCTTAATACATGGTAACAGATTTTTTTGTTGGTATAAGGATTGAAAGTTATCTATGAAAGTACCTAGTATAGCATCTGACACCTAGTAAATTTGAATCTCAATCTTTCTGGATTAAATATACATACACCATTATTTAAAAGGTTAGGGGAAAGATCTTGGCCACTGACATCTTATTTTTCCAAAACAGTTCTTCTCTTTCATGACCTTGGGCATGGAGCCTATGATGATCCCTTACTGTAAATTGAGCCTTGTAATTAGTTTCTTTAATAATGAAATTGTAGAGTTGAAAGGTAGGCTTTGTTTTAAGATGGCAGTAAGTTGGCATGACTGACTTTTATCATTTATCAGTTATGTGACCTTTGGCTAGTTAGCTTTGTTAAATGTATTTTCCTATCTTCAGGAAAGGTGTTGACAACTGTATAACAATTTAAGTCATATACATAAAGCACCCAACCCACAGTAAGAGTAGAGCCGACGGTGTAGTGGCCTGACCACTGCACTGTACATCTGAAGCTGTCGCTGAATAATATTATATGCCAACTATAATTTAACACATATATAGTCATGGGATGTGGAATATAGTGTGGGGATGGAGCCAATGGAATTTTAATAGATATGCATGATATCGGGGTGGGGGGGCAAGGGAGGGGGAAGGGGATAGTCACTTTGTAAGGGGTGAAAAAAATAACTATTGCATTGTTTTGTACATCTGTAACTAATAATAATAATAATAAAAGTTTAAAAATAAATAAATAAATAACAACAACAAAAAAAAGAGTAGATCCGGATGTCTATGTTATACACCCAAATCATATTTCAGGAAAAGACAGTTTAATTCAAGAAGAGTTATAAAGGAAAATTATTTCTATAGGAATTAATGTAAAAGGTCCATCTAGGTAACAAGAAAGTCATCATTTTTATCCAATAACATTGTCTCCAATCACATTAAGTAACAGTTTAAAATGAATTACATATATTGGGGGGGAGGGGTGCCAAAAATATGTGTACAAATGGACACTTTGGTCAATATTGCTCAAGGAGTAGTTTGCCGTAATTGGAAGTGTCTGGACGCTGATGGCGACCACTTTGAGCACCTCTTGTAATTGCAGAAGTCAACATGACTTGTATTCATCTTTTGTTATCAGTATATATTGTATATTACAATTTTAATAGTTTTTTTTCCTTAAAATGTATATACACTTTTTGGCACTCTCTGCATAATAAAACATAATGAAATGTTTATGTAATCATTCTTTCTTTTAAAATGTTAACTTTGGGTGTATTAGTATCCTAGGGTTACTGTAACAAATTACCAAAAACAACAGAAATTTGTTGTCTTGCAGTTCTGGAAGTTAGAAGTCTGAAATCAAGATATGGGTAGGGTCATGCTCTCCCTGACATCTCTGGGGGAGAATCCTTCCTTTCCTTTTCTAGATCCTAGTGTTTCTGGGTAATTGTTGGCATTCCCTGGCTTGTAGATGCATCACTCCAGCCACATAGCTGTCTCGTGCTGTGTGTCATCACGTCTCTTCATTCTCTACGTGCCTGTCTCTGTATCCAAACTGCTCCTTATAAGGACCCCAGTCACATTGTATGACAGCCCATTCTAATAAGCTCCTTATAACTTAATTACCTCTGTAAAGGTCCTATTTTCAAATAAAGTCACATTCTGACATACTGGGTGTCAGGACTTCAACATATCTTTCTTGGGGGGGATACAATTCAACCTATAACACTGGACCTGAGCAGAGAATTATGGGGCCATACTAGCTATTTGAGCAAAGGTAATGACCACAGAAGCTAACTGCAGGAGGTAGCACTGGGCAGGAGGGAAGGGTGGAAAGGAAAGATTTTTCATACCACTTCTGTAAACGTGACATTTGTAGAGGTACATGGAAATGTTTGTGGAGAGTGAGAAGTGGCAGTTTATTTAAGGCCTTAAAGTCTTGCCATTTTTTAACCTTTTCATAGGAAAGAAGGCTCGAAGAGACCACTGCTTTTTATTATGATTCTTAGAATAAATAGCAAGAAATAAGACCTTACTCTCTTCTAGCCCAAGTTACAGCATAACTTAAAACTGACCTACAGCAAAGGAAGTGAATAATAGCATATAGCAATTTGACACACATTGAGCACTGATGCCAATACTCATTCATTATTATTTCTCTCCCTTTTGTTGACTGTCAACTCCTCAAAAGCAAACTTTACTAGATTTACTATGACAAAGAAAAACACCACCTCGACAGAATACCCACTGTGTCTCAGAAGGAGGATTTCAGGGAAGGCCATTTGTAGGATTTAGGGTGGAGGCTCAAGTGGTTGTTATAGGACTGATTTTTTAAATACAGGGAACCAGTTGACACTGGGCACAGTTTACCACATAATAGTTTCAGATGAGTGGGCACAGAGAGGTAAGGGTTTCGATGAGTCAGCTGTTGCAGGTGAGATTCTTGTCACAGGTGAGCAGCCATTTCCTGATAGGAGAGCTGCTTTCCCAGACGAGCAAACTGTTTTCCCCGGTTAACTGGTTTACAGGGATCTCCTGAAGCACATAGTTATTTATTGGTCTATGCTTATGTTCTTGGGCAATAATGTCCAGAATATATTAACACAGGTGTCATCAGTTCTCCCTTCCATCATATTCATGAACACAACCCAAAACAATTTTATTTGTGGAATCTAAATTCAGTCATCTTTAAGAAACAAAATGATTAGTATTCTTTAGAGAATGGTTTCCAGTAGATGAAAGGATCTGCCCTTTTTTTTGTGATAGAAAGATGGCAGACAGACCTACAGGCAGTAGGTATAAGCGTTATCCCATAAACCCACGGCCCTTACCTGGTGCTAAGCACATCATAATCACAGCTGGGCAGGCCAGAGAAGCTTTTGTTGGTTTATGGCCTTGATTATACCTATAACATTAATTTCCCATTATGAATGCCATTAATCACAAGACAGAGTAAACATGAGTGACACTGAATGAATTAATAATTGAATGAGAAACTCTAGCTCCATCACTATCAAGAGAGCTCAAAGCACATAACCTTCAAAGAAGCATTTCTTACAAAGCTCAGCATATTGGCCCAAGAGCTAATATATTTCTCGTCTGCTGTCAGGGTTTCCTGTAGACCACGTAAGTTAATGCAGTTAGGAAATATTAATATGATAGCATTGAAAGAAATCTCCATGATCAGTATGGGACATCAAACTTGAAGAATGCGGGAAGCAGAACTACTAGACAGGTGTGAAGCTGCCAACTTAGGGAATTTTTTTTTTTAAATACACAGACTATGCTGAAATAGCAACTTTGCCCCTGATAGCTCATCAGCATTTCATCAAATCAGACTCATATTTTCTGCAATAGCAATCACTGGTTTGATGACATAAGCATCATTTCTTGTTCTAATTTTGAGACAAGTTACATTCCACTGGAAATTTTCTAGCACAGGAGTATATTTTGGTATAATATTTTGTTGCCATTGATACCAAGACTAAAGACCAAAGAAAACCAAAGTTTCTCTTGAGGGAATCTTAACAATATTTGTCACAGCTTGAAGAAAATCTCTTAAAGAACAATCTAAGAAGCTTCATTTTAACATAATCATCTCTTAAAGACCTAATATCCAAACATGGTTACATTTTGAGGTACTGGGGGTTAGGATTTCAACATACAGATTTTGGGGGTCACAACCCAGCCCATAATGTAGGTGACAGGAAGGGCATTTCCTATGTGAAATACAGAGAGGTAAAGGTTAGGGGAGACTGAGCAGAGAAGTATGTGTCTTGAATCCTGAGACACCACGCAAGTTTTGGGGCAAGAAGAGGTTGAAGAATTCTGAGTTCTGCTGCTTATGGGGGGCTAGTGCCAGGATATGACTGTTTTCAGGCATGGGAAGTGTGCAAGCTGCCTGGACCTGCACCTGTTGTGATGGTTTGTGGGTCTATCATTCTAGGCTCTGAGGTGCTTGGGGCCAAGGATGATAATTCATCCATTTGGCATCCCTGGTGTCTAGGGGCCTGAAACAGTGAAGGAACATGGCAAAGCTTGTTAGGGGAATTAATGAGCCTCTTATGGAGGCATGGAATGACTTAGTGATTTTAAATCACCTGTGAACTGAGTCACCTTGCAAGTAGGTATCCCATCATTCCTATGTTCATTTTTACCTTGCTCTTAAACTCTGGTTCCTGTCCCCCGCCCATTGTCCATGTGCTTGCATTCGCGCGTGCACGCACACGCACGCGCGCGCGCGCGCACACACACACACACACACACACACACACACACACTATGGTCCTCTGGCTAGAGCAAGAACAGATGGCAGAATCTCCACAAAGGAAGTACACACCTGTTTGTCTAAAGGTAGATGAAGTCAGATCTTCACTGGCCTCTGAGCTTTTGTTTACAAGAGTTGTTAATAACAATGGGTTGGACTTTTACATGAATAAGAAATGAAGTGCTTATTCCGCCCTTTCTTTCCATCTTCTTTAACCCCGGCTTGACTTAACAACTTTGGAAGTGTCCAAAAGTGGCCTGCAGTTGGTGGATGTGGTCATCTCAGCTACTCTCAGAATCTGATCTGTGTGCAGATCACTCAGTAGGATTTTTAGGTACTGCTTCCTTCCTTGCTGTGCTAACTAATACCCGAGTTCAATTTTTTGAGGCAGTGGAGTCTTTTTCATAGCCCATAGGGAATAAATGGTACATCCAAAACACAGTTTCAAAAGTCTTTGGCCTGGAATATAAAGGCAGACTCATTTTAATCATGATTTCTGAGATAACAGAATGGCCTGGGAGGAGATACTGTGTCCCCGTGAAGCAGGCAGGAGGCAGGACAATTGACTGGGTGTGTGTACCTGGACAGGTGTTCCCTCTCAAATCTATACTGGGAGGCTGGCAGTCAATCCACCTTTACATCAGGTAGCTGTGATGGAAAGCAAATAATTGCTTATAAAAGCCTCTGGTCACAGGGGAAAACTATAGTTACTTCACAATGAAATATAATGTTCTCAATTTCTAATGCCTAGATCTTTCCAGTGGTATAGTTTAGATCCAGTATTCCTAATGCTTATCCTCACAACAGTGCCAAGAGATAGGCAAACAAACATCATAATCTCCCCCCATTCACACATTGAAGTCCTAAGCCCCTACTATCTTAAAATGTGACTATATTTGGTGATAAGGCCTTTCAACAGTATCTAAGGTTAAACTAGGTCATTTGGGTGGGCCTTGACCAAATCTGATGAGTGTCCTTGTGAGAAAAGGAGATTAGGACACACACAAGAAGAAAGAGACACCAAGAATGAGAACACACAGAGAAAAGATCACCTAGAGAGACAGCAAGAAGGTGGCCATCTGCAAGCCAAGGACAGAAGCCTTAGGAGAAACCAAATCTGTTGTGTGGATGAAAAAAAATGGATTCTACAGACAGTAACCTCACAGGGCGATTGGATCATAAATTCCTAATTGGGCAAATCATGGTGGGTATTTACAGCCCAGGCATATAACCTTTAGTAAAACGTTTATCTTTGCCTTAATCAAGCCCTGTACATTGTTTCTGTGTATCTACAATAAAAATTAACACACATTTGAAATAAGACCTAACCACACTCACAAGGGCACATAATCTTGTTAACTATCCTGTAATCCAATCCCTGCCTTGTTTTCTGCCACTCTGTTTCCTCCTTAATTTCAAATGCATAAAATAAGCTGCAAAACTATAATTCTTGGGACCATTTGAGATCTTGCTCCCCAGTATATGCCATCAGTTTGGCTCAAATAAACTCATAAAATTCTCTACAGGTTTGGATGTTTCTTAAATCAACAGTCAATTCCTTGATCATGGACTTCTAGGCTCCAGAACAGAGATAAAATTATGTTGTTCAAGTTACCCAGTCTGTGCTGTTTTGTTCGGGCAGCCCTAACAAATTAATACACCCCATTTTACAGTAAGTGATTTTCCCAAAGTCCTTAAGCAAATTAGACTTGAACCAAGAACTCTAGGTTTTAAATATCTTTACCTTGGTCTCATTCTATTGCTTCCTCTGCCTTTCAATGAAGAAAAAGAAAAAAAAGAAAGAAAGAAATAAGACGGCAGAGTAGATAAACACTGTGCTTGCTTCCCTCCAAGAACACATTAAAAACACAACTAAATTACAGGACAATCAACGTGGAGAACCATCTGAAATCTACTTGAACAGGAGTTTTATAACTAGGGATATAAAGCAGAAGCCACGTCAATACTGGTAGAAAGAGTGGAGATGCAAAATGGGCTGGCTCCAAACCTCTGTATAGCAGCTGAGATTCAGGAGGAATACCTCAGCCACCATGGGAGTTCCCCCCAGAGGAGCATGGGACCATGGGAGTTCCCCACAGAGGAGCATGGGACCATGGGAGTTCCCCCCAGAGGAGCATGGGACCATGGGAGTGCCCCCAGAGGAGCATGGGACCCCAACCCCAGACTGACCTCCCCAGGCCGGAGTACTGGTGCTGGGAAGAGGGGCCTCCACAACGTGTAGTTGTGAAGAACAGTGGGGATTCTGACTATCCGGGTGGAACTGAAGGTCGAGGGAACCCAGGCGTCCTCTTAAACAGCCTGCGCACAGACTCAATCGCCCTTTAGGCACTTACCTTGAGCTCTGGTGGAGGGATGGTGACTTGGGGGGCATCGGAAGCATACTGGGGGCAGACTGAGGTGTGTGACTTCCAGGGAAGGGCTGGAGGGCAGTCTCCATTTTTCCTGTGAGGGATCTTTCTCCCAGGCCACCGGTAGGCAACTGTGCCATCTTTAGTGTGTTGAGCCCACCCCCATAGGCCAAATCTGAATCTGATTGGCCTGGTGAGCTCCATTGCTCCAACCTGGTGAGCTCTGCTGGGACCCTGCTGCATTCAACTCCCCCATCACTGGGAGCACTTTCTCTTGAGCAGCCAGCCCCACCCACATTGCACTATTTCTTGGAAAACTATCCCAGTCTGTGGGCCCCAGGTAGGAGGCGACTGGCCTTGGTGTGCTCTGGGCCTTTTGCTGAGTAGCTCCAGTCTGAGCTCTGGCACCAAACCAGAATCTACATTAACCTGGTGACCACAACTCTTCCCATTCTAGTGACTCCCTGAGACCCATACCTCATTCAACTTGTGTACCG
Organism: Aselliscus stoliczkanus; assembly: GCA_033961575.1. Lineage (NCBI taxonomy): Eukaryota > Metazoa > Chordata > Mammalia > Chiroptera > Hipposideridae > Aselliscus > Aselliscus stoliczkanus. Next base: position 163,925,382 of record CM066731.1, on the reverse strand, counting down.
CAGGAGGCTTTATCAGCTGCTAAACCTTATGGGAGCTGGCAGTTGGCAGCGAGCCTCAGGGCATCCTACCCTTTTATGCAGCTACTCCAGACCCAGTATTAGTGACAGTCATACTCTTTTGCAGCATGGTCTTTCCCACGTGCCTCCAACTTTAGCACAGGAAGTGAACAACTGCAGATCACTTTGTAGCTCCTACCAGGTTGTCCCTGCCTGGTCACAGGCAGTGGGTGATCTGGGCCTGCACCATAGCCCCTCCCAAGAGGCCCCCAAACCAACATACTTGGATGTTGGCTTCAGATCACAGCAGAACATGGCCCAATTAGCCCCACAAATGGCACATACAAAAGGTGGACTCAACAGATGCCAAAGCCCACTGGGGCAAATCCCACTCAGTGGGATAAGCCCCTGGCACAACAGACTGTAAGCAGTGGACGTGGCCACCCTGCAGCCAATCAGCCTGAAGGCCAATCCCACCCAGTGATGTGCCAGTAGCAAGCAATCAAGGCTCAACTATAACAAAAGGGCACACACAACCCACACAAGGGACACTCCTGGAGCAGCTGGTTCAGGTGACCAGACTGTGTCATTGGGACCCACATGACACCTACTACATAAGGACACCAGGCAAGACTGGGAGATATAGCAGATATACCTAATCCATAGAAACAAACATAAAGAGGCAGACAAAATAAGGAAACAAAGAAACATGTCCCAAGTGAAAGAACAGGAGAAAACTGCAGAAAAAGAACTAAATAAAATGGCAGCAAGCAACCTTACCAGAGACAGAATTTAAAACATTGGTTATAAGGATGCTCAAGGAACTTAGTGAGAACCTCAACAGAAAAATAGCAAGCACAAAAAAGGGCATAGAGACCACAAAAAGGAACCAGTCCGAAGTGAAGAATATAACTGAAATGAAGAATGCCCTAGAAGGGATAACCAGCAGACTAGATGAAGCAGAGGATCAAATCAGTGATTTGGAAGACAAGGCAGCAGAAAATACCCAATTAGAGCAGCAAAAAGCATCCAAAAAAATGAGGATAGTTTAAGAGATCTCTGGGACAACATCAAGTGTAACAACATTCACATCACAGGGATACCAAAAGGAGAAGACTTGTTCAGGTCTTCAGACTCCTTTTGAAAAATTAAGTGTTAAAGTAGTTTGTACAGTATGATTTTATTTTTATATTAAAATTCTACATATACTGTACATAGAAAGAAATAATGTGAATTAATATAAAAAGTGTACACCAAAATGCTAACAGTTATCGCCAGATGGATGAAACTATAGAGTTTTCTTTTTTATCTAAAAATTTTTTTTTCTATATTTTACTTTCACAATCAGTTGTGGGGTTTTTTGTTTGTTTGTTTGTTTTAATTTTTATTTTAATGCAGAAAAATTCTCTTCATAACAGAGAAAGAGTTTCAATGACTGGGATGGCTTCTGTTTTTCAACCAGAAGAACATTTTCTGAATTTGGGAAATATAATCAAGAAAGAGTCACTGATGGCACTCTACCTAGTTTTGCTTCTCATTCAGCTGAGACAATTCCCATTGGTGTCTGAAAGCAGGGGGCTTGCAGGAAATGTGAGCATGATGAAAATTGTTAGTTAGCTCCCTCTATGTGTCCCCTTTTCTCACATACTAACAGAATCTCCAGATTTTACTTGGGCACATGGCCACCCCAAATTAAGATGATATTGCACAGTATTCTTTGCAGGTAGGTATGGATGTGTGACTAATTTCAGAACAATGAGATACAAGTAAAGGTGACATGTGAAACTTCCCAGTTTTGCCCTTAAAGGAAAGAGTTATAGCCCTGCTTTCAATTTCCCTTGCTTGCCAATTTCTACTGGTTGGAATTGGGGGAGCTGGAACAGCCATCTTGGACTATTAAATGGAATCCTCATATTACAAACAGCAGATCAACAATGTAGAAGGAACTCCATTCCCGAGGATTGTGGAGCCACCATGCCAAGCATGGACTACCTATCTTGACTTTTATGTGAGAAAGAAATGAGCTTCATCTTATTTAATCGCTACTATTTTGAGTGTCTCTGGTACAGTGTTAGAACCAATATTCCGAACCAAAACCTTCAGTCAATCAGACTCAGTAGAAAATGTAGAAATGTGTTTTATGTAGGAGAATTAATTCTAGTCATCCCAGAATACCACCCAGATTATTAAGGACACTTATTATTGATAGATAGTGAAATCTCATTACTTAATTCCAGAAATCTGGTGAAAAAAAATCCTTTAATCTCTTGTTGGCTTTCTGTTTCTAAGTCCCCTTAGAACCCCAAGTTCAGATATGAAAAAGGGGTCCACCAGGTCTACTGTGGGTGACCACCTGGCTCCTCCAGGGGATCCAATGAACTATGGAAAGATTCAGACCCCACTCAGGATACACAGGACTTTTATAAATGTATTATAATGGATATGATGTGGAAATATCATAACTGCTACCATTTATTGAGACCATACTATGTACAGACAGGGTGCTGAATACTTTTATATAATGTCTTATTAAATCCCAAAATGTCCTTGGGAATGGGCTCATATAATTATGTCTTATTTTAATGAAAAACAGTGAGGCTCAAGGTCATATGGAAGGGGTCTGCCTCCAAAGCTCTGTTCCTAAAAAGTTCTAGAACCAACTTTCGCCCAGGAACAGCCCTCACTTAACATGGAATCAAAAGGCCTGACCACAGATAACAAGTAAGTCATCTCTAGCCCATGTTCAAATCCCATCCTCAAATTGCCCCTTGGAATTTGACGTGGAGAGAGAAACAAACAGCAGTGCCCCACTTTTTGTTGAAATGTAATTGAAACTGCTCATAGTTGTTTTTTTTAATCTGAGTCCCCTACGAGCCAACAAATTGTCAGCACACAATTGAAAGCAGCCCTAATGCAATGACTGCAGAGTTTGTGTGATAATAAGATGTAATGGAAGCTGGTAGGAAGGATTTAGGGTGCAGTCTTGCTATCTTAATTGTCATTAATGATAATGAGTTCATATAAGGACATGGCCTTGCTCAGAATTCAGCATTTGGTTTCTCTTCTGAAGCTCTGAATTACCTATTTTACTTCCCTGGTGTTTTACCATTTGCCTTTTAAAAAAACATAAGAATGTTTATAATTCAGGTAGATTCACGTTTTATTTAAAACATTGAATATTTTAAATGTAGAGTTTGCTGATTTTTGCTATCATTATTTAGCATCCTTATGCACCAGATAACAAATAAGAAAATGCATATAACTGTAGCTCTTTTGACAAAAGTAACTATTTATTGAAGTTCACATGTCCTCCTAGTCCCCTCTACAATGTTCCTGCTGTGAAAGTTGGAGCACCTCTAATACTAAAGCATGGTCCACTATCACCCCCAGGTAAAACCACATCCATTTATCAAAACATTCTCAGTCCAAATGTCACCTGTGGGGCTTGGGAGGGCCATGACTATATGTTCTCCTTGCTGTTCAAGGTCAAGGCCGCTATCTTTATGCCACCTTAACTCCATCCACTCCTTTCCCACATAGTCTAATTAAGCAGAACATAAGTAAAACAGAAAAATTCATTATGGTTGTTCTCTGTCATTTTGATTTCAATTAAAATGGTGGAATTAGTTAGTCTCTCAAGAACAAAGAAAACCGTGAATGTTGTTAAGCATAAAAAGCAATAAAGCCAAATTTAAACAAGAAAACAAAAACAGGCCATCACCAATTGCTGATTTACTACCCTTCTGAATGGCTTCACCACGAGGCATACCTTGCTCTCTCGTTCAATTACGGAAACAAATTCACCAATGCAATAAACATTTACTAAGTCTCTCTTCCATCTGCGCACTGTGCTATGGGTCAGTGATTAAAAGACAAACAAACAAACAAGCATAAGAACAAGTCATGACTTCCTACAAAAGTTCTCACAGGCTTATGGGGGGAAATGAACAGCAGATCACATCCCAGCTCCCCGTGAGATGCTCCATATGGAGAAGTGAGCACAGTGCAATGGGCACACAGGTATGAGAGAAGACATCTCCTCTGCCTGAGCTGGTCAGGGAATATTTCATAAAAGAGAAGCACATATCGGTGACGGTCATGGAGGAGTCTGTAGTAGTTTGTTGGGAGGCTAAGGGATGGGAGTGGGGAAGGCATTGCAGGCAGAGGGACCCATATGAGCAGAAACACACATGCACAGCAGGGTTAGGCTAATGCATGACTATGCCCATGGCAGTACTGCTAGGAAATACAGAAATATAACACTGATTACTTCTTAGTTCTGGGATTAGAGGTAAATCAAGTTCATCTTCATCACTCCTCATCTTTTTCCCAAATGGGTACAAATATACTGTTACATTTTTTAATAAGGAAGAAAGACAACCTTTTTTAAAGTGCATGCATATTTGGGAATATGGCAAGGAAGTGAAGCGAGAACAAGGTGCTATGAGCGGACGAAAAGCCTAAAAAAGAAGCTGTGGTTAGGTCGGCCTCGATTCCCCCTGAGTTAGGGAGACTGACCTGCCCTGAGAGCCGTGGTTCTCAATCCTGGCTGAGGAACTTGAAAATTACTGATGTCAGGGCCACACCCAGACCAATCAAGAGAAACTCTCTGGGGATGGGATTCAGGCCCTGTAAACTGGGATGGATACAGCTAGACACAGACAGTGAAAAACGGGTGTGCACAAGGGAAGAAGGGAGAAGGGGAGAACCTGGAGGCTGGGAGAGGAGCCATGAAGCCTGAAGCACTGAGCAGGGCTCTGGCTGATGGCATTTTCAGGGTAGGAGAGGTAGGAATGTGGCAGATGAGGGAGAGGGCAAAAGGCATTTTGCTCAGAGGGGACAATACAGGAAGTTGTATTTGGAGGAAGGATGATAAAAACTTGTGGCTAGAACAAGGTGTAGAGAGAAGATGAAAATGGTCAAGTTGATGACAGTGGGTTTAATTTACTTTAAAATGTCTTTACCGATAACCCCCTTGGCTTCTTAAGCAGTAGCATGTGATATGTTTCCTTTTTTTTTTTTTTTTGCCGGGGTGGAGGGGTGGTGGGGAGCCACTCATCAGTTATGTGCCTGGCTATTGAATTATTATTGATTTTCAAATAATTTCATTGTTCAAGTTTCAGATATATGGATTCTGTGGGTTAGTTCTCATTGACCAATGCTTATAGGCTACAATTTGCTTTATTATTAATAACAATGTCAACGATATGGATGGACCTAGATACTATTATGTTAAGTGAAATAAGTCAGTCTGAGAAAGACAAATACCATATGATCTCACTTATATGTGGAATTTGAAAAACTGAATGAATGAGCAAACTAAACAGAAACAGTCTCATAGATATAGAGGAAAAACTGAGGGTTGCTAGTTGGGAGGGGAGTGGGGATGAGGGGCAAGGGGAAGGGATTAGACAGCATAAATAGCTAACTACAATATTGCCACAGGGATGGTGAAAGACAGTTCGGGGAATATAATAATGTTGTAAATATTTTGTGGGTTGTCAGATGGTCACGTCTTGTTAGGGAGACCACTTCATGGATGGAGTAGAGGCTTGATCATTGCACTGTACACCTGAAATTGATGTTGTATAATATTGTATGCCAACTATAATTGAATATATAGATAGTCAGGGGATGTGGATTATACGGTGGAAGGGAGTCAAAGGAATTGTAAGAGTATGATATAGGGGGAGGAGTACAGGGAGAATTGGGGAAGGGGGTTGTCACTTCGATGGGTAAAAAAGTATAACTATAGCACTGTGTTGTACACCTGAAGCTAATTAAAATAAATAAATTAAAATAATAATAATAAATAATGTTACTATTTTTAACTCTAGAGTCTGTTGGTCTAGAGATAGTGTCTCCACCTCAGCACATTGACTTTTTGTGCTGGGTTTTTCTTTCTTGGTGGGGGGATGGTCCTATATAAGTAAGGTGGTAAGCAGCACCTCTGCCCACTAGATGCCAGTAATGTGCCCCACTCCTCATTGTCCCCAGGCGTGACAACCAAAAATGTCTCCAGTCATTGCCAAACGTCCCTTGGGGAGTAAAATCTGCTTCCTGTTCCCCCCTCCCCAAGGTGAGAACCACTGGTATAGAGTCTGATTCTAGACCAGTTCTTCTCAAAAGGTGTGTGTGTGTGTGTGTGTGTGGTATGGAGCCTGAGATCTTGCATTTGTAACCAGCTTTTACAGTGCTGCTACTCTAGGAAGAACGCTTTTGAGTAACCAGGCTCTAAGCCCTCTGTGTAGGAGTAAGTGCTAAAGTAAGTGCTGATTTCAGCGGGATATCTACAGCTTTCCAGTCATGCATTTGAGAATTGACAGTGACCTCTGCGCATCTGCAGGATCACTTTATAACATTTTATAGAGTTCATAAATATGGGAACTCACAAGTACACTTTATATATGTAATATTGGGTTGTCGGAAAAGTCATGATATATTTTCCATGTTTTTCATTGCAAAAATGCGTCATGACTTTTCCGACAACCCAATATTATTCACCGGGAAAGCTTTTTCTGTAATTGCCACATTGTTAATCCATGCAACTGCAAGAAGTACAATTATAATTTGATCTTCATTGGCAGCAAATGTTTCCATTTGGTCATGGGATGCTCACTTATTCTCATCACCATCCATTATCTATAAAGCCCATTTTTGGATCATGGGTGAAACGTTGTGCCTTTAAATAGCCTAGTAGTCTATCTTAGAGCTCACATGTATTCAGATTGGCCACGCCGATGAGCCTCACATGATGGAACAGATGTGATTTGGAAGAGCTGAGCTGGAAAATCCATTTCTCAAAATTAAATATTTTCTCCAACTTACATAATTGGAAATGTTTCCCCTGAAATGATACCCTCAGAAGATAATATCTGGAGAATGTCACTGTTAAGAACCCATTCAACATTCATTCAGTCCACGAACTTACTGATCCCCTGCAATGGGACAGGGACCATTGCAGGAACTGGCAAGAGGGCTGTGAGCCTGGCAGACAAGATGTGTGTGGGGTATGGGGGTGGAAGGGAAGGCTGACAGTGCATGGGAGGGTTTCAGACAATGATACTGCCCAGAAGAAAAACAATGATGATGACATGGGAGGGGGTGCAGGTGGTCAGGGCAGCCCTCTTTCAGGGAGCATTGCATGGACACTGAGGTCCAAGCAACGAGGAGATGGCCCTACAGAGATCTGGAGAAAAGACATTTCAGAGGAAGGCAAAGTGGTGTGGTCTAAAAAGAGTGGTCTGGGAATGCAGGAAGAGGACATTTCAAAACCAAGAGCGAGAGAGAAAAAGGGACTTGTTCCACCTCCGTCACTTGCTAGCTCTTGGAAGTTGAGCCAAGTTCCCTGATCCTTTCTAGGTCTCAGTGTCTGCAAAAATCAGTCGTTCTCAAACTTGGCAGCATTTTGGAATTCCCTGGGAAAATTTCCAAGCACTGACGACTTAATTGGTCTGGGGTGCAGCCCTGGGCATGGGGACTTTTAACAATCCCCAGGTGATTCTAGTGTACACAGCAGTTGGAGAGGCCTGGGCTGGATGACCTGTGAATTTCTGTCCCATCCCTACCACCTGTGTCTGGGGTGATGTTAGGTGACCTCAGCCAGCCCAGCCTGCCTGGTCTTCTGTGGCTCCAGCTGCTGAATGCCCAGAGTTGACCTGGCTTTACCTATCCCCTTTCATATTATTATTATGCTTGTGACATGGCTGGATGGTTTGTTTATTTAACCACAGGGCTGAAATCCCATCTTGGGCAGCCGCCTTTTTCCCAGCTGGAGGAGGCAATGTGATAGCCCCTGCAGGGTTTCTTTCTGTCTCTCAGTCTCTCCAAAGCAAATGTACTTTTCCATCCCTTTCAATTGTAGCATGAAAAGAGAGGACTACAGTCTTCAGAGGTGTTTCCTTTGTGCAAGGAGGCAAACAATGAAACAGCTCTCAGCTTGCTATCCAGGTATCCAGAGGGCAAAGGCAGAAAACTTGAACTTGAACCATCATTTGACAACACGGAGTAAGGCTGTTTTGTTTCTTGACTATTTCACTGCCACATCATCCTCTTTTAAATTCCATAAGCTATAATCTGAAAAGACAGGTAGTGTTTTCAACAGCCAAGGCTCACTAGAGGGCTTAACTCTGTTAATGATCCTAGACCACTAAATTCCAGCTCGAGGGGATTAGCCAGGTTAAGTTTGGGCCTTAGGGTCTCACATCCAGGCCCACTGAGAAGCTGTCAGCTCTCCTTGCAAATCCTCTCTCAACTCCCAGTAAAAGCAACTTAATCTATAAAGAAAGCAACAAAGGAAGAGATCTAAGTACAGCCTGTGCCTGGGGCTGCTCTTTAGAAATAGAACACGAGCCACACGGGCAATTTAAAATTCTCTGATAGCCACACTAAACAAGTGAGAGGAAAGACCTGGAATTCATTTTAATTAATATTTTATTTTACCCCATATAGCCATAATATTACTTCAACACATGATTGATAGGAAAAGCTTTATTAAGGAGATGTTTTACATTATCTTTTACTTGAGTTTTTGAAACCCATGTGTATTTTACAGCACATCTAAGTTCAAACTAGATACATTTCAAGTTCTCAATAGGCGGCTGGGGCTTTTTCGGAGGCCAGTAAGCCTCAGGGGATCCTGTTTGTCTGCAGTGCTGGAGGTGGGGGCAGGGGGTGTGGGGGAGAGGTATGAAGTCCAATAAACATTTCTTAAAACAAATACAAAGCAGTAGGATCCTACCTAGAAAGGAAAACATGTTGGCAAATTAATTTTTTAGTTAAAGCGGTGGTGTGGTGAGCTGGAATGAAAATAGGCTTTGGGGTCAAACAGAGCTAGGTTCAAATTCTGCCTATTTAAGCCATAGGAATTTTAGACTCTCTACTTTCTGAGACTCACTTTCCTCAACTGTAAAATGGGGAAGGTGCCTCCTATCAGAGTCTTGTGTGAACTAAATGAGGAGACACATGAAAGCATCCAGCAGAACACCGATCACAGATCCGTCACTGAAAAACATGGACTCCACAATATATTGGGTTGTCGGAAAAGTCGTGATGCATTTTTGCAACAAAAAACATAGAAAAAAATACGTCATGATTTTTCCGACAGCCCAATATACATTTAATTATAGTTGACATTCATTATTATTCAGCTTCAGTTTCAGGTGTACACTGCAGTGGTCAGGCATCTACACTGTCCATGAAGTGGTCTCCCTAATAAGACAAGTGCACATCGGACACCCTACAAAATCTTTACAACATTATGGATTATATTCCCCAAACTGTCTTTCGTTACCCCCATCGCAATCTTGTGGTTACCAATTTGTGCTTTCTAATCCCCTCACCTTCTCCCTCATCCCCACCCTCTCCCACCTAGTAACCCTCTAGTACATTGTTTAGTACACCTGAAACTAATAAAAAATATATTAAAAAAATATATGGACTCCGCTCCCGACAGTGCGTCCCTCTGGGCCTCGCATACAGCTGGTAAACCAGTAGGTGTTTGTTGAGTTTACTATACAGTTATGGTATTAACAACAGCGGCAGCTTTTGTGGACCTGATGATTTTTATTAATAATAGATGCCCAAGCTTTCAACCACACGTGTCGAAATAAATCCAAATGCTTTCAATTTGTGTGTTTTCCTCTAACTTCTCTGACTTTTACACTGGAGTAAGTTGCCACATCAGTTGTTACCATGGCTCCAAGATTTAATTAAAACTTTGGTTTTTCTTTAATTGGACTCTCCTTTAATTTTTCTTATCGATGACTTTTCTTTACTCAAACAGATGGCTGTGATTTTTCTTCTCTCCCAGCCTCCCACTGTTGGATGAAAATCCACCTGCTCCACTCTGCTTGGGCAAACTCCCCTGGTATTTGCTGGCCAGGGCAGAGTCCAGGGGTTTCCCTGCCTGCCTTCCTCAGAGGAGCAAGGGCCAAGAATGCAAAGCCATGAAGACAAAGATGAAAGGCAGAGCAGGCAGTGTTAAGAAATCACCATATCCCTACTTTTTAAAAATCTATGGGACTGGCGGAGTGGCGCGGTGGTTAAGCGCTGGCTTGGGAAGCCAGTGGCCCCGGTTCGGGTCCCATATATGAGGGCCAGTGACACTGCCCTCAAAAAAAAAAAAAAAAAAAATCTATGTGGTATTAAAAAAGTTTTTTTTAGTTTCAAAAAGGCAAAAAACATCTAATTTAAAAACAGTTTGCGGAATGGGGGATGGGGTTTGTCACTTGGAGAGGTAAAAAGTGTAACTATTGCACTGTATTATACACCTGAAACTAATTAAAATAATAATAATTTAAAAATAAATAAATAAATAAAAAGTTTGGCATTGATAGTGAGGGAGGCCAAGCATGAGCGAGGGCAGAGGTTATACGGGAGCTCCCTGTACTTTCTGCACAGTTTTGCTGTGAACCTAATACTGCTCTAAAAAATAAAGACCACTTAAAAAAAAAAAAGTTTGGCTCAGGTAAAAAGCCAAACTCTAAACATAGAATAATACAATGGCTACTGTGTTAGTGTGTGTGATTTAGTTCTTTTCTTGTTTTTGCCTGTAATGAGACTGAGGAAAGAAGGGGTGTCCAAAAAAATCCAACAACCTAAACTAAATAGACACAGAGGCAAAGCTCAAATTAAGAACTGCAATTAGCAAGTTAATAAAGTTTGGGTGTCAGCTTGTATAGCTATTGTTTTGCCAGACTTAGAGCTAGCTAGCAGGGTCAAAAACAAGTGCAAGCTCTGTGTGTGTGTGTGTGTGTGTGTGTGTGTGTGTGTGTGTGTGTGTGTAAACCAATCTGGTTATGATTTCCATTTCTTGGATCCTAATGTTAATATAGTATCTAATAAAACTGAAAAAAAATAGCAGAGTTAAATTGTACTAGTGTCCTAGTTTAACAATCCAGACCTTGAGATAATTTAGGGCAAGTAGTTTTTTGGGGAGGTGATCTCAGTAAGTCCCAGTGAGGGAGCAGGAATGGAGAAGGGGTACACAGAAAGAGCAACAAATAAGTGGTATGTGAATTAGCAGTTTTTTGTAGGGGCACCTGGGGCTCAGCGTCGCTGGGAACCCCCTGAGGAGCCCCACGGAAGCTTCACAGAATGGCCCCACCACAGGAAGCAGCTGGGGTCTTTATCCACTGACTTCCCCTCATGGACTCAGGCTTGTCTCTGAGGTTATTGAGTTCCTGGGTCTTCCAGGCTTCCCCAAGCACACAAAACAGAACAAATGCCAAAAATCTTTTTAACTAGAGAAAAAACCCTGACCAAAAAGCAGAGGGTGGCCCCCTCCTTGAGGTGGGACGTTGTCACTGTGCTAGGAACTGTCTGCCGCAGCTGCCAGTGAATGCGAAGGGCAGAGGAGATTGGATGAGGACAGAAGAAGGGAGTTAGCCCCTAGTAGCCCTGTTTACAAAAAAAATTGATCAATAGATGCATTTTGTTCATTTATAATGATATCCTGTCACTTTTTACCCTTCCTTCCTCCCTGCCTTCCCTAATAAAACTATTTTGAGCTTCTCTTCTCTAGGAGGGGAGCCTAAGCATCCAAACTGGCTCACCACCACCTGGTGGCAGCTCCTGAGATTGCAGGCAAAGAGCTTTGGTAAATAACATCCTTGGTATAATCAATAGAAATCTGATTTATTTCCTTGAAGAAAAAAGGTCACTGAAATGTAAGACAAAAAGAAAGCCTTCTGTTATTGGATAATATTTGTGTAGTTGCAGGCATTTTTCTATCCTATTCATCGTCCCAGTTTCCTAATTTGTAAAATATTACCACACAGGAAGTTGAAGGAATTGAATACTTGCAGCATATTTTTTAGAAACCCTTTATTGATGAAGGTTAATCTTGGTGATAATGCAGAGATGGCGCTGATGTGAAATTAAATATCGCATGGCTCCAGAGCAAATGCCATAGCAGCACCTATGATGCTAACCACTGGGAAAATTGAAAAGATATCCCTTCCATTATGGGACTTCTCAGAGCCATTACCCTGTGGCCATATCCTGGGAATTTTCAAGGAGAGGATCCAGTTTGCAGGTTTCCAGTGACTGACAGTGGGACCAATTGACAACTCCTTAAACCAGTGTTTTTTATATCACTATTTGGAAATACCAGGCTTACATAATGCCTAAATAAATTCGAAGCAGACATTTACCTTGCTTTATGTGAAGATTAAAAAAAGATTCAGAGTTCAAAATATGTATTTGATCTTATTTCTGATTTTATTTTTAAGTGAATAATAATTTTTAAAGTAAATAAAGGACACTTGTTTACTCAAATTTTACTATTGCTTTGCATGCTTTATTTTCTACCTTGAATGATTTTTAGAAAGCATACAAATAAGATAAATAGACTGAAACTAATCAGCTAATAGTTGATAAACTATTTTGGTATGACTTCCTCACCTGAGTTTAACTAGCACTGTTCTTCTTACCAAAACATAAAATAATATGATTTCTACATAATCTAACCACCCTACTTTGGATTTGAAAAGAGTAGAATAAATGAAGTTCTGTTTCTTAAAAACAATGGAATATATACTTGGCCATGTCCTTTCCTCTTTAATTTCAGAGGCTTTGAGAGAGGAAAGATTTGTGGAATAGGGGTTTTGGTGGCATGGATTAGGTCCCTATTTACAGATGTGAAAATAGACCTAACTTAATTTACCCTTCACCCACTGACTCTTTTTATTAGCAAAATAACAGTTTTAAAAGTAAATAAATTAGGCCACTGAAATGTGCACCTAAAAATGGTTAAAATGGAAAATGTTATGTTATTTATATTTTATCACAATAGAATAATTAAAAGGATAATGACAATAAGGGCAGAAATGTAAAATTTTTAATAAGTCTCTGGAAGCTATAAACTATCCTAACATATCAAATTGCATTCCCATTACTGCTATTGTAATTACTAACATCTTAGAGGGGTTCCCTTTTCCCTCTTTCTTCAGGAAAGGATGTTGTAATAATCTCTTCAGTCAAATTATTATTTAGATTCATGGGAGGCAAGGACTTTGTAAACACTCTGACTGATTACTATTTCAGCCTATCTATCCTGCCTTGAGTATTCACTTTTAAAATGTCAAATGGTTAATTAAGCATCCGTGAATTACTGATCCAGGGAAATGAAGCTTGGTTTGATATCTGTGCCCAAAACCAGGTCCACGGATTGAGCAATAACTTACTTTAATGTCCAAAATCCATGGCCATGAGAGTGACTGATTTATCACATTGGCTGTAGAAAATGAAAGTCCTGTTACGGGAAGTATCCAGCCTGGCCTAATTTCTTTTTGGGGCTGGGAGCTGTGAGAGTCCACTTGGTACAATGCACTAGTGTTGTGATTGGGGAATTCAAGGACTCGATAGAGTCCCTGGAGGTGCAAAGAGAAAACAGGCTGTGGAACTGAAGACAGACAACGCGAATACACTGAGTGGCCTACATCTAACATCACGAATTTGGTCTTAATGATCCAGAAAGAAAGTGCTCGAGTTGAAGGGAGACCTATTGTCTGTCACTCAGATAGCCACCTGACTATCTAAATAATAGTTATTCATATTAATCATTGTTTAAAAAATAAAAAACAACTTTCTCCCATAGAGCATATACATAGAGATGTGTATAGCCCTGTGCTAACTTCAGCTTCACATAGCCCATCGTGGTTCTCTTGCAGAACTCTGGTCCTGCTTTGGTGCATGACCAATTACAGAAAGGAGATTGCAGTTCACCTCATGAGCCATCAGACTTACTGTACTCAGCATATATTCAATGTACCGTTGGTTCTTGAACAAAGAACCAACCAGGGGGTTAGGGGCGCCAACCCCCTGCACAGTCAAAAAGCCACGTATAACTTTTGACTCCCCCAAAACTCAACGGCTAACAGCCTACTGTTGACCGGAAGCCTTACCAATGATAACACAGTCAATTAACACAGATTTTATATGTTATATATATTATAGACTGTATTCTTACAATAAAGTAAGCTAGAGAAAAAGAAATGTTATTAAGACAATCATAAGGAAAACACATTTACAGTATTTACTGAAAAAAATCCACGTATAAGTGGACCAGGGCAGTTCAAACCGGTGTTGTTGAAGGGTCGACTCTACTATCTTTTTGACACATATCTAACACTTTTAATTTCAGTTCAGAAAGACTTGCTGATTTTGCACATGAGTGATGCAGCTCTCCCTGGTTGGGCAAACAAATATATTCAGCTCTATTTCAAGTTGCTATGTGGTCATCTTTCTTTCTTTTACACCTAATACAATATTAGGATACCTAATATGAAATCAAAGACCAATTATTATAAACATTTTGAGAGCACTTCTAACAGGACTGAAAATTCACATACCTTCAGGCAGCAGGCAGGTAAAATAGTCAAGAGAAGGGGCTGAAACAATACGAAGAGGATAGAGAGAGCTCTGTAAACTGGTGGGTGTGTCCCACTGTTAAAGAGGAAACTGATTCTCAGGCCCAGGAATCGTGGCCATGTGATAATGCCAAGTCTACTATTGAACCACCTTCTGGACCTCCCAGAAAAATCTGTGAATCTGTATTTTAGGGTGAACATTTTCAATGTTTGACAGGACTCAATAAAACATCATAGCTGCAAGCCAAGTAAGGCCTGTGGACTGCCAGTTTTTGACTTCCGGCTTAGAATATTTTACACATTGTGTTCAGCTGTGATGATAAGAAAATCCTGCAGCTAAGGATCCTCATGAGAGCTACTCTGTCTCATCCTGCCTATGAATCAGGCTGTTTATTAGAAACTTGAATGTGTGTAGGCCATGGCTCCAGCCTACAATGTTTGCAAAGTGTTCCAGTAAAGTAAGCCTATAGTAGCTTCCTGTTTTCTATGAGAACATTCATCTGACGGTAGTAGCTGGCTGTTGGCCTTTCTCCCCCACCGCCTTCCCAAGCCAACGAGACTTTGCTAAAGACATAACACAGTGGTTCTCAATCCATGGTGATTTGGATCCCCAGGGGACATTTGGCAATATCTGGAGACATTTTTGGTTGTCGAAACTGGGGAAAGGAGGAAGATACTACTGGCATCTAGTAGTTAGTGACCAGAGATGCTGCTCAACATCCCACAATGCACAGGACAGCCCCATCAACAAAGAATGATGTCAATAGTCCCTAGGGTGATAAACATTGGCCTAGAGTTTACATCCTACAGCAAACATTTGATATATCATTTCAGTCTGCTTTCTGATGTATCATGTCTGAGAATTGTGTTCCTCTCTCTCCTTCCTCTAGCAGTGCCCGTCTTCCAAGATCTTTTCTCTCTATTATACAGAAAGATTCTGCTTTCTTCTTGCTTCTACTCTCAAAGAGGCATGACAAAACCGATTCATAGCCCAGCTAAATAAATGGCCTCTTGTTAACAGGATTCGGCTTCCCTAAAAGGCAGTTTATTATTATTATTATTAATCATTATTATTATTACTATTATTATTACTACTACTACTTAATCACGTCCTTGGGATTCCAGTCTCTCAGTCCAAGTTGCGTATCAAAATATTTCTTTCCAATAAATAAAGTGCTTTCCCAAGAGGAATTCTGATTAATAAAATTTCTTTAACTTTTTATTGGTTTTGTCAACTGAGTGTTGTAAACTTTGAAGCCATGTCTAACATGAAATCTAACCCAATCCTTGTGTACCTTTGTTATATGTGGTTATAAAAATCTGATCTTATTATTTAAAATGTAGGAATTTTAATACACACAATATATTGTAAGAATTGAAACAAGTCGTGCAACTACATATCAGATTAAAATTAACAAACGTGCTATTTTTTTTCTGTTTCTCAAAATAATGCGGAGTTTTATGAAGCTACTCTTATTTTTCTCACTGTTGTTTGTCAATTTTTGATTGAATGGAAGTTGTCTTAAAGGAAATGTGGGGAGGAAAAAGGAAGTGTGTGTGTGTGTGTGTGTGTGTGTGTGTGTGTGTGTGTGTGTGTTGGTGGTGGTGGTCTGAGGAAAAAGAGTAAGAACTGTTACCTCTATGGCTGACAAGACTAGAAACATTGGGAAGCTCCCATGTGGATATATAGTTTATATCACATTAAACAAAAGTGTTCACTAGTTAGAGTTCAAGTACAGAGATCTGAGTTCAGAGAACTGGCCTAACGGACTACAATTCCCATGTGACTGCTCATCCCAGCTCTATCATTCGTGGTCCTACCATCCCTCCTTTTCCTGTCATGGCTCTCACCCAGTTAATACCCATTTATTAAAGAGAAGAGAAGATTCTTCCCTCTTTACCTCTGAAGAGGGACACCAACATAACTTCCTGTGCCTGTGCTAAACAATACTGGGATGGCGTACATTGTCCCTATGTTAAAAACAAGAAACAAAACTATGTTATCTATTTACGCCAGGAAATAAACACTTGCCCCTGGAAGACAAGACTATGAGCCAACTATAAGAGCTTACTTATCAAGACTACCAGTCTTATTCATCAAGACTGACATCAAGACCCTCGTTTTATTGTGCCCACAAATCCAAAACTATTGAGTCATAAACTCTGCCCAGTCCCAGTGACTCAGCCACCAAGACCTGCCTTACTGTCACCAATACCAGACCCTAAACCCCATAAACATTCCCCCTTGGCTCCTCCCTTCTGAGACCCAATTAAAAACCTTTAAAGACATAGTCTCCCTTTCTGCTGTAGGTCTAATAAACTTGGCTTTGGTTGGTCAGCAGATTTCTGTGGTGGTCATTTGAAGAGCCAATAATTGATATGTACTTTTTAAGAAAAATGGGGACATAACAATGAAATAAATATAATTTCCCAAAGTGGAAATAATTGGTTGTTTAAAGTCGAGATGTGGGAATGTAAAATGGTGTGGCCACCATGGAAAATGGTTTGAGTTTCCTTGAAAAGCTAAACTTAGAATTACTATATAATCCAGTGATTCCACCCCTAAATATATACCCAAAGGAATTGAAAGGGATTTGAACAGATATTTGTACACCCATATTCATAGCATCATTAATCACAATAGCCAAAAGGTAGAAGTAACCCAAGTGTCCATTGGTGAATGAATAGACAAATAGTATATCTATTGTATACTATGAAAATTTATTCAGCAAACGAAAGAAGTGAAGTGCTGGTACATGCTACAAATGGAGGAAACTTGAAAGCCTTATTCTGAGTAAAATAAGCCAGACACAAAAGGGCAAATACTGTATGATTCCATCTATATGACGGACCTAAAATAGGCAAATTCATAGAGACAGAAAGTAGATCAGAGGTTATCAGAAGCTGAGAAAAAGATGAGAAGTTATTATTTAATGAGTCCAGAGTTTCTGTTTGGGGGTAATAAAAAGCTTTTGAAATAGTGCTGATGGCTGTACAATATTGTGAATGCAATTAATGACACTGAGTACACTTAAAAATGGTTAAAATGAAAAATTGTATGTTATGTATATTTTACCGCACACACACACCAAAAAATCTGTGAATGTTATTTGCACATAGGATACTTTTTTTTTTTTTTTGAGGGCAGTGTCACTGGCCCCATATGTGGGACCCAAACCGGGGCCGCTGGCCTCCCAGGGCAGCACTTAACCACCACGCCACTTGGCCAGCCCTGCATATAGGGACTTTGCAGATGTACCCAAGTTAAAATAAGGTCATTTGGGTTGAACCTTACTTAGTTCACTATGACTGGTGTCCTTATAAGAAGGGGAAAATTTAGACACTAACACCAGGGGAAAACACCGTGTGATAACAGAGGCAGAGAGCAGAGTGAGGCAGCTGCAGGTGAGGAAGCCCAAGGATTGACGGCCACTAACAGAAGCTGGAAGAGGCAAGGAAGTATTTTCTCCTGGGTTCCAGAGGGAACATGGTCCTGCCAACATGTTCATTTTGGACTTCTAACCTCCAGAACTGTGAAACAATGATATCTGTTGTTTTGAGCCACCCAATTTGTGGTACTTTTTTTATGATAGCCTCGGGAAACTAGCATATCAGCCTTGAGAAAATCCCTTACCCTCTCTGAGCCCAAAGATTTCCATCTGTGCAAAATGACCTGCTGTACAAGGATGCTACAAGGATTAAAGAGAATACCAGTGATCTCTGGAGGAAAGATCTTCAAGTACTGTTACATTTTGACAGAAATCTTGGAATAGGTCACTATGAAGTAAACAAATATGAAGAGAGGATGCTAAGCTGGAATCTACAACTTTTTTCATGTTCACAGGTTTGTTTCATATATTTTTTTTAGCATATACAAGCTTGGCATTTGCCATTATAACCTCCTAACCTTCTTAGTCCAAAGAGATGGCAAAGGCAGGAAACCTCAGCGAAAAGGGGAAATGAACTCTCCCCTTAAACTCTGTTTCTTAACAATCTAACCTTCCCGCCCCCTCCCCCGGATGTCAGCTTGCCACAGCAACTCATGTCAAATAGGCAGTTGTGAACTCCATACTGCTCTGGTTGTCTCAAGTTCAGTCAGTAGTGGCCTCATCTCCTGTTTTATCAATCACTGGCAATTAGAGGAGTGATTGCAACGGATGGTTTGACTGACCAATGGGTGCATAACCAGAGCCCATAGCGAGAGGCTGCTTTCCAGGATGGAAGGAATTGATGTGATGAAAATAAGAAGGAACTGTTATTTGTCTGAGAGAGAGAGAGAAAGAGAGAGAGAGAGAGAGAGAGAGAGAGAGAGAGAGAGAGAGAGAGGAAATGATTGCAGTCATGTCTACATTGCAATGGGAAGAGTTCTGTAAAAACTGGTGTGTAGTGTTTTGCACTAGACTCTATCATTTGTGTATTACTAACTGGAAAAAGGACCACTTCCCTGGGCATGGCCTGGAAAAAGAGTATTACATTAAGAAATAAATAAAATCTAAAACATCGTTTAGAAATTTCTTTGCTGACTGAACAAAAAAAGTTCAGAAGTGAAAAATTAACCAGAAAGTTTCTAAAATTATCACTTTTTTTTTCAATGTAGCACACAGAAAAATTTCTTTAATTTTCCAGATGAGAGAAAGGATCATTGGGGTTGTCAATTATACCCTCTTTCTTGTTCCCCACCCCCAACTTTGCTTTAAGTTTAAATTCCAATTTCTCTGATTCCTTGTTCACTCCGCAGTATATGTACTTCCATGATTTAAATCTACAATTTGTTTTCAGCAGATCCAAGCAAGTGGTGATGTATCTTTTATTTTCACCATCCTTCCCCACCTTTCGTTCCGTGACTTTCCTCAGGGGAGCTTCTGTACCTTCCCAAGACGCCCTGTTCCTCAGTTCCTACATACCCTTCCAGGTCAGTCTTGGCTGGCCTTAGCCTCTGACTAAAAAAATATTTGATAAAATATTATACCGGATTAATATGCTGCTCCAAGAGGAATTTCCCTGCAATCTGGAAGTTCTATAGGCAACATGGTACACTGGGATGGGGTTGATGAGGAGACGGTAAGATAAGGAAATCTTTGAGTCTGTAAAACTGTCACTAATTAGCTGGGTGACCTGGGCCAAGTCATTCAACTGCTCTAGGTGAACTCCTCTAGCCTCATTTCAGAAAATAAGGCTAGATGCATATTTCTTAATATTCTGGACATTAAAGATAGCTTTGAAAACCTGATGAAATAAGTCTACAGACCCATACCCTCAGAACAATGCTCATTGTGCCTAAATATTTTTGTTTATCTGAAAGGAACATTAATATGAAAATATAGAAGGTCACAGGCATTCTTCCTCTTTCCACATTCTGAAGAAGATATTGTATTTCTTCTGCTTTCCTCAGGGCCTTTGTTCTACGGATCGGGGTAATGTGCAGAAAGGAGAATTGGAAGTAACAAGAGAGGCTAGATTGATTTACCTACGGGTCAGGATGCTAATATAGAAGATACGTAAGAATAGATCTGGGGTAGATAAAATGTACTTCATCAGAATTAAGAACTTTTGTGCTCCCAAGGACATCATCAGGAAAGTGAAAAACAATCCACAGAATAAGAGAAACTACTTGCACATCACATGTCTGACAAGGGACCTGTATCTAAAAATACATGAAGAACTGATACAATTCAAAAATGAAAAGACAAATAAGCCAATATCAAAATAGGTAAGAGACTCGACTAGACATATCCCCCACAAAGGTACACAAATTGCCAATAAGGTCATGAAAAGATACGCAGTATCATTAGTCTCAATAATCATTAAGGAAATGTGTATCCAAACCACAATGAGATACCACTTCACACTCACTAAAATCGCTGTAATAAAAAAAGAGAATTGAAAACCCATGTTCACAGAAAAACTTGTACATGGATATTCATAGTGATGTTATTCATAATAATCGAAAAGTGGAAACAACCCAAATGCCCATCAACTCATGAATAAACAAAATGTGGCCAATGAACGAATAGTTCATAAAAAGGAATGAAGTACTGATACTTGCTATAATGCGAATGAACCTTGAAGACATTATGCTAATTGAAAGAAGACAGACACAAAAGGCCACATATTATATGATTCGATTTGTGTAAAATGCCCAAAGAGGCAAATCCATAGAGATAGGCAGTAGATTAATGGTTGCCAGAGGGTGATAGCAGAGAGTGACTGCGAATGGGTATTAATTTCTTTATGGGTTGATGAAAATGTTCTGTAATTAGTGGTGATGGTTGCGCAACCTTGTCAATATACGAAACCCACTGAAATTGTACCTTTTAAAATGGTGAATTTTATGGTGTCAGAATTATATCTCAATTTTGAAAAGAATAGATTGGGGTCAGAGGACAGAGAAAAGAGATGAAGAAAAGAGAGCCATCATGGATCCGAATTTGGGGAAGAAAGAGAGAAGAAAGTTCAAGACATCTGTCTTGTATGAGATGTGGAAGGGAGGGATGGTAAAGAGGATTTTTAGGAAGTTTGATGTGTATTTGCAATATATGAGTATCCCCACATCCTTTTGTTACTTATTCTAGAATCTTCAGAAATTACACATTTTTAAAGGATTTTGGACTTGGGTTTGGGGATTTGGGGCATGGAATATTGATTTGAGATTGGTTCCAAAATAATACACTTATTTTTGGTTTGTACATTCAGTCAACAAATGTTTATTGATCAACTGCTGAGTGTCAGGCCCTGTTCTGTGGACATGGAGGTGCAGTGGTGGTGAGGTTTCACGCCCCCCCCCCCAGAGCTATGGGGAGTGTGTGTGTTTGCACAGTCTCGCACCCACAGAAATGGAGAGCTTAGGCACAGACTTGATAAAAAAAATGAAAAACATGATGATTTCATGTACCAATAGTGTTTTTAATAAAAAGAAGTTTGAGAAAAGCAATAGAGAGTGACAGGATTCAGACAGCTACATTTTGGGGGTACATGAAGCCCTTAAAGCCCACCAGTTTAGAGAGCCCAGATTCAGAGTCCCTGGACAACATGATCTCCAAATATCCCCTTTATCTAAAATAAAATCTGTAATGCGTGGACTAGGTACGAGAGATGTAAAAATAACAAGCACTCCAAATTCAATATCATGTCAGTAACTTGGAACCTGCCAATCTGAAATTTGTGCTAATGTAAAGAGGAGCTTGGGTAAGATTTAGTTTATATGGTCCACAAAAAAAAAGGTTGCAAAATAAACAACATTAAAGGGAAACTAACTTCTTCATTTAACTCATTTCCCGAGGTTTCATTGAGCCCAATGCATTGAGATGACACAGGGAGGCCCACACTTGGTGGATGTTAAAACTGGAAGGAACTTTGGTGATGATCTAATAATGACTTCAATCCCTTCATTGTACAGCAGAGGAAACTGATATTCAGAGGCTCAAGTAACTTGGCCAAGTTTCCACAGTTTGCTAGTCACAGAGCTGGGATTACAGTCCAGGTGCCCTAATTCCAGCTTCAGTCAGAAGCATTCATTTGGAAATAGTTGGTATGTTAATAGAAGATGGTCTCTTTACTAAATCAAGAAACTAAAGTGCCCTCTGAAACAATATATTGCATCTTCGATCTGTCTCTACCAGTTAACAATAATGAAACAGCATTTTGTTTGTTGACTTTTTTTTTCATTTATACAGGTTCTCTATGAAACAACACATTGTTTCTTAATTGTTTTATCAAAACATTTGTGTTAGCAAAAATGATTGACTGTTTTCATTCATTCAGTGTTATACTAGGCACCATCAGGAACCGGAACATGATTCATATTATAGTTTCTGACCCCAAAAAGCTAAAAATCCAGAGAAAGAAATAAGACGTGTTAAATAATTATGATGTAGGGTAGAAACTGATGACACCATGTGTCATGAAGCGCTAGCTGCTTGGGAGAAAGGAAAGCAGGAAAATATATTCTGACATTACAAAGCTTCAGAGAAATAACTTCTGGAGTTCAAGGCAACTGTTTCAGCCTTCAGGCAATAACAAAAAAAAAACAAAAAAAAAAACATTTAAACTACAAGGGGAAATCAGCAATTTCCTTAAAAGCACCCAAACTGTATTTAACCACAGGGCACTTTTTTTTTTTTTTTTTTTAGTGGAAATAAAACTTCCTGCCCATCAGTAGCTTCAGGGTTGAGAGTCTCAGACAAACGGCCCCAGAAGTTAAAGAAACAAGTGAAAATGCCACACACACTTGGGTCAAGCCCAGCCTGCTCCCACGCAAACTCTTCCCTATTTTCTCACCATACGCTGCTGGCACCAGGGACCAGCACGATGCCATCTAGCGGAGTTCAGGAGGCCAAAGAAAACAAATGGTGAGAAAGAACATTTGGGCTTCCGTCCAGCAAAACAATGTGGCCACTGTCTTCTGTGCTGGCTTCTCAGGTCTTGTCACATCTTCACAGACCACAAATAAAAAGATTTGAGTTGGCTGAGTCACCCTCATTCTCTCGGCTTTCAGTTCTGTGGCTGCCAAACCACCCTTCCTTCACATCACCCCATTCGCTTCCTCCTCCCACCACCCTCTCTCAGCAATGAAAGTTCATCATTGTCCAGTAGACTCAGAGCGAAGTGTAAAATGAGAATGAAGGGCTGGAAATAATAAACATGCTCCTTCTCTCGGCACCAGTAAAATGAGTCAGGAGACCTAGTTGCAAATTCTGACTCTGCCATCAAATGGCTGTGCCAATCGGGGCACTCTATTATCTGTCTTACAAA
This sequence comes from Aselliscus stoliczkanus, assembly GCA_033961575.1. Lineage (NCBI taxonomy): Eukaryota > Metazoa > Chordata > Mammalia > Chiroptera > Hipposideridae > Aselliscus > Aselliscus stoliczkanus. Next base: position 163,902,262 of record CM066731.1, on the reverse strand, counting down.
AAAAAAAAATTTGGACCTAAGAAGGAAACTTTATTTCCTGTATAAATATTTGTTTTGGGGGAATGCTAATGCTAAAGGATCTGGGAAAGAGTATTACTTCTTTCTGGCCTTTCAACACCCTTTTATCTGTGTGAATCAACAGAATGTCGTGCCATGTAGATGGGCCCAATGAGGTAAGAATTTAGGCACAAACCTAAGAGGCTTAGCCCTTTTCTCATTTTTGCCTACATTTTGCTTACTTTTCAGAGAGCTTCAGTTAACAGGGTCTTCTTTTAGGCTTGTAAGCACATAGCAGCTACCTAGCAAATTCTTGCTGATCTCCTGTTATGGGAATCAACAGGTAAAGATGAAATGGCCCAAAGCCAGAATAGGTGATTAAAAAAAATAAATAAATCTAATTTTATATGGCAAAGTTCTTTAGTGCTTGAATGTCTGATTTTTTTTTCTCCTTGTGTCTTTTTATTTATTTATTTATTTATTTATTTATTTATTTATTTATTTATTTATTTATTTTTGGTAGGAAAAGTATTTCCTTTTTTTTTTCATTAAAATTTTTTTGACCTTCAGTATTATTTCATATTAGTTTTAGGTTTACAGCATAGTTGGACATTTATACAATTTATGCAGTGCTCTCCCTGATTAGTATGCACCTGGCATTATATGTAGTTGTTGCAACATTATTGACTATATTCTCTATGCTGTACTTTGTGTCCCTGGGACTATATTGTAACTACCAATTTGTATTTCTTAATCCCTTCACCTTTCTCACCCAGCTCCCCAACCCCCCTCCCCTCTGACAACCATCTATTTGTTCTCTGTATTTATGAATCTGTTTCTGTTTTGTTTGCTTGTTTATTTTGTTCTTTAGATTCCACATATGCGATAATATGATATTTGTCTTTCTCCATCGGCCTTACTTGATTTAGCATAATACCCTCTGGGTCCATCCATGTTGTCGTAGAATGTCTGGGTTTTTTAAATCCCAAAATATCTAACTTATCCAGGGACTCAGTTTCTACATTTGGAAGGTGAGATTAATAACCACTTCAGAATGTTCCTGCAAGACCAAGAGCGATAGTGTACAGAAACTCAATATGTGAAACTCAAAGCATGTCTTCCTGGCACATTTTACTTAGAGGAAAGGGGTATATATTTGTACAGTACATCGAGGGCAAACTGACAAGGGAGGCCAGAGGGCATTCTCGCTACCCTAGGGGCTCCAGCAACCAACCCTAGAGACTCCTGCCACTCTCAATCCTCCAAATAACCCCCAGGGATGAGGGGAGCGACAACAAATCATACCTGTGACATCTGTGTGTCAAGGCACACCTGTTTTCTACATTGCAAAATGGTGTTGGCATCACTTTCTCCTCTCACTCCTCTCCTGTTCCCTCTGACTTTTTACCATTTTTATTCCTTTATTCTCATTTCAGTGGAGTTTCATGAAGGAATAAAGGTTATTGCAAGCATTCAATTTGTCATGTTTAACTGAAAGTAATGTTGAATTTTGAGGTGTCCAATTTTAGCTGGGTATCTGCCACTTAGCTGTGTATGTATATATGTGTGCATTTAGAGACCTTTAGGCAAGAGAAAGACTGACCATGCTTTCCAGCCTCCCTTGCGGCCTGCTGTACCACATGACTAAGTTCAGGCCAGTATAATGAAAGTGGAAGTGATGTGTGCATTTCTGAGCCTCGGCCTTACCATAAATCTCAGTGCTTTTTTGTCCTTTCTCTGCTTTTCCCATGGGTTGGAATGTGGATGTGGCAGCAACCAGCTCCAAGCATGCACCCCACCCTAGGGGGATGGTGGAGCAACAAGAGAGAAGGAACATGGGTCTTTGAATGAACACACCCACCATCCTGGACCATTCACCTCCAGACAATTACACTAGAAATTAACTTCTTATTTAGGCCTCCATAGTTTGAGGTTTCTGCTATGGCAGCTCAGCCTAATGTACTCTAACACAGCCCCATTTAGTGTTTCCCAAAGAGAGCCTGTGGATGAACTGTATAGCTATTGTCTGGGGTGATTTAAAAATATATATATAAAAAATCCCGGGCCCCACTCTCAGATTCTGATTCAGTCAGTCTGGGGTCAGATGTAAAAATCTGTTTTTGTGGGTTTTTTTTTTAACTACCTAGATTTTCTGATGCATTGCCAAGATTATGAACCACTGACCTTGCTCAATTAACTATAAAACATATTCTTTACATTTCCATGGTTTTCCTATTCCTCACTTGTTTTCTTTGAGTCTCCATATTCTCTTCCTGATTCTTTTGTTAAAAGTCAAATGTTAACGTTATTGTGATGAACAATAGCTTTTGTCTTTCCAGAATCCATTCACCTTGATTTTTGTTTGGGGATCTACTTATCCTTTATTTTCTGTCCCTGTGGTTCAGACAAACCAGACAACCTGACAATATCCCCAGCTCTAGGAAGGGACATTCAACTACAACCCACGCCAAGCCCATCAGTGTATTCCAACTTCTTGACCATAGTGATGGGTTCAGGGTGAATACATATTCCAGTCAGTTCAGTGAGACTCAATCCTAGGAAAAAGAGCAGCTTTTTTTCCTCTGGGAATGCTGACCTGCTCAGATGCATTCCTACAGCTGCTGGTGCCCATCTTACCAACATGAAGAGATCAGACCAGAGAGTGAAGTCCACACAGCAGGGAGAAGAGAGGAGAGAAGGAGTAAGACAGTTCTGATGATATCATCTGAATATCTGCATCCATGCCTGAATCCCTAGACTACTGAGTTATCTACATAACTCAATACATTTCTTTTTTTAAGAGTATTCTGATTACTACATCTATATTTATATATTACATATGTATGTAAAATACATAATATATTTATTATGTATTATATCAGAATTGTTATAATTACATTATGTTTATGTGTACACATATGTACATATGTATATACACATAATGTTTATAACTTTTTATATTTATATACAAATCCATACACAAACACACAGCATAATTATAAAATTAACTATAACGTTCAAAAGAGAATAGAAAAATTTCTAAGGGAATGAACAGGTAACATTTTAGAAATATATTCAAAATGAATAATCATTAGATCAACATATTATTGTCCTGTTTTAACTAGTATATAGGTTAGTACTATCTCTGAATTTTCATAAAGATAATGCAAACAGACCTTTGAATAATTATGCAAATGTCTGTGTTACAGGGTCAATAATTTTCTGGTTACAGTTCTAGACTTTATTCTAAAGTTTTTCACGCAGGGTTGGATCCAGTTTTACAGTCATGATAGGGCAACTTGAAACAAAATATGTAAAATATATAAGGTTTGGCCCAGAAGATCAGCAATACAGATTTTCTGAGTTAAAGATCTCCGGTAAACTTAATTTGTTCATGACAAAGTATATGTTTTGGAAGCCAACTTTTCTTGTTGATCTCAGGAAAATTAAAAGTTGGCTTGATAGACTGAGCTTGTCATCACTTTCCAATATCTGTATTCAAGGTACAGAGCCCATTTGCTGGAGCACTGTGGTGGGTTCCCAAACCCAAGCTAGCCCTCCTCTCACACATGTATAGCCTGTGAGCTAAGAATGATTTCCATATTTTTAAATGGTTGAAGAAAGATCAAAAGAAAAACAACACTTCATGAATACTATATAGAATTCAAAATTCAGTGTCCATAAATAAAGATGTATTGGAACACAGCCACATTCATTCATCCACACATTATCTCCAGCTCCTTTTGTACTACATGACAAAGCTGAGCAGTTGTTGTGACAGAGACCAAATGGTCCACACAGCCTAAGATCTTTACTGTCAGTCTTCACTGAAAAAGTTTGCTGACCCCTGTTATAGAGAATAGGAAGTCAATGACCTCCCCAGCCATATTTAGAGCTGGAGGTAATCCATGTGACCCAGTTCCAACCAATGAGGTGTGAAAGAAGGTTTGTAGAAGGGATTCTGGGAAAGATAGCATGGTTCCTAATAAACTACCCAAAGTGATTGGACTCCTTTCTTCTTCTTTCTGCATTAAATACAGATGTGATATCTGGAGTTCTAGTGACATTTTTTTGCCACCATGATGAGATAAGCAGGAGGTTGACAGCATTTCTATCTGATACATTACTTTGTTGGTCAAAGATCTAATGCTTTCTTGAGTCCCTGGAGTTGGATTGATTTGAAGCAGCCTATCGTTTTTCTAAACCTAGCCTCAACATTGGTCACTGGGGAAATTATAATTTAGACAGATGCTTTCCATGGGAAACTTTCCATTTCTTTAGGAATTTGATCATGGTCACATAGCCCCAGACTCCAATTGAGGGGAATTCAGCTTCAGCCCAAGTTAAATCTGCCAAGGTACTTGGAGTGGGAAAGATATAAAAACAAGTTTAAGAAGCTATGTTCCAAGATTAAATGTGCTCATTTAACTGTGGCAAAGAGGTAAAAGCATCTAGTTCCTTGACTGCTATTTCCTACTGCTGTATAGGAGAGATTTTCTGTATGGGAGAGATAATTTTAGTATGTAAGTGAATACTCAATTGGAATTTGATATTTTTATATCCAATTCTCATTTTTATTATGTTTCATAAGTGACGATATTCATGATGAAATATCTAACAGAGGTATTCCACCTATTGTCATTTTGGGAACTTGGTATAAATAAATAACATTTATACACACACACACACACACACACACACACATATTTTAACAAGTAAAATGCAGAACAAAACAAAATAAAAAATTTAGAGTAAATACTACTTTTAAAACTTTCAAGGCCTAGGCACCCCCTTCATTAAAAATATTTTAGAAATCCATTATATGAGAAAATAAGTTATCCTTCTACAGAGAGAAACTGAAGCCCAGAAAAGATGGTCACTGTTACCAAATAATTCTCTCCTCAGGACCCAGACTCTTGGTGAATTGACAGTTGTTAGTTTTGAAGCCATTCGGACAAAAAGAGTGCATTACAGGGAACTCGACAAAACTCACTCAAATTTACATTGAACTCCCAGTACCTGAGACATTTCAGTTTCACAGGAATATATAACTATACGAGTATAATTTCAGAGTATCATAGGAAAATTATTCATTTTCCAAAAACTAGTTCAAAAGTTGCTTTCTGGGACATTAAAAAAAACAAACAAACCCCACCCCTGACCCCCATCCCTGGCATCCCTCCCAAAGATGAAAAGAACCACTAGCTCTGCCTCTCTGTTCAGGGTGGCCAACAGACAAACTTTGCCTGGAACTGACAGGTTCCCAGGCTGGGGGCTTTCACTGCTATAACCAGGAAAGTCACGGGCAAACGGTGACAAGTTTCTCACCTCATCCTGACTCCTCTGCCTGAACCTTCCCTTCATGCTCCCCTAAGTCTTCCTCATCACAAGCCCCATCCCCCTCCATAACTCCTCCAAGATCCCCGACCAGAATGCATCTCTCCACCTGGCCAAGCTCTGGGCTGCTGCTTCCCTCTTGCCAATGAGACACTTTTCTAACTTTGGGCACTGAAGGGACAGCACACGGGTCCCACGCCTTCATACTTTTCACCAGGTCAGTGCTTGATCAAAATTGTCCAATTGAGGACCGGCTGAGTGGCGCGGTGGTTGGGAGCTGGCCTGGGATGGCAGCGGCCCTGGTTCAGATCCCACATGTGAGGGCCAGTGACACTGCCCTCTAAAAAAAAAAAAAAAATTGTCCAATTGACTGGGAAGGCCTTCAGAAGAACCGGGCCCTTGGCATCGTCCTTCATGCCGCACCCAGACTTCTTGCATTTACAGACAGAAACACACCTTGCAGCCCGGGCCTCAGCCCCTCCACAAGAGTCTTTGAATCTCCAGGAGATGCAGGAAATTCCAATTGAGCCTAGTAACCACAAACAAAGCTGAAAGTAATTCTTCAGTGGATTCCTGCCAAATAATTCTGGCAAAGAATATTCCTGATGGAACTCAGTGAGTTAGCAGCAAACACATTACATAACTCAGAGAGAGGATCTGACTGAAGCCACTGCCTCCCTGTTTCATACACACACAAAAAGTAGCTCCCAGAGCAAAAAGAAATCACAGGCAGGATGTAAGAGAAATTTCTCCTTTGAGATCATGGTCCTGGGGCAGTTTCTAAGCCTATCTAGATGTGGAACAGGAACTAACTTCTGCAATAAAGTCAGGCCTAAAGGATGTGGTAACAGCTCCAGAGCAATTCATAAATTCAGTATCAAGCGTTCCTTATGAATAGGCTTTTCTCTGGCCACAGATGACCATTAGGGCACACCGCTTTGCATAAGCTGTCATCTGTACATCGAAACTCAGCAATTGTAGCCAAATCACCCTGATGGCTTCTCATAGAAGTCTCAACAGTAACAGTGGAAATACGCACTTCCAAAAGTCACATTGCCTATGAAGATTTGAGGAAACATAATTTTATGTTCTCTTTTCACTTGACTACTTAATCTTTGGACTAGTTGCTATTATCTGTCAACTTGGCATACTATTGGTGGGGCAAGGGAAGGATGAGCGTTCAGGGTCTCCCATAATTTTCAGCTAAGATTTTCAACTGTCTAGCCATCTAGGTAGAGATAGTGACTTGATAACGGTAATTAGGTAAATACCAAAGATCCTTATTGTAGAGACCTGATAGGACTCAGCAAGTTTGAACTTCTTACGCAGGACTCGCTCTTTCAGATGACCAGGAAAGGGCCAAGAAGATACACTTTCCTTCAGCAGGGCACCTTTTCTGAGATGCCATTTCACTCAGGCAGCACCCGATGTGTTTCTGTCATATTGCTGAAATGAAGGTCCTTCAGGACAAGGACACACCAGGGAATGGGATGGGAAAGCTCCTTTACTGTAGAATATATAAAAGTTAAGATGTTGTCTCTTCTGCTTCCTTCGTCCTCAGTCTCGTCTCCCTGCTTCCTTTCCACTCTTCCCTACTTCCATCGTCCTGGACCTTACCTCTGACAAAAGATAGGTTTCTCAGTTGCTTTGAATGTTCCCCTTCCCTTGTTTTGAATTTTCTTTTTCTTGGATTATGGACAATACAGAGGCCAAAGTGGAGAGAAAAACTAAATAATGCAAAAGGGCAGGACATGTGGGTGACTGTCTGATCAAGGTCCTCCCTGGTTGGTAAGGGGGACCATCACCCCTCCCTCTGGAGCTGCAGCACTCTTTTTTTTGAGGGCAGTGTCACTGGCCCTCATATGTGGAACCCAAACCAGGCCAGCAGTTAACCACCACGCCATTCAGCCGGCCTGCAGCACTTTTAAGGTGTGGATTGCTGTCCGTTTGAAACAGCAAAGTGTGTTGATTCCTTAAGAAACATCGTGGGGTGTCACTGTGTCATATTTCCTGTGTTTCCTTGTAATAAAAATTGCATTAAGTTCCACCAACTGTATATTATTCAAAATACAAATCAAATTCATCTTTGAAAGTATACTTAGTTCCCAAATTAATCACATTTGCTTTTATTTGCAGTTACTTAAAATTTCCTATATTTGGGTATTATTTCAATAACAGTAATGTTTATCTATATGCTAATGTCTCTCTCTTTATATAATACATAAACCCTTCTTCAAATCCCACTAAAATTATTTAATAGGACTGAACAGTCTGCATTCATGGCTTCAATATTATTTTTATGTGAACTTGAAATTTTATGATCCTGCTCTGATGTAGTCAACCAATCTAAGATAAATTACAGCATTCTTTTATTTCAGCATCACACATAAAATGTCCATGTTGGGTTAAACTCTCGAATTTCCTTTCCATCTAGAATTTTTAAAGATGTTGGGAAACTGGAAAAGGAAGGAAAGGAGATGTCAAGCATAAGCTTCTTCTTAAATTTAGGACATATGGCAATCATCTTATAGAGAAAATTTTTTTTAAGTACTGAGAAACCCATGCATGTGAGAACTAAAATTAATTTTAAAATATAGTCTGGAGAAATTACCTTTCCTCAACGAATGTTCCATGTAGTAACAGCTACCAAAACAAATCACGACTGTTAGCCCAAGCAAGCATTGTTAATGTAACATTTTATTTTATATTTTGAAGATTTTATTGGGGAATTGGGGGAGGGGAACAGTGCTGGGGAACCGGGGAAGGGGAACAGACAAGTTGTTGTTCTTCAATCTTCATTATAGAGGGCGCCAGTCGCCATCTGGCTTCTCATCAGCAGCTAGTGGCCTCTAAGCTTAAGGTGCTGTGTTCAATCTTAGTTGTGGGTCGGCATAGCCACCATCCTATGCAGGACTCGAACCAGCAGTTTTGTTGTTAAGAGCGCATGCCCTATCCACTGAGCGATCTGGGCAGCAGCTCAGCTCAAGGTGCAGAGTTCAATCTTTAGTTGTGGGTGGGCATAGCCCACCATCGAACAGGCAATCTTGTTGTTACACCAGCTGACCCATCCTGCCACCTGTTGTCAGCTCAGCTACAGCTCAGCTAGGGCGCAGCTTTCACTGGCCCATGTGGAAACTGAACTGGCGGCCCTTAGAGAGCATGCACTCTAAACCAACTCTTAACCAACTGAGCCACTTGGCCAGCCCTTAATGTAACATTTTAAATGTTTAACTTTGACAACAAATATTAGTCCACTTATGAAACCTTCTTACTCTGTCCTTCTTATGGTAGACACAACATTTTGCCAACTCACAATGGGTCCCAGAGTTGTTCTTAGGGCTGGGTTTGGGGGTGGGTGGGAAGTGGGGTATTCAGAAGTATAGAGGGCTTTAGAATAGGATGGCCAGTAGGTGGGCCCATAAAGAACCTTAGAGACCATGTCCTGCCTCTCATTTAACAGGTGAAGAATACAAGGTCACTTACCTAAAGTCACACAAAAGTTAGTGACAGATTGCAGGCCCCCCAGGGCTCCTGAGTCCTACACTTAGGGCATGGGCTCTGCCCAGAGGACCATCAGGGCTGCCTCGGCAAAGCTGTGAGCCCCTCTGTGCCAGTTTCCTATCAGATAAAAATAGCACCAACCTCATAGGGCTATTTTAAGAGCTAAATGTCATAATGTACATAAGTACTTAGCTCTGTGTCTGGCACATTGTAGGTGATCAGTAAATATTGATAGTTGTTTTTATATGATAACCTTTACTTAGTATGTGCTACAGTATGAATAAAATTCTGGAGAAAAATTAAAGTCAAACAGTATTATCCACAATAATCAAACAGCGTGTTCTTTAGCCAATAAAATACTTCAAAAGAGTACTGAAAACACCAGTTTGATAAAGAACACCAGAAACACTGATGGTTCTCCAAAACCTAATAAAGGCCTAACCTTCATTGTACACGAAAAGTACTGACATCAAAGCGAGGCAATTTCACTTTGGATACATTTTTAAAAAGGAATTTAGTTTTTAGCTTCTTCCATTATTTGGTAAGTGTTCTGACTGACTTGATGTTATAAAACAGCTTTATTGAGACATAAGTCACAGACCATAAAATTCCTCATTTGAAGTGTAGAGTTTAGGGGTGTTTAGTAAAGTCACAGAATTGCATAACCATCATCACAATCTAATTTTAGAATATTTTCATCACCCAAAAAGAAACCCCGTACCCACTAGCCGTGATTCACTGAATTTTTAATCCATACACTTTTCTACCAGTTTTTGAAGACTCGGATTCTAAGAGGTTTCACTCTTACTCAGACCATGTGAAAGCACAGCAGTTTCCCGACTCGGTTCCTTCTGCTGTCCCAGTCTTGCGTCTGCCTGCACACCTGTGGTTTTCAGTTAGCCCTGCCCCTGCTTTCTGTACTTTTCTCCCATCAAAAGAATTTCAAGGACTGACTCTTCAGTCTAGAATTTGCAGTGCTATTCTCTTGCTTACATTCATCCCCAAGTCCAAGTTAATTCGGCCTTGCCAAGGTATGAAAAAGGAAAACCATCCCATCCAGGTTAAACACCATACCCACACATTTATAACTCAGGCAGGAAACATTTATTGGTCAAAACTTCACAAACCGAGAGCTTTTCAAAAGCACATAGCAACATATAACAAGATAGAAAATACAAAAATTCACCGTCTCCTATAAAGATTTTCACAATAAACTGTTGATTCATAGTTTTGAATGATATAAAAGAAGAAGACTCATAGATAAATTTCTCCTATTTTTATTTAGAGAATTGAATTATTTCTTAGCAACATCATGACTAAAGGTCACTATGATGCTGGAGAAATTTCAGTAGCCGTTTATGCTTTATATAGACCAAGAAAGTGAGACATTCATTTGAACTCACTGCATGTCTTGGAGGCAGTCATCAGACAAGCCTGCATCTCCAACTAGATGTCATTACGATGACAGGAAAAAGGCCAGCGGAGACCACAGAGCTAGAACCAGAGAGGCCTTGAAGATCATTCACTCTGAACCCAATTTACATGGGAAGGAACCTCACCCGGGCAGTGGAGGACCAGAGGCTAAAGGATGATTTGAAACAGAAGCCTGGAGAGGAGGAAAGAATGGGACAGGTAAGTTCTCTGGTTGTCTCGACATGACGCACCCCCACACTGAGGGGTTTAGAATCCAACCAGGAAAACCCAGACTCCAAGTTGGTCTGGAAATGGAGTTGGGGAGAATTATGCAGCCCTTCAGAATACAAGGAAGGTCAGATCTATGTTTATTCTCAAGAGAGCCTAAGATCATTCTTAACCAGAATCTCAGAGCTATTAAAGAAAAAAAAATAGCAGCAGCAGCAGCTGTGACAACCCAGCTGGAGGAGACTGGACTCAGCCTGGATTTGGGACTTGGGGTTGTCAGTGTGTTGACAGCTCTATGGGCATCTCTGTCTGAATAACAGGATTGCTTTGTCCTGCACTAGTGATCACAGCACAACTGAGAGAGAAGACTCTTGCAGGGCCTGTCGTTCATCCTGGGCGTAGGCACCTTGCCCTATCCTGCTGCTCCAATACAAAAGGCTCTGTGGCTAAGCTTGTGGTTGACTACTTGGACTTTGTCCAGGACACAGCCCCAAAATAGCTCTTGCAAAAGGGAAAAATCAACAATGTGGTGTACTCGTCTCAAAAAAGAAAAATATCCTCAATCCCAGTACGATGGAGCTGGCTGGAGAGTTATCAAATCCCTGGCTTTAGGTGTACTTTTAATCAGACTTGACTTCCCTGACACTTCTGTTCTGTAGGGGGCTTCCTGGGTTTTATTCATCAACCATCATGGAAAAGCTTACCCTCCCATTCAATCTAGAACAGAGTTAAGGTGATCACGGGGTAGGTCTGATCCGCAGGAAACCTCCCCAGGGCTCTGGAGGAGGAATAACTGACAGGCTATAAAGTCCCTCTGGCTCTGAAGCACGGCTTCTGTGACACAATCCATCGAACTGCCAGGTTGGTGCCACAGCACTCACTGAGAGTCTGCTACATGGCTGCCTTTGGAACCACGTTCAAAACACACACAAGACAGAGCTGGCCAGTAATAAATTCCTCATCCCACAGGTTAACTATGGGTTGGGATAAACTGTCTCCTCATTTAAGATATTAAGGCACTAAGCTGAAGGTGTTTGGGAAGGACTGATTTCAAAAATCCAAATAGAAGGTGTTCGAGAAATCCTTTGGTTTTTAATACAAAGAACAACTTCCTAGAGAAACGGGGGGCAACTAGTTGGTTATCTCAAAGTTGTTTTGTTTTTCTTTTCTAAAAAAGATATACAAAGTTTACTTGAAGCTACTCTCCCAGCATCAGAAATAGACAATTTGTCACGTAGCATAAAAAATACAGGTATGGGAACTAGCAATCTTGGGCTATTGGGAAAAAACCATCCCATCGACAAATCCCATCCACATTGTCTCCCATCAGAGGGAAAGAAGACAGAGTGAATTCACCCCACATATGTTGCCATATTTATCACAGACTTTGGTGATCGGCATCAGGGAGGTAGTTTGGAAGAGACGTAAAATTACAGAAGTGTGGGCATCTCATTTAGATTCCACCTCCTGTGCTTCCCATGACAGCAATGTACCTTCTACCAGCAGTGGGAATTTACTTTTAACCCTCTGCATATGATGAAGGCTCGCCCATCATCTCTGAAGTATATACACTTTTATTGTTTTCACAGTCGTGGTGAAGGGTTGGTGTAAATCATGCTGAGTCCCTTGCCTGGTTCCCCTGGGTACAGAGCAACACTGGCTGGCCTTCATCAAAGATGCACCCTTCAGCGTGAGCATAACGGACTTAGCCAGATATAGACCACTTCAATAGTTCTAGCTGCCAGACAAAGGAAGTGACTCAACTTGCACCCGGTGTGTGAGGGGAACAGGAGAAAGAAAAATCCAAATCAAATGGCATAAATGCATATTTTCTCAAGGTAGTGAGCCCAGCATCTCTTCCAGTGTTCTGGGGTTATGGTTGTTATTGTTTTGCTTTGCTGCTTAAATTTTATGTGCAATTGTATAATTAAAGAGTATCTTTAAAACCAACCTAGTGAATACAATATATGGCCCACATTTGTGTTGTAGCAAAAATTAACATCAAAAAGTGCATTCGCAATCTTTCGGGCTATGTGGAACTGACAACCATGCTTTGAGTTTATGAAAGGATTTCTGGCCTGGCTGGATTCAGACCTCTGGAGGGTCTAAGAAAGCAAGAGATAAACTCCCTAATAGGTACCCAAAAAAATAAGTAAATAAGATTGCAGATATGCCAAAATTAAAGTTGTTGGTGTCTAGGTTTTCTAAATTGCAAAATTCTAGGTAAATTCATCCAAGCAGAACTTCCCTCATTTTTCAGTGCCTCTTTGTTACTACACCAGGGCTCTAACCGCTCATTAGACAACCCAGCTGACATTCACAGTCAGCTTGGCCCCATCACTCCCAAGTGAGAGATTAAAATTCATACCTTTGTGAAATTGCAAAAGATTATGCATCATGAGCTCTTAATAAACATCTCCAAAGCAAGGAAATTCATGGGCTTTATAATCACTTAAAGGCCTTTAGTTGTGGTGATTTGGGCCTCATTCTGAAAGACTGAACCCTGACCAGTGGGGATGTCATTTTGTGCAAATGGTGCTCCTTTTTCTTTTTCTTTTTCTTTCTTTCTTTTTTTTTTTTGGTATTGAGAAATACCAAAAAAGATTTACAGTTGATTTTTCTGCATCTAATAAAATAGGTCATGTCTTATTCCCTGCTTTGACAAAAAAAAAAAAAAAATTGATCTAATTTCAAGGCCATGGTTAATGGACTGCTGGATTGCTCAACCAGTGTGAAGATGGAGGGATGTTGGCCCAAAAACCTTATGAAGAACAATCAAGAACGTTCACTTTATGTGTGTGTGAAATGCTTGCTTACTCAAGGCGTTATCCAGCAGGATTTCATTTGGCTATTGTTGAACCCAATGCAGCCTCTAGCCCAGGGCTCAGTGTTTTAAACATTAGAGGCCTTGAAGACATATGACCAATTAGTTGGAACAACGCCGTCAAGTTGCCCCCAAATACCTAGAGTGAAAAAAGTATAGAAGAAAAACCTAGCAATGGAGAGCATTTGGAAACTAGACCTTCTTCTTACTTACTAGATAATTACTTAACCCTTAGTGACTTATTATCAGAAGCCTCCTTCTGACTCACTCCTTACAAGCCAGCCTGCTGTATTGTCAATTCCCAGCACGGGACAAGCAAGACATAGCAAATTACCTCCATCAGAAAGTCTTGCCTTATAGTAGGTTTCATCCTATGGCATAGCTTTAAAAATTCTTCACCTTATGGCAAGGTTTTTGTGTTTATCTAGAAACATATTCATTAAACACGTACTTACTTGGTGCCTACTAAGTGTCATGAGCTGACCCAGGCATAGGGACACATCTGTGCACAGGACATACAAGGTTCCCGCTCTCACAGACCTGGTTCAGAGGAGACACACGCAACCAGAGGCAACTGAGAACTGGACACATCTCACCAGAAAGGGCACTTTCTTTCAGAGCTTGTCCTCTTCAAAGAGGCCATTTGGGAAGAAAATTAAAACCATTTCAGGGCCAGCCGAGTGGCTCAGTTGGTAAAGATCTCGCTCAAGAGTGCGAGCTGAGCTCTGAGCAACAGCAGTTCGATGCCCAGCCCAAGCTGAGCTGCCGTTGAGCTGCCAACAGGTGGCAGGATGGCTCAGCTAAAAACAAACAAACAAACAAACAAAAAAAAACACCATTTCTATTACCAGGAAAATCTTTTGCAATTTCAGTGTTCTAAACATGTGCAAAAGCATGTTTTCCAAAACACCTCCTTGTCTGTAGCAAAGGAACATATTTCTAAGCACATGATGAAGATGGATATTTCTAAGCATGAACAGAAATGAGGAGACATGCTCTTATTTATCCACATGGGCTTCCTTATGGCTGAGTCATCCTATTTTGAATGACCATGTAAAAATTCTGCATTATTGTATAAAAATGCGTTGGTTGACATGACCTAAAGGATCAAATTATCTCAGTCTTTAAAGTATCATTATTCACTAACAATGGTCTGTTCAAGCAAAACAAAAATTAAATTATCACCAAATTATTTTACACACCGTCTCCTAAATGTCCCAGTTGTGCTGAACAATAAAATAGCTTATTGAATATTTAGTGAAAACACCACCTTAAATTCTTGTGATATTTAGTAAAAGAGTCTAATTATTTTTTTTTTGAAGCTGTCATTCTTTTGGGCACATGAAAAATTCTAATCCATTTCTTAACCTGTAAAATGATTTCACCTTCCTAAATGAGGAAGATGATTAAAAGACTTAGTCATCTCCAACTGTGCCCTATAGCCACACATTGTATTTTTATTTACCACAAATACATATCCACGTGTCACTATACATAATACTTTTCAGTTGCAAGTTTGACTCCACAGTCAAAGAAAAAAAAAATAAACTTGTTTAAAATATTTATTCTCTCAATGGGATGTTGTCTCATCCTCCTTGTCAGAGTGAGGTTATCTAAAGACGAGAGTTTCATTCTCTGGAATACCATACTTCCCTTTGTGCTCTTCAAATAGTTTCTTGAGCTCCTCCATATAAGTCTGATGCAGCGCCTCAATCTGCTCTGAGGTTGGGTTCAGAGTCTGCTTAACAGGGATTGGGTGGCCAACTGTAAAAACAAAGAATACAGCACACGTAAGAAACCCAAACTATTCCACCGGCGACTCCTGTCTGTAACGGACGGCCCTGGGAAGATCTGCCAATCAGAATCCATCTGGCCTGCTAGCCCCAATCCCTCTTTCATTGCACTGGCTGCTGACACTGGTCACCCCATCCCATTTGATAACAAATAAAGAACTTTCTTTCTCAGCAGACACTGGATTGTCAATACCCTGGTGGTTTTGACTTTGAGTCAAATGCACTACTGTGCTGACTGCAGCTGGGAGGCAAGAGGACACATCTGTGTGTGTGCATCACCAGCGTTCTTCCTCTGGTTGAGGTGACAGCCAGACCACAGCACCCCATTATGACGGGCTGTGAAATCTCAAATCATGGGGCACCAGCCCTCTACTCTCTTTTTAATGTCATCCTAAAAAATTAAAAGGGCATATATCTTCATAGCTAAATATCTGTAATCGAAAATGTACAAAACCACAAGGACTCTACTGTCTGTTAATAGTGGAAAATGAAACCAACCAAATACCTCAACAGAAATATTATTAAATAAACCACAGAACATCCATTCAATGGAACCCTGGGCGGCAATTTTTGTAATGAAATAATATTTGTGTAACTATGTACGGTGATGTTAACTAGATTTATTGTTATCACTTGGCAATAGATACAAATATAGAATCATGATGTTGTACACCTGAAACTAATATAATGTCATATGTCAATTACACTTCAATTTTAAAAAATGAAATTATGGGCCAGCCGAGTGGCGCGGTGCTTAAGTGCTGGCTTGGGAAGCCAGCGGCCCTGCTTCAGGTCCCACATATGAGGGTCAGTGACACTGTCCTCAAAACAAACAAACAAACAAACAAAAAAAACAAATAAAATGTACTAAGTGGGAAAATGTAAAATAATATAGCATGATCCCATTTATGAAAAAACATGTATATTTCTAGGTGAATTATAAGCTTTTAGCATACTGAAAAAGTCTGGAAAGAAAGGATGATAACTGTACCTCGAGGGAGGAGGAGAGACAGGAACTTGCCGTTTATCGGTATTATATGAATTTTCTACAATCGATATACATTTGTGGTTTGCCAATATAATTCAAAATGAACCAATTAATTTTTAAAAACATGGCAACTTCCCTATGTATTTTACAAGGCAATTACATAATAAGTAACATTTATCTATTTGTCTCAAATTTTTAGAGAATAGGTACCAGCTCTCCTTGTCCTCTCTGCTACTCAACGCGCCCTCTGCTGGTCTAATGCTGCTACTGATGCCAAGCGTTGAAAATGTAGATGTCCAAAGACCAGCTGGGCAGCAAACTGCTTCTTATTACCTTTGATTACATTGGGCATGAGATCGAATGGGGCTGTAGGTCACAGAATAGAATTCACAGGGGAGGCGATTTCCTTTGGCCTACCCGGAGTCATCCCATGCTCCATCCAAGGCTTGAATCCATGTCAGTAACAGCAGGTGGTTGGTTAAGGAAAAACCAGGGAGATATAAGTGTGTGTGTGTGTGTGTGTGTGTGTGTGTATCTGTATATATATATATATATCCTAACTGCAACATTAATATTCTTACATTGCTAAGTTTTTAACCACATATAGACTCAAAAAGCTCATATATAGTTCTTTGATAGCTTAGATGTCAAATTGATATATGATACACATCAGTCCTTTGTAATTCAACATAAATAACTAGAAACATAACCATGTCGCTGTGAGTTGTGGTTGGAAATGTGGACTGGGGAAGGTTAATGTGGGGATGGGATAGAGTTGGGAGCTGGTGTTGCATAAACAGCACCAGGCTAGACCAGGTCCAGGGCTAGTTCACCAGCAAGCACATGGAGCTAGTAAGTAACTTCCTCCCTGGCCTTAAGTGTTACATGTATATGATAAAAGAGCAGAATTGGAATGATCTTGAAGCTTTCTTCCAGCTCTGAACTTTGTTGTTGTGTGAGGGAAAATTTGAGAAATTTACATGCAAACTGAAAAACCTGCAAGCCAATCTATTAAAAAAACTTGTGGTTTTATAGAAAAAGCTTGTTTTCTTCGAAATTACCCCAAGGAGAGAGGTCTAGTACAACTATTGGGGTGGGAGTTGGGCCTTAACAAAGAGACACAGTGGTTAGTCAAAGAAGATGAAATGTGTTGTTCCCAGCTTACTTTAATTAGGACTTGTGAATTCCCAATGATTAGCTGAGTCTCACTTTCTATGAGCTATCCTCCAGTTAACATCCATTCTGTTCTTTTCTTATTCATGGTTTTATTATATTTCAGATACCTCTTTCAGCGGAGCTCCTCAGACGTGCCCATATATATTGAATTTATCACCAGAAGATTTTTCCCTATAGTGTAAAACACAGTCATACTTGCCTTTCTCTCATTTACGTGTAGAAAAACTGAGATGCTGAAAGACCCTAAACTACACACACACAGAACACCCAGAGGAAATTATGATTTAAGCCCAGTCCTCCTGCCCCTCATTTAAAAACTAACTGAACTTGATGAGAGAGTAAGACACCTTTCTCAATTGCTTTTTAAAGCTAAAGACAGAGGTAACAAACACAAATTTGCAAATCTGAAAAGGATCCCCTGAGCCCCACAAGACCAGAATTCTCTCTTTCCACATAAAGGGGGTTTTTACTACTAGGGGGAAAACAAAAAAAACACCTTTTCAACACAAGACTAAGTTAGCCACAAACTGCTGCATAATTCTCATTTTACCACAGAAAGGAGAAAATAGCTGCATCAGGCTGCTCTTAGAAAGACAACTCCCTGCCCTGGAAAAATCAGCAAACACTACTTGTGACATCAGGAATCAATGCTTCTGTTTATGTTTCAGTGGTTTTAAGAGCTGGCATGCTCCCTTCTTCCATTTCCCAATTCCATCCAACAATTCATGGTTACTTATGCATTTATTGCTCTTACACAACACTCCTGCTCTAATTTCTATGGTGCCATGTTGTATTTTTCAAAGATAAGGAAAGAGCCGCTTCACGAACCACTATACTATACACAGTTGGAGAAAACGTGGAAATGGGGATTATGTTCTTCTCATTGAAGCAAAGAGTAGATATTTCACAACAAGAAATCTTTGTTCTATAATTATGAAAATTCCACAGTTTATCTCTCTATAATCTCACACAGGAATTACTATTTCTCTAGATGCTACATAGGTGTGCACTGGAGAAAGAATAGGCAAATAGCTGCACAGCAGAAGTGGGATTGTAAAGAGTCCAAACGTTGGTGCCAGACAAAACCTGGGTTCAAAACTGGGTCCCACTTCGGGTTATCATGGAGGCTCAAAAGATGCCCAATGTAAGAGGGTGTGTGTGTGTGTGTGTGTGTGTGTGTGTGTGTGCGCGCGCGTGCTCACGTGCGCACACACACACACTCATAATAACAGCATACTAATCCCCTTAACAGTATTATCTCCATTAATCCCTGCTTTCAATTAAAATTTAAATTAAAGGTTCCTCTTCCTCTTTCTTTCCATTTCAGAGGATGCCTTAGCCTGCTTTCTTCCCCATCAGGATATACTAAAGACTTGAAACACAATAGATTACTTTTGTACTCATGTGGTTTCAAACCAGTTGTATTTAAATAAAGTACAATCCCTTCCTTACCTTTTTTAAATTTAAAAATTCAAACCTGTAGAAAAAATAATGCAATAGGCACTTGTCTACCCTTCCTGCAGACTTACCCATTTTGAAACTTTTGCAAATGTATTTGTATTATTGTTTTTGTTTCCATAGAACCACTGGAAACTTGTAGACACCAACGATTCTTTCATATTAATCATCACTAAATATTTCAGCATGCATACCAAAGAATAAAAACACTGTCCTATATAACACCATTTTCACACCCAAAAACTTTATCCGGTACACAATATTATTTTTTTGGAGGGAGGGGGTTATTGAGGGAAAGAGACAGTGTTGGGGAATTGGGGAGGGGGACCAGCCAAGTTGTTGTTCTTCAGTCTTAGTTGTGGAGGGCACCAGTCACCATCTGACTGCCCTTCGACAGCTCATGGCCTCTAAGCTCAAGGTGCTGTGTTACAATCTGTGTTGTGGGTGGGTGTAGCCACCATCCCATGCAGGAGTTAAACCAGCAGCCTTGTTGTTAAGAGTACATGCTCTATCCACTGCATCTGGGTGGCAGCTCAGCTCAAGGTGCCGAGTTCAGTCTAAATTGCAGGCGGGCATAGCCCACCGTGGAAAAGGCAACCTTGTTGTTAGGAGCACATGCTCTCACCAGCTGAGCCATCCTGCACCTGTTGGCAGCTCAGCTTGGTTGCAGCATCACTGGCCCATGTGGAAATCGCACCTTAAGCTACCTCTTAACCGAGACACTCGGCTGGCCCTACACAATATTATTATTTTATGCTTAATCCACATTCAAACATGATCGATTGTCTCAATAAGATCCTTTCTAGTTGTTCTCTCCCCCTATCCCCCAGTCCATGACAGCTGCTGCGTCTCTTTAAATTCTCACTTCCTCCTTTTGGTCTTTCACTTCATTGATATTTCTGAAGAGTCTAGACCAGTTGTTTTGTACAATGTCCCACAATCTGGATTTGTATGATTATTTCCTTGTGATTGGATTCAGATTAACATTTTGGCAGGAATACTTACACAGGGAAACTGAAACACATTTGATAGCTCTCAACACTCTGGTCCAGGGGCGTCTGCTCTGTATACCAACTCGCACTCCCCTAGTAGCCAGGTGGACAGAGGTGCTTTCCCAGTGTGATGTCATCTAACCCCCAGTGACCTTGAGAGGTGACAGGACGATGCTAATCCTCACCTCTGCAGAGGTGTAAAATCTGAGGCTCAGAGAAGGTGAATGAAACTTTCTAAGCCACTCTGAGTCAGACCTCAAACCCACACCACTTCCTCCTGTACGACTGAAGCATATAAAACCCCTTTTGAATGTCAGTATTAACTGTGTGTGTGGCTCGTGCCTGAGCGTTAGCCGCAGCCACCACCATGCGCTAATAGATGGAAAAAAAACAATTTCTCAATGGCATTTTTAGTATTTTTTTCAATGTTGCCATAAGAATAAAAATGCAATAAACACTTCTATGACATCCATAATCAGAAGATAGACTTGGGACTCAACAGGAAGTCAGTGGCAACCTCGAGACTAAAAAAGGTAGGTTTGGAGACGCCACATGCAAACATAACTGGTAAGCCGGCCTGGGTATCCATAAGTCAAATAATCTAACACTGGGACTTTATGGTAAATGACAACTAATTAATGCTAGAGTTAGAAAATCACCAGTTTGCAGCCATGACTGTAATAATTGATTCCAGTAAGAATTATCAATGGCTATTAAGCTTGATGGTGAACAGGATAATTACACAGTCTCTACATAACATCACCCAAAGGTTACTTCTTTTTTTTGTTTTGTTTTGTTTTTGTGTTTTTTTTTTGTTTTTTTTTGAGGGCAGTGTCACTGGCCCTCATATGTGGGACCGAACCGGGGCCGCTGACTTCCGTGCCACTCGGCCGGCCTGTAAAGGTTACTTCTTAATGAAGAGGAGAGAAATCTTTATAGATATAAAAATATCTATAAAGATTTTTAAAATCTTTATAGATATAAAAATATCTATAAAGATTTATAGGGCTGGCTGAGTGGCATATTAGTTAAGAGTTGGCTTGGGAAGCCAGCTCTGAGAAGCAGGGCCATGGGTTCGGATCCCACATACAGGGCCAGTGACGCTGCGCCCTCTACATATAAGATGGTGAACAACAGCTCAACCTGGAGCTGGGCTGCCATGAGTTGCTGGAAACGGCATAGGCTGCAGTGGGGCTGGCCAGCAGCTGGCGTGCACTTTTGTGAGCTGCCATGAGCCACTGTGAGCGGCCATCCAATGGCTGGTGACCGATCTGCCTCAGCCGGGAAGAGCGCAATGACGATACCAACATGGGCCAGTGAAGCAATGTCCTCCGCAACTAGACTGAAGAACAAAAGGAGAGCAACTTGTATGTTCCCCTTCCCGATTCCCCAATGCTGTTCCCCTCCTCCAATTCCCCAATAAAATCTTTAAAAAAAAAAAAAAGATTTATATAGCTAAGCCTATGAATTTATCTTTACAGTGGAGAAACCTGGCAAATACCTTACCCAAGTGATCAAAGCTAACATCACCAACAATGAGATGCAGTGACACCAAGTGCCTGTTGACATGATGCACTGAGGACACACTACCACTTCTGTGGCATTCTTGCCCAATACACATAACCAGAATATAATCATGATGAAACATACCAACCCACGGCAGGGAGCATTCTATAGAATGAGTAATGTGTACACTTCCAAACTGCTCATGTGTCTCATAAAGGCAAAGAAAAGCTGACAAACTATTCCAGTTTAACATAGGCAAAAGAGAGGTAAAATTAAATGCAATGTATGATCCTGCTTACAGAAAAATTACCACTCCCCCTCTAAAAAAAACAACAACACCGGGGGCCGGCCAAGTGGCTCAGTTGGTTAAGAGCTCACTCAAGAGTGCAAGCTGAGCTCTGAGCAACAGCAGTTCAATGCCCAGCCCAAACTGAGCTGCCGTTG
Organism: Aselliscus stoliczkanus; assembly: GCA_033961575.1. Lineage (NCBI taxonomy): Eukaryota > Metazoa > Chordata > Mammalia > Chiroptera > Hipposideridae > Aselliscus > Aselliscus stoliczkanus. Next base: position 163,880,605 of record CM066731.1, on the reverse strand, counting down.
AGCTGCCAACAGGTGGCAGGAGGGCTCAGCTAAAAAAAAACCAAAAAAACAAAAAAAACACAGCTAACAAGGAAATTATTGTGGCAACTGGTGATTATACACTAGTTAATCTCACTTTAGCAATGTTAAATTTCCTGACTTGTACTAACATTATGAAAGAGATTCATCTCTGTTCTTATGAAATACACGTAAAAGTAATTGGGAGCGAATGGGTATGATGTGTGCCCTATTCAAACAGCCCAGTGACAAGAGCAGAAAATATATTTATTGTACCATCAGGGAGAGAAAAGCTAAAAAAAGGTTAACAACTGGCAAGTCCAGGAGAAAGGCACACCAGAGTTCATTTTACTACTGGTTAAACCTTTCTGAACACTTGAAATTTTACAACACATTTTTTTTTTTAATTGGGGAACAGTGTATTTTTCCAGGACCCATCAGCTCCAAGTCAAATGGTTGTTTCAATCTAGTTGTGGAGGGCACATCTCAGTGGCCCATGTAGGGACTGAACTGGCAACCTTGGTGTTATAAGCACTGCGCTCTAACCAACTGAGCTAACTGGCTGCCCCCCAAATTTTAAACATTAAAAACAATGTATACAGGAAATTTCCTCTTCTAAATAGCACGTTTGCCATGTATCTTACTTTCTTGTCAAAATACGCCCCGTCCCATCATCCCACCTGCATTGGCTCTATACTACTTCAATGCAATATTAGTTCCCCTTAAAATTTTTAGTGTGTATTTGTTAGATATCTGAAGACTTGAGAATTACATCAGAGAGGCCTAATGGAAGGCAAATTTGTTTTTTCCCCAATGTGTCTTGAGCTCCCACCCTTTGGGCACTGGGAACACAGCAGTAAACAAACAAGGCCCAATTCCAATGTTCCTGGAGCTCCTGTGATGCAGAAACAAGCAAAGCAATGCTGTTCCAAGGACTATGAGTCTTTACACATTGTTCTGAAAGTCCAATGTATTGCCATTGATTCTCCAGGTTGTCATGATGGATGTAACATTTAAATCAGTTTCTCTCTGTTATTATGTAATGACATATATGTGAACATGACATTGTGTTTTGATAAACTGATAATAACAGTCATAAAATATGTAAATTACATACTATTTGTGAAATGTGTAAAGACAATGTATGGCAGCTTCTTTACAAATTATTCTCCCTTGAGAATGACCCTCAGCAAAGAGAAAAGGGGTTTTTGATGGAGGACGCAGAGAAGCCTGCTGGTTTAGCAAGGTTTGGTGTAAGAAAATATGCAGAGAGGGTGACTCTGACCCAACGGTGGCACTTTGAATTTAGTGAGAACACATTTTTAAAGGGGTTTAATTAATAGAACATTAACAAAACCCTTACAACGCTAGTGATTCTCACTAGTGTTATAGAATTGCTAACACTGAAATAAACACTCTAGTTGAGGTCACTGAGGAAGTGGAATCTGAAAGGTGTGAAGGGAAACTATTTATAGGATGGAGAATCAGGGCCTCTCTGGACACCCGTGAGTAAGAGGATTATAGATGCAATGATGCTTTAGGATGAATTCAACTAATATTTACTGAGTTTGTATAATGTGAGGTAGAGCTTACTTAAGTCAATAAACTCTTAATTAAGTACAAAGAAAAGCTGAGGGGCCACCAAATCACGTGCTGCTCTGGGTGCTGCCCAAATCCTGCTTTGGGTGTCAGGGGGTCAGCAAAGAAACAACTCTGGGTTTAAAGCGCATTGATTTGAAAAAGAAATGAATGTAGTAACTTAGATCACTGTTTCAATATCATACCATGTTATATTCTCTTTTTCTTTCGATTGATACATAGCTTTGCTTTTGTTCATAGACTTTTAAATATCTTACCCTCAACTGGTGTTATTTCAAGTCAATAAACAAGTCTTTAAATACAAGTCTTTAAATAAGTCTTTAAAGTGAGAGTCTGGTTCGCACCTATGAGGCCGCTCTCATTCATTGGACTCCCACTTAATCACCACAAGATTACAGCAGCTGAGTCCTTGAAACGTGTGTATTCTTAGTGTGGGTTTCAAAAGGTTTCAAATAATAGCGGATACTGAGATGCTACAGACTAGAAATGATGTTCCTTATGTGATCGTTTGTAGGGTAAGTAGAAAGATGGAGTAAAGCAATTTTTCCTTTTTCTGAATTTTTAAGAGAAGCACGTTCCAGAGGCATGAGTAAAAGCCAGACCTGTGGATTTCTAGTCTTTACAATGAATTCACATTTGGTCATTTCCACCTGACCCTTGACCAATTAATTATTTGTCAGTAGAAGTGTAACCAGGTCATATCAAATGACAAACCACTTTATTTTTAAAAATGTTTAACCCAACCAAATGATAACTGTAACCATTTAACCCAAGAAAATATGCTTGCTTTCAACATTTACAACTTATTTCATGGTGCCTATGAGTTATGGTTAATTAAACATTTAGTTCTTAAAATCATGTCTCACAATTTTCCTTATAACCCCCAAAATACCAACAATAGTACTTTGCACAGAAGAAATCAAAAATGCCTAATTAATAATATACCCCCAGAAGTAACTAGCTTATCCTAAAAAACACAACTGCAAACTTAAACTTATCTCAGTATTTCAATTACACCAACTAATCAACAATCTAACATTCCATTTGAGTTAAACATAGTATTTAAAAATAACGTGATGTGACTACATGTGACATGCAAAGCTCTTATATAAACTAACAGTAGTAAAATCCCAGTCTAATGAAATAGACCTAAAAAAAAACCAAAAAACTGAATTTTATTTAATGAGCTATCCATGGTAAAAGTATGTAATTTTGGTTAATTCTGCTATCAGCACCTGACTCATCACTTTCTCATTCCAACTCTCGAGTTCCTGAGGAGCTAATTACTTTCCTCCTCAGCCCTTCTATCAACATGGACTGTCTCCCTCCTCCCCCAAACATGCAACTTTCAAAAATAAAATCAGTCTATATAGGATATGTTAAATATAGCTAGTTGCAAAAAAAAAGTTTTTGCTATAGAAACTGATGCCTATGAGAACTGAACATGATGAAGACATCTATTATACAGAAATTTGCATATATTAACAGACTCCGATTCAACTTGTTCATCAAAGAATTGCTGTGCTATAATCTGCTGGTCCAGAAAAATAGATTCATCCTAGAGGACTAGAAACTTTATTTCTAAAACTGGATTCTTCCTGTAGTTCAATAGCAGTATTCTTGAAAGTAAACAATTCCCATTCCAATGGAAAACATAGTCATTTCATAAATGAAAGGTCATCTGGGAATGAAGCTCAAATAACATCTGTAGGATTCTTATTTTTGGAAGTTCTTAGTCAAAGCCACTTGCACTGGCACTTCAGTCGAAAACAATAAATATTGGTCCAAGTGAGATAAACTTTTACTAATTTTAACAAACATTTAGTCTTCAATATACATACCAACAGTGTGAATAGGTTTTCTATAGGGCATCAGGCCAAAACTGTATTGAAAGATTCCTCTGGCGTGGAACAGCGGCAAAGCAAACCCCATGACATTCCGTAGTTTTTCCTGCACGGTACGAAGCCACGAGCCCTCCGGGTTGCTAACTTGTTTAAAAAGTTCATTTTCACCAAAAGAAAACACGGGGACCAAGTGAGCACTGCAAAACACAAAGGGGAAGAATAAGAATTTTCAATGAAAAGGACTTAAATCTTTTATTCTGTCTAGCTGACTTTTGCAACAAATTTCTAACAATTCCTTGATGTCCCCAAGCCTCCCTCATCCTGCTAACCTCTTGTTCCGCACATTGAAACTGACTTATACTTGAAATTCTTTGGGGAGGTGCTTCAGCAATCTAGCAATTTGTGGGATTTTATTCTATAGAGAATCGAGGTTCCAGGGAACTTCGTTTTCATGTCTAGTTTTGGTCATGGTTCCTTTGTTCACGTGGCTGGAAATTTTGTACTTTTTTTTTTCTTTGCTTCTAAAGACAAGTGTCATAGCTGGCTGCCATGGCAACCCTAGCGGGAAGGTCGTATTCCATCCCCAGTGCACAGTCACACCTGCTTTTACGGTAAGGCCGATTAGGAAGAGGTCTGCCTGTAAGGGCCAGACAAATGACTGCTTCTTTGAGTTCATTCAATAATGACTGAACTTCCTTGACCCATGTACCCGAAATGAAAAGTCACTTACCCATGGGTCAAAGCAATTTTCACAAATCCTTTCCGCTGGCGGATGAACAGAGTGCATTTTCCAGGATGGGCATCTAACGACTCCTCTGCACCCCCAAGGACAATGATTGAAATGTTTCCACCTCCCTCCTTGCTCAGCACATGGGACAGACTTTTCTTGGAAACAGAGACTGGCCCTTAGTGAACAAAACCAAAGGTGTAACTACATATCCTTTTTTAAAAATAAAAACATGTTTATCATAATGTTCCATGGCATCAATGAATACCTAACAACATTTCCTACACTGCTTACATTTGGAGCACTTTGCAGGTTTATAATTCTTTTCACAGCCAAATCTTTATATATATATATATATATATATATATATATATATATATATATATATATTCCATTAATACAATCTAACATTTTGGCAGGTGATGGGTTAGGCCTTTAAAATGTCATCAGGTTATCATCAGGTGTACCGCTTGTTCAAGTGGATTGTGCATTGCTCAATTTTACAGACTCCATTCATATTGCATTCTCAGTAAAAGGTGCCCCCTGTAGTTGTTCAGTGCACAACCTGCATAGATAGCTATTTGTGACAGTTTTGGTCATTGTCCTGGCAGATCTTTGCTTAGAACTGAAAAGTATATCCTCTCAGAGGTTGCAGTGGATCTTCTAAACATGCGATGTTTTTAGATATTCCATATGGATTCTTGTTCTACAACTTCGGATTTATAACGTAAATAGTTTCCAAAAAATCAGACATTTGACAAATAACCTCAATCACATGCTAGATCGCTACATGGTTCCAAGATGCCTCGTCTGACTTTGGTAAACCATTTATTTAAGAAAGTTTCATAACTGTTCAGTCTTCATATCAGGCTTTCTCATGTAAAAATAACTTCAAAGATTCCTTTTCAGATTTTAACCTTACTATGTACTCTTGGAAGAAAATACTCTAAACCCTTGGAGGAAAAGATAAAGATGAAAACACAAACCATTCATGACCCATGTTCCAGAGATAATTGCTTTTTTTCTTTTTTTTTTGAGGGCAGCGTCACTGGCCCTCATATGTGGCAACCGAACCAGGACCGCTGGCTTGCACCTCGCTACTCGGTCGGCCCCCCAGAGATAATTGCTTTTTAATGTCTTATTGTTTCCTTCCATTCTTGGTCTTATCTTTTTTTTTTTTTTTGTCATAAAAGAAATGTGTTAGGCTTTTTAAAGACGTAGCGAACCTCATCTCTGAAAGGAAATTGTGTGCTCATTGTACTGTGGGCTCCTATTACTGGGGGAAAGAAAAATTATCACAGCATTCTGAACGACCAACTACTCTTTTAAGAGGCAGGGGTGGTGGGTTAGAGGGTAGAGAATCTGAGCCCAGGTGGGTTTGAACTTTCCCTGAGTTCGAGGTGCGGCCATTTTTCTCTGCATGTCCTGAGGGAGAGCTGGAGGGATTACTTCTTTTGGAAAGAGGGCCTCTTGGATTCCAGACATTTGGCTCTCCTAATTTGGGACTTCTCAGTTTCCTCTTTAGGCTCCCTGCCTTCAGGCCATCCGAAAAGGTTGCTATTTTTAGGGCTCTATTAGAGACTGCATTCTGCATCCCTCCAAACTTCATATGCTGAAATCCTAATCCCCAATAGGATGGGATTAGGAGGTGGGGCCTTTGGGAGCTAATTAGGTTGGAGGAGTGGAGCCCTCAAGATAGGATTAGTATTCTTAAAAGAAGAGGAAGAAAGCTATCACACACGCCATCTCTCCTTCTTTCCACCACGTAAGAATACAACGAGAAGACAGCTGTCTGCCATCCGGAAAGCAAGTCCTCACTAGACATCTGCTAGTGTCTTCATCTTGGACTTCCCGGCCTCCAGAACTGTGAGAAATAAATTTACACTGTTTAAACTACCCAGTCTGTGATATTCTCTTACAGCAGCCCAAACTGACTAAGCCAGGCTCCTTCATTCTCCTTGTCTTCTAACCTTGTGTACGTACATGGACTCACCTACCACATGTGTATGCTGAGTTCTCTCAGATTTATCTCCTCAAAGAGCTTCCTCCTGAAGCTCCAAGCACATACTTCCAATAGCTCAATGGACGTCTCTATCTCGACAGCTCAAACTTCATGTTTCCAAACCCAATGCATTTAATTCTTCCTCAAAATTCTTCCTCTTCCAACATTACCTATCAAGGTGAATGAAACCATCCCCTGTTCAGTCACTCAAGTCAGAAACCAAGTCCTATATGTATTCCCCTCTTCTTAGCCGCCAGGTTGACTCATCATTCATTCATTCAAAAGCATTTACTGAGCAGTGTTATAGGCAAGACACTCTGCTAAATGCTGAGGATTACAATATACAGTTGCTGCCTTCATGAGGCTGAATCAATTACTAAGTCTTGTTGAATCTGTTTATGAACTACTTTGCATATCAATCCCCTCTTCTGTATGTCACTGTGCTAGCTGATCCCTTATCATCTCTCCCTTGGTCACTGCAAGAGGTCCCTGCCACCATAATCTTCTCCAACCTCACCTACCTTTAATTTATCTCCAAGCTGCTGCCTGAATGATCCTTCTAACATGCAAAATCCAATCAGGCTCCTCTTTTGCTCAAAATCCCTCACAGGTTCCAGTGGCTTTCCTACCAGATAAAATCTAAAGTCGTGTGTGTGTGTGTGTGTGTGTTTGTGTGTGTGTGTGTGTGTGTGGCAGTTGTGGTCTGATCTCCACCACCTGCCCAGCCTTAATGGAGAGACAGCAGCGGACAAGAGCCTTGAAACACAGAGAGAGTATGCTCTGGCTGACACCTGCTGAGTAAAGCTTCACCAAAATGGGCTAAGAGGAATGGTTTGGAGGTGGGAATTACAAGGACTTAGAGACACAGAAATCTCTTGGGTAAGAGCAAAACAGATATCTGATGATAGCAAGGGACCTCTGAAACCCTACTGATTCCTTATTAAATGAGGTTTGGTGCACATGTCTGTCTGTCTTTCACACCTACAGTGGCAGCCACTGAGGCAGGCAAAGAGCAGAAGGGCAGCCTCAGACCAGGGGCTGTCCTAGGAAGCGGGTCGTGGGAGGGACCGAGAACTCAACTTAGAGACAAAGAAAGCCTACACCTCCCCTGGCTACAAGTTTGGATGTTTTTATTTAGTCTTTAGGACTTCTAAGGTTATAGCAAAGGAAAAGATCTCATGATGTCATAAGCCAGCGATAGCAGACAGGTTTCACCGCAAACGCCAACACTAGTAAATGGCAGTGGCTGTGGGGGCACTATATGGAGAAGGACTCAAGGTTGATTATTTATATCTGACATGGCCATGGGGAGGGTGTACCTACATTTTGTGTCATGAATTTGCAACACCTGTTCTCAATTACACCACTCAAACTCACCTATGGCTATACTTTAAATCAGCAAACTATATACTGTTAATATATTTCTGTCTTTTGTTGAATTAAAATTTTTTTTTAAAGTTTCCCTTTAATTTTCTCCCTTTTATAAAACCGGAATCCAATGTCTGCAAAAGGAGGAGAGGGAATGTTTTTCGTCTACAGTGGTTTGGGGGTTTTAGTGCACCACCTAGAGGCCAGACTCAGTGGTAGCCAGGACGGGACCTAGGGCCCAGGGCCACAGAGAAGGTCGGTAAACAGAACCTAACAACCCAGTCACTGACCCTGGTCTTTTAGTGCTCAGTGATTTCCTACCAGGTGTTAAGGACAACAGAGACTTCAGAGATGAATAGGAAATAATGAAAACCTGGGAACCCAAGAAAAATCCTATCTCTGAATATGCCATTTATTGATCCTGAAGTTGGAAGTTTTCAAAAAGAGACTATCAACTTTTCTTCATAGCCAAGAAATGCAAAGATGATAATAATTAACCCACACAATGACCATAAACATAAGGCACTCTGTAAGTTCCTACAGCTCAGGATTAGTCAATAAGTTGGTTGAATAGGAAAACCAAACAAACCGAGCCGCTTACTTTCAAGGGAGAGCTATTAACACAAGCTTAGCTTCTGTACACATTCAAACAGTAGCCCTACAGCATTTCAGCTGAATTTTATTCTCAGAATTATGGTTTCACTAGTCAGAGAGTCTTCCACTAATTCAGGTAGCAAAGTAGAATGGACTCTTGTTTCTAAGCCAAGTTATATTTAATCTGGGGAGAAAAAGATAACAGATTGAATGTGTTTAGTTTATATACTATCATTACTTCAAGACACATTGGAGGATATTTTTCATCTCTCATATTCATAAAAGCATAGAAAGTGACTTTCCAAAGGTGCAATTGATCACTTATTTGATCCATGATTCTGTCTGCCACATCTGGATACACAAAATACATTCATCAATTTATTCTTTCATTGAGGAGAAGAAAAAGGAGAAAAATAAATTTTTTTTTCATTTAATCATCACAACTTATCTGTAAAGGTTATTATTCCCATTTTAGAAACAAGGAAGGAGTTCTGAAAATTTCCATGACTCATATTTACAAAGATTTTTTTAGGGGGTGCTTTATGATTTACATATTTATCTCTGTCCTTTGTGCTATTACAGAGATTAAATGGAATTAAATAAAAAATAATGAATCCAAAGGAACACACATTAAAGAAAATTATGCAAAAAAAATGTATTGTTTCATTAAATTGACATCTATTGAACATTCTAATAGTCCAGGCACTATGCTAGATACCTGACTGGAACAGAAAAAAAGGCACAGTCTGTGTCTTCCTGGCACTTACAGTGCAATGGGGGAGGCAAGAAACATCCAAACGCATATCAAGTGCCAGACCGGTATAAAGGCGCTAAGAAACGGTAATGCCGACGGGGCTTAGGGGGGACATTCTGTGTGGGCCTGCCACCCTAGAACATTGTAGAAGCAGCGATCTGCCTTCACTTACCACTGCTCATCAGATATTCTCGGAAGAGGGGACACCGGAACCAAATGGGAAGCACGTGCAAGTACGCAGTAAAGTCGGGAAACAGCTTCGTGAAGTCCGAATAATTGGTACAAAAATTTCCAAAGGCTCCAGCCACGAGCACTCCGTGGGGGTGAAACCCAAATATGTAGTTGTGACTTGGATCCAAATCCCCAGTTTTGATGAGCTACAACGCATTTATATTGAGATTTTTTAAAAAAAGTTCCCTGATTAAGTTTCCAATAAGAAATGAAAGGGTTTGTGATTAGTTCTTATGCCAAAAGGAAATGGAGAATATGACTTGTTTTCTTCCCCTGGGTTAGAGCTGTTCCCCAGTTTTTAACTATTTCCTGAGCCCAGAGCGCCCCCACCTTAGCCTTCTACATTTTCTCTTAGCTCAGAGTCCATTTAGTAATTTGGGCTGAATTGTAGGCTTTCTCCCTCAAAAGGGGAAGAGTTTGGAATATATGTAATGAAAATTTTTCATCCTTCTCCCAGCTCGAAATCAAACAATATAAAACAAATCTACTCACATGAATTGGAAAATAGTCGTTAAAGTACCTCCAAACGGTCCAGTTTCTGACCCAGTTGGATCTCCTGCCTCCTTCCTCTGGGGTACGCCAATCAAAGTAAAGCCACGTCAAATAAGGGATGTAGAGGAACCAGTAGTTGTATATGATCAGTATCAGAATGATCCCAATGCACACCTCCGCTGTAAGAAAGGGAGAGAGCTCAGGAATTAGGCTCCTTTAGCGTCTGCTCACTGGACTGTATAGTCATTGGCCGGTGGAGGGGGCTTTAACACATGCAAAGGCTGGTAAACTGAGCCTCTGTTCAAATGGGTAATAAAACAAGATAGCAATGAGATAGGATCATGTAACGTTTATTGGATGTTTCCTACGTAGCTATATGCCAAGAATTGTATATTGTGCCCTCTGCCAAAATATCTTCATTTGATTCTCATACAAATAATAATAATAATCCTCATATAACCAAACCACAGTGGCAATGAAGCAGCCACAGTATTTGTAATGTCCTTTTTAATAAAGGAGAAAATAGAGGCTGAGAGGAATTGCGCAAGCCACAAAGACTGTAAGTGGTTGATTCGCCTAAATTCAAAGTCCATGTCCCTACCCTGCCTCACTAATGTGAGGTATGGGGAATTGTCACTGATAGGAGAGATGCAGGAGTTCCTGCCACAGGTGTTTCCCCTGACCGTGCAGCCATTTTTCATGTGCCCACAGAGGGCACATTCTAGTGACAAACTTCAGAAACTCCATTGCCCAAGAGACATATAGCTTCAGAGGGACTCTACCTCTTAGCTTATCTATCACTACTTGCAACATTTTACAACGGAGCAAAATCCAAATCGTTCGTGCTCCTAATGACATAGCTTCAAGATATATGAAGCAAGAACTGACAAAACTTGACCTGGGTGGTAATGACAAGAATTTAAGCTAAGCTAGACATATTCTTTTCATGTCTGTGCTATGTATTACATGAAAAGGTATTTATAAAAAGAGAAATACATCAACGAGAGGGGAGGGAGCATAAAGACATAAAGCTTGGCACATAGTAGGTGCTCAATAAAAGCCAGCTGTTGCTGTTCCTTTAAGGAATGCCATTACCTCTCCTCTTCTATGATGTGCTGCAGGCAGGTGCCACAGTGGCTTATCTAGTGCTGACTTCAGTTCCTCACACTCCTATCCACTCCCTATCAACTTGGTTAAAAAAGCTTTGTCTCCATATAATCCATCATGGTATCTGAGTTAACAGCACCTTCATGCATCATTGTTTTATAAAGATAGATGTAGATTTGTAGATTTTTCCCCCCCAAACCAGAACATTTTTTTCTTGAAATATATAAATCAATAAATTTCCCAGTACAGATTTAACCCAAACATGAACTTGAACCCCAGCAGAGGACTGCCTTGCTCTCCCCAGGGTAAGTTACAGATTAAAAGAATGCATGAAAAGCAAGGAAGCATTTCCCTGCACGCCTGCCTGTGGCTAGTTTCGCTGCATTCTTGAACTGCCAACAGAGTTTAAATGGGTCCAGAAACAAGGCCAAAAGAGTGCCCTCTGCCCTCATTCCTACCAGGATCATTCCATTTTGCTTCACCTACTTCCCTCTACCCAGATCTGAGCGCTGACAATTTATCACTGTTGGTTAATTTTATTTTACTAAAATGTGCCCCAAAATTACAAGAAACTTAGGCAGATCTCATTATTCTGTACTCCGAGCTAGATCAGGTGAGCTAAGATGGAGTAGGGAAGAGAGAGAACAGTTATTAAGGAGTGACCAGCATCCACTGGCAACCCTCAAGGTACATATTGCTGTCCCCATTTTGCAGTTGTGGAAACTGAGGCTCAGGCAGTTTGAATGTCCAAAGGATTTGAGCCTGGATCTGCGTAATCGCTAAACCCATGCATTTTTTTTTTTTTTACAAAACTGAACTATACCCAGTCAATGGTAATAACACCATAAACTTGTATTTATTACAAGTACATAAGCAGGTTCATAAGCATAAAGACTCAGGTAAATGAGATGTTCTGATTTTTTTTTTTTACTATAAAGATGGAAAACTAAGACCAAAAACAAATTTATTTCATTTCAACCACATGGTGAGTCAAGAGCAGAACCAGAAATAAAGTCTCCCAGCTACTAATTCAGTGTTCTGCTCACCCAACCACATGCCCTCTAACTGAACACACACTGCATATCTCTTTAACATTCATCATGTTTTGCACGTCTAATGGTTAAGACACAGATAAGGAATTGGACAGCTTATGTTGGAATCTGCCACCGACTTGCTTCTTGACCTGAGGCAAATTCGTTTACTTCATGAGCCTCAATTCCTTTACCTGTGAGTTGGGCTAATAACAGCACTTTCTCCAAGCACTGTAGAGGCACAAAACAGAGAGATGCTACAGTACCTGGCACACAGCAAGCACTTGACAAAGAGAAGCCATTGTCATAATAATTTTGTTTACTGTTATACACTGGGTGAATGCCAAGAGTAGAAGTATACAAAATATCACCCATATTCCGGTCACCCAACAAAAACAACCATACATTTATCTTTGAACATTTGGGCTCCTAACAAATTTTCTCTATCAATGCACTATTGCATGAAGTTTCTCCACATTTTTATTTGCTTCCACAGGACAATAAGTCAAATACTGGCTCATGAGGCAGAAACATCTTGTCCCCTGATACACTTTGATACCTTACTATCTAAAGGAGTTGTTCTAATTTAAACTCCCACTTCACGCATTGCATACATTCTTTTATATTTCATATCACGAACAGTACCAAAATAGTTTGTTTAATCCCTTGACCCCAAATTGGATCGAAAGCAGAAAACCCTATAAAAACTAGGTGAATAGATCACCTCTATTTTCTATTTTTAACTCATTAAGCAATTCAAGGTAACACGATTCTTTTAAATTGGAGGTGAAAGGGACAAGGAAGATACAAAGCCCAGTTGAAACGTTGTGCAGTTCTCAAAGCTGATGCTGACACCTGCTAAAACTGTCTAGAGTCACAAACCAAGTTGCACTGGCCTGAATTTCTGCTGCCTTGACTTGGCTTGGGCATATCATGGGTGAAAAACCACAGGTCAGCCCCCGTCACTCATACTTCCATGGACTGGACCTTCTCTGCACCGTTGAGGAAGCTGCCTCTCACTATTTTTTATTGAGGTGAAATTCACATAACACAAATTAACCATTTAAAAGAAATCAATCTGGCAGCATTTAGTATATTCATAATGTTATGCAACAACCACCTCTACCTAGTTCTGAAATGCTTAGATCATTCCAGAATAAAACCCTGTGCCTATTAAGCAGCTACTCCCTATTCCCTCCTCCCCTGCCACTGGCAACCAACCACGTGTAGTGTTTGTGTGTATTTACCTATTTTTCAAGGTACTTCATATCCATGGAATGATCCAACATGGGACCTTTTGTAGACTTTCACTTAACATCAAGTTTTTGAGGTTCATCCATGTTAACAGGTTATCAGTACTTCATTCCTTGTTATGGATAAATAATATTCCCATGTATGGATATACCACAATTTATTTATCCATTCACCTGTTGATGCACATTTGGGTTGTTTCCACCGGTTGGCTACTGTGAACAGTGCTGGAATGCCCCACTCACTCTAACAGCACTGAAAGTCAGAATCAAATCAGGCTCAGTCAAAGCATATGCACTGTCATTAAATTCAGCATCACCACTAAAGGGACAAACTGACATACGCCTCTTGACATGATTTAATGGAAAATACACCCCTTCACCTTTGTGGTCTTCTTGTCAAAAATGTTGAACCTGACTTGAATCATGAAAACATAACTAGGCAACTCCAGACTGCATGACATTTTACAAGATAATTAGCTGTGACTATTTTGTAAAAAATCGGTTATAAAAGATTTAAAAAAAAAATAAAAATAAAAGGTGTAGGTACTATTCTAGCATTAGAGGAAAATTTGAGGACAATTAGGGATATTTGAATAGGAACCATAATTACATAAGATTATTCTATCACTGGTAAATTTCTTGGGGATAATAATGGGATTGTGATTATGTCTTCTTTTCTGGAGACACACTCTACAGTATTTAGGGATGAAGCGTCCTGATGTCTGCAACTTAATTTCTTACTTTCAAATTCAATAGCAACAATCATAAAGTGTGTGTGTGTGTGTGTGTAGATAGAAAGCAAATGTGACAAAATGCTAAGAGTTGGAGAATCAAAGTAAAAAAGATCTTTAATAAACTATTCCTTCAATACTTCTATAGGTTTGAAAATTTCCAAAATAAAAGATAGGGGAAAAAGAAGATGGGGGAAATGTATGAATCACACACATAACTAACAATAATGCATAACAGGTTAAGCACTGCTTCCTGGAACCTCACAGAGAAATCCACATTGAGATCCACAGAGAGAACCAGTTGAAACCTCACAGAGAGAGCCACACTGGCAAGAAAATCTTGACTTCTGATCTCATATAAGTAGAGGGAATGACTGAGCTAATAATTCACTTTTAGGGGTGGCCGAGTGGCTCAGTTGGTTAAGAGCACGAGTCTGAGCAACAGAGTCACCTGTTCAATTCCCACATGGGCCAGTGATGCTGAACCCAAGCTGAGCTGCCACTGAGCTGCTAACATGTGGCAGGATGGCTCAGCTGGTTTCTAACAACAAAGTTTCCAGTTCAATTCCCACATGGGATGGTGGGCTACATCCACCTGCAACTGAAATGAACACAGCACCTTGAGCTGAGCAGCCCTGAGCTGCCAACAGGTGGCGAGATGGTGACTGGACTTGGAGCTGAGCGAGCTGAGCCCTCCACAACTAAGACTGAAGGACAACAACTTGGCTGTTCCCCTTCCCCAATTCCCCAACAACTGTTTCCCTTCCCCAAATCCCCAATAAAAATCTTTAAAAAAAATAACTTGCTTTTGGCTTCAAAGCTGCCTTTAGGTATTCCTAGCTTTATAGAAAAGAAGTATTCTAGAAAAATCAAGGAGGTAAATTTCATTTCTTTTCCCCAATGAACTGAAGAGTTTTGGCAAGGAGCAATGGCCAGGTCTACAGCCTTTGGGTGGACAGTCCTTCAGTGCTTACGTGGACACTCCCCCTCTCCGCAGCCCGTTAGTAATGATCTTCCTCGGCTGCTTCCACCCTTCCTGACTCCAGTGCACTCACTTGGATACTTACAATCAGTGAAATTGTGCTGAACAAGAAAATACAAATTAAACACCATTGTACGATGTCTGACCTATGACAGATGCTCCATCAATGTCAGCAGGACTTGAAAAGAAAATTCTTCCTAATAACACACTTTGTCTACAGGAATTTCTCCAGTCAAAGATCGGATGTGTGCAAATTGATCAATTTCTTTAAGTTCTAGGTTTTTCTTTATCAGCTTTTCAAAATTTAAGACAGTAAGTTTTAATATGGAAAATAATTTTATGGAAAAGCAATTCGCAGGTAAAACAAATAAAATAACACACAGAAAGACTTTAGACCACTGATGGCATATAGGAAACCTCCACAAATGTTACTTATTAGTCACCACTGACTACCTGAGACCTTCAAAAACACCAATTCCATATGGTTCAACCCAATATGTCATTTTATTTGTCCCCCCAGTGCATATATTATTTTGATAAAAAGAAAAATTTAAAAATAGGTAAACAGGATGAAAAGAATATGCCAAAATATTAACAATAGTTATCTCTGGGTGAGAATACAAAACTTTTCTAGTCTCTTTTAAAAGCTTTTTTTTTTTTTTTTTGTTTTGGAGGGCAGTGTCCCTGGCCCTCATATGTGGGACCGAACCGGGGCAGCTGGCTTCCCAACCCAGCGCTTAACCACCGCGCCACTCGGCCGACCCTTTTAAAAGCTCTTTTACCTTTCCAAATTTTTCTAATAACTAGCATGAATTATCTTTAAAGAAATTATGTTTAAAAGAAATAAAATGGACCCACTAATGGGAAAAAATAAAAACTAAACAAAACTTTCCAGAACAAATCTACTTATGTAAGAACAGTCTCATTCTTAACATGATTCTATGAAATTTCCATGAACAAACTACATCAGAAAACATTGTGTAAACTATTGAAAGTTTATTTATTTACATTAGTGATCAATATTAATAATTGAAAACATTTAACTTGTATATACATTCTTCCCACTTGTATCCAAAAAGTTTTCATTTTTCTCCCTATGAAAATTGTTTCTGTACTTATGTTAACTATTTAACATAGTATGGAGAAAGAAAATGGAATTCAGAGGCGAGCAAAATCCTTTAGACCACCACATTTTTTTCTTCTTATTCCTGAGGCATTGTATTTCGAAACACCAATCAGAGCCATCTGCTGAATATAAGAATGTAAGCATAGCATTCTTCTGATTTTTAAAATTCCTGTTTTAAGAGAAACATCTCCCAGAGTTTCTTAAGACAAAAATCTAAGACCCCTTTGCAGAAATTTGCAGCCCAGTATTTCTCATATGTGGGGTCTGTCCACACCATTTTTCAAAAATATTGCCTAAAGGGAATCACATTTTTCTTGTTTAAAAGCAAATTTATTATTGGACCTACTTCTTTGCCTAATGGAGGCAAATAAGTTATAAAAAAAGATACAGTTGAAACCAGTCCCAGGTTCTTAATATTTAAAGGTTTACAAGCTTAATGAAAAAATAAGCACAAATACTTTGTATAGCTACAAACTAAAAATCATGGAGATAGCCCAGAATAAAAGAGGCACAATAATGTTTCTGAAAGTCCAAGAAACTTGTATAACATCACTCAAGAGAATGTTAAAATGCGCTCCCTCAAAATTTTCCAGATTAAAAAAGCCTTAAAAAGACAAAATGAAACACAGCATGTGAACTCCTGTGTTATAAAGGATATTAGTGCGGGAATTGCTGAAATATGAAGAGGATCTATGTCTAGATTAGATCACAGTACTGCATCTCTGTTATTTTTTTCTGATTTGGATAATTATACCGTGGTTATGTAGGAGGATGTCCTTGGTTTTAGGAAATATATACAGAGGGTGCAAAAAAAAAATGTATACACATTTTAAGAAAGGAAAAAACTGTATTAAAATTGTAATATTCAATATACACTGATTTAAAAAGATGAATACAAGTCATGTGTATACATGTTTTTGCCCCCCCCCAGTGTTGATGTACGTAAGGATAAAAGGAAACCATGTCTGTAACTTACTCTTAAAGAGTTCAAAAAATAATTGTGTGCGTGTGTGTGTGTGGGGGGGTGTAGACAAAGGCAGATAAAGGAAATATGTAAAATATTAACATTTGGAGAATTTAATGAAGAAATATGGGAATTTGGGGTAATTTTCCAGAATTTTTACTTTCTGCAATTATTATTTCTGAAATTACTTCAAAGTAAAAAGTTTTAAAATGTTAACGGCCTTCCCTGAGATCTACAGACTCAAAATCTCTGGGGAATTTGCATTTTAACAAAAAACCCTAGGTGATTCTTAAATATGCTCTAAAGTTTAAAAACTTCTGATGTAAATAAAATCATACAGTGGAAGACTCAATATTTTTGAGATGTCATTTCTCTCCAAATTAACCTACAGACTAATCTCAATCAAAAAACAATTACAATGGGCTGACCGGGTGGCGTGGTGGTTAAGAGCTGGCTTGGGACACCAGCAGCACCAGTTCGGATCCCACATATGAGGGCCAGTGACACTGCCCTCTAAAAAAAAAAAAAAATTGCAATGAAAAGCCCAGCAAGCTTTTTTTCTGGAAATTGATGAGCTGATTCTAAAATGCATATGGAAATGCAAAAAACCTATCATAAATAGTCAAAACAACTCCAACAACAACAACAAAAAAGAACAAAGTCTGAGGGTTAACACTATCGAATTTCATGAATTATCATAAAGCCACAGTAATCTAAACAGTATGGTACTGGCATCAAGATAGACAAACAGATCAGGGGAATGGAACAGAGTCCAGAAATAAACCACACATATGTGGACAACTGACTTTTGACAAGGGCACAAGGGCAATGCAGTAGAAAAAGATAGCTTAGTTTTTTAACAAATGGAACTGGAAATATTGGATTATACATATGCCAAAAAAAATAATTGAGACCTTATACCATAGGCAAAAAAAAAAAAACCCTAAATGTATCACCAAACTCTATGTAAAATTAAAACTATATAGCTTGTTGAAAGCATAAAAAATCTTATGACCTTATATTAAGCAAAGATTCCTTCGCTATAACAAACCAAAAGAAACCACAATCCATAAATAAAAAAGTGAATAAAATGGTTTCATGAAAATTAAAAACTTCTGCTCTTCAAGAGACACTGTTTAGAGCATGTAAGTAATGCTAACCCGTAAGCTGGAAGAAAAACTTATACAAAGCATATACCTGATAGAAAATTTGTATCCAGAAGAACACAGAACTTTCAAAACTCAATCATAGGAAAATAAGCAAACCAATTAAAAATGGGCAAAATATTTAAACAGGTAGTTCAACAAAGAAGATATACAGATGGAAAATAAGCACATGAAAAGATGCTCAACATCAGTAGTCACTAGGGAAATGCAAACTAAAGCCACAATGAGAAACCACTACACACCTATTAAAATTGCAAAGATTAAAAAGACTGACTATATCAAGTGATGGCGAAGATATGGAGCAACTGGGACTCTCATGCACAGCTGGTGGGGATGTACAAATAATATAACCACTTGGGAAAAAGGACTGACAGACAGTTCCTTGAAAAGTTAAACCTGGACCCACCGAGTGACGCGGTGGTTAAGCGCTGGCTTGGGAAGCCAGCAGACCCCGGTTCGGGTCCCACATATGAGGGCCCAGTGGCACTGCCCTCAAAAAAAAAAAAAAAAAAAGTTAAACCTGCACCTACCATACCATGATCAGCCATTCCATTCCTAAGTTTACCCAAGAATAAAGAAAGCATACATTCATACAAAGATTTGGAGGCAGATACACAGCAATATTATTCATACTAGCTACAACCCAAATATTCAACATACGCATGGATAAACTGCAATATATCCTTTTAGTAGAATACCACTTTAAAACAAAAAGGCAATGAACTACAGAGGGTGCCAAAAAAATGTATACACATTTTAAGAAAGGAAAAATATTAAAATTGTAATATTCAATATATACTAATAACAAAAGATGAATACAAGACATGTGTATACATTTTTTGGCACCCCCTTATATTAAAATGGAACATTATTTAGCCATAAAAAAGATCAATGGAAAGTCTGCCATTTGTGACAAAATGGACGGACTCTGAGGTCATTTGCCAACTGGGATAAGTCAGACAAAGACAAGTAAGTCACAAAAAGACAAATACCGTATGATCTCACTTATACATGCAATCTAAAAAATAAAAATCTAACTCATAGATATAGAGACTAGATTGGGTTGCCAGAGTGGGGGGCTGGGGTGAAGGGGTGTGGGGGGTAGGGTAGAGGTAGGGCAAATGGATGAAGGTGGTCAAAAGGTACAAACCTCCAGTTATAAGATAAATAAGTCCTGGACATGTAAAGATGTTAAGAGAGTAAATCTTTCAAGTTCTCATCACAAGGAAAAAACAAATATAACAATGTGTTACAATTAACTAAATTTATTGTCATGATCATTTTGCAATATACACATATCAAATCATTATATTGTACTCCTAAACCTAATACAATGTTATAAGATTGGATAATAGGTACTTAACATTTATCTCAAGGAAACAATGTTTGCTTTCATGACTAAATGGAACATTTTGCTATCTTTTAACATACCCCAAGGGCTAATAGCTTACACTCATTTCCTGATGGTGGAAAGAAAAGTGCATTCCAAGATTTTGATTTAGAGATCTTAAAGTATGTAGTTAATACAACCTTTCTTGCCACCATTAGAAGTAGCTATTGCATCCTTTCTTGCTTTAAAATTGATAATTGAGCAGAAATAAATAAGGAAGCCTTTATTCTACCTTTCCTGTAAGAATTGAATTGTAGGGCAGTCAAATGGTCCTAGATGATGAAGAAAAATTATTCCTTGCATAAGTTGCAGCTAATATGCGAAGAATGAAAGAGAATAAGAAAACTACTTTTCTTTT
Source organism: Aselliscus stoliczkanus (assembly GCA_033961575.1). Lineage (NCBI taxonomy): Eukaryota > Metazoa > Chordata > Mammalia > Chiroptera > Hipposideridae > Aselliscus > Aselliscus stoliczkanus. Next base: position 163,860,889 of record CM066731.1, on the reverse strand, counting down.
TTCAGTTTCAAATAAAACAGTTAATTCAGGCAAGAATCATTAATAGACTTAAACCACTAGGTGAATGGGGTACTTCTGTTTGCATCATGCCCACTACCACCCCTCAGATTAATTCCTACCTGGACCACTGATCACTCTTACCCACTGATAATGGGACAGCTAGACCTTATGTGCATCCTGACATAATGTAATGTAAAACACACAGCAGCACCCAGGAAGAGGTCGTGCCAAAAAGGCTTCATGTAAATCCAATCAAGCCTTTAGCTTTAACTTCCATTTTAGAAAAAAACCCAGAGGTTTGGGGAACAAATTAATACTACAAAGAAGCAATGGGACAAATCATAAAGGTGAGACTTCTTACAAGACAGATAACCTGGCTTCCTCCAACACTTCACTGACAAGAAACAAATGGGAGAGCGCTGTTCTGAATTAAAAGACTCAGAAAAACTAAATGCAACCAGAGGGTCTTGTTTGGATCCTGGTTCAAATAAAGCACCAGTAAAAGTGTGTTTGGGGCATACTCTAAGACATGTGATTTGTTTAAAAATATGTTTTGCAAAATAATAAATACAACTAATGGCAAATTGCCATAAGCCCAGGTAATGCACATATGGGCGTTTATACCTTTCTCTCTACTCTGTATGTTTGAAATTTTTCATAATAAAATTTCTAAAATATATAATAATATGAAATAATTTTCTCCTGGTAACACACCTGTCAAATGCATGCAATAAAAGCATGTAAATGAATTGTCTGCTGAGCAACTGTAGTTTGATTCAAGTTAGAAATCATCAGTCACTTCCATTGTCCACTCCCATTTGACATTTGTGGCTCAACCACACACTTTGAAGCACGTGACCTTAAGCAATTTCCTTCACCTCTGAAGTCTCTCATTTGTAAAATGCATACCTGGTGGCCCCTACCTCACAGGGTGGTTGTGAGAATTTCATGGGTTAATTCGAGTAGGGACATGTAGGGTGGATAGCTTCCTTTCTGGGTGATAGGGTGGGGGACAGTCACTCAACAAGTATTTATTTTGAACCCTCCATGGGACAGACACGTGCTGGGTGGTCCTTCACTGAGCTTGTGGACAATGATGGTAATACAGGCCTTTCTCAAGTTACCACAGACGTACACAAATACAAGCAATGACAAATGCCATGCAAGAAAAGGACAGTGGGCAATCAGAGGGGTGCTGATGGATCAGCAAGGAAGTCAGTCTTCAAGTTCAAGCCATCCAAGCCAGCAGCACAACGGTTAAAGCAGTGACTCTAGGTAGAATACTTGGGTTGCCCCCAGCTCCTCTACTGCACCTCCAACTAGCTGTGTGACCTTGAGCAATCTATTTCACCTCTGTTCCCTCACCTGTACAAGTGCAGGAATGAACAGTCCTTAACTCCTACGATAGTCATGAAGATATCACACGGTTAACAGCATATGGTGTTTAGCATAAAACCTGGCACACACTAAGCCTTCCACAAGGTTGTCTGTTATTATCCCAACAGTCCTTTGGTCCAGAGCAAAATGGAGTGTAATGCTATCAACCCCGTCTCAGTTTGGCCTGTGAGAACTTAATGAGTTAATGTTTTGAATTTCCTTTTTCAGTAAACTCTAGCTGCATGCTAGTCACTTGGAGCGTTTGTTAAAAAATAAAAATTAAAAATTAATTATACATGTAATTTAAAAATATCACACACACACACACACACACACACACACACACACACACACACACACTGATGCACAGGATCTATTCTGAAATAAAGGAACTAGAAATTCTAAGGATAGAGCCTGGGCGTCCATATGTTTTAGAATCTCCTGTGGCTCTAATTTGCAACCAGGGCTGGGAAGCACTGATCCAGGCAATCAAAATGTAAAACGATTTCAAAAGTGTAAACCTCTCCAGCACAATGAGTTTACTGTTATGTTATTGGTATTTGCCTCAACAGTGTACAAGCCATGATCTGATCTTACAGCACGCAAAGGATGTTAGCCTTCAGAAGAGTTTAAGTTCCTGATAGTTCCTCTCTCCTCTCATACCATCCCCAATTTCTCCCAAAGCGGAACAAACATCCAGACAAAAAGCGCTCAGGTAAGCCACCTCCCTGTCCCCATCTGTGGCTGGCCCCTGTGTGTTTCTAGGTTTCTACGAGGGCTTACCTTGGGAACCTGCTCTAGCCACACTCCTGGGGGGAATTATTTACAAATCCAACCCAACCCAATGTTTGGAGCAGTCTTCTTTGCAGCCAAGCACCTTTCTGCATCCGGGAGATCTTAATTAAACACAGCTATTTGTTTTGAGGGTGGGGCGAGGAAGAAATCAGGTGTTTAAAATCTGGGCATTGGTTTTCCACTTATAAATCGACCGTTCATAAAACGAGTTTACCAACACTTGAGGAGCGAACGTGCAATGTTCTATATAGCTCGATTGGGTCGTAGTATATTTGGGTGTACGTGTATAACATTTGCCTAAATTCACTGGGCTGCACATTTATAATCTGCCTTTCGTTGTAGGTAAGGCACACCTCAATTTGAAGAAAAATAGCACAGGGGAAATAAAGTTGGCAAACAGTCGTTCGCTACGAGGTTCACATGGGGCGAGAAACCGAAGAGGAGAGTCCCAAGTTAGCTCCCAACGCCCTCTTTGACCTGCCCGCTCTGGCTTCCAGGGAAAGGAAGGTTGGAGGGTCTAAGCGCGTCCTTGGACAAGGACTGTCCAGGAGGAGGGGGCGGAGCCCGGTGCACCGCGGAGTTCTGCCTGGATCGGGCGCGGAGGGGAGCGCGCGGGGTCCTTACCGAGCAGCAGGAAGGACAGGACCCACTGGAACACCGCCGCTGTCTGCAGCCGCCGCGCCAGCGGGATGTTAAGAGGCGCAAACTCGACCTTCATGGCCCTGCCGGGGAGAGGACAGCCCGCGGCCGCCTGGAACCTCGCTGCTTCGCAGCGCCTGCGGGAAGTGCACGGCCGGATCCGGGCCCCGCGAGGGGAACCCGCGGAGCAGAGAGGAGAAGGAGGCGGCGGCCCTGGGGCGGGCGGGGGCTGAACTTTGTCTTGGGTGGGAGGACGCGCCTGGGCCGGGGCTGGGGGCTGCCAATCACGCGCGCCCGCGCCCGGGAGCAGCTGGCGCGCCCAGGGCGCATTGGCTGGCTCCCGGGAGCGCCGGGAGACCGCGCCTTGTTGGGCACAAGAGACGCCTAGAGGGATTAGCTGGCTGCCCGCCGGAGCCCGGCAGCGTGGGCTTCTGCAGCCTGCAGCCTTGCCCAGGCCTTGGGATCTCCACCGGGATCTGATTACTGTTCAGCGGATCGATTCCCCGTGCGCTCGGCTTCAGCATCCGCCGTTAAACCCATCCCTTCCTCTGAACCTCTGCTGCTGGAGAAGGGTTAGTTCAAGAACTCGCCCACCGGCTGGAGGAAGACGCAGGATTTTGCTTCCCTGGGAGCAGGGCACTCACATGTTGGTCTGTGACCCCCGTAATACCCCAAATTCCGGTGCAGGAGGGAGTGTCCTCAGATTGCTACCTGATTCCTGGAAATCTTCACTTATTCATTCATTCAACAGACATTTGAGTACCTACCACGTGCCAGGAACCATTCATTCTAGGGGCTGGGGAGACACCTCGTAACCAAGTCACTCATTGCTTCTGCTCAGAGAGTACAAATTGGGTGGTGGAGGTGACAAATATAAGCAAAATAACCACATACTTGGGTGTATAATTGCCAAGTGAAATCCTACTATGAATGACTGGAAGAAGGTTCTAGGGCTGGAAAGTCAGGGAAGTCTCAGGAAGTAACACTGACTTGAACTGTAAATTTGAATCTAGCCCTGGCGAAGGGAAGCGTTATGTGCAAAGGTCCTATGGCTGAAACTCGACGAAGACGATTGGTTCAGGGAACAAGGAGGAGACTGGGGTGAGATGAGCAAAAATAGGGTCCAAGGGTCAGATCTTGCAGGCTGTGATTAGAGTTCAAGCCTTTGGCTCAAGACTTGCCACTGAATCGTTTCAATCATATGTTAAATAGATGGATGTAAGCACCCACTGCATTTTCTTTATAAAATGTTAATTACTATAGAGTTGAAAAACTCCATTTGGCATGGGACTGTCAAGTCATTGCTAGAAGGAATTTGGAACAGGGCAAAATACAGTCATGTGCCACTTAATGGGGGGAGGGGAGATACACCTGAGAAATGCATCGTTAGGCAATTTTCTCATTGTGTGAACATCATAGCGTATACTTAACACAAACCTAAATGGTATAACCTGCTTATTATACACCTGGTCGATGTGGTACAGCCTATTGCTCTGCAAGGGAATAAAAATAATTTTTCCTCTACCCTTCTGGGTTCCTGGCTAAGACATGCTTGTAATAAAAGCAATAGGGGGCCGGCCGAGTGGCGCATTGGTTAAGAGCTGGCTTGGGACACCAGCTCTGAGCATCAGGGCCTCGGTTCAGATCCCACATGAGGGCCAGTGGCACTGCCCTCTACATCTAAGATGGTGAACAATAGCTTGACCTGGAGCTGGGCTGCTGTGAGTTGCCGGCAACGGCATAGCTGCAGCCCCTGCTGCAGTGGGCTGCCATAAGCTACAGTGAGTGGCCAGCAGCCAGCGTGAGCGGCCAGCAGCCAGCGTGAGCTGCCAAGAGCCACCGTGAGTGGCTGTCCAGTGGCCTGCGACCGATCTGTCTCACCTGAGAAGAGCACAATGATAATACCAACATGGGCCAGTGAAGCGATGTCCTCCACAACTAGACTGAAGAACAAAAGGACAGCAACTTGTCTGTTCCCCTTCCCCAATTCCCCAATGCTGTTCCCCTCCCCCAATTCCCCAATAAAATCTTTAAAAAAAAAAGACAATAGGAGTAAAACAAGTTTAATAATGTGTATACCTCCTGTACACATTGGAGAGACCTAGGAACACTGAGTAACACACCCAAATGGCTGAAACCACCACCTTAAATACCATCTTCCACTGAAGACAAAAGAGGATGTTAGGGGTGGAGGAAGTCAATTATAAGAGGTTACTAGGAAAAGCACAGTAAACAATGGTAAGGTTGTTATGCAGATTTAAGTAGTTGCCTCTTGCATTAATAAGTTTCTGGAGAAAAGGTCACCCCCCTCTTCCCTGTACAGTGAGGGAGACACTCTTACAAATGGAGATTTCCCTTTCAAGTGTAACTTCTACTTGGTTTTCAAAGCTTCTCCCAGCTCTGTTGTTTCTTACCATTAACCAGCCTAAAACAATCCTTATGCCAATGAAACATATTTTGGGGTGAAAATTCTGTTCTCCTATTGCTCCTAGGCTACAAACCTGTATACGATGTTACTGTACTAAATACTGTAGGTAATTATAGCACAATGGTACATATTTGTGTAATGTGTTGTCCTACCATATTAGAGTTAATTATGTGATACAAAATTTTCAGCTCCATTATAATCTTATACCACCATTGTTGTATATATGATCCTTTGTTGTCCAAAGTGTCACAGTTATGCCATGCCCCCTTGTCCTTCAACATTTTAATTGAGAGAAATGAATACTGAAATTGAGTGGTTCAGGGAGTTGTTTGTGACCTTTTGTGTGCAAACCTTTTGGAGTTCTTTTCCTAGTTGAGGAGTCAATCTCTTCTTCCCTTTTAGATTTCTTCCCTGAACATTCCCCTAGAGTTAGGTGGGGATACTGTGAGTACACACCATGGAAGACATTGTGCAAAGCGTTTCACAGGCTTGAGCTCATCTGAGAGCAACCCTGAGAAATAAACATTATTTCCAGTTTTGCAGCCCAGGATGTCCAGGCTCAAAGTCACACAGCTGGCAAAATAGAAGAGATTTAAATACAGTTTTGTCTACAACCTGGAGAGGAGAACCATCCCTTCATCAGTTGAATTGAACACGGAGCACACATTTATTGAGGGCCTGCTTTGCATCGGGCATTCACCCTTGGTACTGATAACACAAAAGTGAATTAAGATGTGGTCTCTGAGCCTTTGAGAATCCACAGCATTTATTCTCCAATGATCTGTGGAAAGGCTTCTATGTGTTGGTACTAGGTGGAGAGTGGGGATGGACTATAGTGGTGAATAAAAAAGGTGTTTGTGGGCCGGCCGAGTGGCGCAGTGGTTAAGAACTGGCTTGGGATGCCAGCGGCCCCAGTTCAGATCCCACATATGAGGGACAGTGACACTGCCCTCAAAAAAAAAAAAAAATATTGGGCCGGCCGAGTGGCCCAGTTGGTTAAGAGCTTGCTCAAGAGTGCGAGCTGAGCTCTGAGCAACGGCGGTTCGATGCCAGCCCGAGCTGAGTAGCCGTTGAGCTGCCAACAGGTAGCAGGAGGGCTCAGCTAAAAAAAAACAAAAACAAAAAAAACACTGCTAAAAAAGGTGTTTGTCCTTATGGGATTAACAATCTAGTGGAAGAAACAAAATAACGACGTGGATGTATAAACAAATGTGTGATGTCACCTATTTAGATCAGATTGGAGGTAAGAAGAGTGCAAGTAGAGAGACCCTAAGGAGGTTATTGAAGAATGAGAGTAGAGGGTTGTGGCTTAGTCTACACGATACAAAGAAGAATAGAGATGGGTTCGGGATCTGCACAGGAGACGTAAATGAGAGGACTGGTTGATAAATTGGATTCACAATCAATTGGTAAGTAAGAAAAGCAAGACAGCCAATTCTTAGTCCTAATCACTTGAAGTTTGCTGGAATCATGCTTTTGTCACTTTCCTAGAGCCCTTAGCTTGTAGAAAATACCTGTCCTCTCTTACCACAGCCCACTAAAGCAATGCATGGACCCACCAGGGCCCAGGCAATACAACAGTCCATCACCATTTTAATCAACCATGAACTCATTCACCCATTTGTTTGATATCAACACATGGTTATTTGTGTACATGTTGTGTCCCAAGTTATTGGAATTAAATAATTATTGGAATTAAAAGGCGAGAAAGTTTTAACTCATCAGGCTATTCAAAACAACTCATCTATATGAGTTTAGTTGATGTCTAGAACTAAAGCTAACAGGAAAACATGAACCTTGGACATTATCTTTGCAAACCATGCATTTCATGGACTAGGGAGCCGAGAGCAGAGAAGGTAAGTGATTTGCCCAGGATAACCCAGGCAGTTACTGGCGGGGAGTAGTCCAGGGTCTCTTTACAGCCAGCAGATAAGGAGATACTAAAACAGATAAGGAGAAGCTACATGGTATGGGTTAATGGTTTCAAACTGATTTTAGCAGGAGGATTTTTTTTAGTTTTTAAAGAACTCCAGTTTCTAAAGAAATCCAAGTGAAACTGCTCTTGTTGGATAGAAATGGGGAACCTGGCTCCCACTCTCTCAGCATCTTCCTCCTTCCTGAGGTGATTGTATTTTTAGCAAAATGAAATCAACATCAAATAGGTACAGAAATTTTAAGGGTTCAGCAAAACCCAGGTTGAAAATCCCTGCTTCTTTGCTCTTTTCTTTTTCTTTTCACTTTTATGGATGGGGGTGGATGGGAGGGAGGAGGGCAGCCTAATAATTGGAGAAACACTTGTTTGGATGGTGTTACAGTTAAAAAATAAAACATAAGTGATATATTAACTTTACTGAGTGCTTATTACCTTCCAGATACTGTGCTACCTGGTCTGATTTAAACCTCACAACAACCCTCCAGGGCAGATGCTATTATTCTTTTTATTAAAGGTCAAACTAGTTGTTCACCTAGTAAGTAGGAGAACCAGGTTTCTGTTGTTTGGGAAATAGGCCTGTCTGTTTCCAGAGCCTGAGCAAATAACTGCTATGTTGAGCTGTCTCTCAAACGATATCATTTGAGGAAGGAAGGGAATGTTGTTGAAACAGGGGAACGAGTCATGAAACAATGGGCAGAATGCAGGGGACCAAATTTGTCATAGTTTGAGTTGGGGTTAGTTATTCATTCAATCGACAAACATTTACCAATCACATACTATGTGCTTGGCATTAGGCACATATGAGTAATAAAATATACATGTATTTTTCGATACAGTAATTCAACAAAAATGGGTCAAACACCTCTGCGGTGGCAAGTGCTGAGGAAGGCATGGTGGTAGGAAATCAAGACAGTCTTTCTTGAAGATCTGAGATTCCACTGACCAAGAGTGGTTCCTCTTTCTACTTCTCAACTCTAAGCAAGAAGTGACAGTTCAGATTGCCTCATAGATTACAAAAGCCAATGCTGGAACACGAATAATTTAAAATCAATTCCTTGATTTAATTTTTCTTTTCCTGTGCATTTTACCATAGCTAACGTCTACTAGCAAGAAGATAATATTTTTCTATAACATGACATTTGACTGTAACTCAAGTTAAAAAGGAAATAGTATTTTTTCTAGATTGAGAATCCTTAGAGCAGATAATTTAGGACAAAGATCACTGTTCTGGTTACCATAGGACACACTGATTATAAAAGTAAATGTTCTTTCACACACACGGAACATGAATGTCATGGTTACCATAATTCATTGAAAGTGACCAGCTCTGATAAAAGTAAAACAGGAGCCTGTCACTAACGTAGTTTCAGTGGAATGTCCTTCAAGAAGTTCTATTTTCAAGAAGTTCTTTTGAACTAAGTTCAAGAAATTGATTCCAGCCCCACTGTTTTCATACTGTCTTCTCGATTAACTATTTTATCTGTCTGATGGGCTCGATAGGCTTGCTCTGGGCAAAGTTGCAGGAGTCTTGTCTGAGATAGTGAGGCTTTATAGCTACCACGATTACAGTCCAAGGTTTCCTTCCCTCCATATTGTCTTGTTGCTCTAAGCAAATACAAGGTCTCAGACTCCATACACCATGCTCGCCTTCTTTCCTTTCACAGTCTCCTCTGAGAATTGACTTAAGTTCCATTGTTACCTCTCCATTAGTTCATGTCAGTATATGATGTTTGCCCTACACAATAGTGCTCTTCAAGTAATTGAAACACTATGATGATTGCTCTTAGAAAATATTATGGTAATTACTAATACTTATTAAATGTCCTTTCTCTTTCCATGACCATCATCCCCACTTTTGTTTGCACTTGACCTAGGGCCCTACTTGAGAACCAAGCAAGGGAGGAATGAGCAGAAAGAGACTGGGAAGGCCTACTGTACCCAACCTGGGTGCAGGGCAGGCTCTTCAAAGAGGCAGCCAACAACTCAAACAGCAGTGTCTTTGGAAGTGTGACAAAGCAGCCTCTATCACTTACTTCCAATTTCCAAGAAGGTCCAATCCAGTGGATGGGCTTGCCCTCTTGTTGATACTTTTCTAGGTATTTATGGCTACTTGGTATATGACCTTTTGATTCTTCTGGTCTATTCTTATTATTTCTTTTTTCTTCACTCATACCATTTCCCCAGTCCTGGCTGCTATAATTTCTCCCCTGGATTATTATAACCTCCTAACTGGTCTCCATGCCTTGAGTTTGCCCTTGAAACTATCACTTCTAATCCTTTTTACACAATGTACCTAAAATCATCTTCCCAAAATACCAAGTTGATCATGTCATTTCTTTACTTAAAATCTTCCCCTTTCTTCCCATTGCTCTTAAGATAAAGTCCAAACTCTCTATTATAGTTTTGGAGCCTGCATTCTAGGGCATCTATATTTCTTTCGAGTCTCAGCTGTAACCTTCTAACTCACACACTCTTAAGCGTTAAGTCATCTGAACTTCATTCAGTTGAAGAAACAAGTTTCGGGAAGAGGAGGGGACACCTGGGGCTTCAGAAGAACCAGGGATTTAAATGATTCTAGGTCTCTCTCCACTATCTTTCCTCTTGGGGTCAGTATCATTTTATCTCACTGTAGACTAGTTTTCTCTGTGTGGTAAGAAAAATGGCCACCAATGGCTTTGGACTTGCACATGACAGCTCCCACCTTTAAATAAAATGGACCACAAGTTACGTGTGGTACCAAGCCCAAATCCAGCTGGGATCAGGTGTTTACCCCTGGACAAATTCACTGGCCTGAGATACAGGAACCCTTTGCTCTAATGTGGTGACTCAAAGGTTTGCACTGTGTCAGGGGAAGAAAAAGCATGGTGAGCAGATGATCCCAAATAACCAGTTAAGAGGGAGAAATGAAAGAGGAAGAGTTAGGTCGATGTCAGTATTTATGGATTGGATAACTGTGGATGGTGGTATATTGAAAAGGATAGGGAATCCATGGAGAAGAATGAATTTAGGGTGAGGGGAAAGTTCAGTTTTTCACATGTTGAGTATGAGATGTGAGCCTGTTGGACATCCAGGTACAGATGTTCAGCAGCTGGTAAGAAATATGCAACAAGAGAGATAAAGGTTGGAGGTTAGAATGGGAGCCATCTGTATTTAGGTGGTAGTGGGAGCTGAGATCTTTTGAGAAGATCACCAAAGACATAACTCCGGAGAGTACCTCACACTGAAGGTAGAGAAATGGGAGTATAGGAAGTAGAAGAGGCTGAGAGAGAGTTAATATTTATCAAGTGTTCATGATGTGCCAAACCCTAACACAAACTACTTCTCTTAAAACTTATACAACCATAACCATCCTACAACCATCCTATGGTATACCTATGAGGTAGGTATTATTATTATCTTAATTTTATAAGGAACAAAGGCTTATCAGTATTTAGTAATCGGTCCAAGGTCTCAGTTAGTAAGCAGTAGATACAGGATTTTATTCTGTGACTAATTTATAGAACTCTTAACATTACTTTCTATTGCCTCTCACCCAGTGATAGTAGAAACATCCAGAGAGCTAAATACAGGAGTCTTGAGTCAGGAAAATGAAGAAAAGAGAATTTCAAGGATGAGGGAATGGTCAATAATATATAATATCTAACAAGTTTATTTTAAAGATTCAATTAAAAATGACCATTGGATTGACAATTAGGAAGTCAGTACTGACCAACTTGATTCTTGATGGGTCTAGCAGAACTTCCTTGTTCCAGATAGATCCGTCAATAGAAACCCACGAAGATAACCGAACTTGTCCTAAGAGTTTCAGGGTCCTCTTCACAGGGATTAGAGTGCCTGGGAAATTTAGAGGAAAGGCATATCAGATTTTAACCAGAACAGAACCAGTTTGGATACACAGCAATTAAAACAAGACCATTTATAGTAAATTGTATTATTTATCATGTGAGTTTACAGCCCTGTTTCATTTTCTTGGAGATGGCAACCCAAATTTTACTAAGCTTAATACCAGAGATTTATAGCCTTGGATCACTTAGGTTGTTACTGTGAGTATAAATGTCTAATATTTGAAGGGTGCTTTGCAGGTTTCAAACTATTTCCACTTACTGTATCCTCACAACCACCTGATAAGGTCCTACTCCATTTTACGGATGAGGAAACTGAAGCTGGGAGTGGACAATGTTTATGGAGAGGAAAGAACTACACATAACACCAGTGTGCCATTTTAAACTATCTCCTGCTCCAATGTAAAATGTCATCAGACACAGTACTGCATTTTTAGGACCTAAAATATGTAGGAAGGATTTCAGACCTGACAATATCTCTTTCCCAATTGCTACCCCCAACCCACAAGCATAACAGGAAAGTGGCACAATCATTTAAGCAACTTTCTACGCATTGCATGTTTTACAGGCAACACTGATCATGATTGCACAGATCTACACAGGTTTTGGCCTATGTGGGTGAAAGAGTTGGATTGTTTACTATTAACTGATAAGGCACGAGGGGAACTCAACATGTGACTGGGTTTTTCCCCCTCGTAGCCACTGTTAATGTTTTGGCTGGGTCATACCAGCTGTCTCACTCTTGTTCACACTCACATACATACATGCATTTTTTAAAAAGCAATCATTTTAAGTATATTGTTTAGTCATTTGTTTTTTATATAACATGTTGAGAACTTTTTTACCACGTTAAAAAATTTAATTCATCAGTATTATTTTTAATATTTGCATAGTATTCTATTGTATGGAGGTATCAGACTTTATTTAATCAGGCCCCATATTGTTGGACATTTAGGTTGTTTCCAAATTTTCTATATTACAAACAGAAAAATAGTTCCTTGATTATTTCCTTAGAATAATTCCAAGAGTGGGATTTCAGGATCAAAGAGAATACATATTTAATTTTTTAAAAAATCTTTCAATTATAGTTTATATTTAAGGTTGTATTAGTTTCAGATGTGTAGCATAGTGGTTAGACATTTATACAACTTAGGAAGTGATCACTCCTATCAGTCTAGCACCCACCTGGCACTATACATAGTCATTACAATATCATTGACTATATTCCCTATATTCTACTTTACATCCCTGTGACTATTTTGTAACTGCCAATTTTTACTTCTTAATCCTTCACCTTTTTCATTCAGCTCCTCAATCTTCCTCCCATCTGGCAACCATCAGTTTGTTCAGAGGGAATACATGTCAAAAATTTTGATTCATATTGTCAAACTGCTATTTATATTCATGGCAGGTGTGTCTAAGAGCGCCAGCTTCCTAAATCTTTGCCAACACAAGGTGGTTTCATTTCTTTCTTTCTCTGCCTGTACCTCGGGAGAAGATATTTCTGCATTCATTTGATCTGCATTTCTCCTTTCCTCCTCATTTTTTTGTTTTCTGTTTTTATATAATGAATTGGTTGTTCATTTACTGTGTCCATTTTTTCTATTGAAGTATATATTTTTTTAAAAAGATAATATACCAAGTATTCCTACCATTGAGAGAGAACTTCAAATATTTATTGAGTGTCTGCTCTGTGCCAGTTGCTGCTTGAGGTTCTTGGCATATTTCAGTGAACAAAACACAAGAAATCTCTGTCCTCTGGAACTTCCACTTTAGCAGAGAGAGCCATTTATATCTAATAACCATAATAAATAGTATAGTCACGGATAGGTCTTTCTGAGAAGACTCGTAGGAGATTCTAGCGGAAAGAACTGCTGGTTAAAAGGCTCTAAAGTGGGTCACTCCCTGGCATGTTCAAAAACTTGCATGGATAGAAAGATCTGTGGTTCTTGGATAGAAAGATCACTAAATCAATCCATAAATTACATTTGATGTTTTTTAAAAATATCAAAAGAATGTTTTTCAGAACTTGACAAACTTCTAACGTTCATCTAGAAAAATTAACATGAAAGACTAGTCAGGATATTTTTTAAAAAGAAATGGTTGAAGGTACACTAATTCTTTCAAATATTAAAATGTATGACAATACATTAAAAATAATTTAAAATAGTTTGGTATTGGCAATGGAATAGTTCAGCAATAGATCCAAGTATATACAGAAATTTAATATATGCTAAAGAAGGTATTTCAAATCTGTGGGTAAAAGAAACTTGTTTAATAAATTGTGTTGGGCTACCTGGATCAATAAAAACAAAATTAAGCTGGTTCACTCACTTGCTTCAAAACCAAACAAATTTCAGAAAGATATGAGATTTAAATGGGGAAGAAAAAAAAAAGAATTCATTCAAGTCCTTTAAGAAGTATACATGATATAAAAAAAAATGTTGGGTTGGTGAAAGACTTTTTAAAACATATCCTGGGCTGGCTGAGTGACGCGTTGGTTAAGAGCTGGCTTGGAATGCCAATGGCCCTGGTTCGGGTCCCACATATGAGGGCCAGTGACACTGCCCTCAAAAAATAAATAAATAAATAAATAAATAAATAAATAAATAAATAAATAAAACATATCGTAAAACCCAGACTCTATAAAGGAAAAGAATTATAAATTAGACTAAAACTTTGAAAAACAGCTCTTATGAAAAAAAATAACTTAAAATCAAATATTAAGTATTCATATTCGACTCAGCTATAGGCCACCAAGCATTTGTTTACCTCTCTCAAAAAAGAGTGCTACAGGGGCCAGCCGAGTGGCTCAGTTGGTTAAGAGCTCATTCAAGAGTGCCAGCTGAGCAACAGTGGTTCGATGCCAGCCCGAGCTGAGCTGCCGTTGAGCTGCCAACAGGTGGCAGGATGGCTCAGCTTTAAAAAAAAAGAAAAGAGTGCCACATTCATCTCTCGTTTCTCACTTTCACTCTTACTTTCTCACAATATATCTCACAATATATTCATGGATAAAATAGAACATTACCAATATTTTTGAAGTATGTTTGGTATCCCAACTCCCAGGCTCCCTTTCCATCCCACTCAGAACTATCTAGTCTGAGATTTTGTACTTATCATCCCCTTTCCTTATAGTTGTGATATCCATTTATGTGTGCCAAAACAATATCCTCTTCAGGTTGTGTTTCTTTTTAATACAAATGGCACCATGCTGTATATATGCTTCCGTGATTTACCTTTGTATCCAAGTTTATACATATGGCTGTAGTTTATTCATTTTCACAGCTGGATGTACTGCATTGTATGTATTTATCATAATGGTTTACCAGTTCTAGTACTGATGGACATTGGGATGTTTCCTGCTTTTTGTTATTATGAACAATATAACTATGAGCATTCTTATTTGGTCTTCTGGTGGACAAGGGTAGGAGTTTGCCTGGGCAATATTCCTGGGAGTGTAATTGCTGGGTAGTGAAGCATGTACACGCTCTGATTTTCTAGGTAAGGTCATATTTCCCAAAGAGGTTGTATTGGTTTATAGTCTCACTTTCTTGCCAACATCTTATTTTGTTAGACTTTCACATTTTATCAATCTGGTGGCTATGAAAATATATTTCACAATAATTTTAATTTGCACCTCCTTAATTTCTCATGAGTGGAGATTTTTTAAACTGTTATTAGCCAGCTCATCTTTCATTTCTAGAAAATGCTGCCACCTCATTCTTGCTCTCCGGCTGGCCCTAAAGTTAGATGAGAGAAGCACCTACCTACATTTTATGATACACTATCTCCCCGTTTTCCAAGTATCTTTCCTATCGGTCAGCTGATGCCTTTTGTGAGGAGCACCCTTGGCCTACTTTTCCCTTTTCCATTAGAATCTTCTAACGGTTTAGCTAGTCATAGAGAAGGTACAGAGGACCCATGTGTGTGCAAAGGTAAAAAGCAGATGGATGAGTTGGGGCCTATGGGAGGTGAGAACAGAATGTCCCTGGGTGGTCTGAGAATAGCTGGTTCAAGAATAGTCAGGAAGTTGAATAGGAGAATAGATAACAATTAAAGCTGCCCAGTTTCCAGGACCTATGACTTAAGAACTATACTAGTCATTTATGAGTATTATTTCTAATGCTTACAACAATTCTCCAAGGTGTGTATTATTATCCCTACTTTATAGATAAGGAAACGGAGGTCCAGAGGCCACAGAACACTTTGGAGTGCCCAGAGGAGAGCAGGTCAGCATGCAATAATTCACAAAGTCCTTTATTCATTAATTGAACACTGAGTAGCAATTTGAGGAGAGAGTTTTATTTGGCACTGGAGATGTTTGCCATGAATGGAGCCTCTGCCAAACTGTTATGTTGGGCATTGGGAAGGCACTGGAGGGGAGCTAATATAGTGAAAAACTGCTTGACTGGCAACCAGGGAGGTCTCCATCCAACCCAGTGAATATCCCCTCTTCGGTATGGCCTTGGAGGCCCTTCCTCACTGTACAGTAGAAAAAATAAGGGTAAGGCTCCCTCATGGAAGCACCTCCACTCAGCCTTGAGATTTGGGTGCGTCAGATAGCATATGCCTCAGTTTCATCATCTGTGAAATGGGGGTAATGGTAGCACCTACCCTGATGTATAAGTTCCCCATGGCTGCTGTAACAAATGACCACAAACTTGGTGGCTTCAAACAAAGGAATTTATTCTCATAGCTCTGGAGGTCAGAAGTCCAAATGAATTTCACTGGGCCCAAATCAAAGTGTCTAGAGACACTATAGGCCTTGTCCAGAGGGCGAAGGGAGAGTCCTCCCTTTGCCCCTTCAGCTTCTGGTGGCTGCTGCCATTCCGCTGGCTTGTGGCTGCATCATTTCCATCTCTGCCTGGGTGGTTCCATTGTCTGCCCTTGCAAACCTCCCTCTTGCGTCCTCCTATAAGGACACGCGATTGCATGTAGGGACCATGCTAACCATCCAGGGTACTCTCACCGTTTTGAAACCTTGAACCTGCAAAGACTGTTTCCATTAAGGTAACATTACAGGTTCCAGGAGGGATGAGGACCTGATAGCTTGCGGGGGGAGGGGAAGGAGGGTTATTCAGCCTGTTACGTTCAGCGTTGTTATAAGCAGGAACTCTGCTAATGCCGGCCGAGGACTGCGCACAGCATCTGCCAGTAGAGAGCACGGAGTCTGTGTCCTCTTCTAAAAGAGGTCACTCATGAAGCTTCCCTTACAGGGCTGCTGCAAGGTTCAAACAAAGCACGCGCATAACACTTAGCAGTGTACAAAGGGCACTGCATGTAAGAATGCAGTAAAAGCTGAGATCTGTGAACAGTGTTTTCCTGCTCCACTACTCGGAGTTGCACATCCTTCTCGCTCGACGGCCTCAGACCCTGCCCATTCACATGCTTGCCACCTCCCGGGGACGAGTGTCCATCTCGAGGCCCCGCCCCTGGCATGCCCCGCCCCTGGCCCCGCCCACCTAGCTGGGCGTCCTCCGCCCGTAGTGCGATGGAGGTGTGGGGGCCTTCGCGGTCTGTCCATTGTACTGCCCCTCGCAGCCTAGCAGAAGTCTATCCAATTCTGTTTCCTGTACGAGCTTGTGGGTGATTTAACCAACGCACCTGGTTTTGCTGAGCTTAATAGCGGCCAATGTACTTGTCTTCCGATGAAAACGAAAGTGGAAGCTGCTGAAAATAAACAGGCAATATTCAAGACACCCCACCCAACAGCCGCCTCTGGTCCTCCCTGCCTTGGCCTCCGGGCCAGGGCGTGCGCTCCGAGCATGCGCAGTGGTCCCGACGCGCCATGCCGACTGTCAGCGTGAAGCGTGACCTGCTCTTCCAAGCCCTGGGCCGGACCTACAGTGAGTGGTGGCACCATCCCCTGGGCCTGGGGGCTCCCCTCGGAGACAGGAGCCCCCGCTGCCCCAATACAAGGGCGCGATCGCGACCGCGTGCCTGCAGCCCGGCGCGCCTTGGCGCTGGGCAGTGGCGGGGAGCGGCGTTGCCGGCGGCGGGCGCGGCCGCACGGGGCTGATCGAGCTCTAGGAGCCCTGCTCGCTGCACAGCCCCTGCTCGCTGCACAGCCCCTGCTCGCTGCACAGCCCTGCTCGCTGCACAGCCCCTGCTCGCTGCAGCCGCCGTAGCATCGCCCGCATGTGCCCGGCTCGCCATTCATTCAGCGGCCTCGCGGGGAGCGCGTACTGCGCGCCTGGTGCCAGGGGGCGGCATAGGGGTTGCATCCCAGGTGTACCAGGGTTGAGTGCACACAGAGCAATAATGGGAACTCCATTTATGAAGGGGTGGGAGACGTGGGAGCAGGAGGTGGGGGACGGTATTCCGCTTTATCCTGTTTTGTTGGACTAATGTTTGCTGAGCGCCGGTTGTGTGCCAGGCGCTGTTCTCAGTGTTTCTGGGAATACAGCGCTGCACAGGACACCTGCGGTCCACGAACACATTCTTATAACCACACGGTGATTATTAGCACAGACGTAAAATAATTGCGCAGAGTGTTCAATGCTATCAAGGAAACACGAAAAGATACTGTGCTCACAGTAACAGACAGGGTGCTAACATGTGAGCTGAGACCTGAATGACCCTGGGAGTCTGTTCCATGGGCTTAGTCTTCATGCTACACTTCATCTCTTCTTCAGGCCTACCGTTTTAAAAGGGGAAATATTAAGGACAATACCTAGCGTATAGATGTAGCAGTTGAGATTAATGACATCTGCCTGCCCCCTAATTATCAGTTTGTATAAAGGCCGTAGCAGCTGATGTGTGAGTTACCTGGTTTTAGAGCTCAGTGTGGAGACAAAGCCCTAGTTGGTTTCACCGATACTGCTTTGTAAAATACGATGTGACCATGAAAGTAAAGTTAGCTTTTAAAGACAGTTCTAAAGTTGCACTTTGAGACACTATGTATTCTTTTTTTTCTTTAAAGATTTTATTGGGGAATTGGCGAGGGGGAACGTTGTGTTTTTCCATCAGCTCCAAGTCAAGTTGTTGTCCTTCAATCTTAGGTGTGGAGGGTGCAAGCTCAGCTTCAAGTCCAGTCGCTGCTTTCAATCTAGTTGCAGGGGGTCACAGCCCACCATCCCATGTGGGAGTTGAACTGGCAAACTTCTTGTTAAGAGCACCCTCTCTAACCAGCTGAGCCATCTGGCTCCCATCAGCAGCTTGCAGCTGCTCAGCTCAAGGTGCGATCCTGTTGCTCATAGCTTGCGCTCTAACCAACTGCGCCACCCTGCTGGCCCCACTATGTATTCTTTTTTTGTTTTGTTTTTTTTTAATTGGGGAATCGGGGAAGGGGAACAGACAAGTTGCTGTCCTTTTGTTCTTCAGTCTAGTTGCTTCACTGGACCATGTTGGTATCGTCATTGTGCTCTTCCCGGATGAGGCAGATCGGTTGCCGGCGTCTGGATGGTCGCTCACCACAGCTATTGGCAGCTCACACTGGCTGCTGGCTGCCACGCTAGCTGCCGGCCACTCACTGTAGCCCATGGCAGCCCACTGCAGCAGGGGTTGCAGCCTATACCGTCCCCAGGGCTCGCACAGCCCAGCTCCAGGTGGAGTTGTTATCTGTAGAGGGTGGTGTCACTGGCCCTCATATGTGGGATCAGAACCAGGGCTGCTGGCATCCCAAAACCAGCTCTTAACCAATGTGCCACTCAGCCGGCCCCCACTATGTATTCTTTAAGTGTTATTCTCTGTAGAGTTCTGCCATAAGCCCCTGAAAATAGAGGTAATACTCTTGCCTTCTGAACCCAGCTCTAATCCCCTACACTTTTTATTTTATAATATGCTTATTTATAGTCCTCACTTAGGCTTCTAAATCGTATTTTCATTAGTGATATATGATTTGCCTGAATTGCACAAGGTGGTATATGCCAGATAGTTGTTCAAGATACTGATCAGTTTCCACTAGGTGTCCATCTCTGGGAAAGTAAGAAATAATCCAGGGTTTTAGAAAATGGTGAGATTTATAACCTATTCACTGTCATCTGATGTTTTAAAACATTCTCTCCCTGCCACTCTCTTTTTTTCATAGAAATCAGGTTAGTTTGATTTTCCTCAAACATCTGTCAGCCACTGACTCTTTAAAATTCCAGTCGGAAAGATCGATGTTATTGAAATGTACTTCAGACAGGTCAGAAATAATATTCATCATTAGTTTATATTTCATGTGTTTTCTCTTGAAACCTTTTAATTGTTAATTTGGTTGAGGGAAAACTGGAAAAGCATGTTTGGCAAGCATATTTTAATCATTCTGTATAATTTGATCAATAACCATTTAGTTATTTATTACTGTGTAAGTTACGCCCAAACTTAGCAGCTTAAAACAGCAGTCATTTGTTAACTATGATTTCTGAGGGTCAAGGATTGGAGGCTTAGCTGGGTGGTCCTGGTCCTGGATCTCTCCCCAGGTTACTGTGAAGGTGCCAAGTCTGTGGACGTCTCAAGGCCTAACAGGCTGAGAATCTAACTCCAGGTTCACTCAAGTGGCTGTCGGCAGGCCACACCTAGTTCCTTGCTGAGTTTTGGTCAGAGGCTTAGTGTCTCCCACCTTGACCTTTCTGTAGGACTACTTGCAGCATGGCTTGTTTGTCCCAGAGTGAGAGGCCTGAGAGAGCAGGTCATTGAGAGAATGCTCAAGAGGGAAGCCACAGTTTTCAATAACATCTCAGAAATGATACACCATCCCTTGCCGTATTCTCTAGGTCACAGAGACCAATTCTGGCACAATGAGGGAGGGTACTACACAGGGTGTGAACAGGAGGCAGGTATTCTTTTTTTTTTTAAAGATTTTATTGGGGAATTGGGGGAGGGAACAGTGTTGGGGAATCAGGGAAGGGGAACAGACAAGTTGCTATCTTCTTGTTCTTCAGTCAAGTTGTGGAGGACGTTGCTTCACTGGCCCATGTTGGCATCGTCATTGCTTGCGCTCTTCCCAGATGAGTCAAGTCGGTCGCTGGCCTCTGGACGGTTGCTCACCGCGGCTATTGGCAGCTCATGCCGGCTGCTGACCGCTCACACTGGCTGCCGGACACTCACTGTAGCCTATGGCAGCCCACTGCAGCAGGGGCTGCAGCCCACACTGTCGCAGAGGCTCGCACAGCCCAGCTCCAGGTGGAGCTGTTGTTAGCTGTAGAGGGCAGTGTCACTGGCCCTCATATGTGGGATCCGAACTGGGGCTGCTGGCGGCCCAAACCAGCTCTTAACCAATGCGCCACTCGGCCGGCCCAGGAAGCAGGTGTTCTTGGAGGCTGACTGCTACTGTCTGCCTTCTGGTCCCCCAGTGATTCACATTCCTCTGATATTGAAAATATGCCCATCCCCTCCTCAGGTCCCCAGAAGTGTCATCTTATCACAGCAGCAGCTCAGAATCCAGGATGAGGCTCTTTGGGTTAGTTCCTTAAATACAGCTGCTTGAAAACAGTTACTTTTGGCCTGAAAGGCTAAAGAGACAGGCTACTGCCCTACCTACAGCTAACATACAATGGGGGACAGGCATAAGATAACTACTATAGACGTTTCTCTTCAGAAGTGGGGGAGACCGAAGGAGTCAGTGGTCTGTGGCAGTTCTGAAATCGAGCTGGCAGGTGCTGGAGTAGGTCTCAAGGCCTAGGATCCTCTCCATGGCACTTGGCCTAGCAGGATCACCCTCTAGGCTCTTCGTTCCACCCTCTGAGCAATCCTTATTTATTTACTTATTTATTTAGGTGAAAGAAGACACGTGCTTCGCAGCTGATTAGTTTTCTCAGTCCGCAGTCGGCTAATAGAATTTTGGGGTTCAGAGACATCATTTTGTCCTCTTCCTGTGCTTTTTTTAGCTCAAGGTCACAATGTTTCCTCATATGCATTTCTTTTAAAAAACTTTGTGGGTCTGTGTGAATTTTACTGGTTTGCGTTTTGTTAGTCAAAAGCCACACCACCCACAAATCTCTGAAATAAGCTGTTTTGTACCTTGGGCTCCTGATACAGTCTTCATTAAGCTCAGTTGTGTGAAATGAATTTGTGAGACACATCTTTTACTTTTTCTGAGTGACTCTTACCTTTGATCTTTGAGTCTTCAGATTTTACAGTCATACCCTTGCTTTCACCTTTGGACCATGTTTTCCTGGCAGTGCCCTGGGTTTGCTCTTTGCTCAGAAGTCATTTCTTAATTTTAGCATTGTTTTACATCTGGAGAGGCTGAGAATTTTCTAAAACCATCAAGTCCTGGTTCCGTCTTTCCTTCAGTTTACCTCTTCTCTCGCATTCTAAGCAACAAGTGAAAAACCAGGTGACCCTTTCAGCACTGGTTGGAAATCTTCATTACATCACCCTGTTGGTTAGGTACGTTTTCCATAGTCCACACAACTGTAGGCAACAGCTTGGCTAAACTCGCTGCCTCCACATAAAAAGGATCCTCTTCTACCAGTTTCCAATAGCACCAATAGTGAGGATTCTTCTATATCCTCACCTTCATCCTTATCAGAGACTAATTCTGTAGCTGATGTTGGATGAATCAGTCCTTTGATAGTTTTGTGTGCATTTTTTTATTTAAAATTTTTTTGTTTAAGCTTTTTTGTTTGGTTTTTGAATGGTGATATCTGATGGCTGACACTTAGTATGCTTGGTGTAAGGCAATTAATAAGAAAATATAATTTATGAAATGTGATCAAACAATATGGTGAACGTTTAAATTAAAAAAAAAATCTATTACAGTAAAAGATACATTGCCATTAACTCCCCTCAAAATACTACCCTTCGCTTCAAACACACTTATCCCATCATTCTTGCCACTTTCTGAAGCAGTTCTGGGAGTCCTCTTTCGTGAGTGTCTAGTTGCGCTGTCATGGCTGCCTCGATGTCCTGAATCATTTTGACTTTGGGGAAGAGCCAGAAGTCACACGGTGCCAGATCCAGTGAATAAGGTGAATGAGGACACACTGTAATGTTTTTATTTGACAGAAATTGCCATATACCAGAAGCGATGTGTGATACAGAACATTGTCATGATGAAGGATAATTTACGGCACACTTTAAAACACACCTCTCAATCGTAGCTCACACCCGACTGCACCGAACAAATTGAAACTTGTCACACACTGTTACTAAGACCGATGTGCCACTTCCCGTATTGAAGATCCCTGCCTTGTCGTTGGATGGCACTCGGCAGCAGCATTCACCATATTTGTTGATTACAATGGAAAGGCTTTGTGTTATACATCACTTCCGGTCTGGAAATTTCTATGAAATGAAAACGTCATGGTGAGTCCTCATCCACCTTATTCACTGGTCTGGCACCTGTGACTTCTGGCTCTTCCCGAAAGTCAAAATGACCATGAAAGGCCGGCCTAGTGGCATTGGTTAAGAGTTGGCTTGGGACGCCAGTTCTGAGCAGCAGGGCCCTGTTTCAGATCCCACATTAGGGCCAGCAAACCTGCGCCCTCTACAGCTAAGATGGTGAACAACAGCTTAACCTGGAGCTGAGCTCTTGGGAGTGTCCAGTGAGGGCGTAGGCTGCAGTGGGCTGCTGTGAGCTACCGTCAGTGGCTGGTAGCCGGCATGTGCTACCAAGAGCCACTGTGAGTGGCGTCCAATGGCCAGTGAGCGACTGGGAAGAGCCCAATGATAATACCAACATGGGCCAGTGAAGCAATGTCCTCCACAACTAGACTGAAGAACAAAAGGACAGCAACTTGTCTGTTCGTCTTCCCCAATTCCCCAATGCTGTTCCCCTTCCCCAATTCCCCAATAAAAATCTTTAAAAAAATTTAAAAAAATGACCATGAGAGGTAAATGTTTTGAATCGATTCAGGACACCACGGTAGCCATGGCAGCGCAACTAAAAACACTCACGAAAGAGGACTTCCAGAACTGCTTCAGAAAGTGGCAAGAACGATGGGATAAGTGTGTTTGAAGCGAGGGAGAGTATTTTGAGGGGGATTAATGCCAATATGTCTTTTAGTGTAATACTTTTTTTTAAACATTTACCGTATTTCTTGATCACACTTTATATATACTCATTTCATTTGTGCTGATCAGATTAAAATTAGCTTTCTTTTTTTTTCTAGCCAACGAAGAATTTGATGAACTGTGTTTTGAATTTGGCCTGGAACTTGATGAAATCGTATGTATCATATATTTATTTTTCGAATATCCTGTACATAACAAGAACATTTTTCAGAGGTTTACTGTAGTTTCTCTTTGTTACCTTATGGTTAGATAAGGTGAAGCACTTGTGGGCTACAGTGATGTCAGTGTTCTCCGTGATAAAGGGTTAAACTCTGGCTCTGAGAGTGTCACTTGCTTTGCTTACAACCTAAAAAGGTGTTCGTGCCTTATGCTGTATACAGTCACTTCAAGTTGTCAGGCAAGTGCTGTGGAGATGGGTAGACCATCTCAGGTAACTCTAAAATCAAAGTGAGCTTCCTGCGGTGAGGTGCCTCCTTACAGATAAACCATGTGGAAAGGGCTGGGGAAGCAGTGGAAGTGTCGCTTTAGCCAGAGTTGCCCTCTCCCTGGCCTCTGGAGCCCCCTCCTTCACTGCCTGTGCCCCCACCCCCGCTTTCCTCCATGCTTATTTAACCAGCCTTAATTCATTCCTAGTTCAGGACTGTATGCGTTGATCTTGTAAAATGATTTCCCATTTTTGAAGAATTGCTTATAAAAATGATTATGAAGCATTTTCCTAGTCTTTTGATTGTATAATGATTAAAATATTTTAAAAAAGGCTTTATTTGCAAAATATATTAACTTAGATTTAATGATTATTAAAGACACTGTCCTTAAAACTAAAAAGATAATTTAATATTTCTCTGGTAATTTAATGCTTTTGTCTTCTTAATCAATGTATTCAGTGTTTTATAACACTATAAGTTTAAAAATCTTCAGGCTGACAAAAAATGTACACTGTCTTGTTTCTCCTGCTGCCTTACTAATATTACAGGAAGTTTTTTTTTAATATTAATGAGTATCTGTAGTCTTGACAAGTTGACTGAGATTTTTATAGTTTATATTAAGTTGCTATGAATAATTTTATTAGACCTGAAAATTATGTGTGAGGCAATGTAATATCTAAGAGTGTTATACTGGATATCAGAAAATTTGAATACTGCTTGGAGCTCCACATTCACTCACATGGACAGTTGCTTGCCTCCCTGGGTCTCCTTTTCAGCTGTGAAATAAGGGGCTTGGATTATATGATTCCTACAAATCCCTTCTGGCTCTGAAATTTCTGTGGTCTTTGATTTCCATAAGATTTTTGTTAGCACTGACAAACCCATTCCTCACATGGGGTCATTGCCATTGAGATACTGAAAATGAATGATTTAAGTTGCAGTGTCTTTTTTGAAAAGGAATTAGGCCATTTTCTATTCGGATGCCTTCATTTCTCTGGTTACTACCATTTTCTCCCCTTCTTTACATGGGTCCCTCCTGAAATCCAGCATCCGCTATGAAGTGATTCATCTTTCTTCACTATAAAACAGCCATTTTATTGACCCCTTTGACTGAACTCCATTGAAATTCTAATTATTCCTCCTCCTCCTGCCTCCTCGCTTGTCACCCCCCCCATCTCTTGGCTTCCCTCCTGCTCCTTCCCCTTCCCCTTCCTCCTCCTCCTCCTCCTCCTCTTTTTCTTCCATTTTTTCATCTTCGGTAATTTAAAACATTTGCCTCCTAAGTTTGAGATGCCCAGTGTAGGGTGTTTCGTGGAGCCCAGCGCAGCCTTGCACACTCCCAGGATTGTATGGACTTCTGGGGTTCCTCACGTGTGACTTGGGGTGCATAGGGAAGTGTGACTTAACCTCTAGCTTATTGACCCAAAGTGAATTCCTCTGCATGCTCTGCAAGTGTGGACAATAATTCTTTTGGGGGCAATAATTTGAACTGCTCATATCGTGGCAGTGGGAGGGCATCATGTGAAACAAAACTCATGACATATTTTGATAGTGGGAGTTCTGCTGCAGTGGGGTTTCCAGATAATTAGTGGGTAACATTAACAACTGGAATATAACTCTTTAGGATTTTTGATTGAAAAAATTTTAAATATATATATAGTTCCTGCTGTGGGAAACACAAGGAACATAAGAACTTCTTGTCAGTGGCTATCTTTAAGAAAATCTGTTATCATTCTCTGCTGTAATGTAGTGATTGAGATATTCTAAGTTTTTTGCCACTGCATTGAAATTATTCTAGTGGTGTTTCTCCTCCCTCTTGGCTGCCTTCATTCTTGCTGCTGTATACCTTACTGTCACTAGATTGCTTCCCATTGTACCTTTAATCCCCTCCGATTTACACCGCAGCTGATGATCTCTTGCAGTGCTTCTGTTTTTATATGATTACTCTCATCCTCATGCTGCTTCCAAGCTTGGGTGTCCACAGGATTTAGGTTTTAGAGTTACTACTTTATAACAAATTTAATTTTTTATTTGATGAATCATTTTTACTTTGCCTCGATGACACTTCTGTTTTTCTTGTTGTTACCTTATGGTCTTGGTGGTGTTTTCACTTTATTTTAGATCAGGGTGGGCGAACTTACTTAAAGGACCAGACAGTAAACTGTCTAGGCTGTAGTCTGTCACAGCTCAGCTGTTGCAGCGTGTTAGTAACCGTAGATAATAAATAAGTAAAAGAATGGGCCTGGCGATATTCCAATAAAACTTTATATACAAAAACAGATGCAGGCATGATTTGGCCACATGCCATCTTTTGCTAACCCTGGCTTTAGATGGATTTGTGGTGTTCTGTAATGACTGAAGATGCTAGATGTCTGAACTGAGTAAAAGTCAAGTTTATGTTATATTTGTTGCAGACATAATAAGCCCATGGTTTATTACAGAAAAGAACACGTATGATGTAGTTACTGCCTTATAGGGCTGACTACTTTTTCAAAAGAACTTAGATTTACTCAGTTTTATTTTATTTTTTGTGCTTGTTTTAGACTTCTGAGAAGGAAATTATAAGTAAGGAACAAGGTAATGAAAAGGCAGAGGGGGCATCTGATATTGTTCTTTACAAAATTGACGTCCCCGCCAATAGATATGATCTCCTGTGCCTGGAAGGATTGGTTCGAGGACTTCAAGTCTTTAAAGAAAGGTAAGGCCATATGTGCATTAAACAATTTGCCAAATTGGATTTTTTCTTTTCCTGTCATTATCAGCAAGTCTGTTTAAGTTTCTAGGGAAAAAAACCTTGTTGGACAGGCACACAGCTCTAGGTCTGCACAGAGGGATGATTGGAGGGTGAGGTTCGCCCAGATTGTGGCCATTTAGCACTTGGTCTAAATATTGAGTCATAATCTTTAATTTTGGAAGCATATTTTAAAACTAGAGTGGTCAATGATTTCATGACTTAAAAAAAAATTCTTTAGTGGGTACATGTGAGTTCTCTCAGCAATCCAGTTGGAATAGATGGTTCATTGGATTTGTTATAAAGGTTGAGAGGAAAAGTGGAGGAAAACTTTATATGCTGTTTTCTTAAGAATTCTAAGGAAACTCGTGTGGAGCTTTCTAACTGGAAAACTGAAGATCTTATGATGGTTGTATGATCTTGGGCAAGTTATACTTGTCCTCTCTAGTTTCAATCTCCTAATTTATTATGAAGATTTTAAAGTCCGCTACCAACCTTTCATGTAATAAATATAGAAAGTAATACATTAAAGTGAATAACAGGTGAAACAATAACACCTATCAAAAATAATTATTTTTGGTTCTGATTACTTATACTCTTATATTATCTGGTCAGTTGCAAAAGAATAAGAGCCTCTGGCTGATGGGATAGATTCTGAAACTATGGTGAGTGATGGGTGTTGGTGAAAGGATGGTAATTGGGCATTTGGTTAAGGTGGTTAAACTTTGGGGTTTGCTAAGTTAGTTCCTTGCATGATAATCTGATGTTTATATTTTAGGGTCAGGGACATTCCCTTAGAGTGTGTTTCCCAAACCTACCTGATTAGAATTTCAATTTTTTCTTTTTTTTAAAGATTTTATTGGGGAATTGGGGGCAGGGACCATCATTGGGGAACCAGGGAAGGGGAACAGACAAGTTGTTGTTTTTTTTTGTTCTTCAGTCTAGTTGTGGAGGACATTGCTTTATTGGCCCATGTTGGTATCGTCATTGCAATCTTCTTGGGTGAGGTAGATCGGTTGCTGGCCTCTGGAGGGCCATTCACAGCAGCTCTTGGCAGCTCACACTGGCTGCAAGCCACTCACGCTGGCTGCTGGCCACTCACTGTAGCTTATGGCAGCCCACTGCAGCAGGGGCTGCAGCCTACACCATCGCCGGGGCTCGCACAGCCCAGCTCCAGGTGGAGCTGTTGTTCACCATCTTAGCTGTAGAGGGCAGTGTCGCTGGCCCTCATGTGGGATCTGAACCGGGGCCGCTGGAGTCCCAAGCCAGCTCTTAGCAAACGCGCCACTCAGCCAGCCCTAGAATTTCAATTTTTAACAGGCACTTCCTGTGTTTTATGATCAGACAATTAGGAGAGTGACTTAAAATCTTTGCTACTCAAAGTGTGGCCCATGGACCAGCATCATTTGCATCACCTGGGAACTTGTTGGAAAGCAGAATCTCATCCTCTATCCGAGACCTACTGAGTCAGAACCTGTGGTTTAACAAATGCCCCAGTTGATTGTAAGCACATTGAAGTTTGAGAAGCACTGACTTAAAACAATAATCCAGTTTCTCCTGATAAGAATTACCTTGAAAATGTACCATTTTGTGCCTTGAAAATGTACCATTTTGGGGTGACCAGTTAGCTCAGTTGGTTAGAGCGCAGTACAACACCAAGGTTGCTGGTTCGATCCCCACATGGGCCACTGAGATGTGCCCTCCACAACTAGATTGAAACAACTACTCAACTTGGAGCTGATGGGTCCTGGAAAAACACACTGTTCCCCAATTTAAAAAAAAAAATTTACCATTTACCTGGCCTTTCCCTTAAATAGCCTGATTCAGTAGGTGCAGATCTGTATTTGTAATAAGCCCTATTTTTCTTAGGTGTTCAGAATCTCATGCTTGGAATAAAACCCAAAGGTGGTTTAATCCAGTCCAGTTGGTGTTTAGATGCCCTCCGACAGTTGCATAGTTAATGGTTTTCTAGACTCTAGTGATCGGATACTTATTATCTGAGCCATCCTGTTCTGTTTTGGTGAAACTTTAAATGTTAGCAAGTTAGTTTTTGGGTTTTTTTTAATACTCAGTTCAAATCATTAATACTAAGTTCAATAACTTCAACCGATTGTTCACTTTGTTTACTTTTCCTTACACAGAAGAGAATATAATTAATTTATCAAATGTTTTGGTTAATAATGAGCAATTTTGTTTTATTATTATTTCAGGATAAAGCCTCCAGTGTTTAAACGGGTAATGCCTAATGGAGAAATACAGAAATTGATCATCACAGAAGAGGTAATAAGGATAAAATCTTATTTTCCTTTTGAAAACAAATCTCTTTTGTGTATATGTCTATAAGGGGGAAAAAGAACAAAGCTGACCCTTCTGTAATTATAATTTCTTCAATCATTTGTTAAAATGGATGTATATTTCACCTCTAGCTCTTACAAATTGTCAATTAGTTTTTACCAAGAAATGAAAGGGCGCAAAGCATCTGTTTTCCATGAATAATTTTGGAAAATAATATGCAAATGTTTATTTAAAATACATTTGAGATATAATTGTTTAAATTGTGGTATAATAATAAAATTAAAAAGAAAAACTAAGAGGACTTCCGGTAAAAAGGGGCAACAGACAGACGCTGTGCTAACTGCCTCCCAGGATCACACCAAAATTACAAGCAAATTATACAGCATTCAACCCCGGAGGTCCCCGGAACACTAGATGAACAGAACCACTAAATGAAGAACTTAAAGAGGAGGCCACGTCGGGTCTGGTAGGACGGGCGGAGACGAGAGAGGGCGAGCCATGTGAGGGACGTCCCAGCCGTGGGAAGCTTGTCTGGTTGGGGGAGAGACCCTCCGGTCGCACACCGAGCTCACCAGCCCAGAGCTCCTTTGCCGGGAAGAGGAGTTCTAAGATAGCCGGCAGTAAATTAGTGAGGACTCTCTTTGCTCAGCTCAGTGAGGCTAAGAGCGGCTGGAGAATCAGTGGGGCCGGCGCCCGGGCTTGCTCGCCGGTGAGCACTTACCTGGTTCCTGGTGGAGGGAGTGGCTGTGTGAGCCGGGAGCCTGCGGGGACGGACTGAGCTGAGCACCTTTGGTGCAAAGGCTGGAGGTTTTTGGACTGTGGTTCCCGTGGTGCGGAGCCTGCATGCGAGTGGTGTAGGGAGGACGCCATTTTGTCGGGCTTGGGCCCTCCCACGGAGGATCAGGTCCGGGACCTCATTGGTCTGGTGGAATTGGCGCAGAAGTGCGTGTGTGTGTGTGTGTGCGCGCGCGCATGCGGCCTTGGATCCCCACGCTCCTACTGGCTTATACTGCGTTGCCAGGGAAACGCTGGGCGGGTGCCCTCCGGCTCCAACAGGCTGCTCACTGAGACCCGGGAGTGAGCAAGCCGCCTCGGATCCCCACCCTCCGCTCGGCTTGTGCTGCGTTGCCAGGGAAACGCCTAGTGGGCGTGCTCCGGCTCCAACAGGCTGCTCACTGAGACACGGAAGAGCGGAAGAGCGGGTCCCGCTCTCCGCACTCTGCTTGCAGAGTTGCCAGGCTGGTGATTGGTTGTCGGGCTGCTCGGCCTGATCTGCGAGCGGCTGATTGGAACAGGCTGAGATTGGGGAGTTTTCCTGGGAGTGTTGGGCCGTGAGCTGCGTGCCTGCGTGATCCAGCCAGGGCTCTCCTGGTGATCTATCTAATACATCAAAGCAATCCCAGAGTGACAGCCAGAATGGGGAAACAAAGAAACATGTCACAAGTAAAAGATCAGAAGAAACCTCTAGAAATAGAACTAAATGAAACAGAGGGAGCCAACCTTTCAGAGACAGAGTTTAGAACACTGATGATAAGAATGTTTAAGGAACTTAGCGAGGACATAAAGAAGGATAGGGAAACCATAAAAAACAACCTGTTAGAACTAAAGAATACAATAACTGAAATGAAGAACACACTCGAAGGAATCACCAGTAGAGTAGATGAAGCAGAGGAGCGGATCAGCGATTTGGAAGATAAAATAGCAGAAATCACCCAGTTGGCACAGCAAAAAGATCAAAGAATAAAAAACAATGAAAATAGTTTAAGAGCCCTATGGGACAAGATACAATGCAACCACCTTAGACTCATAGGAATACCAGAAGGAAAAGAGAAGAAGCAAGGGGTCAAGAATGTATTTGAAAAAATAATGACTGAAAACTTCCCTACCCTGGTGAAGGAAATCAACATACATGCCCAGGAAGTGCAGAGGGTTCCAAACAAGCTGAATCCAAACAGGTCCACACCAAGACACATCATAGTTAAAATGGCAAAGGTTAAAGACAGAGACAGAATCCTAGAGGCTGCAAGAGAAAGACAGCAGGTTACATACAAAGGAACTCCTGTTAGAATAACAGCTGACTTGTCTACCGAAACTCTGCAGGCCAGAAGGGAGTGGCAGGAGATACTCAAAGTGACACAAAATAAAGGCCTACAATTGCTCTACCCAGCACGGCTATCACTTAAAATTGAAGGAGAAATAAAGAGCTTCTCAGAAAAGAATAAGCTTAAGGAATGCATTACCATCAAGCCAGCATTGCAAGAAATGTTAAAAGGGCTTTTTTAAACAAAAGAAAGGGGTAAACAAGCTAACCCAGGGAGACCAGGAATACAAATAACAAAATGGCAATACATATGCACCTATCAATAATCATTTTAAATGTGAATGGGCTAAATGCTCCAATCAAAAGACAGAGAGTGGCTGAGGGGATAAGAAAATAGGACACATGTATATGCTGTTTACAGATGGAATAAGATATTTCATGCAAATGGAAATGAGAAAAAAGAAAAAGCTGGAGTACCAATACTTATTTTGGACAAAATAGACTTTAAAATGACTACAATAAAAGACAAAGAAGGGCACTATAACCCTAATAAACATCTATGCACCCAACATAGGAACTCCTAATTACATATAACAGATTTTGAGAGACATAAAGACAGAGAGCAACAGTAACACTATCATAGTAGGGGACTTCAACACCATTGTCACCAATGGACAGACCCTTTAGACAGAAAATCAACACAGAAAGAGTTGATATAAAGGAAAAACTAATGGTTGCTGGCTGGGAGGGAGTGGGGAAGAGGGAGAGGGGGAAGGTTTTGGACAGTGTATGTGGGACTACAATGTTGCCGCAGGGAGATGGGGGCAGTTCTGGGAATGTAATTGATAATGTTGTGAAGAGACTATTATGTTGTGTGAAATAAGTCAGTCGGAGAAGGACAGGTACCATGTGATTTCACTTGTGTGTGGAGTCTGAAGAGCTGAGTGAACGATCAAAGTAAACAGACTCGTAGATGTAGAGGAAAAACTGAGGGTGGCTAGTTGGGAGTGGGGTGGGGATGGGGGGAAGGGGAAGGGATTAGACAGCATAAATAGAGAACTACAATATTGCTACAGGGATATGAAACACAGTTCAGGGAATATAATAATGTAAAAATTTTGTGTGTCAGATAATCACATGTCTTGTTAGGGAGACCACTTCATGGATGGAGTAGCACTGTACACCTGAAACTGATGTTGTATAGTATTGTATGCCAACTGTAACTGAATATGTGGATGGTCACGGGATGTGGAGTATACTGTGGAGGGGAGTCAAGGGAGTTGTGATAGATATGTATGATATGTGGGGGAGTGGGGTGGCGAACTGGGGGAGGGGAGTTGTCACTTTGGGGGGTAAAGAGTATAACTATTGCATTGTGTTGTACACCTGAAACTAATACAAATAAATAATAAATAAATAAATAAATAAATAAATAAAAATTTTAGAAAAAGAAAAACTAAGGGAGAGGTTATTTTGGTTAAAAAATATCAACTATAAGCAAACTACTTAAAGGTTAATTTTTTTCAGTTATTTCATAAATTTTCAGAAATCTTACGGAAACATAAATTCCGTGAGGACAGTGACTTTGTCTCTCATCACTGTTGCTTATTGACTGAATGAATGAATATATACTTGTTAGGATGAGAATGCGTGACAATGTCAAGAGTGCAGCCTACCTTCTATTACAAGGTATTATTACAAAGAAGAGCCTGAATATTTATCATCTCTAACGATACGTTGAATTTCAGACAGCTAAAATACGCCCTTATGCTGTGGCAGCAGTTCTCCGAAACATAAAGTTTACTAAAGATCGATATGACAGCTTCATTGACCTTCAAGAGAAATTACATCAGAACATTTGCAGGTTTGTGGTTGCATCTTCTTTTCTCCTTGCCTTCCCTCCTGCCCCTCCCCCCATTCCTTCCTTCACTCTTTCTCTTTCTCTCTTTTCCCCTCTTTTTTCCCTCCTGTTTCCCTCCCTTCTTTCTTTCTTTTTCATATGCAGATTTTTCCAAAGCATTTCTAAAGTAATAATGTTAGTCACGAGTTTAAGTTTGCTTTACCAGACAGCACTTTGTTACTGCTTCTAAACAGTGTGTGCATGGAGAAATAAGAGACATTTTAATTACTCTATAGAGAAGAAATATCTAGTCCTAGAGATTTTCTTGGTTTTATTTGCTTGTTTTTTGATTCAAATCTGCAGTGGATTATACTATTAAATAGTAAACCATGGTAATTTGAAATGATCTGTCATTTTAAAATGGAACTTTTTTGGCTTCAACTGAGGTTTTGACCAAGTATGATTATAAATTGACAGATAAAAGTTGAGACTTTTAAATGACTGAATTTTATTATTGTATCTTTGACATTGCTATATATATCATGCCCCATACCATGCCTTTTTGGAGTGGTGATCTTCAAACCTAAATAATTCGTGAACTCCTGAAGCTTAAGGAAGGTAACACTAGGAGTCCTTGAACTAATTTTAGTATTTCAAAAATCCTATTTACTGATAAGAAACATCAGGCTTTAGCTAACATATCAAGTATTTATGTGTTGGTCCTGAAATATATCAGCATGTTATCTCATTCTGATCAAAAGGTATGCTTAATAGTTATGTATGTGTGTGTGTCTTGAATAAAAATAGAAAAAGGAATTTTTATTTTTTAATAATTGCATTTGGTAAACCATGGAGACTGGAAGAGTGTAAGTGAGGGGCTAGGGACAGGGTTGAGGGGGACCCTGGATGTTTTCTTCTGGGGTGAAAGACATTTAAAAATAAAAATCACACTTGTAGTTAAGCACACCGAAGTCTTTTTCCTGAAACATCTTTGCAGAAACTTTTTTCTTCAGATTCTAATTAACATTTCATAAAGAGTCATTTATTAGCTTGCTAATGTGTCATTATTAAGTAAAAACAACAAGAATTTAAATCTAATTTTAAAATAACAAGATATAAGATTTCTAACAAGGATAGGGATAGCTAGTAAATGGCTGAGCTGGATTATCTGTTCTGGACATACTTTCTTTGAAGAATCAATTTTTATCAGAAAGCATTTCCTCACTTAATTCAACTTCAGGCTCTATTTTACTTGCTGTATTTGGAAATCATGAGCATTTACAAAGGGGAGGAATAAATCACATCCTTAATACTCTGGTGTGCCCGAGTCCCTAAAACCTTTATGTTTACTTGAGGACACTAAGAGGAATTAAGGTTAAAAGACGGTAGAAGGAATGTTGACTTTGAAAATGTCCTAGTAACAGTCTTGGGAAAGCATAGTGGCAAGGAATTTATTTCAGCTACTGAAATAGTGTGTTTTTAATAGCTTTATTTCTCATTACTTTTAATGGTTTGGAGAATTTGTAAAGTTGCCGTATAGCCACAGGCAATTTTAGGGAAGTGTCTAAAAATAATTTTTAAGAATATATAGTCTTTGTTATCTTTATAATTTCTACTTTAGAGTATATAAATCTCTTTTCTCTCTTTCCTTCTCTCTTCTTCTCTCCCCATCTCTCAACATTTAGGAAAAGAACGTTGGTTGCTATTGGTACCCATGACTTGGACACTTTGTCAGGCCCTTTTACTTACACTGCGAAGCGACCTTCAGATATCAAATTCAAGCCTCTAAATAAGACAAAGGAGTATACAGCCTGTGAACTGATGAACATATACAAGGTAATTGTTCTTATGTGTCATGCAATAGCCCTGCATAAATCATGGAATTCCTTCAAAGTCAGGTCTTGGAATGTTGAGAGAAATGTAATGAGTGCTTTAAAAAAAACTACGTAGCAGTGGCTGGGCTCCAACCCAGAGATACTGGTTATTTGGTCTAGAGGGGGATCCGGGCATAGTTTTGTTTTGTTACTATGTTTTGTCTTTTGTTTTTGTTTAGTTTTGTTTTTTTGTCCTCTTGCATGATTTTAATGTAGACCATACCACATTGTAATATTTATACTTGGGTATAATTAGAACTCAGTCAAGTATAAGGAACAATAAGATTTAGCTAGGTTTTTTTGTGGGAAGCACTATTACAAGTGTCCACCTCCCATTATCGTTTTAGAGTCCAGCAGTGAAAATGAATTCAGTAGTCAACTTTAAATTGCACATAACAAATAGAAGGAGTGCGTATTTTGAAAAAAGCAGCTGTTAACCTTAGCTTGATTTGCCAGTGATCTTTTCCAATTTATCTACAGTAAATAGATTTGTGATGGTGTGTGATTTATTTGAGATGATTCAGCCTTACCAGTGCAAATCTTATTTTCACTGTTGAAAAACAACTCAACTGTGTTCTCATCTCTCCCCAGTAGAGGATGAGGCTGGCTGTATAAGGAAGGATGTTGAGATATTCATTTATATTAGAAAATCTTATAAATTTAGAACTTTCTGTA
The DNA here is from genome assembly GCA_033961575.1 of Aselliscus stoliczkanus. NCBI lineage: Eukaryota > Metazoa > Chordata > Mammalia > Chiroptera > Hipposideridae > Aselliscus > Aselliscus stoliczkanus. Next base: position 163,826,051 of record CM066731.1, on the reverse strand, counting down.
ATTTGGGGCTGTTTTGTTTTTCTGTCTTTCCCCCCTTCTTTTTATACTAGGTAGATATGTAAACTAATTACACTGATAGAAATAAACTAATTTTGACTTAAATTTTTTTTCAGACTGACAACCACCTTAAACATTATTTACACATCATTGAAAATAAACCCCTATACCCAATTATCTACGATAGCAATGGTGTCGTCCTTTCAATGCCTCCAATCATCAATGGTAAGTTATTTCTTAAGCATCACAGTTTTTTTTTGCTTTCTCTTATTGTTCTTCAGCATTTCTGTAGAATTCTCAATAGACTTAACCTGAGAATCTCAGGCCTTTTGTAGATTTATTGTAATGGTTCTTTTCATTTGTTTATTCAATAGCATTTTACTTGGGGTTCTTATACAATTTATAAATGTGTAAATTTTTACAAGTTTATAAATACTTTCTAATGCCAGTCTCTGGATTCTGTTATATTCCTCCAAAGGATGTTGATGCTGTGGTTTTAGCAGGTAAATTCACTTGGGTAAACTCATGGTCAAATTCTGTTTTGTCTGTTGTTTTTTAAACCAAAGTTTTTAAGCCGAATTTTACCTTCTTCACTCCTTTCTGAAGGCTTTTTTGATGAGGCAACTTGGAAGTATTAACAAAATTTAATGACATTGAACCCATAGATGTTTGCTTTTCTGGAGGTGAGAAGGGGGTTTAGTTGATTCACGATGGGAAGGAGAGTCTTTGCCTTCTCGAGATCTTGGGCGCTAGTAGTAACAGTGGTTAAGAACCTGGGCTTCGGAGTTTGCCAGATCCAGACCCAGATCTTAGCCTTGCTGTGTCTACCTTGTAATCGTGATCCACGAGCTTCATCTCTGAATCTAGCTGTCCCGCCTGCAACTCTGTCATAGGGCTGTGGTGAGGATGAGCTGACACAGCGCCTGTTAAGTGCTTGGCACAGCACCTGACCCGCTGAATGCACTCAGTAAGGCTCATTATTTTGTATTTATTCTCCAGCTTACAGTGGGGCTTCAAATAAAGCTCTATATCCCCTTACTTTGAGATGTTAGTTCATATTGTGTTCTAAATTAAAATGTAGTTTCTGTTTTGTAGAGCTATTTGGTGCACTTACATTTCTGAAACTGATTGTTTTGTTGTTCTTGTTTTGTGTTCGTTGTAGGAAATCATACCAAAATAACAGTGAATACTAGAAATGTATTTATTGAATGCACAGGAACTGACTTTACTAAGGTAAAGAAAATTTTTTTTTGTGCTGTCAGACAGGATAGATTTTTACTTCTGGACCAAGAATATGTGGCCAAACTTTAAAATATGTTTATTTTGAAGGTGGGAACATATTTTAGAAATTTTGAAAATTAGAAAGTTCCTAAAATGTACAGATATTCTGTACTTTGGTTATGGTGCTTTCATTCAACCGACAAATGTTTAATGAGCCCCTATTGTCTTTCCAATGCCATGAATTTAATAATGAGTTGCATGTTCCTGGACTTCAAGGAACCCATAGCTTAGTGGGAGAATTAGCCATATACTTAACTGTAAAACAGAAAATGGGATAAGTCTTGTAATGCAGTCTGTCGCAATTGTTGATCTTAGTTGGCTTAGTTTAAATGCTGAGTAATTTGGTACCTTTGTGTACTTGATAAAAAATTTTTCCAAAAACAACTGGATATAAAGAAGTTTTATTTAGCAAATTGATAAAGGATTTATGCACAAAATATCTAGAATATAGAGACTACTCTTTGTTCACCCACTTTCAGCCACAACATAGGTTGGATTGGATTAGTATTAAAGTTTTTTTCTATAGCATATGAGTTCTTTACGCATGTTGAGTAAGGCATAGAGCGAGGTGGCAGTTAAGCAATTTTGAAATGGTAAACATGAATAGCAGAAGAAAGCTGGAGTGTAGAAGGAGGACAGATAAATGGCAGTCACATATATCTCACAGAATTGGAGTCCACTGCAAGGTATTTCACTTATGACTTTATGTACCCTATTTGCCTTGAAAAATTGTCAGAGTAGTGTTCCTATTAAGAAACTTTTTAAAAAATTCATACATTAGCACACCTTCCTTATTGAAGCTTGTGTATAAGAATGAAGTATATACACAAGCAAAGTATATATCCCAATAAGGCTACTGTGTTTTTTCTAAGCATTTTTTTCAATTAAAATTTTTTAAAAATCTCTGTAGCCTTCACTGTGTGTCAGGCATTGCTCCCTGTGACACACACAGACACATATATCCACATAAAAACCAAATGAAGTAGGAACTTTTATGATCTCCACTTAGCTGATGAAGAAACTAAGGTACAAAGACAGTAAGTCACTTGCACAGAGTCACTGCTACTAAGTTGATTGAGCCACGAGTCAGGCGTCTGGCTGCAGAGACTAAGGAGATCAATAGCGTGTAACCCTTAGTTGGCCATATGTCTCTGTCGAAACTTGGTGAACCCAAAGGAGAGGGTGGGAGAAGCATGACTTACCTGTCATGGATTGTAACTGTCGGGGAACCAAATAAATGCAGAACACCTGAAGATAAGGATGGGCCTACTTTAGCTCATAAGTGTTATTCCACTCCCTTTTCAAGAATGTGTATAGAAAGGCCCATTTTTAGATGTTTGGGAACTAAATTATATTAAATATTAATTCCCTTCCATCTGAGGAAAGAGAGAATGTGTGTTATTTATAGATTAGCATAACATTTGTCTTTTTCCTTTGCAGGCAAAAATAGTTCTCGATATTATTGTCACCATGTTCAGTGAATATTGTGAGAATCAATTTACGTAAGTTCATGTGGCACTGTTTTCCACGGCCTGTTGTTCAGAAGGCAAAGCGCTAAGGCCTTGTGCTAGAGAGAAAGATGAAAAATATGAAAAATATGTTTCTGTAACTAGAACATACAGCCTGTATGGGGAGCTAAGACGTGTGTGAATAATGTATAAAATAAAAAGTGATAAGTAGTTTTAAGTCTCAGTGAGGTTCTGGCTGTACGTAACGGAAATTACTGCCAGCTGAGGCAAGCTGGGCCGGCCTTACGGAGGCAATGAAATTTAAGCTGTGTTTAAGGATTGGTGAATCTGAGAATGTACACATGGAAGAACAGCTAAACCAAGGCACAGAAGCAGATATAAGAGCAAAGCATACGCCCCACATATATGTCTATCAGGAAGATTACTGTAAGTTTTCCCAAGCTTATTTTTTCATAAAAAAAATTTATTTAACAAATCTATATGGCCCTTACATAGCATCATAGTTTATTCTAGAGTATTAATTATCTCTCTAAAGAAATGTATGACTGTAGAAAGCAGGACTGAAATTTTATGGTCAGTATCAGTTGCTTTTTTTTCTTTATTATTGATTTGCATTTTAGTAGTTGTGTCAGTCAGCTTTCATTGTGTAGCACACACCCTGGTAAAGCCTGGAATGTGTGTGTCACTGTTGGCAAGTGGTCCGTGCAGGATGTGTGATGTGCAGTGTCTGGAAATAAACGCATTGGGTGGGCGCAGCCTGAATAGACACGGAGCCGTCTGAGATGGAATAATGGAGCAATGCTGTACTTAGGAGGCTAACTCCAAACAGCAGTGTTGGAGTGTGAATAGTTTAAATGTACTGAGCTCACAGTTGTAGACCGAGTGAAAGATTTGATAACATACACATTTCTAGATTTATGAACCCTTATTTTCTTAACTATTTTATTTTATGTTTTCAGGGTTGAAGCTGCTGAGGTAGTTTTTCCTAATGGAAAATCATATACCTTTCCAGTAAGTATTTAAGAAGTGATTTGATGATGATGATGATGATGAAATAATACTACTAATAATGGTGATAATAATAATAATAATAATGACTGTAGAGTGCTGAAGGTCTACCTGTCCATCTATCCACCCACATGCCAGGCACTATATGTGCATTACATGGATTGAATCCTCACATTAACCCTATGATGGTGGGTGCTATTATTATGCCCTTTTCTAGATGGAGATACGGAGACCTTGAGGTGTTAAATAGCTTGCCTGTTACTATTAAGTGTGGAGCTAAGGTTTCAGCCCAGACAGTCCGACTTCAGTTCCCAACACGCCACATTACACCACAGCATTCTATGGCCATAATTTCTGAGATTTATTCTCTTATTAACTAGTTAACTGGGTAATTTATAGTCTCACCCCTTTACAATTACTCAGCTATCCAAACCTAATTAGTCTATTCACACTCGAATTAACAGTTGCTGAAGGTCATCGCTGTAACTAATAAATAATTCCAAATGTATTAACAGCACAATTATTGTGACGATACCGGATCTTGGTAAAAAAAAAAAAAAAATCTAAACCAGCATTATTCTTAATTGTCTAGGCTCTTTTCTCCAAGATGGCTTTATAAATATAAAAATGGCCATTATAATAATACATGACAGTTTCCCACTCATTTAGTTATGATTCTCATTCAGTGAGGCCATTCCCGGAGCTCTTTTTCTGTGGATTTTTCACTATTTTTCTGTTATTTATGAGGTGAACAGAACCTGGAATAGTTCCTACTATTTAAATAGCTTTTAAAGTAAATAAAACCTACCAAGACCTAAACCTTCCCTTTCCTGATAACCTTAGCATTTAGCATTCTATTTTATTCTAGAGTATTAACTATAATTCAAAATAAATATATTACTGTAGAAAGCGTGACAAATTATGGGCAGTATCATTTTTTTTTAAAAAGTTTGATTTTAGTGGCTGCTACCAGCTTTTGTTACATAAAAAACTACCCCAAGAGTTAATGACGTAAAATAACAATTTGTTCATCTCATGATTCTGTTGGTCAGTGGGGTAATGCTTCTGGTCTGGGCCGGCTTGGCTAACCTCTGCTGGGCTTGCTCCTATAGAGTCAGCCGGTTGGCAGGCTAGCAGCTGGATACCTGGGATGCCCCCCCCCCACGTCTGCTTCCTGGCTGAGGGGTCAACAGGTCAGGTGTCTCATCATCCAAGGGGCTAGCTTGGTCTTCAGTCCTTGGTGGTGGTTGTAGGATTCCCGACAGCAAGAGAGGATGTCCAGTGCTTTTAAGCAAATATTTTGTTGGTAAAAGACAGTAACTTGGCTAGATTAAGAGGAGGTAGAAATAACTTCAAACCCATGGATGCAGAGACGGGAAGAATTTGGCCATTTATACACTTTACCATGGTAATTACCACAGGGTTTAGCCCGAGATGGTTTTATAGTCCGTTTTAAAATAATTCTAATTTGGAAAGTTTCTTTGTCTTTTTAATACGAAGAATTGTTAAGTGTTAGTAAAAGTGAAATATGTACTGTTGGGTCCATAAGAAAGAAATATATCTTAAAATTTGATTCACTTTTCTCTGCGTGTTGATAATCCTTGAAATCATTTCTTTGAAATCATTTATAAAAAACTGTCATAAATTTGAAATGGACTTTCTGAAAAGGAATACTACCCCAGTGTTTCATCATTTGTAAATTTCTTTCTTTCTAAAGTTAGTCTAGAACAATCTTCTTAGATTGTCTTCCCAGAAAAGAACGATCCTCTAAGGAAAACTGAATTCTTTTTCACACGAAATAGCATATTTGTTTCAAACACTTTGAAAGTTCTTTCCTAGTCTTCTGTTATTTCATATAAAAGAATAGAGTTTGGAATAAGAGAACTAGTGGGAAAAAACGTGGTAGGTAGTCAGAGAGACTAATGGTCAATGGTATCAGCTTCGGAATTAAGCTGCCTCGACTTGTTTATTCCCTCTGTTATTTGTTACTTCATGCATTCATGCTGATATTTATTAACTATATAACAAATGCTTAGTATCTGAAAAGCATTTTTCCAGGCACTGGGACTATAGCAGCACTAGGATTAAGCAGCTTACCATTGTGACCTGGCACTGGTTATAAACCTAAAACTCAGATCCCTTACCTGTAAAATGAGAATACGATTGGTATCTGTTCTGAGGGTTAAGATTATCTTAAAAGAGTGGCTTGTACTGTTGTTAGCTGTTCAGTAAAGGTTTGTTATTACTATTGCAAACATTAGCATCCAGTCCAGTGTTTCTCAAACTCTATCGTGCATTCACTTCCCCTGGGGATCTGGGTAACATTCAGGTTTGGGTTCAGTGGGTCTGGTGTAACTGCCACTTGCTCTAAAGGCTGAGGGTCTGTGTCCCTAACAAGCACTCAGGTGCTGGCAACGCTTCTGCCCGAGAATTCCATTTTGAATAGCAAGGCTCAGGCTTATTGTATTTACCTGAGCCCAAACAGATTTATATATTTATAGCCTTTTTGCTAGTGGCAGTGATACTTTCGAGAGTAATTTAGTGATAAATATTTATAGATGCATTTCCAAAGGTGCTGAAAAGTCTGCGTTTTATCGTGTTTGTTTCTACCTAACATGGTAGAGTTATACTGTTTGAAAGCGAATGAGTACCAATTCACGAGATGCTCCCAGCAGTACCACCTCCTGGAGCAGCTCGATAGCAAGTAGAGGCATGATTGCATTTCCGCATCTGGAAAAATGATAAGAAAGGAATGTCTTCATAACACTCTTAGGCTTAGTATGATGTATAGTACATCATGACATATGAATTATTCATTCTTGCTCCTAAATGACTGCTTGTATGAGATGAGGCTGAAAAGCTTCAGGATTTACAAGCATTTTTGAAATGATGTAATGCACCAGTGTTTTATTGAAGAGAATGGTGGTTGACCATCTAAAAGAGAAAAATGTTTGGCATTTTATATTATTTCTGAGCATTTTGAATTGTGTAGCAAGTGGAATGTTCCTATATGAATATAATGTAGCAAACGTTTCTTCCATAATAATGTTTTGAAACACCAAGTTTATTTTCATTGTCTTGCTCTAGTGACAGTTTCTTGGGAGGGTAATGAAACTATTATGATGGGTTCAAATAGAAAGAGGCTAATGCTATATCTGACAGAATGATTTAAGCTTCTCAAACTCTTTTCTCCTAAGGAACTGGCTTACCGAAAGGAGATGGTGAGGGCTGATCTAATTAACAAAAAAGTTGGGATCAGGTATGTTCAGAAAACTTAATTTTTTTTTGTTTACAGTTAGAGATAATTCAAGGGTGAAGTGCCCACAAGACTATTTAATTTTTCCTGAAAGAATATTTGGAGAGGGCTAAGTGATGATAGAACATCAGTTAGTATATCTGGTGTCTAATGGAATTCAAAAAGAAGTGTTACTCTTTCAGGTAGTAGCATATTTTAAAACAAAATATAAACAGGTTTTAAATAATCCAGTGAAGTTTATGGTTGGTACATTCCTATTTCAGAGAAACTCCAGAAAATCTTGCTAAGCTTCTGACCAGGATGTACTTAAAGTCAGAAGTCATTGGCGATGGGAATCAGATTGAGATTGAAATCCCTCCCACCAGAGCTGACATCATGCACACGTGTGATATTGTGGAAGACACAGCTATTGCTTATGGATATAACAACATTCAGATGAGTCTCCCGAAAACATACACCATAGCTAATCAAGTAAGATTGCACCCTTAAATAAACACTCCTTATTGTTGGAAATGAATTGTTGAATGCCAGGAGGGTTTTGAGAAAACCAGAACATAGGAATTAAGCAATATTTGGACATGCTTTGCTATGGGAGGCATTTGTTGTGGAGAGGATATAAAACAGATGCCCGATGGATTAGAGTAAGTTGAAATCCTGTGATGACTAGCTCTTTGAAGAAAGACAGGTTTCAAGTGTGCAGTTCTTGTTGAATCTCTGGAAGACTCATTTTCTCAACCTGGGCCTGGGGCAGAAGCTGTGTGTGGGAGAAGTGAAAGTCGGGGTGTGTATGTCTGTGTGGGAGTTTTGGGAGTGAGGAGGTGGTGCAGGGGAGGAAAGCGTGGTACCAGCAGTATATTAGTAATGATGGAAGGGTGGTTTCCTTCTAATGACATGTTCTGTATAACTCTCTTTTTCAAAAATGGGAAATTTTATTGAGGTGAAATTAAGGAAAAACCTGTTTTTCCCCCCAGCTTCCCCTGAATAAGCTCTCAGAGCTTCTGAGACATGACATGGCAGCTGCTGGATTCACAGAGGCGCTTACCTTTGCTCTGGTATGCTTGATTTCCTCAGCTGATTGTTTATTTTGAATCTCTGAATTATTTATTCTATGTTGCCTTACATGAATTTATAAAGTCTAGACTGCTAAAATTTCCAGGTTTGAGAAGAATAACTTGGTTCTTTGAGATTATATCATTTCTGGTAAAGAAATGTTGGGCAATTTCTTTTTAGTCACAGAAAAACATGAAGTGGTGACTTAAAAAGGTGTTTTAAATGACAGATGACAATGCATTTTATAGTTTTACGTAAGCATTAAGGGTTCACAATGAATTTCATACCAAATTTATTAAGTTAGAATTTTTCGTCCTAATTTGGTCGTGGCTGTGTCCACTAGATGCCGCCCTGGTTAAGGGCCTCAGGACTGTTCCACATTAAACTTATTTCTTTGTCTTTGAACATGTTCACAAACATTTGTTTTGAGTTGAAAAGCTGACATAAAAGGCCCAAATCAGGAAATGGATTTTATTACAAAATCAGAAGGGAAGCCCCCTCCCCGCCAGACTGACCATTTGAAAAGAACAAAGTGTGCATGCGACTTGGAATTCCCGCTTCTCTCGCTGCACGTTTCTGCGGTGCTGACAGTGTGATTCCTGCGTGTTCAAGTGGGTTTCAGCTTAATGATGTAGGGCGAAAAGCAAGCCGAGGCAGAGATGACCAAAAGAGCTGCTGCTTTTCCCCCTCAACTCACTTCCAGCCCCAAATTCTCCATCTTTTAGCGTATTTACCGAAGGCCAGGAGTGGGATTACCGCCAGCACACAGAGAGCTGAGATGCTGCCTCTCTCACGTCACTTCGGTGAGCGTTTGTAATGCATAGGTTACATCAGAGGGGACCGCATGGATCCGGTTCGCCGCCTTCATTTGTCCAATTCAGCAATCATCTGTCAGCGACACGTATGGCGCCTCTGTCACGTGCCAGGCCCTGTACCAGTGGGGAAGCCTGAGGCCTAGAGAGGACTGTGTACCCAAAAGTTTACCCAGACAGACGGCAGGGAGACCTGACCAGCATCCTGGCCCCTTGCCTTCTAGAGTGGTGCTTTTCGCTCTCCCCCGACTGGGCATGCCAGGCTCGTAGTGCCCTGTTGTTCATGTACACATATCCAGTTGTGGGCACCAGTGACTTTATGGAACATGAAATACGGAAAACAGCATTGACCAATGTGTTGTATTTTTTAAATTATGCCCAGCGGCACAGAATTTGCTTTGATAACTGTGTGTGCCTCCTGGCCAGCAGCTGCTGTGCAGAGTTCGTCCTGCGCGGAGGGCTCCCCCTGCATGATGTCACCTCGCAGTGCAGCCCTGGGAAGTGGGCGTGCCTGTCTCACTCGCAGGTCATTAGGTCACTGCGCCCCTCCACTCAGCCGTGGGCTGCGGGCCAGGATTCCAGCCCAGGCCTGTGTGTACCCCAGGCTTGTGACTGAAACGTGCCACCAAAAGTGCCAGTGTGTTCAGCCGTCCAGAGTCACTTCGTCACATGGTTTATCACCCGGGGAGGCGAGGGAGGTGCTAGAGAGGTCCAGATTTGTAGTAACAGTTTTTCTGCAGGAATTTCAACATTAAAGGTATTTATAAAATTACATGCTTTCTAAGCAAGCCTAAACATCTCTGAGCCTTGTATCTACTTTTGCACAAGAGTGATAGCCCTTTTCCTAAAACACAGCCCTTCCCAAGTGTAATTCACATCTTGTCATTATGATTTTTGCTATATCTGCGTGCTAGTTGTAATATTTTCTTTTAAGTTAGCACACTTTTAAAACTAAATACCTACTTTAACCTTATTATAAAAATATTTGTAAAAATTATGGGCTTCATTTACTTGTTATATATTTTTTCCAACACTTTAAAGTAAACACAGAAATACTAACATTTAAAACATCCTCCTTCCTGTATACTAGCTATTGCCACTGCAGGATACCTTGATTTAAACTGCATCTTATCGCTATGCCTTGCTGTCCATCGTCATGATGAAAAGTACAAGGCCACTCAGATACCTATCATTGTTAAAATTTTTGATCACTTAGTTGTGCCAACCACTTTGCCTTTTCTCATCTCATTTATTATTAGACTTGCTGTATTTAATAGTAACTTTTATTTTCACAACTTCTGCCTACCATCCTGGTTTTTTAAGGCAATAAGCATCTTTTTCTTTTTGGTGGATGAGTGCTTAGTGGTTTGTTTATGACCCAGAGCTGTAGCAAGCACATATGCACAAAAGTTAAATGATACAGTAGAAAGAATATTGGGCAGAGTTCAGGCCGTGTATATTCTCTCAGGCCTACAATTCTGCCACAAATCAGTAGGGATTTAGCAGATTACAATGGTAGTCGAAACAGAAAACTAGGAATACCGAGGAGGGAGAGAATTTCTGATTGGGGCCATGAAGGACAGGTTTATGGAAGAGGCTGCAGAGATGTGTTTTAAGTAGAGCCTTGGGGGATGGCAGCAGGTAGAGCAGGAGGATATTTCAGGTAAAGGCAGGGAAAAGTGTAAGGTTCGGGGTAGGAATTGTAGAAGATTAGACTGGTGCTGCAAATGGGAAGAGCCTAGGAAGGGCCCGAATACAGGTTATGCCACCATCTCTAAGTGAAAAACTTACGGTAACTGTGTCATGGTTAGAACCCCTCAGAAGAGAACTATCCATGGTAAGTTGCGTCTGCTGTGGGCCTGGGTTAAATGATGCGTTTATTCTTCGCTTATTCTTAACTCACATGTGGAGAATCATGGCTATGAGACCATAAGTTGACTTCCAGCATTAAACAGTCTATATTCCATTTGGTTACCACTGTTCCATGTTGATCTATGTTGCGTGTATTTCTCAGTGCTCCAAAGAAGATATTGCTGATAAGCTTGGTGTGGATATCTCTGCAACAAATGCGGTGCACATCAGTAATCCGAAGACAGCTGAGTTCCAGGTAAGAATGTTAAGTAGATAAGAATCTGGGTAAAAACCAAGGGGCAGTGCACGAGTTATATAGTCTCTTCAGTTATTATACCTCAGATGGCGAAAACCTTGGAGCTTTTTAAAAATCCCTTCTTGGATAAGTTTTATAGTTGGTTCTTACATACTTTGCTGACAAAAATTCTTAAAACTTCTCAAAATCTTTTCCTGATTAACTTTATATTAGGTTCTTACCTTGTGCTATCTAGCCCAGTCTGAACGTTCTATTTCATAATTGATTTTTTTGTTTTTGAGGGCAGTGTCACTGGCCCTCATATATGGGACCGAACCAGGGCTGCTGGCTTCCCAAGCCAGCGCTTAACTACCACGCCACTCGGCCGGCCCTCATAATTGATTTTTTAGTATTGTTTTCAGACTTCATCTCTTTTCCACCCATTTGTACTGTTCCCAGTACCTCCCTTAAGTCAGTCACTTTGAAATTAGTTGTTAACTAGACTGTCTTTCACTGTAATTGTCTAGTTTATGGACAGTTTCATATGTTTAGGAATGTTTAAGTGAGAAGGATACTACCTTGAGAGTAATGTTAAACGACAGACATTATAATTTAGGATATTCACTGTAAAAAGAGAGCATTTCAAGTTTATAATATCTTTGCTTGTTAATGTCTTCAGATAATCTCATCTCCTACTAATAAGCTCTCGTTCTATTTTTCTTGTACATACAATTCTATATGGTTTTTTAAATCCAGGCTTTATAGAAAATCATGTCTTCTAGAATCAAGGCAAAATTTAGAATTGGGGGAAATACTTTAAAGAAATTAATGCTATTATAAAATAATACCTGAACTCTGATTTGAGGTAGTTTTTTTTTAATCTTGGTTTTCACTTCTGTAAAAGTAGGGGATTCAATTATGTCTAAAAATTTTATAAGTATTTAATTGTAACCTTTAAAAAAATAGAAATTTAATCTATAGAACTACCTACTAATGTGGCAGATTAGAGCTAATTAAAGAGCTAATTGGTACTAATATGCATCAAATACATGAATTCTTTATACTCAATGTCAGAACTTTGAAGAATCCATACACCAGTTTGGAAGGGTTGTGATAATGAGTTTTTTGTTTGTTTGTTTGTTTGTTTGTTTGTTTTGAGGGCAGTATCACTGGCCCTCATATGTGGGACCGAACCAGGGCCACTGGCTTCCAAGGCCAGCGCTTAACCACTGCGCCACGCGGCCGGCCCGATAATGAGTTTTTATGTTTTGTTTTCTGAGGTCCACTAGGTTTTCCACTGCTTTTAAAAGATGCCTAATGGTGTCCTTTTCAATAAGATACATTCAAATTCATTTGGACAGAGTAAGTTTTCAGTAAATCTTAGTGGATTTTTATGTGAGTTTATTCCAAATTTTCCTTTTCTCCCACTTTCATTTATCAAGGTTGAAAGATTTAAGATGTGGTAATGTTGTGTTCTTCAGGGTTTATATTCTGTCTTAATCTACTTTATATAAGTAGAATGAAAACAAATCAGAAACACATCGAATGTCACTATAAGTAGCTGTGCTCAGCACACTTAAAAAATCAATATTTCTGCATAAAATATATTCAAGATGAAAGTAAGTCTGTCTTTTAGACTTGATAGATATATTCTATATTTTATTCCTGCTTTACCAACAGGTATGTCCTACCATTGCTAATATGGCTAATACATTTATATTTATTTATGGTTAAATTAAATTTAAAGTTGCACAGGGTCTTGTAACTCAGTTCATTGCCTAAGCCTATACTCTCTTCCACATGAGCCTTAACTTTGGGCTGTTTTCTGATAGTAGATGTATTTGTATTAGTAGTAGTAGTAGTAGTAGTAGTAGTAGTAGTAGTAGTAGTAGATTATGTGAATGGATAAGAGAAATATAGTAATAGTATTCCTTAAGATCCTCAAATATCCAGTCATTGTTCAGATTTTCCCAACTGTCTCAATTTTTTTAATAGTTTGTTTGATTTGGGATTCAAATGAGGTTGTACATCAGAGTTGATCAATGTGCATCTTTTTTTTTCTTTCTTTTTTTTTTTAAAGAGACTTTATTGGGGAAGGGGAACAGCCAACTTGTTGTCTAATCTTAGATGTGGAGAGTTGCAGCTAGCTCAGCTGCAAGTCCAGTTGACATCTGGCTGCCCATTGGCAGCTTGCGGCTGCTCAGCTCAAGGTGCTGTGTTCAATCTTAGTTGTGGGTGAGCATAGCCCACCATCCCATGTGGGAGTTGAATTGACAACCTTGTTGTTAAGGAGCACGTGCTCTCACCAGCTGAGCCACCCTGCCATCTGTTGGCAGCTTAGCAGCAGCTCAGCTCAGGCGCAGCTCACTGGCCCATGTGGGAATCGAACCGGCAACCCTGTTGCTCAGAACTCCTGCTCTTAACGAACTGAGCCACTCATCTGGCCCCAATGTGCATCTTAAGACTCTTAAATCTACAAGTTGCCCATTCAGGTCTCTCTCCCCTTACCCGACCCATTCTTCCACTCCACTTCCGCTCCCTTTTACTTTGTTGAAGAAACTGGGTCATTTATCCCATAGAGTTCTCACGTTTAGGATTTTGCTGACTATATTCCAGTGGCCCTCTATACTTCCATTAAATTGGTAGTTAGATTTAGAAGCTTGATTAGATTCAGGTTTAAATTTTTTATATTGCTGTAGGTTTGTAAATGAGCAAATATGGCTTATCTATAAAATAAACTGGAAAAACAAAACAAAAAAACCCTAAGAAATGTTACCTACAAAAGTAGCCTGTTTATATTCCAGCAAGTTAACCTTTCATTTAACATTGTGGTTTTGTTTCTGTGAATGGTTTGGGCACTTTCTCTCCAGTGGAGAAAGTGAAGGATATTTAAGAAAGCACCAAGCTGAAGGCAATAGCCGCTTGCTGGTAGAGTGGATGTGATAGGAAAGATGTCCTCTTTTTCCCTCAATCCACAATCTAGCAGGAGTTTACTCTCTTACTCACGCAGGAGCTGGGAGGGATGCTGTTTTAGCTAGTGTGGTCAGGGCAGGCAACCGTGGGAGAGGACCTTCGAGCAGAGACTTGAAGCAAGTTAGATGGCCACGTGTGAGTCTAGAGAAGAATGTGCCAGGCAAAGGAAAGCGCACGTGTGGAAGCCTGAGATGGAAACCTGCTTGCAGTGTGTGGGGGTGGGGTTGGAGCAGGCGTTGAGGTTGGAGCAGGGACCAGGGCCAGATTCATGTAGGGCCCCATGTAGGGCATGGATTTTATTCAGAATTTGATGGCAGCCAGTTGGAGATTTTTGAGCAGCGGGGTTCCATGATCTGATTTAAGCCTTAAAGGATCACTCCTGTGTGGAGAATAGACCATCAAGTGGCAGGAGTGGAAGCAGAGAAATCAGCTTAAGAAGCTCATGCAATCGCCTGGGCAAAAAAGATGGTGGTGTTGGAGTCTGCAGAGCCTGGGCTCAATGATGACGTCATACCGTTGCTCTCTAAATCTTTCTGGTAACACGATGTGTTGAAAGCTAACATATCTCATATATCTTAGAATGAGGAGTTTATTTCACAGACAAAAGCGGGGAAGTTTTGCTTTCTTTCTTTTTTTTAAGAACTAGGATGTGTATTTTACTTCTTTGGCTACTAAGCTGAAAACTCTAGTCAGAGCCCATAGCAGCTGCATAGTTTTTTAGTGCCTACATATTTGTGTTCTGTTTCCCTCATTGTTCTGGTATTTTAATTGCATTTACATTTTCCCTGTGATTTTTAAGTTTTGATTAATTCATATTTAATCCATTTAAATATTTGTATTTTTTGTAACTACTTCCATTACTTTATAAAATAAAACAACTATTTTTAAGCTAACTTTAAATTTAAAAATGATAATAAAAAACTTTAAAAAATGATAATAAAATAACCAATCCTAGATGTAAACGATTATATTTGCTGTAATAATTGTTTCTCACTTATTTTTAAATCAAATTTATGATTTTTCATTTTGTAAATTTGGAAGGCAGAATATTTTTAATTGTTCTAATGTCCTGGAATTGAAAATTAAAGGTGACTTAGATGTTTAGGCATTGCATTTTCCAGAAGTGTGTGTTCATAGAAGACTCAATGAAGCCAGAGTCTTTTAGCTTTGTCTCTTTTTTTTTTTTTTTTTTTTTTTAGATTTTTTTATTGGGGAATTGGCGGAGGGGAACAGCATTGGGGAATCGGGGAAGGGGAACAGACAAGTTGCTGTCTTTTTGTTCTTCAGTTTAGTTGCGAAGGATGTTGCTTCACTGTTGGTATCGTCATTGCGCTCTTCCCGGATGAGGCAGATCGGTCGCTGGCCTCTGGATGTCGCTCACCGCGGCTATTGGCAGCTCACGCTTGGCTGCCAAGCCGCTCACGCTGGCTGCGGGCTACTCACTGTAGCCCTTGGCAGCCCACTGCAGCAGGGGCTGCAGCCCACACCATCACCGGGGCTCGCACAGCCCAGCTCCAGGTGGAGCTGTTGTTAGCTGTAGAGGGCAGTGTCACTGGCCCTCATGTGGGATCTCAACCAGGGCCGCTGGCATCCCAAAACCAGCGCTTAACCAATGCGCCACTCGGCCGGCCCTTAGCTTTGTCTTTAAACCAATTCCAGTGGACTCTTCCCCCCCCCCCCCCGTCCTCCCTTATCCATGGTTTCACTTTGGGGAGTTTCAATTAACTAAGGTCTGCCTGGTCCAACAGTATTAAATGAAAAATTCCAGAAATAAACAGTTCATGAGTTTTCAACAGTTCATGCTATTCTGAGTAGCATGATGAAATTTCATACCATCCTACTCCGTCCCAGGACTTGAATCATCCCTCTGTCCAGTGTACCCACACTGTGTATGCTATCTGCCTGTTAGTCACTTAGTAGCCGACTAGGTTATCAGTTCTACTGTCACAGTATGGCAGCACTTGTGTTCCAGTAACCCTTATTTTCCTTAATAATGACCCCAAAGTGCAAGCGGAGTGATGCTGGCAGTTCGGTTATACTAAAGAGTAGTCATAAACTTTACCATATGTAGGTATGTATGGAAAAAACATAGTATCATAGTAGATAGGGGCTTGTTTCAGGCAGCCACTGGGGCTCTTGGAACATATCCCCCAATGTTACGTTCCTGTTTGGTCAGTGCAATTTCACGTCTTCTCCTGCAGGTGGCGCGCACGACCCTCCTTCCTGGCCTCCTAAAGACCATAGCTGCAAACCGCAAGATGCCCCTTCCTCTGAAGCTGTTTGAAATCTCCGACATTGTAGTAAAAGATTCTAGCAGAGGTAAGAAGGAGTCACCTTTAATTTAGATACTTAAAGCATTTTTTTATTATGAAATTTTCAACCGTACATAAAGGTAGAGAACATTGTATAATTATCCACGTGAATCCAGCACCCAGCTTTAATAACTATCCACACGTGGCTAACTGACTTCCCCTATTATTTTAATGTGATTCCTAGACATCGTATAATTTCATCAACATACATTTAGTATGCTTTTCTAAAAGAAAGACTACCACTTTTGTTTTGTTTTTTAAATAATCCAACACCATTATCCTATTACCATCAAATAATCTAGCTAGTATTTAAATTTTCCCAATTGTTTAATAAATTTAATTTTCATGATTGACTTTTTTGAATCAATCCAAGAAGCTCCAGATATTTCGTTACTCTCTCTCTCATTTCTTTTAATAGAAAGCCAATGTAAGCAAAGAATTTAATATTTTTGAAGAGCCTTGTTAAAACCTCAACTTGAACAACACTGGAACATTTCTTTTTTTCTTGTATCATATGATTTGTGTGCATATCCTTTTAAGGTACATATTTGCTATCTTGTCCTTCTAGTTTCTCGGTGACTGTTTACCACCACTGTTGTACTAGAGATTGTGAATGTTTTACCAGTTTTTGCCTCTTTTGAGTGTGGTCTGGATTTGTCAGTGGAGGAAGTTGCTTGGTCCAACATTTGGAACGCAGGAGTTATTTAATAAGTATGTATTGGGTTGTCAGAAAAGTCATGATACATTTTTGCAATCAAAAACCTAGAAAAATACATCATGACTTTTCCGACCCCAGTAGTTAGTGAGTACTTACCCCTGACTGCCAAGGAAGTCTGTCTTATTCAAACTTCCCAGTCTCATTCAGGCTTCCCCATGTCTTCAAGCTTATACAAGTCTGATTGTTTTGAGCTGTGTATGAGGTCATCTCTTGGTGAGCAGTGCCCTCAAATGACTAAATTGCTGGCAGTATTTCCTTGTTTCTCTGGATTTAACAGTTCAACTCTTAGCGGTGCTTATCCAGAGAGCAGTACTCCAGACTGCAGAATTTGGAGTATACTCTTTTGAATCAGTTGACAAAAGCAGAGGCCTTTTCCTCAATTGGTCCTCAATTGGCATCTTTCTAACTACCCAAAGTAGTCAAGAACAGTCGCTATAAGTTGAGCTATGAGAGGAAACAGGCATTACAGAGGGAGGTCCAGCACGATGGCCTGTCTGTGGACCGTCCATAGCGAGCTGCTCAGCCAACGCTGATTCCATCTGCTCCCCGGTACGCGGCCTGTTTTCAATTAACAGCATCACCCTGCATTTGTATGGTGCCTTTCACGTTTCAAAAACAAAATTTAACATACTTTTTCTCTTTTGATTGTTAAATCATCTCTTTGAGACAGATGAGATAAGAAAAAAAAGAAACAATTGTCCCCTTTTAATATACATAGGACAATTAAGACAGAAGAGTGGTTATTTGCCTAAGCCTGCGTAAATATTGGACTTAGAGCTAGGGTGAGAATAATTTTGGTCTTAGAGAATAAAAGTTCATTTTAATATCAGTCTGTATAAAATGTTAATTGGGTGGTAAATCTATAATAGAAATCTGAAAACATTTTCAGTGCCAGCTGTAAATAGTTTTGAGAGTTCTCGTGCCTCGAATCCCCCAATGGTACAGATAACTAAGAATTTGTTAAAATTCCAATGTCAGATATTTCTGTTAGCTTGGACTTGTTTTCTTCTTAGTTTTTTGAGTTTTATGCTGTTTTGATCCTTGGTGACTCAAACATATTTGTAAACAGGATTAGGTTAATTACACTAAGTTTCCTCAAAAGTTTTGGAACACTATTTCCGCCGTAGGCTTCTGCCCTAACCGCAAGGCTGGGCCTGCTTGCAAGCAGGCGTCTCAGAGCCTGGAGGGAGTGGAGCATCCTGGGTCCCCACAAGTGCTGCAAGGAAACCTTCGCTGTTGGCACGGAGCACGTGGGAGCCCTTTGCAGTATTGCCATCTGGGCAGAGGTGCCTGTACTGCTCTCTTTTCTTCTTTCTTGGGATGGCCCAGACATGGACTCAACGCTTCCCCCAGGCCCGTGGTTGGCCATAACCTCCCCTGTTGAGAGAGAGCTAGTCTCAAGTATTAGTGCTGCAGTCATCGCTTAACAAAGAGCCCTCCCTGGTGACAACCCCAGGGATCCAGTCCATATACTTTTTAACAAAGGCTTGCTTTCGGAGCACTTCGTTTCCTCAGGAAGATAGCTCTCTTGGGCTGGCCGAGTGGTGCGGTGGTTAAGAGCTGGCTTGGGAAGCCAGCGGCCCCAGTTCGGGTCCCACATATGAGGAGCAGTGATACTGCCCTTAAAAAATAAAAAAAAATAAAAAAACTTAAGGAAGATAGCTCTCGTCTCTACAGCCCATGTCTTTATTTCCTGTTTTTAGTTGTGATTATTTTGCGCTGTGTCCCCATTGAGCCATTTCCATCTGGTAATTGCTACTGCCTGTTGTCTTGTGCCATTGTGGTTTATTCTTTTTCTTTAAAATTTTCTATCATCTCAGTGGGATTTGAGAGATGAGAGGAGGTACATCTGCTTGGTAAGTTTACCATCTTGAAAACATAGGTTTGCTTTCATTTATTTGGACTATGTTTCCTCTTTAGGTAGGCCTGGCTTTTATTTCATAACAAAAATAGCTTTTCTGATGCATTATTCTAAATATGTCCACTTGGGCCCCTTACTTGTCACCTGGTGTACATAGAGGACTGTAGGCACCATGGTTCCAACGAGACTGTGCAGCCAGCGGGCCTGGGTTTGAGGGATAGTTCTGCCACTTACCAGCTGCTTAACTTAGACAACTTATTCAATCTCTCTGTGCTTTAGTTTCCTCATCTGTCCTATGGGGATATTGATAGCACTTCATTCATTAGATTTCTTATAAGGATTAAAGGAAATTGCATTTGGAAAAGTTGCAGCCACATAGTAAGCAAGGTTTGGCGTCTGCTTTTACCATTAGGGTACTAGCAACTCCCAGTGCCAGATACATAGCATCCTGGTCCGGCAGTTTCCTACGAGAAAGACTTGAAACCTTTGCAGGCCATTCAAGGGTTAGTTTCGCCGTGCTGAGGCATTTGGGGTTCATTTTTATCCTAATCTTTGACTTAATTGTTTTTTCTTCTGTTGCGCACTATTTCTTTTCTTCTTTTTTTTTTTTTTTTTTTTTTTGGATAAGAAAACCAAAATGTACTAATATGGGAATTTAAAAAAAAAAACAGGAATGTTTTCTCAGTAATTCACCACCCACTTCTTTTTAATGAATTGAGCTCATATGTTTTTACTGCCTTTCAAACCAGTAAACATTTCTCTGCTGGATTTACATTAGCCATTTCCTCCTAAATAATGAAACTATTTTGAAGAAAAAAACAATCCTGACCATCAGACATGAAATGAGAGAGAGGTTTTCCAGTTAGTAATGAAAATGTCCCAAATTTTTATTAGTTGGGGCAACATCCAAACTACTAGCTCAAAAAGGGTAGCCACGTGTGGCAAGAGTGAGCAAGTCAGCCTCATTCATTGCACTGGTAGAAAAGTATTTTTGAGTTCCTTTTTTTGCTGGGGACTGCTTGGAATAGAAGAGAGTCACCAGTCTTGAGGGAGATGGGCCAGGGAACAGATTTTTACAGGTAGTGCTCTGAAGGAATGTACAAGGTGCTCTGATAGCACATAGAAGGGAGTGACAATTGTTACTAACTTGTGTTGTAACACTTAGGAAAAACCCAACACTACCAGCCTCACTTCAGTTTTGTGTGGGCAAGCGTGTCTTCCAAACTGGAAATGAAAAAGGAATCTGGACTGGATTTCAACATGCCTCCCACAAATCTGTCTGACCTGCATTCCTGGAAGAGTCAATGCTAGCCCCAGGTTTCAAGCTTGACCTCATTGGACAGTTTCCTAGGCTATTGAGGACTTTTTGACCGCCCATCCATGTTGTGAGGCTGTTGGGCTGGCTGCCCGTGTAGTGGCTAAGTCAGGCACACTTCTCAAGTATTTAAGGCTTCCATTCTGACTCAGACACATTCCAGTTCTTTGAGGCGGAGCCAGCCTCTGCATTTATTGAGTCTTAAGGTCCAAAGTTGCTGCAGCATTTTAAAAAATTAGTCATGACTCAAGGGACAAAGCTGATTTTTCCCTTTTATTGGCAGAGTGGCATGTGTCTGTGGAACGAGAAGTTAACGCAGACTGCTATGGGGTAAATTTTCAGCTTCATAACGGAGAAGTCAGTAGGGGCAGTGCTGAAGCTATCAGCTCAGGTTGCTGTGTGAGTTATTGATTGGTTCCAGTGGTTAATACTTTTGTTTTTTCTGTTCGATGTCAAGGATAACTAAACTATAAACAAAATAGTAAAAATTGACATTAGAGGAGCAGAGGACCTAATTGTGAATTGCTAATCGTTATGCCCAGAAAGGCAGCTCTGTTTTACAAAGTCCAACATTCTGGCTTTTTATTAAACACAGATCGAATCCTGCCATCGCAGTTTATTCCATGATGGTCACTGAAGCTGCCAGTGTGCCTAGAAGCTCACTGCAACAGCAGGACAAAACACATCACTGGGTTGAGTTTAAGTTTAAAAGGAACCATAGCCTGTGAAAGATGACTTAGTTTGGCTTTGTAAAGTGTATATAGGGTGACACAGATTTAGCACAAAACAGCCATCCTGTTGTCAATTTGACATATATCTGTGAGAACCCTGATAATCAAATTGCCATGCATGTTAGTTTCAACTACTGCATTTAAAGAATTGGGGTTTTTAATAATTACTCTAGTAGATGGAATAGATGAACGGCCCTTGACCACTCAGAGGGATCCAGTTGCCCCTCTCACCTTAGCAAGCACAATCCTGCCAAGCCTTCACCTCTTACTCAGACCTCTCATCTTTTCTCCAAAGTGCTGCCCCAGCCCTGGTGCAAGCCGCATTTCTTCTGCTTCCCAAATCGCTGTGTACACAGTTTCTGAAATTGTGTTTTCCCTAAAGCTTTTCTAAATCGAGAATGATCTACTTCTTACCTTGACTAGCTTGTATATGGAGTCCCAGAGAATTTATTTTTTTACCTTTATTTGTAACATGTATTTAAGATTTGTTTTCCATTCTCCTGCCCATGCCATTGTGGCTGCATGGAACAGAACTCACTGTTCTTTTATGATTCGGTTTGTTCTTTCAGTTTGCTGTCGGATTGTACCATTCATGTATATTTTATATTGTAACCTACTAAAATACAGGGTCCAGATCTGTATATATATTTTTTATAACTCTTTGCTTAATAAAGAGTCCAATAAAAGCATTTTCACTATGAGCTTATGAAATACTTCAGCTCTGAGAAGCTGTCCATTAATTCTGCAGCCATCAAATAATGGCAGATTATCTAGCATCCACATGTGGAATGTGGTTTTCTGAGGAGAGCTTATGTCATCAGTCTGGATTAATTTAATTTTACTACTTCATATTTTTGGCATGTAGAATTTCCAATTAATAATTCAAAAAATATGGGTGTAAGGAACATTGACATTAACAATATTTGAAGTAGCATCATTCGCATATGTGATGGCATCTTAACTGTGTAAATAACATCATTTTTAATATAGAAAGTTATTTTAGTACATTTGGTTCCACATAGTTAAGATCTGCTAACGTGAGTATAATGTGCTCTGTCATGCGTTGCATATTATATTTTTTTTTAATAGATAAAAATCCATTCCAGGTTTATGTTAACTAAATAAAAGCCAACCTACAAGGATATAACTTTTTCTCACATGCATTGAGAAGGTCATAGATTTTTTTCTTCACATTTTTTTTTCTTGGCTTTCAGCATTATTTAAAAAAGAAAACTGTATTTCAGTGCCATAATATAGATAGATGTGTTTTAAGGAAAATTGTTCTTAAAGTTAAGAACTTTCATAAGTATGTATTTCTAATTCAAAAGTAATTCTTTTCTTTTGGTATTTAAAAAAAAAATACACATATCCAACGTCTCCCTACTCTTCGAATTAGCTGCTAGACATTTTCTATGCATATGCAGCCATATGTTTTACATTTCTATGTATAGCCATGGATACGGATAGATACTTTTTTGGTTTACACCAATGGAATTATGCTTCACCTGTCCTGCTTTTCCCTATGAACATTCTGTCCACCTCATTCTCTTTAATGGCTGCATAATATTCAGTTGTATGGATGCACTATAATTTATTTACTCAGACTGTTGATGAATATTTGGATTGCTATACCAGGTTTTTGTTAAAATATGTCCGTTGCAATGACAATCCTCATACTCTCACACAAATACATATTTTTGGAAATAAAAAATAAAATTCGTCAGTCCATAGGCTTACATACTAAATGTTTTGCTCTCTTGTCAATTTCTCTTCCAAAAAGGATTTTTTTACAAATTTATAGTCCCACTAAGAGTATATAAAGGTGCCTGTTTTCCTACATTGGATATAATTTTTTAAGATGTACGTCTTCACAGGATTCTTGTAGCTTTTGTGAATCATTTAATACTACACTGGGATTTTTCAGGAGATATGTATAAGCTTCAGTCTCTTTGGGGACCAATATGAAAGAAACTTATTGGATGGAATAGATTACAAAGCAAGGAGCTTTGTTTTATTTTCTGAGCTTGGCCAGACTGTTCATCTCAAGCTTGGTGATTACCCTGGAAGCCTTTTTGGTTGCCAGTTGGCTTTCTCCTGGCATCTCCATTTGGGCTTCTAGATGAATATGAGAATAGAGATGGAATGGTTGAAGATGTTGCCCTTATCCAGTCTGGGCCATATAGGATAACCTAACACCCTTAATTTGCTTTTAATCATTGAAAGAGGATCTACACCAAACAAGAGTCTCTTCTCAAAATTTGAGTTGTTTGCAATAGTCATCTACTAAGAGACATCATGTACTATTCTTTTTTCCTTTCTCTTCTTTAAAAAAAATCATTTGGCATGTTCTTTCAGCTTACAGAATCCTAGCCAGCCGCCCCTCCTTTGGGTGGTTTAGATCAGCCTCTCCAGGCAGTACTTTGAAGTCTGTGAAATATATTGGTAATTTAGGCTGACATACTTGGCAAGCCCA
Source organism: Aselliscus stoliczkanus (assembly GCA_033961575.1). Classification (NCBI taxonomy): domain Eukaryota; kingdom Metazoa; phylum Chordata; class Mammalia; order Chiroptera; family Hipposideridae; genus Aselliscus; species Aselliscus stoliczkanus. Next base: position 163,802,709 of record CM066731.1, on the reverse strand, counting down.
GTTAAAAAGCAGAATTGTTTGATGGCATGACACAAGAGGTCTGTTAACTGAGTTATAAAGAACTGAGTCATTTCCAACAAACCCTAGTTTTGGCATGAAATTTAAATAGTTCTTATTTTGTGGCTTGCAGTCAGTGAACTTTATGATGTAATATGGTCCCTCAGTGCAAAATACTAGGAAATGGGAATTTTACTATACGTCGCCGTTTTTCCAAGGAGGAATGGATGGAACTAAGTATGCGGTTATTTTCTCTTTTTTCAGTTCGGCCACAGAGGGAATATCTTACTTAGCAAGATGTGAGGAAGCAAGTCTAGAGGGAGTGGTAGCACTAGGGAAATGGGAAAAATTAGCCCATCAGTGGTGGGAGTTGGGAGGGGCCGCCTAAATAAGGAGTTTAATCTAATTCTTATGGTGGTTTTAGCACAGAGCGCTAAAAGTCAGTGGCCTTTTTGAAAAACTTTGCAAATTAAATCTAAAAATATATAGCTCATTATCGTGTGTGTGTGTGTGTGTGTGTGTGTGTGTGTGTGTGTGTGTACTCTAACATCCTGAAACCTTTCTTGGAGTATAATGTTTTTAAAGTCCTATATGTTTTATTGTAATTTTATTATTCTGATCATCAAAATCGCTTAATTTGTTTTTTTTAAATTCTAAGTCTTTAAACCACATGTTGCTCCTCTTATCAGAAAGGTAAGTTTTACATAATTTGGAGATCAGGAAATAAGTATTCCGAGGCAAAGGTTACCCAAATAAAGCTTCCAGTTTATGTTGCTGAGCTCTCTGAATGGTGGCCTGACGGCTGGGCTCTCCTCTCACAGCGAAAAATAGGACAACAAAGCAGTTTCAATACGTGTCTGTGTGTTAAAGTGGAAGCATGTGACACCGACAAATGGGTACCACATGGCAGAGATGCCCAGGAGCAAGGCAGTGTTATGAAAGGGATAATTTAGTTCTGTTTCATTTCATTTTATTCCCTTCAGGAAGAGAGAGAGAGAGGAGAGAGACGGCCTACAGAGGACTAGGCCCCTCATTTTAGTTTATACATGTGGTTGGTTTAGTGAGGTTTTATGCCTGCTTGATTTTAATATTAATCTTGACTCCTACACCTTCAATTAAAGCTTTAGATACCACATGTCTGTATACTTGCAAGTGGAAATGATGTAGAGAGTGACAGCGGTCCAGTCCTCACTTTCCTCCATCAGCTGCCTCTTGGGCTGACTTAGAATGTGGCCTCCGTGCAGTCTGCCCTGGTACATTTGTGTGTGCTTACCTCCCTTTCCAGGCATTTTTCATCCATTCAGAAAGTAATTGTTGAGGGTTCAGTCTGTGCAGGCCCTGTGCTGGCTTCAGCCTTTACCCCTTCAGGATACCGAGAGCAGAGTGCCTTGAACGTAGTAGGTATTAAGAAATGCGACATGACTAGATCAGTTATTTCTCCACGTGGGTCAGTCAGTCTTTAACTTAGAAAACACTTTCCGTGAGTTACAGTACTGCTTATGGGTAGAAACTCTGGTGAGCTGACTTCTAAAACTAATTTACTCCAGTTGCTTAACTAGAATTCTTAAATGTCATGAAAACTTTTCAAAACTCAAACATCTGTTTACTATATCAGAAACATTTCTAGAATGCACAGCTTTGGCCATTTTAAGTAGGTATATATCCATACATAAGTTTGCCCTTATATTATTTGTTTTCATCTAAAACCATTAGAGACTTAGAGATTTTATTTAAATCCTTTGGAGATTGAGAGATTTCCCCTGGATAGTGGAAAGAGCATGGATGGGTTTTAGAGTCAGATGATCCTGGTCAAATCCTGGTTTTGTAACTTATTAGCTATGTAATTAATTATAATTAGCTCCAGCCAGTTGGCCTTACTTTGGGCAAAATCTTTCTGAGCTTTTGTTTCTCCATTTTATTTTCCCTGTTCTGTTTTGTAGGGATAATGAAACGTACCTTACATGATTGTTTTGAGAATTAAATAAGATTACAGATAGATTGATAGGTAGGTACTAAATTCCTGGCACATGGGAGATAATCAGTTATCATTAGCTTTACTTTTCTTTTCACCCCATTTATGTGCTTGCTCACTTTCACATTACTTTAGTAGTTGAGTACAGTATCTTAAAATACCCGTGTCTTATTTGGATATCTTGAAGGTACAGGGCATTCTATATTTTGTGTCAGTTATGGCAGTGGGAATTGTTAATTAGAAACCTTTGAGGCCAAAAGTTTTTCTGAATTTATTGAGCCACGTGCTGCCCGGTCCTGGGGCACGCGGTCTAAGCCCCCAGCAGCAGGGCGACATGGGAAAGACAGACATGTCTGCCATCCTGCGATGGACAGGCTGTTTTATACAATGAGTTAGGAGAAGAAAGATGTAAGTTGATTTGAAAGCATTTACATTGGCTCTGAGAAAGGAGAAGTGGGGGACAGTTCTGGGATAGGCACATAGTCTGTAGGGAAAGTGTGTTCGCTGCTTTTGGATTGGTTGTGGGCAACAGTCTGGAAAGTTCTGCATAACCAGGATGCGTGGCTTCTGATGGTTAACTGTCTGTCTAGATAATCGAGGAAGTAGCCACCTGACGGTTAATGTAAAGTCTCAGCATACATTCAGGAGTGCGAGCAGTCATTTGCTGGTTTCAGATCCTTGGCTAGTAACTGTGTAACCGCTCGTGTCTCTTCTCCCACCCTCTCTGGCTGCTGTAATCTAATGGATGACATGAATTCTTTCTTCTCGGAATAAATTTGTGGAAGGACTCTTGCCCAATACATGCTAAAATGAAGCAGTTTTTCATTTTCAGTTTGTTCCCCCAGATAGATACGAGCTTATTCTTTCTCTTTTCCTAATTTGAAAAGCAAAATGAAACCAACATTTATTCAGTGTCTGTGTTACAGCAGTGGTCTCCTCCAGAATTTATAAAGAGCCACAAGTGTACATACTGTTATAAAGTTAAATGATCACTATTGACTTTAATCTACCTTTATATGCGCTTCTTTTTGTAAGAAAAAAAAAAGTTTTAATGCAGGCTTTGTAACCATTACTACAAGACACAAAATAGTTCTGTGATCCTGGAAACCCATCATGTTGTCCCATTGCAGTCATATCTAACCCCAGGCAACCACTATCTGTTCTTGGTTGCTGTAGTTTTACGTTTTCCAAAATGTCATACAAATGGACTCATGTCATATGTCGCCTTTTGAGACTGGCCTCTTTCCCTCAGCATAATGCCCTTGAGATTAAATTGTCAAGTCTCCAATTGGTTTGTTGCTTTTTATTGCTGAGTAGTGTTCCATTGTATGGATGACCCATAGTTAGTTTATCCAGTCACCCATCAGGGTTCATTTGGATAATTGGTTATATAATGTTTTCAAAAATTCATTTGGATTATATAATTCTTTTTAAAAATATTACCTTTTGTAAGTTCTGGATTTCAAAGTAGAATAATATATACTAATCAAGGAAAAAATAGGAAATAGGCAGAACTTTGAAAAAATTATCCCTGCCTAAACATAACCCCTGTCAACATGTAGGCGTTTTTCTTTTCAGTCTTTTTCCTGCGCATGGAGTTTTTTGGCTTATGGTTATATTTATATAGTTGTGATACTTATCTTCATATATTGCTTTTTTAAATGTTTTAATTGTGAAGACTGTATATGAAATATGGTTTGAGAAGATTACTATAAAGCAAACACTAGTATAAACACCCAAATTAACAAGTAGAATATTTCCGGTATCTTAAGCTTCTTCTAAGATCCTTCCCCATCATATCACCTTCCCTTTGCCTAGAATAATCATTGTCCTAATTTTTGTGATAGTCTTTGCTTCATAGTTTTCTAACCTATGTATATTCTTTAAACAGTATAATTTAGTTTTGACTGCTTTTGAACTTTATGGCCTCCTGATTTTTTCATTTACTATTTTAAGTATTTGTTCTAGCTCTATTATGATAAATCTTTTATAAAGATGCTTTTTAGCCCCATGGTATTCTGATGAATCATTGTTCTGTACTTCATGTAGCCATTCCCCAATTTAGTTGGTTTCTGATTTCACTATTGGAAGTAATGCTTTAGGCAGACATAATATCTTTCTATGAGGTATGATCAAACAATATGGTGGATGTTTACATAAAATTATTACAGTAAAAGACACGTTGTCATTAATCCCCCTCAAAATACTCCCCCTCGCTTCAAACACACTTATCCCATCATTCTTGCCACTTTCTGAAGCAGTGCTGGAAGTCCTCTTTCATGAGTGTCCTTAGTTGTACTGTCATGGCTGCCTCGATGTCCTGAATCGTGCCAGATCTGGTGAATAAGGTGGATGAGGACACACACTGTAATGTTTTTATTTGACAGAAATTGCTGCACCAGAAGTGATGTGTGACACATAGAGTGTTGTCATGATGGAGAATGATTTACGGCCACTTTGAAACACACCTTCTCTCAACTGTAGCTCACACCTGACTGACTACACTGAACAAGTTGAAACCTGTCACACACTGTTACTAAGGTGCAGTGTACCACTTCCCAAATTGAAGATCCCTGCATTTCTGCTGGATGGCACTCGGCAGCAGCATTCACCATATTCTTTGATCACAACAGAAAGACTCTGTGTCACACATCGCTTCTGGTATGGCAGTTTCTATCAAAGACATTACGGTGTGTTCTCATCCACCGTATTCTGGATCTGGCACCATGTGACTTCTGGCTCTTCCCAAAGTGAAAATGACCATGAAAGGTAAATGTTTTGAATCCCTTCAGGACACTGAGGCAGCCACAACTGTGCAACTAAAGACACTAAAGAGGACTTCCAGAACTGCTTTAGAAAGTGGCAAGAACAATGGGATAAGTGTGTTTGAAGCGAGGGGGAATTCATGGCAATATGTCTTTTACTGTAATAAATTTTTATTTAAACATTCACCGTATTTTTTTATCACACCTTGTACATGAAGCCTTTTTGTATTTAGGATTACTATTTTTTTACAGTATTGTGAATAAAAGAGTATGACATTTTAAGGCTCTAATATATGTTGCTAAATTGTTAACACACAGTTTTATCAGTTTATACCACAGTGAAGCATAATTGTTCCTGGGTCCGCATTGAGGGTTTTCCACACCTCCCCCAAATAAAAGCACCTCAGGAAATGTGATGGTTGAAAAACTATCGTATCTTGAATTTCTAGGGTTGAATGTGTCTCTGTATCTGCTAATATGTTTTCTTTTTTGTTGACTTTGCCTAAGTTTGTGGTTGGGGTAAATCAGACTCTTTTTTTTTTTTTTTTTTTTGAGGGCAGTGTCACTGACCCTCATATGTGGGACCCAAACCAGGGCCGCCGGCTTCCCAAGCCAGCGCTTAAGCACCGCGCCACTCGGCGGGTCCCAAATCAGGTTCTTAAGTAGTAGTCCATGTGGCCTTGTGACTAATTCTTTTACTTTTTCAGATGTAGGTGCAAGAAACTACAGGCATCTCTGTGCTGTTTATTACAACAAGAATCCTGGGTTTGAGATCATCCATGGGCTACTGGACAGAATCATGCAGCTGCTCGATGTGCCTCCTGGTGAGAAGAAGGGAGGATATGCGATCAAAGCATCAGAAGGTAAGACAGACCCACCGACTCCAGAGTTGGTGACTGAATGAAGAGGCTGGCCCTAAGTGGTTTTTGGTTGTCATTTGGGGGCAAGGCAGCAGATAGAGCCTCACTTCAATTACTCGTTAATATCCTCTAGAAAATCCCCCTCTTCTCTCACACTTTAAGAAAACACTTTTCGGGGCTCTCATAGTTCTGCACAATATATACTTTTGTTCTATCTGAGCGCTGGTAAGACCTCGTTCCTGGCACCAGCAAGCCACAGGTACCATGGCGAACCCAGAAGTCAAACTGGAAACTGAGAGGACCTAGACTCATGATTTGCATGCACCTGAAAGCCACCTGTCTGAGGCCTTTAAGACCCCCCAAAAAAACAAAAAAACAAACAAAAAAAAACAACAAAGCCAACCCTCCAAAGTTATTCGGAAAGACATCACATGTTAGTCAAGTCACAAGCTTGCCTGAGGAAGGGTAGGAATCCTGTCCGAAAGCCCAACACAGGAAAACCTCTGTTTGAGAGTTTACCTTAGGCTCCCTAAACACGAGATAGTGCAGCTTCTTGAGGGCCTCTGGGAACGCATTCGTGAGTTCCTGGGAAGGGAGGTGGGCCTTTGGAAGCAGGAAACAAGGCCAACCACATGAGCAAAGCCGAAAATGATAGTCGCGCGGCCCAGTGCAGTTTGGTTTGACTACAGGGTGAGGAGCTTAGGGCCGTGTTTAGCGTCCAGAATGCCAGAATATGGGATCTTCGCTCATTAGGGGCAAATATTGAAGCTCCTTTTTCCTTTGTTTTTTTAAGCAGGTGAGTGGAATGCTTAGGTTTGCACTTCAGAGGGATTAACCTGGCAGCAATATGGAGGTTGGGTGGCAGAGCAGAGGTGAAGAGATGGTTGTATGTGTATCTAGATCAGTTAGAATGAGGACCCGAACTTGGATGCTGGCCGTGGCTGTACCAAGGAGAAGGCTGATTTAAGAAGCCTTAGGAAGGTTAGATGCTCCAGCAGTCAGCATTTGGAAAAGTTCAGGGTATGTGCCACTTGGAACCTTTTATGATACAGCTAACATGTATTGATCTCCTTTTTAAAAGTCAGATTTGTATCATTCTAAAGCTATGATATTATAATTTGAATCCTATATATTTTAGAACCAAAACAATATAATACTTAGAGCTTAATTTCCCTAATATGTAGATGTCTGTTATTTTGGTTTGGAGTGTATTTTTTTTTTTAAATTAGAAAATACATTTGTAAACTGGAACTACTTATATGTTTTGTAGATCTTTATGTTCAGTTTTTTAGGCTGTTGTTACTATGGGTTTTGATTAAGTATGAGGACAGAGTTGTGTTTCCTTGTGAATTTACTTTGGCTCTCATAATAGAATATTATAAGGCTTTAAAGTTTTTACATCTATGAAATGTCCTAGATTTATGAATTTGAGAAGCTTTGGTACAACTTCTTTATACATATGGGTGGCCTGGGTCAGTACATGTGTCAATAAATCTAAAGGGCTTTTAAAATGAGAGAGAGAGAGAGAGAGATTGATTTACTTTTCACTGTCCCTAGTTAGCCAAATCATTTTTCTCAGGATGCTTTCCATAAGAGCCGTCAAGCCAAAGAGAATTAGTGTCATTATAAATAATAGTTCTTCATTTTTCATAGGGACTTCTATGTCTGTTTTGATTATCTAATGACAAATACAATTATCCTTTTCTTTCTTTTTTTATGGTTAAAGAAATCAAGACCCAAAGAAGTGGCTTGTAGAATAAAGCAAAGCTAGTGTTAGTTCTTCATCTAAAATTTCATATATACATGAACTTCATATATACATACCGGGAGGGGTGGTGCGTAAAGAAATGTATACACATGACTTTCAGTCATCTTTTGTTATCAGTATATATTGAGTATTACAATTTAATACAGTTTTTTCCTTTCTTAAAATGTGTATACATGTTTTTTTTGGCACCCTCTGTCTATAGCACCCTCTCTCTATATATATACTGTATGTATATATTAGATAGATATAGATACACGCACACACACACACACACACATATCATATAGCTATATATCTCCTAAGTAAATCTGTAAATACAGAAATTTGGTTGCTGGGGTGTGTTTATATCATTTTTTTCAAATTTATATTTTGCATATAGCTTTTTCTGCTGAGAAAAGGCCTTCTGAGTATCAAAAAAGAAGAGAAACAGATTAAGAACTACCATTTCCTGCCATTCTTGATTACTGACTGAGCTGTCTTCTGTTACTCTGGCATATGGTTTACCTTTTAATAATTAAAAATCCCTGGTGGCTTTGCAGTTACAGTTGAGCTAAGTCTGTTCACCAGAGACTCCTGCTAATGTCAGTCCACTGGCCATTATACCGCATTTCTTTCTGTCCTTTCTAATGGACACCGCCGGCTTCTTTTTGTGTGGCTTTGTTTGGAGGTAGGGACGAGTGGAACAGAACTTGATTCCCCTTTGAGAAGCTTGGCCCTGTCCAGTGAGAGCAATCTGGAAGCTCATTGAGTGATCATCACATTGATCCCAAGGAGTTCTATTGACATTGGCCTGTCACCTTGCTGATTATTCAGGCAGCCCTCTGCAGCCTGGGAGCCTGTGCAGAGACACTGCTAAGACCCCCGGTTAGAAGCTGCGGTAGCTTGCTCTCACATAGTTTTCATTTGCTGAGCACCCTTGCAATTAAGAACATAGGTGAGACAGAATGTCAAGGTGCTGATAGAATAAGGTCAACTGTTGAGTGGGAAAAAGGAAAGAAAAAGCTTTAACTTTTTAGTAGGCTGTAGAGTGTTTTGAGCGTTTGCAAAGGGCTCAGCTCAGAATGTATTGGTGGCATTGGATCAGATTATTACCGCATATGTGTATGCTTTTTCAGGCTTCTTCCCCTTTGCTTTTGTGGTTTGTTGCAAACTAAATTATGTATGTTAAAAGGCATTTACCCTTTTCAAAAACCACGTCTGGGCAAGGAAAATTCTCAGCATTTTTGGGTTTAGAACAATTATGTAGTTCCTGGGCAAATCAGTGGCAAAAATCATTTCTTATGGAAGGTAGTGAATGGGCTTTGTGTGGAGTTGGCCGCATTGACTTGACGGTGTATTGTTTCCCCTTTAATTTCTTACCTATTTCAGCTTTGCTTATTTACAATTCTACAGAAGAGTTTAGTATAACTTGAGACAAGATCCCAGGTGGAGAGACAGAAGTTTTATTTAGAATTTTTAGTTTTGACAATTCTCATTTTCATGCTGCTCAGAGTTTATTTTGTGAAGTGAAAAATAACCTTGTAAGTAATATGCACATTTAATCCTGCACCATATGTACCCACAGTGGTTATTTAGATACCTTCTGTTACAGTAACACCTAATGATCATTGACTTGACCTGTAGGTCATGACCTTTTCCCTCTTTCAGGACACCTGTGAAAGATATCAGATGCAAAAAAATATGGGTGAAATTGTGATGTTTCCCCAGTCTTCACACTGGTTTTTAGTGTAATATGAGCTTGGAAATATATGAGAAGAATATATGCTCAAACAACTTGTTGAAGTCAAGGTGTTCCATTTATGGTTTGATTTACACAGAATGTTCTGGCCTGGAATATAGGGGGACCTGCACAGCATACCCACATTTAGTTACCACCACCAACGACACCATTCTGGGAAGGCATCAGGTTTAAAAGAAAAAAGGTAGGACATGTTTAAGCTTCCTGGCCTTATTCCTGTGTAAGAACAGTCTGTATCCCTCTGGTTCTCTATTTTTGTGTCTGAGGCAAGCTTTCAATTCTTATGACCTTCTTTGAAGGGATTAAGAGTCAAAGCAATATGAACACATAACAGTGATCACCAAGGTCAAAACAGCGGTGTAAGCTGGGGCCACAGTGCTTAGAAAAGCTTCAGCTGTTAACCACACAGTTCACTTAGCCCTGCGTTGTTTTTGAGCATGTTTATTGTTCTTGCTCACTTTTTCTTATGTGTACAAAGCCAAAGCTCTCATCACTCTGGTTCACTCTTTTTGTGGGGGAGGGGGTACTTAGTGGACATTTTAGTACCCAGCAAATTAGAGTGCTGCACACTAGGTCCCACTGGAATGACTTGGTCAACTCAGCTTCCCTTCTGGTAGATATTGTGGTAACACAGTGTTTCTCAACCTTCTTAAAAATTCTCTCTCCCCTATGGATCCTTTTTAGATTTTTTTTTCCTAATTGCCCCTCCATAAAATTTTAATGCTACAGATAGATATACTGCATATTTATTCTATACTGTATGTACTAAGGGTGCCAAAAAAATGTATACACATGACTTGTATTCATCTTTTGTTATCCGTATATATTGAATATTACAATTTTAATACAGTTTTTTTCCTTTTTCCCAATGTGTATACATTTTTTAGCACCCTCTGTATAGTTGTGCCTTATACATAAAAAGAATAAGTATAAGCCTTTTAAAAATTCAGTTCAAGGTTAAGAATAAGTGAAAAATTTTTTCAGTTAAAAGTAAAATTTTAAAAACTAATAACACTTGGGCTGGCCGAGTGGCGCGATGGTTGAGAGCTGGCTTGGGACGCCAGTGGCCCCAGTTTGGGTCCCACATATGAGGGCCAGTGACACTGCCCTCAAAAAAAAAACAACAAAAAAACAAAACTAATAACACAACTATATCTGATGAATAGCTTTTAATGTTATCTATTTACTTAGATCAATTGTAGTATATCAAGTTATGTACCACTTAGCAATTAATTTAAATGCATAATAACCATAATCAAAAATTTTTTTAAAATCATTCAAAATTTATTTTTCAGCAAGAGTAAAACAGTTGAAAATTTTAATTTCTTAAAAATAATTTTTAGTGAATTTAACTTTTCCTTGATGAGGAAAAATAGCTGGTAATCAGATATTGTTAAAATTTAATCCTAACTTACAAGTTATATTTTAATTTCTACCTGCCTGAATTACTTGGCAGTATTTAAATGCTACCTACCCAGCCCTAAGATAACTGAATCAAGTTTCAGACTAACTTCTAAGTTATATTAAAATTAACACTTAGTAAAATCATTTTTTCTCATTCAGTTTCCCTCTCCCCCTACCCCCACCCCTCCCCTTCTCTCCCTCCTCCCCCCCAATCCCTTTACTCATGACTTTTGAGCACAGTTTTAATGGCCCACTCACATCCACATATGCAGTGGTTTTAGTCCAACCACCTTCTTGTATATTTAGCTTCATGGATATATTTGTAATTTATTGCATTTAAGGCTATATAGTTGCTAACCACTGGCATTTATTTTCAGTTTCCATAGACATTGGCTATCCTCAGGGAATATGTTTTAGAAGACTGGCTTTTAAAATGTCTTCTGGGCTTTCATTTAAAAAAAAAAAATGGATCTATACTTCTAAGTAAGATTTGAACAAAGCGTCCCTGTCTTAAGAGTTTGAAACTCGCCCTTGTAGAGAATCAGAAAGTGCATGAATGCCGCAGTGAGGAGGGTGAGTTATTCTCACTCTTCTTTCATAAAGCAGCAATAATCACACATCAGCGTGTGGATGTTCTCTAGTTCCAGTTGAATAGAACACCAGGTACTTAATGGCATCTTTCTGATTACTGAAAAGTTAATAGTGATTATTTTCCATTAATACTGACTTAAAAGGAAAAATCTGACAAAACATTGATAATTCAACTCATATTTCTTAAGTTCTCTTTGGTAATTTGAACAGTTAATGATATTAGTTAATATGATATGATACTGATTATTTTCTTAGTCTGTCTTATAAGTTCCTCAAAATCCTCTGTACAGTTAACTTAGTCACTTATAATAATGTATGGTGTCTAATACTTTGTCAGGGTAAGGTAACAAAACGAAATAAATGAGGGGTGTTGCGTTTCCAAAAATCAGGGGAAATACTGTGATGGAGAAAACACATATTTATGCATGTATTTAGATAGATGAATGGATAGATCTTAAGGAAGGAAACTTATCTATTTGAATGACTTTAAAAACAGTTCAGAGGCCGGCTGAGTGGCGCAATGGTTAAGCGCTGGCTTGGGAAGCCAGCGGCCCCCGTTTGGGGCAGTGACACTGCCCTCAAAAAAATAAAATAAAATAAAATAAAAACAGTTAAAAACAAAACAAAACAGAAAAAGGTCAGTTCTTAAGAGAATTGCGAGTGACAAAACAGATAACTGCCCTTATTTCTTTTGAAGTGTTTAAGCAAATAAGTTTACTGAATTTACCTATCTGCAAAATGTCTTCTTTTCCCCTGGGTGTTTTCACATGTAGTATTTCCATTTCATTCAAGGTGTAGGACTAGGATAATAATTTTTTACTTTTTTTAAAGAACTGGATGGAAGCATCTTTTAAGCAACTCCTATAACTGAAACCCCATTTTGCTAGTTAGTTTAAAAATTTATTGAAACAGTCACAAGCTTATTAAAAAATGCTAGTATGAAGAACGTTTTCCTGAAATATTTGAGAGTAAATTGCCAACCTGATGTTCCATTACCCCTGAACCCTTCAGTGTGTGTTTCCTACAAACAAGGACGTTGGCCTATGTAACCGCAATTTCATCATCAAAATCAGGAAACTATCACCCATGTTAGTGTTAGCCACCATCTCAGTCCTCAGACCCTCGGCAAGTTTTATCGGTTGTTCTTTATATCAGAGAATCACTTGTTGCCTTTAGCTGTCATGTCTCATTAGTTTCTGGAGAGTTCTAGAATAATCTTTCCTTGACACTTTAGAAGATTACAGGCCATTTATTTTGTAGTGCGTCCCTCAAGTTGGGCTGTCTGATGTTTCCTCACTATTTGATTCAGGTTAGGCATCTTCGGAAGAATGTTACAGAGAAGCTGAAGCCTCTTCTCAGTGCCTCCTATCAAGTGTCCTATCAAAACACACAGCTCCCATCTCTCTCTCCGCTGATGGCGTTCAGCGTTCACTTCAGTCAGCTGATGACGGTGGTGTCTGCTAGGCTTCTTTACTGTCAAGTTACTTCTCCATTACAATTCATAATTTTGTGGGAAGAAGTTTGAAATTACATAAATGTTCTGTTTCTAACCTGGCTTCCTATTTATTTATATCAGTATGGATTTATTAAATATTTCCTATAGTAGTCAGCGTATTTTAACCCATCATTGTCATTATCCAGTCGGATGCTCACATCGTCCGCAGTTTGGCCAGCGAGTAGGCATCCCGTCCTGCTGGCTTCTGGGTCCTTTCAATGTTCCTGTTATTCTTTATGATTAGCACACGAAGACATACCATGCTTATCTGCAACTTTCCACTGCTTCATTTCTCCATGCAGGGTCCATTAGGTGGGGAATGGTGTCTAAAAGCCCAGCTCTAAGGTGTGTTTATTGCTGTTAGGGGGTGAGAGTTGCTATTGACATGTGTGTGCATGTAAATCCACGAGAGTACCTCCATTCCAGCCCAGCCCTTTGGGGTTCATTCCAGTTTTCTCCCATTCATATGTGCACTTCCTTCTCCACCAGTGAGAAACCTGGCTTCCGAGAGTTGGGATTTGTTTTCTTACTTCATCAGTGGCCCTGTTGGTAACCTGAACCCCTTCTTCTCCCTGCATGTTTGCCCTGCTGATCATCCGACTGCCCCTTGGGGCTGTCCCTGCTCACCTATGGATGTCCCCCCGACCTCTTAGGCTCATGCTGACTTTCTTGCCCTGATCTGGGACACACAGTCCCTACCTGTCTCCCCACACCCAGGGTGGGGGTTTCTGCCGTCATCGGCCTCTTTAGGGCTGAATTGTTCTGGATGAAAGGGGGAAAGACTTTTGAAGTCTTCAGAGACCTTTGTTGGTAGGGAGGTTCTTGTTCAATGGGTATATCTAGTGGGCGTTAAGGTCAGAAATGAATTTCTGGTCTCATCTTTCTGCTTCAGACCTGGACTCGGCAGTATTTCCTAGTGGCCCTTGTTCCTTTCCATGGGAAACCGGTTGAGATCGGAAGCCGGGTGCTAGGGTTGCTCCTTGCTCCCGAGCGAGGCATTGTTCCTAGGACTTTTTAGTGTTCAGAGTTAGGGAGACACTTTTTTTTTTAAGAAAATTGTTGAGTTCATATGGCTATTTCTTTCCTGTTTATATTCAGGAATTAGAAGATTTTTATTTACTATGTTTGGCTTTAATAGTTATAGCTCTTTTCTTTACATTAGAAATCTTGATTCCTAATGAATTTACATTAATTACTTATTTGCTTGCTCTATCTTTAATCTTCGTTTCAAAATACTATCAATATTATTACTAACAATATGAGTATTAAAACAGTTTAAGCATTATTTTTAGTTCCTTTTCTGCTTACCATCTATCCTACAAAATAAAGTATGTTTAGAGAATTCCAGCTTCCATCTCCGTCCATGAAGGAACTTCATTGTTCCTTGCCTCTATAGGTTATGATTTTTTTTTAGTTTGCAGTTATTTTCCAGTAATTTGTGTTGTTGTTTTTTTTCAGTATAAGCCTGTGTGTACTTATATTCTTCTCTAGTTTCTCAACTGAAGAGTTGATACTTTATATACTGTTCTGTAAAATCTACACTGGAGATACTCTATCAGCAGATGGTTTTGACTCCTGTAGAGTATTCCATTGTATGGAGTATACAGCTTATTCAACTAACTCCCTATAGATGATATTTAGGCTGTTTCTAATCTTTTGCTGTTACAAATAATGCTATGATGACTTGCCTTGCGCATATGTTGTTTGATATCTTTGCTAGTGTATCTTTGGGACAGAATCCTAGAAGTGTGGGATTATTAGCACAAAGGGTAAATTCATATTTCGCTAGATACTGCCAAACACCCCTCTACAGAACTTGTGGTTCTAACACTATAGAAACCCAGCAGCAACTTTTATAATTGATAGCAATACTTTTATATAAATGGGAGGCAGACAGGTGAACTTCATTGAGATCCCAGCTGTGGTTTTGATCTTGATGTGTTGTTCTGCTTTATCTCGGTGTTGAATAGCTGCGCCTAATCTTGTCCTGTTTGAGCAATAAATGCTAATAGTCACATGGGTGACTTGGGCAACCCATTCCCCCTCTGGAAATGCCTCTGAAGCACCTGCTGGTTCAGGTGGGTTGGAGTCAGGAACGTTACCTTCCTGCAGAGGATGGATGACCCTAAACCAACAGGATGAATGTGGGGCCAGTGGCTGGTTTCAGAGCCCCCAGACCCCCGCATCTTGCAGCCACTGCAGCCTTTTGTGTCTTAGCTGTTCTTTCTTCTACTCCTCCCCCTCTGGACCAAGTACTCTTTTTTTTCCCCCCTCTGCCATTTTTAAAAAATATTCCTTTTCAGGAAAGGATCTGACTTCAGTTTTAGTTGATACCTATCAGTATGAACTTAAAAGATGCTTTAATTTTTAGCCTTCTTTCTCATTGTGAAAGGAGGAAATTTTTGTCCCTTTCTGAAAGTTTCAGGTATGAACACAAAGGATGGGGCAAATTCAGTGGAATAGAAAAGCCTGCCCACCGCCTGAAACCACATCATGCTGACAGCCCTCCTCATGTGGAAAGGGCATATTTAGGAAGAAGCAAAAGAAGAAATGGGGGATCAACAGTGCCCAATATACTAATTCAGGTATTAGCAAATTCAGGCAGTAATTATTCACTTGCCTTACTTCACACGGTAAACCAGGTGACTGTAGTTACAAAGTTCTTACTTCTTCTGAGTAGATGCCGAAGCCCGTAAGGAGCAGATTGATTAGAAAGCGCAGAGAAGAGGCCTTACTCCGAACGGCTGCAGAACCCCTGCCCTCTGTTCTGTGGGACTGCTTTCTTGTGCGTAACTTTCATCAAGAGCTGTTAAATAGTGCATCCGTCTCGTTATCGCAGCCACTGGACTTGGGCACTCACCTTCCAGGCTTGCCTTGCCTTGTTTGTGAATTGCATTCTCTGAACAGAGATTTCCTCTTGGAATTATTTTCCTAGGCTGCTTTGAGGCTTTTCTTTTTTTCCACCAGTGGAACTAAAAAATAAAAATGGTGGTTGTTGGTACTCTGCAAGGGAAGGTATTTTTTTTTTTTTTTTTAAGATTTTATTGGGGAATTGGAGGAGGGGAACAGACAACTCGCTGTCTTTTTGTTCTTCAGTCTAGTTGCGGAGGACGTTGCTTCACTGGCCCATGTTGGCATCGTCATTGCACTCTTCCCGGATGAGGCAGATCAGTCGCCGGCCTCTGGATGTCACTCACTGTGGCTATTGGCAGCTCACGCTGGTTGCGGGCCACTCACTGTAGCCTATGGCAGCCCACTGCAGCAGGGGCTCGCACAGCCCAGCTCCAGGTGGAGCTGTTGTTAGCTGTAGAGGGCAGTGTCACTGGCCCTCATATGTGGGATCCGAACCAGGGCCGCTGGCGTCCCAAAACCAGCTCTTAACCAATGCGCCACTCAGCCAGCCCGGGAAGGTATTTTTTAATCAGCCTCGTACAAGATGAGATCAGTATAATCTTATATTAAGCTTATGGTTTGTTGGTACTACCATTGCCAGAAATCCATTGTTTAACATTTTGATAGATAAAGACCTACACAGTGGGCCGGCAGAGTGGCGCAGTGGTTAAGCGCTGTCTTGGGAAGCCAGCGGCCTCGGTTCGGGAAGCTAGCAACAAACACTGCCCTCAAAAATAAATAAATAAATAAATAAATAAATAAATAAATAAAATAAAGAGCTGTTTTTTTTAAAAAAAAGTGCTACACAGTGATTCATTTTTTTATTTTTTATTTTTTTTACTTGTGTGGTACTATGGGTTGTTGGAAAAGCCGTGACATATTTTTTCTGTTTTTCGTTGCAAAAATACTTCATGACTTTTCCGACAACCCAATACTTTTGGCAGAGGGAAAAGAAACTAAGAAAGAGCAAAAAATAATATATATGTTATAGAAGCCCTATTTATAATAATGAATAATTGGAAACAATTGCAACATAAAATGCTTTAGGAACCATTTGGCAAACTATGATATGTTAATGTAATGGAATGTGATCAAAAAAATTTCTTTAGGGCCGGCCAAGTGGCGCGGTGGTTAAGTGCTGGCTTGGGATGCCAGCGGCCCTGGTTCGGATCCCACATATGAGGGCCAGTGACACTGCCCTCAAAAAAAAAAAAAAAAAATCTTTAGACATGTGAATATACACTAAGTTGAAAAAGCAGATCCCAAAATGGTATACACGCTAATTATAATGATAGGAAAGAGTGCATTTTGTTAAACCCTAGGACCATGATCAGCTGTGATATAGTAAAAATGACCTTCCATCCTGTCGCTGTAGCCCATGTGATTTAGGACTTAATCCCTTCAGGCTAGTTTCTTCATCTGTAAAACGGGAATGGTAACATCAGCCCTGTCCGCACCACACAGTTGTTGGGAGATGCAGACATAAGAATATGGGAAAGCATTTTGGAATGGGTAAACTCAGGGTGAATTTAACCAAATGTGTCCTTCAGAATATTGGCATTAGGAGTCACAGACTGGGGGTCAAGAAGACCCGGGTTCTAATCTTAGCTCTGGTGTTACTTGGCTGTATGGTTTTTCTTACTCTCTTTGGTATCCATTTGCTCACAATCTAAAAATAAAGGAATGTCAAGATCGCCGCCAAGGTCGTTGGCAGTTTTAAGATTTTGCAGGAGTTCAAATGCTTCAGAAGCAGTCTCTGCCATAGGTTCTAACATATCAGACCTTTTTCTTCACTTTCTTTCCCTTAAATTTTGCTTACTTATTTAATTTTAAGCCAGAAGAGGTTTGCAAACCTGAAAATGGACAGCTTCACCAAAATTTGGAAACCATTCTCCTGCAAGCCTTCTGTGCCTCAGGGCCACACACAGAAAGGTGCGTTGGAGGTGGCTGGCCTCATCTTTAGCTGCTCTTGAGCCCATACTGTTGCCTGCCTCGGGCCAGTCACTAATCTCCTTGTGCTTCACTTTTTCCCATCTGTAACTTGCCTGGCCTGGGGGACTCGGCCAGGGCTGGGACCAAAGGAGGGAAGTGGGTAGAAAGCCGTCCTTTTAACAGTCTCATCGTTCTCTTCTTTTTCTTCTACATGCCCCACTTGTCAGCTGAAATCTAATTCTGAAACTAAAGCACGTCTGTCATAATCAATGTTTGAAGTTATGTTTACTCCAAATTGGCCAAAGGTCTCAACTGAATAAATTAACGAATTGGGAAATTATAGACATAATCTCCTTTACTACAACATTTCTGTTCTTTAATTAGTCCTACACCAGTCTCATTATTTTTATTAACTTTTTTCACTCTAATTGTGGAGAAAGTAATAAGTTGCTCATATTTGGTTTGAGAAATAGTCCTTGTAAAGGTTTTCACCTGGTGAAAGACTCAGAAAAAGCATTTACCGGTCCAAGAAGGCCTATAAATATTTTTTAAAATGTGAAAATTTGGGGGGAAATGGTGTGTCAGACAAATGTTGGTTGATAGCATTTTGGAATAGGAGTTTTCAAT
Organism: Aselliscus stoliczkanus; assembly: GCA_033961575.1. Taxonomy (NCBI): domain Eukaryota; kingdom Metazoa; phylum Chordata; class Mammalia; order Chiroptera; family Hipposideridae; genus Aselliscus; species Aselliscus stoliczkanus. The sequence goes on along the minus strand of CM066731.1, from coordinate 163,784,668 downwards.
ACCAATAGACAGCAAAGGTACTTTTTAACCTAGAGTTAAAAAGTCCTTTGGTTTTACACAGGTTAATTTGAGAGTGATTTAAAAATTGCAATTAGGTGGATCCCTTGTAAATTCTGCTAACATTCCTGACTTTCAGCTTTTGAAATACGAGTATGTATGAATATATGTGTGAGAGAGAGAGACACATCGATAAGATTAGACTTTAAAATAGATCTTAGGAAAGGTTAAATAAGCTACAGATTTCTCTAAACAAAGTACAACTGGAAAATTTTGGAGTTACGATTTTAAATATTTAGTCATAAGGCAATTGAGCTGATCTGTTTACCACAGCTTCTTTATTGAAGATGTTTTCTTAGGAGACTAGGTAGCCTGAGCTTTGCTGATGACTTTTTGAGAACAAAGTCCTGCTTGATCCAGTGAGCACAGGCTCCCTCTCCAGGGCCAGCTCTCCTCGGCCAGTTGCGTTTGCTTTCAGAGTTAATGATGTCTGCAGGTGTGTTGGGATTAGCACTGTAAAGTTGTATAAGGGGTTTTTCTTTCTTTTGATCTTCAAAAAGTGATGAAGGATGGCTATTAAACTCAAGGGATTAGGTACCCTTTCTTTAAAGACTTTAGGTACCATAAATATTTCACTTCAGATGTAAGGTGAAGAATTGTATACATCTGGGGGAAATAGGTGTTTTATATTACCAGTTTAGAAATTGTTCAGTCTCCACTTACAATGAAATGATCTTTGCAGAGAAATTTTCTTCTAGCCTTGAGTGTACTAAGATCTGAAAAAAATGTGTGCTTACATCTCAGTGGCTATGCCGATTTTTCCTCTTCATCTTCCTCTCAACCCTTTTCTTCCTGTTCATAGAGTAACGTCTTACCTCCACTGTGCCTTTTCCCCCTTGGGTTCTCCTTCATCATGTAGTTCCATTGGTGTGCTCAAAAAACTGGTTCTAACACTTTGAGAACAACTGCTTTGAAGAATGATACTATGCTCACATGTATAAGAGCGTGTTCGGCTTTTTTTTTTTTTAAGCCTCATATTTTGTCTTTTCTTTTAAATTAACATTATTTAGAAAAGGAAAGTGATGTTGATGTGCCGGCAGCAGTTAGTCATGGTGACTACCTTCTCAGGAAACAAGTGAAAGCAGGAGAAATTCCTAGGAAGCAAATTCTGGCTTCAGCCCCATCCCACTTTTTGCCCTCTCACCTACTCTGTCAGTGTCACTCCAGGATGGAACACTGGGGATTTTGTTGTTGTTGTTTTTGGTTCTTTGTGTGACTTCCGAGGATGGGTTCTTGGCACATGGCATGCATTATTTTATATATAAAATAATACATATAATATCTCTAGATATATATCTCTCTCTAATACAGAAGGAAAGGGTAGGATTTGGATAGATGCCAGCCCAAGTCTTACCGGTTAAATGATTATTCCTTTCTCCCACCTCCTATTATATAACCAGTCATTTAGAACAGATTTAAAATACATTCAGTTGGCCCAAGGGTTTTACGAAATCTCTCACTCCGCATTTTCTATTTTGTCCCTGAATTTGGGCCCCTATATGGTTGTTTATATTAAAGCTTATGATGTCATGGCTTCTGTTATTTGCTCTAATATATGTGACATACAGACATTCCTTTCCAATGTTCCCTGCCCTTCTTTTTATGGTAGAAAATTTGGGCAATAAAGTACCAGATTGTAGGTAGCTACAGTATGTGGGTTTGAACCCCAAAGCATGTACTAGTAATGTGCAGAAAGGGAAAAGTACAATTGTATGTGTAGATGCATTTTAGAGATGGCCTAAATAAAGTACCAAATGAGTTAGTTGAATACAACTCAAACTGCGGGGGGTTTAAGATGAAGGAATTAAGAGTTTAGTGCTTGATAACACCACTGCGCTGTCACAGGAGGGGCCTGCTCAGTTTCTGCCTTAAGCTCCCACTTCCGAAACTTCATGAAATTACAGGAATGACTGTGGAAAGCTTACCCAAACTTTCCTCCTGTAATATTACTCTAAAAGAAAGACAGGCAAAAAGAAACTGTGAAAGGTGTTTGGCAACGAGCAAGGGAGGGAGCTCACAAACTCTTTGAAGGTCAATTAGCCAGAAAATGTGCTAACGACTGGGTGCTGGGCTGGGTTCCTGGCCCAGGAATTACCCCCAAGGTCCTCAAAGTGGTCCAGCGTTTGAGCACAGAGAGACAATTACAGACCTTGAGGAGATGCTACAAAAGCTTTAATTAAGGGGCTTACTTACACCCCACTACGTTTTGGAAATTAAATTCTTGTTTGTGCTTAACTGATGTTTCTTTTGTCTGGGCTTCCACTTGTATTTGAACAGAGAGCAGTGTTTCCCCCAAATCTGCTTCATGCTGGAAGCCGTTGCCCTGTGACACACACTAGCCAGGCTGAGAGTTTAATCCGTGTAAGGAACTAGGTGGAAAGTGGGCTGAGGGGCTTCTTGCTGGGGAGCATTTTGGGCGCAGGTTGGAAATTGTAGTATTTATGCATCTTGGTACAGCAGTGTGTCAGGGACTCTGGGCTTAGACACATGAATAAAAGAAAAAACTTACTCTATAGAATTTGAATTTTAGATTTCTCATTCACAGGGCAACATGATTTTTCTTGAATTGACAACTTCATGCCTCTAGACACAGCAGGCTGCTCTTTCTCCAGAAATATGTTTTTGTTTGTCGATGAGACAAAAATCACCTTTGGCTGTTACCTAGGTCTGAGTTTTCATAAGCCTGGACCTATAGTTAGATTCCACTTAGATGTGATTTCTTTTCTTTCTGGAAAGACTCCGATTGACGTTGCATCAGTTCTAGTTAGAGCATTATGGCCCCATTGATCTGGCTGGTTCTGAGCTAAACCGCCCTCCTGCTGACAGGGCAATGCTCTCATCTTTGAGCTGGGGCCTAATTGCTGCCTTCGTGTGTTCTCTGTTGCTAGTGAACGATTCTGTTGTCTGCCCTTCTTTGAAGCAAGAGTCACTTCTGCCTGCAAAGTTTGGTTTGACCCATAAAGGTTTCTAAAAAGTGCCAAGAAATGCTGGTGTTTTGGTAATTTTAAATTTTCTTTCAGTATTTTTAGTTGACATACAACATCAATCAAGTGGTACATTTTGGGAGTTCTCTCCATATAGTTTACAAACTTGAAGACGTTTTTTGTGTGTCTCAATTTGTGTCCTGAGAAGAGCTTTAGCCTTGCTCTTACTGAAACAGAGGAGCCAATAAGAAAATCGTAAGAAGTGTTTATATCATAATCTGACCTTGTTAGAAATGAAAGATAGCAAGAAAAGTTAAAATGGTCATCACAGGTTACTAAGGGTACAGTGTTCCGTATAGTGGAGCTTATAGAGAAATCCCATTATTGGGCTTAATTTTCACACGCGGGTGGGAAGGAGGGGACTGGCGTTGGATGAGCAGGCCGAGGACCGTGTGGAAGCAGCTTCTGTGCAGAGGGGACCTGCTGACCCACGGGCAGTTCAGGTGCAGTGCCCCGGATGGGCCCCACTGCTGGGCTGAGAGCTTTGGATGTTTCTGTCATTTAGAATCGTCTCATCCTTGCATGTTTTAATCAATGCATAATATGAATTTCAGTTTTCTTTGGAAAGAGGGAAGATTATATTTAGTGATAGGAATATTTTTGTTTGAGTACCTCACTGGTTAATTAAACTAAAGCAAAGTTTGGTATAGACTCCTGGAGAGGTGCTGCTGACATCATCAGGTTTGCTAACTAAAGAAGAATGTAATGGGATTTTGCTAAAAAGTGCTGATTCAAAAGTTGTTTCATGAAGTAAGAAAATTCTACCTTCTTATCTCTTAGGCTTTATTTTGCTAACACTGTCAGAACTAGCACATCTGGCTTAGATTCTGAAATAGCCTGGGTTTATGCTTCAGTTAAAATGAATCCAGTCAAATTGGAATGTGAAGATAGATAAAAGGAAGGATTTGGGTACAATGAGGATTCTTCACACAGCAAGGTTATCAGCAAAGGTCTGAAAACTTCCTTTCTGAATGGCCTTTAAAAACGGGCTGGTGTCTTTTGCAGCCAGCTAGGTTACTCAGATATGGTTGTGTACAAAGGGGGCCAGGCTGGTGGGTGATGGAATGAATGACTTCCCAGCAGTCCCTCCAGCTCGGTGACTCTTGGTTATACTGCTTACCATCAGTACTTTATCCAAACTGCACTTATTTGTCTTTTTACGTTTGGGTGGGGGAAGCGTATTGTCTTTTAAGTTAGGTTTTCACTTTGATAGAATTAAACTGTGCCGTCTTTATCAGATTTCACAATATTCATATCAGCCTCCACATTATCAGTCCAGTTTGGTTTCCGTACTATTTTGAATCCCCTCCCCGCCCCCTCTGCACATAACCAAATAATTATGACCTTCAGATGCAGCTCAGTGGAATTCTTGTTTTATTTATTTATTTAAATTTTTTTTTTTTTTTTGAGGGCAGTGTTACTGGCCTTCATATGTGGGACCGAACCGGGGCCGCTGGCTTTCTAAGCCAGCGCTTCACCACCGCGCTACTCAGCCGGCCCAAATATTACTAGCTACCTTCTATCCTTTTTTTTTTTTTTTTTGAGGGCAGTGTCACTGACCCTCATGTGTGGGACCCGAACCAGGGCCGCTGGCTTCCCAAGCCAGCGCTTAACCACTGGGCCACTCGGCGAGTCCTGAAATTCTTGCTTTAATAAACAACGAAGCAGCATTTAGTTTAGAGCAAATAATGTGAAAAACAGACCACTTTATATTTCACCCAGTTTGCTTTGGTATTATTTAAGAATGACAGTTAAAACTGTTTTTCAAGACTATAAACAAACATCGTTCTGTGCTGGTCGGGAAATCTGTGTAATGGTCCTGTGTCTCTGTGGCTTTGCTGGTGCTGACCTGCCAGGAGCCCCCACCCCTCTTCTGTATTTCTGCGTGATGCTGACCTTGGAGCCATTAGTAGAGACTCAGCAGTTTACTTCTTCATAAATAATGCAGCCTTCGAGATGGCGGGCTGGGCCGCGTATTTATAGTTCCTGCCAGGTTGGGTTGTCAGTCAGGAGCAGTGGCCTGATCCTTTTTCAGGCTGGTGGTGAGAGAAATGAGTCAGCATTTTTGTTAACTTCGGCAGAGTACTGAGCGTGGAGAAACTCCCGTGGTACTGGTACTTCAGCAAACGTGGGGCAGGCCTGTATGTTTGCTTGTGTTGAGCTATTTAAACCTTAAGACCTGTTGCTGGTTTGGTAAGACATATCCGTGCAAATGAAGAGAGCTTTCTGCCTGTCTTGAAGTAAATCAGGGGTCACCCCGACTTCTCTGGGGTGGCCTTTGCGGTGATTCCACAGTAGATGCTCAGAACTGCTTAGAAAGCTCCTGTTCCAACAGGAATGTGGGTCGCGTTCTGGGGACCAGGCCTACGCCTGCTGATGGTGTACAGCTTGTGTTTCTCTGTGTAACCAGGCAGAAAAGAGGGATGTTTTGAATCATCCATGAATTCAGTGGAGACTTTTTATCTAGCAAGGCTTATGATGGAAAAACCTGTTTCAGAACAGGTTTTTCCATGCCAAGGTCATCAGTTTTACATCTCATTTTCTAGGATCAGTTCTGGAGTTCCCCCAAGACATCTCCCAATGGACCCCTGCAGCCTCCTCTTCTTCATCCTTCCTGCCTGGACCCCTGTGATAAAAAACACAGGGCCCTGGCCTTCATAGCTGCCCCCAATCTTTTCCTTTGAAGAGTTTCTTGGTGTAATATCAAGTACTTCTTTTTAAGACTACAAAGTGTAAGGAAGCACCCTCATTTCATAGCCAGTGGATTAAAGAACAGCTATTTTTAAAGTGGAGTGGTGCTTTTAGTGTTAAATGTCTGTGGATAATTTTGCCAGCAGAAACATTGATTTTCCTCTCACTGTTTTCCAGGCCCTGCTTTCTTCCCCGGGCGATGTGCTGAGATCTTTGCCAGGGGTCAGAGTGTCGGGAAGCTGGGGGTCCTTCACCCCGATGTTATCACCAAGTTTGAGCTGACCATGCCCTGCTCTTCTCTGGAAATCAACATCGAGCCATTTTTGTGAAGATGGGCCTGTCGTGTGGTTCCCTCCCTGCATGTCCCTTTGTTTGTCCCCCACCAGGAACAGCCATTTGTGCTTTAATAAAGCAGAGAGTACTGTCTGGCTCCGTGGGTAGATACCCCGTCCCCCGTGTTAGGCCAGCCTATGCAGATACACATGTGGTGCCTGGGTCGAGCTTCCTTGTCTGGTAAAAGCCCAGCTGGAGCCAGAGAAATGCATCGCCTTCTGATAATCAGGGACGCCCCAAGCATCACACACTGATTCCTCCTGCAGAGCAGGGTCCCATTCATTTCCTATGGATGAGACAAGATGGCTGATTAGTGAGCCCGCTGCATTAGTGAGATCTAAGGAAGGATTTTTAGTTTTTATTTCCCACATTTGACATACGTTCATCATTGGGAAACGATAAAAATCGTATTTTGGAAATCTTTCAGAAGCAGTGATGGTCTAGTAATAGTTATAGTCTTTGAAGTCATTTTAAAGTGGACAAAAATCTGCAACACAAGTATTCAGAATATTTGAGAGTATGTAGGTGTTTTTTCACTATCTGATACTGAGACCGTTACAGTACACGCAGCACAGATCAGTTCTGCTGGAAGAATTAATGTGGACATGTTGGTATCAGTGTAGCATGAACACTAGGAAACAGTGAAAACCTTAGTTTTGCCCTAGGCCATACATTTTACTCTAATCATTAGAAAATCATGGTTTTCAATAATTAATTGAGGTGGTTTCTGTCTTATTTTATAGGGAGATATTAGATCTCTGAAGTTAAGCTTCTGTCAGTCTGCCTTAGCTGACTTAATTTACTTTCACACTTTGATCTATTGGGTTGTCAGAAAAGTCATGACGCATTTTTGCAACAAAAAAACAGAAAAATTATGTCATGACTTTTCCAACAACCCAATAGAATCCTGCGATGGGTACCATCTATTGATAAAAGATGGGTCTAATGTTTGAGAAAACTGCTCAGGCACTCTTGAGATGATATGAAACAATAAAATATAAAGCTTGAAAATAAGTCCACTAAAAATAGCTAACAAAGATAGGCAAGAATTCTGTTTCTGCTGAGCCTGCTTCTAAGAAAAAAACACAATCACGTTAGTGTCCAAGTTAACAAGATTTGTGAATACAGGCTCCCCATCTGTTCTCTCCCAGTTCTGTTGTAAGCAGATCCTTACATTTAAAAATTGAAATGAGATATGCTCATAAAAAGTAATGCTTGTCAAAAAAGTTTGTATCCAACATACCTGAAGATTTCTTATAACTTCACCCAATTTTTAAAAAATGGACAAAAGATTTGAACAGACGTTTCCCAAAAGAAGATAAATGAAATCAGCCCATGAAAAGATGGTCAACATTATTAGTCATCAGGGAAATGCAAACAAAAAAACCACAATACAAGTTAAAATGGCTAAAATTGAAAAACACTAATCATACCAAGTATTGGTGAGATTGGAGCAACTGGAACTCACGCACAGCTGGCGGGAACGTACAATGATACAGCCACTTTGGAAAACAGTTTGGCACGTTCTTAAAACATGAAAAACATGCCTGTCATCCAGCCATTCTACTCCTTGGTTTACCTGTATGGCGGTACAAAGGTTTTCATGCAAATATTCACTAAGTGCTATAGTAGCCACAACCCAAATGTTCGAGAGATGAGTGCATGAACCTATAGTATCACTGTACTATGGAATATTCAGCAAAAAGAAAAGAAATGTACTGATACACAGAACAACATGAATGAATCTCAAAGCACTATGCTAAGTGAAAGAAGGAAGATACAAAGGACTACATGTGATTCCATTTAGATGCAGCTCTAGCAAAGTCCAAGACTAGGAGTTGTGGAAGGGAATTGACTGCAAAGGGTTAAGAGGAAACTCTGAGGTGGTGGAAACATTCTATAACTGAAGTGGCAGTTAAGGTGTAGGTTATACCTAGTAAAGCTGGGAAAACAAAAGTCAATGCAACATGTAGTATTTTAATACTTTTACCCAACCCGAGCAGATGCATGGATAGGGTAAAGGGCATGACTTTTAGAATTGACATGGCTGTTCAAGATGGCCTCCTGGCCCACGGCCTTTAATGAGACCGCCCTTCATTTCAGGTTAAATCGTGGTTCCTGGATCATGAGAGCCATTGTTGAAGTGGGTGGAGCCACATGTTCTTTAGCAGCCAGCCACCTGGGTATTTTGGGGATGGTCACAAACTATTTGAAAGGAAAAACCCACTAATACCTAATTGTCTATCCCAGCATGAAAGGGGAAAGATCAGTGCCATCCATCACGTGGCTGTTTCTGCCCTCTAACAGTAGGAAGAAAAACAATGTCGGCACCTTAGAAGAAGAAAGGAGCCCTCAGCTTAGGAGCCAAGGTTCTGCCGGCAGATCGTCTTACACTCGTCCAGGGCGAGGCATTTGAAGCAGAGCCAAAGCAGTCTGTGAGCACCGCTGAGCAGCCTTGAGGAGAAGACACACCTTGGCAAAAACCGGGAGCACTAGCATTCAAAGGGAAATGAGATAGAATTGGTCTTGTTCTCACAGATAACTCCTACAGCTCAACATTCCTGCATGACTCCTCAGTTTATAAAGTATTTTCACATGTGATCTTGTTTCAACATTTTAATTTTCTGGTTTAACAATTGTAAGATATAGTTAGAATAGGAATTCTCCCTGATTCATATGAGAACAGTCCACCTTCAGAGAGATGAATGATGTGCCCAGTCACATGGCTAATAAGGGGGATTGAGACACCTCGTAAGAGTGACATGGACACGATCACTCAGTGGTTTGTGTCATTTACCCAATCAAAACGTTGAGGTACTTTTATGAGTTTGTTTTTTTTTTATAAAAATACCAAGAAATACACAAAGTTAAAAAACCTTAATGCCACTACTTTAAAATATACAAAGTAAGGCCTTCCCAAGCTAATCTGCCCTTCCATCCCCAGTCTCTAAGATAAGTAACCACTATTAACAATTTAGCGTGTGTTGTTCCTGCCATTTTCCCTTGTCAGCTTCACACGTGGCGCTCAGTTTGTGAGTCAGGCTCTACTTACTGGTTTGCAACAAGTTTTGATTTTTAACTTACTATATCTCATGACACTTCACTTACTTAAATCAGTCCCATTTTTCCAGCCCAGTACCTGCAGACCTTCTTGTAAATGATGCAATATTCTATTGAGTGGATGTCTAATTTGTTCAGCCGTTCCTCTGTTGATGGCCGCTGTGTGGTTTCCAGCTCTGCAATTACAAACAGCGCTCCCGTGGACTCCATGTGCCTTGCCCTACAATAGCACTGGCTTAGGGGACCATGAAAAACCAGTCCTAAAGGCTGCAAGACTATAAACAACACTGGGTGTTTGATGGACACCTTCCCAGATGCCTGCGGTTACTTAGATATCTTGTAGATGTGACTTGTGCCTGAGCAATGTATTAGCCTAGTAGTGGAGTCCTACACGTGTAGGAATGTTGAATGACCATCCTTACCCTTTAAACAGGAGGAGCCTAACTAACCAGCTAGCTGAACTGCTGCTTCTGCCCTCAGCAGCGATGGGCCTGTCGGGTTGGTAAAGAGCATCGCTCACAATTTTGCGTCTCAACCTTTGTCTTTGTGCTTGGTGTTTTCTACACATCACCAACCCCAATGCTTGGGTACTGACTTGTCTCTTTTGTTCATTTTGTTCCTTTTATCCAAATGCAGACAGGTGGCCTTAAAGGGACACAACTGCCTTCAGTCAAATATGCCCTCTAAACAACAAAAGCATTTGACACATCTGCTCTCTTCCAAGTTATGACATATTATAAGCAATTAGAATAACTTTAGATTATTGAAGGAAAAAAGGCTGCCATATGTAATAAAACAAGGCAGCAGCACACCTCTGACAGTCTCTGAGCTGCCCCCAAAGGCCCACGACTGGTGGGCTTACTTGGATAAAGGCAGAGGAGCCAACGGGCCAAGCCTTGACGAACAGGCTGGCCACAAGCAGGGGAAGCAGACCCAAAGAGAATCTTGGTTCCTGCTGCTGCCACCGGCTTCTCTCTGACTTTTCAGTGAACAGAAAGGATGCTGTAAACATTGTAGGGAGACAGTGGGTTGAACAAGTACCTCTAGCAAAGGGTTTAGTTGAATTACGTCTATAGCTGAAGCCGTTTGTTTTTTCTCCCCCATGTGACCTACGCAGTGGGGTAAGAACACTCCCAAGGCCAACCCTCAAGTTTTTCACTCAGGTTGGGATTTGACCGTCTCTAAGGAAATCAGGAACACCACGTGATTCTGCGTCAGGAAACACTGAAAAAGCCCCGCTGCATCAGGGGGCATTCAAATTACCGCAGGACTTGTCAGACATACGAAGCAAATCTATCCTTTTTTTAAGACAGAAAAGTGAAAATGTTGGTGATCTGTACCTGTTTGATACCAAACCTCGCGGCAAAAGGAATTTCCTACATTCCACAAGTCACAACTTGATCATGAGGAATGAAAATAGGCTCACCCCTAAAATAAGCACCTACTTGGGACCGGCAAGAAACCAGTTCCAAAGGATGCAAAGCTGGGTGAACAACCATGCTGTGCCAGATACATATGGGGTCAAAGGCCAGTCGAGATGGGAGGGACTAATTAGAGACTTCATAGCTGTGACTGTTGGGCAGAACATTTCAACAAGGAACACTTGGGGTGACCCTGAGGTGGATGAAGCAAGATAAGCCAGATGGAAAGGTGCCCGTAAGCAAATGGTGCTATGAGGAGAGAGATGGTGTAAGTTGCGGGGAGCCAGCCCCTGCAGGTCCAGGGGTTCCCTCAGGTGGGGACGGCGTCAGTGAGGAAAAAGATGGAGACACCGGAAAGAGGTTCACAGGAGTGTCGCAATTTATTATTATAAGATGTCCTTTTTATAGGGACTCTTAACCAATATTCCAATCCCAAATTACGTTTCACATAGTTTTGATGTTTTGTTTTTCTTAGGACTTTTACAGTCTTTACTTTTTTGTAAGTGCTTTCTCCAAGGTACACTGTGACCTATTCTATGTTTAAGGATTCACTTATCGTCTAAAGTGTGGTTACCATGACTACCTAGTCATTACCTAAATTCCAGCAGCTGAATATAATTGCAAAACTCACAGGGCGCAGACTTAAACTATTACTTAAAAAAACTAGCAGTGGCTGTGTTTAGGGTAAAACTTATCTAAAGCTTATTGCTACGGGATACAATACTTAATAATAAAAGGAAGTCTCAAACCTCTCTTATCCTATAGAGGACTAAATATTATTTTAATAGAGGGTAACATCTGTTTCTCAGTCAAAGCTTCAATATCTGTTGCTACAGCAATGCACAAGGCAAAGAATCAAAACAAGATTGTTGATATAACATACCCCATGGTCAGTAAGCTGTCTCTTATCAGAACTCTCATGGCCAAAAGACCTTGGTCTGCTGGTCTCCAAGGAGATTTTTTCACAGCTGCACAGGCAAGGATGAACGATAGCACCAGTTTCTCACAGAGGCTGTCTGTTTCTCACAGACTGGCTTTTTTAGGACTATGTGGCCAAAGTCCTATGCCTCAGTTTCCAAGGGGCTTGAGTCCCCTATTTCTCAGTCCCGGGGTCCCCTCGGACTGTAGCCTGTCTTAGGGAGTTTCCCTTTTTGGGAACTCTAACCCCGTCTTTGACTTACACAGTCAACTATTATCAGGGTACCCCAGGAACTTGCCATGAATACAGTGAAAGTGCTGTCTCCTATAGGATCCGATGTGGAAGAAAGGCATATGGGTTCATAGAGACAGGAGGTATTACATGACCAACCATAAGGCAGCACCTCAGACATTTCAACGTGGCCTTGTCAGACACCAGGATGCTGTCGGCCCCTGGCAGTAAGTGAGAACCTGTGGGGACATGGCATGACACCAGGCACAGGAAGGCCATGGGCTGGGTGGGGTCTGTCCTGGGCGTAATGAAACAATCCTGGGTCATCTAGACGTGACTTCTCTCTGACCCTCACGGTGCTTCAGCATCTAGCTGATTCATACATGTTTTCCTCTTGCTTCCCAAGAACATTTTCATACTTTGCATATCCCACCTAGAAATCCAGATGAAATGTGTAAAACAATGATTTTGAAGACCTTGGACATCAGCAATGAAAGCTAGTATCCCTGAGAGAAAACAAGGGGCCCCCTGTGACCACCCAGCTTACTGCCTGGGGAGCTTCCAGGCTGCGGTGCAAGGAGAGGACCCAGGCAGAGTGTGGGGGTCTCTCAGAGCTGAGGATGTGCAGCTGGAGTCGGCAGGGAGGATGAAAGAGCTGCACAGAGAGGGTAAAATGAGTACTGACCCTCACATGCATGCGAGGGAGCTCCCGTCACAGAGGGGACTACCTGTAACCATCCACCAAAAACGGAGAGTGGGGCTCACGCAGGCCGGAGCTAGGAAACCTCGGGGATCACAGGCCATGGGGAGGGGAGGCAGGATTCTGCCTCCACACTGGGGGGAACCAGCTCTAGACTAAATGCTACTCTGGTTCCGCCTAATACAAGACCCAGAAGAACCAAACTATTTCAAAGGGATGAACGGCCTCCCAGAACAAAGAACAGTTCAGGTGATACAAAGATACCCAGCACCCAACAATGTTGGATTCACAGTATCTGGCATCCAATAAAATACCAGGCAAGCAAAGAAGCCAGGAAGTACAGCCCTTAATGAGGAGGGGGGCGGGGGGGAATGAATCAAAAACTAACTCAAAAATGGTATGGATGGGGGCCGGCTGAGTGGTGCAGTGATTAAGCGCTGGCTTGGGAAGCCAGCAACCCTGGTTCAGGTTCCACATGAGGGCCAGTGACACTGCCCTCAAAAAAAAATTGTATGGATGATAAAATTAATAGACAAGGATATTATAACTGTATTCCACATGTTCAAGAAGTCAGAGGAAAGACTGAACAAGTAGAGACATGGAAGACGTATGTTTTGAATTCCTAGAGATGAAAATTATGATGTCTGAGATAAAAAAGAAAATAAACTGATGAAAATATTGCTAATACCTACTTAATAGCAGAATTGATTGACTTCGTGAAAAATTTACATTAAGCTGTGGTTTCTTTCCCCCAGAACAAAAATAGCTTTCTAGCCAAACATTTTTATCAGTGCCTAATTAAGACAGCTAAAATGGTCTGTTTGGTGTGTCCCGTGCATAATTTGCGCCTCTCACAGCGTCACCCATCTGGTCTCCATGTGACAGAGATAATGCAGACTGGGAGGGTAGGAGGCCTCCTGTTTAGTCTCGAAGATGGAGGTAGATGACATGAAGGTGGCACCAACAGCACCCTGCCCCACCCCCCGTCAATTTGAGGCATTGACATTCTCTGAACACCTCCTGGGAAAGAACCTGGCTTGTACTCCAACCAGGGGGACCCTGATATCTTAGCAACAAAGAGCAAGGCTGGCAGATGTGCCAAGTGTGTGCCTTGAAGAAGCCTTACAGCAGGAACTCCTAGCTACATCCTCGCTTTTGTTGTTTATTTTTGCATGCCAAACAGACAGGCGTGGAAAAGGAAAAACGATGTTTGGCTCCATGTAGCTCCCTTGTCTCATGTGGCTACAGTTTTAAGAATGTAACATTCTAGTCATGGTTCACATTCAACTCTCATTCTTCCTATGCATCCGGTAAATAGCCAAGTCTGTACTACAGGTGTGCCCCACTTTAAGAAAACAATGGTTGCCTGGTGGATCCACAGTAATTCATTAAAGAGCCTTATGTTTTCAGAAATGAAGAATTGCCATATGATTTGTATACAGCAAACCCCTCGGTGGCCTTAAAATTCAAGTTTTAAAAAAATCCAGGGCCGGCCAAGTGGCGCGGTGGTTAGAGCTGGCTTGGGATGCCAGTGGCCCCGGTTCGGATCCCAAATGAGGGCCAGTGACACTGCCCTCTACAGCTAAGAGCTCTACCTGGAGCTGGGCTGCTGTGAGTCCCCGGGACGGCATAGCTGCAGCCCCTGCTGCAGTGGGCTGCCATAGGCTACAGTGAATGGCCAGCAGCCAGCGTGAGCTGCCAATAGTCACGGTGAGCGACCATCCAGAGGCTGGCGACCGATGTGCCTCACCCAAGAAGAGCGCAATGACGATACACCAACATGAGCCAGTGAAGCAATGTCTTCACAAATAGACTGAAGAACAAAAGACAACAACTTGTCTGTTCCCCTTCCCCGATTCCCCAATTAAAAAAAAAAAAAGCTGCAAAACAAGAACAAGAAATCCAAACACAGGCAGCTTTTAGGAAAACAGCTATTCTCTCACATGAGATGTGTGTACACCCGTTTCACTTGGTTCTGGTTAGCCTCTTAGTAGAGAACCAGGGTTTCATTCCAAATCATTAAAGAGAGACCTGAAGTCTTTACAGGTCCCTCAGAGAGCCAGGCTCACGGCAAAATGTTTTTAAATGAAATTCCACAGGACTAGTTCAGGGATTTGAGCCAAGAAAAGAGGGAAGAAGGCACCAAGGACATGGACCGAGTCCCTGGCTGCTGTCACCTCTGCTGAGACCTGAAAGAGGACATGGGAATGAAGCCATATATGAGCGGTTCAGGGTTCACAGGAGGGGAGGTGCCCACTGCAAACTGTTTAATACATGAGTAAGAAACAATGAAAGGACGCTGTGAAAGCACCTCTAGATGTCGTCTCTGGAATGGTCCCACGTAGACTCAAGAAAATGGACGAAGGGGCTTCTCATGCTTCCTTCCTGTTCTTGTGATTTGGTTTTGCAATGTCAAAGCCACTTGCCCATCCTTTGCTCCACCCCTGCCACCACCCTTGTTCCCACACACCATCACCAGCACAGGTGTGGTTTGCAGTGTCCTTGAAAATGCTGAAGTGTCTGGGGAAGTGATGGACAAGCTGTGCCCTCTCCATGAAGTATCACCTGCCCATCACACCCCTGTGCAAACTCTGTTCTTCAAGCCTGGCTCATGCACCCCCGGCTCCCGCGAGCCTACCTTGAGTTGCTGCAGCATGTTTAGCATCAATTACATACCGTGCCAAGTGCAACTAGGGCCCTAGCCTTGGCCTTGCAAATAGAAGTGCCAGCTTTCTGTACCATTTCAAATAGCAAATCTGTGATGCTTGAAGGCAGAGCCTCTCATTGTCCGTGAATGTGAAGCCGGATCATGTTCGTTTGGTTGAGCAAATAGGGCACACACCTGTGAAAACCTTGTAGTTACCTTACTTGGCAACACCTGTAACATTTACCTTTCAACAGAGTGACATTTGTCTCTGAATTGGTAAAAGGATGCTCTTTAGTGTCAAGGAGTTAGAGGAGGCTACTCGAGCATGCAAACATATCTTAACTTTTAATGAGCTGTGACCGCTGTGACACTCACCAATACTCTCATGTGGCTGAATTATAACTGTGACAGGGAATTAGATAGCCTGCTCGTCTCTTTGTCCCCCTTTTTCAACTCAGGTCCAACAAAACTTGAGGAAAAAAAAATCTAGGGAAAACAAATTCAAGGGAGCAGAACACTGGCTTTTAAGACACTTAAGTCAAAAATCAAACAAAAATGATTTTATTTTGAAAAGAATAAATTTATATAACATAAATTTACATAACAGTATAAGCAAGACAGCTGAAAGCCTCCAAAATAGAAACCCCGAGCATATGGCCCTGAAACCACCACATGCTTGATGACACTTGGGAAACATCCGTCCCCAATTTAGGTGAGAAAAATCCCACGTTACCCTGCAACCATCAGGCGTGTTGTGATTCCAACCACCCCCATTTAAGGGGCTTAGTTCAGGAGTCTCTTCTATGGCTTTTTCTTCTGTGGATTCTGTTATGGAGTGGGTCTGAGCAAAACTGGCATGAAATGACTGCTATTGAGCATGGTCGGTACAGAATGGACGCCCTGGGCCACGAGGACAGTTAAAAAAGGGGCATGTTGTTCCGCCTGGCTCCTGGAGAGGCCGAGGATCCCGAGGGCTTTGGTGTCACTGGTGACAAATGCAGGGCTGGTCTTCAGCTTATATCGGATACATCACAGTGAGCTTGACTTTCAAGGTCTTCATCTCCAGGACGCGGATCAAGAGAGGGGCTTAAAAGGGGCTTTAAAGGGAGACTGAAGGGGAGCCAGCAGGGGGCACTCTTTCCCCAGAGTGAGAATGCGGGCGTCCGAGGGAGCCCAGGCAAACTGCAGGGCCCCTGCGGGGTGTGTGGGCGAGCTAGTGACTGAGAGCCGGTAAGACTGACCTACGGGGAGGTGCTATGTGAGACATGAATGGACGGCTGGCAAAGCAGGAGCTCAAACACGAAGCGTGGCCTCAGCAACATATACTTTTTATTCTCCACTTGGTGTCATAAGACACTTTATAAAGTGACCAACCACGCCAAATCCTATGATCGTTCTTTAGCGTGCTCTGGCTTATCTACCATCTTCAATCCAAATTGTGTAAATACAGCCTTAAAAACATCAGTTCAGCTGACTGGCTTTCCTGTTGTTGGGACTTAAAAGAGACAGGCAGTAAACATTACTAAATACTCAAATGGCTGGCCATTTTCATCCTGCTTTCTAACTGAAAAATGTGAGAAGAATTTGAAGGAAAACCAGGATGTTTCACTAAAAATTCTTCTTCTCGGGGGAACTAGAGCACTAAGTCAAATCCCAAAGATCACCCCTGGGGTGAAGCCGGGGAGCTACGCGATCAGGGCAATTGTGGTTTCAGTTTTCACACTGGATACTTACAGGTAAAGAGCCTCACTTGGGAGGCAGGTTGATTCTCCCCCAAAGTGTTGCCAGGTGATGATGGGTTAACATGATAAATCAATGCTTCAGCGGCTCAGGCCCCGACCACCAAAGAGACCTCGGTAACTAATTATTTACACTCACTTTTAAGAAACTGATTGCTACTTATCTCTTATTCTTAACTAAACAGGAGCCCAGGGAGGGAATCCGTAGGTGTTTGCATAACTGCCTTCCTGAGTCGAGGAGGACACACCCTAGGTATCAAGGGTGTTGTTTGGTTGGCTTGTTTTCCCAAAAGAGGCTGAGGATATTCCTGCATTAATTAACCTTAAAATTGCCAAGAGATAAGAGGTGGGAAGACAGAAGGGGAGCCCCTGATTCTATTTAGTAGCTGAGAGATAGATTTATAGAAGGGAACTGAGAAATGGAGAAGCGATATCAGGGAGGCCTTGTCAGGATCAAGTAAGGTCCCAAGGTCGAGTCCCTCTTCGTCAGGCTCAGGAAGGATTAAGTTCACCTGTTCTCTGACTGATCCACATGCTGGCGACAATGCCTTCCCAGGGTGTAAGGAAAACAAACAAACAAAAAGCCGAAGCAGAAGATGGGCAGAGAGCTTATTCCCAGACACTCTGAAGCCGGAGAGAGCAGGACACTCAGAAGCCCCAAGGTACCGGCCTTTGATGAAGGTGAACCCCCACCCATCTGGTGCGGTGGGGGCCGCCAGTTGGTTTCATGGATCAGCAGAGGGTAGTAAGTGGTACCTGAATCCCGCAAATGTCCAAGGAAGAGCAGATTCATGTTTCCTCATTCACACCGGCAGAGGCTGGGGGATGTGTAAGGGAAGCAGGGCTCTTGCCCATGACCTCAGAGCTCTGCCCTCGCCTTTCACGGCTTCACAGTGAGGTTTGCAGTGCTCTTACCATCCAGGCGGGCAGCTTAATTTGATCAAGTGACACAAAAGTCACCCTGTCTAAGGAACGCAGTTTTACTTGGTGCCATCTTTTCTCCCGGCCCAAAGTTCCAATCTGGGCTGGGCAAGGTGGTAACTGAAATGCGCCACCTCCAGTTTTCCAGATCCTGCCCATCTCCCAGAGCCCAGTGGGGCTGTGGCCATTCCTGATCCAGACCCAGTTCCTGTCAGCCCAGGACTTGACCCAAAGTCCCAATTATAACAACAGACAGGGTGGGGGACCCTTAAAGCATGTCATTGGGCTTTAGCCTGGCTTTCCCTGCAACACGACCCTTACAGACTGATGGTTCCTATGAGGCATTTTTCCCCTTTCACACAGCAGCAGCATCTATCACAGATATCAGCAAAACAGACGTAACTTAAGGATTGTTTTTTCTTTTCAAGAAAAAAATCTGTTGTCAGGACTTGCTCACCCAATGTCTTGGCTCTTGTCCAGAGGGCTCATTTCCAACGGTTTGAGGATCACAGTAATCCCAAAACCCTGTGCAGCATTGGCACAACGGTGGTAGCACAAATGCCCACAGACGTGTAGGTGACGAACTTGTAAGGCACTTCAATCTCCAGTCTCCTCCTGGCCTCCTTGTTCTTGGCGACCACCTTGAACCATGAGTATAACACTCGCAGCGAGAGGTTTTGTACAAGTTGACGGACCAGAAGGATCAACACAATCCCCACTGTAAACTTGGTCAGCCCCAAAAGTAACATGTCAGCGGTGAGCGGGGGGATGTTCTGAACAACGGGGAGCGAGTCCGTGGGCTTGGACACAAGCTGGAAAAAGTGGTTGAGCCAGAATCCTATGGTCACCCCAGCCCCAGCGGCCACAATGGTGGTGGTGTCCGCTCTGGTTGGGGTGTAGTAATCAGACACGGGGTAGTTGTAACACAAGAAAAAGGGCACCACTATGGCACACACAGGGAAGAGAGGGCTGGCCGAGTCCAGGTGGTCGATAAGGGTCCAGGCGGGCTGGGTGAAGACAATGAGGACTGCAGTGAGCAGGACACCACCCAGCACATCCTGCGGGAAGGAGAGAAAAGAATGCTGTAAGCCAAGGAGTGCTTCCCTGTCTGCAGGGGTAATTCTGATGCAAACATGGTTGATTTGACATTGAAAACCCAATTTTTCCATTGCTTTGTAATACAGGTTTAAAAAATGTAAAGGAGCCAAAAGTTGAAAGTAGGAAAAGTGCAAACAACAATCGCGCTATTCAGATTACATTTTTCCCAGTTTTTTTCTGGTTTGGGAATAAGATCTATATTTGTTTTCTGGATGCATAGCTATAATCACATTGTTTCTGCAACCTTCTATTATTTTTGATTTAATATTAGATGACAAGTATTGGCCTCATCTTCACAGAGATGGCATCGTCCTTTCTTGGCACGCAGGGGTTGGGGAAATTAGCTTCTGGGGGGACCACGGTCACACTGTCATGACTTACAGGGCACGTTTATTTGGGGTGGTTTGAGAAGACACTTTGGATGTGGTGGTACCAAAGCTCCCCTATGCCAGTCTTGACACTATCAGTCTGTCGTCAGCGACAGTATTTTAAACAGTGTGCGTACGACTTCAGTGAGTGGCTGTACCATGCTTGATTTAATTCATCCTTCTTTAGAACAGTTTAGATTGTAGTTTTATTTCTTTCTTCCTCTATTCCTCCCTCTCTCCTTCCCTATTTTTTTCCTCTCTCCCTCCTTTCCTTCTTTCTTTAAATGCCTGTTTAGAATATCTTGAACTCCTTAATGTCATCCATTTTCTGTTCCTTTTAGTGTTCTCATTGCAAAATTTATTAGATGAAGTCAATGTAATTAATAGACAAATACATCTATGTCACAGAATGAGGAGCTTGCTGTGGTTTTGCTACAAAGTGTCATGTGGGTTATTTTGAAAGTTTACAGTTGAAAAATTTAAGACATTTCCCCCAATGCATTGGAAAACCTGAATGACACTAACAAGTACTACATATGCATTGCAGAAAACCTGAAAAGCACTGAAAACTGTACCAAAAAAAAAATAGAACCTTATTTCCACTACCTACAGTCAACCCTGACTACATTTTAGCAGTTGCCTTCCACTTTTTTTTAATATATACAAAATAGAATTCTAAAAGCTTGGTTTTTCATTTTCTAATAACTTCATTATTTCTCTTCCTTAGTTTCTAATAAAATGACATCTGATTTGAGTAAACAATGGGTGAGAATTAGAAATAATCACTGAGGCTACAGCAAATTTCAAGATTAGTATGCATCCATTTGTTGTTTCAGTGACCACATATGAGCGCCTGCTATATGCCAGACACTGGAATAGAGGATCCAGTGTGAGCTAAACAAATAGCTGTCAGTCTAGTGGAGAGACATAATTATGCGATTTAAGAGGCAAGGAAGGTAGCATGTCAATCTTGATGGTCCTTTGGGGCTGGAGAGTAGAGAGTAAACACAGGCAGGAGTCCCCTCCTACAAGGCCCAAGAGTCCAGCCCACTTCATAAGGACTCCATTACACCCTAGGAGCGAAGGGAAGCCACAGCAGTATAACAGCTCTCACTGGGTACCCATATGACCATATTTCCACTTTTACGGGATCGTTCTGACACAGTGAGGAGAAGAGAGAGGGGAGCAGCAAAGAGGGGGTGGGGAGCCGACCTGTCTCCCCAGGGGAAGGCTTGTGTCCCCATATGCCCTCCATGTGGCACCCTGGGCTTCACCTGCTCTTACTTCTGCCTCTGTCTTCTCTGCAGTTATCCCCTCGGGCAGGCAGGCCTCAGAGTCTCCATGGTTTCCCTTCCCATGGTTCCTTTTCCTGTGCCTATGCATATGCATTGATGTTGCCTTATTTTTGGAAAAAGGAAAAATCCTTCATTGAAGCTTCCTGGTTACCAAAATTAAGCCACTCTTGGATTGAATTTTCTATACCTGTTGCCTCTACTTCCTCAACTTGAAACAAGTGCTGTTTAAACTTCTAGGCTTAGATGATACACCCTTTTCAAAGGCCACTTCCTAGACATTCATTGGTTGTTTCTTCAGCATCTATGTTTTTGACCCAATGGCTTGTTTCCCCTTGGGGAGCCATGAAGTTCTGGGAAATTAGGGAGTTGGAGCACATGACTTAGGTAGGCCAATCAATGCACTGGCTCTCATGGTGACAGTGATTGGTACAGGGATGGTCATGTGACCCAAGCTAGTCCAATCAGAATGAGTTGTAGGGTTTTCGCCTAGAATTCTTAGAAGAGATGTTCTTCTTCTGAACACTGTGCCCGGAGGATTTATACCTTTATTTAGCAGGCCTTTACTTTTTTTAATTTTTTTTTATTTTATTTTTATTTTATTTTATTTTTTTATTTAGCAGACCTTTAATATTCAGCTTATATTCATGTTACTTGCACGATCCTGGCTCTTCTCTGACCTCTAAGAAGTCTCTCCGTTAGACCTTTCTCCTCTTTCCATATTCTAAACATGGGCATTTCCACAGATTCTGTCCTCAAGCCTTGCGGATTTTCTCCCTTGAAGAGTTTGTCTAGGTCCATGGCTTTATCTCTCCATTTTCTATCAGTGTGACTCAAATCTATGTCTTTAGGTGTCTCTCTCTCAAACTTCAGACTCATATTTTCTGCCAGAATGCTAGACATTATCATCCAGATGTCCAGTCAGCCCCTCAAAACAACTTGTCTACAATAAAATTACCAATAAAAAGAAAAATGAGTAAAAGAAATGAGCAGTTTATAGAAAAGGAAATAGGAAACGTACCTAAACTTCCTCATAATAAGAAGTGAAAATTGAACTGTGCTCAGGATACACTAAAACTTATGTTCACACAGAAATCAGTACATGAATGTTTCCAGCAGTTCTACTAATAATCACCCACAACTTGAAGTAACCACAACGTCATTCAGTGGGTGGATGAGTAAATAAACTGTGCTACAAACAGACAACGGACTATTTCTCAACAATAAAAGCAACCAACTACTGATGCGCGCAACACCATGGATTGAAATCACGAAGTTATGCAGAGTGCAAAGAGCCAGTCCCTAAGGGCTACATGCTGTATGGGTCTATTTACATGAAATTCTCCAAAAGGAATAACAAGAGTGACAGAGACCAGGTCAGTGATTGCCAGGGTCTACAGGTGGAGGCAGTGTGTGACTACAAAGGGACAGCATAAGGCAGCTTTTTTGGGTGATGGAACTGTTCTGTATTGTGGGCGTGCTTACTTGAATTTATACATCTTGAAATCCACAGAACTATACACCTCCGTCAACTTTACTGTTAATTCAAAAATTACATTTCCAAACAAAAATTTTAAAGCTGGTGGGCTCTTTTTTTTGGCCACTGAATAACATCGTTGAACATCTCCTGCTGTGTGTAAAGCATTGTGCTGAAAGCCAAGAGGTCCCAACGTGTCCCCCCTCCCCCACCCCTCCCACACACTGTGCCGAGAATGTACCGCTCACCTCTCAGTATTAACGACAATCCAGAAGTCTGACAACATTCTGTTGATGAAACAGGATGAGTAAAAAGGCACTGGGTCCCTTAATCACATGAATGCAAAATGGCACAACCCTGATGGGGGGAAACGTGGCAATATTTTTTAAAAATCACATGTTCACTTAACCTCTGACCCCTAGTCTCACCCTGGGACTGACCGTAAAGATACACCTGCCACCGTCTGAAACGAGCCATTTACAAGTTGTCTTTTGTAGTCTCTTTGTAATAACAGGATGCTGGAAACACATCAGGCTCCACCTGTAGGGACCAGTTAAATCTACCCATGGTATGTGTGGTCACACAGTGAGCAGGATATGGAGGTTCTGATATCGACTTTTAAAAACCAGGGTGCAGAACAGCACGTATAGTAACGCTACCACTTCCATTTTAAAAAGGTGAGAGAACATATAGACACATTTTTACTTGAATATACAGTATGCTTATGTGCCTTTTGAATCTTATATCATGTAAATATATCTATTGCCTCCTTAAACAATTTAGGTAAAATAAAATTCAGTCTCTCCTTCTACCAACAGGATCTGCCATTCAATTCCCATATGAAGTGGGGGATCCCAGGTGAGCCTGGCAGTGTCCTCTGCAGGGAACTGGGCACACGTGGTGAATGCCCAAACATCCCCTGCTGAAGACTGAGGGCATCTTGTCTGCAAGCTTTAAAGGAACATGCATTTTGAGGCAGGGAAGAGAGCCAGGCACAATGAGCTCAACACCCCAAGCAGCCCCTCCTCTCCCAGCCGGGACAGATCCTGCCACTCAAGTTCTCTCCTGGCAGCCCCACTGGACTTCACATCTGAGTCCTAAGAAACTCAGAGAGGATGAAAGAGCCATTTTGCCTCAGTCCAGAAAACACAGAGCTAGGGCATGTTGCTTCGAAACCCCTCTGGCAGAGGGCTCTCCAAAGGGGAGAATCCATTCTTTCTTGTAGCCGAGGCCACAGTGCCCCACGTGGGCACTTTCTGACACCACCTGGCAGGGCAAAGGCAGAGCACCTGTATTGTTCACTATAGCCCTTGAACCACAATCATGAGCATGGACCTACTTTGCCTGGCAGGACAGCTGTAGAGACACTGGTGACCGGCAGACTAGCAAGAGAGGGTGGGATGCTGGCGCGGGCTGCAGTGCTCAGAGCGACAGAGGCATCTCCTAGAGCAGCTGGGGGCAGTTACTCCAATGCCAGGGAGCTGCTGAGCCTGCAGGGCCGTGGGCAAGACCAACATGCCCAAGGGCACAGCCTGGGCAGAGAGGGTGGGGCCCAGCAGAGCTATCCTGACACCAGGTCATCAGACAGAGCACCAGGGGCACCAGGGGTGAGAAGCCCTTGGAAAACTCCAGAAATTGTGTGTGTAGGGTGTGCTTCTGTCAGGGGTGGGAGTGAATCATAGTTTTGCAAAGGACTAGAGGTTCAGCGTGACCCTGCAGGTGCTCAGGGAAATTCAAACATTACACGAATTTCTGTTGATGGCACCCCAGGCTCCCTGATCACAAGCTCAGGGGCCCGATGGTGATATCTGACTGCTCCTTCCTCTTCCTCTCACCCCCCATAATCCGCCAGTCATGACTTGCCCCAGATCCCCTCCATCCTTCACTCACAAGCTCCCACTCCTGCCATCGGAGTTCAAACCTTCATTTCACCTCCTGTCTGCCATTCTCCTGCCCCAAAGCATCCACTGCATTCCTGATGGCGATTTCAATAGCAAGTGTGCACTGGTGTCACCCAGGAAGATTTGAAAATGCAGATTCCAGGCAGCTGCCCTCCAATTCTGAGCTGACATGTGGCTCAGGGGTCTGCATTTTAACACCCCAAAGCAATACTGATGTAGCAAGTCTAAAGAGAAAACTCGGAGAAACACCAGCCTATCGATTGAGAGTCAGAGTCCTGCACGCTGTGGGCTTAATTAAGCTATTGTTCCAGGGTTTGCTCTCACTGCTTCCCAATTTGAACTTTTCACTCCAGTCAGTAGGTTTACTTGCTTTCCCCAAGTATGTTAGTACAGTTTTATCCCATGGCTCTGCACACCTGTTACGTACAGCACATTTTACCTAGTAAGATCTTATCAGTTCACCTAAGGCTCAGCTCCAAAGGATCTTCATGTAGCTTCACAGCTGGAAATAAACTCTCCCTGAACAGAACATGAAGGCACTTGCTTGATATCACTGAGGAGGCCCTTTCCTTATGATGCCTTTGCTGCAGGTTGACGTGTTCACAGGCTCTTCCCAGAGTTAATTATAAAACTCGGATCAGTAAGGACGAGTTCTCTGCATGTTTTCAGGATTCCTCCAAGCTCCTCATGTAATGCCCAACAGGTAGCAGACATTCAGTCATTCATTCTCGCACTGAGAGAATTCGATGTTTTTCTCTTATCCTGAATATCCATAATATTTAATACCCATTGTTCCATACATATCAGAAAATTTGCCTTCCTTCCCTCTGTCTTCCTTTGTAATGGCGGTTACCAATTTCTCAGGCATCCATTGAAATAGTCTTTATAAACGGATTCTGTTCATCTTCCATGCAGCGGGAGACTAGGCTATTTTGGTTCACAGCTCCAGCCTCTGAGATGAAGGTCATTTTAGCCAACATGACTGCTGGTGTAGTTTCTTTCCTTCTAGCCACACCGTTGGATTTTCAGCCATAAAAGGTGATACTGTAGCAAAGACGTTTTAGGTATTTTTGTAAGGAAAATATTTGAACCATGGCTAATGAGCCCTCTACTTCAGGCCTCTAAGTTTCTAATAACAAAACTATTCTATACAGCTTCTATAAATAAGAACTGTAGTGCTTGAACATTCAAGGACAACTTTTTACATTAATTTTTTCAAGCTACTAAGTTGACAGAAACTGTAAAAGCTCACCAAATCCCCATCTTGGAATTGGATCTGCTGTTTTGAGTTTGGCAAATTTGAAATCAGGAGGTGATTTCTTTGGAACTGCCCACTTATGTGTCTGGCAGAGTACACCAAAAAATGAGATAAAAATACACGCTGCTTTCTTACTTAATAATACAGCATGGACCTTTTCCATTTGAAAAGATAAATTTCTGCAACCTTGTTTTTTTTTTTTTTTAATTTCAAGTAACCAACCATTAGTGAGATATATCAAGCAGAATACAAACTTTACCAAAAGTATGAACCTAATTTTATATAGTATATATTTGCATGGATAAGCTATCAGAAGGAAATAAACTAAAATGTTGTAGTTTTTTCTGTTTGGTTATTATAGGTGATGATTATCTTCTCCATACTTTGCACTATTTACTAAATTTTCTACAGTCAACGCTTATCATTTTTATAATAAAATGTAATCAAGGATAAGAAATCCAGGATGTTAAAATCAGAATGTTTCAAAATAGATAAAAATAGAAATAACTAATGCTTATAAATTTTCATATCATGCCAAAAAAGTGAACTGCCCCAAGAATCTATATGATAATAAACATACTCCTCCAAGATGTAAATAAAATTTAAAACAAAGGCACAGCAGGTGTGTTGTTTGAAATATAATCAACTTTCATTAAATTTACTGTCTATGGTTTAAATAAAGACTTTTAAATTATTTGAAAAAAATCATTGCATAAAAATTAACATTTTACAAAGTTAAAATGCAGAAAGGTCTAAATCCCTTTGATTTTTGTATCATCATTTCCAGTTTTAAAACAGTATTCAAATAAAAACTTGAGATTTATTATATCTCATTACAGAAAACAATAATAATGATAGGCTATCTAAGTGGGTAGAAAAGAATGCTTTTAGAGTTATCCCAAGCATCAGAACAAATTTCAGTGAATGCTTATATAAACACATAAAATTGTGGTGTGTTTTTTTTTTCCTTAGCCAAACAAAAATACCCCTCCTTTTGGTACACATCCTTAGATACTTCAACAGCAGGCCTGAACCCTGAGAACTCCCAGCATTTGTGGATTCTGACTCTACGTCACATTCCCATATGCAGTTTACAGCGACAAATTTACATTCTATGGCCAGACATCATCCCTGAAGAATGCTTTTGAGCAGACCAAACACAACATAAGATTAGCTAACTAGAAAGAAGAAGCCAGAGCAAACCCATTCATTCAATTGTCAGGAAGGAATGCATTCAGATCTTGGAACTATTTATGCCGAAAACTCTATGATTCTGGCATCTTCCCCTCTGGTCGGTCTCCTGCTGAGAATGTGAAGGGCCTTCTCTGCCCTTGGCTGCCTTCACAGAGGGCGCTGAAGCCAGGAGCAGAGCAAAAAGCCAAGACCCACTTTGCAGATGCAGTGAAGGCTCGAACATGAGCAGAACCTGACATGAAAACAAACTAAAACAACAACATCAACAACTCCCCAAAACCCAAAACCCTACAATTATTCTAGAAAATTATTTTCTATGATCGATCAGTTACTGCTTCCTAGCTAACACACTCAGAATACTTACTGTTTTCCATGCGAGCTCACAATTAATTCGAGAATCATGCCAATGAGATTCAATGGAAGCCAAATGGCAAGAGGGAAGCCACACTGTTCATGAATATGAATGTAAATGATTACAGAGAGAAACCTACATGATATGCAATTAACATATGGCTAGGGAAGAGTGAATGTGTAAGTTCAAAAATATTAATTTCCAGGCAGGCCGAGTGGCACGGTGGTTAAGCGCTGGCTTGGGAAGCCTGCGGCCCCAGTTCGGGTCCCACATATGAGGCCCGGTGACACTGCCCTCAAAAAAAGAAAAAAAAAAATTTATTTCCTATTGCTACACACCAGTGTCCAGAGGGATCAGTTAAAAGAAGGAAGCAAATTCACCCTGCCTACCACGTGGTATGGGCGTCAACAGTAGGGTCTCCTGGTATTTATGGCTCTGAGTGGCCACTCTGTCACTGATGTCCCTCCTTTCCATGTCATGACTGTTCTCTGAGCCACCTCAGATATCTGACCACAAATCTAGGACTAGGCATGGAAAGCTACGGTTATAAAGAGAAGACTTCAAAAAAGACTTTTTGAAAACTCACTGAAGCTCAGTCGTAACTGTATGAGGGAGAAAAAAGTATGCTAGCTTTCATCGTCTGTGTTTTGAGAACAGACACCCGCTTGGCAACTCAACATACAGAAACCGTCATTAAAAATCAGGTTGACATTTTTAACAAAAATAAGTTTTCTGTAAGTGTGTTAAATGATATAAAGCTTGGCGATAAGGCAAAAAATATTTCAATGTCATATGGGACAAAAGCCACCCAAGGATTGCAGAACGGAAAGTACTTTGTTTAATTCACTGTTTATTATTGATTAAAGGTCTCAGGCTTAGTGAAGTGACAGCTGATAGATTTTTGTTTGGTAGGAATGTGAATAATTTCTGTTCAGTTGAAATGATAACACCAGTGATTACAGTTTGTTGCTCTGTGGGACAGTAACCAGTTTTGTATATAACCCAGCAATTTTAATGTCACATTTGTTTGTTAAATTGTCTAAATATTTAGGTCTTTACATCTTACTGGTTCCTTCACTAATTAATGAGTTGAATAAAATCTTTGACACCTATTCATTTTATATTGGGGTAAAAGTTATGATTTTACCATTTAAAGATTATACTCTAGCAAGTAGGTAATTATTTCAATGTTTATTCATATGACTATCTTGGATGATTAGATATGCATATTCCATACAACAATAATTACAATTGTTATCTTGTTTTCTTTTGTGTATTCTCTCTAATGGCAGTAGGGTGCTAAAAAAAAAAAAAAGTAAATAAGGCAGGTAGTATGTTTCTTAATGTGATGATATAATATCATTGCTGCTTTTATAATATTAACTAGAAAAATATTTAGGTATACTATATATTTCTAAACTTTATTCCATATACAGCATGATTTAGGAAATAATCATTTGCTTGTCTTGGCTTTACAGAATCTAACAAGTCCAAACAGTTGATATTCATGAAACAGACAAAACTTCCCCACCCATAAAAAATACGAACAGGTTTAGCTATAATGAATCACAGGGCTTGGCAGGTCAACAGGATTATGACATTAGCTCCAACAAGCTTCCAGGCAGGTTATAACATCATCTTTGACAACTGCTAAGCAGCTTGCAAGAAGGACAAGTGCAGGGAAGGGCAATCTGGTAGAAGACACAAAAGGCATTGCCAAACATTCAAGCAATTTTTCTCAGCTCTGGGTGGGCAGAGGGGCCTCTGAGCAACACGAGAACAGAAGAAAGTCATGTTCCATGTGATGTAATTGTTGAACAAGCCGATGCAGGTTGAAATTTAATTGGCATCGGCCCTGTATCTGCTGGGTGGGATGTGAGTGTAGACAGTTTAATGCTTTTCAAGCTGTCTTTTCCTTTAGATTCCTCTGGGAAGCTTGTTAAATAAAATGCAGATACAGATTCAGTAGGTCTGGGTGGGGCCTGAGAGCATTTCTAACAAGCCCCGAGGTGATGCTGATGCTATGGGGACCCCACTGTGAATGTTCAAGACTATCTCACCTCACTGAATCGCAGAGGGTAACGTGGGATCCTCAGGCTAAACCAGGCGGGTTTGAGCTTTCAGAGGACTTTCTTAAAACACACATGAGAGAGTGAAAATGTTTGAATTATAAGAGTACCATACTTGAAAATGACAGATAGTACAGCTTTTGAAAGCAACGAAGTGATATTCCGATGTAGAAACACTTGTGCGTGAAGAGGTACAAGAGAGAGATCTGAAAATTGCAGGCCTGGTGACATGGGTGCTTATATTGAGGGTACAAGTAAATCAGTCCCAGTCGTCTGTCCCTGCCTCTGGGAATGTGGGCTTGAACCTCTGAGTCCTGGCTCTGTGAAAAACCAAAACTCCCTGAGCAAATACTCTGCAGCCCTTGGAGCACACTCAGAACTGGTTACTGGACATTCAGAAAGTATCAGACTGTCCTAGTGACGTCAAAGATGGCCACCCAATGTCTTTGATGAGGCTTGATTGACAACCTCAGTTACAGATAGTGTCACTTCCTGGTCATCAAGTGTGTGTCAAGTGAGGAGAAGGGAAAGCCATTAACCTTTATTCAAGTGGAGAAATGAGATCCAAGATACAATGAGGTACAGTACTGTGGTGCTTGGGAGACTCTTTGTTTTCACAAACGTGGCAAGGGTTCAGGGGTGTGGTGTGGAAACCAAACTGCCATAGACCTGTGCACATGAAATAATTTTGCTGTCAGGGGTTTACAAAAATTACAGAAAGGACAGCACTTACAGGAAACCATGTGGTGCATTTAAAAATCTGATACAAGAAGTGTTTACTTCTGTTCCCAAGTGAGCATGTGGTTAAGGAACATTCCCACAGATATACATAAACACAGACCTCAGTAGTGTTCTGAGGTTAAAATTAAGTTCTAGACCTTTAGCTGATTTTCAGAGAATAAGATACAAGGCAGCTACTTCAGTCCTCTATATCTGTCTGCTGAGCCCCAGTCAGTGTTCATCAGACCACTAACAGGACATTGGTAATAAGACCAATTCTCAGGCAGTTTTATGGCTGATGGATAAGCAGTTCATCTGCCCTTTGTGGCTAGCCAGATACTATCATTTCTCTCCACAAGCAACACAGCCCAACTCAGTTCCTTAAACACTTCAACGTGAATTTCTGCTCTTGAAACAGCACCACAAAGAAGGGATATTAATTCTGTTGAGAACTTGGTTCCCTTTTCAATCAGGTTTGGGAAGCAACTAAGAATTTTGCAAGTCAATGTTTTGCAGATTTTAAAATTGATTCCCAAATAATGAAAGGACAACAGACATAAGCTCTTTGAACTCATGTATTTTTTTTTTTATTGCCAAGATCCATGTTGTATTGCTCTGTTTAAAAAAAGAAAGAAGGGGCTGGCCGAGTGGCGCGGTGGTTAAGCGCTGGCTTGGGAAGCCAGTGGCCCCGGTTCGGTCCCACATATGAGGGTCAGTGACACTGCCCTCTACAGCTAAGATGGTGAACAACAGCTCCACCTGGCGCTGGGCTGCTGTGAGTCGCCGGGGACAGTGTGGGCTGCAGCTTCTGCTGCAGTGGGCTGCCATAGGCTACAGTGAGTGGCCGGCAGGCAGGATGAGAGGCCGGCAGCCAGCGTGAGCTGCCAATAGCTGCGGTGAGCGACCATCCAGAGGCCGGCGACCCATCTGCCTCATCCGGGAAGAGCGCAATGACGATACCAACATGGGTCTGTGAAGCAACGTCCTCCACAGCTAGACTGAAGAACAAAAAAAAGGACCTCAATTTGTCTGTTCCCCTCCCCCAATTCCCCAATAAAATCTTTAAAAAAACCAAACAACAGAATTGGGGGGAAGATACAAAAGTGAAGAAAGAAGATTCTTAGCCTCCAGTGACTCACAATATAATAGGATAGACAGACATGAATATAACCAACCACATACCTTTATCACAGCTGGTTCTTACTACTAATAAAGTGATATTTACACATTAAACATGCAAGATGACTTAGGGACTCTGAATGAAAATCTCTCGTGTCCTTTTCTCTATTGAAATAGAAATATTTATATTTCACATTAAACAAATGTCACGAAATTCACACTCTTGTCTTGTCTGTCAGTAAAATGTACACAGTTTACTCTAGGACGCCCACTTGGAGGAAATCATCCTAAGCAGGGTTTTCCATAGTATGCTTAGAAGAAACCAGATGACAATGTGAAA
The DNA here is from genome assembly GCA_033961575.1 of Aselliscus stoliczkanus. Lineage (NCBI taxonomy): Eukaryota > Metazoa > Chordata > Mammalia > Chiroptera > Hipposideridae > Aselliscus > Aselliscus stoliczkanus. The sequence continues at coordinate 163,753,777 of CM066731.1, read as the reverse complement.
AGGGATCCCAAAATACGATGGGCATGGTCAGCTGGCCCCCGTCGTTGGCTAAGGAACCACAGCCAGTCAGGTTATCTCTTTCCTTTCATTTTATGACTAGGACAAACTAGCAATAACTTAGAGAGTTGCAATGACAATCATGTGCAAATGCACACCGATATTTCTCACAATGTCATAGCAATGGGGAGCATGAAGGCAGAAATTTGTGTTTCTATTTTCCCAAGGGGCTGAAGAATCTTTTTTTTTTTTAAATCACATAAATGAGGGGCAAGGTCTGATTCATTTTATAAAAGTTGATTTCACAAATTGTGAAGACAGTCCTTTTTCCATGAAGAGAGCCGTATGATTATATGCCTATAGAAAGATGTCAGGGAAACTGCAACACACTACATAATCCAAAAAGCAAGTACCTAGTAATAGAAAGAAATACAGAGGGTGCCCCCCAAAAATATACACATTTTAAGAAAGGAAAAAACACTATTAAAATTGTAATAGTCAATATATATTGATAACAAAAGATGAATACAAGTCACATTTGACTTCTGCAATTACAAGAGGTGCTCAAAGTGGTGACCATCAGTGTAATTTTAATACAGTTTTTTCCTTTCTTAAAATGTGTATACATTTTTTTTTTTGGTACCCTCTGTATATGGAGACTGGCTTCTAAGGAAGGTTTAACCAGTCCCTTATTCTTATTTAACCAGTCACTAGGACTTACCCAGAGCACCAACATAACCCACAGCACTGCCAGATCTCAAATCTACGCTCTCTCCCTCAATGTGGTTGCTTTTTGATTTATTTGGGAAAGGAGGTGCATTCTCAGTACAACTTAGACTTTAGGCATTTAGCTGAGCTCGCTCTTCACCCCCTAGGGTAGACGTGGCACTTCTCACTGAGGTAAATAAACGACCTGCTTCCCTAGAGCTACCTCGCCTGTTGACTCAGCCTCAGTGGACATCTCTGTAGCTGCAGGCCTGGTCTGATTAGCTTAGCTGCCCAGCCATTAGCCTCAGAGAGTTCCCTGCCCTCCCTCCTGTCAGGCTAATTGTCACACGCCCTCAGGTCTAACAAAACCCCACACTGGAACAGCTTCTGGAGCCCCAGGCCACAGATGATAGAGGCCAAGCAGGTTCTATGACAGCAGGAAGAATTTAAGTGGCTTCAGGTCTGCAGCAAACTGGCCCAGTACCAATCCATGCCTGCTTAGCCCTTTAGATGTCGGCTCACTGCCCCGTCGGGACCTCTGACCTCTGCAGGACTCGGGTGCTTTGACCAGCTTCTGTGCTCGTACACTTTCTATGGGCTGCACTGAAGGCTCAGTCCAGCTCCCCCTCCTAGACTGAGAGCAGTCCCAGTAGCCTATTCACCCCACACTTACAGAAGAGAAGGAAAACCATGCCCCAATTGTAACTTTTTAGATTGTGTTGAGAAGGGAGATAAACAATCAATTTACTTATGTTTGTTGTTGGGAATACAAAACCTGAGCAGTCCCTGCGGGAAGCTGTGCTAAGTCCGAATTTTGATTCAACTAATACAGACGCATGCAATGCCTTCATTTTCCCTGTACATCATCCTAACGAACGGCTGTCTGAGCCTCTCCTATGATGATGAACTAACATTGACTTGTTTTGCTTCAAAAAAAAAAAAAACTTTGACAAGAGAAGACAAATGTTTTACCATGAGTACTTACTACTTTTGAAACCCGAAATAGTTCTCTATTTTTATGAAAGGCTAAAAATATTTGTCTCCAAGGTGAAGAGAGAACATAGGCATCAAACTGTTTTACACAACCAAATTTCCTTCAGAAAGTAAGGGTTGATAGGGTGTAATTTATGCTACAATTAGCTTTCTTCTCCATATTAAGTAAGGCAGTTTGAAATAAGTTTGGTTTTGTTTTTAAAGCAGTTTCAAAGAACTTGAAAAAAAAACACGGAAAATGCTCTAGTCCAAAGCCAGAACACAATTTTGTATGGTTTGCAGATAATTTAATATTTGAGAAGCTTTTTCAACATTCTCCAACTCAAACCAAAACTAAAAGATACTTAGGAAAAAAAATAAACGAATAAGCAAATAAGATCTAATACCTATATAATTCCACAGATCAAACAATTTAGGGAACATATAATAGAGCAGCATTTCAGCAATCCAAGTCCAAAACAATGGAACAACCATTCACTAATCTAACAACAACAATTCTGGCTAATTTTACTACTAATATATAAGAGACGATTGCTTTACAGTCAAAGGGATATAGAGGTTGATTCATTTGAGGCATCACAAATACAGTATGATCAGCCTTCTTGATTTGCCTTAGTCCTCCTTTCCTCACAAATGCAAATATAATACCCATTTTTTGAGCCTTTGAAAGAATAGGAAAATGCAATGATGTCAGTGTAGCAAACATACCACTGGGGCTTTGTCTGCTCTCTTCTTCTGATGACAGACCCATTTTATTTTGGAGAACTACCTTGCCCCTCCCACATACCAATTCTAACACTAACCATAATCCTGGCTGCCAATCACAGCCTCCGTTCACGCACACGGGCTCCTGACCCGTGGTCCAATCACAGTCTTCAGCACCCCTTGGGCTGTGTTTGCTGCAGCAATGGGCTCATAATCCAGGCCACGCCAATTACACACCTTGCTTGAAATTGTCCCCACTGGAATCCTTTCAGGAGTGCAACAGAAAGAATTTAAGGCCTCAACTCCCTGGCTCTAGTCTCAGAGACAAGGCAGCCCAAAAGCATGGCTCCACCACATGGAGAGAAGCTTGGGAAAGAGTGGGGGGAGAGCTCCAATGAAGATGTAAACCTCGTGTCCCACTCTCCCAATGGCCACTTGCGCCTCTGCCCTTCCTACGTTGTAATTACAAAACCCAGTAAACGTCCTTTTAAGCTTAAACAAGTTGGAGTTGGTTCGTTATTTGCTTTCAATGAGTCCTGACTCATCAGATGGTAACCACTTGCGTTGGGGCATTTTCAATAGTGGTGAACTCATTGGGTTGTCTTGCTGGTCCCTGATCTCTGGGCACCGCCTTTACAGGCCACAGGGTTGGCTCTCGAGGTCCCATTTTCTGCTCTCTGGCCTTGTTCCCCTGCCAAGGCTCACTGGTCCAAGGGTACTGCCCAGTTCAACCCAAGTTTCATTTCTGGAAATTAGGTTTTGATCTGAGAGAGGAGTTGGTGGCAGCTGGGTCTGTGCAGTGGCACACTCCAAAGGGAGAGGAAGATACACTCAGAGTCACCCTGGTCTTGCTCCTCCCGAGGCTTAGTTGTCAGATTCCATCTGTGTTGGATTCCATGAGCTAGCCAGTCCTTCCAAGACATTCTACCCTTCCTTCCCCCTCACCCCCCTGCACCCTCTTCAACTGGATGCAATAGGTTTACTCTTTTTTTTTTTTTTTAAGATTTTTTTACTTATTGGGGAATCGGGGAAGGGGAACAGACAAGTTGCTGTCTTTTTGTTCTTCAGTCTAGTTGTGGAGGACGTTGCTTCACTGGCCCATGTTGGTGTCATCATTGCGCTCTTCCAGGATGAGGCAGATTGGTTGCCGGCCTTTGGATGTCGCTCACCGCGGCTATTCGCAGCTCACACTGGCTGCCAGCTGCTCACGCTGGCTGCCGGCCACTCACTGTAGCCTATGGCAGCCCACTGCAGCAGGGGCTGCAGCCACACGGTCCCCGGGGCTCGCACAGCCCAGCTCCAGATGGAGCTGTTGTTAGCTGTGGAGGGCAGTGTCACTGGCCCTCATACATGGGATCCGAACCGGGGCCGCTGGAATCCCAAAACCAGCTCTTAACCAATGTGCCACTCGGCCGGCCCGGTTTACTCTTTTTTTTTCTTTTAAATCCTTTTATTGTGAAATAAACATTTTTTTAAATTACTTTCAGGTGTACAACACAGTGCAACAGTTATGCTTTTTACCCCTCAAAGTGAGAACCCCCCTCCCCCAATTTGCCACCCCACTCTCCCCCATATCATACATATCTATTACAATTCCTTTGACTCCCTTCCACAGTATAATCCACATCCCGTGACTATCTATATATTCAATTACAGTTGGCATACAATATTACACAACATCAGTTTCAGGTATACAGTGCCGTGATCAAGCCTCTACTCCATCCATGAAGTGGTCTCCCTAACAAGACATGTGACCATCTGACACCCCACAAAATATTTACATTATTATATTCCCCAAAATGTCTTTCATATCCCTTTGATAATACTGTAGTTACCTATTTATGCTGTCTAATCCCTTCCCCTTCTCCCTCATCCCCACCCCCCTCCCAACTAGCAACCCTGTCTTTCCTCTATATCTATGAGACTTTTTCTGTTTACTTTGCTCATTCATTCAGTTTTTCAGATTCCACATATAAGTGAAATCATATGGTATTTGACTTATTTCACTTAACATAATAATAGTCTCTAGGTCCATCCATATCATTGCAAATGGTACAATTTCATTCTTCTTTATAGTGGAGTAATACCCCATTGTATAAATATACCACAGTTTCTTTTTTCTTTTTTTTTTTTTTTGAGGGCAGTGTCACTGGCCCTAATATGTGGGACCCGAACCGGGGCCACTGACCTCCCAAGCCAGCGCTTAACCACCGCGCCACTGGGCCAGCCCCACAGTTTCTTAATAATAGGTTTACTCTTTAAACCAAGAGAACACGAAATTACACCCCAAAACATTGCTTCTGTAAATCACTGATTAGGATGATTTCCACTATCGGAAATGCAAGACTTCAATAAAAATCAGCTTGAGCAATAAAGAATATTTTACCTTGGGCCGGCTGAGTGGCCCAGAGGTTAAGCGCTGGCTTGGGAAGCCAGCAGCCCTGGTTTGGTTCCCACATATGAGGGCCAGTGACACTGCCCTCAAAAAAAAAACAAGAATATTTTACCTTGAATAGTGAGCCTAGAGGAAGAGTGACCCCAGGTATAGCACATTCAGCAGCTCAAGAATGTCATCAGGACCCCATGTTTTATTTCCATGCTTTGCCATAAACAGGGTCCCCAAATGGATGCCGCTCACAGCTGGGGCTATCTGTCTCATCATTCACATCCACCAGGACATGGTAAAACTTCTCCATGCGTGGAACAGCATAATCAGATTTGGAACTAACATCCTGGCCGTGGTGTGAGAACAGCTTTAAGACATCTTGAAGCGTTAGAATTAATTTGGCTTGGTGACTACCTGGCTGATGGGGTATGGAAAGGGAGGAACGAGGGGGATGACCAAGTCTCTTATTTGGGCATCTTGGTAGACAGAGGCAGCGCCAGAGCAGGTTTGGCAGCATGGTGATGGCACATGCAGATTTAATGACTCTCCATACTTCTCTGGGGCCTGACCAGGACTCAGCTGGAGACTGATATCACAGCAAGCCATTCACCTCTGATGAGGACTGATTTCTTCTTCTTAAGTTAAATATATTCATTTAATTTACTTTATTATTATTTTTATACTTTACGTTGACATTAAATATTATTTTACATTGATTTCAGGTGTACAGTGTATGGTTAGACATTTATATAATTGAAGAAGTGATGATCCCCCTGACTAGTCTAGTACCCACCTGGCACTATACATAGTTATTACCATATTATTGACTATATTCCCTATGCTTTACTGTATATCCCCATGACTATTTTGTAACTATCTACTTGTACTTCTTAATCCCTTCATCTTTTTCACCTTGCCCCCAACCTCCCTCCTGTCTGGCAACCATCAATATGTTTTCTGTATCTATGAGCTTGTTTTTCTTTTTTTTTTTTTTTTTTAGCTGAGCCATCCTGCCACCTGTTGGTGGCTCAACGGCAACTCAGCTCGGGCTGGCCTCGAACAGCTGTTGCTCAGAGCTCAGCTCGCACTCTTGAGCGAGCTCTTAACCGACTGAGCCACTCGGCCGGCCCTCTATGAGCTTGTTTTTGTTTTGTTTATTTTGTTCTTAGATTCTACATATAAGCAAAATCACATTGCATCTGTTTTCTCTGTCTGATATACTCCATTCAGCACAGTACCCTTCAGGTCCATCCATGGAGCTCCAGATGAAAAGAACCCATTCCCTTCCATGGCCAAGCAATATTCCGTTGTATATATGTACTGCCTCCTCTTTATCCATTCCTTCATTGATGGACACCCAGAAACTTGCACATCTTGGCCATTGTAAACAGTGCTGCAATGAACACATGGATGCACATGTCCTCTCAAAGTACCATTCTTTGGATAAATACCCAGAATTGTGATTACTCAGTCCTTCTCTGTCTCTTGTTACAGCCTTTTTAAAGTCTATTTTGTTTGGTATCAGTACGGCTACCCCAGCTCTTTTGTTTGTTTCCATTTTCATGAAATATCTTTTTTCAACCCTTTATTTTCAGTCTGTGTGTGCCTTCCATTCTGAAGTGAGTCTCTTGTAGGCAGCATATGTAAAGGTCTTGCTTTCTTATCCATTCAGCCACTCTATTTTTTGATTGGAGCATTTAATCCACTTACATTTAAAGTGTGTGTTGATAAATATGTAGTTATTGCCATTTTACTACTCATATTTTTTATCTTTTTTTTTTCTTCTTAAAGAAGTCCTTTTTTGGTATTATTTTTATTATTATTAATAGTTACAGATGTACAAAACTATCCAATAGTTATCTTTTTCACCCCTTATGAAGTGACTACCCCTCCCCCTCCTCTGCCCACCCACCCCCAATATCATACATATCTATTACAATTCCATTGACTCCATCCCCACACTAGATTCCACATCCTATGACTATATATGTGTTAAATTATAGTCAACATCTAATATTAATCAGCAGCAGCTTCAGATGTACAGTGCAGTGGTCAGGCCACTACACCATCCATGAAGTGCTCTCCCTGACAAGACATGAGTCCATCTGGTCCCCTAAAAAAATATTTACATTATTAATTATATTCCCTAAACTGTCTCTTCTGTCTCTGCAGTAGTATTGTAGTTACCAGTTTATGTTGCCTCGTCCCTTCCCCTTCTCCCTCATGCCCACCCCCATCCCATCTAGCCCTCATCAGTTTTTCCTTTGTGTCTCTAAGACTATTCCTGTTTACATTGCTCGTTTATTCAGTTCTTTAGATTCCACATATAAGTGAGATCATATGGTATTTGTCTTTCTCTGACTGACTTATTTCACTTAGCATAATGTTCTCTAGGTCCATCCATATCATTACAAATGATACAATTTCTTTCTTCTTTATAGCTGCATAATACTCCATTGTATAAATGTACCACAGTTTCTTAATCCCGTCATTGACCGATGGGCATTTCAATTGTTTCCAAGTCTTGGCTATTGTAAATAGCGCTGCTATGAACATAGGGGTGCATATATTTTTTCAAATTAGTGTCTTGGGTTTTTCAGGATAAATACCTAGGAGTAGAATTGCTGGGTCAAAAGATAGTTCCATTTCCAGTTTTTTGAGATACCTCCACACTGATTAAAGAAGTCCATTTAATATTTCTTGTAATATACTAGTTTCATGGTGATAAACTCCTTTTGCTTTTCTTGTCTGGGTAGCTCTTTATCTGTCCTTTGATTCTAAATGATAGCTTTGCTGGATAGAGTAATCTTGGTTGTAGGTCCTTCCTTTTTATGACTTTGAATATTTTGTGCCAATCCCTTCTGGCTAAGTTTCTGTTGAGAAATCAGCTGGCAGTCTCATGAGAGCTCCCTTGTAGGTAACTAACTGCTTTTCTCTTGCTGCTTTTAAGATTCTGTCTTTGTCTTTAACCTTTGGCAATTTAATTATGATGTGTGTTGGTGTAGGCCTCTTTGGGTCCATCTTGTTTGGGACTCTGTGTTTCCTGGGCTTATATAGCTATTTCCTTTGCCAGGTTAAGAAAGTTTTCTGTCTTACTTCTTCAAATAGGTTTTCAATTCCTTGCTCTCTCCCTTCTCCTTCTGGTACCCCAATGGTGCGAATGTTAGTACTATTGATGTTGTCCCAGAGGCCCCTTAAACTATCCTCATATTTTGGATCCTTTTTTCATTTTGCTATTCTGATTGAGTGTTTTCTGCTACCTTCTCTTCCAAATTGCTGATCTGATCCTCTGCTTCATCTAATCTATGATTGATTCACTCTAATGTATTCTTCATTTCAGTTATTGTATTCTTTATTTCTGACTGGTTCTTTATTACGTTTTCTATCTCTTTATGTTTTCTATCTTTTTGTTGAAGTTCTCTGAGATAATTGAGCATCTTTATAATCAGTGTTTGGAACTATGTGTCAGGCAGATTGCTTGGCTCCATTTTGTTTAGTTCTTTTTCTGGAGCTTTGTTCTGTTCTTTTATTTGGAACACATTTGTCTCCCCATTTTGGCTGCCTCCCTGTATTTGTTTCTATGTAGGGCTGCTATGCCTCCCGGTCTTAGTAGAGTGGGTTTATATAGTTGGTGTCCTGTGGGACACAGTGGTGCCATCCCTCTGGTCACCAGATCCGGGTGCTCCAGGTGTGTCCTTTGTGTGGGTTGCGTGTGCCCTCCTGTTGTAATTGAGCCTTGGTTGCTGTTTGCATAGCAATAGAAGAGACTGACCCTCGGGCTGATTGGTTGTGAGGACTGGCTATGACTACAGTGGAGGAGCTGTCATACAAGGACTGACCCAACAGAGCAGGGTTTGCTTTAGTGGGGCTCTGGTGCCTGTCCAGTCTGTCCTCTGAGTGTGTTGTTCTTGGAGGTGGCCGGGTGATGCTCTGGCTTGGTCCAAAGCAGGCTACTGGACATGCCAGCTCCGGCGCCTCCTTGGAGGGAACCTACCAAAGGTCATGTTTAGTCACAGCCTATGCCTTGCCTGGGGCCACCTGGTATGAGCCACAAAACAATCCACAGATGGCCACCATCCACAGTGAGCTTGGAGGTGCCTTGAGAGGACAATCTATGAACTGAGGCTGGTTGTCACTAGTGCCAAGCTTACGGCTGCTCAGCCAGATATGCAGGACATGCTGAAGTCAGATGCTGCTTGTATGGGTTTTATAAGCCTTTGAGAGAATTCATGAAAGTCTGCAGCATGAGGTAATACAGGCTGTTTGTACAAAAAAGCCACTGGAAGCAGTTTGGGTGTACCCGAAAGTTGGGTGAGGCAGGGTCTCAGGGAATCACTAGGGCAGGGCAGATGAAAGGTGATAGCCAGTGTGATGGAGACTCAGATATGGCCTCTGCCTGTGTCTTCATGCAGGGAAGAGGAGGGCTCAACAAAGAAACAACAGCTTCCACCAGCTCATCTCTCTAGCACAAAGCTACCCTTCTAGCCCTTACCCTGAAGTTAGACAATTCAGCTCCTACCCATATGTCCCTGGAGCCTCTGTCCTGAGCAACCACTATTCTCCTTTCTGTCTCTATGAATTTGGCTACTCTAAGGACCTCATATAAGTGGAATCATACAATATTTGTCTTTTCGTGACTGGCTTAGTTCAGTTAGCATAATGTCTTCAAGGTTCATCCGTGTTGTAGCGTGTTTCAGGATTTCCTTCTTTTGTAAGGCTGAATAACATTCCGTTGTATGTATGTACCACATATTGTTTATCCATCCATTTGTCAATGAACACATGGGTTACTTCTACCTTTTGGCTATTGGGAATAATGGTGCTGCTATGAACAGGCACGCCCAAATATCCTCAGATATTTCTTTAAAATCTCTCTATGGGATTTGATATGGGATTTGAGAACCGTTAGTGCATGGCAGACTCAGGAGATTGTAAGGGGTTCAGAGGAGAGGCATGCCACCTTTGTTGGCCCAATCCAGCTGTTCCATGCTAATTATAGTGCTTGTCATATCCAGTAATCAGACCATATACATCTGTCTCCATCAACAGACTTGAAGACTCAGGAGGGTGAGGTAGGTTTTGTTTCCCTCCCTCATTATCTCCCAGATCTAGCTCCAAGCTGGGCACCCAGCAGGAGCTTATTAGGTTGCTGCTGAACAAACAAGACTACCAAGCTACAGTTTAACTCTATCCCACTATTAAAACCAACTGTTCCCTTCTGTTATTAAAAATTAGGTACCATTGTACCCTGGGCCATGCCTCTGACCCTGAAGGGGGGATGGGCCTGAGTCAGGGTCTAAGATCTTTATGAAATAAAATCATATGTGTGAAAGAAGCCCCAGGTGGCGATGGTGGAACAAGAGGGAGGGGGTGGAGTAATAGTCGCTATGGCCCCTTGCTCTTGTTTCTTCTAGATCAACTGCTCCAAAAAGAGTGGCTCCCTTGCATCTGAATCAGAGGCCTAAATGACCTTCCCCACAAATATCTGGCTCTCCATGCCTATAACCCACTTTAAAAAGAAAAGAGACACGTCACTGTATTTTTAGTGAGGTGGGTTTTCTGTGCCCTCTATTCATGTCTGCAATTCCTCATCCTTGTGTTTACTTTGGTTTTAATTTTAACCTGAGTTCCCAAGATCATTTTTTATTAAAACCTATGGAAATTAAAAAGTAGCCCCAGATAAAAGAAATACTGCAACACTGAAGTTCCGCTTCGCTCCATGTTTAAATCTGTGGCTGTATTTGGAGAGAACCTCTTTATATTGTAATGTAAAGCAGCAGTGCAGTAAATTGAGAATGCCCTCTCCCCTTCTCCCCTCTCATCTACGAAGCCACTAGACACACTGTGCAATGGAATGGGGACAGCAGGGACATGCCTTAGTAGGTAGAATTGTAAACATGGCCCCTAATTGCTCCTGTAGTATTTTTAGATCTGGGAGGGGGGCCAGGAAAAGAACTGGGCGAAGAGGCTGGGTTATGCAGGCTCAGAACTGGCCTTTATTTAAAATGTGGATATATTTTTGCATTAATTTTGTTTTTCTAAAGGTTGCATTCAAATCATTTATCTTGATTCCTGAGTTGTTTGGCCCCCTTTCAGTTTTGTACCTCACTTGACTCCAGTCTCACCCTGACTCTAGTCGCTCTCCTTTGCGTCAGGATTTGTGTTTTTAAGAAGAAAGCAGGATGTCATTCTCGGATCTAGTGCAACCCCCTTTCTCTGGGTTGACTTCCTCCCAGCTCTGTGCCTCTGCCCATTTTGACAAACTCTCCTCTCAACCTGTTCACCTCTGCTGCGTCTGCCCTTCGCCCCCTCTCCCCACCACCTTTCCGGGGATAACCAATATTAACGCACCAGGTAGCAACAAGAGGGCCAGTCAAGGGGGGCCATTTCTTTAAGCGTCTTTTGCTAATGCAATTTTTGAGCTTCATATGGAGAGGAGCACAATCAGCAAGGGCCTACTCCTTTTTAAAGACATCTTTCTTGTACCAATCACGATGAGAAATACTGCCCGAGGTGAACCGTGCACGGCCAGCCTTAGGCTCTGGAACTTCAAGGCAGCTGGCTGGTAACACTAGGAAATATAATTCTAGGTAATTTTAACTGTGCTAAGCATGGCAGCCCTGGAAAAAAACTAATATGGTAACAGGGTGGAAGGATCTTCAAATGCAGATGTGTGTCTCTCTATACCCCTGTACCCCACCTCCAGAACAGTAAGAAGGGAAGCAAGCCCATGATTCTGGGCTCTTCTGATATGGGATGACCCTTACCCAGCAAGGGCAACTGAGACCCCTGAAATTCACGCCCATCTCTGTGAGGGCTTAGGTGTGGAACTGTGTCCAGTCACTCGCACCCTTGATCCTGGGTGTTTCTCCTGCACTGCTTATTTCATCATCAGTAAACCAAGATGAAAACAAACGACCCAAGTCTCTGTCACCATTCTAGTCAATCTTCAAAATCATGAGAGGGTAGCCCAGTTAAGTCTCCTTGGTGTTATCTTAATGTTTTATTATTATTATTATTATTATTATTATGCATGTGCCATAAAATAATAATTACTTCACTCCCTGGCCTGATGGAAAATATAATTACATATGCAAATAGCTTTATAAAAATGTTGTGTGAAGAACACATTGACACACCAGCTACCATACTGTTCAGACAATCACCCCAAGCCCAACCGCAAAGTCTTACCAGGACCGTGTGCATCCCAGTGTAGAGCCTGCTGAGACACACCAACGTGGAAAACACCACAGCCATCACCAGCCCCAGAACAAAGGGATACTGCAGGAAGAGGAGAGAAAACAAGGACATTAGATGGTGCGCAGACATACACAATTCGATGTCATAGAGGACAACAGGATTCCTGGTCCAATAACTGCCAGTCTCTACCTCGCATGCCCTAGACCAGCATTCTGATGATCCAAAACATTTGAAAAATGGGAAAACTGAGGAAATAAAGGGCAAGAGGCTGAGGAATATAGTTCTGGGAGGAAGTGTCACAACATAAGCTATCGCAGAACTTGGCTGTAAGACTCACAACTACAGCTATATTGTGCTGACAACTTTAGTGGAGTAAATAATTATTTCTATCCATCCTTAGATTAAAACTTAGGAAGTATAAGTTGAGCAAGGGGCAAGGTAGATGGACAGTGCTATAATCTGGAAGTCCAATCGTCTACTGCATCATGTGCTGTGCTGATAAGGCCTGGCCTGAGGAAGTGCAGGGACAATGGGCCTAAGCTAAGAATGGGCATATTCATGTACAGATGACAAGGCTGAAGTCCAGACTTGACTAAATCTCAACATTTGCTGGTGGACTAGCATCCGGAGGAATCTGGCTAATGCCAAGTCACATAAAAAAAACATATGGCCAAGTGGCACAGTGGCTAAGAGCTGGCCTGGGACGCCAGTGGCCGCGGTTCGGATCCCACATATGAGGGCCAGTGACACTGCCCTCTTAAAAAGAAAACATACGGATATTCTGCTTATAAACTAGATGTAGTGATGTAATCCACTGGCTTCAAGGACTAATGTGTGTGGTTTTCTATGGTGATAAGAATACAGATAATAGGAAACTGCCTGTATTATGCAAAGCGCTTTATAGTCACCATCTCATTTAATCTTTGCACAAACCTCTGAGGTAGGTTCTATAATTTAGCCCCATTCTACAAATGAGGAAACCCTTAACCATGATGATAAGTTACATTAGTATTGAATTTTAGCTCAAGGATGCTTTCCCATCAATCATCACATTAAATCCTTACAACTGTATCAGGGGCTCAGAGAGGCAAAACAACTTGCCCAAGGTCACACAGGCAGTAACTGACCGAGTCAGAACCAGAAGCCACACCTTCTGAAACCAAGTCCAGCATATTTTTTCCAATGTGACATGTGAGCCCCATAGCACATGGCTATATGCCTTTTCTTAATATTAATTATTAACTGGATGCCATATTTTAATCAGAAGAGTGTTAAAAATTATTGAGTTAATATTCTGAAATTAGAGTTTGGGCATTAGGCTCAACATGTATGTATATAAACAAATCCATATTTAGAGCTATTTATGAACAGTGTCCAAATAGCTAAGTATATTGAGCATTTAAAATTAAATAAGAAAGAAGATCACAACAGCCCAGGCCTTATGAAAACTGTTGCATCATGGGAGCTGAAAAGAATTTTTAAAGAAGGCACAGGTGGCCTTATAATGAGTGAGTAAGTGGCAGTGATAGCTGTTTTCCTTCAGGCAGCCTCTACGAGCTGTTTTTTTCCCAAAGTAACAGCAGCTTGTTTACAGGCCTCTCTGATGCTGAGAGCAGCCTGCTGGGGGCTAATGCTGGGCCCACTACCTCTTTCCAGTACAAAAAGACACTGGGCATGACATAGCTCAGATGTCTGCATTAAATGAATCCAAACAGTACTGGGGCACTCAGACATTTTTTGATCTTGGCATGACACTTAAGTAAGTTATGACACAAGGGTATACCTAGTTGAAGATATTCCTTATACCTGTCTCTTTCCTATTTAGGAAACTGAAGTCTAACCCTAGGTGACCAGGTACAGCCAAGACCCAACATGAAGCTAGTCCTCTTCCAGCCATAGCAGGCTGACTCCCCTGTTTCTGCATAACCCAGAACTCAGAATGTCCCTGGACTTCTAGAGGGAAGGGGCAGGGTGACACAATACTGTCATTTATGAACAAGACTGCTACAAGAGATTTAAGAAAATCTCAATTTTCCGACAGGTCAAAGGTAAGATTTATGAAATTAAACACAAGCCTAGAGCAAGAGTTCTAAGACAGGCAAAACAATACTTCATTGCAGTAGTAACTTTTTAAAAAAGTCTTAACTATAACTGGCATCTAAGCAGATATTAATTAAGTGAAATTCTATTTTCAACATTTGTTACCCTCTATCACTTAGACAGTTTTCTAGAAAACATGAAACCATTATTTCTAATGGTTGAGCCCCAGCAGGAGGCAGAGGCCTACTTGGGGAATAGTTTGGGGCACAGGCTCTTTTGCCTCGTGTCCTAGGGAGCTTCGCACAAGGACTCGGTGGAATCCTCGCAGCCTAGAGGACCATAAACTCCTCGTATCTGTTGCAAACAGGATGAGAACGCTGATTCCAGTGCTGTCTAGTCAGGCGGCTCAGGGTGAAAATGCTTCCTGATGGGGGAGACGATACACCCCGATTCCTGGACAGTCCATGTCAGGCTGGTGTCCTGATGATGGTGTCCACTTTCATCCTCAGGCATAAACTGATTGGGATGCTAAATTATCTGGTCACTTGACTTAGGAAGAAACCATCATTGATGGCTCAGTAGGTTTCAGCTTCCCATAGTCTTTATGTCATAAACCTCAAAGCCCCTCCAAGCAGCTCTAAAAGAAAATTCAGAAGCGAACCCTTTCTCCACTGCCTCAGCGTTGGAGGCCTAACACGGGAAGCAGAGGACTCTGGCTGCCTTACCTGGTATCTGTCCATGGTGGAGATGAGCAGCGTGAAGGAAATGGCGGTGGCTGCCATGGCGTGCGTCGATGGCATTCCATATTCAGTGATCACTCTCTTTTCCAGGTTCACAACAGGAGGGTACGAGGGGCGAGGCCACTTCAAGATATCCTTGGCCACCTGCCCAACATACATCACCAGCTGCAAAACCAAAAGACTGAGGTAAGTCTACCCTAAGAAGTAAAATTAAAGAAACTCCTTGGGCCGGCCAAGTGACTCAGTTGGATAAGAGCTCACTCAAGAATGTGAGCTGAGCTCTGAGCAACAGCAGTTCAATGCCCAGCCCGAGCTGAGTTGCCATTGAGCTGCCAACAGGTAGCAGGATGGCTCAGCTAAAAAAGAAAAAAACGCCTAGATTTCGTGAGTTTGTTTTGGGCTGCCCTATTGATTAGCTGATATCACCTTTCTTTCCAACCTATTGAGTTGTTGGAAAAGTCAAGACATATTTTTTTTATGTTTCTCATTGCAAAAATGCGTCATGATTTTCCGACAACCCAATAGATACCTATTGGGAAAGCCTTGTAGAGTGATATTTAATTGGTAAAAAGAGACACAGGCCTCCTGGATTCTACAGAGCCACTAAGACATGACATTAATTCACTTTATTTATTTTAGTCATATATTTTAACAAACATTTATATAGCTCGCATGGGTGCCAAGCACTGTCCTAAGAGCTTTACAAACATCAATTCACTAAATCCAGTCATACCTGTAGAGTGCAGACCCATTTTACAGATGAGCCAACCATTGTATACAGTCAGTAAGCAGTATGAATCCAAAGAGTTTGGCTTCAAAACCTGTGCCTAACCCACCACATGAGAGTTTCTATCCAAACTCAGGATGGTCCTGCACTAGAGACAATGTAATATTTAACCAGACAGCCCTGGTTTTCAAGTTTTAACCAGAAAAGTGACTGTTCTTATGAAACTTCTAGTTAAACATCTTTTTGATGTCGCTGTTATTCCTGTTTTATGGAGGCAACATACTGGATTTAATGTAACTTCATCTAGTAATCAGGAGCAGCAGTAAAATATGATATAGTATTTTCAACCCTAAAATAAAGACAACTCAATCTGGAATTTTTTCAAATGACTCATGGTGCCATTAATGAAGAAATTTCCATTCCCCTTCATTTTTGCTTAAAGCAGAAGATGGAAATCAGAATTTGATTTTCATACCCTCCAGAGATGAACAGGACTTTGAACAACAGACTTATTCATTCTGTCAGAGAGTTTTACAGGACAATTTCATAATCTGGTATAAAAGAGGGGAGAGCGACCCGTTCACTTAAGCGTCTGGCTTTGCAACTCAAAGTGTGGTCTGAGGATCACCATCCATGTGCTATTTTAAAATGCAGAATCCCAGGCACCAGCCTGGACCGACCGAACTGGAAGCCCACAAGGCTCGCAGGTGGGTCGTGTGCACTTGAGAATTTGAGAAGCCCTGCTTTACTCTGTATCTTTGCACCGGTCCCTCTGTCATGGGTTTTAATCATAAAACGTCTCGCCTTACGATGCCTGTATTGATCTTGCTAGGGCTTTCTTTAGCTCGCGATGGATGGCATTACCTTGCTTTGGAACAAAACCCACTATGGGAAGACGACTTCAAAATAATTTTGATTAGTCAGCGAGATTGCTGTAGGGTTTCCCACATTCTGGTGCTTTCTTTTAACTCATTTAGTTGCTGGTTAATTCCGAGCATTATCCCAGCATACTCAGTAGCCCCCACAAGGCACTGCGTGTGTTTTTGTGCTCCACTGCCACTTTGCTTTGGGTTAAAAACCAAGAACCGCTGTCTGTGCACAGCAGGCCAAATCCACAGGCTTTAAAGCCTTGGTGACAATCACTTCGAATTCCATAGCTGCGATTTCTAATCGGACTTTGAAACTTAACCTCTTTGCCATCCCCTTATTACCAGGAACCACTGTCCTGGAAACCAGCTCACTCTTTCATGTTTCTGCTTCCCTCCTGTGAACCTGTAGAAACCACATCAGGCTGACTATTATCTGGGGAGTTGAAAAACTTGCAGATCCTATTGACTTCCAAGATTGTCTCAAAAGCTGCTTGAGATATATTTTTAACCCTGCCCCTTCCCCACTCACCAACAACATAAGCAAAATATTACAGATATAATGACTAACTCAAAATTGCTTTAAAATCCTTGGAGACAGGAAACCTTAAGATCATAAAGTGAAGACAGACTAGGCGACCCTCATTCAGACAAAATCTACTTTCCTTGACATTCATGAGTACCTTTGACTCCATTTATTCACCTTATAGGTTTGAAGGGTGTTTTTAAGAATTAGGACAATTGTTCATTTCATTTAAAAAAATATTACCACCGCTACACATTGTTTCTGATCAATACATTTCAAAAACAATTACTGTACGGACAGCTCTCTTTAAAGAAGAGAAAATGGAGTTGTGTTTGTTTTTCAAGTCGTACAGAAAGAGTACCGTTCATAGGGTGGTGAGTCCTGTCTCTGCCACTGCATTTATGACAGCGAACCTCTGATGTGCCAGGTCTTGCTTTAAGTCCCCACCCTTGAGTGGGGAAAACAGTCACACAAACAGAGGACCTCATCATAATGCAAATATGCTTTGAAAAAAATTACCCACGGAATTCTATGGGTACATATATATATGGAGAGACAGAATTTGGTTCAACCTGGGAGGCGGGGCACACTGGGACTTGGCATTAAAAGAAGGCTGTTTAACTAAGATGAGGGTTGGGTATAAAGGTATTCAGGTGGCAAAAACAGCATGAGCAAAGGCTTGGAGAAGTGATACTGGGTACGTAACAGGCGCTCCTAGGAGGTTTGGATGACTTCTAGTCTACTAGAATGCCTAAGAGTAAAGGGACTGACCAGGCATGGTGTTGGGGGGTTGGGAGAGCACCAAGAACTCTTAAGACTCCCCTGGAGTATGTGCAAAATGGTGCAAACCCTTTGGAAAACAGTTTCTTAAAACGAGAAACATATACTTTCCAAATGATACAACCATGCCTCTCCTAGGTATTTACCCATTTAAAATGAAATTACATCACACAAAAATTAGAACCCGGACGCTGATGCCGGCACTTTGTCATCGCCTCAAACTGTTAACAACCCAATTTCCTTCAACAGTAGATAGACAAATTGTGGTATAATCATACACTGAATATTTCTCAGCAACAACAACAAAAATGAACTACTGACACCATCCTAGAGCATGAATGAATCTTAAAATAATTATGCTGAATGAAGAAGCCAGACCAAAACCAAAAGTCACTGTACATACTAATTTCACTTATATAAAATTCTTGAAAATGCAAATGACTTCATAGGACAGAAAGTAGATCAGTGGTTGCCAGGGAGGAGGGAGAGAAATTACAAATGGGCATGAGGAAACGTCTGGGAGTGGTGTATATTTATCTTAATTATGGTGATGATTTCAGAGGCATGTATCAGTTTCAAAATGGACTAAGTCGTACTTTTTGAATATGTGTAAGCTTTGTGAATACACTAAAAATTATTCAATTGTACACTTTCAGTGAATGAATTGTACAGTATGCAAATTACACCTCAATAAAGCTGGTAAGTATATGCAGTTTATTGTATATCAATCACATCTCCAATAGTGGTTGTCTTAGCCAGCTTGGGTGGCATAGATTGGGAGGCTAATAAACAACAGAAATTTCCTCCTCACAGCTCTGGAGGATAGGGAATCAAAGATCAAGGTACTGTCCAATACAGTGTCTGGTGAGGACCTGCTTCCTGGGTTATAGATGATCATCGTCTCAGTACTAAAGTACTGAGATCTCAAGCCTTGAAAAGACATGGGGAAAAACTTAAACGCATATTACTAAGTGAAAGAAGCCAATCTGAAAAGGCTACACACAATGACCTTTTGGAAAAGGAAAAACTATGGAGACCATAAAAAAGATCAGCAGTTGCCAGGAGTTAGGGGGAGGGCGGGGTTAACAGGTGGAGCCCAGCGGATTCTTCGGGCAATAAAACGATTCTGTTTGGTACTATAATGGTGGGTACACGTGAGTGTGCATTTGTCCAAACCCACAGAATGTACAAGAATGCTAATGGAATCTACGGACTTTGGGTGATCAGGACGCGTAGATTCATCAGTTGTAACAAATGTCCCACTCTGGGGGGTGGGGGCATGTTGATAACACAGGGGACTCTGCATGGGTGGGGTAGTGAGTATATGGAAGTTCTCTGTGCTTTTCACTCGCTTTTGCTGTGAACCTAAACTGCTCTAAAAAATAAAGCCTATTAAAAAGAGTACCATGGCAGAAGAGAACTATTTCTTCATGTAGTTTGCAGTTAAAAAGCATAATGATTAACTCGATAGGGCTTGCCCTAACTGGAGGACTTCGCTCTATATTGTTGAAGGGCCCTCCTCCCTAAAGGAACCAAATTCAGTTCCATCATCTATCACATTCCTTTGGGCTCAGGCCCCAAAGGTCTAAATGTAAAGGAAAAAATCCCTGAGGAGGAAAGGCAGGAAGTAATTAAAGGTCATTAACACTTAGCAAACCAGCTGGGTCCCCTGGTGGTGCTGGCTCCCCTACCCCCCACCCCCACCCCAGTAGCATTCTGGAATGAGGAATTAGCCAAATTCTTACTTCTGCCCTGATGACAGGATAAAGGAAATCTGTTTCTCTGGATAGTCTTACTGCTGATACCAAGCAAATAAAAGGCTTTTCTAGGGAATTTAGTTCTGTCAACACGAAACATGTCCTCACAGCACAGAATACTTCCAACTTGGGGTCTGTCCTTGATGGCTGTGCTCATCGGGGGCTGGCAGAAAAAAGGTGCATTTTCTCCAAAATGACAAATTTACTGTGTCAAACACATATATCTCCGATTAACAGGACATTACTTTTCACACTAGCATAAATAAAACCTAAATGGTTTAGAAAACAGAAGACCATTGAAATAACATTATTGCTAGTAAGGCAGCTACAGGATTTTAAAAAACAAAGCCACACATTCATTTTTTCATACACGGAGATTGCTGGCTGACCCCCATTTGGCCTCCTCCCCCCAAAGCATCCCCATTCCAAGGTATGAAGGCTCCACTGTTATTTTGATAAAAGTTAAATCTTCTGCAGGATGGAGGAAGCACCAAGCGGCTCTTTTTAAATGACACACACCCATCCCCCTCCATCCACACACAAATGCCGATCAACTCTAACATCTTTCTTCCTTCTGGCTATGCCCACAGTTCCCTCCACCTTAGGAAATCATAGTGCAGGAGATTAACAGGAGTGTATGGTATCTCTCAGGTCTCATGGGGTGGACACATGGTGAATAACTGGGAATTATTGTCTGTCCATGGATTTATTTTCCAAAAGTCAAGAATTAGTTATATCATTCTTTAAATGTTGGAGAGGAGAGAACAATGAGATATAACCCAAAGACCACAGCTTCTCTAACTGTACGTACCCATCCTGTTTCTTAATGCATCCAAATCAAGCTCATTCCTCTTCTTTTTAGGTTACTAACATGATGATTTGGAGAATGGGAGACCAGACACACAACCATTCCACTCCCAGGTACATACATACCCAAGAGAACTGAAAACACATATCCTCACTGAACATAGCCTCACCTACATGAATGCTCTTAGCATTCCCCTTCGGAACAGCTAACATGTTTAAACAACCCAAAAGTCCATTGACAGGTGAACGGATATACTATATCCTTACAACAGAATAATTGACCATAAAAAAAGCTATGAAGTAGTGATACAACATGGGTGAACCTTGAAAACAGTATGTTAAGTGAAAGAAGCCAGATATGAAAAGGACAAACATTGTATGATTCCATTTATATGAGATGTTCAGAATAGATAAATCCATAGAGACAGAAAGTAGACTGTCTGGGGCTGGGGAAGAGGGGAATGCAGAGTGAGTACCAATGGTTACAGGGTTTCTTTTGGGGGAGACAAAAATGTTTTGGAGTTAGGTGATGGTGACGGTTGCACAATTTTGTGAACATACTAAAAACCATTGAATTATATTCTTTTAAAAGGTGAACATTATGATATGTGAATTATATCACAATTTTAAAAAGAAAGGGAAACTAGACATCAAGAAGGGTCCTGAAATACTTCTTCTATGTGTCCTGGAAGTCCTTTGTTCCAAATGTTATTGACAATATCTTCAAATATTGATTCAACAGAAGTAGCTATGGGGATTATTCATATTCTTGTCTTCAAAAGTCCTGCCCAGCTTTGGCCCTGAACCCCAGTTCTGTACAGCACTGAGGAGGTGGCCATACACGTCACAGAGAAAGTGCTGAAAATCCACCTACTCAAAACCATGAGTATGGAATTCATTTTAAGAACAATCTTTAGCTGTGGAGGTCTTTATGATCAACAATTTTACAAAAAAGAGACTGCACCAGTCCATGTTTTGTTTACTCAATGTTCAGTTTTTTTTCTTCCTGGAATACACACTGCTCTGTGATTGCCTATTTGCCTTCAGGGAATGAATTGAAAAGCGATACTTTGTTATGGTTATTTGGGAACATTCTAGAGACTACTGTTTACCATTCAGGGTGAAAAGTTGTTTTCAACTGGTGAGTGTCCTCTCATACTTGTGGCATTATTTTTATTTACTTTTTAAAATTCAGGACCCTTCTACAGTGTGTGTGTGTCATGTGGGTTTGTGGGGAGGGAGTGAGGGTGGTGAATCCCCAGGAGAAGCAATTATAATTTCAAACAAATAAAATTTCATTCCATGCCTGAAGCACCAAAACAAAGAAATTACAGAGCAAACACCATAAATCACAAAACAGTTCCAAGATCTGTAAAATTGGAGATGTATTAACTAAAACAACAAATGCCAGGTGAGAAAAATAAAATACTTAAGTTACAACATTTTCTTGCTCTTTCTAATGCTCCATTTTTTTTCAAGGTCAGATCTGCTTCTGAAATTTTTGAAGACAAACACTACAGGTAGAAAGATCAGTAGTTAAGTCATAGATATGTGTATGAGTATGTTTAGGAAAGTCACTTCAAAGTCAGTTGAGTCTCCTTTTCATCATTAAGAAGGAGTAGGGTTGAATAATAAGCTATATATTTGTGCAGTAATTTTTTTCGAGGGTATTTTCATTGATGCTACTTTTTTTAATGTTCATATCATCCCTATTTTACAGATGAAGAAATTGAAGCTTACTAGGGCGAGTGTCTCTCCAAAAATTAGACCATCTGTGTAAAAGAGCTAGGCTCGAATTTCATTTTCTGATTCCAGATCCTATGGTCTTTATTCCACATCCTGCTCTCTAGATTCATGAATGAGGGTCATGATGACTTCTCTGGCAAGCTGTAATATACTATCAGTGGTCATTATCTCTGCATCCCTGGTCCTGCCAAGGTGGTGTATAAGGTCATCTCTGAGCTGAATGGGAAACTCAGTGACTTGACCTTCTAAGTCCCCACCCCTGAGGTGAGGGGCTTCTCAAGGATTTGATTTGTTGTGGATTTGATTTGCTATCTGGAGAAAGGTGCCAAATACAATGACCAAGAAGGTCATCAGGAAGGTCAAGGATCAAGGAGGTGATGAAGTGAGTGTGAGGGGCTCGGAAGAGCATCCTGGGCTACAAGCAGCTCCAACTGGTTGCCTTTGTGACAACCACTTTCCCACTTTTGATGCTGGGGTGGATGGTGCCCTCGAAGACCACCCCGTCCAGCACATTTCTTGGTATGACCATGAATATGACCACAGCAACTGCATGGGGGATCTTATGGTCCATAGGGCCTCTAAGGAGTAAGAGTCCTGCAAAAGTCTCCGGCAAAAGCCTGAGAGCCCTCGACCACTGAGGAATCCTTGCCCCAGTTCTACCCCCAATGCACTGAATCTCCCATTCTTTCTATACTGGCTCCATCCAGGACCAGTGAAGAAGGAAACCTGCGAGTCTTCCCTTGTCCTGCACCACTGGTGCCATCAATAAAATCCATGCTGTGCACAGTGTGGGTGCAGATGGGGACACATAAAATAGATATTATCATCGCTGACATTATAATCCCACACATTACAACCACAGGAAAAAAACTTTGATGGTCCCTAATTTATACACTGACCCAAATCAATTATTAGGGACTTCAGACCTCTGTCATCCTGCAATGGGAATAGCCTCACCACAGTTGGCCTCCCATCTTTCTTGACAGTAGACGTGAATATTGAAGGTAAGTAAACCAATATAAATCTATGCTCTTAACACTTCATATAAAACAAGAATTCACCACCTGCTTTCTCCTCTCTTTATATTATTTCAGCCCTAATATGTTTGAAATATTTTATATTTTAAATAAAATTTATGATTTCATCATTTCGATATACAGCTTTTGCTATAACAGGACTTCCTGACCATCCTTCATTGTACTTCACAACAATGCTCTTTGGTTCTCACTTCTTTTTGTCATTTTTTTTTTTTCCTTAGTCAGTTGCATAGTATGAACAGAGATCCTGAAGTTTCTATATTTCCCTAGGCTTCCCCAAAGCACAATGTTTCAGAGTGAATGATTAGGGCAGAGGGATGTTCTAAGTGATATCCTTTGACTGGGTATTGTTTCTTCAACTAAAAGTAAGCCAGTTATATATCATTTAACAACAAGTTTAAAAATAAGGCAGAGTACACCACCTTTGTATTTCCTTCCATTCATATTTTTATAAGGCAATTCAACTCTGTAATTGAAGAAGTCTCAAAAGACAGAACTTAAACACCTTCTCAGTAGTGGTACCATTTCGAATACTATCCATTTCTAACATTGGCCTCCAAAATGACATTATCACTTTGGCACTTTTGTCTTCAGCAACAGGAAGCCAGAGCTTTTCGGCATAGTGCATTAATAATGAATTGCTGCTGCCTTTCTCTAAATCATCACTTGCTTATATATACATCAGCTCAGGAGCCATTTAGATGTTAAAAACTAACATTGCTAACAGCAGCCTATAATATGATAAAGCAAGTATGTGCTATATTCTGGAAGTAATTCAGGAAAGCGCTATTTTCTACCTTCGAAGGACCTTGGCAAGTCACTCTTATTTTTCTCCACAGACGCAATAAGAGGAGGATCCTGGTAGGTTAAATTTAAACAGCCAATTTGTAACCTATACATTTTCCCAAAGATATTTCATGTACATGTCCCAATTCCTGGAGATATTCTAAAACTTTAATTGAGCAAATCTCCCAATTCCCCTAGGCTAATTTCCCTATTTCATCCATATTTCACAAATACTCCCACAATTCTATCACTTGCGTCCTATGCATGCACCTCACCGATGAGAAAACTTGTGAGGGTGGCATAAAGAATATCTGCTCAGGCCTTTCTTAAAGCTTGAGTCATTCTAGGGAGCTCCCAAGTAAACGTGTGTTTCATTGTACAGGCTGAGAAAGCATTTGTCTAAAAGCGCTGGTCATAAAAACAAATGTTTTTACCTGTCCCCTCCTATCTCCACCATCGCCCATACCCAAAGTCTTCAAACAAAAACAGCTCCGTAGACTAAACCATTGGGTTTTTATAACATGTCTCAATTTTCTGGGGGAAAAATGATTGGTTGGAAAAAGCATAGAAATCATTAAAATGGGACGCAGGCTCAGTATACTCTGAACTATATCTATAGCCCCAGAGAGTGTCTAGTCTTGAATTATCCTGAGACAGGAGAAAACATGGCCGCACCTGCACTGTCCTGTCTTTCTACGACAGTGTCTGTGTATGAGGAAGTCCTGATGTGGTGAGGTCGGGGCGGAGGCCACCAGGCTGACCCGACAGACCACGAGCCTGATTTTAGGTTAAAGATTAACATAGAACACCTAGTTTTTTAGGCCACCACAGGCCCTCCTAATACACGTGATCAGAGTGGGATCATTTCATGTTGTAAAGAGATGGCTTTCAAGGTTTAAGAACCCTGGGAGCTGGAGGCTGTTGTCAGTGATTCTGTCAACGTCCTTAACAGAGGTCAGAAACTATTTGAATGGTAGTTACTCAAAAGAAATATTAAAAAAAAAAAATATTTCTTGCTGGAAGGATGAAAGACTCCAAGGAGTGAAGCCACATAATCTCATCTACCCCAGTTCTGAATGACAGTTGTCTAATCTCAATGGTTTGCCTTTCATATGACCAGTTAGCTGTACTGCATGGAAAGTAATCGGGATTCATGGTAGGGGCTGACACTGCTCCTGCTGTAACCCTCAAAAATTAAAAGCATTTCTAATCATGAAAGCAACATTAAAACCAACCAACCAACCACCAACCAACCATACACTTGACCTAATAATGGTCCTTATTTGAGGAAGTTTAAAGGTTAGGGGCATTCTGTCTGTCTAGATTGGGTTTATTTCATATGTTCAAATCATGTTTATTTCAAATCTTCCCACTTCTCTTAGTTGACAAAGAATTTAACATTGAACTAACTAACTGGCGATAAAAAAACAGTAGAGGATTGTCTCCCAACCCTCAGATTTAAATGTTCTTTGTCTCTAGAGAATGATGCTGCTGGCTGCTTTTCCCCACACCAGAACAACTGCACATACATGGGGGGAAGCAGCATTTCATGATGAGGTGCTTTGTCAGGCAGCAGTCCATGAGCAAACTGAATTACCAGCTAAGAGGCTGGAAAGGAAATGGAGAGCTAAGGAAATGCGTAAGATAGAAAACTCAATATGCAGGCTAACAAAATTATGGAAGCCATAATCACAGGATGTAGGGAAGAAAATTCATTTATGACAATGCAGATGATTTCCATTTTTGGTGAAGGCGCCCTGGATATGTATCTACTCAACGAATGGGGGGACAGCCAAATGGATGCTCTCGTGTCTTCACGAAACATCTGTTTTCATTCTCAGTTTGATGTCATGGGCTGAGCTATCAACATTGGGCAGAGCCAATCGCATACTCATTTCCAACAATTGTCAACATGATGATCGCACACAAGGGTGGCTGTGTGCCAAAATCAGCCCAATGTCCAGAGACCCCAGTATACTGGCTCCCTAACACCCTCAATCAGCTGTAGATTCATCAACGCTCCTATGTACTCCTCACTCTGCTCCCCTCCCCCAAACTTTTCTGGCCATCGCTTCTCTTCCTTCCGAACTGAAAACAGAGACATCCCGGTGAATGCCAGGCTCCACGCTGTCATAAATGCACTGCTCCCCTGGCCTCCCACCCCATCCCCCCAAAACATCACATCTCACTCGTGAAAGTAACTCGCCTTGCTCTGGGATTTAACCTCTCTCCAGGGCAATGTCCAAACCTCGTGACAGTCTCTTCTGCCCATGGGACGGTGGGTGAGCCCTGAAGACAGTGGGAGGCCTGGTACCTTAGGAATGAAACCTCTCAAGCAGAATGACTGCATGAACAACTCTGTTGATCCTGGGGTTTAATTCCACCTGCTGGTAACACCTTTCTGCCACCCAAAGGCTTCAGACATACTGTCCATCAGGCCCGAAGTGACAACTTCACATTCTAAGTTCTGGTCCAGGGCACTGAAGTCCTGATCCCCCAGGCTCTTGCCAAGAGGCCCTTGGTCTACAAAGCTCTACGGAACGGCTGGTTTGAGGTAAAACCATCATGACACCAACTTGGAGAGCTCAAGCAAAAAAAAAATAAAAAAATAAAAAATGTCACTCGCCACCGCTTCACATGAACATAGGCTAAACACCAAGATTGCGCTGCATTTGACAAGGGGTAAATGTCCTCTACTTTCCTTTTCCTTAGGGCTGTCATACTGCCTTTCCTCCTTCTTACTCCCCCGTCTTTGCTATTTCCCCCTCATCTTTGGCAGGATGGCTTCATGACGGGGTTTCCCCCAGGCAGAGAAGAATTGCTTCTCCTCCCCTGGAGTTAGATGACTGTCCTCCTGAAGAGCCAGTCTTTGAGCAGGAAGGCCGAGTCCCCCGTGGGTCCCCTGCCTGACGCCTGTTCACTGCAGGGAGTAGTGACAGAGGCGGGACAGCAAAGGCAAAGTGCAGCCGGAGAGAACAGGGCACCATTGATTGTCCCGTGAGTGATTATCTCTATTAGGAGGGGCTGTTGATCACACAGTCAGGACCTCCCCAACAGGACTGAAGGAGCCCTAACCTCTTCGTGACCCTTTGTAATGAGGGAGGCTTGACCTGAGCCTGTCAGCGGCTGCCTGCCCGGCCAACAGGCAGCATCCACGCCCTTGTGCCTCAGCCCTTCGCTCTGCCGTTTCCACATCCCACTCTAAGGCTGAGGCCCAGGGGATGGTGGGCAAGACAAACGTTTTTTACAAAACAATGGTTTGAGGACATGTCTCACCAGATTTGAATCACAGCAAAAGTTTTGTTTTAAAGATGGAAAAGACCAATGCAAAGGTGGCCTTACACTTCTAAAATCTAGCTATATTAGAAGGCCTGCTTGTTAACCTTCTGGGAAACATTGTTTTCCAAATGAACACAGAAATCAAACAGAAAGACTGCTGATAAATTACAAACATTCTATCTAGATTTGCCAAAACAATTTAAATGTGAGCTATCAATAACTTAGAAGTCAAGTCAGCCCTGTGCCCAAATGCCACCTCCTTGGAAAAACCTTCCCTCACCACCTTACCTAACACAGCAGCCTGTCACCACTCTCTCCTCATACCTGCTTTCATTTGTCTTCATAGAACTTGACCCTGACTGCATTTGGACTATCTATTTTTATTTTATCAGCCCAACCCCAAGCTGAGCAGATGCCCTGCCTTGTTGGAGACCCAGAGCCAGGAACAGGGTCTGGTGCAGTTTGGGGATCTTGGTCCTTTCCACCTGTCTCAGCCTGGAACTCTCTCCCCCAGCCCCTCATGTGGCAGGATCTTTCGTATCCTTCAAGACTTAAGTTAAATGAAACTAGCATCAAGTGCTCTTTCTTGATCACCTTCTTTAAAGGTGATCTGCTCTCGCCCTGATAACAGCCTAAACAATAATCCTACAATCTTTAATTCCCGTCCTGACTTACTTATTACTGTCTGCATGGCCTACAAGTAAACCCCAGGGGAGCAGAATGGAGTCTGCCTTGCTCACTGCTCACTTCCCAGCACTCGTATTCCTTCATAGGCCCTTGTCCGATGTTTGTTGAATGAATGAATGAATGAATGAATGAATGAATGAATACATTTAAAAGTTGTTGCTCACCAAGTTTAAGGTAAGAAAGATCTCAGGCTCTTTTTTAAAAAGCAAATAAAATCTGGTTTCTGGTTCAAAGTTTCCTGAGCAGTTCAGAAACACACAGAAATCCTATGGTTTCATGAACCATGTCAGGAACGGGGAGCGAGTCCATTTTAAAAAGATCTTTAGGATGATGCCGTAGCTCTTTGTAGATTTTTCTCATGTATCTTTAGCACTAGGCACTGCAATTACTTCTTTACATGTCTGTCCCCTACAGGGGGGCAGCTCTGAAATCATCTTTGTAGAAACAGCCTTCAGTTATTGTGCTCAATAATTATTCATTGAGTTGCTACCGATGTGCCAGGTTCAAGAAATAATAAAGAACTATCTAGTAGGGGGTGTAGATCCAAGGTTCAGGGTGGCTTTTTTACAGATAATGCCCATCCTGAGACTTACAGGAGTGGGAAAGAGGAGGTGAGAGTGGGCAAGGCAGTGACAACACGTGGAAGGAAGCATCAAGTCGAGAGTGGATGGAAGTGTGTAAAGTGCCGGGACTGGGGTGGGGGTTGGGAGGTCACCAGGAGTTCTGTGATTCTAGAGGAGGGATTCGATAGGAAGAAGGGCTACAGGTAGAGGTTTGACTGTGAAAGGTAACCTTAAGGTGCTTGGACATTAGTATGTTTTAAAGAGCGGTATATGGCTATATTTGCATTTGACATAGGTCACTCTACATGCTGTGGGGAGGATGAACCTGGAGCTCAGGAGAATAGCTGGAAGGGGGCTACTTAGAACGTAAATGTGATGGTGTGAGTAATGGTAACACAGGCTTGAACTGAGACAATGTTTCCAGAAGGGCTGGAAATATAAAATTACCAGCTTCCAGTGCAGAAAATCTGTCCTAAATGAACAAATGCACACTCTGCGGCTCCCTGGAGGACTAGATGGCCCACTCATTACTTTACAGAGCAGAAATGAAGACCTCCAGGACATGGATGTTTTGTCATTGTTTGTTGGATATGTTCATTTTTTTTTTTTAGCTATTCTGTGTCACTTCTCGCTGTATTAAGGGAGATCATTTAGATGTTTTGGTTGAAAAGCCCTGCTTTTTAGAATCTGCCAAGCTCATGAAAAAATAAGAGTAAACAAGTCACTTATATTGGTAATAACCTAGGATTTACAACTCACAGTCTGTACTCTAGAAGATAATTGAGAATCTAATGTAAAATACTCTGCAACTTCTTTAGTACACTTTAGCATCTAGTTTATAACGTTGAAGATATACTACAGGGGTGAAAAAAACATGGTATGATTCATTGCACCAGACCTGCTCAGACCTGGTTAAGTTCATGCCCCAGAATTAACCAGTACATAAATTAGAGCACATCTTTGATGGAGTTAATCAATATTTTAGGTGTCCTGATAGAAGTACAATGGATTTTCCATATATTATTTTAAAATGCTATACAGCACTCCTTAACACCCAGATTCTTTGTGAACTATTTATCCATTAGAAACAATAATAAAACATGGTAATAGACTGTCTAGACACAGCTGAGAAGAAAGTACCAGGTAGCAAATTTTCAATGGTTCTCATGGGAAAGCCAGCTCTAAAATACATAAAGTGAGACACAAGACAAGAGGTAATTTAATATTTGGTGGTGGGAGGTGCTTTTGTGGTTACATTTGAACACACTTAAATCTATTGCTTGTTCTTCAGAGCTATAAAAATGAAGTTAGGAAGCTTTGCGTTTGAGTCTTTCCCAAGTGTATGCTAATGTTAGCCTGAACAAAATGACTCCTTCTCCTCATTGTCTGTTATTTTTATGTTGTTTTGGTGAGAGGAGGAATTCAAGTGCTTTCCTGGAAGGTATTCTGCGATATAAAAGATTGTGTGTGGCATAAACTGAGTAAACAAAAAGTAAATTTTGCCACAAAAATGATACTGGAAAGTGAGAATTACAGTGCAGCCATGCAGAGGTACTCCAGCAATGAATTCTCTGCGCTTCTTGGTGACATAAAAAACAAATCTGGATTTAGGTAAGGATAGGCTTTATTTGAAGGGATTATTGCAAGTGCGGGGAAAGGATAATTGCAATAGGGAGACCCCTCTGATTGTGAGATCTGTAAGTGTTCCAAGGCTGGGCAGGACGGGAGTCTCATAGGGAGGTGGGTAGAGCAGTGGATCAGAGCACCTTTAACCTGAAATCAGCTTATTCCCAGGAGGAGCCTTCAGAAGGGGCTGTGTGCTGGCTGGGCTGAGAGTGGGTCAAAGTTCAAGGGCTTGGGGATGGAGAGAAGCTTAACCAAAGTTTGGTGAAGTCAAGGTAGCAGGTACATTGTCCAGATGGGCCAGTGGGACCAAATTCAATTAATCATTTATAAGTCAAAGAATGGGAATTGCAGGGTCTTGTCACAGTTAAACAAGAGGGGCATCTATGCGTTTGTCTACATCATATGGGGAAGGGCGGTTCTTTGTAGTAAGTCACTTCCAGGATCAAAAAAGGTGAAAGAATTACCTTGAAGGTTTCTGTTTTTCTGGAGTATAGGGCTCAGGTAAAATTCAAAAGAGTCACCTTCTTTCCTTAATTTTTAAGCGAAGAGTGCATTGAGTGCTTTATTTAATCAGGTTTTGATTTACAGGAGAAAATGTAGATTTAAAAAAGGCTTTGGTGAAACTACTTAATGATCATCTCTGACATTAATTAGCAGCCCCCTTCAGGCTCTCAAACCATCAGGAACTCTTAGGTGAGGGGCAAACTGAAGAGAAGCTGCCAGGAGCTTTCTGAGAAGCTGACACTAGGCAACACCAGACTTCTGAGAGAAACGGTGCAAAGTTTCCTTTAAGATTAAAAGGAAAATAAAAGGCCATCTTTACCAAATGCTTAAATGTCTTTAAATCCTGCTCAGATTTACCCAATACACCTTATAGTGACTAGATATGCAATTGTTTTTCTTTGTGAAAATAAATAAAGGAGACCTCAACCACGATTGGAATGGAGGGGTAGCAACATTTTCTTATAAACTATTTGCCCCAAACTGGAAAATGTGCGCCTTGCATCTGCAACAGGAAAATGTTTTCTGCTCTACTACTCCAGAAAGAGGAAGATTTTTCCTCTCCCTGGCAACAGCCCAGCCAATGAGAGACTGTCACAACCCAGCCAATGAAAAGCCATTACTCTTCAAACTCCCAGCTTCCTCTAAGGGACTCTTTGTTTATAACAGCTCCTCCCAACTTCCCCTTTCCTCTATAAAAGATTAGTCCTCTCCTTTGTTCTCCAGACTTACCTATGGTTTTGCCATAGTTTGTTATGTCCTGAATTGCAGTTCTCTGCTATTCCTGATTTAACCCATTTTTGCTGGTAAAATAACTGTTTTATTTTTAAGGTCAACATCTTTACATTTTCATTAGGGTGCTTTTTCCCATCCATGGATATTTTCTCTACACCTTCCACCTACAGTCTAGCGCCTGTTGGGCCCCTTTCAAAGACTCTTCGTTTGCTCCAAAGAGAGTCTTTATTTTAGGCTCGTTGCAGTACTGTGAAGTAAGAGGGCTGGCTTAAGAATGCGATCTGAGTGTTATCAATATCCCATCCTCAGGTTCATCACATGTAAATGTAGGTATTAATATCTTACAAATTTGATGTTAGATTAAATAAGAATATATTTGGAAACGCTATGCCATCTGTGGAGTTGTATGTATCTTTTTTTAAACATTTTTAGAAACAATGATTGACTCATAGAAATTACATTCTCCTCTCCTACTTACATGCTCCTGACATCATATTTTAAATACAGAAATGCTACAGAACCTATTTCTATAGAGTTTGCTTATGTCCAGCTGTTTTCACAATAGAGGTGAGGCACTTACATGAGATCAATACACTTAATTTTTTTTTTTTTTTGAGGGCAGTGTCACTGGCCCTCATATGTGGGACCCGAACCGGGGCCACTGGCTTCCCAAGCCAGCACTTAACCACCACGCCACTTGGCCGGCCCTGAGATCAATACACTTGAATACAAGCTCATCCTCTTAAGAGACAAGAATATTTTAATCTTCTTTAACTTTTTTCAGATGGTGCTATGGTGTATCTAGATATAGTTTAGGAACAAGATGTTGTCAGTAATAACTAATGAATTATGTTAATGGCTATAAGACCCCAAACAAAAAACTACAGTGGAGGCCTAAGCTTGATGTACCTGCGAGAACACAGATTCAGGAGATGTTTTAGGAGATGCCTTCAAAAGATTACTATGCTTCTCTTCTTGCTTGTGTCAACATCTAGTGTTTAAATACACATAATCTCAGAATTTCAGGTTACAAAAGCAAAACATTTCTTGGGGACCTCAAAAGAATATTTAACAGTGCCAATGTTTATTTGGGTGTTTTTCACATAGGGTTTTCTAGGAAAATTTCCATCACAAAGCATTTGTTCCACTTACCAAGCATATTTCCTGAACAAGTGTCCATCCCATGTATGAGTCTTTTTTGTTGTGTTTGTTTTGGTATTTTAATTCCATGTGTGACTCTTCATATCTTAATTTTAAACGTAACACCCTAACAAGACTCTTAGGTGACTTTATATCTCCTTTATAAATTTTCCTTAAAATATATTCCTCATGAGTATATATGGTTATGCAGAATTAATATCCTTAAGAAAGCCAGATAACAGATTAGCACACCTTTAACCATCCTTTTAGGCAGTTATAATGTTTTGAATAAAGACAAGCACCTGGTTTTTTTGAAAGGCAGGCTCTTGACAGAGTTTTAATGCTTTAATCCTTTCAGTGTTAAAGATACACCCTTTTGATTGCCCCCTAGGCACAAACATTCTGTAGATTAGTAGCCTTTAAAAAAAAAAAGCATAAAACCCAGATTTGTACATTTTAAAAACTTTCTGCAGTGCAAACTTAGGTTTAAATTTCTGGAACCAGTCTCTAACAGGCAGAAAGCTCAAAGAACCTTTGGTTTGTTTGGAATGCTTACCCAAGTGAATGAGTGTCCATCTTTTTTTTTTTTTATGATTTTAATTAAACAGCCATGTTGTAATCTTTGTTTGCTAGAGAAAAATGGAAACTTTCAGTCCATCCCACTATGTCCATTCTTTCTAGCTAAATATTTTTTCCGATTATGAAGACAAACACTGAGAATTTTTCAACATTTATTTCACAGAGCCCAGGTTTGTGAAGCCCTGATGGGATGTGGTCAGGCTGGGATGGACTCACATCCCACTAGCAGCCCTGATACAGAAGTGCAATTTATTGTGGGGTATTAAGTCCAGAGTTTAATTTTCTCCTTGGACTAAGCTTTCTATTATGGCGTACCTAAAGAAATCAGCTCTCCTACAAGCCTGGACAATTAAGTTTGCAAACTCATCCTAGAAAGAGTGCTACATACCTCATTGCTGAATATCACGACAGTCACCTTTGAAATACTCACCTTGGGAAGCTATGCACTGATGCCAGCACCTAGTCCACCCTTTAAAACAATTTTGGAACTCTCTTTCTGGAATGGCCATCAGAGCTGTTGTCGTATTACCCTGATGTCCTGAATGCCATCAAAATGTCTTCCTTTCGGGCCGGCTGAGTGGCGCGGTGGTTAAGCGCTGGCTTGGGAAGCCAGCGGCCCCGGTTCAGGTCCCACATATGAGGGCCAGTGACACTGCCCTCAAAAAAAAAAAAATGTCTTCCTATCAATATTTCCTTTATCTTCGGGTAGAGAAAGAAGTCATTGGGGGCCAGATCAGGTGAGTAGGAAGGGTGTTTCAATACAGTTATTTATTTACTGGTTAAAAACCCGCTCACAGACAGTGCCATGTGAGCTGGTGGATTGTCGTGATGCAAGAGCCATGAATTGTTGGCGAAAAGTTCGGGTCATCTAACTTTTTCACACAGCCTTTTCAGAACTTCCAAAGAGTGAACTTGGTTAAGTGTTTGTCCAGTTCGTACAAATTCATTATGATTAATCCCTCTGATATCAAAAAAAGTTAACATCATTGCAACAAGTTCACGAACTTAATTGTCACACCTTGTATCTCACTCATTTAGCCTATATTTGTTTACCAGTGTTAGTTTAAAAGGAAGCAAGCTCACTGCTGCTCACAACTTGCTAATTTCCAAGTTAAGAGTTTTTGGGAAAACCTTCAGAATGTCGTTTCCCAATGCCCTAGAGTCAAATTGCTATGTATGTGGAAAACATTTTCAAACTGAACAAAACATTTTTTTCCCTTCTGTTCTCAATGCCTGTGAATGCCAGAAGAAATTTAATTTTAAAAGAAACAAAAACATAACATCTTTTTCTAGTTAAATCTGAGCATATACAATGCAAACAATGAATTTTTAAGTACACACACACACACACACACACACACACACGCAACACGAGCGAAAGTTCAGAACAAGACCTGTGTGCTTGATGTTTGTCATTGCTGTGTCCCTGGACTAGGAGAACCCTGAACCCTCACTGAGTCCCTCTGTCCCTTGGCTTACATTTTCAAGAGTAAGTGATTCCTAGTAACTCAGACCCAGAGTGGGTCCAACTATCTTCCTAGGGACCCTTTTAAAGAGAATCAATCACTAACTGTCGCTCCTCATGGGGCACCCCAAGAAAACTGGTAGGAGCCAACCAAGTCAAGGTGGGGGGATCACCCCAAGGAAATGTTAAAGGGCCAGATGCATTGCTGAAGCCAGAACATATGACTGGAAAGACTAATATCCTAAAAGACGCAACACCATCAATATTGTTATAATCATAAAACTTCAAAATAAAAGGGGCCTATAGTCATTTTGCTGAACTCCGCATTTCATAGATTTCAAACCAGAGATAAACATCACTTGGCTGGTTATGAGTAAACTCCAGACTACAACTGATTGCACACTTGTAATAGCCAGCAAGCTATGAGCCATCCCAGCCCATCCCACCCCACAACTTCTCACTCTGTCTTAATACTGTAAAATAAACAGAGGTGGAGCAATTTTCACTTGGATTAGAATCCAAGTCTCCTAATTCTTAAGGTAAATAAACCATCCTTTGATTCAATGATTCCTTTCAGGTTAAAAGATTCCTGAGTCAGCCCAACCCCTTTCCCCTCTTTTTCTTAGGTATTCATAATGAACTTCAAGTCATGTTTAATCTTCTATTAAACCATTTATCACAAAGTAGCATATAAACTGTATGCTGTGATCAAACATTGTATAGATAAACGATAGACAGGTGATAGGCAGATGGTAGATAGTGATAAATAGATGATGGATGGATGGAGGGATAGATGGATGGATAGATGATTGATAGATAGATAGATATAGATATAGACAAAGACATACATAGAAAGACAAATAGATGGAAAAAGTAAATTAACTTCAAATCAATAGATGGCATAGGTTTAAGGAACTTTACTAATTTTTTAATTGTATACTAATGGGGCTCACTACTTGTAAAATAAAAAAACAAAACTGAGCACATTAATACACACAAAAAAGCCAGAGTATATAAAACATAATTAAGGGAAAGGCTAGTACAGAATGCAGTGGTTCAGAGCCAGGATTCTAGGATCAGTCAAGAGTTCAAATCCCAATTCTGCTCCCCACTGGATATGTCAACTTGGCTGGCCTTCTTACATTGTTTCCTCACCCTGAAAATGAGAATAACAATTGTGCCTATACTTAACTGAATAATGTTTATAAAGCCCATAGCCCCGTGTGTAGTACACAGCCAGAACTCAGTAAATGCTGGCTACAGCTGCCCTTTGAGCTATCATCACCCTGAAAGCTGGCATAGTGGCTATGCTCATTGGAGGAATCATCCACATGTGGCCTATTTATGGATGTTAGAGTGGTTTTTACTCATAAGCAGTTATACTGTGGCTCCCTGCAATTATATATTCAAACCCTTCACTCCACCTTATAGGGGACACAGTAACATCACGTGAGCTGGACTTAGCCCAGCAAGGAGAGCACCAGGGCTGGGCCTCTGACACCAGCAGATGGCCAGGGGGAGGCCAGGCCCCAGAAGAGAGAGGGCTGGTGCTCCGGTAGTCAGTCAAGCCAGGAAGCCTGTTTCCCATA
The DNA here is from genome assembly GCA_033961575.1 of Aselliscus stoliczkanus. NCBI lineage: Eukaryota > Metazoa > Chordata > Mammalia > Chiroptera > Hipposideridae > Aselliscus > Aselliscus stoliczkanus. Next base: position 163,717,812 of record CM066731.1, on the reverse strand, counting down.
ACCCTCACATGGCTGAGGCCCAACTTCCCCAAAGAAGATGCAGTGCCTCCAGCCATCGTGCAGGCCCACGGAGGCCGCTGGAACAAAGGGGCCTGACCGGCGTCTGGGGGAAGCTGAGCCTGGAAGGACAGGCCTGGTCAAAACTGGCGTCTGGGGCAGGGCCCTCTAACTAAAGGGAGTACCCCATGTTTTCTGCACAAGGCTCCTTTGGGGAGGCCCATCGCTGTACTGGCCAAAGGAGAGGGAAGAGGAGAGATGACAGCCACTAGATTAATAAGGGGTTTGTAGGGCCGGCCGAGCGGCGCGGTGGTTAAGCGCTGGCTTGGGAAGCCAGCAGCCCCGGTTCAGGTCCCACATATGAGGGCCAGTGACACTGCCCTCAAAAAAATAAAATAAAAAATTTAAAAAAAAAAATAAATAAGGGGTTTGTCTAGTAGGTCTCAAGCTTCCAGAAAATTCCAGAGGCGGAAATCAAGTATGGCGTCTCCAGATGCAAACTGGTAGAGCATGTAACTGACAGAAGACTTCCTTCCCTCTCCATTCTCAGCATTGGGACATTTCCCAATCCTCAAAAGCTACAGGAGAGCTGCTGAGAAATGTAAGGAGGACTGCGCAGGCATGGAATGAGGGGGCAGATGAAGGTGCCCGTGGCGAGAAGCCTGGGAGGGACAAGGCAGACTGATGAGAAAAACGCTGGGGCCTTCCCCAGGAGGTTCTGTCTCCTCAGGCAACAACAGTCCCCTTTGGATCAAATCCCCACCTCCTGATGGGACAAAGGGCCACTCTTATCCTCACTCCTTCTTTTCCACTTGGCTGCTTTGCAAAATAGGATAAGGAAGTGCGGCTGCGGGCTGAGGCATGACAAGTCCGCAGGATTAGCAGGCAGCTCTCTTCAGGCCTCCAGCCCTGAGACAAAGGCACCAAAGCCCTTCTCCACCCTCTTAGGTCCGTGTGATGGCCAGGCCTTCCAGGAAGTGTAAAAAGTCTGGGACACGAAGTCTGACAAGTGGGGGGGGGGGGTCACGGCAAAGAGAATTGGAAGGCAAATGTCTGGGAAATCTGCGACATATGGCTGTTGTACATATAGGACATCTGCAAATGAGACTGTTGATCTAGAATCTTTCTAACCGAAGAGGCTAAGCACATTTCTGAATCATTGGATTGAGGGCGGGATGTAGCATTTAGCCATTTGAGAAAAGATGGCACAGTGGGAAGGAATAAATGGCGTTGGGAGACATTACCAGGTGTGAACACTACCTATTCTGCTTACTGGATGTGTCCTCTTGGGTAAGTTACTTCACCTCTTTGGGTTTTAGTTTTCTCATCTGTGAAATGGGGTTCTTGTAATGAAAAGCATCTGGCTTCTAGAGGAGGCTCAGTGAGCAACTGCCATGAGAACCTTATCCATTCAAGAATGCAGCCTTGGTTGCAAATGGTATTGATTGATTAAAAAAAAGTTAAGATTTTATTCAAGAATTTCATCTGAAAGAAAGGTCCCCATGGCCTATGATTAGCTCATTCTCTTTCCTTTTGTTTTATAAATGAATGGGAGAAAACCTGGGACAAGGTCCAGTCCAGAAGTGTGCTTGGGAAAGATCCCTAGGGGCCTGATTTGCCTGGAGGCAGTTGGGGAGAGCCTTGGTCCCACATGGAGAGAGCATTGGTCCCACATGCCAGCCGGACTCCCGCTGAATTCAGAGAGAAACTGAACTTTTGCTCTGACCAACCAGGATGCTCCTTGGTTTCTGGTCTGGATAGGGCCTGGAAAATGTTATTTGCTTCTCTTGCTAAGACATTAAAAACTACAGTTTAACTAAAGGGAGAGAAGAAGGACTAAGTGCACCTCCAAACTCTGTATGCAATGTTTCTTTTTTTGTGTATCATTTCAGCAGATCCAAGAAGACATCCTGCCGTGTCCACGGCCCTGGTATTTCAAACAATGTGATACCTAGCTAAACTTGAAAACAATCACACATTCAGGAGATATAAATTACTGGCAGCATTTAGAAGAGATCCTTGAGGGATGGGAAGGGGGAGCAGGAGGATGATGGTCTTTATCTGGGAGGGTTACAACTCTGCTCAATCAAAACCGAACCAAACCAAAACCTACCATGGCAGTCTGAGGGGTTTGGGGGAGCAGGGGCAGTGGGGGTGTGGCAGGAGAGTTTGGAAAAAATGTGGGCACATTCTCCAGTCATCATCATAAAAGAGAGGGTAGGGAATCATTTTTCAGGTAATGATGGTGATAATTAGAGACCCAAATCTATCTATTCCACCACGGCAGTCCAGTTTAAAGGCTTTTTTTTCTTTCTTTCTTTTAACTACACTAAAACCAAAAGATTGCCTTCTTGTGCTTCAAAACCAAACCAATGCAGTTTGCATAACAAACCCCCTAGAGACATTTACTTAATATTTAACTAAGGCTAAATTACAAGAGTCTACTTCAGAGGCACTGGGCAGAATTTCTGACGCCTAATTCTGTTCCGTTCAATGCAAGTCAGCGAGGGTTACAATCTGGCCATTGTTGAATACTTTTCAAGACTCATTAATCTCAAGCAAGAACCAACTTAACAAGCAGGGCAATCTTTTGAAGTGAACGGTGGTAGTGGTTTAAACAGAGGATTAGGAGATAATCACATTTAAAGTCATCTTTTGGTACTAAAATTGACCCCAGTCTAGGAGTGGTGAATTACAGGGATGGGGGCAGCCTGTTTCCCTTTCCTTTACCAGATTCCCCTGTGACACAGCCAGATGGCAGCCTGCCCACATCCAGGGACACCATTGCATTTTGACGTGCTATCACAAAGTTCGCCTTTTAACCAAGTCATGGGGCTGTTTTATAAAATGATACCCTAGACTCCACTGCACTTAGACACTCTCTAGATGGTAGGCCCAATTTAAATGTAAATTTTAGGTCTGCTTTGTTCTGTAGATATCAGCTAGCTAGCTAGCTTTCAATAATCAGAATGAGATCGACGTGAAGTCCATTTTCAGCTCAAGCTTTCCAACATCAGTTCATTTGGCTTGGAAGAGTAAGAGTAGATGACATGCCAAAAGAAATCTTCTTCTCTATGGCTTTCTAATTGCCAGGATTTTGATTGTGCAAAAAGAGTGGAATATATATTCACCAAGCAATTAAGCATTTTCTTTTAAAGCATTCCTCCAATCATGTTGACTACAAAACAGCAAACAATCTAACAATTATTTAGCCATGGATTTTATATGCATTTCAAATCCACTAATAGTGAGGAGATTCACAACTCAAGAAAAACAAATAAAGCCACATAGCATTCGGTCTGCAAAAGAATGATTTGCAGCATTGTTTTTTTTGTTTGTTTGTTTTTTTAAGATTTTATTGGGGAATTGGGGGAGGGGAACAGCGTTGGGGAACTGGGGAAGGGGAACAGCCAAGTTGCTGTCTTTTTGTTCTTCAGTCTAGTTGCGGAGGACATTGCTTCACTGGCCCATGTTGGTATCATCATTGTGCTCTTCCCAGATGAGGCAGATCAGTCTCCGGCTGCTGGATGGTCGCTCACCGCAGCTATTGGCCGCTCACGCTGGCTGCCGGCCACTCACTGTAGCCTATGGCAGCTGACTGCAGCAGGGGCTGCAGCCTACACTGTCACCGGGGCTCACAGCCCAGCTCCAGGTGGAGCTGTTGTTAGCTGTAGAGGGCAGTGTCACTGGCCCTCATATGCGGGATCCGAACCAGAGCCGCTGGCATCCCCAAACCAGCTCTTAAGCAATGCTCCACTCGGCCGGCCCTGCAGCGTTGTTTTTTAAATGTCATCCTGTCCAACTTCCGCTCTTTTCTTACTCCAAGCCATGGATGGACCTCTTTTAAGTGTCACATAACGATCATATAAGAAAGTTGGTGACCATGTTACAAAACTCCAGGATTCTCGAGCCAGGTCCTTTCATTTTAAAGCCAGGGACAATACAGGCCAGAATCCTGAAGTGCCATGAGCAAGGTCACACTGCTAGCATTATCATCCAAATCTCTTAATATTCCAACCTGATCCACAGCTCTGTGCCCCGGCAAATTGTCTCTCCCCACCCCCAGATGTCTGGACCAAGTACAGCCAATGTAGACACTGGCCCGAGATGGATGCAGTCATGCTACACAGCAAACTGGGTCAGGCTGTCTTGAAAATCTGAACTAAAAGATGGCTGGAGAGTTACTGGCTGGCAACAGAAGGGAAATAAGCAGCTATGTGGAGTGACAGCTTAATTGCAGCAGACGAACAGACTGTTCAAGGGCATCTGTTCCTGTGAGGCTGTGGTTCTTACGGGATTCCTCATAACTTTACAACAAATCTTCCCTTTCCTGAGCCAGTCAGAGTGGTCTCTGTTTCTGGGAACCAAAAAACTACCTGAAAACATCAGCCTGCTCTTCCTTCAATGGTATGACAGGACCACGAACCTCTGACCAAACCTCAAAGCTGCTGATGGAGGTGAAAGCAGACTCCTCGCCCTCATATATTCTCCTTGCTTCCAATCAGGAAGATCATCAGAAGCCATGAATTTTTAGAAGAGAGATTAACCCTACCTGGAAAAGCTCAGAAGCTACCAGGGCCTTCAACACAATCAGAAAAACCATAGAAACAGTTTGGATATAACAATTACTTTAAAGAAGCATACAGAGGTTAGAATGCTTTTGTTGTTAGGTAAAAAATTTTTTATACAAATGGGAAAAAAGGCAAGGAAAAATTCAAAGACAAATTTTAAACCTTATTGGAGTTTAGGGGGCATGAACCAGATGGGCTGGTCACCCGAGTAAGCTATCTTATTATCAGGGAAAGAGTAGGCCAGAACAATTAAACACCTAAAGACAGGGGTTCCAAATTCAAATGCCTTAAAAGAACCAGGGATGTGACAAAGGGCAAGACAACAGAGAGTGGTGAGGTCTGTGCCTAAACTACACATGCAGTACAAAAGCATTAAAATTCAATTTTAAAGGGCATTATCGGGTCACTATTGATGATACTGAAAAGCCATATACCATTTCTCAAAATCTTCAACTTCTAAAAATTCTATACTTGAAGACACATTTCCTTTGAGACATGGAAAATCAATAGTTCGGTATTGTTTCATATTAACAACTGGTGAAAATCAATTTAAAAATTAAAAATACTCAAAAGGCAGACTGACAATTCACAAAAGAGTTAATATACATGGCTAATAAAAATCTGAAAAACGTTTTCATCTGCATTAAAAAATATAGGAAGTGGAAATGAACTGAGATACCATTTTTCATTTTTTAAATTCGCAACGATTAAAAAATGACAACACACAAATCTCATGAGGAAGCGTCAAAAGGAGTGCTCTTGCACAAGAGAGGGGGTACTCACACCAAACAATATTTCCAGGAGAATCATTTAGCAATATGCATCACTGGCCTTAACGCTTCTCTCAATACTATGTAACAGGAAATGCTTCCTCCCTTAGAAATAAGCCTATTATTTCCCAATGGATAATGTCATTTTATTTTGGTCAAAGTTGAGAAAAAAAAAATCTGTGGCTCAGCTCTGAATCAGCACACTACAATTAACTTGAGACTAGACCTGAATCCCCTATTCTATCTGTATTCCTCCTAATTTTGATTTTACCTACTTTCCCTTTTTTTTTTTGTGCATCACAATTTGAATGTCATGAAATATCTGTGAAAAGAGGCAGAACATATATAAGTAAAATAGCATAAAAGCAGAGAAAATGAGCCTCCCAAGGATCAACTGTGGTATCAATATTTGCATTGTTGTTTTACAAAAATGGAGAACAACTTTCTTTAGCAAAAAGTGAGATTTTTGCCTTATGTCACAAAGCTGAACACCATGAGCTTCCATGAAATTGCTTCTAACCTTTTTAAGATACAAAAAACCATTTTAAAGCCTTTGTTTTATTTTTTGCTGGGGCTGTCACCATGCCAGCATGGCAGTCAAGAGATCATACAGTCCCTCAGTTGGACGGTGGCTCTTCATAAGCACTACCAACAATGTCTTTCTATGAGCATGTAATTTGATAACCTATTCACCAACTTTTCTGTCCCAATGTCCAACATTCTGTTGAATCCAATGACAGGCTATAAACCTTGATAAGTGACAGATAAAGCAAATAATGAATTAATGTCATTCAGAGCTAATTTAACAAAAACTTATCTAAATTGTCTGGGATAAAATACCTTTGACTTGTCAAGAAAGGCATGTAAAGACGCTTTGTATGATAGAAAAGAGTTAAAGCATGGAACACAGGCAAACCTGAAATGCAACCATAATGACCGTGCAATAGAAGAGACTATTGGCAAGTCATTTTAATGCTTAAAGCCTCAGCTTTAACATCTCTTTTAAAAGTTGAGGGTGAATTTGGGCCGGCTGAGTGGCGCGGTGCTAAAGCGCTGGCTTGGGAAGCCAGTGGCCCCGGTTCGGGTCCCACATATGAGGGCCGGTGACACTGCCCTCAAAAAAAAAAAAAAAAAAAAAGTTGAGGGTGAATTTATGTTATGTAGCTGTGTTCTTCTAAGAAATAACAATGGTGGCCTTCTCTAGCACAGAAGGCCTTATGGGGACAGCATCAAATCCACTTTGCCACTGAAGCCAATGTGATCATGGGCAAGTTACTTAATCTTTCTACATGTCAGTTTCCTGATCTGTAAAATGGGCTGGCAATAACCACTTGTCAGGATTGCTGGCAGGATCGAATAAGGGAAACTATTATATATAAAGCACTATTATAGTGAGGGGCACATATCCTAAGGGCTCAATGACATGGCTTGTTATTACTTGAAATATTAACTATCTCACTCTCTAAAATGATGAAAATGATGCTAACCCACAGATTACATAAGATAATGAAAAAAGATAATGATGAACATAGATGCCAAGAAAAGCAATACAAGATATACAAGAGAGTGGAGGAACAATTATGATTGTCATGGGAAAGCAGTTAATAGAACCATAAATTCTGCTAAGCTACTTCAGGCAATATGAGTTAGTCCTAATATAACAAATGATTTTTAAAAGCAATAAAGCCTGTTGGGACCTTATCCAATGGCAACCGTTGAAATTACATAAAATTTGACAAGACATTTGGCACTCCTGAATGCAGTTGCCTTCCAAAAAACTGGGGGTGAGTTAAGATCTTTAAAGTTACAAGACATCAAGCTCTGCCCCTTAGGTAATTAACATTTCTTAATCCTCCCCCTCGAGGAGGCAGCCATTAACTCTGGGATATCCCTTAAGGGGGCGAGGCTGCCTCAGCAGGAAGCTGAGAAACAGCTCACCCTGCTCCACATCCCTCTTCTTCCAACCCCAACTCCTCCCGGAACTGCCCTTCCCTTTGTCCACCTTCCACACTGGAACCAAACCAGGCATCTCTCATTGTTACCTCCGTAGCACAGAGCCATACACAAACACACACACACACACACACACACACACACACACACACACACGCGCGCGGCCTCCTTTCCTCCACCAGAATTGCCAGGACCACACACACCTGACCACACAGAACATTTAACTTTCAGCGTGGGTGCCTTGTGGACCCAGCCATTCACCCGTTTTTAAAAGCAACTCACAAGGCACCAGAGCTCAGGGCAAGCTGCACACTCAAAGGTTGCAGAGTTCCGATTTTATTTGCTCACTCTCTGACAAAAGACTGGTAATTCTACCTCAAACAGGAAATCCTTTGAGCACTCTGAAATGAGGGCTCCAAAGCAGAAAATAACAACCAGTAATGATAATCAGAGTCCTCTGGCCACTGCCTCCTATCAGGCCTAAAGGTCTTCCCGGCCCCTCAGGAAAGGTTTTCCATTCTTGGTGGGGGAAATACTTGGCCTTGGGCTGAATGTACATATTACATGATATTCCCAGGTTATTAAAAGTACTTAACGTCATTGGCCTCCCTCAGCCACCGTAAAAGTTGGATTTTTCTCTCTCCTTCTCTTTCTTCCTTCTATATCTATCTATCTATTCATCTGTCTATCTATCTATCTATCTATCTATCTATCTATCTATCTATCTATTATCCATCCATCCCCCAAAAAAATAAATGACAGAAAGAAACTCAAGCACCGTGGGTCTTTCGTGCATTTTCAGATCTTAAGAACAGAAGGACTGCTCCCCATTCCCTCTCCTCCCAGCACCCCATCTGCTCCCGTGGCTGTCAGCGCGCTGCAGGTGGAGAATACAGATTCAGACAGGGAAAGGGATATTGCACTAACATTCCCCTGTGCAAGGTGCATATCCTTTGCAGATTTTTGGATCATACTTTTAGAAAAAAGCTAGATTTCAGAAGCAGGCTGGCCAGGAAACAGGAATGGGGAAAGGGAAAAGTGGCTTATAGTTTTAGAGAGAAAAGGAGACAATAGGAAAAAGGAGAAAATAGTCATATAATCCTAATCTGCAGCAGCAGGGCTGCACAAGAACCCCAACTCTTTTGCACACAACCAAGCACCTCTCCACATCTGTTTCCAGTGCGCAATCTTAAATTAGGGAGCCAGCCGTGCTGGCCGTCTTGTCCCTGAAGCTCCCTCTCCCAACTAAACAATCTTTGACCTTGGAGTTGGTCTTGGAGGCTTCTTTACCTTCATGGACTAGTCGCTATGGGTTATCATCCTCTCCAGTAATGACTTGTAGTTCTTCCCACAATGCCAGGCCCTGAGCTCTGTGTGTACTCTGTACGTCTTCACCATGATTCTGGGAGAGGTGCGTTATTAACACCATTTTACAGATGAGGAAGGGAAGGTTGAGGGCAAGGGCACCCAGACAAGTTCAGTGGCTGAGCTGCCCTTAAACCCAGGCCTATCTGATCCCACAGCCCATACACTGGCAGCACGCCTTGCAAATATCCACCATCTCTTACGATTAAAAAAAAAAAATTAGAATTTATTTGGTCCTGAAAAAAGTTAAACAATAGGGTCTCAGTAAAACATCTGAGAGGGACTCCATCTCTCTAACTGGAATTGTCACTGGGTTTTTGTGTCTATGCCAGCTGCCCTCACTACACTAGAAGTATGTCCTCAAGAAAGGTGCCCTGCCTTGAAAGGTTTCCTCTCTCCGATGTATATAGAGTAGTTGCTTAACAGCACTTGGAATTATCAGTCAACAGCTTCTAGTTTCAGTGTTTGATCCAATTGTAAAATGGGCCTCATGGGAGGAGGCACTTTCTGGCCCTGCATGGGGTCTCAGAAAGGTGGTTTCTTCCCTGCACATCACTCCTGCCCGCTCTAGTTTCATCCACCCATAGGGAAGGCACAGCACAGTACACAAAATCCATAGGTTTCTGTGGTTTTGGCAAACAGGTTGTGTTCACAGCTTTTTTTTTTGCTTTTTAAATTCAAGTTTAGTGGGGTGACAACTGTTAGCGCTTTTTAATTTCTCCTGTTATTTTGCCAAAGTAAACCAGGTAGCACTTCCCCTCTAGGTGATGAAAGAAAAAAGGAGAAGAACATATGTGCAACGTACTTGAATACCAAAGCAGGCAGTCATTGCAGAAGTCGTGGTGATTCATGAGCAACAGTAATACTTACCACCCATATGATGATCAGTCTTCTGGATAAATAAGGATCAATGTTCCATTGAGTGAATGGAAGAAACGTGATGTAGAATACTTCTTGACCCAAAGCGGCTGAAAATCTGAATAGGTAGTAGTAGAAATAATTCTTCACGATGTACTTCTGTACATACGCCTAAAAGACAAAAGTTAGAAGACCGTGAGTGCACCGAACATGTCACCATAGGGCAAATTTAAAAGCTCCTTCTAAAAGTCACAGGTGCTGTCTTCCCTCCCATTATGTAGTTACAGTATCATTACTATCCTCGTACAGAGTTGTTGAACACCTAGCAACCGCGATGTATCCACACAGTAACAGAAGATGTTAGTTCTTCATAAGAGTAAATAAATGACATCCAAGACAATTATCAGGGAAGACACACAAAAAAGCCAAAACCCTTTTCCTGTGTATACAGAAGGCCAGAAACTAGAGGAAGTGAACTGTTAGGACACAGTATGGGTCTGTGACTGTGGTGGGCAGAACAATGCCCCCAAGCTTCCCATGCCTAATCCTTGGAAGCTGTGATGATGTAACTACCCGGCGACCTTACATCGCAAAAGGGTGTAATTAGTAATTTGGAGATGGAGAGGTGGCCTTGGATTATCTCAATGTCATCACAAGGATCCTTAAAAATGGAAGGAGGAGGCAGAAAGGTCCAGAGTCAGAGAGTGATCTGAAGAGGCTATGCTGCTGGCTTTGCGGATGGAGGAAGGGGCCATGGGTCACAGCATGCAGGTGCCTCCAGCAGCTAGAAAATGTAAGGAAATGAATTCTCCCCTTGAGCCTCCAAAAGGAACACAGCCCTGCCGATGCCTTGATTTTAGCAAAATAAGCACCATTTTGAACTTCTGACCCCTACAGCCATAAGAATAAATGTGTGTTGTCTAAGCCACAAAATATATGGCATTAGCAGCAATAGATAATATAAAGACTTTAGAAAAATCATTTGCTGATGAATATTTTTAGTTTACCTTTTAAATGGGACTAGTAAGGTCAACCCACTACAGTGGTGGCATAAGAAACACAGTGAGGGCCGGCCGAGTGGTGCAGTGTTTAAGCGCTGGCTTGGGAAGCCAGCGGCCCCGGTTCGGTCCCACATGTGAGGGCCAATGACACTGCCCTCAAAAAAAAAAAAAAAAGAAACACAGTGAATCCATGCAGGATCTGTTAAAATTTTCTGTCATCCTTTCCCTCCCTCTTATCCTATAAGCAAGCAGGAAAAAGAAAAAAAGACTTGAGGGAGTTAAAACAGGAATAAACAATCTATTTAAAAATTATGCCGTATTAATGAGTTAAGAAATAAAACACGCTATATGTATAGTCATCATAGACTTGATACAAATAAAATCAAAGTAAAATGTCAACGCCAAAAATGGGGTGGAAAAGAGGCAGCGCTACCACAGGGGTGGCTGCATCAAGCAAGACTCTTATAGGTCTGGATGCTTGTTTTATTTTACACAAAGTCTGAGGTCCCTGAATGCTGGCGGGATTCAGAGAATAAGGTATATGCATTTATGTTGCAAATATTCATTCTGTGCCTATGATGGCCCAGAATCTGTGCTGGGTGCCAAGAATGTTTGGGTGAACCAGGCATGACACCTGGCTTCAAGTAGTTCTTATCTGGAGGTGGTGGTGGGGTGGTGGTGCTGGGAGGGGGGTAAGGGAGCAAGCCAAAGAGTATAATTTAGGGGAATGAATGGGTTTTTTTTTTTTTAAAGATTTTATTGGGGGAATTGGGGGAGGGGGACAAGCTGCCATGTTGGTATTAGCATTGCGCACTTTCCGGCTGAGGCAGATGGGTCGCTGGCCATTGGACAGCCACTCATGGTGGCTCATGGCAGTTCACACTGGCTGCCGGCCGCTCCCACTGGCTGCCAGCCAGCCCCACTGCAGCCTACATCATCGCTGGTGATTCACTGCAGCCCAGCTCCAGGTCAAGCTGTTGTTCACCATCTTAGCTGTAGAGGATGCAGAGTCACTGGCCCATGTGGGATCCGAACTGGCGGCCCTGCTGCTCAGAGCTTGTGCTCCAAAGTCAACTCTTAACCAACGAGCCACTTGGCCGGCCCCATGGGGAATGAATTTTTAAAGGACCAATATTGTGTTTGAGGCCTTGAAAAAGGCCAAGAATACTTTTATACTTAAAGAATAAAAACAGATGACCTTGGAAATTGCAAGAATATAACTGTACTTGACACTGTTGGCTGCCTACCAAGAATGCATTTCTCTCTCCTCCGAAAGAGGTTCCCAGTTTTACTCCAGCATGCCTACTTCCCCCACAGAGCCCTAGGATTCAGGGGGAAGCTGACACTATCCTTGGCTCCAGAGGGGTATCTGGATTCATCTAAACCAGACACAGAAAGTTCAAGGATATAGCCTCAAGCCAAGCAATGCATGGCACTATCTACCCTGGAGAAAGTTACTAGTCAGGAGTGATCACATGTTGCAAGCTATAAGATCATCTTTGAAATGACCTTTACCTCTAAATGAATGCAAATGAGAGAGAATAGCAATAGATCCACCCTAAATAGGAAAGGCTATAATGCACAAAACTAATTAAATAAGGAAGTGTATAGTTTCATCTCTCTGCTAAGATAATATCACGGCTGGATTTGCAAAACAAGGACAGGGACTGTGACAAATAAATAAATGGCAAGCTCCTCTCTCTCTCTCTATCTAATGTGAGGCCTAATCTCGGTGAGTTCTGTTTTATAAACGGACACCCAACAGGCCTGACCTTGAGGCACACCCTGTAAAGAGCCCCTTTAGCATAAAGATTAGTTATTTTCACCTGTCAGCTACCAGGTACACCTGGTAATCTGTCCTGCATTGAAACTTTCTAAGGAGAACCTTTGCCAAACTCCTTATGTCATTTCATGGGTTCCAAGTGTTATTGACATTATAAATACTCAATGACAACCATTTCCCTACCCTAGAGATTTACCTGAAACCAAGTTCAATCTTAATCCTCGTAAATAATTGAAAACACCATCAAGGATGACAGCAAACTGCTTTAGTGTTACATATTACTAATTAATATCTTTAGACACGCTTTTACCAATCTCTTAGGAATTCTCTTTTTTGGGGGGAGAGCTAAAAATTCTCTAAATCTTCCAGGAACAGATGAAGCAAAGGTAAAATTTTAAATATCAGCATATATATATATATATATATATATATATATATATGACACGCAAAGGATTTTTTAGAGAATATCTCTATATATGTGATTAAAATAGCTTGCAAGCCAATGTTTACCTCCAAATTCTTGGGGATTATACATACCTAAATAGTTAAGTACTTGCCTTTTTCAGAACAAGAATCTAACTCTCCCTTGTAAGAAACCCCAGTGTATATGACTTCAATATATTTTTGGAAAGAACAAGAATTTCAGTTTCAGTCTATGTGTTGGTCCCACCGGGAACAATTAGAAGGAGAAACAGAAATGGTAGGCAAAGCGAATGGTAGAGAGAAGAGAAACAGAAAGGGCTGAGAGAAAGGAAACCCAGTCCCCAAAGTCTCATTACACTATATTTCTGTAGAACTGGCCGTGCAAAAAGGGCTGAAAGCCCAGGTTGCATGGCAGTGTTTCTGGGGCCTGAATTTAGCAGGCTGGGATTAGCCGCTAATGTTTCAGACAAAAGATCAGGGAGGCATTGGACATTTAGGTGTACTTTTAGAAGGAAAACACTTCTTCGTGGGCCTTATCATCTGTGGCAAAGCCAAGTGAAGAAGTTTCTAGTAAACAAGGGATAAGATGGAAACTACCCACATATCCGTTATAACTAACTGCAAAATGTCACTGATAGTCTCGCTTGTGTATTTTCCTGAAAGTTAAAAAAAAAAAAGTGTTTCCACAGATTTAAAAAAAAAGAGAGGGGGGGGCCGAGTGGCTCAGTTGGTTAAGAGCTCGCTCAAGAGTGCAAGCTGAGCTCTGAGCAACAGCAGTTCGATGCCCAGCCTGAGCTGAGCAGCCGGCAGGATGGCTCAGCTGAAAAAAAAAAAAAAAAAAAAAAAAAAAGAGAGAGAAAGACACCTCAGTCTCCCAATTTCATCCTCCTCTTTTGGTGATGAGCATCTCAAATGCACATTTTCCAAGTGGAGTTTTCAGCAACTTAACCTGTGGGTAGGAGATGGTCTGCTCTTTTCTGCTGTTACCAGAGTATTCCATGTTCTCTGCAAGGCTGCCTTCGGTGCATAAACAAATCAGGAAAGAGGGAGCCATACACACTGACTGCGCCGGAAGAGAAAAACACTGAAAATGTATGACTTTTTGACTCAGCTCTGCCCCCGATCGCCTGAACAGCATTTTGTTTTCCAAACACACACCAAGAAGCCCTAAACGCAAAGGAAATATGGCCAGGCCAGCGCCACTGGATATACTAAGGGCTGCCCCGGACAGCAGCGGAATGAATGCCCAGAGGACTTGGCAGCTGGCCCATCTTTTGAGCTTTCAAAGAAGGAAAACAAGAAAGAGCTCTGAGCCCAAACAATGCGTGACTTTGGGGAAGTCAATTCACCTTTCAAAATGTCAGTGGCCTCAGCTGCAAAGGATGGAGTTGTAGTGACTAGTTCAAGTGCTTTTTAATATACAAAAAAAATTTTAAGTAGGGAAAGTCCCATTAAATAAACTGTCACCCCTATTATATAACATGATATAAGATTGAACATCTGTACTAATTGGTTAAAAGTCAGGAGGGGTCCAGGGAACCCCTATTTGAAGCCAGGCCACCCTCACCCCCCAGTCCTTCTCTGGGACACACCCTCTCGGCAGTTTAGAAATCAGTCTGAAAACCACTGACCTTTGTTTCTGCCAGCCCTCATATACCGCCTTCCTAGAATTTACCTTTGGCCCCAAGTACACAGGCTGTCGGTATTCAAATCCTTTAAAGGATTTGATAAATTCTGGATCAAAGTCATTGCAAGGTCTTATTCCTTATCTCAGCTTTTTTTCAGATTAGAGATACACATGGAAGTATTTTTCCAAAGGTCAAGTTGGACCTACTCCTCTATCTCAACAGAGCCCAAAAAGTTCATGTCCAGGAGGATATCTGCAGCTCTAAGCAGTTCTCTTCAACTGGAAGCAGTAGAAAGAGCTCCTTCTTTAGGGCTGGGAGAGCTCAAACCTATTATACAGGGGATGGCACAGCCTTATTTAAAAATAACTGCAAGACCCAATGCTCTTTTATAGAACACACCTAAGAGCAGCATTCCCTTCACATTGGCTTTGCTTTAGAGACGTTTTAGAAGCTGGTGAGAAAGTAGCAAGTGGATTCAAAGTGAAGTGACCTGGGCAGGAGGGATGCCACAGAGCCCGGTGGTTGGGGACACGGACTCTGGAGGCAATGAGTCTCGGACTGAATCCAGGCTGCTCCGACACTTACTACCTGAATAATCTCACAGCGGTGGCTTCATCTCTGAGAGCCTCAGTTTTCCCTTCCACAAATGTGCATGATGCTAGTACGTACCACACAGGGACACTGGGAAGATTAAATCACACATTGTTGACCATGGATGCAAAGCACTCAGTTCGGAGCCTGATGGAGAAACTTCTTTTTTTTTTTTTTTTTTTTTTTTTGAGGGCAGTGTCACTGGCCCTCACATGTGGGACCCGAACCGGGGCCGCTGGCGTCCCAAGCCAGCGCTTAACCAATGCGCCATTCGGCCAGCCTGAGAAATTTCTCAGTAAGACCTAGCTATGGATGACCATAGCAGTGAGGGTTTCTAGAAAGTGCTTCTCAATTCTAATGTGCATTCGAATTACCTGGATCTTGTTAAAATGCAGATTTTGATGTAATTCACCTGGGGCAGGGCTGCTTTAATATTTCTAACGGTCATGCCTGTGCTGCCTTGTTTTCAGCCCACGATCACACACTGAGTAGCAAGGGTCAAAGATAGAAGAGTTTTTTTAAACACAAAAGTAAGACGCTCACATTTATCCTCAGTGTTAGGGGAAGCCTCAATGAGAGATTGAGAGAGTTCAATTATGTAATCAAAGCGACAGGTAAAAATGCTGGTGACAAACCAGAAGGGAACAGTTGGTGAGTTCCATGGAGGATCCTAAAAGAGTCAAATGCAGGAATGGAGCTCAGGCAAGCTCCTTGGCCACAGAAGGTCCTAGAAGGAAGAGCACGGTAAGAGTGGCCCCACTGAACTAGCAGCTGCATCAAACAACCTGATTCCACAGAAAGAAGTCAGCTATGTCCCGCTCTTTGCCTTCATTCGAGAAGGGTTTGCATAAATTCCTGGATGACAAATACAAAATTAGTTAAGGAGTCATGAACCTTGAAAAACATTCCTGGCGTCTCCGACCATCACGATATAGAAAAACAAACCTCATTTCCCTAAAAAGGGCTTTGGCACCGCTGACACAATCCTGGCTGGGAAACAAGGCTCTCTGACTGCAGGCAAGAACATTCATTCGTCCTTGTGTTCTCTGCCAAGAAGAAGGTGGCAGTTTGCCTTTTTTAAATAAATAAATAAAAGATTAAAAACTAAGAGGAGCGTATCCCATGAAGATCAATGGTTTTTGGAAGTTCTAAACGATTTTTTGTTTGTTTGTTTTGTTTGTTTGTTTTTAAAACCCAACCTGGGAAATTCTTTGTCACTGCTAGGTACATCTCCAATAATATACATTCAACTTGCACATTCACGCTCATCAACTCCTGAGGGTTGCCACATTGTCCCACACTTGCCCAGTGTAATTTTTTCAAGGTAGGCAAAGTCTTCATGTGCTTGCAATTGTGGCAGAAGAGGGGTATCAGCTGATGGTCTCCAGATTGACAGCCATTGATGGAGGCTGGGTTTTCCCCAGAAAAAAAAGAATATCTTTCATGGCCAGGGGAACTGTCCCAAAAGGCTGGAGATTCAGGACTAAAACTCAACAATTGCCTTGCTCTCTGACTCACACTGTGTTTATTCATCCAGAATTCCTATTCTAGAGCCTAGTGATCGGGAAGGGCAATCTAAGGACCTTGATGCCTCTTTCAGTAGAACCTATACTTTGCAAGGTTTGTGGTCCTGCCACCTCTCTTTGAAAGACTAGGCTTTGGCAGGACTGCCATTACACACCACAGAGATGGAATATTTGTAAAATTAACACTCTCTCCAAGCTATTATCAGTCACCAACCAGCATGTTAACATGCCAGTACAAACCAAGCAATGTGCCACTCCGCCAGCCCAGCAAATCTTTTTTAAACAGAGGCCATGTTTACGTGGACCATTTGTTCATTGCTTACACTTTAGTGATGGGAAGTTGACAATATTCAAGATTATTTCAGTTAGCAATAAGTGCTATGATGAAATGAAAGCAGGATAATGTGTGTTTTGGGGGACGCTCTCCAAGGAGGAGCCATTTGAGCTGAGCCCTGGCTAGGGAGACGAGCCGGCTCCTTTAGGGTTAGAAAGAACACTTAGCAGGAACCAGGTCTGTGTGCTGAAACATGGCGAGTGGCAAAGAGATGAATAGGAGGTGAAGTTAAGAGCAGAAACTGGATCAGGCCAAAAGCTGGGATTCAGGTTGGGGGCAACTGTCCACCACTGAAAGGTTTCATATTGAGAGCATTTGATGTGCTCTGGCAAGACTAAAACAAATTTTGGTTGGAAATAGTGGAAAGAAGCCCTGCTTTAACTCTTTTTTTTTGTTTGTTTTTTTGATTTCCTAAACTTAGTGGGAAAACATCATTAATTAGCAGTGCTAAACTAAATTGAGGTGGCATCACATTGCTTCCCTACTGAGGTAGCAGATGCGTGGTTTCCTAAATTCATGTCTGTTTACTAATATGCTCCCATCACTTTTAATTATTCTTAGTTTTATTTTTAAGTTTAGGGAATCAAGACTTTTCAACATATAAAGAAAATTAAACGATGATTACTTAGGAAGCCTAAGAAAGATTGACAGTGCCCCTTGAAGGGGAAAACAGAAGGAATGAGACCATGCAAGGGTTTCTTATTTCATCTTCAAGTCCAGATAGAATTACAAGTTGGGTGATCTCACTGATGTCTGCTCAGTGCCAGGGTGATTAAAATTTCACGATGGCGAGACTGAAAGTCAATACAATAGAAGGACAACTTCTTCAAATAAAAGCTCTTGAAAGAGAACTGCACATTAATCACTTTCATCTGCTTAGCTGGCATTTGTCAGGGTCCCTCAGTCTGTGTCCAAGAATAAGTGAGGGGCTGGAGGGACTGAGCCCAATATGACTTTTATTAATGTTTACAGCTGAGTTTTCACTGTAGCCTTTTCCACAATTTGAGCTTTGTTTTCCTCCTGACAGTCCATTGGATTTCAGCTCATCCTCTGAACACCTGATATCTTCTTTTTCTTTTCCTCAAGAGCCAGCTCTCATATTGGACACCATCAGAAAGGGTGAACCGGTCCTACAAATGGTGAGATTCTCAAAATGGTGAGACAGGATCCCTGGTGACTACAACACTCGTTCCACCTTCATCTAGAAGCGGGTCTGACACCTGGACAAAACCCCACCTGGCCATGACTGTTAGAACTCTGCCTGAAACACACGGTTTCTGCCTCATCAGTAAACCTAGGAATGGGCTAGGGGAAGTGGAGGACAGCAGTCTGCAGAGACGAGAGATGTGGGCCTCCGCTAGGAGGGGGTCCTCCACGGATAAGAACAGGAGTCGACGCGAAGAACGGAAATAACCATTCCATCTCTCAAGGGGGTGGGCCAACCAGCTGCCCTTTCAATTCTCAAAGTGGCTTCAGAACTTAACGCGTTTTCAAAACATTTTAGATCCGCTAAAACCTGAAACACATTGTGCCAAACATTCTTCCATTTCATTGTGACGCCCTTGTGTGTTCAGGGTTTTTTTTTTTGGCGGGGCGGGGGGGGGGGAGGTTTGCAGATGGTCCTGATTCATTTATATGAACTTATCAAAATGACATTTGGAAGAGCTAGCGGATGTTCAAGACGTTTTATAAACTTGGGTTCATTAGTTTTAGTACAGGAATTCCACCCCCTGCCCCAAAGCACACGCTCAGAATTCAGAGCTTGGAAGGGTTGGGTCAGTTCTGCTGTAACCTGTGGCAGCATGAACTCACCACTCCTAATTCCCTTCAAGAAAAAATATTTTCTAAAGCTTTAAAAGGCACCACCAAAAATATGGGTGAAGAGGGCCAAAAGATACACATAAAATAAATAAAATAAAATAAATCATGGGGCTGTAATGTGCAGCATGGTAACTATAGTTAATAACACTGTGTTGCATATTTTAAAGTCACTAAGAGAGTAAAGGGTAAAAGTTCTCAACACAAGAAGAAAAATTCTATAACTATGTAGGATGACAGGAGTTAACTAGATTTACTGTGGTGAGCATTTTGCAATATATACAAATATGGAATCATGTTGTATGCCTAAAACTAATATGTCAATTATACCTCAATACAAATTTTTGTTGAGAATTTTTAAAAGGGCACCACTAAAATTTAAGAAAGCTCTCCGGGCACACATAAGGTTTTCTCCTTGGTGATCTTTTACAGACAAAGATTTAAAAACAAATGTTGAAATTACACCAATAAAACTGAAGTCTGACAAGTTTGCCACTGAAGTCAAGGAAATTTTATCCAAAGGCTTTCCTGCTTCCATCTTTCTTGTTTATCAGGTGAAATGGGCACAGCATTTTCAGCTTTGAGTTTTCTTTATCCAAGATTATCATGTTAGTCGGTGTGTGTGTCCATGGAGAAGAAGAAAGGGACAAAGAGGTGGCTTCATGCTTCCCCTCCTCTTTTCTTAAATCCAGCTCTCCATGCATCAGAGCACTCAAGGAATCCAAGACGACAAAAACTGTACTCGGGAATGATTTTTCTTTCTTGGTCGGCACCCCCTCGAGGGGCACTGTCAGGATGTGGTGGTGAGCATAAGAGTTAAGCAGCGATGGGGACAGGGAAAAGGGGGGGACATTTTGTTGAGGTCTCACTCCCTCCACACTCTTACGCCTTGTCCTACACAAAACATTCATGGGCAGTTCCATCAATTTCTGTCATGTTTTCAAATTGTAGTCCCTTCTGGAAGGCTACCTCTGGGGACGTTGAAAGCCACTGGTCACAAAAATAAACTTAGGAAAAGCTTTGAAATTGTATATACACACATAAAAGGACATTAAGAAGAAATCCAGGCTGAGACAGAACAATGGCCCTCCCCACCCAGCCTGTCCCTGGCACGCTCTGATTTCTTTGTGCCTGTGAATGTTGGGGTTTTCTGGTTGTTTTTGTTTTTCTTCACTTTTAATTTTTTGAGTTAAGTCTTTGGGCTTTTTAATAACACTTGGTTTTTTTTCTGATTATCTGATTTTCACTTGTTTTTTTTTTTCTGATTTTTTCTGATTAACACATTTCAGTCAAGAACATTTGGGAGTTCAAAACTTCTATAAAACAAAGTAAAAATCCCCCACTTGCCCACCCCTGAGACGTAACCCCTTTGAAAATCTCCACTGGTGTTTTTCCTGTGAGAGTGTGTGTTCTGGCCTGTATGTTAGCAAAACCGAGATTCCACTGAATCTTAATTTTATAAGTAGTATTTATTATATTGTATTTTCCTAGGTCCCTAACTATTATCTTAGATCATGATTTTGGTCAAGCTGGAGTGTTTAACTTTTTAGTTCCCCCATCACTGTACTTCACCTTCTCACTCACCCGTTCTTGGGCAGATCCCAGCACAGACCAGGACAGCCAATGTCACCTGCTGGGGGCTCCTGGAGCCATCATTCCCGCGCCCTCTCTCTGTCTTGCTCATTCCTTAACCTGAGCAAATAAACATCCACACCAACCAGGTTCCCTGTGACAACCTGCCTGCAGTGTTTGGTCTTATTGCCGTTTGCTTGTCCTGTTTCCCAAGAACCTAAAGTCTCTTTGCCCGATTCTGCAAAAGCTTCAGAAATACACTTTAAGGCCACCCGAGGGCCACAGCTTAGAGCACACTGCTGAAGAAATAAAGAATGACTTGGTGACAGGCATGACAGTAACTGTGCTGATGCAGAGGAAGAGTCCATCTCACAACAGGTGAAACCAGGTCCATGGCTTTGGAAGTCCTGGGGTTCTTATAACCCAAGACCCCCTTCATCAGCTCCGGCCACCTCTGGCTGAGATAAATGGATATAATGGAACCTGAGAAGTTCTGGGTGTCTGCCAGCCTTAGGTCCAATGACAGATCTGCGAGGGCAACTCTGAGGAAGTTTGAACTTTCTCATCTGTGCAGTGGGTATAACACCACCTCTTGCAGCGGCATTAGGAAGATGAAATGAAGTCACCTACATAACCTACATCATACCACATCAGATACACAGTTTTTGCTCAATATATGGTAGTTGCATTTGCAAATTTTTTCAAACAGTATAAATGACAAGAAAATGTCAGACATGTCCCGTTATGGTGAAATACAGTGGATGGGAAGAAGGTAAAAAGATTTTTACAAACAAAGACACCATACAGGACCCAGGTAAGCCATCCTGAAAACTTGACTGGAACTGTGACAGAAAGACAAAAGGAAGGGAGATATTATGCTGAAAGGAACGGTGTGAGGAGAAGGATGGAAGCAGCAAGGCAAGATGTTCCCGGAAGGGTACACGGTCCAGCACAGCTGGAGAATAAGGTATTTCTACGTGGAGTTGCAGGTAGCAAGGCTCTAAGGGAGACAAGGGACAGAGGAAGGAGTCCTAAAGGTCTTAATAAGAAGTTGGGTTTAACCTGTGGGTTACGGGGAGCCCCTGAGCCAGTGCTGGACCAGGAAGTGACATGATCAGAGATGTGATCTACACGGCCACCACTGTGCTAGCATTCTTGTCCTTTCTCAGTGATGTCCCATCTTCTTCAGATTCAGATGTATCCAAGGAGAGGTGACAGGCTGCAACGTGCCCGGGAGACCCCTTCTTACACTGTGCTCATAGAGGATTTACATGCACCCGGCCTCTGCCATCCATAGTCCAGACAACCAGCATGAACCTCCCCGTGCACCATTTCACATCTGAAATAAAAGCTGGACGCCCCAAACGTCTCTGTGGGCCATCATGGAAGATGAAGAAAGCGTGCTTTCTGGTTTTGGCCTTGGCTTTGCCATGTGGGATCTGATGATACAGTTATTTAGCAAGAAACCACAGGAACAAAAACAATTTGATGAAACCCAGAGAAAGTGAGTCCTCACACAGCGGGCCACCGAATGTCACAGGCTGTGCAACGACCTACCCTGAATACATCCTCAGGCTCTGGGTTTCAGCTCAGCTCTGTCATTGAGGGCCCCAGGTTTCAGACGCCTCTTCCCTCAACAGGGACCGCGGTTCCTATACCTAAAAGGACACAATGCACTGAAAACACGCGAGTGTAGAAAATGTGGTTCTCATTTCTTTCCACAGAACACAATTTCCAGAAAGCACTGTGTGACCAGAACGGATGACCCTTGTGCGTCAGAGATGGTCAGAGAAATATGGGTTTGCAGTATTCATAAGGCGGGGAACCAGACCAAATTCAACAACCCGCGGTAACTGCCTGCGTACACAAGGGTGATGATAAATCAGGACAGCATGCATTTGAAGACTAGAAAAAAGGGAAAAAAATGTTTGGGGTCCTCTCAGCCCTAATTCCAGAACAGTACACAGAGGTGCATGTACGTAAAACCCCTGTCCTCTGACACACACACACACACACACACACACACACACACACACACACCCCTACACATGCACACTCTTCCTTCCCCCCGGCTTCCTATGCTATGATGGGAACCTGCCACACTAAGCCAGTTGAAATCTCAAGTCCTTGACACATTGTCTGCAAAGATGCTGCACTGGTGAAATCAGTGACTTCAGCATCACCCATGTCCTTGTCCTTTGAAGTGCGGTCCCAGACCAGCAGCATGGGCGCCACGTGTTAGAAATTCAGAATCTCAGGCTCTACCCCAGACCTGGGGAACACGGGGCATTTTAACCAGATGCCCCAGATGATTCGCTGCATATAAAAGTTTGAGAAGCACTAATCTACATCTACCGAGAAAACCAATGAAATGTTTAACTGTATAAGACTGTACTAGTCTCTCTGGGCCTGTCCACATATGAAAGGGGAAGCGACTTCAGAGTGCAAAAGCACCCAGGAAGAACATGCAAATCCAAAGAGACAGAAAGATGATTAGGGGATGATGCAGGGGCAGAAGAGGAAGGGCTGCTAAAGGCTATGGGTTTCTTTTGGGGGTGATGAAAATGCTCCAAAACTGACTGTGGTAATGGTTGTACAACTCTGCAAAACCACTGAAACAGGTGAATTGCATGGTATATGAATTATACCTCAATAAATTATATCTAAATAAAGCTTGAAGATTTCCTTCCTCCCTTCCTTCCTTAAAATTCCAGTAGTGTCCTTCCCCACAGAGCAAGGGCAGATGCCCAGTTTTCTAGATCGTTCTCCAGGCACCACACCTGGGCCTCAGCTTTCCCTGCCCAAATGCCTGCGCCTGCGTCTTGGGCCTGCACAGGTCTCCTCCCCAGGTCTGAGGCCCCTAGCGTGCATGACAGCACCAGTGTACGCTCCCCCAGCCCCCGGGGCTGGCCCACCTCCTGGAAAGGTGACAGGCTGGTGCCCTGACTTTGCTACCTTCTGGATGGAAGTCTGAAGTCTGAGAATTCTAAATTTGAACCTAGCTTTCCAGGTTACATGGGGCGGGGGGGGGGGAGTGTGTGTGTGTGTGTGTGTGTGTGTGTGTGTGTATCAAGGTAGGAGGTCAAAACATATTATATTGAATGCTTTGTTAGCTTAATAAATAGCTTTAAAATATTTTGACCTACGGACTCTCTGTCTCCATTTGTGCACTTGCCCTAACACTCTGCAATTTTAGAGGCCAATTACTTTTTCTTCTAAGTTTGTAAAAAACACTAAGTGAGTATTTTTGGTCTTGTCCCTAGCATGTCATATTTTAGGGGTAAATATTAATTATTCATTAAATGCCACCACATCTTTTCATAACTTCATACATAATAAATACCAAGGATTTCTTTTTGCTCCAAAACAGTACAGGCAGTTTCAGGATAAGAAGCATCTTAAATGTGTTTGCCTTCACATATGCCTCATATTTGCAAAACACAGTAGTTTTTTTAAAAAAAGGAGGAAAAAAAACCCAGAAAATAAAGAACAATAAAAAAGACACTAAATATTTTACATTAATAAAGTTGAAGATTCCTCCTGGGCTACTTTTCCTATTCTGAAGAATGTAAAAGCAAGTCCTTGGGAAAAAAAATGTAAGCCACTGGATACTTTTTTCTTTTTTAATAGAAACACCTTAAATGGTACTTTGAGGAGAGGGGAGGGCTTACTGAGTTTAACCAGGAGAACTTAAAGAATCTCTCCTGACTCTTTGATTCTTCATAAGTAACAGTTTGGTGACACAATTTAAACGGGGGATTTAGTTCTTGTGGTCACATGCAACCCACAATTTAGCAGGAGAAGCAAACTTACTTTTGTACCCTCTCAAAATACTCTGCTTTGGGAATTATTTTTATTCCTTGTGAGTTGTGAAGCTGAGGCCAAGCTCACAACTTTCCCTTCCCCTCCTGTGAGCACACAGATGTCACCCATGCCTGGTGCCGACTGGGTGGACTCCCACTCAGATATTATTTTCGGAATAGGCTCCCCCATCCCTATGGCTTTCCCCCTCCTCAATCCCGTCATCTGGGTTCCTTGTGGGACCTCTGCAGCTTTTTCTTTGTAGTGAGGATTAAGTTTAAATGTAACGATTTGTATAGCATATGCTTCAAAATCTCAATCATTTTGGAAACTGGGGAGGTGGGGTAAAATGATCTCAGATAAGACCGAATTTGTAAGTTGACATACAGCTGCTCTGCCCAATATGGTAGCCATATGTGGCTTTTTAAATTTAATTAGATAAAAAAAATCCAGTTACTTAGCTCTGCTAGTCACATTTCAAGTGCTCCACAGCCGCATGTGACTAATGGCTGCCAATGTGGACAGA
This sequence comes from Aselliscus stoliczkanus, assembly GCA_033961575.1. NCBI lineage: Eukaryota > Metazoa > Chordata > Mammalia > Chiroptera > Hipposideridae > Aselliscus > Aselliscus stoliczkanus. The sequence continues at coordinate 163,693,295 of CM066731.1, read as the reverse complement.
CCAGACGGAACTTGCTGAAAGTTCTAGTGGACGTGCTGAATTGGGAGTGTTTTCATGTTTTCTCTGTCATCCCAGTCAAGCCTTCTTTTACTCACTCTGTTGTTGGTGCGATGATTTCTTATACCATCACTTTTGCAACATAAGGCAATTTATTCTTAAACCCTAAAAGTAGATGGTGATGTACTACCCACATAGCTTCACCGTTGCATAGGTTTGTAATATACCAAAACCCACCGCATAGTACCTTTTAAAAGAGTGAACTTGGTGGTATATGAGTTATATCTCAATTAAAAAAAATAATAAAGCCAGCGGCCCCGGTTCGGGTCCCACATAGAGGGCCAGTGACACTGCCCTCAAAAAACTAAAAATCTAAAATAAATAAAGCCTAATTGGTCAAATATTAAGTAATAATTTCATAAACCCATCTTGGCAGTGTCATAGAGCAGCCAAAATGACCTTATTCAAACGTTGATTGGGGGGGGTGGCGTTATCACTTTATGAGGGGTGTAAATGTCTAGTACGTGGCTTTGTACGTCTGAAACTAACATAAATAAATACATAAGTAAATAAATAAACAAAATGTAAATCAGAGAGAACCAAATCAATTCTAAAAACAAACAAACGAACAACCTTCACCTTCAATGGCTCCCTACTGCACATGGATCATAACAGGCCACTTTAAAGTTTATCACAAAATAGCCACGTTAGCTCTGCACTCCTCCCTTCCTCTCCCAAGTTCTCCCAGTACCAAGGCCTCCCCCTTGGCAGAGAGCTGCATCCCATTCCACCCTAGCTGCTTTTCTCCAGTGACTTCCCCCAGAAAAAGAAAGAAAACACTGCAAATTGGCAACAGGAACAGCATCCGTCCCGAGTTACCTGGGGTCTACTTTCCGTTGTCTCTTCAGAAAGCTGAAGGCCACCAGTTCCTTCCCTCTTTATCTTGAGATTACTGGCAGGTTAGAGAGGAAATTTCCTGGTCTGCACTGGCAAGCAAGACACGAAGTAGCAAAGGTCTCATGTCTGGAGATTCCAAAGGGACCTCCTCATTACAGACGAAAATTAGTCGTAAGTGTTAAAAGAAAATGATCACAAAATGCACGCCCTCTTTGGGAAATAACCTAATAGCCTCTGGCACCGTCATCGAAAGAGGCAGGACAGCACCATGGGTTAGACTCGGGTTTCAATTCTTGAGCTGCCACCCACTAGCTGTGTGCCACTGGCTCTGTGCCTGTTTGCTTAACTAAAGAAAATAAAATATCTGCCTCCCAGAGTTGTGAAAACTAAAGGGGTCAGTGCACACGAAGACTTTAGAACAGTGCCTGGCATACAGAAAGTACTGAGTCGATGATGATGATAATATTGATGACTGTTCCACCCCATCAGGCATTCAACCACCACCACTAGGCAGTAACTTTCCATGTATTCCTGCTGCCATGCTCAGTTAACATGAGAAAAACATTTTAAAAATCTACATCTTGTCATTCTTTTCCTTCCCTTCCTTCCTCTCGTGCATTTAAAAGAATTTGATTTTATCTTCTTTGGGTGCCCTTGCAATGCCATCAGTTATAAACCAGAGGCACAAAGCTACTAAGAGATGATGGTCAATGGGAAAGCAGAGAAAGCACTGGGGTTCTCCAAATAAGACGGGGGACAACTGTATCTGGAGGTGGCTGTGGGTCATGGGACAGCCCAGGGCTCAGCACCTCAGCCCCTCGGATGTCTGTTTTACAGTTTTTAAGTCAGCCACAGATAACACACAGGGCTCATCAAAGTAATTTGGGTTGTCACTTTGCAAAGTATAATTAATAATGCTGTGAATATTTTGTGGGGTGTCAGATGGTCACATGTCTTGTTAGGGAGACCATTTCATGGATGGTGTAGAGGCTTGATCACTGCACTGTAAACCTGAAGCTGATGTATAATATTGTATGTCAACTATAATTTTATATATATATATATATATATATATATATATATATATATATATAGTCATGGGATGCGGAATATTGTGTGGGAGTGGAGTCAATGGAATTGTAATAGACACATATGATATTGTGGGGGAGTGGGGAAGCAGATTGGGGAAGGAGGATTGTCACATTGAGGGGTAAAAAGTATAACTATTGCACTGTGTTGTACACCTGAAACTAATTAAATAATAATAATTAAATTAAAATTTAAAAAAACACGTAATTTAGGGGGCACATTAAAATAATATTTTACACACATATTAAACTAGATAAAGAGGTAGCTGGATAGAGCCATGTGTGGTCATAGGTATTTTCTGAATATTAATATGACTTTCAAAGTATTCACCATCAATGGGCTGAGGAGTAAATTATACTTTCTCTTTTAGGTCACCCAAAGAAAATACACTAAATCATTCAATAGGGCATATGTCTTCCTTTAAAACATCCGTCAGATGTTGATTTCATGGGTATTCTGAAAATTAATTCTGCAAAGTTCTTTTAGTGGAGGAGTTTTGTTAAGTCTCTGATTCCAGTCTCTCTCCCTCTCCCCCCGCCTTCTATTTAGTATTGTTTTTATTTATTTGCTACTTCTTAGCAAAAGTGAAGAAGTTGAGGGGAGTTGGAATTCCAATTAATTAAGCGAATAAGAATCCATTTTACATTTGGTCAAAACGCATTTTCTATGTTATGAAGGAAATATGCAAAGGGTTGATACTTATAAATCAATATACAGTAAACCTCAAGTGGCAGAAAGGAAGAAAGAAAGAAAGAAAGAAAGAAAGAAAGAAAGAAAGAAAGAAAGAAAGAAAGAAAGAAAGAAAGAAAGAAAGAAAGAAAGAAAGAAAAGAAAGAAAAGAAAAGAAAAATCACTCTATTTATCCAGAGATCTCTCAGAACTGATTGGAGAAATACTTCCATCAGCGTTTCAGTTCTAGGACACATGGGAAGGCCAGAGAGAAAATGAACGTCCTTCTCATGTCTGTCTTTCTCATAATCAGGGCTGGGCACTGCCCTCCCTATCAGGAGTCAGGCTGGTGGGGGCAGATGACCCACGGCATCAGAGGTAGGACCCCTGCTCCTATCAGGATACCTTCCAGCCACATCTCCCCCAATACACCTTGGTTTAAGAAAATGGCACCATCAGAAAGCAACTTGATCTCCATCGGAATCAGGACTCTGGATGTCACTAAACTCTTTCTGCTTTGGAACGGGGATCTGTCTGCTAGTGAAAACAAGTGTTTTAAACACGTAATGTGGGTAGAAAAGAGCAGCCTATAACAATGTGGTAGACGTCAAGAGAAAAGGAGGGAAGGATGACCTGTGAGAAGTTTCCACAAACGCCTACACTCCTGTTAGGAGAGCTTCAACAATCCAACAGCCTGTAAGTCCTGGGACGGCAGGCTCTCCACACTGCCTGGTGCCACCCAGGCCATTACTGATGTCATTTCCATCTGCCAGGCAGGGTTTGCTAGGAAATAACATGGGGCTTGGGAGCAATAAGTGAGTCCTCTTAGTCTCCGAGGAGGCAGAAATTTTCAGCGGTGTCAGAGAGAACGTGGTTTATATTTTATATTCTTATTGTCTTCAGTGGGTGAATGATTCCTTTTCGATTGAAGCATATGAAATTGACAATATTTGATCATTTTTGACCAACAAAATAGTGATTTCTTATGGTGCAATGTATGAACACAGAGGTTCTCATTTTATTTATTTTATCGAGGTACAGTTGATATATGACACTGTGTTGGTTTGGGGAGTACGACATAATGATTTCATATTTGTAGACACTGCAGCAGAGGTTCTCATTGTAAAAGACAAATTCTCCTGCTTCCTGTCTGTGTTTGACCTTGACGCGCGCCTCAGCCTCCTCCTGGCCAACGGGGCCAACGTGACCTGGCAGGGCAGACATCACAGAGGGACACTGTACACAGGGAATTAAGACCCACTGAGAGATGCTCACTTTCACCCATGCGTAACTGGCTTTTAAAAAATTAATCGCCAGGGTTTTCAAGCTCCCCAGATTTTATACCCCATTTAAGAATCAAAGCCTGGCAACAGTGTAGGTTCCCACAGGCCTTGTGATGAGAACTGGCTGGTTCTCAGAAAGGACCACCTTCTTCAGGATGGAGCATGTGTTCTCCACTGTCATCCAAGTCCTAAGTCTGGCCACCTCCACTTCTCCCCTGGCCCAGGTGAGCTTTTCACTCCCAGGTTAACTGAACCAGTTCATGGTGCATGTGACCCCACACAGAGTTTCAAAGCCTGCCATCCAGGTGTCAGAAAGCTTGACGGGTTCACTGGGAGCCTGCTTCCCATCTCTACAGACCAGCCACCTCCTCCTTCGTGTTCCAGAAAAGGTTCGTTTGGCTGCAGCACCACAAGGGTAGAAAGGGAGAGAGACAAGACAGAGCACAGTTGGAAGGCAGCCTCTGCAGCAATCGCACAAACAGGACCATGTTTGCAAAATCCCCACAGACGGAAATTCTACAACCTCGCTCTCTAATCCAGTCCTAATGTTCAGCAACCTTCACTGTCAGGAAATCCTACCATAAATAACCCAAATCCTTCACGCAGCTTAAACCCATTTCCTCTTACTCTCTGCTCACTGGAGATGGGGAACAGCTGGCCACCGTTCTCTGTACCAAGTTCTTTGTCAACTGGATGATTGGATTCTGGCTCGGGACCACTGTCACAATTAGCAGTCTGACCAGTTCCATATTGTGCCATCTGCAAAAGCATGTCAAATAGGAAGATCAAATGTTGAGCCTGCTGTGCCTCAAAAATGTGCCATCACGGGAACACAACCCCTCACCATGCTACCAGGCTGCTCACCGTTTATAAATTTGTAAGTGGGAGTCTTCTGCGTGAAAAAAAAAAAATGTTTTTCTGAGGCTAGCTCTGCAATGTGAGTATAACATCAAACGGTACAAAGATTCTCTAAAAGCCACCAAGAGAAACAACAAACAGAGTGAGCATGTGTCAACTGCTTCTCATGACCAGCATGATCTCAGATGCTCCTTGCAATGGGCCCTTAGGTACGAGTTAGGATGAGTCTCGCTCTGCAGGTAAGGAAATTTAGCCAAGCAGAGGCCAATTGCCCAAGTTTACACACCAGTGAGTGAGAAAGTGTTCAAACCCAAGCGCTGGAGTCCAGAGCCTGCTCTCCCTCAGTCTCCCCGCATCCTCACATAAACCTGGTACCGGTGCGTCTGGGCAGCTCACCTCACAGAACAGAGCCTCTGTGTTTCAACAAACACACATGGCCAGTCGAGATCAAGATGTCATGGCAAACAGCAGGAGCCATGTTCCATTTTTTTTTTTTTAAAGATTTTATTGGGGAATTGGGGTAGCAGAACAGCGTTGGGGAATCGGGGAAGGGGAACAGACAAGTTGCTGTCTTTTTGTTCTTCAGTCTAGTTGCGGAGGATGTTGCTTCACTGGCCCATGTTGGTATCGTCATTGCGCTCTTCCCGGGTGAGGCAGATCGGTCGCCGGCCTCTGGATGGTCGCTCACTGTGGCTATTGGCAGCTCACTCTGGCTGCCGGCCACTCACTGTAGCCTATGGCAGCCCACTGCAGCAGGGGCTGCAGCCTACACTGTTGCCGGTGCTCACAGCCCAGCTCCAGGTGGAACTGTTGTTAGCTGTAGAGGGCAGTGTCACTGGCCCTCATATGTGGGATCCGAACCGGGGCCGCTGGCATCCCAAAACGAGCTCTTAACCAATGTGCCACTCAGCCGGCCCAGGAGCCATGTTCCTTACACAGTGCAAAGGCGCTATAGAGTGCAAAAATTCAACGGAGCTTGACGCTGCCAAGATGGGATTCTTTTCATACACGGATTCCTACATGAGCTCCTGGGTCTCCACTTAGATGCAGACAGTAAGCGGCACCCCCATTTCTGGCTGGATGACTGTTCTCAAGTATGTGCTCCAAAGCCCGACCTGGATCAGAGGCCAGGTTCCACCATGTACCACCTGGTCACTTCCTGCCTGCCTCAGTGGCCCCAGCAGTAGAGTGGTGATGTCAGAAGCTGCTTCTCGGTGGTGCTGGAGGCACACTTCTCTCCCTCACTCTTCATCCCCTGTCCAGTTGTATGTTTCTTCACTACACTTATTTCTAATCATTGTTATTGCTTTGCCTCCTTCGCTAGCCTGCAAGCCCAAGAGCAAAGGGACTTTATCTGCTTTATTCACCACTAGCCCAATGCCTAGCTCAGCACATGGTAAGCACTCATTAATACTTGGAAAATGACTCGGTTATCATGAAGAGGATTAAATGAAACTGCCTATATAAAATGTCATAAAGATTAGTTTTACCCACTTCCCACAGTGTTCTCCTTCAAACAATAATCTGTTGTTTATGTGTCTGATTTGTCAGCCTTTGTTCCCTCTCGGGTTATGCAGTGGTCACTCTGATCTTGTCTTCTATTGTGCAGCCTTGGCCGGGATACCACAAATCCTTGCTGCCCAGAGAAGTACCTCCTGAAAGTTCCAGTAACTCAGGTTTTCAAAGGATAGCATCAAGTAGTACAAAACTACTTTCTATGCCACTTCAGCATGGCTTCTACCCTGAAATGTGGGCCAACAGTATGCTTTAAATGGTTGCATTGAGACATTAAATTTTGCATCCCTTCTGATAGTGTGTGGCAGTACCCAAGAGAAGTTGCTCCCACCGTTTCTGAGGGTGCCCTGAAGTCTTCTACTCTGGGAACCCTAGCTAGTCTCCTTTTCTCTGGAATTTTCTAGACTAGCAGCAGCAAATCCAAATGCCTGCATGGGTCCAGCAAGGGCCATACATGAGCAAAGCCACTGCAGGTGTGAGACAAGAGGGGGTGGTGGGGGCCAAGGGAACATACTCTGGTTCAAGGAGGCAGCTGCACCTGGAAAACAACCTCTTATGGTTGTGTAGGATTGCAAGCTGGTGTTACTACAACATCCATTTTCTTAAAAATAACAAAAGCCAGAAAATCTAGAAAGATCTCACTAGTAAAACAAAGCATGTGAACTAGTGAACAAAGCATGTGGGGGGCCGGCCTTTGGACCACCAGGCCCTGGTTTGGGGGCCCTGCTTTGTGGTTAAGGAGGGCCACCATCCCAGGCAAGGCAGTTAGTTACCATCCTCACCCCACAAGGATGACCATTACCCATGTGGGGCCTTACAGAGCTCATCTTATTCTCAAAACTCCGCACACAGTTAAGGGAAAAGAGGGTGAGTCAAGGTCTTCCTTTTCCTGGTCACGGAATAGTTAACGCTCTCCTGGGTGGGGGTTTGCTCAGGGATTGACAGGCGTTTTTGACACCCACATGCTCAAAGCTTTCTCTTATTACACATGCACACAATTTCTTTTCCCATTTTTCAATTCTCTTAACTTATACTATTCTAGCCTTAAGCATGAAATCTATATGTCATATGTCATAATAATAAAAAAAGAACTCCCAGGACTTCTTTTACCCATATGATGTCCACATTTATTGTTGTCGTAAAATCTGAAAACATCAGCTGTCCTAATTCTACATTCGATAAGTCTCACATCGTCTTAGCGGTGCCATCAAAAACCTTAGAAGACAGTTCTTTCAAAATGTTCAGTCTTCCAAGTGAGGGGATGAGGGAATCTGAGAAAGGAAGAACCTGTTCAGTTGAACCTTGGTGATATTATTGAGTTGTCGAAAAAGTCATGGCGTAGTTTTTCTATGTTTTTCATTGCAAGAATGTGTCATGACTTTTTTTTTTTTTTTTGAGGGCAGTGTCACTGGTCCTCATATGTGGGACCGAACCGGGGCCGCTGGCTTCCCAAGCCAGTGCTTAACCACCGCGCCACTCGGCCGGCCCTTGTCATGACTTTTTTGACAACCCAATAGAATTTGTCCTTTCCTTGCCTATGTTACTTTCTCCTGTTTACTTGTCTCCCCTGATATACTGAGCGTGGGGCTGCAGGCATATCGTTGTTGACTGCTCAGAGTGTAATCCAGGGCTTGGCATATTGTTAAGTGTTTCACTGATATTAATTAAACATAGCATTATCTTAGAGCAAGAAACACTCGAAAATACACTTTCTATAACCTAGTTAAGCGGGAAGTTCCGATAAGGGGGGGTGGGCAGGACCTGGGAAGGCATTTTTATAGCAAACGATTGGGTGCCACAAACTAGCAGAAGGAAAGGATGAAAAATGTAATATGCCTCAATCCAACCACTTAAAGCATAAGATTGGCCCACATTTTAGGGTAGAAGCGTTGCTGAAGTGGCATAAAGTAGATTTACTCTGTCTGTGTGGTCTAACTCCCCTCCTCCTTCACCATCCATGCCCCACCATAACATGAGATCCATTCCAGAAAAGACCAGTTGGAGGAAAATCGCAGCAGGGGCATTAGCAGCACTAGGGTCACTGGTGGCACTGGGACAGAAGCAGCTCTGGTGAAAACAGTGTTTGAGGGCTTACTAGATGCCAGACATAAAGTGTTCAGCACACCCACTGATCTTACATCTCAGAAACTCGAGGAGGTGTATGCAACTATTTCCCCCGTTTCACAGATAAGGAAACCAAGGTGCAAGTGCTCATGGGATGTGCCCCAAGGTGACGCGGTTTGGAGGCACAATAAGTTTCAAAGCACCATCTTTAGCCCATTTGTTACGCTGTGTCCTCCACAGCACAGCACAGACGCAGCACATACAGGCCTGCTGCCAGAGGACATGGCAGGGCTTAGCACAGTCAGCAATCCCGACGAAACCGAGGGTGAAAAACGAAATCAGTAAAACCCGGAAAACAAACTTGAGCATTACCTGCTCCTGGCCTCGCACTGATCTCGCGGGGCCATACGAGGAAACAGAAGCGAGGGGAGGAGCAACAGAAAAACCCATCCCTGGGGCCCCTTCTTTCCAGGCCTGCCCCTCATAAAGCCTTTCCTTGAGTAATAAAATAAGCTGAAAGTTTTGTTTTGTTTTTTTAAATGACTCACAGCACACAGCCAGGCCTACTTTCATTTGAAGATGCAGTATTTCCGCTTCACAAGATAATCACCATTCCGGGGATATATCTTCCATTTTAATATTATGACAATTGTTAGGGGAGAAACTACTAAAAATGACATTTTCCTTTTGAAGTGCGGGTGTTGTATAAAGGTCACTATATGCAAATGTGCCAAGTGCTCCAGAGGCGTTCCTTAGCATAATACTGAGTCAATATTTGTTCCCGCAGGCCCCACTCTGACTGATCTACTGATTCTAACTGTGGGCGTGATCGAAATCTTCTGACCAGTGAGCACACTATACAGCAGGGCCTGCTCTAAGGGAGGAGGGAGCTAAGGGCCCCTGAGACAAATCTCTCCAATGTTACTCCATCATATGATAGTGGATTCAAACACTGCTAGACACTTCAGGGTTCAACTACAAGTATAGGAAACACATTGCAAAAAGAAACTACTTGTTTTTAAAACATGTTGAATTTGTAGCCAAGAGAAACTCATTGAGTTAGCACCCTAGGAACTGGATATTTTATATGTTCAAGGATGTTTACATAATTAAGCAAATTTTATGATGTTGGTATCTAATATGCATGAAGATGAACTGCACAGTTAAGTCATCCAATGTTTTTCTGTGCTTATGCAAAACATCGTTCAAGCCAGAAAGGGTGGGAGAGGGTAGGAATTGGAAGATACTTTTAAAATACACTAGTACAAAAAGTCTATTAGATCATATATATATATAATATATATATATTTAATTTTATTAGGGAACAGCCATGGTCATTGGTTATACGTTGCTTTTATGCTACAATGGCATAGTTGACTCTTTCTTTAGGGAGGGTGCAGCTCACAATGGCCCACGTGGGGATCAAACTGGTAACCTTGGTGTTATGAGCACCACACTCTAACCAACTGAGCTAACCAGTCACCCGTAGATAATATTTTTATAATGTCTGTTATAATCAGTAAATATTGCTTTGATTATATCATGGCAAAGACTGAGTATATTCCATAATGGGAGGTTGGTTCAACAAAGAAAATCTTTTAATTCACCCTTTTACAAGATTAAAGGACATTTTTAAAAAAAACAACCCACATATGATCCTCTCATTAGATACAGGAAAAGAATTCAATACAATTCAGTCATAGTTCATGAGAACATCTCTGGGCAAACAAGCTCTAAAAGGAAGGAGAAAGCTATATCAAATAAAATATTCTACGGTGAAATGTTCAAGTCGTTCCCTTAAAATAAAAGACAAGATGTTTACTATCACTGCTTCTACGCAACGTAATACTGGAGGCCCTTGTCTGTGTAGTAAGGTAGAAAAGAATAAATTAATGAAAGATATAAAAATTGAAAAGGAAGAAATAAAATCTGTTTTTTTTCATTGTTTTCATAGCAAACACAAAGAAATGAGACACTTTGCTGGAAGTAATAAAAGTGTGGCAAGGTTGCCAAATCAATACACAAAATTCAACTGTATTCCAACATATCAGTAGCTATATCATAAAGATGTCAACTATCCTCAAGTTAATTCATAGATTTAATACAACTCTGATTAAAATTATTATAATCTACAAACTATTTTATATTTCTTTAGGAAAGAAAGTTACATTCTTAGCATATGCATTATTTAAAAAAAGAAACTATCCATTTAGTTTTTGAAATTAGTAATTATGTTTTATTTTAAAATAAAAATCGATAAACTCCTATATCAGTCAATTAAGAACTATATCAAACATTTGGCAATGGTCGTTGTAATTCCCCTAAATTGAAACCTTAACTTTAACCACTATAATCAGAGTAAGAGGAACCAAGATCCAATATAAAACATTCCCAAGATATTGCCAGCAGGTTAGCTAAAAATATTTAAAATTGGTTGGATCTACAACAATAAAAAGAGATCTTCTACAACAACGTTTAAAGAAACAACAAAAGATACTTGCCAAAAAGGGACTGAAGGGTAGGGGTGACAACATTCAACATCTGTTTTGCTTCAGGTTTTCCTGAGCTCTCTGAAAACACATTTTTAGCCAATGAAAGATCTTTCGAGGCCTAAACCTACCATGCATTATGATATTCCATTAGTGCAAAATGACATTGTGCATTTTAGGCTCTTAACATTTCATGTGGTTTTTTTAGACAGAGTAGGGAATAGTGTACTGTCATTTCCCATGGGGTCTTTATGCAGCAGCATGGAGGGAGCCATTTTGTTTCATTTAAGAAGTCTTGGGAGTACTTCCATGTTTAATAAATATCCTCTCTGGTAAGGGTCATAACCAATATGGTTAATATCTGGGACTTTGTTACAAAAATGTCAATGCTTATTTTTAGGAATTCTTAGATGGGAGACAATGTTAGTAATCTCAGTAACTAATATTCCTCAAAAGTACAAAGCATCCTCATAGGAGAATTTTCTTCTAGAAAATAAAACTGATTTCATTTTCTCTAAAAATAAAACTACTACCTTCTATTGTAAAAAAAAAAAAATGCAAAATGTACAGAAAAGCACCAATAAGAAAATTTTTTTAAATGTACAGGGGGGACCACTGGTAACATTTGGTTCATTACACTAGATCCTTTTAAAGTATATGTTCCAATATGTGCTTATAAAGTTTTAAAAATTGGGTCATATTTGTAAATTTGCTTTTTTTTTTTTCGTTGAACAATATATCATGGTTGTGTTTCCATGTCTAGAAATATATGAAATTTTGAAATTTTAATTATTTTCAAGAACTTTTTTGGATAATGGGATTAAGTTTTTCCCTGTATAAAACAGAGAAGAAAATTTTTTTTATAAATAATTGCTAAATTAGGTATGGTGATGGAAACTACCTGTGGAAGAAGAACAAAAATCTAACAAACAAATGTAATGGGTCTACCACTTGGGGAATGGTTACTGTTGACCTTGAGCCCAGAAAAAAGCAGCCATAAAAATGTGAGTTTGAGCATGTCTGTTCGGCTTCCCCCTGCCATAACCTCCCAGCCACTGGCATTGAGAGTACAGTTGAAATAAAGAAGAACCTACTTTTACTTTTTATTTATGTATTATATATATATCAGAGACAATTATCTGTTTTATAATTTTTAATTGAAAATTAATCCACTATCCGGAATGAAATTACATGTGGGCAAAAGTAAACCTCAAAAATGATTCTTTTATGCTAAATACTCTCTCCTGGTTTTATTTCATTTTAGCTCATACCACACCAGCTAAAGCCAGGCCTCAGAGGAGGAAAAAAAAAACATAGGTGAAAAATGTTGAAATTGGAGTGTAGATCTCAGATGACTCTTTTAAGATGTCTCATGGCAAAGAACGTCACATTCCAGGGCTGAAAGTAGCTGTTCTATGGTGGGTAAAGAGGGGGGTTGAAGATATTGAGCCAGTTGTAGACTTAGAGACAACTGAAGGGAGACTGATGTGCAAATTTGCCATACTTGCAACATCAATACGAAGTGGCTTAACAGAACAAGATACAACAAAAGAACTTTTTTTAAATGCAAAATACCTGCAGCTGTAATACCAATCAGTTGAATGAAAGTTAAGGGCAAACATGCCTTTCTGACCCTCAAACATGTCTCCTGTTCTCCCTGGGCAGGTAGCCAAGGCCAGTGAGCATGTCCTTTCAAACAAGCTCTGCGGCTCTAGAAAGAGACAGAGCAGCATGGCTGGCTCAAGAGGCACCTCAGAGGAAAACCTACCAGATGCTGCTTTGTGTTTCCTGGGCTTCCTGCAGAACGGGCAAAGAATGCCTGCAGTAATGGCAGTGAGAAGGATGGCAGGACCAATTTTTAGAGGGCAGTATTGATTTTTAAAGAACTTTTTGTTTTGAAATAACTGTAGGTTCACAAGCAATTGCAAAGGTAGTACAAGAGGTCCCATACACCCTTTACCGTTTTTCTCTCAATGGCAACATCTTACATCATTATAAAAACCACATCAACACCAGGAATCTGACATTGGAACAGTGCGTGTAGAGCTCTATGCCATTTTAGTGCACATGTAGACTCATTTAACCACCACTGTCATCAAGTTACAAAACTATTCCATCACCACGAAGATCTCCCTCATTGCAACCCCTTTATAGTCATCCCCCCATTCTTAACCCCTGGCCACGACTATCTGTTTCCATCTTTAAAATTTTGTCCTTTTAAGGATGTTATATAAATAGAATTACACAAAAAATAAAGTAAAATAAAAATAAATAAATGGAATTACATGGTATGTGACCTTTTCAGATTAGTGTTTTCACTCAGCATAATGCCCTTGAGATCCATCCAAGCAGTTGGGTAAGTCAATAGTTCATTCCTTTTTATGGCTGAGTAGTATTACATGGTATGGAGGTATCACAGTTGATTTAGCATTCATCTAGTGAGAGACATTTTGGTTGTTTCTGGGTGTAAGCTATTACAAATAAAGCTGCTGTGAACAATTGTGTACAGATTTTTGTGTGAATAAGTTCTCCTATCATGGGGATAAATGCCCAGGAGTGCAATTGTAGGTTGCATAGTAAATGTATATTTAGTACTAACTTTTAAAGATTAAATAAGTTTCTCTTTTCAAAAATAACATTTTTCCATCACACCTTATTTATCTGGTGAGTCAACTGGGCCTGGGTCAGGTTGGGGAGAGGAGAGAAAAAGCATCGATTACCAAATAACTCCTTCTAACTCTAATAGGGGGTATTGTGATTGGGGGCCTTATAATAACACATGGGCATTATAATCTATGCAGCTATGCCTGTCTGCATTGGAAAGTACTCAGGATAAGTGTGGGATGTCCCATTTCTATCCTTGCAATGGTACTGGGGTGGTAAGCATGAGGAAATCAGGGCTAGACCTTTTATAACCTAACATGGAAACATTTCACATAATTCCTTCAGGGTCAAAATTTTGGGACAATGAAATATGACTGTGGCATCAGATGGGTTTACATGGAGGCAAAATTAAGTGATCAATGGATGTTAGTCCCTCCTCTCCAAAAGTAAAGGTTCTTCAGAAATATACTACTGAATAAACATTGGGGATAGTCATTCCATTGCTTCTATTTAAGGACATGTGTGATACAACTGAGCATGGCCCAAAGGCATTCCTGAAGCCTCCTCAGGAACCCTCCCAGATGGGGAGCCCAAGGCTGGGAGGACTCAGGTGGGATCTCCAAAGTGGCCTGCCACTGTCTATAATGCACAACAGAGCTAGTTCATTTTCCTGCTTCATTATAATCTCATCACGTGGGGTAACACCCTCTAAGCACATATGGCTTTCCTGGCTCAGAGTTGCCAGGGGCTGTATGCTGTCCCTCACCCCTTCAGGAGCCCTAACCCTCGCCCAAGGCTCCTGAAATATCACACACCTTCACAGGATGCAAACATGGGCCTTTCCTGGAAGGAACTAGGAGAAGGACAGGGGACCAGCCGTGAATTATCTAAATTATCCAAACTCACAGATACCCAGGAGTTATCTCTCCCTCTTTATCTCTTGCTCTCCCTCAGACTACAAACATTTCCTCTATACAAGGAAGGATTAGAAATATATCAATTGTGAGCTTATGTTAATTGGCGTACAGTCACATGATGGGCTGCATATACAAATACATGGAGTGCTATTAGAAGCAATAATTGAGATACTACATTTTCCAAAAGATAATGTGGCAGTAAGTATAAAATGTAAGTGTGAAGAATTCTAAAATAAGCTTCTCTTGTAGCTCTCAGGAATAATTTGATATTTAAACTTAAGTTGAAGTTCAAGAGATAAACACTGCAAAACTCTAAATACCTACATTAGGTAATGGTTAAAAAAATTATGTTGCAATCACATGATAAATTATTATACAACTATTAAAATCATATAATTTAAGAATATTCAGTGACGCAGGGAAATGCTCATATGCGTGAAAAAGCTAGTTAAAATATAGCATGTTCATAACTTGAATATCTTATTTTTGAATTTATTTAGAAATAAAAGGAAGCAATGCTCTAAAATGTTAATATTTTTCTATGGGTTGCAAAATTATGACAGTATTTTCGTTTTCTCTTTTATACTTTTTGGTGTCTTCCACTATTTCTGACATATGCATGTGTTATTTTAATAGTTGAAAATTATAAATATTAATTTTAAAACATTTGATATCTTTTTGGCTGAAAATCATCAAAAGTTCAAAAATTGAGAATGAAGAACAAAACCCAACCAACTTCTGACAGACCCGCCTTTCACTTGTCATGCTTTTAACAAAATCTTTGATGTTCTATTTCATGGCCACCATTTACGTCACCTTTCAAGAAAGGATGATTTAAAAAAAAAACAATAAAAAAAGCCTGTTGTCCCCTAAGCCCTTTCTCTACCAGTTAAGAGTCCTGGCTTCTCAACATCCGTCTTACCTCCTGAAGACTTTTTATTTTCTCACCATCATCCCCTCTTCATATCACCCAAAGGAGTCCCTGCTTTGATGAGCTGTTTTCCATAAAATTCTATGGGAACAAAGTTTTCGCTACTTAGAAAAATCAAAACATATCCAGGGATGACAGAAACGGCATTTCTCCTGCAGGCATAATTACGACATAAACAGGCATTAACAAAAGCAAGAAGGCATCCAGTATTTTGTTTTGTTATATTAAACTAAGGGGTATGAAACTGCCAGTGAGCATTTGGGGAGCTGGAGTTTAATATTCAAAATAGTTCGAGGACACCATTACTCCCTTCCCAAGAGTCCCAGCCCCACTCTCAAGGTCTCAGGTGCTTTAACCCTTCCCCTGCCATCTACCCTGCCCACCACACCTAAGCATGTTTGCTTTGTTTTTAAAACACTTTACTAATCAGTCCATACTGTGTTTGAAGCAAGAGTGAGGGGAGAAAAATGTGAATCACATCTTGACTGTGTTTTCCAGTATCTCATTTTCTCAATTGTGGAATATATCTCACTAGAATAATAAAGACTAGTGGATGCCCCCAATTTTAGCATTTTCACAGATTCCTAACACACACAGGAACACTCTAAATGTGCTACCAGAAAACCGTGACAGTATTTTCTCCCAGGAAAACTGTGTGCTAGATAAAATGCCTTTGCTCAAAGCATAATTCTTATCAAAATGGGAGGATTTAATCATTAACACCAAGTGTAAAAGCAGAAGTGAAAGTGCTTTTTTTAAAACTTTAAACATTTTGACCTCTTAATTACAAGTCAAGAAAGTTAAAATTAGATTAGGCTTGCTGTCAACAGTCTTCCTAAGACATAGTAATTTAATTACATTGTTTAAGTTGACAGGTGTTTCACCAACAACTTTTGGCAGTCAGTAAACTCCCTTCACTGTGTCCAACCAAAGAAAGCAAAACAACAAAAAAGTTATTCATTAATCAAAGCCCTCCATCATTTCCTGGATAAAAAGGAAGGAGCCAACACTGGGGGAAAAAAAATTAAGATAAATGAAGACAGAGGTGGGAAAAGTGGTCAGGGATAAAAATGACCACGGTTGTGAATGGAGAGAGCAGGTGACTACATTTCTCCCAAGACAGAAAAGGTTGAGGTTAGCACACCCTTCATGCTTCGTTCAGCAGGTAATGTAAGTCCCTGCTCTGTTTCAGCACATGTTAGGTCCTGGGCACGCACAGGTAAGAAAGAGGAATCTAGCCCCTGTGACCCACCCCCTTCCCAACTGCACAAATGATCTAAGGGCAGTTACGTGTAAGTCACCAGAGCAGTAGGGACCGGCACTTTCTGGTTGCAAGGGGAAGCCCACCCAGGTTCCCTCTGGCGAGAGGGGTTTGTTACATGATTCCTCAGGAAGGAAGAAAACCGTGCCAGCAGCCACACAGCCAGCCTCATTTCCTGAGCTCTCCCCCTCCCCAATCATTCTATCCTGAAGGTCAATAGTCCCTCAGAAACGGAGTCTACCATACTCAAGACCCAGCTTCCTTCCCCATTTAGACTTTTTCCTTTTGCCTTCACCATTGCTGCAGACTTTCTGCTCCTTTGTCCACCTCGGGAGTCTGCTGTCTTACTGCTCCGTCTGTCTCGAGGCTTCTGTGTATGGCCTCCTCTTTCTCTCTGAGGTTCATCACCACTGTGTTTATGTCCCTGTGTCTGGGTCTTGCAGTCAGAATCTCTCAGGGAGCAATCTGAGTGGGTCCGTTAGTCACGCTCCATTATGCAGTATCCCAGTTGAACAAAGTTGTCATGCTAGGCCATTTCATAAGATGCTGGCCAGCCTGTAGAAGGCTGCCTTTGACTCAAGGACTGACCCCCAATCCAACCAGCTTATAGCTGTAATGATGGGGGTCCCATGATTCAAAGCACAGCAACCTATGTCTTAAGAAACCATTTGTGGTCTCTTCCCTCCTAAGGTGTTTGTGGGTGAGGGAGACACTCAAAGTATCGCAAAAGAACCCAAAAACAGATATCAAGGCTTGATTTCATGTTCGCCCCATATTTTTTGCTGTTTGAATATAACCCCCATTTCTTAAATGCTTCAGCGTCAGGCTCTCTAGATACAGGCCATCACCATTCCATCACACACTCTTTCCCATTAAGCACAGTGACGTCCCGAGAACCTTTCTTTTCACGGTGTCCCAGTTGCCAATTCTGAGTTCGCAGGTGGGATGAAATTGATTTGCCATCCCCCAGTCAAAAGGATGAAGTTGAAATTCTGCAGATAGCCACATGAAGGCTTCAGCCTAAAGCTCTGGCTCGAGCCCCAAATTCCAGCAGGTATTAAATTACCATACCAAATTCTTTATGCATCCTGTGCTTAGATGTTCTCCATTTGTCCTTCAGATCCATTCTCCTCCACCTTCCCCCAGGGGGGCCCACTGTTATGGACTGCATCATCCAGGCTCCAAGCTCCCTGGCTTCTGACTGAATTTGGCCAAAGGGAGGCACTGGACGGATATGAGGGGGCATCCACAGAAGGAGTTTGAGATATACTGGGGGTGCCAAAAAATGTATATACATTTTAATTGGTCTTATCTATGTTCAAACAGTAGTTCACCATGATCAGAAGTGTCTGGACGCTGATGGTAACCACTTTGAGCACCTCTTGTCATTGCAGAAGTCAAACGTGACTTGTATTCATCTTTTGTTATCGGCATATACTGAGTATTACAACACAGTTTTTTCCTTTCTTAAAATGTGTATACATTTTGCGGGGGGAGCACCCTCTGTATTTCCCCCACTCCTCCACAGCCTGGCAGTGGCTGTTTCTCTCCTTAAGGCCTCAGCTCCTTGCAGGGGCCTCTGACACCGGAGCTCTCCTTCCGTCTGGGGTTACCCAAACATTATCTAGCCTCTGTCCTTGCTTTCTTTAAGCTGAAGTTGCCTGCTGCAAGATGCTTCATCCTCCCGGGTTGTTTTTTTCCAGTGCTGGCCACACCTTTGTAAATGAGCCCATCTTTTCTTCTTTTTTTTTAAGAGGGCAGTGTGACTGGCCCTCAAGTGGGATCCGAACTGGGGCCGCTGGCATCCCAAGCCAACTCTTAACCACCGAACCACTTGGCCAGCTTAAATGAGCCCATCTTTGAACTCCCTTCAATTATCCACCCCCTCTTTAAAACCTTTAAATAGACTTTATTTTTTTTAGAACCATTTTCAATTAGAAAAATTTAGAACATAGTACAAAGGGTTCCCACATCCTTCCCACAGATTCTGCAGTCAGTTTCCCCTACCATTAATATCTTATTAATGTATGTATACGTATCATATTATTAGTATGATACATTTGCTACAATGGTGATGCATTATTATTAACTAAAGTCCGTACTTCATTCAGACTTCCTTAGTCCTTTTTTTTTTCCGTGTTCCTCAGGATCCCTTCCAGGATCCCACAGTTACCTTTAGTCTTCATGTCACCTGAGGCTCCTCTGGGCTGTGACAGTTTTCAGACTTTCCTTGTTTTGGATGACCTTGACAGTTTTGTAGAATACCGGTCAGGTGTTTTGTAGAATGTCCCTCAACTGGGATTTGTCTGATGTCTTCTTCATGGTTAGACTGAAGGTAAGGGATTTGGGGAGGAAGACGACGGAGGTAAAGTGCCACCTGCAGCACGTATCAAGAGTATGTAATTTCAATATGCATCAAGAGCACCTACTGTCACCATGACTTGTCCCCGTTGATATTAACCTTGCTCACCTGACTGGAACGCATCTACCAGGTTTCCACGCTGTAAAACTACTCTTCTTTTTCTCCCTCTTTGTATATTGTATCTTTTAGAGGGAAGGCACTGTGTGCAGCCCACACTCAAGGAGAGGGAAGTTACGTTTTCTTTGCCAGAAGGTGGAGTAAAGCTTACATCCTTTTTTTTTTGTTTTTTTAAATTGAGGTACATTATATAATACATAACATAAAATTTGCCATTTTAACCATTTTTTAAGGGTTTCAGTAGGCCATCCATTGCCTGCTGGGACTTCTAGTATACCCAAGCTGAACTTTTCACTATTCACCCAAAATGACAATGTCTTTATGTTTTATCATATAAGATGTCCAGACAAAGAAAAGAGATTCTCCCATTTTCATCTATTTGACTCCTACTCACTCTTTAAGCCCTGACTCAAGACTTCATGGGCTCCTGTAGGAATGGTGAGTTCCTCCTGCAGTTGTCTCCCTGACCATGTATTTACCCTTCCATTCCAGTATGTTTTGCATTGCACCATTTTCTTTGTGGCTTTCCCAAGGCAGGAGCTAAATTTTATTTATCTTTGTAACCTTAAGGCTTAGGACTTCCCTAGAAATGTAGCTGCTGATCAATAAATGTCGACTAGAAATAAAGGAAGAAATGATGAGATAGAAGCTGAAATGGCCTATGTTTTTCCCCAAAGACTAAAGAGAGTGTTGATACCTAATATTGGTGAGAGCGTGGAAAGACCCAAATTCATCGTTTTGTATCCTAGCACACCCTTTCTGCAAAGCAAGTTGGTAACACCTATTAAAAGCCATAATATATGCATATTTCTACCGGCAACTGCAAGTCTGGAAACTTAAATTAAGAAGAGATTCAAAGATTGACTCAGCCTTGGCAATTATTTTTTTTAAATTTGACACTAAAAGTAAAGGCAAAAATTGTAAAAATAAGCAAGTGGGACTACATCAAACTAAAAAGCTCTGCACTGCAAAAGAAACCATCAACAAAATGAAAAGTCAACTTAGCAAAAAGGATAAAATATTTGTAAATAGTCTATCAGATAAGGGGTTAATTTCCAAACTATATAAAGAACTCATGAAACACATAGCAAACAAAAAAATAAAAAATCCGATTAAAAATGGGTAGATGGGGCCGGCCAAGTGCCATGGCGGTTAAGCACTGGCTTGGGACACCAGCGGCCCCAGTTCAGATCCCACATATGAGGGCCAGTGACACTGCTGTCAAAAAAAAAAAAAAAAATGGGCAGATGATCTGAATAAACATTTTTCCAAAAAAGACATACAGATAGCCAACACGTACATGAAAAGATGCTCAACCAACTAATCATCAGGGAAATGTAAAACAAACCCACAATGAGCTATCACCTCACACCTGTTAGAATGGCTATTATCAAAAATGACAAGAAATAACAGGTGTTGGCAAGCATGTGGGAAAAAGGGAACTCTTATCCATTGTTGGTGGGAATGTAAATTGGTGAAGCCACTATGGAAAATAGCATGGAGGTTCCTCAAAAACTTAAAAATAGAACTACCATATGATCCAGCAATTCCACTTCTGGGCATTTTTCCAAAGAAAAAGAAAACACTGACTCAAAAAGATATATGCACCCCATGTTCACTGCAGCATTATTTATAATAGCCAAGACATGGAAGCAACCTAAGTGTCCACTGATGGATAAATGGATAAAGAAATTGTGGCACACACACACACACACACACACACACACACCACAAAATGGAATATTATTCAGCCATAGAAAAGGAAATCTTGCCATTTGCAACAACCTTAGAGATGGACCTAGAGGGTATTACACTAAGTGAAATAAGTCAGACAGAGAAAGACAAATACTGTGTGATCTCACTTATATGGGGAATATAGAAACAACAAGAACAACAACAAAAGAACTGAATTCAGATACAGAGAACAAATTGGTGGTTGCCAGAGGTAGGGGGTGGGAGGTAGGCAAAATGGGTGAAGATGGTCAAAAGATATCAACTTCCCTCCCACTCCTCCCCCCCATATCATACGATCTATTACAATTCCTTTGACTCCCTTCCACCATATAATCCATATCCCGTGACTGTCTATATATTCAATTACAGTTGGCATACAATATTATACAACATCAATTTCAGGTATAGAGTGCAGTGATCAAGCCTCTACTCCATCCATGAAGTGGTCTCCCTAATGGGGGAGGAAGGTTGTCACTTTGAGGGGTAAAAAGTATAACTATTGCACTTCGTTGTACTCCTGAAGCTAATTAAAAATATATATAAATTTAAAAAAAAGAGAGATCCAAGATGGCAAAACAGATAAATACTGTGTCTGCTTTCTTCCATGAACCAATTAAAATTACAACTAAATTATAGAATAAAAAAAAAAAAAGATACCAACTTCCAGTTATAAGATAAGTAAGTCATGGGATGTGATGTACAGCATGGTGACTATAGTTAATAACACTGTATTGTCGGCCCGCCAAGTGGCTCAGTTGGTTAAGAGATTGCTCGAGAGTGCAAGCTCTGAGCAACAGCGTCGCCAGTTCAATTCCCACATGGGTCAGTGAGCTGTGCCTGAGCTGAGCTGCCAACAGGGATGGCTCAGCTGGTGAGAGCATGCGCTCCTAACAACAAGGTTGCCTGGTCGAGATGGTGGGCTATGCCCACCCGCAACTAAAGACTGAACTTGGCATCTTGAGCTGAGCTGCCGCCCAGATGGCTCAGTGGATAGAGCGTGCGCTCTTAACAACAAGGCTGCTGGTTCAACTCCCGGCATGGGATGGTGGCTACGCCCACCCACAACTAATTAAACAAAGCACCTTGAGCTGAGCGGCGCTACTGGACTTGGAACTGAGCTTGCTGCTCCCTCCACAACTATGAGTGAAGGACAACAACTTGGCTGTTCCCCTCTCCCAATTCTCCAACACTGTTCTCCTCCCTCAATTCCCCAATTAAAAACAAATAACACTGTATTGTATATTTGAAAGTTGCTAAGAGAATAGGTCTTAAAAGTTCTCATCACAAGAAAAAAATTGTAACTGTGTGGTGATGTATATTAACTGAACTTATTGTGGTGATCATTTCACAGCATAGACAAATATTGAATCATTATGTTGTACACCTGAAACTAATATAATGTTATATGTGAATTATATCTCGATTGAAAAAAGAAGACAGTCAAGATAGGTGGAAAGACACTTGTACAAAGATGATATTTTCAATGCAAACACTGGAAACAACTTCAAGGCCCACCAATAGGCCAAATAAATGATGGTATATCCATGGTACGGAGTAATAATAAAATAGCTATTAAAATTCCAGTGGAATATTTACTGATTAATTATCTCTGGCTATGATATAAGGGGCATGGATGTAACTTATTCTTTGTATTTTTCCAAGGATATCTGTAACTAGAAAAAGATGATCAAATGTACCTTTTCAAAGTGGCTGATTTTACCAATGCAAGCCTGAACATCCATCTTAAGGATCATCAAAACTTGAAGTACAACTTGTTAGCCAGCTTAGTTATAACCAAGCTAAAATGCCATCGCTCCCATGACCTTCATTCTGAACACACCAAGGGTGGTGGGTCGCTGGGGAAGACGATCCAGAGCTTTGCACCTCTGTCGCCACTTCTGACTTGAATCCTGGTCTGTCTGTTTTGATTCAAAGGTCCTCTAACTGACTGTAATTTACAGTCACACTTGGAAACCCATGGTTCTATTCCACTCTGGTCATTTTGCAGATGGGACAACTGAGGCCCAGAGAAGTTCAAAATGACACCGAGGCAGAGCCAGATCCATGTCTCCGGATTCCTGTGATGGTTCTTGGCACTTTAGCGAGTCAATAAAATCAAGGGTATGTCTTTTTAGATTGACATATGTTTCAAGAGCAAAGAATTCTAATAATTACCTATCATTGATCCGCTCCCCAATCCAACTTTAGAACTATGTCTCAGCAAATAGTTACCAAAGAATATTTATTGAGCACGGTATAATTTCGAAAGGTTATCTCTGGTCTAATGTAATGATGGGGGAAAAGCACTGCAAAGTCTAACTGTGTAACTGTGTTGAGTAAGCAAAGATGATAAAAATCAAAATACCATTATATCCAAGGCTGGCTTTATCCCTGAAGAAATAAACACAATTCTGATTGGGCCTTTGCCTTCCTAGCTCGATCCCAGAATCCCTGCATCTTGCTCTTGGCTTTTGCTCTGGGCAACTGCCAAGAATGTCCTCCAGTGGTTACCTTTGCAAAGCAGTTACCCTTACATGCCAAAAACAATTCTTTCTCTTTCTACCCAGTCTCTTCTCTGCTCCCCGTCAAATCCCAACATCTCACACCTTCTCAATGAGACAGATCAAGTGAAACCTCAGGATTTTCCCCTGGAAAGCGCAAAGTAGAAATAAGTTTAGACTTTTTTTTAAATATTCATTTTATTTTTCAATTACAGTGGACATACGATATTTTATTAGTTTCAGGGGTACGACACAGTGATTAGACATTTGTATAATTTACAGGGTCATCATCTCAATAAATCCAGTAACCATCTGACACCATACATAGTTATTACAATCCCACTGACTATACAAGTATTTCCTATGCTATACTCTACATCCCCGTGACTATTTTGTAACTACCAATGTGTACATCTTAATCCTCTATCCCCCTTCACCAATCCTCCCAACCTCTCCATCCGGCAACCATCAAAATGCTCCCTGTATCTATGAGCTTGTTTGTTTTGATTGTTCATTTATCCTGTTCTCTAGATTCCATAAGTGAAACCATATGACATTTGTCTTTCTCTGACTTACTCCTCTCAGAACATTACCCTCTAGGTCCATCCAGGTTGTTGCAGATGGCAAAATTTCATTCCTTTTTATGGCTGATTAATATTTCACTGAGTATATGTACCACCTCTTTTTTATCCCTTCATCCACTGAAGAACACTCAGGTTATCTCCATATCTTGGCTACTGTAAACAATGCTGCAATGAACACATGGATGCACATGTGTTCCTTTTGGGTTTCTTTGTTTAGCATTTTGGGTTTCTTTGTTAAAACCCAGAAGTGGGATTACTGGGTCCTTCTTTGTCTCTTGTTACAGCCTCTGTTTTAGTCTATTTTGTCTGATGTAAGTACTGCCACCCCAGCTTTTGGGTTTTGTTTCCATTTTCATGAAATGTCTTTTTCCATCCCTTTATTTTCAGTCTGTGTATATCTTTCGATCTGAAGTGGGTCTCTTGTAGGCAGCATATGTTAGGGTCTTGTTTTCTTATCCATTCAGCTACCCTATGTTTTTTGGTCTTTTCTTTTTTTTTTTTTGAGGGCAGTGTCACTGGCCCTCATATGTGGGACCTGAACCGGAGCTGCTGGCTTCCCAAGCCAGTGCTTAACCACTGCGCCACTCAGCCGGCCCCACCCTATGTTTTTTGATAGGAGCACTTAATCCATTTACTTTTTGTTTTGTTTTGTTTTGTTTTGTTTTAGCTGAGCCATCCTGCCACCTGTTGGCAGCTCAGCGGCTTCTCAGCTCGGGCTGGGCATCGAACTGCTGTTGCTTAGAGCTCAGCTCGCGCTCTTGAGTGAGCTCTTAACCAACTGAGCCACTCACTCAGCCTTTCCATTTACTTTTAAAGTAATTGTTGATAGATATGTACTTATTGCCATTTTACTACTAATTTTTTTATTCTTCTTCTCCTTCTCCTCCTTCTTCTTCAAGAAGTCCTTTTAACATTTCTTGTAATACAGGCTTGGTGGTGATTAGCTCCTTTAGCTTTTTCTTGGCTGGGAAGCTCTTTATTTATCCTTCAATTGTAAACGATAGCCTTGCTGCATAGAGTAATCATAATTGAAGGTCCTTGCTTTTCATCACTTTGAATATTTCCTGCCAATCCCTTCTGGCCTGCAAAGTTTCTGTTGAGAAATCAACTGACAGTCTTATGGGAGCTCCCTTGTAGGTAAATAACTGCTTTTCTCTTGCTGCTTTTAAGATTCTATTTTTGTCTTTAACCTTTGGCATTTTAATTATGATGCCTTGGTGTGGGCCCCTTTGGGTTCATTTTGTTTGGGAGTCTCTGCACTTCCTGGGCTTGTATATCCATTTCCTTCACCAGATTAGGGAAGTTTTCCGTCATTATTTCTTCAACTAGGTTTTCAACTCCTTGCTCTCTTTTACTTCTGGTACCCCTATGATGTGAACGTTGGTATGCCTGAGGTTGTCCCAGAGGCCCTTTAAACTATCTTCATGTTTTTGGATTTTTTTTTTTTTTTTTGCTGTTCTGTTTGGGTGCTTTCTGCTGCTTTCTAAATTGCTGCTTCCATCCTCTGCTTCATCTAATCTGCTGTTGACTCTCTCTAATGTATTCTTCATTTCAGTTATTGTATTATGTATTCCTGACTAGGTCCTTTTTATGTTTTTTATCTCAATTTTTATGTTTCCTATCTCTTTGTTGAAGTTCTGAGACCATGGAGCATCCTTATAAGCAGTGTTTTGAACTCTGCATCTGGTAGATTACTTCTCTCTCTCTCTCTCTCTCTCTCTCTCTCTCTCTCTCTCTCTCTCTCTCTCTCCATCTCTCTCTCTCTCTCTCTCAACAGATCCTTCCTCAGGTTTATTTGTACAAGTAAACAAATGACCTTCTTGGGCTTTATGAGGAGTTTAATAGCCTCAGCCCATGCACTCATGGCCTTGGCATTGTTGGCTTGCACCTTCTTCAGGCCCTTCCTGTTGTGCTACTTGGTAAAGTGCATGTTCCTCAGGAATTTGGGGTCCACTCCCTTATGAGATTTGCATCTTTGTGATCAGGGGTTCTTGATGCCTTTTCTGTGCCATTTTCAGGACTGGTTGTGCGTGGTGTGGTTCTTGGACTTGGCCATGTCTACACACAGGCCCACAGCTCCCACACACCTGGGACCAGAAGAGAAAGCTACTTGTCTCCATTTCATTTAGTTGTTTTTCTGGAGCTTTGTTCTATTCTTTCATTTGGGGCATGTTTCTTTGTCTCCCTATTTTGGCTGCCTCCATGAGTTTGTTTATATGTAGGAGGTAGAGCTGCTATGCCTCCTGGTCTTGGTAGAGTGGCCTTCTGTAGTAGGTGTCCTGTGGGGCCAAGTGGCACAATTTCCTTAGTCACCTGAGCCGGGTGTTCCAGATGCATCACTTGTGTGGGTTGTGTGTGACCTCCTCTTGTAGTTGAGCCTTGGTTTGCACATCATTGGGAGGGATTGACCCTCTGGCTGATTGGCTGTGAGGACTGGCCATCACTACAGTGGAGGAACTTTTGTGTAGGGGCTGACCCTACGGAGCAGGATTCACTTTAGCAAGACTCTGGTCCCTATCCAGTCTGCCATTTGGGTGTGTTTTTCTGTGGAGGTGGTTGGGTGGTACTCTGGTGTGGTCTGAAGTTGGCTACCAGGTGTGTTGGTGCTGGGATCTCTTGGGAGGGGCTCTGTTGTAGGCCAAGATCAGCCACTGCCTGTGCCCTGCCTGGCACTACTTGGTATGAGCTACAAAGTGATCTATAGATGGTTGCCATTTGTGCTGGGTTTGGAGGTGCAAACTGAAGCTGGCTGCCACCAGTGCCAGGCTCAGGGCTGCTTAACAAGGTACAGGGCATGCCAAGGCCAGATGCTGCTTGTTTGGAGTTTGTGAACATTTGAGAGATTTTAGGATGAACAAGGCCATTTGTATGGAAAAGCCACTAGAAGTGGCTTGGGTGGGGCAGGGTCTTAGGGAATCACCAGGGCAGGACAAACAATGTTAGCCAAGCTGATGGAGACTCAAATACGATGGCTGCCTGCATTTGCAATGCCAGGACGGGGGAGAACTCAACAAAGGAACTATGGCTTATGCCAGTACTTCTGCCTGAGAGAAAGCTTCCCCTCCTCCCCTTACCCTGAAGCCAGTCCACTCAGATCTCCCCATATGTCCCTAGCGCCTTTTGAGCTGCTATCCCAGCAGTGGAGCTCAGAACAAGTGAGTCCATCAGCAAGTAAGTCCATGTGTGGGCCCTTTAAAAGGAGCACCTGGGACTCCAGCTGTCCACCATCTAACTCAGCCATAATCTCTGCTGGTTTTCACAGCCAGAAGTTTTGAAAACTAACTTCTTGGCACTAGAACCCTGAGCTGGGGAGCCTGGTGTAGGGCTGGGGCCCCTAACTCCTCAGAGGGAACCTCCACTGCTGAGATACCAGTCCAAATTTTAACCACAACAGGTAGGTGTGAGACAATCTCTTCCATCTCTCCACCCGTCCCTGTCTCGAGATGGCATCTTCTGTATGTCCTTGTTATAGGACTTTGGTTCAGCTAGACTTCAGGTGATTCTCAGTGACGGTTGTTTTGCAGTTTAGTTGTAATTTTGATGTGGTCAGGAGAGGAGGAATGCACAGCATTTACCTACTCTGTCATCTTGATCAGAACAAGAAGTTTAGACTTGAGAATCAAAAGACATGACTATGGGTATCTGGTAAGTTCGCAACAAAGCATTTAACCCTTCAGAACTCAGACCTCTGTTGGTGAAATTCATGATTACTAGGACATATCTGAGGTCCAGTTGGACTTAATCGATGACAGCTTTGTGCAAGCCAAGACCAGCCCTGGTTTGTAAAAGATATAGTGAATCTTTAAGTTGCCAGTATGTGGTATTAAGAGAATTTGTAAAGGAAGGTCCATACTCAATCATGTCCTGTTTTAAGAATTAAAATGACTATAGAAAAAGTAGAATTTGAGAAAATTAGATTTGCTACAATGTAGTCACTCAAATGAAGAAAAACAACTTCTGTATTGTTTGAATGGTTTTAAATCCATGTTCTGATGTTGCCTGATTTCTAGGCTATGTGGAAAATTTTGATTTTCAATATTTATTCTACAATTTTAAAAAACCTTCAATTCTTTGTCTTGAATTTTTAGCCCTCAGTTTTTGCTGCTCTACAATGAGTGCAGTTGTGTGTTGGATGGAAAGGTGGAAAACCCTTCCACTTGGCTCATTGGAGGCCCAGGCTTCTCAAGCAGCAAGAAGATACCTCTCTGCAAGAAATCTGCTTGTCTTGCTTTAAAAGGGCTGACTTTACACTGAAATCTGCATTCATTTATTCACAGAATCAACCGAGCTCCCACATGCCAGGCATGGGAAGAAAATCATGAGTACATCAGACAAGTTCCTGCATCTCAGGGCTTATCATCCACTGCAGGGCATTGGCAATAATCAGATCTCCACACAAGGGCTTATTTACACAGTGTGATAAAATGCAATAAAGAAACAGAAGAAGCAAAGAGAACTATAAAAGATGGGTGACACTGGAAGGTGAGCAAAGGTGTCTCTTGAGGAACTGACCTTTGAAACTGAAGGATGAGTGTGGATTATGTAGAGAATGGACAGACAGTTCAGGCAAGCCACAGGCTGGGCAAAGGGGAGGCCAAGGGTGAGGGTATCTATTGGAGAAAAGTTTCATCAACTGTCCACTTAGAGTCCTATTGAATATCTAGGGGCAGATATGCAATCGTTTTCTTTTGGGAACTCCACCTGTTATTTGCAAATTAAGCTTCCCAAGTCACTGGAAGCCAACATACCTTTAAAAATATTCACTAACCTCTCCTTTACCAAACGCTGTCATGTGGTTTTTTTTCCCATCACATATCAATATGGTTATTTCTTTTTATTTTATTTTATTTTATTTTTTTACAGTGTCACTGGCCCTCATGTGGGATCCGAACCAGAGCTGCTGGCATCCCAAAACCAGCTCTTAACCAATGTGCCACTCGGCCGGCCCAATATGGTTATTTCTTATCATGAATTTTTAGCCCTCTCAGACTTTTCCCTGCTCCATAGTGAGTGAGTTGTGTGTTGTATGGGAAGAAAGAAAGCCCTTCTCTTTGGTTCACTGAATGGCCAGGTTCTTCCAGCAGCAAGAAGACACTCGTCTCAAGAAAGCTGCTTAAAGGGCAAGAGGCCCCTTTTCCAGAACATGTTAGCAATGGTAATGTTTAAAAGAGTTTGAAAAGCACTAGTGGAAAAATGTACTCTTCTTTAGTTTCCTGAATAAGGGACGCAGTAGAAGCTGCGAGAGCAGCTTCTCGCAGGAGAGAGCAGCCAGTGCACGCACCAGTGGGTGTAAACAGTGGGTGGACAGAAACCCCTGCCACTTTTCAGGCATGCGATGAGGTTCTTATTCCCTCACTCTTTAAAGACAAGTCACAAGGAACTGGGGGCGGGGTGGTGTCAATCTCATCTACAATTTACGTGATGTCACGTGTGACAGAGAAGGAAAAATAAAAGGAGAACAAAAGTATTGCAGAGGATTTCTCTAGAGTGGAACGCGCAACCCCCACCCACCCTCTGAAATTCTACAATTCAATGCCCACAACATTCCACTCCACATAGAAGCCAGGTTCTTCACAACTCCTGTTACTATAATAGATCTAGACATCATCGCATAAATGCCACCTTCCTGTCACCAAAACTTCTAGGCAGAAAAAAAATGTGGCTTCCTCCACCTCCCACCAAAAAAAGGCAGTGCTGGTATTGTTAATACATTGTTTCTTGTGTGCCACACTTTTTACTTCCCCCAGGGAACGGGCAGCTTCTGTGGGTGCCCAGAGCATCTCACTGCGACAGACAGCCCTCCTTCCCAGGGGCAGCGCTCCACCCTGGCAGACAGAAGCCCTGGCACATTAGCATCTGCAGCCTGTTTGGTCCCTCCCGCCTGGAGTGCCTGTGCGCTGCCGCAGTGGGTTGTATAACCACCCTCGGACAGCCTGGAGGAGAGCGCGGTAGGTTTCCCTCCTGACAGCATCTGTTAAAAGTCACTGGTGCCAGTTTACAAGACCCATCAGACAGGAGGGCCCCCAAGACTCTGGGGACGGGAGGAGGGCGAAGCGCTGTTAGGACCATCACTGGCGGGGAGGTTTGTAAATCTCTCCAGGAGCGATAATGAAGTTCTGTCCTTAGAGCTGGCGGTGATACAGGAAGATGAAGAGCACAGTGAGTCCTGCTCCACCTCAGCGCAGACCAGGAAAGGGGGGATGGGGCGGAAACTCCCGGAGGAGTGCTCAGAATTTCTCCCCTGGGAAGCCTCTGGTGAAAATGCCAAGGACGTCTCCTCTCCTTTCCAATTACGTAACTCTTACACATTTGGGAGAATATACATGAACATAATGCATTTAACTACTTACGAAGGTAGATCTCTAAATATAATGCATGTAAAGCTCGGGGGCACATTTTAAGTCTGAACAGACCTGGTTGCCACCTGGCAGCGTTAAAGGGTGCCAGGCATCCTGGTGATGGGGCTCCCCAGCCCCCCTGCCCTCCACACACAGCTCAGGGAGCCGGGGCGCTGGCGGGGACGGCGCCCTCTCGGTCCTGCAGGCTCGGCGTTGCAGAGTCTCCTGGACCAGCTAGTCCGCGGGCAGCGGAAAAGGGCTGCACCCTCCCTGCCCCCGACCCAGGCGAACACCTCGCACGCGGTTACCTGCGCGGCCGGGGCTTTCCGCAGCCCATTGGCCGGACCGCAGCCGCCTTTGCCGTTGGCCTCAGGGTGATGTCCGACCCCGTTCTTCTGGGGGCCTTCATCCGGCGCCGGGAAGAGCCCGCAGTGGCGCTGGAAGCGCGCCACGAGCTGGGAATCCTGCAGGCTCCGCAGCAGCTGGGCCATGGTGCGCCGGGGCCGCCTCCGCCAGCGCCTTTAGCCTGCACTGTCCCCCCGGCCCTGGCACCGGCCGGCCACGCGCGCGGGGCGGGGCCCCGGGCCCCCGCCAATAGGTGCGCCTCTCGGGTCCTAGCGCCCGCACCTCGCTCCCAGAGGCCCAGGTGTCCGCCTCCACCCTGCTCCGGGCACGTCCGCCCGCCGCGGGCTCGGGCGGGCTCGGGCGCTCCCCGGCGTCGGCCGGCTCGGATCGGGGCGGAGGAGCACAGGTGTCTAAACCGCGCCCCCTTCGCCCGGCCGCGCCCTACTCGCTCCCGGCTGGCGCAGACGTGCCACCTAATGGGGAGCGGCGGAGCGCTTGTGGACCTGCGGGAGTGCATCCTGCGGTGTGCCGTCGGACGGCTTAGGGGCCTTCCTTTCACGCTTGAGCCCCAAAGGAGGTCTGATTTCTCCTCCAGCTCCCCGCACCCAGCCCTCTATTCCTGCCTTTGACCGGTTCCGGCAACTAGAGTGAGCTCGCTAGGGAAAATCCCCACGTTCTTTCCAAACTCTGTGTGATGCAACGTCTCTCCGAAGTCCCGAACTTCCTTGGCCTGGCTGGAGAGCAGACGTTCAAGGTAGACCCTGAGCCTTCCTCCGCATCCCCTCCCTGCTGCCCTTGTGATTTGGCAACTGGGCAACAGTTGTACACACGTAGGCAGGTAGGAAAAGCCATTCTTTCTCTCGGGTGTCTGCATTAAGAAAGATGACGCCTGCACCTCCTCCCACTTCTTCCGCTCTGTCTCCATTTACACAATGGCACCGGTAAGACAGAACAGGATCTTTCAAGAACCTTTAGACACGAAGAGAACAAGGTAATCAAGGGCAGGGTGGAAGATTTGACATCTCACCACACCTGGGCCTGCTTTAGGACTCTTTTCAGAACAGCAAAGGAAACATTCTCCCCGGAGGGTTTTCCCTCCTTCCGCTCCACTTCCCACCCGAATCTCCTTCCAGGGGCGCTGAGATCCCACATAAGGGCCTCTGCGCTTTCTCACAAGGAGTGGAAGGCAGCAAATTGGGCCCAGCTGATCAGCCAGCAACAAAAGTGCACTTCAGTCTTTGTCTTCTGTTTGCAGCAGAAGGCCGAACATTTCCTGGTAGCCTACTAAGCATTTGGTTACACGAATGACTGGTAACGAACACCTGCTACTACCTTGTCTATCCAGTTGTGCTTTTAGTCTAGAAGTCTCTGGGACTGAGCTATCAAGGATGATTTCGCCTCCCTCGTGCCTTAATTTCTGCTCTCCTTCCCATCTGGAGAGCAAAATCGAGGTGGCTTAGAGAGCAAGAAAGCTCCAGGGAGACACTGTTTTCTACTCAACTTTCGAAAGAAGCACAGAGCTGTTGTCACAATCCAGCTGTGTCACACACAGAGATGTCTAGTCCTGGAAGCACAAGGCGCCTCTCTCCAACGTTGCTGTCCTTTACAGCCACTAGGACCAAACCCTGTGGTTTAGTTTTAAAAGCCGGAGCTGGAGAAGGTCAGGAACTGTTCTTTTTCTGAGTTAAAGGAACATGTTCTCCCAGGAAGGCACTTGAGTGATGCGTCTCCCAAATGTGATGTTTCAAATGTCCTTTTTCCCAATTAGGAAAAAGACGCAAAGCAAAACGTGGCACATGTTGCATAAGGCCTAATAACTGTATATTCAGGCAATGCATTTATCTCCTTGGAGGAGTGGGCACCGACTTCAGCTTCCAAGGACTGTTGCTTCAGTTTCTTCTTCTGATAAAACAGTCATCCTCACTTCTTATCTTTCTTATAAGGCTGTTACGTGTGGCAGTCCTTGGCTCATGGTTGTATCATTCCAATCTCTTCCTCTGTTGCCAGATGGTATTCTCCCTGTGTGATTCTGTGTCCAAATCTCCCTCTTCTTACAAGGACACCAGTTGTTAGATCAGCACCCACTCTAATCCAGTATGTCCTCATCTTAACATGATAACATCTGCAAATATTCTATTTCCAAATAAGCCATTTCTGGACGGACACAGGTTCTGGACGGACATGAATTTGTGGTGAACACTATTCAACTCAGCACAAGTACTCCCTCTGTGCCAGGTGTGTGATCAGTGCTTTCATACCATGACTAATTGAACCTCCTCTTCTCCCAGCAGCCCTCTGAAGGAACCACTCATCATCCATGTATTTGACACAATGTACACAGTATCAGGCACTATTTTAGGCCCACAGCTACATCAGTGTAAAAAAACAGAGCCCCTCCATCATGGAACTTATATTAAAGGAGACAGCTAATGGGAAATCAAATAAGTATATACTTTTAGGGAGTAATAAGTGCTTTGGAGAGAGAGGAGCATGGTGGGTGGGGTACAGGGGAGACATATTTAGGTAACATGGTTACGTCTGTGAAGTGGATATTTGTGCAGAGACCTGAAAGAAAAGAAGGCGCTCGCTTTATCAAGATCAGGAGAAAGAGCATTTTGGACAGAGGAAATTGCAGTTGTAAAGGCCTTGAGAGGCCGGCTGAGTGGCGTAGTGGTTAAGCGCTGGCTTGGGAAGCCAGCGGCCCCGGTTCGGGTCCCACATATGAGGGCCAGTGACACTGCCCTCAAAAAAACTAATAAAATAAAATAAAATAAAATAAAGGCCTTGAGACATGCCCAAACTCAGCATGATAGAGTCACCACCAGGAAGGAGGTCAACATGGCTGGAGACACTTGAAGACAGGGGTCAATTTGGGAGAGGTGGGCTGCAGCTACAGCAAGTAGGGCTGCATAGGCTGTAACAGGAAATAATGCTCCCACTTTAGAGTGGTGGAAACGGAGGCTCAGTTTTCTGAGATAGGAAAGGAGGATAGGAAAGAGATAGGAAACTTACCCAAAGCTGGACAACTGATAACTGGTAGAAGGATGTTTTAACCCAGTTCTGTCTGACTCCAATACTGGTTCCTTTCTGTTCCCGGAATTTATCTTTACTCTTTACTTTTGTATTGAAAAGTAATCCCAGTGTGTAGTAGGTGCTCGATAAATATTGAGTCAGTGAACATTGTTCTAGACTAAGTAAAACTTCACATTTTTTTAATGCTCTTAGAGTTCACCACCTATTTTTGAATTGTTGCATGTAAACTTTACAACCACCCTGAGAAGCAAGTGGTTTTTCTCTCCATTTTATGAAGGAGGAAAGGCTCTGAGATGTGAGGTGTTTTTTCCCAAAGTTACAAAGTGTATTAGATACTTTTGGGGTTCTGCCATTTCACACTGCTCTTATGGGAGAATTTCCTTCCCCCTGCACCCTCTCTACCTGTAGGATGGGAGAGGATATCGGCAGCCATGTTTGAGCCCTCTGACCAAGGCTAATTGGCTCCAGACTGGACACTTGACCAAATTTAGACTCATCAAATGCTTTCTTTGGGGGAATTTGGATTCAAAGACCCCAGTCAGTATCTGTTAAAAAAAAGAGAAGAAAATTTAAAAACTGGAGACCACCCTGTAGGGTGGATAACTCTGTCAAACGCTAAAGCAGACATACAGAGAAGTCAGGCAAGGCAAGTGAAAGACCCCTGAGAGACAGCACTACGTAGGGTGCCTCGGTCCAGTCCTGTGAGGCTTTTCTTGCCCTGGGTTCCTTAGCTGCCCCCGGAAGCCCTGGTAAAAATTCCCCATTTCTGTTAGTTGTGACCTGAAGAGGCTTAACTCAGCCAGCCAGGAGCTGGCAGAACATGGAAACTGAGAGTCTAGAATTCACACCTGAGCAGCTTCCCACCTTTATGTCACCAGCACAGGGTCACCAAAACCCCACCCACTTCTTATTGTTGGAGGCTTCTTGCTGCCATTAGAAATTACCAGTTCCTAACCACTCCTCAGGATATTGGAGAGGGCTGCAGAGGCCAGGTTTCCTAAGAGATTCTGCAACTCAGTGAAACTGTGGACAATATTTCATCTGATGATGAATCAAATTGCTCCCTGGAAATTGCTGGAAATCTAGTCACTTTACATGGGTAATTCATTCTGCTATCCAAGCAAACTTTGGGCACAAAACCCTTTCAGGATTTACAAACTACTCTATATGAATTTGGTTCTGGCAGGGTTTTTTTAATGCTAATTTATATATTTGCATATATGTTATGTAAAGTACCTGAGGATTCACAGCCTTAACAGATCAGAGACAATATTTGTTGATAAACTGATTAGAGAGCTAGGCTCCATGAACCATCCAGTTCGCTGAAATTTTGAAATGCAAAACACAGAACTTAACTTGTGTGTTCAGGTGCAACCCCTTTCTTTTTTCTAATTAATGAAAAACATTTGTTTTCTATCTGGGCATTTTCAATAAGACATGAATAATGTCATCACAATAAAATTCTGTCCTTGAGGGAAGGAAAAAAAAAAACGATTCAGGCTGAGAACAATTTCTGCTTAAAACCTTGCTTTAAAATAAAACAGTTGCAGGTGATGTTCCTGCAAACGGGGACAGAAAGAAGGAAAGCAATAAGAAAGACTAGGTAGGAGTCTTGGATTTCCCCTGCAGGAAACTTTCAAGGAATGCTCCAGTCTGCATGCTTTCACAACCATGAATATTGGTTAACAGTTTGCCGTTAGCCAGGACTTCTTGGTTTGAATCCAGTGGAATCAAATCATATGAGACCAAAGAGTTTTGTCCAATGACTTTGATGGATTTTGACCACTTTATAAGGGATATTTTAGAGGTTAGCAAACGATGCTTACCTAAAAAGCTTGGAGGAAGGGAGAGCTCTCTTATGCCAACCAACTTTTAAAAGTCAGTCCTTCTCTTTGTTTGGCTTATGCTTTGATAAAACATCTAATAAAGAAAAGGGAACGTCTTGCTTGCAATTCCATCGGGCTTGCACCAGGGTTGGTCAAGCTCAGGTGCAGAGTGCTCCAACTTAAGACAATGAAAATGTATTTGTTCACAAGTGGTCTAGGAGGGATGACCACTTTTATTCCTAAAGAATATTCCCTATTAATATCATTCACTGTTGAGTCCTTTGCAATAGCCAGTTTCCTAGACACTTTTATAATATGGTTCAGTTTATAAATTCAGTAACATAATACTTCCCCAAGACTGTATTCATTACATAGAGCTGGGTAGAGCTGTACCACTTAGTTATCCCAATTTGAAAACCTCATCTACCTCTGGATAAGGTTCCAATTCTGAGTCAAGTGTTTTAGTTATGCTTCATGTACATGTTCAAATTCATTAAAAAATCGATATGCTAAAAGTTGGTTGAGAACTTCACATTGACCGCCAACATGCATTGTCTAATAAACAAAGTAGCTCTGAGAATAATACGCATCAATAGATATAACATGCTGCCATTTATGGTTAAGATATTAAAATACATGCGTGCACACGTGTGTATATGTGTGTGTGTGCATATGCGTACATATGCAAAAGAATAGAAAAAGATCAGGGTGAGGGGAATATCCATTTGCTTACAATAGCTGCAACCTGGCATGGGATAAGAGCTAACAGGAACTTTTAGTTTTTACTCTATGTACTTGAGTTTTGTTTACATTTTCACAGACATGTATTATTTTTGTAATTAAAGACAATCTATACGGGTGGTTAACTTAAAACAACATAGACATAAAGAAACTAACTGCCCGAGTCCACCCAGGTAGTTACTTAAAAAGATTTATTATTCTTTTAAAACTTTTTCTAACTGGGCAGGCTTGCTTAGGAAGAGAAGCAGGTTTTGAAGATGTTTATATACAAGAGATTATTATGAGTAATTCTATCACAAGATGATATGAGACACTATGTATTACATGTCTTTCTCACAAAGTTAACAATACCCCTGCCAAACTCACCTGATAGACAAAAAAATTTTTTTTAACATACGGTCTGGGGGCTTTTGAATTTCCAGTTCTGTGATCTAATAAGTCATCCTGTGGTGGTAAGGGCCAGGGGTGCATGGTGGAGACACTGGGCAAGTGTTGGAACCCATTGGGTCTCAGTGTTCATTGTTAAGGGCACGTTAGTCAAGGTCCTTTCAGCTGAAGCTTCTGTAACTCTGACTACTGCCTACACTGGGCAAATGACCACGTCATAATGGACCTGAGCACGTAGGACTGCGGAGCCCACTCTGCACAAAGGCCCTGCCCATCTGGCTTGCCAACATGAGATCTCAGAATCGGGCCTATACCATGGCTTCAGTGGAGCCCACTGCATTCCTCCAGCTGTCAGGCTCCCTGAGCACAGCCTCCAGACAGAAGTCAGAGCGAGCGACACGCTGGAACTGAACCGAGAGCAGAGGATTCAGAGGCTGGCCCACACCGTGATCTTAAAAATGGGATTAATTGTCAACCTTTAGAAATCAGATAATTTTATAAGAAAACACTCCCATTTACACAGTTGCTTCAAGAACTATAAAATACTTAGGAATAAATTTAACCAAAGAAGTAAAAGACCTGTACTCAGAAAATTATAAGACACTGAAAAGAGAAATTAAAGAAGATACAAATAAATGGAAACACCTACCATGCTCATAGATAGGAAGAATTCATATAGTTAAAATGTCCATACTGCCTAAAGCAATATATAGATTCAATGCAATTCTTAGCAAACTACCAAGGGTATTTTTCACAGAAATAGAAAACACAATCCTAAAATTTATATGAAACCATAAAAGACCCCGAATAGCCACAGTAATCCTGAGAAATAAGAGCAAAGAACATGCTACCCGACATCAAATCATACTACAAGGCTACAGTAATTAAAACAGTATGGTACTGGCATAAAACCAGGCACATAGATCAATGGAACGGAATAGAGAGCCCAGAAATAAATCCTTGCATATATGGACAGTGAATCTATGACAACAGAAGTAAGAATTTACACTGGGGTAAAGATAGTCTATTCAATAATTGGTGCTGGGAAAATTGGACTGACACATGCAAAAAAATTAAACTATACCACCTCCTCACACCATATACAAGAACAAATTCAAAATGGGTTAAAGACTTAAATGTAAGACCTAAAACCATAAAACTCCTAGAAGAAAATATAGGAAGTAAATCTGCAGACATTACCCTGAGAAATATTTTTACTGATATTATCCCCACGGGCAAGGGAAGTAAAAGAAAAAATGAACATATGGGATTACATCAAACTTAAAAGTTTTTTCACAGCAAAGGAAACCATGAATAAAACAAAAAGGCAGCCTGATGAATGGGAGAAGATATTTGTCAATGATATATCTGATAAGGGGTTAATATCCAAAATTTATAAAACACTCAACACCAAAAAATCGAACAACCCAATTAAAAAATGGGCAGAGTATATGAAGAGACATTTTTCTAAAGAGGACACACAGATGGTCAACAGGCATATGAAAAAAATGTTCAACCTCAATAATCATCAGAGAAATGCAAATGAAAACCACAATGAGATATCACCTCACTTCAGCTGGAATGGCTATCATCAATAAATCAACAAACAACAAGTGCCGGCGGGGCTGTGGGGAAAAGGTAACCTTGCTGCACTGTTGGTGCGATTGCAGATTGATGCAGCCATTATGGAAATCAGTATGGAGGTTTCTCAAAAAACTGGAAATGGAACTACCTTATGACCCAGCAATTCCACTCGTAGGTATTTATCCAGAGAAACCCAAGACACTAATTCGAAAAAATATATGCACCCTTATGTTTATTGCAGTGCTATTAACAATAGCTAAGACCTGGAAACAATCAAAATGCATATTGACTGGATTAAAAAACTGTGGTACATTTACACAATGGAGTATTATGCAGCTATAAAGAAGAAAGAAATCATACCACTTGGAACAATATGGATGGACCTAGAGAACATTATGCTAAGTGAAATAAGTCAGTCAGAGAAAGACAAATACTATATGATCTCACTAATAAGTGGAATCTAAAGAACTGAACAAACGAGCAATGTAAACAGAAATAGTCTCAGAGACACAGAGGAAAAACTGATGATTGCTAGATGGGAGGGGGCAGGGATGAGGGAAGAGGGGAAAGGATGAGACAACATAAATTGGTAACTTCAATACTGCCACAGGGATAGGAAAGACAGTTTGGGGAATATAATCAATAATGTTATAAATATTTTTTAGGGAGCCAGATGGACTCATATCTTTTTAGGGAGACCACTACATGGATGGTGTAAAGGCCTGACCACTGCACTGTATATCTGAAGCTGCCATTGAATAATATTATATGTCAACTGTAATTGAATATATATATAGTCACGGGGTGTGTAGTACAGTGTGGAGAGTGGAGTCAATGGAATTGTAATAGATATGTACGATATCAGGGGTGGGGGGCAGTGGATTGTTTTGTACACCTGAAACTAATAGTAAAAAAATTAAAAGAAAAAAAAGAAATCAGATAATTTTATGTAAAATATAGATTTCTAGCCTGCTTTAGAAAATAAAAACTCTGATATCAATAGGCCATGATTCATTGTGGGAACACTCACCTGAGCTGCATATCTGCTGCTCTCTCTAGACTGGGCATCAGTGTGGTGTTTTCCATGGTTGTCCCCCTCTATTCTTTTACATCCTCCTCCATTGCTCACTTCATTGCCAGCTTGGCCCCTGAAGCATTTTGGTTTGCATTCA
Source organism: Aselliscus stoliczkanus (assembly GCA_033961575.1). Taxonomy (NCBI): domain Eukaryota; kingdom Metazoa; phylum Chordata; class Mammalia; order Chiroptera; family Hipposideridae; genus Aselliscus; species Aselliscus stoliczkanus. The sequence continues at coordinate 163,653,997 of CM066731.1, read as the reverse complement.
CTGCATGTAAACAAGCAAGGCCAATGCAGTTCAGTCTCTACGGGAATCCCATCTCTCAATGTTAGATACGAAAAGAAAGAAATCACAGGCTCTCTCCTTATGGAATCTAGAATGCAGGGGAGGAGACAGGACAGGCACCTGTATCATTAAACCTACTCACAGGTTCGGCCCCCAAATCTTCTTCTTTAGCACAGTGAACGACTGTCAGTAAACCTGCATTTGAATTTCCTTGAAGGTGTTTAAATTTCATCCATCTTGATATTTGCAGCAGTTCTCTCAAGCCTTTATTTATTTACACACTGGCAATTTTAATAATAATTATGTTTTCTTGCTTGAATAACAAATACCTATCTCCCCAGAAGAATAATTAAAAGAATGCTAATTTAGAATTTTGTTCATGGTGCTTTCCCATTGTAATAGCCTTCTTCACTGTTAATAATGTGCTTTCCTTGTACCAATAATGCCGGAAGCAGAATGTCCTGGCTTCAGAGTCAGGCACACCCAGGTTCAAATCCAGATCTCTTGGTCCTTGAGCAATTCTGTTCTCTGTGTCCAAGTTTAACCATCTGTGAAACTGGGGTAACATCATTCCTTCATGCTCTACTTTTCTTAAAGGGTCATTTCACGAATGAAATGCTTGTTTAACTATAATAGAATTTTCTCCAGCCACCCCCACCCCCCAATTTTTTTCATATTTGCATCATTGTTGATGTAGCTTACCTACATCATTTGGCTAATTCACTCTGTGAGGTGAAATAAAAAGCTTTGCTTGAATACCATAACACTGAGCCTAATGATAACATCAAGTTCATTGCTGTGTCAACAGATTTCTTGATGATCTGATCTGCAGCAGTGATAATCAGGACAACCAAACACACCTTGATTTCTGAACTGCCTGTTACCTCTAAGTTCTAGAGTCTTAAATACTACAGCATATACAATGCTTTTTAGGTCGCTATTATGCCCCATTAAAAAATATTTGGTTAGTAAATATTTGTGGAGCCTTATAAATCCACATTCTACTCATGAACTAAGTTTATTAACCTTGAGTTTCTTAAATGCCATTTGTGTAGATGAAGTAATTGGTATCTGTGGATTTGCTGAACACTAGAAAGAAAATTACTCATAGTAATTTTGCATATTACTTTCAAACAAGTGAGCTTCTAATTCCCAAGAACCAGGAATGTGTCCCCTCATTTCAGTGAATGCGAAATCTTCTGCCTAGCCTGGCCTCCATGTTCAGCTTCTTTTTCTATACTTGGTTAACATCCGCTTTGGTGGTTAGTATCCGGATAGCATAGCTGAATCTGGTCCAATGTCACTGACCCAGGGACAGTGAACTCACCCACCCCTTAGGGATCCCCTGGAGAAAGTGGCTTTGCCACTGAATGAGAGTGCTGGGTTCCCGGAGTCATGGACACGTCAGAGAGTCAACAGGCACGAGTCCCCACATCACCTGCTGGTGCCATCACAGCTGAAATGGAGGGCCTTTGTTGTGTGGGAGGAAGGACAATTTTTCGTCATTGCTGTGCCAGTCCACAGAATTTTATCTTATAGATCCATTTATTTTCTATGATTTTTTTTAAAACAAAATTTCTAAGCTCTCTCTTTATCACAGGGGCTGGAGGCCTAAAGACTACGTTTCCCACACTCATTCTTACTGGTAGAGGTCTGGTTTAGAGACCTCCCATGAGAGGTGCTGGTGTGATATTTGAAAATGAGGGCAAAGCAGAAGGCATTTTGCTCCTGCAGCACTGGCAGCTTATTGTTGATGCTGCCTCAGAGGACAGATGTGAGGTTGGCCGGCAGCTTCTGGGCAGCTCACTGTGAACCACCCACTTGTATGACTCACCACAGGATCCTGTCACTCCTTTATGTCCTGATTGCCTAAATGCTACTGGTGGATTTCCTAACTATGATCCCCGTTCTTGTCAATGGGTAATGAGCTTCTAATCTTTGTCTCTTTCTACTTCAGATAATACCTTGAGGCAGGGTTCTCCAAGGAAACAGAACCAATAGTAAAATATACTGGGGGTGCCAACAAAATGTATACACGTTTTAAGAGATGTTAACCCTTTGTGGTCAATGTTACTCAAGCAGTAGTTCGCTGTAATCAGAAATGTCTGGACGCTGATGGTAACCACTTTGAGCACCTCTTGTAAATGCAGAAGTCAAACGTGACTTGTATTCATCTTTTTTTGTCGGTATATATTGAGTATTACAATTAATACAGTTTTTTCCTTTCTTAAAATGGAACATTTTTTTGGCACCCTCTGTACACACACACAAACACACATGTATCCCAGTGATGCTCAAAAGCTATATACATATAATGAGATTTACTATAAGGAATTAGCTCATGTGATTAAGGAGGCTGACAAGTCCCAAGATCGGAGGGTGAGTCAGCAAATTGGAGACCCAGACAGTGGTGTGGTCCCAGTCTGAGTCCCATGGCCTATGAACCAGGAGAGCAGGTGTTGTTAAGTTGCCACTTTACAAACATTATTCCAATTATCCCAGCAACTGAGAAGTTTAGACAAGTTACCATTACCCTATGTGACAGATGAGAAAGCTGCAATTTGGAAAAGCTCAATCACTTGCTATAAAATATAATTCTAATGCATTATCAACTAGCATTGTCAACTCACTAGTGGTATAACTACTGAACAATCGTGTCCGTTAGGACAAAAGACAGCTTTTCTTCCATTAAGCTGCTGTGGGGGAAAGTGCCACTTAATCTCCTTGCCCAGGGGTCACCCGTGAAATTACTGAGAAGACCAACACTTTGTGCTGGACGGTAAATAACCATTAGCACAGAGTGAGGAAGGCAGGATTGAACAATCTGAAGGCTTATGAGGTTGGATGGTTTCCATCTCCCTCTGGGATGCCGGGCTCTCTGCTCATTTAGTGATCCTGCTCCTGGTCGGAAAGCTACATTTCCCAAGTACATATTAACTCATTCTCCCAGCGTTGCTCGAAGGCCACTCTAACTCCAAGAGCCACAGAAACCATATGACGGAATTCTGAATCCTTGTTGGTCATCGTTCATAAAGAATGAAAAAAACAAGAACAGGATTTGACTCAATGCTGAATCGTTCAGCACCAGCTAAATGCAAGCTCTGCTGTAATGCTGTAAGGATAGTAGGTTGAAACCAACATATTGCTTGTCTTCCACGTGTAGGAAGAATTAGGTAGATCTGGTAATAGCCAAACTGTAATCTAAGATGGGGTGTTGGGGGAATAAGAGACATAGAAATTAATTATGACTAGGGGATCAAAGGAAGCCTTGCAGAGGAGGTAGGATTTGAGAAGGTCCATCTGTGGCAGAAAAGACCCCAGGGAAGGACACAACAGACAAAAGACAGAAGGCGTGGCACAAAGAAAAGGAGAAACAGAAAATGGTGTGGGTTGGAGTCAGGTTATGCCAGAGATGGAGGGAAGAGATGATGACAAAATGACCGAATTGGGACCTGCAAGGGAAGTCACTGGCAGGCTATATGGGGGTGAAATCGAAATAACAAATCATTTTATTCTAGACAAGTCCAAATATTTTTCTGATTCATAAAGCTCATGAAGTCAGACTGATGAGATTTTGCTAAGTATTAATTTACAAAGATACACATATTAATTTACAAAAGTATATGCAGAGGGTGCCAAAATATATACACACATTTGAAGAAAGGAAAACTGTATCAAAATTGTAAAACTCAATAGATGCCGATAACAAAAGATGAATACAAGTCCCTTTTGACTTTTGCAATGACAAGAGGTGCTCAACGTGATTCCCATCAGTGTCCAGATACTTCTGATGACGGCGAACTACTGCTTGAACGACGTTGACCAAAGTGTCCACTTTTGTACATCTTTTTGGCACCCCCGGGTATATGGTTATTTCCCACTAGCACAGTCACTAAATTACATGTTTTGGTTTAAAAACATGAGAATAAAACAAGTTAGCATAAGAACTAGGGCAGGTTTCTGATTAAATATTTTATTTTTAATTTTAAATTTTCTTTTAATGTTTTATTGTGGTAAAATATACATAACATAAAATTTTCCATTTTAACCATTTTTAAAAGACAATGTTTTCAGTTACAGTTGACGTTCAACATTATTTTATATTAGTTTCAGGTGTACAGCATAGTGGTTAGACATTTATATAATTTATGCAGTGATCCCCCTGATTAGTCTAGTACTCACCTGGCACTGTACATAGTTTTTGGAACATTATTGACTATATTCTCTCTATGCTGTACTTTACATCCCCGTGACTATTTTGTATTTCTTAACCCTTCACCTTTTTCACCCAGCTCCTCAAACCCCCTCCCCTCTGGCAGCCATCAGTTTGTTCACTGATTAAATATTTTAAAGAAGAATAATTCCATTATTATGTTCAGAAGCCAGTAACACTGGATGTTGGTCACATAAATGGGATATTTTTATTTTGATACAAATAATTATGTGTTTGGTTCATATGACACTTACCATTAAAGCGGATTAGGATCCACTTATTCTCAGATGACTTGGCTCTGAATATGTTCATTTCAAACCACAAAGAAAAAATCTTCATTGTGCCAAGTTTAATTAGGTTAAACCTGATTATATAAGTAAACCATCTACCTCAGGTATGTTATTTGAAAAAACTTCTGTTGCTTCAAGAGAGGACAGCACCTATAAAAATGACATGAAAAAAGGAAAATGTGTCTGATGACAGGAGCAGAGCTCATATGGCAGCTGGTCAACTCATAGGTCAAAGAGATCAGCTTCTTTGGATTAAGGAGGAAGCCTGATTGTATTGCTAAAAATACACATCAGTGTTTAGCGTTTAGGTAACAAATGGGCTGACACAGAATCAATCGCATGAGGCTAAGAACACCTTACAAAACAGCTGTGACACAGAGCTCTGGGCCATGCTCATAATAAGACACCACTGTATCTTGGCTGTCAGGCCAACTGTTCTCCCACTTGAAGACCGTATGCAAAATCATCAACTTAGCAGTGAAAGAAAAAGCTCATAGAAATGTGAGATCTGATAATTAAGTAAAACGGATGATATTTTATACATATCGCCAATTTCTATCCTCAAAATAGCTCCTTGTCACAGAGACCATTTGTTTTCGTACAGTAAGACCAGATTTACCTGATTGCTCCTGTAACTCAGTACGAAGAACACTCAATTTTTGAGTTAAGATCTCTTAGCAGCTGTAGTACCTCGGGCAAGAGTCCACTTTATTCTGAGACATAACCCTCTCATCGATGAAATGGGGTTAATGAAACCATTGGATGCTGTGGAAATAAAATAAGCATAAGATTAACAAAGCAGAGAAGCTGGCAGAAACTATGTGTATTCTTTTAGTCTTTAAACTAAATTAAATTGAACAAAATGAGTAACTCAACCTAAGCCGTTGACTAGACTCTGAGACTGATTCACAGTAAGCATTAACTGGGAGGCTAGTTGCCAGCTCAACATCTCTTTCTTGCATTTTTTGTTTGTTTGTTTTCTTTTAGCCTGAGTAAAAGGACCCTATTTTATTCAGCATGGCAATGTGCTCATCTGAAAGATTACCTTTCTTGGTCCTTCTTTCAGATAAATGAGGCCATTGTCACTTATGTGACAATACAATCCTATTTATATGAAATATCCAGAATAGGTAAATCTATAGAGATGGAAGGAGAACAGTATTTGCCTGGAACTAGGGGAGGAGAAGAGACATGAGGGACTGAATGCTAATGGATATGAGGTTTCTTTTGGGATGATGAAAGTGTTCCAAAATTAAATTATGGTGATTGTTGCAGGACTCTGTGAATATATGAAACCATGAATTGTACGCTTTAAACAGTGAAGTTTATGGTATGTAAATTATGTTTCAATAGAGATTAAAAAACAAAAACAAACTTTAAACAAAGAAAGAATCACAGAGATACCAGCCAGGCCCTGATACTATTTAGCTGCTGAACCCGTGTCAGCAGCAGTGTATCTACAAACAGCTGATTTGTGGAGAAAAACATCATCCTGGCTTTTCAAAACCACTACTAGTCAGGTTTCGGTGTCTTAAAAGTATACTTAGTAACACACTTTAATGTTTCATTAAGCTAGTATTTATTTAGTGCACACCACAGGGCAGGTACTGTGCTAGATATCAGAGAGAGAGAAATGGAGCAGCATCCATTGCATTCCCGCTCAGCGCCAAGGGACTTACATACTGTGTCATCAGTGCCTCAGAGCAGCCCTGGGAGGAACGGCCTCTCCCTTCACGGCACGTACAGTCTAGGAATTGTGTCTCTGCAGTGGCCTATGGACTACCCACCTTGTGACCCTCACGTGGTACAGTTTATTTTTTTCCCCTTTTTTTTTAAATTAGTGTCAGGTGTACAAAGCAACATAATAGTTAGACATTTACACACCCCACAAAGTGATAACATCCCGAATCTACTACCCCTCTGATGCGTATATAGCTGTTACAATATAATTGACTATATTCCCTATTCTGTACTCTACATCCCATGACTATATATATACGAATATAATATATATAATTATAGTTGACATACAATATTATTCTACTTCAGCTCCAGGTGTAGAGCGCAGTGGTCAGGCATCCACACAGTCCATAAAGTGATCCCCCCAGTAAGTCCAGTGTCCATCCGGAACCCTACGAAATATTTACAACATTATTGATTATATTCCCCATACTGTGTTTCATATCCCCGTGACTGTATTGTGACTGCAAATTTATACTTTCTAATCCCTTCCCCTTCTCCTCCATCTCACCCCATCCCATCTAGCAACCATCAGTTTTTTCTCTATATCTCTATTTCTGTTTTGTTTGTTCATTTATTCTGTTCTTTTGATTAGACATATAAGTGAGATCATATAGTATTTGACTTTCTCAGTTTGACTTATTTCATTTAGCATAATATTCTCTAGGTCCATTTGTGTTGTTGCAAATGGTGAGATTTCATTCTTTTTATTGTTGAGTAACCCTCCATTGTATAAATGTACCGCAGTTTTGTTATCCAATTGTCTACCGATGGTCCTTTCAGTTGTTTTCATACCTTGGCTATTGTGAATAGCGCTGCAGTGAACATAGGGGTGCATATATTTTTTCGAATTAGTGTTTTGGATTTCTTTGGATAGATACCAAGGGGTGGAAGTGCTGAGTCATAAGGTAATTCTATTTTTAATTTTTTGAGGAACCTCCATACTGATTTCTACAATGGCTGCAATCCCATCAACAGTGCACTGGTGTTCCCTTTTCTCCACATCCTCACCAATACTTGTTGTTTGTTGATTTATTTACTGTTTAAAAATGCAACTTCCTGGCTTCACCCCTGATGCGCTAATTCTGATCCACTGGGGATAAGTTATTAGTTAATACTCTGCAAAGGTGGCTCATAAACATACCTGCACCTTACGAAGCCTTTAACATAAATCTGAAATCACTGAAACATACAAATATGAACAGAACTTTGACGGCAGAGCAAAAAAATCAGAAGGATTTTTGTGGTACAAAAGGCAGGGAGTTAAAAATGAAAACCTAGGGCTGGCCAAGTGGCGCATTGGTTAAGCGCTAGTTTTGGGATGCCAGTGGCCCTGGTTCGGATCCCACATGAGGGCCAGTGAAACTGCCCTCTACAGCTAACAACAGCTCCACCTGGAGCTGGGCTGTGCAAGCCCCGGTGATGGTGTGGGCTGCAGTCCCTGCTGCAGTGGGCTGCCATAGGCTACAGTGAGTGGCCCGCAGCCAGCGTGAGCGGCTGGCAGCCAAGCATGAGCTGCCAATAGCCGCGGTGAGCGACATCCAGAGGCCAGCGACCAATCTGCCTCATCCGGGAAGAGCGCAATGAGGATACCAACAGTGAAGCAACATCCTCCGCAACTAAACTGAAGAACAAAAGGACAGCAACTTGTCTGTTCCCCTTCCCCGATTCCCCAACGCTGTTCCCCTCCGCCAATTCCCCAATAAAATCTTTAAAAAAAAAAAAAAAAAAAAATGATAACCTAGGGTCGGCCGAGTGGCGCAGTGGTTAAGCACTGGCTTGGAAAGCCAGTGGCCTCGGTTCGGGTCCCACATATGAGGGCCAGTGACACTGCCCTCAAAAAAAAAAAAAGTGGAAACCTATATGAGGTCCAATCTCTGCTCTCAGAAAGGCATGGTAGGCAGAATTCTGAGCGAGCTGCCCAGATTCCCAGCCCCTGTGTATATACACCTTCTCCCAGTTACAGTCACGCCATTTTAATAATGGCGATAGGTTCTGAGTAATACATTGTTAGGTCATTTTGTTGTGGGAACATCCTACTGCACTTACATAAACCTAGAACACATAGCCTATGACACACTTAGGCTTGCATGATACAGCCTAGCACTCCCAGGCCATAAGCCTGCACAGCATGTTACTCTTAAAGAACACAAGATTCGGGCCGGCCCAGTGGCACGGTGGTTAAGCACTGGCTTGGGAAGCCAGCGGCCCCAGTTAGGGTCCCACATATGAGGGCCAGTGACACTGCCCTCAAAAAAAAAAAAAAAAAAAAAAAAAAAGAACACAAGATTAAATCAAGCACATGATGCAATCAGGAGACACAGTAAACACGAGATATATCGGGCTGCAGCTGGCATAAGATGGCATACTGTTTCACAGCAAACTTTTTCATAAGTAGAAAGGGCACACTCTAAAATAATGACGAGAAGTATAGTAAGTATATAAAACAGCAACACTCATTTATTATCATTATAAAGTGTTATGTACTGTACATAGTGGTTAGTGCTATACTTTTAACAGTGCAGTAAGTTCATTTATACCAGCATCACCACAAACAGGTGAGTAATGCTTTTTGCAATATGGCATTAAGACAGCTACAACATCATAAGGCAAGAGGAATTTTTCAGCTCCATTACAATCTTATGGGACTATGGCATATATGTGGTCCATGTCATTACCCAGTGCATGACTGTATTCAATCAAATGCTAATCTAGGTACAGAGGTAGTTAAGGTCGAAAATCGGTTGATTTTAAAATGGGGGAGAGTACCCTGGTAGGCCTGACCTAAGCACATGAACGCTTTAAATCAGGGATTTGATGTGTGAGAAGTTCTCCAAAGCTAACTTGAAGATGAATAGGGCAAGGAATGCGGGTAGCCTTTGGGAGCTGAAAGCTGCCTCTGGCTTATGACCAACCAGGAAGTGGGCAGTCCTAAACTTACAAGGAACTGAATTCTGCTACAATCATGTGAGCTTGAAAGAGGACCCTGCGGTCCAGAAAGGAATGCAGCCCAGTTGACAGCTTGATTTCAACCTTGTGAAACCCAAAGCAGAGAACTCAACTCAGCCATGCCCAGACTCCTGACCCATGGGAATGGTGAGATAACAAATTAATGCTGTTTTGAATTGAAAAGTGTGTGGTAATTTTTATGCAGTGATAGAAAACAAATACAGAAGAGAACTTGGGTAAGACATATTATGGAGAACAAGTCAGCAAATCAGCAACTAGTGGAGTCTAGAGACTGAGAGAGTAGAAAGAGCCAGCAATGTCCTTCCCGACAGCACTTAAATTTTCTTTAATTATGTAAATAATTACACATGCACAATAGTTTCCAAATGAGGTGTTGCAATCTGTCTCTATTTTATGGAAACTGTAACATTAAGTCTTAATATAATTTACATAAGATTAGCAGGTGTTCCACCTGTTTTAAAGCACCTTAGATATTTACATGTATCTTTTTCAAATATTTAGCTTTTGGTTCACCAACCGCATTCTTGTGAAATGTCTTTATGGAAACAATAATTTTTTCCAAATTATAATTCTATGTCATGGAATATGACAGGAGCTCATTCGTACTAGAGAAATTAATAGAGAAGTCATGTAAACTTGACTTAAAGCATGATAACCAGTTTCACACTAGCATAATTAACCAGAGAAATTTTTCTCTGACTTTTCGAGCACCTGTGATGATTGAAGATGTAGTGTAAGTAATGCTCATGTGCTTTTCTTTTTTCTTTTCTTTTTTTAAAGATTTTATTGGGGAATTGGGGAAGGGGAACATTGTGTTTTTCCAGGACCCATCAGCTCCAAGTCAAGTTGTCCTTCAATCATAGTTGTGGAGGGCGCAAGCTCAGCTCCAAGTCCAGTCACTGCGTTCAATCTAGTTGCAGGGGAGGGGCACAGCCCACCATCTCATACGGGAATGGAACTATCAACCTTGTTGTTAAGAGCACGCACTCTCACCAGCTGAGCCTTCTGGCCGCCTGTTGGCAGCTCAGCTGAAGCACAGCTCACTGGCCCATGTGGGAATTGAACTGGTGACCCTGTTTGTCAGAGCTTGCGCCCTAACCAATGGAGACACCCTCGTATGCCCCTCATGTGCTTTTTTGCTCTGTGACGCTTTTTCAAGAATTTTGTGAAAATGAACTTTTTATTAGAATAGCTGAGCATAAGCATTGGGTGGTGCTGTCTAGATCTCACTATCTGCTAACTGCATGATATTGCCTTCTCTCCAGGCCAAATCCTGGCCACCAGGAGAGGCATCAGCATTCAGATCGACTCAGCTTTTTGTTGGTTTATGTATGCCTTTTCGAGACCATTTGGCATGAATGGCACCTTGGGTTCTGGTGGCCCCATCTCCCAGGGGCGGGGCTCCCAAACCTTCACATTCCTGCAGCTTATCCCTGTCTACAACTCCTGGCTTCACCGAGCACACACTCACCTGAGTACTTGAACTTGCTCTTCTCTAAAAGTGATAACCAGGGGTTTTGTTTGTTTGTTTTCTTTTTTTCTTTCAAGTTAGTTTTCAACTACATTTGACATACCATATTATATTAGTTTCAGGTGTTCAACGTAGTGAGCAATGACCTGTTTTTTAAAGCAAGAGGGTTTTTTTCCTTAGTAATTCATGCACATAGGGGAAAAAAATCCATAATGTATAGAACTAGCCCACAACTGCTGGACTCAGGGTTGTTCCCCATGTCTGCTCTCAGAAACAAGGGTGCAATGAGCATCCTGCTGCATTCATCTTGGTGCAGAGATTCTATAAACATCTGCTAGGGAAGCTCCTGAGAGTGGACCTGCTGGGTCAAAGGAGCATGCTTTGTCAGTTTTAAAAGACATTCTAGGGGATGACCAGTTAGCTCAGTTGATGAGAGCTTGGTGCTGATAACACCAAGGTTGCTGGTTCGATCCCCAAATGGGCCACTGTGGGCTGCGCCCTCCCTAAAAGAATCAACTAAGCATTGCAGCATGAAAACAATGTGTAACCAATGACCATGGCTTTCCCCAATAAAAAAAAAAAAAAAAGAGAGAGAGCTATTCCAAAATTATCCTACAGAGATGACACCAATGTCAAGGCCCTCTCAGAGGATATGAAACTCATTCCCTACTCAATTGCTGATATTGAGCATTATTGATATTTTAATATTTGCCTATCTGGTAGGCAAGGGTATCTCATTACCTTAATTTGCTTCTCTATAAAGGTTTACTGCCCTATTGTATCTCCTTTGCTATGACATGCCTAATCATTTTCCTTTGCTCGTTTTTTTTCTATTTTTTTCCCCATATTTGCTTGTGGATTCTTTGTATAGTCACAAAAATGGCTCTTTGTCTATAATATGTATGGCAATATTTTCCCAGTTGTCATTTAGCTTTTTATTCTGATGTCATTTTTGCCATGCAGAATTTTAAAATTTTGTATAGCGAGTTTAGCAATTTTTTCCTCGTGGAATTAATTTGAAATTTGTAATATGCTTTCGTGGATTAAAAAAAAAAGGGGGCCACATATTAAACCTGATAAACTCAGGATCATGCAGGCCCTACAAACTCAGATACTGAAAGTAACCACATGGGATGGCATGAACATAAAAATCCCTACCTGAAAGTCACGTCCCAGGCCTGTAGCTTCCTAGACAAAGGTCAGTCTTTACCTTAGGTGAGCCTGTCTTATGTCCTTTCTCATCTAAGATAACATACCTTTAAAATGTCAGAATAATCTTCTTTTCCAGGCCCCGCAGAGCACAGCCATCACCAAAGCACAAGACCAGAGAACCCCTCATTGTTACCTCGTTCCCTATTACCATATTTATGTGCTGTAAATGTTAATTAATTATCCCGCACTCACCAATGTAAAAGAAGTGTGTTTCTCTATTTAGCCATTTTATCCAATCCCAGAGATTCCTCCACTTTCCTTTCTCCTACCCCCTTAATCTATCACCAATGGATTTCCTGTAACTCTCCTTATGCTTTCTCCTTTCATTCTAATGTATAAAATAAGCTGCAAAACTGCCATTTTCTGGAGCATTTTCTCAATCCATTGAGATTTGCTTCCTGGCAATTGTCAGTTTGGCTCAGACAAACTCATAAAAATTCTCTGTACCTTTGGATGTTCCTTATATTGACACTTCACAAAGTCTTCCATCTGCTCACATAATTTTTTAAAAATCCACCCACATTTTCCTCCAATACGTTTACTATTTCGGTTTTTAAGTTTAACAGTGACTTATCTCAAATTTGTTTTGGTGTTGGGACTGAGGTAGAGATCTAACTCCCTCGACACAACTCGGCCTTATCTACCATCTTTCTCTATTTCGTGTTATCTGTCAAGAGTACTATGGGCAGAAGCTGAACCCATTAGAATGCCATTAGAATTCGATTAAGTAAATGTGTTAAAATTCTTATCCGTTTCCTCCCCCTTCTCTTTCTCTGTTCTTTCCCCCCCTGCTTTCCTCTCCTCCCTTTTCATCTCTACAAAAGGATGGATGAGTTTCAGAGGAGGAACACACCGCTTTATATAATACCTATATCACAATGTTTACCTACTTGCTTAATTGAGTTTCAGCTGCATCCACGTGGTCTGAGTAAAGCTGATTTTTAAGTTCTCTTCCATTTCAGCACCATCCTCAGTCTCCCTTCTTCTACCAGCTTCTTTTCCTCTGCCCTTAGATTTCCAAAATTCTCCACTCTCTTGGGAAAACAAGATGCGAAACAAAAGTAAGACCTTTTCAGATCCTGCTGCCTCTCTGGATATCATTCCAATTTCTTCCATTGTCTACTAGTTTCTTAAATCAATGTCTACCTTTATTGACTCAGCTCACTCTCTCCTTAATACCCTGCAATCTGTCTTCAGTATCCACTGCCATATTGAAAGTGGTGTTTTTAATTAAAAATTGTCCTTTACCTCTCTGATCAGTGCTTCACTAATTTTTTTTTAAGATGCACTTTTTGTTTTTTGCTCTCTCATATCCAAGTAGTTCTCAATAGGGAGGAGAAGGGAGAGATGGTATTTTGCCCCAAGGTGACTAAAGGGGTTCAAAACAGACCTCCCCAAGATGTGCCGCTTTGGTATGTAAATTATTTTGAGCTGAAGGCATAGAGACCTTGCAGGGCTCCCGAGACTTTTATTTCTCCCTTAAAGAAGTTTAATTTTAACTTTCTGTCTCTGAATCTCTCATGTATGTGGGGGACTCTGACTTTCTCATACAGGTGGGGTCCCCATACGTATGTATGTAATTAAATTTGGTTATTTTTCTCTTATTGATCTAACCTGTCTTATGTAGACTTAATTATTAGACCAGCCAAAGGAACCTAGAAGGGTAGAGGAAAGTTTGTTCCTCCTCTAAGGATGTTTGACAATGTCTGGAGATATTTTTGGATATCACAACTGGGAGAGGGATGCTCCTGATCTTGATGGGTTAGAGGTCAAGGATGCTGCTATACATCCTACCGTGTATAGCATGCCCCACACACCAAATAATCCTATAACCCAAAATTTCCATATTGCCAACGTTTGAAAATCCTGCCATAACTAGTGGTATATTGACTTCAGAAACATTTGAAAATGTAAAGAACAGCAGGCATCTTTTGGTGGTTACAATGACTGACTGAGAGCCATCATCATTTATCCTGGGAGCTAAGTATGCAAAACATCCTGCAGTGCACTGTAGTTTCACTTAGTGAAGAATTACCCAACCTCACATGCCAATCGCACCGTTTTTTTTGGACATACTGCAATCCAGTTATACCTATACTTGTCTTCCTATTTTCTTTATTGGTTTTCCCTCTCACCAAATTATTGTGACATTCGAGCCCTTAGTTTCTCTCTACCTCTGAGTGCTCCTCCTATTTTTTGATTTACTGCAGCTCTAACCACCTAATGATGACACTGGTGATAGTGCATGTCTGTGGATGACAACACTATTTCGGCAGTCAAGATAAAACCTGAGAGCTATCTTTCAGCCCTTAAAGATGTCATTTTATTGTCTTCTGGCCTCTCTTGTTTCTGGTGATGTCATCTATTATTTGTATTGTGGTCACTGAACATAATGTGTCTTTTTCTCTGGTTGCCTTTAAGGTTTGCCTTCATCTTTGGTTTAATTATGATATGCCTATGTGTGAATTTCTTTGTATTTATCCTGCTTTGGGTTGAGTTTAGGACCTGTGAATTGATATTATTGTCATTTTGGAATGTTCTTGACATTATCTCTTCGTGCATTTATTTACTTTTGTCCCCTATTCCTGGGAACCAAATTTCATATATGTTAAACCATATGATATTGTCACATAGATATCAGGTGTTCTGTTCTGTTTTACTCTTCTCCCGCTTTGTATTTCAGTTTGTGATTCAAATGCTAATCCCTTCCAGAAACACCCTCAGACATAACCAGCAATAATATTTTATCAGCTATCTGGGCATCCCTTAGCCAAGTTAAGGTGACACACGCAATGAACCATCACACCAGCACTAGATCCTGGATAGTGCATCTTGTGCCTCCAAAACCATCAACTCTGATATTGGATACTGACTGCCTCTGGAAACTCGGTGTAGTTGTCCCCACTGTGTGACCATATTCTGGCCATTGCCAGAATAGACTCTGCATAGTATTCATTTACTTATGCAACAAATATTTACTGAGCATCTACCATCTGCCAGTGCCTCTTCTAGGAGCTGTAGAAACACCAATAAGCAACCAAGACTCCTGCCTGTGCACAGCATGTATTCTACCTGGGTAACCAACTTGTCCAGTTTGCCTGGACTTTCCCAGTTTTAGCACTAAAAGTCCCACATCCCAGGAAACCCTTCAGTTCAACGGACACCTAGAGGAAGAGAATTCCAGGCAAAGGAAACAGGAACAACTTTGGGATGAGTAACGCCCTGTTATTAGAGAAATAGCAAGCACCACTGTGTAGCTATGGGGGATTGAGAGAGATTTGGGCAAATTCATAGCATCTCCACATTTCCATTTCTTCATTAGTTATTTGAAAAAGAAGAAATAACCTTTTGCTACTGCCTGGGAAAAATCAAAAGATCAGTGTATTCAATCACACAAAGGGCTCTTTGAAAGCACTAGGCTTATGACTCAGGGATACCCTTGGCCTCCTCACCAAAAGCCAGGAATAGATGTGGGATTATCCAGGAAGGATCAGTAGAGGAACCTCTTGCCTAACAGATTGAATCTCTTTGACAAGTGAAAGAGACCTGCAGTGTTGTTGAGAATGTTATACCATCAGAAACACTGCCCACGTGGGCTGGAAGGGCAGAGAGAGGACAAAATGAAAGAAGGTCATCATGCTACTCAAATTCTACAGGCTGATAAAACTTCTAAGCTACAAATAGGTGTTATCCTTCATGAAAAAGAAAGGATGACTGAGTGCAGAACAGTGATCCTGGAGGGTAGAGTCATTTTTCAGATCCCTTGGAAAATACCCAAGTTGTAACGGTGTTTTAAAAATATATAAACAAGGGGCCGGGGCCGGCTGAGTGGCAAGGTGGTTAAGCGCTGGCTTGATGTGAGGGCCAGTGCCACTGCACTCAAAAAATAATAAATAAATAAATAAATAAATAAATAAATAAATAAATAAATAAATAAACAAGAGACCAACCAAGTGGCTCAGTTGGTTAAGAGTTGGCTTAGAGTGTGAGCTCTGAGCAATAGGGCCGCCAGTTCATTTCCCACATGATTTTTCTTTTTGTTTGTTTGGGGTTTTTTTGTTTGTTTGTTTTTTTGAGGGCAGTGTCGCTGGCCCTCATATGTGGGACCCGAACCGGGGCCGCTGGCTTCCCAAGCCAGTGCTTAACCACTGCGCCACTCGGCCAGCCCTCATTTCCCACATGAACCAGTGAACGCTGCTCCCTAGCTGAGCTGTTGCTGAGCTGCCAACAGGTGGCAGGATGGCTCAGCTGGTGTAACGACAAGATTGCCTGTTCAATGGTGGGCTATGCCCACCTGCAACTAAGACTGAACTCCGCACCTTGAACTGAGCTGCCGCCCGGCTGGTTCAGTGGATAGAATGTGCGCTCTTAACAAGGCTGTTGGGTTTGACTTTTGCATGGAATGGTGGCTATGCCCATCCGCAACTAAGATTGAACTCAGCACCTTGAGCTAAGAGGCCACAAGCTGCCGATGGGAAGCCAGATGGCCACTGGTGCCTTCCACAACAAAGACTGAAGAACAACAACTTGGCTGGTCCCCTTCCCTAATTTCCCAACACTGTATCCCTCCCCCAATTCCCCAATAAAATTTTTAAAAAACAAAAATATGAATACAGCTTTGAAGTCAGAGAAACCATTTCAGCTTTAACTAGGATAGATATACCCCACACTGTATCATAAAATCTGCAAACCAAAGTTCTCAGTTTCAACAATAGAGCAATGAAATATACTTTACCTTATTTAAAAACCCTTTTATTTCTTTCTCTATAGTTTAAGGTGTAAGGTGTTTATGAAAGTATAAAAAGCTGTCTAGTTAATATTCTATTATCTTATTTATTAAGCAAAATACTTACTTATTCATTTATTTAATTAAAAAACCACGTACTTTTCAAGTGTTAACGGAGTACTGGTCTCCTGCCATCTGTAGTTTAACTGGGTAGAATCTGAAACTGGCTTGTAGGAATGAATATTTCCTGAAACTCAATGAAGCTGACCCTAGGACCAAGTGAACAAACAAGAAGTCTTGTACACCTTCTGTTTTGACCTTGGGCTAAACTATCTTAATGTAGCTTTAAGATGACTCCTGAAAAATGTTCTGTAGGGACAGACACCCCCAAGTTCTGTCAGAAAGAAGCAAGCAAGAAAATTTTAATTTTAAATATAATTTTTGGCAGCTGGATCTCATATCAGTTGGCTCTCTTTTAGTTTTTATTATGGATCTCAAAAGCCAACCTAAATAAAAGATGCTAAATTAATTCAAAGTGATTCATGTTTATAATACAAATAAAGATAAATAAACCTAATTGTCTCTAAGACTGGTAGGAACTACAAGGCCACTTCTCATCATAGGGAAAATAAAGCCGACATCCTCCCAAAGAAACTTTTGGAATGTGCTGCTTAACTCCTCCAAAGCAGAAAAACATCCTGATCATTGATAAACTTTGAAAAACTTGAAACAGTGTGTTGTTTCCAACTCTCCATATTACCAGCCAAAGGGAAGAGGCTTAGGCCTCATGTTGTACCAAGTACGTTAACAAGGGAGAGAAGTGCAATGAAAATAAAATAAAGGAATCCAAACATACTCTCCAAGGACTAAAATAGAACCTCTCTGAAACATGGAAAGGATTTCTGCCTCTCATGGAGAGGCAGTGGTCCGTGGCATTGCCTACTTTGTGAGGTTGAGGAAATAACCCGAGTTTATTTTAATGTACCGTGTAATTTGGCTCATTTCCCATATTGTTCTGTCATCTTAACTGTGCAATTCAAAGGAAACCTTGGGCCAGTGTTTTAAATGTCATCTTGATACAACCTTTTGCTCTTCCCAGCTCACCTCAATAATCTGCTTTTCTTTGTTTCCCCTTTTATTGCTTTTATAAAGTTGAGCCAATGATAATAAAATCAGTAGAAATGGATGATGATATAAGAAAGAAGTCACCACAGTACACAAAGAGCATTGGTTCGTTAGGCGTGGAAAGCCAATTCCTGGTCTTTGAAAGCGTGCTTTCCAGAATGCTTACAAGAGTGGTATTTTACTTGGATTATTTCTTGTTGTAAATGCATCACTTTCAATTATTTCTGCTTTTATTCGGTGTCTCCCTAGATTCTCCAGACATTTTGCACCCCATTCTGTTCTGTCTCCCTCCCCATCCCAGTCCCCACACTGGCTTCATATTGCAAAGTCACTGATACCAAGGTTAGAGTTGACACAGTTCTGGCTTTCACTGAAGGTCATTTTCAACAAAGGAATTCTGACTTGTGTTTGTATATAACAGAGTGCTGCTTAAGAACATGTCAAGTTGACGAGAATCACGTGACACCTCCCAGCTCTATGGTCCTCTGTTTAGGTACAATGAAGCCTGGCAGAGGGACTCCGCAAAACCAAAATTGATTTCTAGAAATTGGGTCTGTCCCCAGCAGGCTATGACCTTGGCCAGGAAAATATTTCTATTTTAGACATAGATAGATACCCTCAGAGAGATAAATGCCCTACCTCAGACATAAGAAACAGGCTTCTATCGTATGAAGATAATGACAGTACCTAGGCCCTCTCTCCAAAAAAATCTTTTCATGAGTACTTGCCACAATTAGGTCAAAGCCTTTTCAACATCAGTGATTTGTCAGTAACCATATGATTTGACAGAATGTCCCACCTCACTTTTAGTGGCCTGGAAAATAATTCACCTTAAGCTCTAAGCCAGAGAAGTACAGGATTATCTTTTTAGACAGTAATATGAAGGTGAATGTTCCTTTAAGTTTTAACTTGAAAAGCTGTACTATGAAAAGACCATTTTTTTTTGTCATTTCCTGGCCTTGGGAAAGCCTGCTATATCAAGACTGAAAATAATCTGTATGTATTTGAACTAAATGCAGAAGAACTTCATTTTAAAGAAAAGAGCTGGCATCTCATGTTCTGTTTTATTCGTCAACATAAACTGCAGCCCCAAATTATTTCCCATATTCAATTACAAGAGTCAGGACTGGGTCCAGCTCTAATTGACTCCAGGAAGATTTTATTTTTCATTGAAAAGATAATTTAATTTGCAGCCATATGTTTGCTGGAGCGGTTCTCTGAACTTGGCCCTGATGACCCCTGTGTCCTTACTACCAGGTGTAGGTTCCAAGGAACCCCAGCTCCCTCTTTGGTCTCCTCACCACAGTTTTCCCTGGCTTAATCTATGTTTCTGAACGGCATTTATTCTTCTGTGGTTTTTTTTCCCCTCCAGTGTCTTTCTCTTTTTTTAATCAAGGAAGTATGTATGCTTGAATTGAGGTAGTGAAGTCAGCTTTAAATGCTAGATCAAAAATATCAGAGAGGAGCTACCAATTTCATGGTTCACAAAATAATGGTATCAATCTGTACTGTTTAAGAGATACCAGAATCCCCTGACTCAAACGCAAACTCCATTGGCCTTGAAATAATTTTACTCCTATCTGATGACTGAGGAGTTATATTAAAGTTTTGCTTGGAATGTTTTTCAGGTCAATGACTGCCATCGTTAACTTTCATCCTCAAAGGGGTAGAGTTTGGGGGGGCGGGGATTGAGTCTCATTTGAATGTCAGAAGATTTAGAATTATATTTTCTGGAAAAATAAAATGTCCTCATACAACTTATAAGTTCATAGAACTCACTTTTGTGTAGAAACAAGATGGTCCTCTATAAGTTTAGGGGTGAGATTCACCTTCCCCCACGATATCAGTCAACTATTGCTTGTGTCACAAACTATCCCAAAACTTAATGGCTTAAAACAACAACCATTTATGACTTCTCTTGAGTCTGTGAGTTGGCTGCATAGTTCTGCTAATTTGGGCTGGGCTTGCTCATGTGTCTGTGGTCGGCTAGCAGTGCTGCCAAAAGCTGGGTGGTCTAGAGGGGGCTCAGCTGCACACGTCTCTCACTTCCCTGTAACCAGCTAGCTCAGGCATGTTCTCGAGATGGTGGGCCAAGTCTGGGAAAGAGGGCCCCGTTGTGAGAGTGCAAGCAGAAACATGCACGCAATTTTCAAGCCCCTGCTTTGTCAAGTTAACTGTTATCCCTTTGGCCAAAGAAAGTCACATGGCTGAACCCAGAGGCCATGTAACAGGGCAGTGGAAGTAAAGTCAAAAGTTGCCAAAGTCAAAACCTAGAAATTCAAATTCAAATCAGTTGGTCAAACAAAAGATCAAGAACAAATTTGGGGCATGTCTCTATAAACAAGGATCACAGAAAAGCCTAAAATGGGGATGTGGCGTACAGAGGATCATGGGACATCTTTCCCAGGGAAAATGTGTTTGGAAGAGCTCTGATGCAAAACCTTTGCATATTTAAGGGCATACAGGACATAAGCTGTACAAAACGACCATTAAAAGATCCTAACACCCACAGGCAGTGGAAATTCTAAAATTTCTGTGCAAGGGTGTTCTGTTTTTGTTTTGCTTTGAAGAAATAGTTGCTACTGTACCGTTCTTATATATATTTAACTATGCTTGATCACCAGGACAAACGGCCATCAGAACTAAGGGCTGGGGAAACACTTTGCTTCTACAGGAATTAAGAGATTTTCTATTGCTAGCCTACCAACAAAATTTCTGTAACCCAGTGGATTTCTTCTTTGCCCTGGTTGCTAGGAAGTTCAGAGCTAAGTTTCATAGCACACTAATGGGACTTTTGAAGCCAGAATCTTTGGATTTAATTTTTCTACTTCTCTTAATTTTCCCCTTGTCTCCTGTCTTGTCTTTTGTATTGTGTTTAGTCTTTTTGTACCGCTGGCGTTTACATAGAAGGCCTTGAGGGACTGAACTTGCAGTAGAATCCTGGCCTCCATTTTTATTCCAGAATCTCTGGTAGTGTTGGCTTCTGTGATTCCTGTTTCTCAGAGGAAAAGAGAAGAGGAGGAATATTCTCACATTCAACTCAGATCTGGCAGGCCCCCCCATAGAACCTCAGCTGGGGGAGCTGATGCCCAGAAACCGGAAACCAGACTTCCCAAGCAAACAGCATAGAGCACCGCAGACCCGGTGGCTGTTCCTACATTTCAGAGGTGTGGTCAAGAGGGCAGCCGCGGCCTCCTATATGAGACACTTCCCCGGCACTGCAGCTCCTCCTGCAGTCTTCCCCACCTTACCGTAGTAAAGAGTTCATTCACAGGTTGCCAGATTTAGCACACAAAAATACAGGATACCCAGTTAAATGTTAATTTCAGATAAACAACAAATAATTTTTACTATAAGTATGCCCCAAAGATTGCCCGGAAAGTACTTATGCTAGAAAATGTATTCTTTTTTTATCTGAAATTTAAATTTAGCTGTGCATTCTGTGCTTTTTTTTCTGGGAATCCAACCACATCACATAAATGAAAATAGAGTTGAAGAATGCATATTCTCGAATTTCAAAGACTGCTTTTATTCTTTGCTGACTTCTCTATAGAGAGTTCTCTATTCATACAGTGGTATTCACTTACAAGGAACACAGTGGAGAATATTTTTCTTAGTTACAACCCTTAAAGCACAATTTCAAATGTTCTTTAAAAGGCTAAATTTTCCATAAAGTTAATTTCTTTTTCATCCCAAATAACACTTATTCAGCAAAGGGAATGAAATTCATTATATCCAGTTATTGTGCTGTTCATTAAATCAACATCTTGCCAACAAATTTCAATATAAATTTTTCCTCACAGAGATCACTGGTGGGGGGCTTTGTGTTTTGGAGATATTTAGGCAGGCCAGTATTATAGAATCACAACTGCAATGTTTGTTGTTGTTTTTTTCTTTTTAAAAATAGGTGTTCAGCTAAATCCACAGTGTTGACAATTCTAGAGGACATTTGAGCAGGTTTCTCAAAGAAGTCAATGGCCCAGAACAAACAGAGATGGGGAAAGACTGTTACAGGTAAGAGTTAAGACAGATATAAGATTATAAACAGCCAAATACAATGACTGGATCTTGTTTGGATATTAATATGTATAAGCCAAATTTTTAAAAGATTTTTTTTTTTAGCAAATTTTTAGGGGAAATTTGATTATGGTCTGAGTATTGGACGGCATTAGGAATTAGTGTTAGTTTTATTATGGGTGGCCCTGCAATGTGGTTAGGTACGAAAATGTGCCCTTCCTTTTTTTGAGATTCATGCTACAGTATTTAAAATACTGCATTTAAAATACTGACTAAAATAGCATGATGTGTGGAATTTGCTTTAAAAATGTTCAAGAGAGAGAGCGAGAGAAGGAAGGAGAGAGGGGGTAGAGAATGTGGTAAATTGATGATGGCTGCTGAAGTGCTGTGATGAATTCATGAGGATTTGTGATATTCTCTACTTTTATGTACTTTTTGGAAGTTTATATAATACAAAATTCAATATAATTTTTTTTAAAAGATTTTATTGGGGAATTGGGGGAGGGCAACAGCGTTGGGGAATCGGGGAAGGGGAACAGACAAGTTGCTGTCCTTTTGTTCTTCAGTCTAGTTGCGGAGGATGTTGCTTCACTGGCCCATGTTGGTATCGTCATTGCGCTCTTCCCGGATGAGGCAGATCGGTCACCAGCCTCTGGATGTCGCTCACTGCGGCTATTGGCAGCTCACTCTGGCTGCCAGCCACTCATGCTGGCTGCCGGCCACTCACTGTAGCCTATGGCAGCCCACTGCAGCCGGAGCTGCAGCTATGCTGTCCCCGGGGACTCACAGCAGCCCAGCTCCAGGTGGAGCTGTTGTTAGCTGTAGAGGGCAGTGTCACTGGCCCTCATCTGTGGGATCCGAACCAGGGCCTCTGGCATCCCAAGCCAGCTCTTAACCAATGTGCCACTCGGCCAGCCCTCAATATAATTTTGAAATACTACATAGGGTACATAGAAAAAAGTTAATAAGGGCACCATACTTTCTTTTTTCAACTTCAAATGTTCTTACTATCTTCAGTTACTATTGTTTTGTTTCTAACTATAAAAGTAGGATACACTCAATATAAAGGAAACTAAAAACTATAACAAGCAGAGAAGATGGAAGTTACATGAAATCATATATAGATAATTTGAATAGAAACAAAAGGGATCACCTTAAAAAATAATTACAAATTCTCTTTTGGTCTTTATTATTATTACATATACTTATTTAAAGAAACAAATCTGGGGTCAACTATTTTTTCCAATAAATTTTCTTTTACTCCAGGGTGGGTTCTATTCAATGACAAACAAATGGTTGGGGTTTGATAAGAACCCCAAATGTTCCATCATTTAACTAATATTGCCGCTCCACTGTAGCAATTGGAAAAGTTTTCAACAAGAGGCCCAGAGCATAGTAGATAATCAATAAAAATGCTTTTCTTTTTCTTCTCTTCCTTTTCTTTGATTTTCTTCAAGTTCAGCTTCTGAAACAATGTTGTAATATAGTAATTTATTTGCCTTCCTGGTGGTACTGAGTGGAAGCTCTTATTCTTGTATTAAATAACTACTTGCTTATTTTAAATGTGCAAGAATGAAATAGTCACCCACTTGGTCATCTTAAGTAAGATAATCAAGACAAGCTTGATTCTGTTTATACAGAAGGGTATCTGTACAACTCCAACATTAGGTAGAGCAAAGTCCTTAAGAAAATACCCATCGGCATTACTATAGAACAGTGCCATGTGTGGCACTGGTAGATAATTTCCTCCCCCTCGACAAATGCTGGTGCTACCATTGGGCGTTGGTCAATCTGAACATGGAGGAAGGCCATCGCCACTTGTTACCAGTACTTCCTACAAACCCTGATGACTGAAGGGTGACCTGATACCAAAATCCAGAGGAGATGCTAACTTGAGGAATGATATAAACAAGTATAAGTCTTCTAAATCCACATTTAACCACGTTCAGTGAGCCTTTGATGGGTGTTATGAAGCCCTCTGATGTGATGCAATGGAAGTACACAGCATCATCCACAAAGTATTTCTGCCAAAACATTTAACCTGAATTGAATCAAGCCTCTATGTCTGCATCAACTGCTTTCAGTGCAGGGCATTGTGGTTTAGAACAATAACCATTGATTATTTCATATTATCCTGTGGATTAAGAGAGATGATTCTTCTTCTGGTCTGAGCCAGCTGGATAATTGAGGATAACTTCACTCTTGATGTCAGCCAGGGAAATAGAGACACAGCCATATGACCCTCTGTCCCAGGAAAGATGGGCAAGCCCCAGTGCACAAGCATGGTTCAAGTGTCACATTTGCTAATGTCCCATTGGCCAAAGCAAGTCACATGGTTGATCCCAGAGTCAAGGGGAGGAGAAACAGACATCACTTAATAGGAAAAAATATTGTCAGTTTTGCAGTCTAACCACAACATCTAACTTCTAATTTATATAAACACAGTATGGAGAAGAACAAGGTAAATGATATTACAAGGAAATGATTAGTCAAATCTAAAATGTGAAACATTCTATAGATTGTTTAGTGTTTTCAAAAAGTCAGTGCTAAGGGGGAAAGAACGATGTGATGGGTGGAGGTAGGAAGACTATTCTAGATTTTAAAAGACTAAAAAAGGATAACCAAATTCAAGTATAAACCTTACCAGATCTTTAGTCAAGAAAATACAAACAGCCATAAAAAATTCTTTGGAATCAAAGATGGATTAAATATACAGAATATTTTATATTTTCTTAAATGGGCTAATGACATCAAGGTTGCATAAGAAAACATCCTCATTTTCAAGAGACACAAGGTGACATATTCAGGTATGAGATGTCATATGTCTGTAGGATATTTTAAAATGGATTATCAGGGCCGGCCGAGTGGCGCGGTGGTTAAGCACTGGCTTGGGAAGCCAGCGGCCCCGGTTCGGGTCCCACATATGAGGGCCAGTGACTGACCTCAAAAAAAAAAAAAAAAAAAAAAAATTTAAAATGGATGATCAAATCAATACATCTGTGTGTGCGTGTGTGTGTGTGTGTGTGTGTGTGTGTGTGTGTGTGATATATGATAGAAAAAAAGAAATAAAGCAAACCTGGTGTTATGGGCTGAATTTTGTCCCCCGCCCCTCAAATTCATATGTTGAATTCCTTACCCCCAGTACCTCAGAATGTGACTATTTAGAAATATGGCCTTTAAAGAGGTATGTAAATTAGAATGAGGCCTTTAGGGTGGGTCCTAATCCAATCTGACTGGCTTCCTTAGAAGAAGAGATTAAGACACAGACACACATACTGGGAAGACTATGAGAAGACAGCTATCTACAAGTCAAGGAGGGAGGCCTTGGAAGAAATCAACCCTGCTCATCCTTGACCTTGGACTTCCAGCCTCCAAAACTGTGAGAAAATAAATTCCTGTTGTTTCAGCCACCCAATCTGTGGTACTTCATTATGGCAGCCCTAGCAGACTAACACACATGACAAAATGCTATTGATTATTAAATCTAAGTTGTGTGTGTGTGTGTGTGTGTGTGTGTAGGGGAGAGGGCGGTTCAAAGACATTGTGCTGAATTTTTTTTCAACTTTTCTGCATGTTTGAAAATGTATGTATTAAAAAGTTGGAAAGACAAAACCTTCTAGGACATCTTTAGTCAACTGGCTCTTAAGAAAATATTTTTAATCCATTATAATTGAGTTCTGAAATATTGAGATTTGGCTGCATCTTTGCTTAGAGAATAGATGAGTACTTGGAACTTTGACAAATTAAATGAGAAAGCCATTTCTCACCACACCAGCAGTTCCATTGTTTCAGATTTCAGGCCATTATATCTAGACACACACTTAGTGACATGATTGATTTGGAAAATTATGTTGTGCAACAGAATAAAAGGAAAGTGAAGCAATTGCCTTGAGTTCAAGATCCAAGTTATTTCAAAACAGCAGTGATAGCAGTTGGCAAACTTTAGGACACAATGACATAGATAAGGGACATCAATGCTGAAATTATCCAAACAGTGCATTAACTCTGTTAATCTGCCAACAGCTCAAACAAATATTTTCTGATCAAGTTTTATTGCTTCTTTGGTAAACAATTTAGAGGACTTGATCACCAATTTGATCAAAGCAAAAAAGCACTTCTGTTTATTTACATTGCCTCTTTTTTTCTTTTCTTCCAGTTTTTCCAGCAATTGCCCAGACACCCAAGTGTCCTAGGTGTTTCTCTACACCACCTCCAGCCCCTCCCCCACCCACACGGGGAGGACAAAGAAGCCTATCACACAATTTAGATGTTACTATTCTCAACAGGGGCTTGCATTTGTAATGGCATTGAGATGCTAAGAGAGTGGTTCTCCTTGCCAGGAGCACATTAGAATCACCTGGGAAGATTTAAACAAACAAACAAATAAACAAAAATAACAAAGATAACGATGCTGGCCATATCCCCAAACATCATGATTTAATACGTTCTGAGGTAGGACCTTGGCATTAGTATTTTTTGAAAGCTCCCCAGGTGATATCAATATGCATCCAGGTAAGAATGACTGCCCTACCCTAGAGCAAATTCCTAACCACAAGTCCAGACACTTCTTGGGGATCTCTGAAGAGCCTTTAAAGTGGTCTTTAAATCATCTCCAAAATGACCTTTTTATTTGATTTTAAAATTTTGAAAAACGTTGTGTCTAAGTATACTACTAAAGTTTCATCTCACTTTAAAAATGTTTTAAAGTGTTTGCCAGTAAGGGATGCTATTGTGCATAACAGGCTAAAGTATCATGATTTTAGTTGCCAGGCTGTGGCACCTAAAATATTTTCCCCCCTTGATAACCCTACAATAGGGACTTCCTCTAGAGACCAGATCTTGATTTCCAGATAACATTTTTACTAAAGGGAACCAGGACTTCTCAGAGAAATGGGCAATTTCAGGTCTGAAACATGGCAGGTACATGGTGAGGCTAAGAAATCTGTTTGCCAGAAAGCAAGAAAGTGCTCAGAGTCTAATGGAGATGTTTCAAAAGGGCTCAGAAACTAGAATGAAGGCACTCCCATTGGTTCAATTTGGGGCAATGTGAGCATCACAATAAAGTGAAAGTAACACAATTAACTAACTAACTAACTAACTAACTAACTAACTAACTAACTAAATGCTCCAATTCATACTGATACCCAAAATTAAACCAAAAGAAGTGGGGGAAAAAGAAGAAATTCATTTGCTACTATTGCAGGAGATTATTAATAACAACCTTTTATTCTGAAAGGAGAGAAAAAGTTAGACAGTAACTCTGCCCTTATATTAATAGAAGGAATGGAGGCTCATCTCAAGAAGATGGAGGAAAGCTTCTTTAAAGGTGGATGCTACCTAACATAGAAAAAAAAAAATGGAGGATTTTTTAAAATCACCAAACTCCAATGAAATAACCAATTAAAAGCAGCAATTATTAATGATACGAGAACCAATGGGTAAAAAGTTAATAGGACATCCACTTTTGTTAGGGATGGAGTAACAGAGATAAGCTTATATACCCTAAAGCAACTAAAATACCAGATAAAATATATGAAAAAAATGACACTCATGATACTGGATATCAGCTAGTGAGAGACTGTGATCCTTGAGAGATTGAAAACAAATGAGATAAGACCTCTGAATGTCCCCAGCGTATTGCTTTCAGTTAGTTTCCAAGGTACAGTGTGGGGAAGGGGAACCTAAGGAAAGCCTAGTGGTCTCTTTGAGTTGAGTTGAGTGGATGTAGCTGGCATTCCAGGAAAACCAACATGCCTAGAGTTTGCAGGGGAGAAAAGAAGTAAGCTGCACAAAGAAAACTAGACATCCAAAGGGAATGCCCCTCAAGTATTCAACTGTGTGTCGGTTAGCACATACATGTGAGGAAACCACCTCAGGCCAGGGTAACAACCCTAAGAGATTAGAGGTAACAGTGCCAGGAGTTCACAGCCAGCCAGAAGTAGTTCCTGTGCCCACCAGCCAGAGTGGAAAACCTCATAATTCACAGAGCACTAGCTACAGTACTTAGGATATTGCTTTAGTCCTAGGGAAAATGAACCCTAGAATACATGCAGGTTTGGTCCTACCTAACAAAGCTTAAAGTGAGATCCAAAAAAGATCAAACTATTTATAAGCAACTTAGTCATGTTCTTGAATAAAGCTGAAGGGATTTATTTACAGGAATTAACAAAAAATAACTACATGGTATAATTCACAATATCTGGCATCCAATCAAAGATGCATGCAGTGAAGAAAAATACAACCTATAATGAAAAAAATCAACCAAGTGAAAGTGCCTTATATATAACACAGGTGATAGAAAAAGGACATGAAAATATTTATTACAGTTATATTGCATATGTTCAAGAAACCAGCCAAATTTGTAGTTAAGAAACAAAATCCAAACTTCCAACAAAGAAAACCCTGGGCCCAGATGGCTTCATTGGTAAATAACACCAATTTTACACAGTCTCCCAGAAAATTGAAGAAGGCAATACTTTCCAACACATTCTATGAAGCCAGCATTACTCTGATACCAAAACCAGATATAGACTTTATGAAAGAGACAGAGAGCGAGAAAGGAAGAAAACTACAGACCAATACCCTTTATGAACATATATGTAAAAACTCAAAACAAAAGTTTTACAAATTGAATCCAACAGTATATAAAAAGGACAATATATCATGACCAAGGGGGATTTATCCCAGGAATACAAAGTTGATTTAGCATTTGATTTTTTTTTTCTTTGAGGGCAGTGTCACTGGCCCTCATATGTGGGACCGAACCCGGGCCACTGGCTTGATTTAGCATTTGAAAATCAGTCTTTCCAGAAAAGAAAAACCAGCAAATTGGGAGGAGACTGGAACCTTCTCAACCCAATACAGAGAAGTTATGAAAAATCTACAGTTCATATTGTATTTAATAATTACATACTTCCCACCAGGAACAAGTTGTCAATGCTTCTATTCGATATTGTACTGGACGTTGTAGCCAGTGCCATAGGTAAGAAAAAGAAATAAAACGTATACAGATTAAAAAGGAAGACATAAAACTGTCTTTATTGGGCCGGCTGAGTGGCACGTTGGTTAAGAGCTGGTTTGGGATGCCAGCGGCCCTGGTTCGGATCCCACATATGAGGGCTAGTGACACTGCCCTCTACAGCTAGGATGGTGAACAACAGCTCCACCTGGAGCTGGGCTGCTGTGAGTCCCCGGGATGGCATAGCTGCAGCCCCTGCTGCAGTGGGCTGCCATAAGCTACAGTGAGTGGCCGGCAGCCAGAGTGAGCAGCTGGCAGCCAGTGCGAGCTGCCAAGAGCGGCTGTGAGCGACCCTCCAGAGGCCGGTGACCGATCTGCCTCACCCGAGAAGAGTGCAATGATGATACCAACATGGGCCAGCGAAGCAATGTCCTCCACAACTAGACTGAAGAACAAAAGGACAACAACTTGTCTGTTCCCCTTCCCAGGCTCCCCAGTGCTGTTCCCTGCCCCCAATTCCCCAATAAAATCTTTAAAAAAAAACCAAACTGTCTTTATTCTTAGATAACATGATCATTTGCATAGAGAATTTTAAAGAATCTACAAAAAAAAAAGCAATCAGAACTAATAAGTGAATTAAGCAAGGCAAAAGATTTGAAGACACTTGACAAAAGATGATATACAGATGGCAAATAAGTACATGAAAAGATACTCAACATCATTAGTCATCAGGGAAATGCAAATTAAAACCATATGGAGATACAACCACTGGCCGAAATCTAAAAAGATTGACCATACCAAGTGCTGACAAGGATATGGAGGAACTGGAACTCTCATCACTGCTGGTGAGAATGTAAAATGGTATCACCACTTTGGACAACAATTTGGTAAATTGTCTTTTGTAAACTGTCTTCAAATATGTTTCCTATTTTTTGTTTAAAACTTTTTTTTTAATTATTGAGTTTTGAGAATTCTTTAGATATCCTGGGTATAAGACCTTTATCACATATATGAATTGCAAATATTTTCTCCCAGTATGTGGCTTATCTTTTAATTTTCTTCATAATGTCTTTCAATAAACAAAAGTTCTTAATTTTGATTATATGTAATTTGTTGATTTTTAATTTTATCAATCATGCTTTCATTTTTTACTTCTTAAAAAGTTAATTATATACTTACCAGCTAGGAATTCACTCAAGAGATTTGAAAGCACATGTTCATACAAAAACCTGTACATGAATACTCATAACAGCTTTATTAGTAATAGCCCAAACTGGAAAATATCCCAATGTCCATCAACATATGACTGGATGAAAAAAAAAGGTGCATCATCCATACAATGAAATCTATTCAACAATAAAAAGGAATGAATTGTGGGCCGGCCGAGTGGCATGGTGGTTAAGCGCTGGCTTGGGAAGCCAGCGGCCCCGGTTTGGTGCCACATGTGAGGGCCAGTGACACTGCCCTCAAAAAAAAAAAAAAAAAAAAAGGAATGAATTATTGGTACACATACAATGGGGATATAAGTCACAATAATTATTCTGAATGAAATAATCCAGACCCCAAAAAAGGTTACGTACTGTAGGATTGCATTTATATAAAATTCTAGAAAATTCAAATTAATAGTGCCAGAAAGCAGATCTGTGGTTGCCTTACTGATGGGGGAGAGGAAAGGAAGGGGAAATTCTTTGGGGGAGGGGGTAATGGATATGTGCATTACCTTTATTGTGTTGATGATTTCACAGTTGTACATACATTTCAAAATTTACCAATTGTACACTTAAACATGTGCAGTTTTTTTTTGTTTTTTTTTTTAAAGATTTTATTGGGGAATTGGGGGAGGGGAACAGCGTTGCGGAATCGGGGAAGGGGAACAGACAAGTCTTTTTGTTCTTCAGTCTAGTTTGCGGAGGACGTTGCTTCACTGGCCCACGTTGGTATCGTCATTGCGTTCTTCCCGGATGAGGCAGATCAGTCACCGGCCTCTGGATGGTCGCTCACCGCAGCTGTTGGCAGCTCACGCTGCCTGCCAGCCGCTCACGCTGGCTGCCGGCCACTCACTGTAGCCTATGGCAGCCCACTGCAGCAGGGGCTGCAGCCTACACCGTTGCCGGGGCTCACACAGCCCAGCTCCAGGTGGAGCTGTTGTTAGCTGCAGAGGGCAGTGTCATTGGCCCTCATATGTGGGATCCGAACCGGGGCTGCTGGCATCCCCAAACCAGCTCTTAACCAATGTGCCACTCGGCTGGCCCTAAACATGTGCAGTTTATTACCTGGCAATTATATGTCAATAAGTTTGTTTTTAAAAGTTGATAAGACACTTGTATACTACCAAAGATTACCCCACAGATTAACTGCTAATTGGAAAGAGAAAAATAAATCTATGTAACAGATATCTAACAGCTGCTATGGTAACCAATTAATCAAATTTAACATCACTCATAGTGTCTCCTGATATAATTCAGTATGTTCACAGCATCACCTGTTTTTACACAAAAGGCTTAACCTGGATCTAATTAAATCTGTACCACCTGAAATAGACGAAAAAATTAAATAAATAAGATCTTATGAAATAATCAGACAAATCCAAAATGTGGGACATGCTATGAGAAAATGTTCCTAGTCTTTTCAAAACATTAAAACATGGGGGGAAGCTGATGAGGAGTAACAAATGCCATGTGTGAACCTTTATTGGATTCTACTTTAAAAAAAAAAGTTTTTTTGTGGAGAAAATTGATGATAATTCAATAAGGACTAAAACTCCATCAAATTTTGTATTTGCTCCAGCACAAAATCTTCTCTCGTCAAGTTTATTTACCACATACCTAAGTGAAAAGATAATTGTCCACATATAATAGCAGAGATCTTCTGAAGCCATAAGCCCTAGAAATGTAAAGCAGGCTTGTGGCTTAAAGCAGAGAGAGAAAACTGAAGTGGTTCCTTAATGAAATGACGCCACCACTCCAGAATTACTGCTGTTTTTTTTAATATCTTGAAAAAGACTCTCGAGGGATTGTCAGCTATACCTTTAGCATGATCTCCCAGTAGAGGCCCCCTTCCTCGTGTTGCAGGGGACATCATCAGTGAACCCCTATTTGTTATCCCTTTTAGGATATGCAAAGACCACTGATAACTTTACAGTGGAATCTGCAAAATAAAATTTCCACTGGAAGAACAATCTTAATATTCTTGGTAGAGATGGAGCCGTGTGATGCTTGACAGAACATCTAACATTGTAGCTTTGAAGAAGAAATGTATGTGCTTCATGGCTTTCTACCATGGCTTTCTTGTTTTCAACAAGGGCGGGCCGTAGAAAGTAATGTACTTTTCCTATAGACAGACATTTGCTGGCTTTCTAGAAGGCAGATCTTGGACACTTGAATGACCTTGAGGGGAAAAAAATAGAGCAGGGGGGGAGCAGGAAATGTTGAGAGTAAACGAACATTTACTTAGGACAATTGAACATGGATGAGTTTATTCATGGCTTGATTTACTGGTGGATACTTTTTAAATCAAATCAAGGAGGTCATTCTTTCCATTCAAAGTCTCCTGCACTATTGGGAAATCTGCGGAGCCCTCTTCTATCCAAACTGCTGCTCTGGAAAAGGAGACCAGAGGAGGCAATTGTATTAACCTTTCAATGCTAGAAAAAAACCAAAACATTTGTTTAGGCTGAAGTAGACAGTAAAATTCTTTGTCAATTTTTCTGCAGGCAAACCTCTGTAGGCACCTGGAAACCTGCAGAATTCTTTTGGTGGTTATTTCTGCTCCAGTCATTTTGAAATTAAATGTGTGTCCATGATCCTTAACTTGCTGACATCAAGCATGCAGACTCTGCCACAAATGATCTCACAACTGAATGGGTGCCACATAGATGAACTCAAAAGAGTCCTGAAAAAATCCGATGTTCCTTGACTGAAGCCTGCTCTTGTCTCACAAAGTGTGCGATGGGAGCTCTGATTCCATTACTATGTTTTGAACTATGTTTATGAACAAGAGTTTTTATCACTTGTCAGCCAAATCAAAAGATGGAATCCACTGAATGTCAAAGATGGCATTTGCATTTTATCAAGCAGCACGTCACAATATCATCCTCTCATTCATGCTAAACAACAGCAGCGTTGCTGTTAATTCACTTTTGAGCTGACTAAAGTGTATCTTTTATTTGTATAGAAAATTTCACGTTTGCATATGTTTGCAGCAATTTCACATATTTTTTCAAGAAATGGCCATTGGGCCGGCCGAGTGGCGCGGTGGTTAAGCGCTGGCTTGGGAAGCCAGCGGCCCCGGTTCGGTCCCACATATGAGGGCCAGTAACACTGCCCTCAAAAAAAAAAAAAAAAAAAAAAAAAGAAATGGCCATTAATTTCTGCCTGAAAAATGAGAGTGAACTACAAGCATAAAAATAGTTTTTACATTCTGTGTAAATGTAAAAAAAAATGAATTCCCTTTGTTGAACATTGTAAAACATTGTGCGTCTGTTATATGCATGTACATGGCCTGGGTACCATTTTGCATTGCCAAATATTAAAATTTCTTACAAAGCTACTGTGATAAAATGGTGTTCCTATACATTAGATTAAAACATTTTATATTTGAGTGTCTAGGGGTGATATTGAAAGAATTTAAGGATAATATACTCATAGTCAACAAGCTAACATAATATCTAGTTAATTCTTTATTTACTCCAATATAGAACACTCCACTCCATGACATATTATAGTAGAGATGCTAACAGAGCAATGCAATAAAATAGAGATGACAGGAACAAATTAAAATATATACGGTAGTTTCATATATAACCAAATTGACATTTCACATCAGGGCAATGCA
This sequence comes from Aselliscus stoliczkanus, assembly GCA_033961575.1. Taxonomy (NCBI): domain Eukaryota; kingdom Metazoa; phylum Chordata; class Mammalia; order Chiroptera; family Hipposideridae; genus Aselliscus; species Aselliscus stoliczkanus. Next base: position 163,620,424 of record CM066731.1, on the reverse strand, counting down.
TGATTCATTGAATAAATATTATTGGCATAATTTACTCTCCACCTCAAATAAACCCCCAGAAAATAACATTTCATCCTTACTTTTACAAATTATTTGGGGAAAGATGTCATAAAGTTGAAAAGCAGATGGTGGATTAGGGAAAAATAACTGCATTATATATTACAGGTCAAGTGTTATTTCCCCTAATATACAAATTCCTCCTATTAATTCATAAGAAAAAGACAAAAAGCTCAATAAAAAATGGGCAAAGATACGAACAGGAAATTCATAGACAAGAAAATGCAATCACCAGGCCGGCCAAGTGGCGCGGTGGTTAAGCGCTGGCTTCAGAAGCCAGCGGCCCCGGTTCAGGTCCCACATATGAGAGCCAGTGACACTGCCCTCAAAAAAAAAAAAAAAATACAATCACCAACAAACACATGAAATGTGCACAAACCCCACTGTCAGTGTGGCAATGCAGCTCACGCAAGGCAATTCTTCCACTTCAGATTGTCCTCTGTTAGAGCAACAGACCCTAGTGTTGCTGAGGATGGAGCTTCAACTGGCAGTCTCATCTGCAGCTGATGAAAACGTCAACTGCTGCAATCTTTTATGAAATTAATCTGGAATAGCTACTGAAAATGAAAATATCCATACGCTTTTAAAAAGCCAATGAGAATCTGTCAGTGAGCTGCACCCGAGCTGAGCTGCCACTGAGCTGCCAACGGGGGGCTGGATGGCTCAGTTGGTGAGCGCGCATGCTCCTAACAAGGTTGCCAGTTCGACAACTTGACTTAGAGCTGATGGGTCCTTTCCCCAATAAAGTTTAAAAAGAAAAAATTACCAAAGTAAATAAATAAATGCAATAAAATAAAATACCAATTAGAAGATTATAGCCTATAGAAATAAAAACCAGAATGTAAGAATATGTTTATGAATTTTTATTATGGCATTATTTATAATGTCAAAAAAACCCACCTCTAAACAACCTGAATATCCATTGTTAGGAAGAGTTGAATAAATGATGACACACCCACCCCATGTACTATTATGCAGCCATTAAAAAGGATGGTAGGTATATATTATTATTCTAGGGATATCCATGGTATAGAACTAATTGAAAAGAGATACTGTAGAATAATGCATGCAGTACAAAACCATTTTAAACAACAAAACTCTCCCTATATGTCTATATGTATATATTTTTAAATTTAAGCATAGAGAATGATACAGAAAGTTGCACTGCAAACTATTGTCATATACTTTGAGAGATCAGTAGTAGAGGACATATGATTAAATTTTCTTAAATTTTTCTGCATTGTTTGATTTATTAAAACATGTCATTTTTATTATTTAAAAAAATCTAATACAATTTAAGTGAAATACCAATAGGGAAAATATTCTAAAGATTAGCACTGAATCACTTCACCCATTCTACGAGGACAATCCTCCAAAAATCAAAATACCATTAGCATTAGTGATTGAGTCACCAAGAATATGATCCCAGAGACACTAAGAATTCCTGAACTGAGTTAAAACAAAGCTAGACCAAAAAAATCCTGGGAAAGAACAAAGCAGGAGGCATCACACTTCCTGATTTCAGGCTATGCTACAGAGAGTTATAGTCCTCAAAACAGTATGAGGACACAAAAACCAATGGACCAGTGGAACAGACTTGAAAGCCCTGAAATAAATCCAAGCATACATGGTCAACTAATATTTGATAAGGGAGCCAAGAATACTCAATGGAGGAAAGACAGTCTCTTCAATAAATGGTGAGATAATTAGAAACCCACATGTAAAAGAATGAAACTGGACCCATATCTTGTACTACTCACAAAAATTAACGCAAAATCCATTAAAGACTTAAAGGTAACACCTGAACCCATGAAACTCCTAGTAGAAAACACAGGAATAAAGCTCCTTGACATGTATCTTCAAAATGAGTTTTTTGGATACGACACCAAAGCACAAACAACAAAATAAAAAATAAACAAGTGGGACTACATCAAACTAAAAAGCTTCTATACAGCAAAAGAAACCTTCAACAAAGTGAAAAGAAAATGTATGGAATGGGAAAAATATTTGTAAACCATATATCTGGAAAGTGATTAATACCTAAAATATATTTTAGAAGACTCATACAACTCAATAGCAAAAATAATAATAATAACCCAATTAAAAAATGGACAAAGGACCTGAATAGCCATTTCTCCAAAAAAGATACATGAAAGGCCAATGGGTACATAAGAAGATGATCAACATCACTAGTCATTAGGAAAATGCGAATTAAAACCACAATGAGATATCACCGAATACCTGTAGCAGTGGCTCCAGCAAAAAGAGACAACAAGTGCTGGCAGGAATGTACAAAAGGGGCCCCTTGTGCACTGTTGGTGAGATTATAAATTGGTACAGCCGCTATGGAAAACAGTATGGACGATGCTCAAAAAATTAAAAATAGAACTATCATATCACCCAGCAATTCCACTTCTGGGGATATCCAAAGGAAACAAAAACACTAACTCAAAAAGGTATCTGCTCCCCCATGTTTATAGCAGCATTATTTACAATAACCAAGACATGGAAATAACCTAAGTGTTAATAGATGGATGCATGGATAAAGAAATTGTGGTATATATGCAGTGAAATATTTTTCAGCCATTAAAAAACCAAAGAAATCTTACCATTTGCAACAACATGGATGAACCTTGAAGGCATTATATGAAGTTAAATCAGACTTGTGCTTACCAGAGATGGTAGGTGGGGGGAGAGGAACTGGAGGTACAAACTTCCAGTTATAAGATAAATGAGTACTAGGGATGCAGTGTTCAATATGATGACTGTGGCTCACACTGCTGTATGATATATAGGAAAGTTGTTAAGAGAGCAAACCCTAAGAGTTCTCAACACAGGGAAAGTTTTTTCCTTTTGTTTTTTTCTTTTTTTTTCTTATTGTGTAGGTACAGGAGAAGATGGATGTTAGCTGAGCCTATTGTGGTACTCATTTCACAATATGTGGAAATCAAACCATCATGCTATATTCCTTAAGCTTATAGTGATGTATGTCAATTACTTCTCAATAAAACAAGGAATATATACACAAAATATATATTATTTTAACATTTTTTATGACAATAGATATCTCACTATAAAAAAACAAAACTTATAGGGCCGGCTGAGTGGCGCGGTGATTGGGAGCTGCCTTGGGATGCCAGCGGCCCCGGTTCGGGTCCCACATATGAGGGCCAGTGACACTGCCCTCAAAAAAAAAAAAAAAAAAAACTTATACAAGAAATTTTTATTTGTTTATAATTGATCAATACAGCATAAATAATCTTTAAAAATAAAACAACTAGAAAGAATCAGAATAGTAACTTTTTTTAGTGTTTTTAGTAAATTCCATTCTATCTCAAATGTAAACATACAAGTTTTCTATGAATTAAAAAGATTTATAGTGAATGACTATTTAAAACAACTATGCAGAGGGCCAGCTAAGTGGTGTGGTGGTTAAACGCTGGCTTGGGAAGCCAGCGGCTCTGGTTTGGGTCCCACAAATGAGGGCCAGTGACACTGCCCTCAAAAAAAAATTTTAAAAAAATAATTAATTAAATAAATAAATAAAGCCTAAAATAAATAAATAAAACAACTATGCAGATTTAAACAAGTAAAATGTAAATAATAGAAAGATACCCCTACATTCTAATAAAAACTTACTCTAAAATAGTCAAAGTATAAGCATTAAAATTATTTGAAAAAAACTTAAATTTCTACTTAGGAACGATCAAGTTAATGTACTACCACCATACAATGAAATATTGTGTTATGATTTATTTATTTTAAGAGGGCAGTGTCACTGGCCCTCATATGTGGGACCCGAACCGGGGCCACTGGCTTCCCAAGCCAGCGCTTAACCACCACACCACTCGGCCGGCCCTTGTGTTATGATTAAAAAATTATATTTTTGGGCCGGCCGAGTGGCGCGGTGGTTAAGCGCTGGCCTTGGAAGCCAGCGACCTCGGTTCAGTCCCACATATGAGGGCCAGTGACACTGCCCTCAAAAAAAAAAAAAAAAAATTATATTTTTGAAGATTTTATAAAAACTTGAAAAATCCTAGAGATATAATATTATCTCTAAAAAGTAGGACACAAAATTTTGTATGCTTATGATCACAACCAAGAAAAATGACAGCAAAAGTAACAAATTTTTGTATAGAAAAAAGACCAAAGGGAATTAGAATAAAATGTCAACAAGCAGGTGTCTTTGAGAGTTGCCTAATATGGAATTTTTGTCCTTTTATATTGTCTGTTTTTTCCAGATATTCTGAAATAATAATTAGCATTCTATAGCACCTCATTATAATAAATGTATTAGAGTTTTATTTAAGTATGTTTAGGGTTTATTTAGGGATATTAAGGGATGAATGCAGTGCTACAATATTATTTATAATAATGAAGTATACCTAATATATGTATAAACACTGACTTTATTTATACATTACTACATGTAGTATGTTTCATTACTAAATAATAATTATTATTTAGAATAGTTAGTACTGAGTATAAAATAGTAATACTACTCAATACTAGTAATTATATAAAGATAAATTGTTACATATTGTAATGCAATGAAAGTATATATGAAATTTGCATAGTTAATATTTGATTATGTAATAAATTTCTATATGATGTATATAAATAATGAGTTTAGTTTATAATACTTATTATTACATATAGTACTTTACTCCTTCAATAGTTATTTAGTAAATAACAGTAATTATTGAAGGATAAATACAAGGCTAAATATTGTAAGGCAATAAATAATATTGGAACAGTTAATCTATCCTTGTAAATGTATAAAATATTGATTTCCTAGAGTTCAATGCTGAAACCTCATAGAAAACTTGCTTCACCTCTTAAATATCACGCTTCATCAGTAGGGTGGAATTTCAGCCCCCATCAACTAACCCCTGTGGTTCTGTGCCAACATTCCTGTGCATTAGCTTAAAGCGGTTTCTGTTTACAGTGTCCAGGACTTTTGAAAAGTCATGTTAATAGTCAATAAAGAAGCATGATTGTGTTAACCCAGCATAGCACACTCTACCATGGCATGTCACAGTGAGAGGTTACTGCACCTTGTAACACAATACAGAAAGAAAGGCAGGGGAAAAACTGGAATATTGTCTCAGACAATCTTACTGGTCCATCACTTGGCATTTCAGAGCCTTTGTCCCCCCAAACTATAAACAGATATCATGTCTCTAAATGATCATGTTATTTAGAGAAATAATGATATCTCAACAAAGCATATTTCTATCTTTTTTTAAAAAAAGATTTTATTGTGGAATTGGGGGAGCGAATAGCATTGGGGAATTGGAGAAGGGGAACCGACAAGTTGGTGTCCTTTTGCTCTTCAGTCTAGTTGTGGAGGATGTTGCTTCACTGGCCCATGTTGGTATTATCATTGCGTTCTCCCTGGGTGAGGCAGATTGGTCACTGGCCTCTAGACGGCCGCTCACAGCGGCTCTTGGCAGCTCACGCTGGCTGCCAGCCACTCACTGCAGCTCATGGCAGCCCACTGCAGCAGGGGCTGCAGCCTATGCCTTCACTGACTCACGGCAGCCCAGCTCCAGGTCAAGCTGTTGTTCACCATCTTAGCTGTATGTGGGATCCAAACCGGGCCCTGCTGCTCAGAGCTGGCATCCCAAGCCAACTCCTAACCAATGCGCCACTCCGCCTGCCCAGAATATTTCTACTTTTGATTCTTCCTCTCTGTACATAGTTGAATATTGGTGCTGTTGTCACAGGTCCATTTGTCAATCTTCAAACTCAGTGGCAATAAAGTTACAGGTCAGCTAATAATGCTAAGAATCAAGACCCTTACCAATACCTCCCTAAAATGTACCCTAATTATTTTTGTTGATTTACTAACTCACTAGAATAAGAGACACCGATATCAGTATGTCTTGACTCCCACCAGCCTCCAAGAAAGAGTTTTCACCTGGGTCAATAGGGAACCCAATAAAGTTATCAGATCCAAAGGAAACATTTTTTTCAGTGTGCACTATGCACCAGGCTTTCTGAGTTTTAAGGCATGGCAACCCATTCAAACTAGGGGAGGTAAAATGGGGAAGGAGATGCAATAATTTAGGGCATCAGGGAAATCTCCCAGAACTTAAAAGTTGTAATGGTACAAGCCTAGGAAAAGCCACAGTCCTAAACTGAGGCCTTGTCCCTATTTCTCACTGGCATTGGCTCTCTTGTCACTCATGCTCTCTCCTCCCAACTTTTGCTTCCCCATCCTCATCTCCTTCTTGGCCCAATGTAGCTGCCTGAGCTTCACCTAAATGACCTTTCAACCTCCCCTTGATTAAAATTTCCCTCTGGGTCTCTTAGTTCAGATTCCACAAAGAGGGAATGTGATCAATGAATCCATGAATGAATATATACATGAATAAATTGATCAACAGGTGAATAAATTCAGCATTACTCTCCTGTGAGTTAGAATGTTTATTGAAGATAAACCATTGAACTCACTGACTTCCCCAAAATGTCCAGAGATAGAGATTTGCAAAGTTAACTGAGGGAAACAGATTGTGCCATCTATTTCATCATGATGTTGTATTATGTAATACTTTTATATAATCATTTGTGTAATATATTGTTATGTAATATTTAAGTATGTAATATTGGAAAGGTTCCATTTAAAGTCCTCTGCATTTATGCTCTCAAACTATATCTACTAAATTCATGTCATGTTGAAATAACGTCCATTAACATGTAACAAAATAAAAGGTTATAATTTAAAGGTCAGGCTCTTGTTAAGTACTTTATGATTTCATTTAATCCTTACAATACCTAAAGAACAAGCATTATTGTTAGACACCTGAATGAAGAAATTTAGGCATAGTGTTTACAAGTCATTTGCTTAATGTCACGGTGCAGGTAGAAGTCCCACACACATAGCCAGGTTTCTCTGACTATAGTTCGCATGCTTAATCATTGCCGTACACAGGCTCCTTTGTGCTCCTCAGTGAAATAAGATTTTGAAGTCTTGTGTTCTACAAATTTAGCAATACAAACATTTTGCCAAAGTTTTAGCAAGCGGTTAAACATTGTGACTAGTTGGCAGTTAACTTGAAAATATAGGAGAGTTGGCAAAATGAGAAGATGCTATTTGTCATCTATAATGTTTCTATTAAGTACTCTAGACTTTTTAGACACTTGCAATGGATTCAGAACACTGCATTTTACAAGAAGATGCTGATATCAGCCCCAATACTGTTATCAGTTATACAGTGTGAGCAGGACAGAGTTGCAGCTAAGGTCTTTATTTATAGTGAGAGTAACCTGCAGCATTGCATTTGATTTGCAAAGCTTAAAATAGCATTTCTAAATTCCAGCTCTAATTGCCATATCACTTAAAACTTATTAGCCACTACTTTAAAATATACATAAATTCACATGATTTAAAAAGCAAATCCAAGGGCCAGCCGAGTGGCACGGTGGTTAAGCGTTGGCTTGGGACGCCAGCGGCTCCAGTTCGGGTCCCATATATGAAGGCCAGTGACACTGCACTCCAAAATATATATTTTGCTATATAAAAAAAGCAACTCCAATATATATTTTGCTATATAAAAATATATATTTTGCTATATAAAAAAAGCAACTCCAATATATATATTTTAATGTGTACTTTCCTTTGGACTGTTTGTAATTATTACATATATTGATGTTTTTGAGTATATTACTTTGCTATTATCATAATAAACTACTGCTTCACTGCATATCCATTTCTACTTTCCTATAAAATATGACTCCCTTGGTCTTATTACATGAGATCCTAGTTGTCCTTTAGTGCATCCTCTTGTCCCCATTATCACACTTTCAGCCGTTCCAGCCTAAAGACAGCCTTTCTAGTCTTCCAAATCTCCAATAAAGACAGCTCTGTCTTCATTAGCTACAGAATGGCCTCAATTCTCCATTTCCCCTTGGGTATGAATATTGGTCTGCAACTGCATTACATCATTTATAATTCCATGTCGCATTTATTGAGTGAGCTGAGCTCTGACTTCAGCCTAGAGGCAATTGGCAGGTTCTATTAAACCACAGTTTTAGTTCTCTTTTAGTTCTATTTTTTTCTGCTCTGCTATCTTAACTCTAAAGATCATAGTTCAGGCATAGCATCTCTTATCATCATGGTGTCTTACATCACTGAGGTTTTCTTCTCTCTCATAAAGATGATTTCATTGGCCAATATTATCTGACATGGGTCTCTCTAACACCTTCCCCATGCTACAGGTTCTTTTACTGACCTTGCTTAAATTTCAAGTATACCTCAAGTTTTAGAGCTATTCAGAGAGAAGTCAATGGCAAATGTGACTTTAATATTTGAGTGTAGAGCAGACATTTTAGCAAATGTATGTATGGCTTTTCTTCAAAAAAAAAAAAAAGGGCAGAAAATAGGTAGAATTCATCTGAATTGATTATTCAAGTCTTTCCCTTCTACTCTACTGCAGCAAAAATACATCTTTTTCCAGGAATTTTTCTTTCTTTCTTTGAATAGCACAGGCAAAAGACCAATTCGGAATCGATGAAGTACAGAAAGAGAAAGCTTATTAAAGATTGATTGGCTTAATAGAGAAAGATATTGAGGGAAATAATATTAGCTGATAAAATTTCCCCTAGGTTAAGTTTTTCTCTCAGGCTGCAGAGGGGAGAAAATGAGAGCTGTAAGCATGGTAGTCTGAGCTCTTCATAAGGCCTCTGTATCTTTTTAGTGCTGTGTCTAAATCAAGGTTTCTAGAGACAGCAATTTCACTTCCAGCAATTAATTAAAATAATAAGATAAGATGCATCCCTTGCTCCCCACTCCCTTGCAAATTGTACAGAGGCTCTGCATCTGCCTAAATGTGATCTGACTCGCCCACATATTCAGTAATCTTGTAAATTAGAAACCAGCCATAACCATTAGGAACTACACTGCTATCCCTTATTTTGATGAATTCTCTTCCTACAGAACACACATCTAAATGATGGCATCTGTTCTGAAGGGCTTCCATCTGGACAGCTACAGCTCCCATTTTTTTCTGTCTGTGTAGATAAGATTCATTGTCATGAAACAGGTTTTAAAAATAGTGATAAATATTTGATTTAATTCACCCACAGGAAAGTGTCAGTCTTTTGAAACTTCAAGCTGGGGAAAGGAAGCATGAGATTAATTAAGTAAAGCAGTTCCACCATTAAAAAAAAAAATCACATGATTAATATTATTTGTCAGCATGGTTTGAATTTATAGCAATAATTGACTAATAAGTTGTTCAGTTACTGTCATTCCCATGATAGACTCCTACATATACTGTGGGTGTTCAATGATGTACATTTTAATTAATGATTTCTTTTCTCTGAGGCTGAAATGCCAATATGATTAGAGTACATTTGCAGAGGACAAAGTTCAGCAGAGCCTCCCAAGAATAGAACTAAAATAGACAGCAGCTTGCTTACCCCAGGAAACCTGTGGGGCAATTAAACCAGTTCCCTCAAAATGTTCAGTCTTGGGGAGAGAAAAGTCAAGATCCCTTCTCCTAAAAAACTTCTTGATTCCCTTAGTTGTACCCATGCACTGTGGCTACGATCAATTGAACTAGATATATAAAATAAAGAGTAGAGCTAGGTCTTTATTTTATGCTCAGAAGTTGCCTCTGTTTGCATCATTCATACTTTGTACGAGCTGTTATTGCCTCATTGGCAACATACAAGATGTAGGAATTAGATGGAACTAGGTTTTGAAACTGAATTTCCACTTACTAGCTGTGTGACCTTGTATAAATTGCTTGACTGAGTCTCTGTTTATTCATCTGTAAAATGGCTATTCAATGAAGGATTATCTGTCAAGTACCAGGCACAAAAAGGCATTCAATAAATAAGAACAGTTCTTCTGCCTTTGGGCACCCATATCCAACCTGGTTTGGTTACCTTGATATATGATATTTAAATGATATAGAAGTTTATCCTTGTATGGGTATTTCAGAGAAATGTATTATAAACATTCTAGATTTTCTACAATAAATCTGTATATGTTTTTACATCAAGGGCAGGATGGAAAACCTTTACTTTTTTTGATTCAAGATGGCATCCACATGCTAACCATGTATTTTTGACTCCCTTCTCTCTGGAAATCCATAAAATAATAATACAGGAATAAAAGCCAAGCTATTCAGAGGGTAACCTTTGCAGATCAGAGATTTAAACAAATTTCTGGAAGACAACAGCACATAGAAGTTGATTGTTTTTGAATGGCTGAGGCGACAGCAGTCTATATATTTTAGGAGGTGGCTGCAGTGGAGAAGGGAACCAATGTGGTTCCAGGTTAAGGTATGATGGACAGGTATGATACAGGGCAGGGAGGAGCTGGAAACATAGGGATACTCTGCAAGTTGAGGATGAAGCAGTTAACTTATCACTACCTCTCTCATTCCCCCCCACACAGTAAGCGGGCCATTTAGCATTTATCCCCAACGGGAAAAATGAAGGGTTCTCCTCTAAAAAAATGGACTCTCAGCTGAGTACCAGGACGAGAGGTTTTCCAGATTCTGTCACTTGGTGGGTCCCCAGGGAAAAGCTACCTCCTGGAACACATACTACCAGTCAACAAGCTCCACATAAATTCTCAGATTTCCCTTTCAGCCTTTCTAGTAAACTGGAGAGTTGACCTCAAAGAAAACAGAAATAATTCAGGTCATATAAGACACCTTTCAAAAATCTCTTTAGTACCTTCACAGAGTCTGAATGACATAACACTCATAAAAAGTACTTATATTCAGGGGCCCTTAGAAAACAAGAACCAAACCTCCTTATAAGTAAGGCCTGCGGATGTAATAATATTCAGCATAGTGATTGTAATTAACAATACTGTGTTGTTTATCTGAAGGTTGCTAAGAGAGTAAATCTTAAAAGTTCTAATCACAAGAAAAAACCCTGTAATTTGTATGGTGACAGATGTTAACGAAACTTATGGTTGTAATCACTTCACAATATATACACATATCAAATCATTATGTTGTACACCTTAAACTAACACAATACTATATATCAATTATATCTTGACTTTTCAAAAGAAAAAAACTAAGCAAGAATGAGCTCTTTGAAATAAGAAAATGTGGTAGTAAAAAATTTTAAGTTGATGGAATAGTTGGTAGATAAAGTCAAGGTATTTTCCCCCCAAAAGAATAACAATAACAACAAAATCCCAAGGAAATAGATAATAGGAGGTAAAAAAAAAAAAAAGAGATACAGAGGATCAATGCATTCAACTAATAAAAATTCTAATAAGGGGCCTTCAGAAGCCAAGAAGACTGACGTGCAGTGTTTTATTTCCACTGCATTTTTCTTTATGCCCCATCACGTATATTAAACATTTCTTAGTAAAATAATTTATAAAGGCCCAGACTCATTGTAAATTTTCATTGTGAAATTATAAAGCACCAAGAATAAAAGAATATTCTAAATTTTCCAGAGAGAAACAAAAACTCACCCAAAGGAAATGAAACTCAATTGGATTAACCTTCTCAGCAGCAAATTTCTGAGGAAAAATAATTTTGTACCAAGGGTGCCATGCAAAAGCTACCAACTTTCAATGAAAATGGCCATTTTTCTATTTTTACATGTAAGAATGTGAAGTTTACTTTGCATTATCTATTTCCAAAGAATTTACTTGCAGATGAACACCAAGAAAGAGGACGATATCGGATACAAGAAACTATGTCATTAACCAGGAATCTAATGAAAACAAATTTCCAGGTGACAGTTGAGTAGCTATTCTGAAAAAAAATCAGTCCAAATTAAAATGTGAAAACAGAGGACTTCAAGAAGACACTGTCCAAGAAGTAGAAGAAGGAGGACAAGGGAAAGAAGAAAATAAAAATCCAGTCAGCAGAATACATAAGATATTCAGAATGCAGTGAACAAGACATATTATTTTTCATTCACCAGCAACAATAACAATAGGAAAAGCAATCAGAAAATATGAAAACAAATCAATTAAAAATCATAATTCAAATATACAGCAACTAAATTGGAGTGCAATTTTGAATAATATTAGAAAAAAGAAGACATTTGACCTTGATGCCTAGAACATTTCCCTTTGAAAAGTTCAAGGTTCATGACAGTGAAACCACAGAGAGTGGTATATTTATAGCACATTACAGGGCTCTGTGGTAAACCAGTCACGACTCATAAAAGAGTAAATATTGTTTGTTTGTTTTTTATTTTAACACATAGAATCGTTCTGTAGACAAAGCACAGAAGGCTTAATTATGACTACAAAATAGAATATAAGTTTGTCAACATTAATAATATAAAGGTTGAAGAAGAACTAACTACAAGAGGTCAGGAAATAAGGGAAGGAAGAGAGAGGACGAGTGTTAAGATCTGCATCATAAAAGATGAGCAATCAAGAGAGATTCTTGAAAGCCAATGGAGACAGACATCAGAAACATGGCAGCATGAGAGGTGCTCCTTGATATCTCTCCTTGAAGTGACAACAAATTGAATAGCTATAATTCAACAGAGGATACCCTATGCAACACACAAACACATCTGAGAGATCTAGACATCGAAACATCTGAAGGTGGGCAAATCAGGGCAAACAGCGCAAGAGGGAAGAGAGAAGTGCAGAGACTCAGGCTGCAGGATGTAGCCTGGAGCTCATTGTGGTGGGAAAGCATGGGTACTAAACTTATGGACCTTGGGTTCAGAGAGGGTTTTATGAATTTGACCTCAAAGTCAAGGGAAGTAAAAGCAAAAATAAATGAATGGGCTTATATCAAACTAAAAAGTTTCTGCACAGCAAAAGAAGCCATCAACAAAACAAAGAGGCAACCAAAGAAATGGGAGCAGATATTCGCAAACAACACCTCTGATACAGGGCTAATATCCAAGATATATAAAAAATTCAGGGCTGGCCAAGTGGTGCATAAGTTAAGAGCTGATTTGGGATGCCAGCAGCCCTGGTTCGGATCCCACATATGAGGGCCAGTGACACTGCCCTCTACAGCTAATAACAACTCCACCTGGAGCTGGGCTGTGTGAGCCCCGCCAACGGTGTAGGCTGCAGCCCCTGCTGCAGTGGGCTGCCATAGGCTACAGTGAATGGCTGGCAGCCAGCATGAGTGGCTGGCAGCCAGTGTGAGCTGCCAATAGCCGCGGTGAGCGACCATCTAGAGGCCGGCGACCGATCTGGCTCATCTGGGAAGAGTGCAATGACAATACCAACATGGGCCAGTGAAGCAATGTCCTCTGCAACTAGACTGAAGAACAAGAAGACAGCAACTTGTCTGTTCCCCTTCCCCGATTCCCCAATGCTGTTACCCGCCCACAATTTCCCAATAAAATCTTAAAAAAAAAAAAAAAGAATTCATACAACTCAACAAAAAAACAAACAATCCAATTTAAAAATGGGCAGAGTACCTGAACAGACACTTCTCTCAAGAAGATATACAAATGGCCAACAGATATATGAAAAGATGCTCAACTTCACTAGCTATTAGGGGAATGCAAATTAAAACCACAATGAGATACCACCTCATTGCTGAATGGCTATTATCAACAAGACAAGTGGGCTGGCTGAGTGGCGTGGTGGTTAAGTGCTGGCTTGGGAAGCCAGCGGCCCCGGTTCAGGTCCCACATATTAGGGCCAGTGAAACTGCCCTCTAAAAAAAAAAAAAAAAAGAAGTATGTGTCTCCCCATTTGGGCTGGCCAAGTGGCTCAGTTGATTAAGAACTCTCTCAAGAGTGCGAGCTGAGCTCTGAGCAACGGCGGTTCCATGCCAGCCCGAGCTGAGTTGCCGCTGAGCTGCCAACAGGTGGCAGGATGGCTCAGCTAAAAAACAACAACAACAAAAAACAAAAAAAAGTCATAGAGACAGACAACAGTTTCGTGATTACCAGAGGGCAAGAGGGGAGAGGGGTAGTTGAAGAGGGAATAGGGGGTCAAATATATGATGATGGAAGGAGAACTGATCCTGGGTGGTGATCACACAATGTGATATATAGATGATGTATTACAGAATTGAAATAACTCCTGAAACCCATATAATTTTACTAACCAATGTCACCCCAGTAAATTTAATAAATACAAAAAGTCAGTGGAAACTGTGGTACATTTATACAATGGAGTATTACTCCGCTATAAAGAAGAATGAAATAATATCATTTGCAATGATATGGATGGACCTAGAGACTATTATGTTAAGTGAAATATGTCAGTCAGAGAAAGACAAATACCATATGCTCTCACTTATATGCGGAATCTGAAACTGAATGAATGAGCAAAGTAAACAGAAATAGTCTCATAGATATAGAGGAAAAACAGGGTTGCTAGTTGGGAGGGGGTGGGGATGAGGGAGAAGGGGAAGGCATGCGGCAGCATAAATAGGTAACTGCAATATTGCCACAGGGATATGAAAAACAGTTTGGGGAATACAATCAATAATGTTGTAAATATTTTGTGGGGTGTCAGATGGTCACATGTCTTGTTAGGGAGACCATTTCATGGGTGGAGTAGAGGCTTGATCACTGTACTGTACACCTGAAGCTGATGTTGTATAATATTGTATACCAACTGTAATTGATTATATAGATAGTCACGGGATGTGGATTATACTGTGGAAGGGAGTCAGAAGTGTAATGGATATATATGATATGTGGGGGGAGTGGGGTGGCGAATTGGGGAAGGGGGCTTGTCACTTTGAGGGGTAAAAAGTATAACTATTGCACTGTGTTGTACACCTGAAACTAATAAAAAAAAAGTCAGTGGAATAAGCAATAGTTTTTGGTGTATACTTTTTACAGTTATAAAGAAACTAAAAATAGTAATACAAATTGGGATAACTGGGGAGCGAAATCCTCACCCATGGTAGCAGAAATCAGTATATTATATCCCAGATTGACAAATCAAAAACTGGTAATGTAAGCATAGAATTTAGAGATGCATTAGGTAACCACTAACAGAACTTGCACCATAAAAGATTAACAATGGCGGCTTCTGGAAAGACAGGCTAGAAGTAAGGAGCGATGATGTGGGGACTGGCCTTCCTCACTGTAAGTTTTTCGAACTGTTTGAATT
Organism: Aselliscus stoliczkanus; assembly: GCA_033961575.1. NCBI lineage: Eukaryota > Metazoa > Chordata > Mammalia > Chiroptera > Hipposideridae > Aselliscus > Aselliscus stoliczkanus. The sequence goes on along the minus strand of CM066731.1, from coordinate 163,605,321 downwards.
TTGTATGCCGTATTGCTTGAATTAAAAAAGCATCAAAATTTTAGAAGTCTAAGTTATGATATTTTAGCCCATTTACTGAAAACCACAGAGATACTAAAATCTCCAGGCCTATACTAACCGGCTACTGTCCACAGCTGCAGCAAACTAAAATTGAGGCTCAAAATCATCACGCAGATATATTGTGAGACACTGATATGCCTTCATTAATGAAAAATTATACTGTGTTTCAGAAAGTGTCAGTGTTGTATTCAGTCTTTTTTCAATTTTTAAAATTTTGATTGAAAACATATGATGAAGCCAATGACTCCTTACTACCCAAATATTTGATTAAACTCGAGAAGCTTCTTCTTGTTCCTGCTCAAAAATGATTTCCGGATCTACGGCTCCAGGCACTTGGCAATGTCCTCTCGTCAACGGCAGATGACTCTGCTGCTTTGGTTTTGGACCTTGACTTTCCTTTTCAGCTTTGCCTCATCTGATTCACAGCCTGATTTTCCAGTGCTGGGACCCTGTTTGCAGGAATCTCACCCAAACAGTAGGTAGAAAGCTGTACCAGCAGACAGGTTCTACAGCACCCCTGCCCATACCTCTACGGTCAGGGGCTGGGCAGGACATGCATGACCCCAGAGGCTGGGCAAGTCAGAGAATTCAGCAAAGGCAAAGCAGGTCCACCCTCAGCTGGCAGTGGCTCCAGAGGCCATTGGGCTAACCACCCATTCATCAGTTGTTTCTCTAGGAACTCCATTTTTTTTTTAGGGGAATGACGACTCCCTTTCTCAGGTCACATGTGAGGCTGACCCAACCCCTGTGTGCCTGTGGAGATCCTGTGGCCCACTTTGGCCAATCAGCCAATCTGAATGTAGTGATTGGGTCAGAAATGGACACGTGACCCAGCCAAGCCAATAAAACTCTAAGACTGGTCAGAAATTATTGGAAGAGGTGCTTTCTCTCTGTGGAAAATATTCTGTGTCTGTGTAGGGCTATTTCAAACCTCGATTATTCAGCCATGCCTAAAATGGACATTTCAGCCACAGCAGGCAATAAATTCCTTTCTAAGCTAAGCTAATTGAAAAGTGGCATTTCTACTTGCACCCAAAAGAGTCTGGGCTAATACAAATCCTCTTATGGCCTACTAAGTGCTGGTCCCACACATCACCCTTGATACACCAAATGAAAAGCGTAAGTGTGCCCTTTATTCTGCCCTTGGAGCTGCAGTGGGCATAGGCATTCATCCAAATGTTTTATCTACATCAGTGATTCTCAACCTTGGCAGCACATCACAAACAACTGGGAAGCTTGTACACTGGGGCTTCCAAGTCCTCACCCTGCGTCTAGAGGGTCAGAATTTCTGGGTTTGTGGCCAAGGAATATGTACTTTTTTAAAGCTTTGTAGACAGTTTTAACCTGCCAGATTTGAAAGCCACTGATCCACATAATGTCAAATAATTGTTCTACTCAAGTTAACAAATCAGCCAGCTGGGACAGTCATACACACGTCTTCTGGGTTTATATCATATTTTGCAGATCTGGTCCTTCTGGTCCTTAAATTCAAGAAGGAAACATACATCCTTCCTAAAGAAACAACAGCAGCTCTGGTGGAAGAAAATTTGAGTGGGAGAAAATTGAGAAGTGGATTTACCATGACACTGAATAAACTTAAGTTTTAGGGCTCCCCACTTGAACTTGTAAGTACACCCTTGGCCACGTGGTCTTGTAAAATTACAGGGGTACAACATTTTACTCGCAAATGGTGAAGACCACTGTCTCTTTCCACTTCCACTTTTCCTCAACCATATTTCCCCTGTGTTGGCTGGCATGGGAGTGATTATGGGTATTTTTGGACTATGACTAAGGAAGTTGACGGGGTTAATGTAGTTTTGATCTAGTGGGATATTTATATGATTCAGACTCTCCCATATATAGTTTAGTTACTACTGGCTGCCCCATGGCAAGGACGATTTTTAGGAATGGTCCTGCCACTTACTATACCAACACATTCCATCTTGTGAAATGAAGGTACAAGTCCTGCCATGACCCTCAGGATATGCCAAACTATTAGGGACACTGAAGATAAGTTGGTCAGTGAGTGGTGTCAATTCAAGTAGTATTTAAGGTTAGTACCTGCAATGAACAAACCTCTGAAATGCCTTGAAATATTACTGCTCATCTATGAGAGACAGTTGAGAGACATTTTCCTAAATTCGATAGCAGCCCTAAAAATGTACAAGCCAATACCAGCTATAACTTGTGACGACAAAAGAAACCTATCAATAATAATAAATATTATTCAATCCACCATGCTAGAGGAAAGTCTGATTTCTTCTATTCCCTCCATAGAAAATATGACAAAATTATTGTTGCAAGCAACAAAGGAATAAGACAAACAAAAAAACAAAAACTCATCGACATAGACAATAGTTTGTGGTTACCAGAGAGTAAGAGGTGCGGGGGTGTGGTAGATGAGGGTAAAGGGGGTCATATATATGGCGATGGAAGGAGAACTGACTCTGGGTGGTGAACACACAATGTGATATATAGATGATGTATTACAGAATTGTACACTTGAAACCTATGTAACTTTACTAACCATTGTCACCCCAATACACTTTCATTTAAAAACAAATTATTGTTGCAGGAACAGGCAATCAAACTTACACAGACAATAATTTTATGGAGTGGTATATCAGGTAGGTAATTATTTTAAAATGTTATTTTCTAGATTTTGATATCTTTCCAGAGTTTGTCAGCTTTAAATGATCTGGGGTTATGGTGGTGGTTTATATCAGCATTCTAAACAAATATTTAATTTAATTTCTTATTTAACAATCTGAATTATTTTTCCAAAACTGTATGAAACTCAGGCCCATGGATTTGCCCTGGTTTGAAGTGAGTGCCTCGTCCCTGCGTGCTGGTAGTGGATGTGATAAAACCTCATGGGTCTGTCTTCTACATCTGCCTTGGTCTCCTCTAAACCAAATCTGCTTATTATTAAGTCAGCGAATGCACCATTGATGGATTTAATGACCTGTAGGAATGAGTCATTAATGACCCTGAAGGAATCTCTGTGGCCAGATGGATAAGTAATACATCATTTAAAGGTTTTTGAACTCTTACGGAATTTTGGAAGCACATTCTTTAAAAGAAATTAGGAAGGAGAATAAATATATCATGGCCAGGGAGAAAAATATATAAACAACCAGCTCTGATGAACCATGCTAGATTAAAGGTGATTTAGCTCTTATTTCCCTCTGTTGGAAATACTACAAAATCATCCTTTTGTGAAGAGGCAATTAAGCCAATCTCACCTAATAGAACCAGTCTGGCTTGGATCAGCATAACCTCAGGATCCATTTGTTCCTTTTCAGCAAGGGCATTGCTGCAAATCAGTTTCATGTAGATGATGCAAATAGCATATGGAAGAAATTGTCCAGTTCCTTTATTACAAACACACCCAGGTCTCCATGCACGCCAAATCTCACTCCCAGTGTTAGCCCCTAATAGGCATTATGGGAGAAATCAATTCCTATGTTGACAGATATGCTCCCTTGCCCTATAAGTCCTATTCCCTGCACCACTTTGAAAGATCTCAGTATTTATAATGCCGCATTTTTTTTTTTGAGGGCAGTGTCACTGACCCTCATATGTGGGACCTGAACCAGGGCTGCTGGCATCCCAAGCCAGCTCTTAACCACCGTGCCACTCGGCCGGCCCAACACAATGCCGCATTTAAAGCTTGTTTATTTAAATTCTGTGCTCCAAGTACCTTTAGTCATACCTTATATCTGTTGGCTAAAAAATTAATAGGCTTATTTAAAAAATAGATTTACTGGGCCGGCTGAGTGGCGCATTGGTTAAGAGCTGGTTTGGGACGCCAACAGCCCCGGTTCTGATCCCACATATGAGGACCAGTGACACTGCCCTCCACAGCTAACAACAGTTCCACCTGGAGCTGGGCTGTGAGCCCCAGCGAGGGTGTAGGCTCAGCCCCTGCTGCAGTGGGCTGCCATACTCTACAGTGAGCGGCCGGCAGCCAGCATGAGCTGCTGGCAGCCAGCGTGAGCTGCCAGTAGCAGCAGTGAGTGACCACCCAGAGGCTGGCGACCGATCTGCCTCATCCGGGAAGAGTGCAATGATGATACCAACATGGGCCAGTGAAGCAATGTCCTAACATGGGCCAGTGAAGCAATGTCCTCAGCAACTAGACTGAAGAACAAAAAGACAGCAACTTGTCTGTTCCCCTTCCCCAATTCCCCAATAAAATCTTAAAAAAAAAAAAAAAAAAAAAGATTTACTAAAAAATATGTTTACTGAAAAAAAAGAGACATTGATATGTTTACTAAAAAAAATGTGGCCATAAAAGTTTGGTGAATGCTGGTTTATACAACATTGAACTAGTTTCTTTACATATTTGCAGCAAGACTTCTTGGAGCTTTTAACAATGAAACTCCAAATGCAAAGTGTAGAATGTAGTTTGCAGTGTTTTCGAAATTATTTGATTACAAAACCTTCTTTTGAGGAACTAATGTTCCAGGACTCATAACTTTGAGAAATGCTGCTTTGAACTAAAATAAAATTAGATAATGGGATGTAAATGCTTTATATATAAAGTGCTTTATATATATTAAAACTAAACAAACTATATGATACTATGATAATAAGTGTCATTATTAAGACCGCTATGCTCAAAAAAATCAATTGGTTCTCTTATTCCTTTCTACTAAGGACCATTTAAACTATTTGTATAGATATGAGTAAAAGGCTAAGACAAATGTATTTACTTGTATAATTTTCTGCTGTGATAGTTAATTTTTACAAAGAGGTTGAGAAATAGGATACAAGCTTCTAGATATAAGCTTCTGTCTGCTGCCTCAGTAGCTTTCACTACTTTTTTTTAGATTCTCCACTGCATTTATTAAAGAACAGTCAATGCAAACCTTTCAAAATCCCAAAGGTAAATTTTCGAAGAAACAGAAAAATTCATACTAAAATACATATGGAATTTTAAGGGTCCCTGAATAGCCAAAACAATTTTGGCAAAAAAAGAACAAAGTTGGAGGACTCACACTTCCTGATTTCAAAACATATTACAAAGATACAGTAATCAAAACAGTGTGGTACTGCCATAAAGATAGACAAGTAAACCAATAGAATAAACCCTCACGTATATGGTCAAATGACCTTCAACAAGGATGCCAAGACCACTCAATGGGGAAAGGACATCTCTTCAACAAATGGTGCTGGGAAAACTGGTCATGCACATATAAGAGAATGAAGTTGGATCCTTGTCTTGCAACACCCATAAAAATTAAATCAAAATGGATTAAAGCCCTAAACATAAGACTAAAAACTATAAAACTCCAAGAAGATGAAGGGGGAAATCTTTAGGACATTGGACTTGGCAATGATCTCTTGGATATGACACCAAAGGTATAGGCAACAAAAGCAACATAGGCACATGGGACTACGTCAAACTTAAAAACTTTTGTGTATCAAAGGACTAAGTGAAAAGGCAACATATAGATGGGAGAAAATGTTTGCAAGTCATATATCTGAAAAGAGATTAATATCCAGAGTATGTAAAGAATTCCTACAGCTCAACAACAAAAATCAAGTGTCCCAATTAAAAAATAGTCAAAGGGCTTGAGTGACATTTCTCCCAAACTGATATACAAATGGTTAACAAGCATATGAAAAGATGCTCAACATTATTAATCATCAGAGAAATCCAAATCAAACTACAATCAGATATCACCTCACTCCCATTGGATGGCTACAATCAAAAAACAAAAACAAAAGAACAGAAAATAACAGGTATTGGTGAAGATGTGGAGAAACCAGAACTCTTGCCCATTGTTGGTGGGATTGTGAAATGGGGCAATCAACAATTATAAAACATAGAGCATTTCTTCAAAAAGTTAAACATAGAACTAGCATATGATCTAGCAGTGCCACTTTTGGGTATATATCTAAAAGAATTGAAAGCAGGGTCTTAAAGAGGTATTTGCACACCCATGTTCATAGCAGCATTATTCACAATAGCCAAGATGTCCATCAACAGATAAACAGATATACAATGTGGTATATACATATACTGGAATATTATTCATCCTTAAAAAGGAAGGAAATCCTGACCCTGTGGACATTATGCTACGTAAAATGGGCCAGTCACAGAAAGACCAACACTGTATGATTCCATTTGTATGAGGTGTCTAAAGTAGTTAGAAGCATAGAAATGGGAAGTGGATGGTGATTACTGGGATTTGGAGGGAGGAAAAAAGGGGACTTGTCTAATGGGTACAGGGCTTTAGTTTTGCAAAAAGAAAAGTTCTGGAGATCTGTTTCACAACAATGTGAATATACTTAAAACTACTGAGCTGCACACTTAAAAAATGGTTCAGATGATAAATTTTATGTTATGTATTTTTTACAATTTACAAAGAATAATAAAAAAAAAATAACAGTGACTGTCCTGGAGCTACTTAACGATGACCTGAGGTCATTTACATCTAGACCTAGTACTTCTTCTGTTCACCTTTGTTCATCTCTAGTCTAATTAAACATAGTTCTTTTAAAACCTTTCCCTTGGAGCCAGCATATTCAAGAGATTATAAATAGACTACACATGTGTACAAAAAAAGAAAGCTAAAGAGTGAGAATTTCACACTGGGACTGAAATATTTTCATTTAAAATTCCTTTTCCTTTCAAATTTTGCAATTGATCGTTAACCCATCAAGGACTTGCTTGGCCATACAGGGTCTGGGAAGCCTTTCACTACTCAGATCTTTGTAAAGCATCCAAAACCCCAGCGTCTCAGGGGCTGACCATCTCCTCACCACCCACAGCCCATGCGCACCTACCATACCGCTTTCTTCAGTCGAAGGTGTGGTTAAATATTGCATGTATAGACTTACCCCATCTTTGGCCTTCATTCTCTCTAGAGGTTGAGAAAATCCCTGGCATTAAGTTGGGAACTCAAGTGTCTTTAATATTTCACAACATTCAGGCAGCCTTCAGCGTTTGGAGATCCATTGCTGTAATAGAAACATCAGAACAAAAAAAATAGTAAAAAATGAAATACAAGTACAGCTTTTTTTACTACTATTTGTGCAATCCAAGAAGCTGCTTTATTTTTGAATTAAAAATACTACCCCTTTGTTTTGTCTCTCAAAGAGAAGATTCATTGCTCAAAGAGAAAGGGCTTTTTTAGCTTTAAAACACATTTTCTCCTTAGTTAAATGGTTGTTGTTTTTCATATGATCTAACCAAAGAGCAGACTTAGAAAAGGGGGACATTTTGTTTTTCTTTCTATCAACCATATAGACTTGATTAAAAGGATCCCACGCTGCAGGAAGACCTTTTGGAGAAAAGCAGATTGCATGCATGTCTGGTTAACCTTGACTTTGCTGTGCAAAGGGTATCAAATGATAGGAGGGGGAAGAAGCTATTTGAGAATTGAGCCTGCCGCTGGTGGCCATATAAACCATACTCTCTTGACTGGTTCCCTGAGGTTAAAGTGGAGCAATTATAGCCTCATAGACATTCCCAGGTGAGGAGAGGCCCCGCCTCCAAGACCTGCATCTCTTTGAAACTTTGAAAAGATCTGAGCACAAAAAGCTCCACGGATCATGAATAGAAGAGGAGCAGGTATTTAAATCCACTGCAGAGGAAGCGCTGCATGAATCGCTAATCTCCTATATACGCTATTCATCTCCCTCAATCCAGTCAGTCCAGGCTTTGAAGCTATGACTCACAGGTGTTTGGAATGATAAGAGTAGGGCTCTGGGCTCTGATGCCTGAGCAGCACCTGAGGATGAAGTACAGAATGACTCCTAGACCCCTCCCGATGGGGCTAACTACCTGTGCTCCTCATAGGTGCTTCTCTTTTCCAAGGGAGTGCTCACCCTCCTGTTTCCTTGGAGCCATGAGAGCATAGCAGCTCAGGGGGGCATGACATGTGTGGAGATGTGTGTATACGTGCACACACACATGTGCAAACACTGCAAAATACGTTGGTTTTCATTCAACATATCTGTTATTATAGTTTGCATTATCCAATTAACCTATTGTTCCCCAGGGCTGTTTCCGTGGTGCCACCTGCGTGGTGGACCACAGTTAAAACATACAATGGGAAGTGAAATGCTTTCTCTAAAAGCAGGTGCAATGTTTTATGCTGCTGATTTACAAGCTGCACCCCCATTGTTCTGGAATAACAGCAAAAGAACTTAATTTTGCTAACAATTCAGTCACTTCTCTTCCAGCGTAAAAATTACCTTTTTGGGGGGCGACAGCGGGGACTGCTCAGTCAGCACTATAGCCATCTTCCTCTTTTGCTCCCTTTCACTCTGAATGGCATCTGAGTTCAAAGAAGGCAGAGGCAGGAGGTGGGGAGGAGCCGGGGTCCTTGGTCCCTGGTGCACCTAATGTGTTGCTATGGCTTGTGCTCTCGGGTCCATCCACCTCCTCCCTCTCCCAACCATGACCTTCCTCTGGACACTGTCACACACTTGGCTCCCCACTCAGGGTTGGGGGAGTATTGGGTGCTCCCCTGGGGGCTTTAGAGCATGGGAGGCTCCACACTGGGCAGTGGAACCAGCTGTGTCGGATACTGTCCACGTGTTTCTACCCTATCACCATTGTTATCCATACTCTGGGTCTGCAGAGCTTGGGATCTCCCCAGTGTTGTGTCATTGGAATTAACCCCTGGTGGTTCGCAAAAGGTGAAGGAATTCACAGCCTCAAAGAATAAGAGATTAAGGAAGTTTATGTAAGAAGAAAGACACCAGCACAGAAGTTGCCAGGGCAGACAACTGCACCTAATTTCAGGTTAGCTTTTTCTTATATAGGAAAGGGTAGGTACATTTCTTTCTTTTTTTTTTTTTTTTTTTTTTGGAGGAGATATCAGAATATTGTTGATGTGCAGACATTTCCTTTACAATCATACTCCTTGTTTCAGCCAGGAAATTCCAATTTCTTGAAAACAGTGTTTTGGTGGTTATAATTTGATTTTTTTTTTTTAGTATGTAGCTTTTTTAAAAATTAGTTTCAGGTGCACAACATAGTGCAATAGTTATACTTTTTACCCCTCAAAGTGACAACCCCCCTCCCTCAATTATCCACCCCACTCCCCCCCCATATCATACATATCTATCATAATTCCATTGACTCCACTCCACACTATACTCCACATCCCGTGACTATATATATATTCAGTTATAGTTGACATACAATATTATACAACATCAGCTTCAGGTGTACAGTGCAGTGATCAAGCCTCTACCCCATTATTTCTTTACAGCAGGAAATGTGATGTAAAGATTGAGGTCATTTGATTGAAATGTGTTGGTTATAGAACTAGTTTCTTTCTGCTCATGCTCTTACCCAGTATGCATACAGAAAAACCCAACGGGGGTGGGGGTGAGGTGGGGGGGTAAGCCTCAATGTTCATTTCATTGTATTGTATTATAATGAGGCTAGAGTTTAAATAACAGACAGGTTTTAGCAGTTTGCGCACATGTAAGGAACAAGTTAATACCAGTTGGGTCTTATCTCCTTTTTTTAGGAGTGTTTGGACATCTTGATTTATTTCTAGGGGATGAGCCTGGGCGATTCTTGGGGAGGGGATGCAGGCCTCGGCAGACCCCCTTTAGGCTCACTTTTATTCATTCTTTTTTGCCTCATTACCCAGGATACACCCTGGAAGTGAGACACAAACCTTCATGGTCTGGAATTCCCTGAAATAGATGTATGGGTCACTGTTACCTACCCCCTCAGTTTTTACTTCAAGAGGGGTTCAACAAGAAAAGCTTTTGTACATGTGTTTGAACATTCTTTTCCTGCTCCCCTTTCCTTTCAAAGCATTTCCAGATTTTAACTTGGGTTCCCCTAGAAACAGACCCTGAGATAAGAGGTGATTCCCAAGGAAACACCAGGAGGGGAATAGAAACAGAAAGCAAGGAAGGGAAGACAGCTACTAAAGGGTGTCCTGTCAAGCCAGCTATCACTGTGAGTGTGCGGAGCTCAGTTCTGCTGGGGAGACTGAGAGGTCCCCAGAATTAGCTCCTCTAGAGGGGCGAGAGAGCTGGGGTCCGCACGCACTCCCAGTAGTCTTTGTTTGCAGGCTGCTCCTGGGGGTGTTATTTCCTCAGCACTCCAGGAGACACTGCAGCAGCAAGTTGTCAGCAAAATAAACCCAGGGACTGGCAAGAAATCTGCTTTGACATGATTATACATTTTATGGTAAAGTTTTCTAACTGGTATGCTGCAGCCCACTGGTGGGCCATCAAGGATTGGGAGATATTGATCCTCACAGCCCCTTTGCAGCTAAATGGGCCTGGGCCCCTGCAATGTAGGGGCCAGTCACCAACTGTGAGCAGCCTCGTTGGGGCTGCAGAGCTCACGTGGTCAAGAGAATCATGGCCCCTAAAGATATCCACCTCCTAAACCCAAGAACCTAAGAATATCTTACTTCAAATACCTGCAAAAAGGACTTTGCAGATATGAATAAGTTATAGGTCTTGAGATGGGGAGAGTATCCTGGATTATCTAATAGGTCCAGTGTAATCACAGGGTCCTTATAAGAGGGAAGTAGGAGGGTCAGAGTCAGTGAGAGGAGATGTGAGCTTAAAGTGATGTGGCCACAAGCCTGGGAATGCAGGCAGCCTCTAGGGGCTGGAAAAGATAAGGAAATGCATTTCCCCCTAGAGCTCTCAAAAGGAATACAGTTTTGATTTTAGCTAAATTTATCCTGTGGCCCTGGGTGATTTGGACCTTTTGGTCCTATGTTAGCACTCTTATTGTAAAATGGAAGTAGAAAAACAAAGGAATTGCAGAATACTGCTGTGAAGATCTGTGAATTTAAGAGCAGAAAGGCCATTTTTCAAATTTCTTATTTAAAAAATAAAAACATTTCAAGACACAAGAGTTTGTGATGCCCTTACCTAACTCCCATCTTGTTGAAGCTTGATTCTGTTTAGCTCTGGAATGGGGCAATAGATGGGCCTTGGTGACTGCCAGCTGACACAAAAACCAACCGTAGCACCAATCAATTTGCCAGCTGGTGGAAACTGGGGCATTCAACACTCCATAGCTTCACATAAGTAATGACAAATCCACAGGATTACCAGCCACAGGTGCCTCTGGCTTTTCTCTCTTAGTGGGCACCTCTAGTAATTACACTTACAGAGAGCTGAAAATTTTTCAGAGCCACTCCCAAGGGTCCCTGGGGAACACAAAAGCCATGTATTTTATTGTACAAACTGCAGTTCAAGCAGAAAAACACAGAATAGTGACAGGGTATTGAAACACCCAAAGTCCAAGAAACATATGAGAAACTGGGATGAGTTTCTGTTAAGTATAAAATTGACCTAATAATTCTTTCCTTACCGATATCTCACTGAAACAAAATTAAAACAAGCACCAGGAAAAGAAAAGATTTCAATGCTTCCCATGAAATTCTTGGAGAGAAAAAAATATATATATTTTTTTAATTATTCCTTCATAAACATGAATGTTAACAGAATAAAAGCATTTTCTTGGATAAAATGTGTTCCTAAGTAAAAACTCAAATTGTCAAAGGATAACTAATGCCTAATATGATGTAAAGACATTTAGCCAATAAAATTTTGCGGGTTACAATTCTGGAGGACAACAGCTTACAAAAATTCCTCTTCTGAGAATCAATCTTAGAGAACTAATCCAAAATATGGAAAAGATGATATGATGATTTTAATTGCCACATAACCTACAGCAGCAAATATCTATCCAGATATCCATTGATGGAAGAATGCTTAAGAGAATTATGGTAGAATACATGGAGAAAATGTTAATCAGCCATTTAAAATCATTTATTCAGAAATTATTGAGTGTCTAATATGCTAGGTACAATTCTAGGCTTTGGGGATATGGCAGGGAACAAAACACAAAAATCCCTACTGTCCATAGACTTACACAAATATGAGGAAGGATAGTTAATAGAATAAGTTAATTAAACATATGACACTTTCTATTAATACAGGGCCTTGCACTCAGAAGGGCTTCGCACTTGCTTGAGTGCTCTCTGGCAAACCTTCTTGAAATTCTTAATAATTTTTTAACAAGGGCTCCACATTTTCAATTTGCGCCAGCCCCCACCAATTAGCAGGGAAAGACGGTCAGGAGGTGGGGAGGAGGCTGCAATTTTAGAGTGGGTGGTCAGGGAAAGTCACTGATGTGATATTTAGGCAAATGTCCTGCTTACAAAAATTATTAATATTATGGAAAAATGCTTATTATGTATTTATTAATGATTGTTGTTGAGTAAAAAAAAAAGAAAGTATAAGCTGGGGTTTTGGGATTCAGAACAAAAGCTTTAGCAACCAATCTCTCTCCCTTGCTCTGCACACCAGCATATCTCCAAGAAGTCTTGCCCAATCCAAGGTACCTTCCTCTCTCTGGTGTGTTAACCGGAGCCACCTACACAGGTTACCTGCTTCTAAACTTGTCCCCTCTAAGCTACCGTGATTCTTTTGGAACTTAAATCAGATTCTGCTCAAAACACTTCAATGGTTTCTCATCTCACTCTAACTAAAAATCAAAAATCATTTCAATGCTCTACACATAGTACTTTTCACTTCCTATCATATTATACATTCATTTATCTGTTTGTCGTCTATCTCTCTCTCTCTCTCTCTCTCTCTCTCTCTCTCTCACACACACACACACACACACACACACACACACACACACTAGGGCAAGAATTGGGCCTGTTCAGTTCACTGTCTGGTTTGTATCACCAACCGCAAAAACACTGGCACATAAATAGTCACCATAAATAGTAGTAGACCCCATAAATAGTAATTTGAATGAATAATTCAAATTAAAGTGGAGAAAGGTACATGCAGTATTATTCCAACTATGTAAAAACATATGCCTATAAGAAGAAATCAATAATGGTAATAGCTATGCTGAAGCATTGGGTTACAGGGTGATTTTTAAATTCTTTTCTGAACTTTCTCTAAGGTAGGTAGTTGCACTATTTCTACACATATTTAAAAATTACTATTATCTGCACATTGTAATAAGGAGTAAGATCCCTTAATGCAGTAAATACTAAGTCAAATGTTTCCTTAAAAGGTTTTTCAAATCTGCTTAGTGGATCTTACTCAGTGATACAAATGCAGTGAGCAGATATATCTTAATCCCAACGAATTTTAGTGGCCTCTTGATTGCAATTCCCCATAAATTGACCACATTTTTTTAAAATAAACTTTTTATTTTAGAGTAGCTCTAAATTTACAGAAAAATTTCACAGATAGCAGAGTTCCCATAAACTCCACACCCAGTTCCCCATTGTAAACATCTTATATTTAAATGCATATTTATCATAACTAAATGAACCAATATTGATACACGACTATTCACTAACGTCCCCACTGTCTTCAGAGTTCCTTAGTTTTTACCTAATGCCCTTTTGTTGTTGCTGTCCTAGTATCCTATCCAGGATATCACATTCAGTTGTCCTATCTCTTTAGGGTCTTCTTGGACATGACAGTTTCTCAGACTTTCTCTGTTTTTGATTACCTTGACAGTTTTGAGGGGTGCTGGTCACATATTTTGTAGAATGTCCCTCTATTGGGATTTGTGGAATGTTTTGCCATGATAAGACTGGGTCATGGGTTTTGGAACATCACAGAGTACCATGCTGAACACTCTATATAAGGATAAGTGCATTCAACTTGACCTGTCACTGTTTGTTAACTTCAACCCCCTGGTTAAGATAGGTTTTGTTCTGAATTGTTTTTATTTAGCAATAAAGAACTATTTTCCCTAGAACAAGCAATTTGGGCCTGTTTGAGTAGCTGTCTTGTTTGGTTTTCACATTTTTAAGGCACTTACCACGTACCAGGCACTGTTTGAAGCCTAATATATGAACTCAATTTAACTGCGCAACAACTTGATGAAGTAGAGATGACTCCCATTTTAGAAAAGAGAGAACCGAGGCACAGAAAGGCTAAGCACCTTGTCCAGGACCGCATGGCTAGTAAGTGGCACAGGCTATCGGGCAGCAGAGAGTCTGTTCTTAACAGGGGTCCACGCTGCCTCTGCACGAGGGGAGAGGACTCGAGGCTCTAACAGCACATTCATCCTTTTAAAAGTTTTATCTTTGCAGTATATAGCAATGAGATCTAGCTCCTAAATCAACCTCTTAATTGATATGTCTCTGTCTTGATGGTCAATTCCAACTCCAGCCAACCCACCACTCTGAAGCTCAGTCCACCCCAGGCACGCCTGCCATGCACGGAGGTGGAATATCCAGCCCAACCCTGCTAGCGTGGCATTCCCAGCTTCCCGGGACAGCATCCTACACACCGTGTGCTCTATATGAAGTAGGCCACTTACCATGCCCTCAACACACCCGCTTTTTCCTGCTGCTGCCTTGAATGTCTTTCTCTCTGTATCTTCTTAAACTCCCAATTCATTGGCCATGAGTCTGCAGAAACTTCCTGGATCTGAAATAACGTCTCTCTCCTCCTTATTCCCACCATACCTTATCCCTGGACCACAAACCTGCCTCATCCTGCCTCCAAGTTTTGCGCACATACGTATTTAATATCCTCTTTTAAACGCTTGCTTTCTGGACACCAGGTATCTTATCACACAGCAGTAATGCCTTCCAGAATAGGACCTTAATAAATGTCGAATTGAACCAAGCCAGTTCCTATTTTTTAAAATGTCAACTGTTTGATTGAATCATTTACTACTTGCTCCTGAGTGGCTTTATCTGCCTATATATCTATTCTTCCAATACTGTCCATGAGATTTCACTTTGGCCTTATATTTTATACTGGGGCTCATTACAGCTGACAGATGAATAATGCGCGTTAGATTCATATAGGTCAGGCCTCCTGCTGGTGTCTCTGATTGAGACACTACCTGTATCTCTACCTTTTTTTTTCTTTTTTAAAGATTTTATTGGGGAATTGGAGGAGGGGAACAGCGTTGGGGAATCGGTGTAGGGGAACAGACAGGTTGCTGTCCTTTCGTTCTTCAGTCTAGTTGTGGAGGTCTTTGTTTCACTGGCCCATGTTGGTATCATCATTGTGCTCTTCCCGGGTGAGGCAGTTGCCCACTGGCCATTGTATATCTGCAAACGGCGCTCACCGCAGCTCACGAAAGTGCACAACAGTTGCTGGCCAGCCCCACTGCAGCCTACGCCTGTCCTGGCCACTCACGGCAGCCCAGCTCCAGGTCGAGCTGTTGTTCACCATCTTAACTGTAGAGGGCACAGCGTCACTGGCCCTCATGTGGGATCCGAACCCAGGATCTGCTGCTCAGAGCTGATGTCCCAAGTCAACTTTTAACCAATGCACCACTCGGCTGGTCCAATCCTCTATCTTTGAAATGATGGAACAGTTGGACCACTCTGTCACTGCTGGCTGTGTCACCTTGCTGGTTATATGACCCTTCTGGGCCTCTCTGACGTGGTGCTTTTGAGGATTATTGAGATCAGGAGTAGAAACCCCAACATAAATACCAGTGAGTGTTAACAGGGGTCAGCACTCTTCTATATGTGTTATGTATACAACTTATTCAGTCCTCATAACAGATTTCCATGGTAACTACTCTTCCCATTTTACAGTTTAGAAAACAGAGGCACAGGGCAGCTAAGTTGCACATCTAATGCTACACAGAGGATAAGGAGCAGACCTAGCCTGTGGACCCAGGACACTCAACCCTAAAACTAAAACACTCTCTTTCTTTTAGATGGTCGATGGAGGGAATGTACACAAGAGACGACCCAAGGTCATTGCTGTCTCCCATTTACCTGGGTCCTCAAAAAGAAACAATTCAGTAGAGACTGAGAGTCTAATACATTCAAGACATGAGCAGGATTCTTGCAAAGCTAACTTGGATCCTGCTGTCACTAGAATGTTGAGTTCCTTCCTTCTGACTGAAGGTCTCTTTCAGCATATCTTTCGCTGTAGTGAAAACCTAATTCCCACATGAATGACCAAGCTTCACCACTACTGCTGTAGGTGACACTGTGAACACAGGGCTTTCCAGTTCATTAGGGCAACACCTGCGGCCTGTGTCACACAAACTTATACTCTTCTGGAATGGCTCCGCATGGCACTGATGCAAACCCCATATGACATACCTTGATGGGTATTAAAAATGAGTGGCTGGCCTTAGGATATAAAATAATTGGAGTTGCTGGGCTCCCCTACAAAAAACTACCCAAACACAGAGAAGAAATTCCAGCACTGTTAACCAAATTCTAGCAGTTTACTATGACACCATCAACAGAATGCATTATCGACAAACTGTACCTGTGTCTCTCAGAGAGGGTGCTGTGCTATCTAAGGTACGGTGAGCTACAGGAGAAATGCTGATGCCTAATTACTTTCACTGGCAACGCTGTCTTTGCTTGTGCTGGTTAAGAGTCAGGTGATGTTTCTGCTTTTGGTTTCACTTTAACCAAATCTGTGACTTTGGTGTAGAGCGGTGATGCTCAACCAGGATGCTTTTGCCCCCAGGGGACATTTTTGGTTGTCAACAGGAGGGAGGGTTGATGTTAACATCAAGTGGGTAGTGGCCAGGGATGTTACTAAACATCTAACAATATACAGAATAGCACCCACAACAAAGAATTATCCAGCTCAGGATGTTAATAGTGCTGAGGTGGAAAAGCCTGGGGTAGCCCCACGCTCAATTCTTCCCTTCAATGGTGAGAATGCATGATAAAAACTCAAAATCTCAAATGTCTGCCCAAATGTGGGCCATATGCAAACATGCAGACCTTCAGAATTCTTTTTTTTTTTTAATTTTATTGGGGGAACAGTCACGGTCATTGGTTACACATTGCCTTTCATGCTACAATGGCATAGTTGAGTCTTTTAAGGAGGACGAAGCTCACAGGGGCCCAGGCAGGGACTGAACCGGCAACCTTGGTGTTATCAGCATCACGCTCTAACCAACTGAGCTAACAGGTCACCCCCAGAATTCTTTTTCATTCCCTGTTAGGGTCAAGTTTGCACATGTCCTAGGAGCTGGGAAGGACAAAAATATAAATGCACACTAGGCAGTCTTGTTCACGGGTATCTCTTCTCCCCTTGCCCTGTTTTAATTTTTTCCAACATCAGTATTATGTCTCTTCTTGGCACAGAGAAAATCAAAGCGTAAAGTAGAAGAATCCATATTAAAACTGTGCATAAAACCCACAGTTGCAGGCTCTTCACAATCACACAGCTCAAAGAAGGAAAGAGAACAGGCACCGAACTTCCTCCATAGTAGGTAAGTTTGTATAACTTTATAATAGTTCAAGGCCAGACTAGGGCTTTCTCCCAATGTCCCATCATGCTGCTCTATACTCAGCACAGACCCCAACACAAAATTATATACTTTAAAAAAAAAAGAAAAGAAAAGCGATTACCCTAACTCACATTTGATAAAATTTGAAATGGAAAGCTAGTGGTTGTTAATGACCTTTACCTAAGGTCCCTTAAACTTAAGACATCTACCATATTCACTATTCACATAGACTAAAAAATAAATTTATTTTCAAGTGTCATAGACATGTAATAGTTACTTATGACAATTCCTCCTCTTGCCTGTACACTGGTGGTTTAGTGGCTTCTTTCTTTTCCTTCAGCTTGTTTCCCATTCATTCTTCCTTCCCACAAATATTCCCTAGGGCATCCTGCTGTCTTCTGCACAGAATCCAGAGGAACTGGGAACATTCCCATCTCGTGGACCCCGGACAGCCATCCTCTTCCCCTTCTTTGTTCATGAGGAGGTATCTCTCTTCATAGGGTGAGGTGCAACCTGCAGAAACAGGGCAGCAGAACTTTCTGGTTAGTGATATCCAAACATCACTCCTCAGATGGTTTCCAGAACCCATCACTCCTGTATTCCACTGAGTGTTCCTATAGGAAGTGCTGCTTCTTGCTAACCTGCTCAGATTGGCCTCTGTTAGTTTTAATAAAAGCAGGAAGATCTGTCCCATGCTACTCATGAAGTTTTCGGCTCTCTACAAAGTTCAGGTGGAGGAAGGGGGTGAGTGACGCCTTAGCTGGACCGTGAAATTCTGTGAGCCAGTTTGACAATAACATTCTCCCTCTCGGCCTCTGTAGCTGCCTGTGCACCAACAATAGCTGCCTCCATTGCCTGCGGTCAGCATCAGGACATCGGCACGACCTGGCTGAATCTGTGTCGCCGCATCTCCTTCTATCTCAGGAAGCAATACTTCTGGAGGAAAAAAAGGTACCGCTCAGCTCCAAGATTTCCTCCCAGTGAAGAAAATGCCAGCCTTCCGCTTCCACCCTCAGAAGAAGGAAGGCTGCAGGGCTGCCAGGGCTTTTGCTAATAAAAGCGGAAAGTGTAAATGGCTCGGTGATAGCTGGCTCTCGCCCTCGGACGGAGAAATGAGATCACTATTTTAAGGGACAGGAACCACCGCTGACGCCGCCACAGAGGCCGCTGCTTCCCCTCCCTGAGCGGGTCCCGCATTACATCACCGGTGAGCTCTGGCTGGTGTGGGGAGAGGAGGCTGCGCCAGAGACTCAGCCCCAGAGACTCAGCCCCAGACTCCGGAGGAGAAACGGGGAATACCAAGGATAAAGGGGGAGGAGGCACGCGAGACGGAGAAAGGCAAAAGCAGGACCAGGTTTCCCACCGCCTCCCCGTGTGTGTGGGGGCGCTGCACAGGCGCCACATCCTTAAGCAGCCGCACCCCAAATCCCGGTCCAGCAGAGCCCCACCCCACAGCCGCCCTCCACTCCCAATTCCAACAAAAACCGATATCCAGAGCGGCTGTTAGAGCCGCACAGGGAAGCTCCCGGGGGGGCGGCAGAGAGGAGCCAGGGACTGGGAGGGCCCGAGGCGCCCGCATCTTGGGGTAGCTGGGGAAAGGCGGTGGCCGCTGCGCCCCCGCCCGGCCCAGCCCGCCAGGCAACCGCAGCCCGAAGTGGGGGAGGCCGAAGCGCCTCCTCCCCGCCTGCAGCCGACGCGACGGCGGAGGGGGAGGAAGGCGCCGCACCTTGCCCCCGATGAGGGGCGCATCATGCCATGGCAGCGCCCGCGAGCGACAGCGGCAGTGGCGGCGCCGAGCAGAGCCCCACCCGCAGCCCCAGCAGCTCGACTGGAACCGGGGACGCTGCGGCCGGAGCCCGGAGCGCAGCGGGGACGGCCCCGGGCCTCCCGCCGCTGGAGGACTACGAGTGCAAAATCTGCTACAACTACTTCGACTCGGACCGGCGCGCGCCCAAGCTGCTGGCGTGCCTGCACACCTTCTGCCAGGAGTGCCTGAGCCGGCTGCAGCTCCGCGCCGCCGCCCCCGCCGCCGCGCCTGAGCGCTCGCCGCGCCCGCCGCCCTGGCCCGGCGCTCCGGGCGCCATCGCCTGCCCCGTGTGCCGCCACCGCACGCCGCTGCCCGACAGCCGCGTGCACGGCCTGCCCAACAACACCAAGCTCGCCGAGGCCTTCCCGCTGGCCCTGCGGGCGGCGCACGACCCGCTGCCCCAAGACCGCCTCCCGCCGCTGCCCGCGCGCCGCGCCCCGCCCGCCGCCGCCGCCGCCGCCGCGCGCCCCGCTGCGGCCCCGGCCCCAGCGCCAGCCCCGCCGCCGCCCGCGGAGGACGCGGCCCGCGCCGGCCTGGGCGCGCCGGCCGCCTACGAGAGCTGCCAGACCTGCAAGCGCGCCGCGCTCACCGCCGGCTGCGTGTGCGTGGTCTTCTCCTTCCTCTCCATGGTGGTGCTGCTCTTCACCGGCCTCATCTTCGTCAACCACTACGGCGGCGGGGGGCCCCCCGGCGGCGGCGCGCCCCCTGGCGCGGCTCCGGCGGCCGGGGCGCCCTCGCCAGTGGGGCCCATCTGCCTGTCGGTGGCCAGCATTCTGGCGCTCTTCTCCGTGGTCATCACTTGGATCATCTGCTGGCTCAAGTACCGGCCCGACGGCGCCGCCGCGGGTTCGGCCGGGGGCGGCCCGAGGGCTCGGGCGGCCGCGGCCGGCGGCTCGCGGAGGAGCGACACGTAGCTGGCCGCCCGCCGGCCCACCCACCGGTACCTCCAGCCCCAGGAGGCCTTAGAGGAGGGGGCCCCGGGCTCGGCGAGCTGGAGTGTCCCCGCCCTCTCCCTGCGCCCCCCCTGGTCGCCTCCCCCTACCGCACCCCCCCCCCCCCACTGCGGGTCGGCCTTTCCACGTCTCGCCTCTTCCGTGCTGGGAAATCGAGGAGGCGGGGATGCCTGTGGGGAGTTCATCTCCCCGGGGGCTGTGCAAGATCCACCTCCGCTTCATGCGGATCCCCCTCGTCCTCGCCAGAGGACCCAGCCGTCCCTCCCAGAGTCCGAGGACTTGCGAAAAAAGAGGCGGAAAGGGGAGTGGGACCCCTGCCGCTCCGCCTGAACGCAGGGTTTCTGGACGTCTTAACTGTCGAGTGTAAGGGTATAGGTGCGCGCCGCACACACGTCTGCAGCAGTTGTGAATGGACTTGCAACTGCCCAGAGGAAGAATGAATGAGATGTAAACGGAAGAAAGGTTTCCCTGCTTCCCGGCGGTCCTGGAAAGTGAGCTGGAGCGCTGAGAGCAGCGTGCACTCCCCGGGGGCACGGCGCGGGCGGGAGCAGGGCCTCGGGACGCACCCACCGCCCGCACCTGTGCGCTCTCCGGCAGGTGCGCAGCGCGCGTGCGCACTCCCGGGGGCCAGCACAGCGGGCGGGTGGCGGGGCGCACCAGGCGGTGGCCCTTGCTCCGCACAGCCCCTCAGATTCCCCCGAAGTCCTGGAAACGGGGCTCCTGGGAACTCGTGGTCTTTTCATTCACGGCGTTACTACCAGGAAGTCATTTCCTCCTCTGTAACTGGACTCAGGGAGCTGCAAGAGCCATTCTGCCTTCTCTTCTCAAACCTGACTGACTGTTGCCCCCGCCTGGAAGATACTGAAAGCTATTCACGCAGAGTATAAACTGCAGGCTCCCCTCGCCTTGTTTTCTTCATTTCATTTTTAAAATAATTTATTGATGAATACATAAACCTGGAAATTTTGTGCGTTACAATTTCCAGAAACAATGTTTGATAACCAGTAACATTTCTTCCAGACTTCCAGTCCAAACGCATTTCGAAATTAGCAGCCAATGAAGGGGTGTTGGTAATCAAAGATTTTTGTACTGTGACACAACCAATGACTTTCAATTATCTGATAAAATAGAAAATAGTGCCCAAAGACTAAACTGACCATTTTTTTCTTCTTTTGAGTATAAATATATTACACTTAGAAAAATATATATTATTTTGAATTTAGCTCTTTGATATTGAAAATCACTGAAATGTTCACATCCAGTCGCATTAGATGAAAAATATTACATGGCTATCTGATTTTGTAATAAAAAAGATGAATTGCAAGTGTGTATTGCAGGTTCATTAGTTCCTTTGTAAAGAAAAAAACCCAACTGTTCCAAATGTGTTTTATATGAAAACATTCTTTATTCCATCTTTTGACATTTGGAATAAGACTGTTTTCATGCCTAAACATTACAGAAGCTACTGAGGGTATGCTATGATTCCTCATGTATTTATGCAAGCTGTCTGCATGATATACTGATACTACGCTAGTAACTGAACTTGAATGGAGCATTTGTATCTATCACAGAATGCAATCATTTATTGGCCATTGATTGGTATAAGTGGTATGGCTGAGATATGGGAATTGCAATATGATGTGTTTTATGTCTGCATTGTCTTAATAAAAACAAGAAGCATTTATAGAAAAACCATCTTTCATGATGAAATTTATTTCACCGTGAAATTGCTCCAAGTTATTGTTGCAATACTTCTCTTCCTGAAATACACATTCCCATCCAAGTCCTAATTTCACGTTTTGAATGGGGCTGAGAGAGAATTAACTCTCAAGAATGTACATTGCTAGTGTGGGCATTTCATGGAATTCTTTCTAAGGTTTAACAGGACTGAAGGCCCAGTGAGATCTGTTGTATTCTGGAGAGAGATGCAGCTTGCCCATCCACTACTATACTATCCACTAAACTTTGTTATCAGATTTTGTTTTCAGTTCTCACAGAGCAAAACATTTTCAGGTTCCTAATATTAAGAATAACATTTCAGATATTGGTTTTAATTTATACCTCCAGCAGGCAACTTACGTTACTTCTGTATTCATTTTTTATCTTGTATTCTTTTTGTTTTTACCTCTAGTGCTGAGATTCTGTTTGCATTTACAACTGTTTAGTTGCACAAGTGCATCTACACGTGTGTGTGTGTGTTGTGTGTTGAGAACTTGGCTTTGTGGATGTAACCATGCATACATGTGTGCACACACATTTGTTATTTCATTTCCTTAAATTGGCAACCTGGAAGTCAACTTGGAGACCAGCTTGCTTCTCAAAAAGTTTATTTATGTTCCACAGAGGAAGGCACATCAATGATATACACTAAATTATTTCTCATAAATGAGAAATATATCTTTAAGTCATCTTAGTCACAATACAAGCCACATTTTGCTTCTTTCGTGGGTTGCACATGTAAATTTCCTGTCATGAGAAATCTGTGAGACTACTTTAAAATCAAACAGATACAATTAGTAGCCCAGCACCTAAACATGGAGAGATTCTTTTCCCCCCTTGAATGGCTGTTTTATTGCTCATTACTGACTTCTTTTTCAGTAATTAAGAGGCAGGACGGGGTGATGGCAAACATTTGTCTGGTTTCTAGTGTTTTGCTGGTATTCTGGTGTTCTATTCAGCAGATGTAATTTAATCATATCTACCTACATCATGTGGAAAGCCCTGGCATGCCACTACCTTACACAAAGCAGGTGTTTGGGAAGTAATTGTTGAAATGATCATTGAGTTATCTGGAGGGCTCCTGGTGATGGTGGGGTGCTTTTTTCCCTTCCCATGGAAATTCTTATCTTCTCTGAAGAGCTTCTTTCAATTCTGGGCACATCTCTAGCTCATGCTTGTGAACTACTACTAAAGATGCTGCAAAAAGCCAGACCGGCTGCTCAGCCTGAAACACCTGCTCAAGAAGTCATGGTCCCTATGGCCCAGATTTTACCTAGGTCCAGGGGCTGCAGGTTAGACTTAGCATCATGCTTCTAGAGTCTAAATTTCCAGTGAAAAAACAAACAAAAACAAACAAAAAAACTCATCTTGCAGGGATTAAATACTTGGCCTCTGAATGCAATATGACTTGGTGAACAGTGTCCACATCCAGAAAGAGCACTGAATATTGGGGTCTAAAGACTAGTAACTACATCCACAAAGTGTGAGCCTGAATGCTGGCTCCCTCCTTACTTGGAAAGACCTTGGCAACTCGCTTAGCCTCTTTGAGCCTCAAGTTCCTCATCTATAAAATGAGAACAAAAAGTATCAGTCCTAAAACCTACATAATTTTACTAACCATTGTCACCCTGACGTATTCAACAAAACTAAAATAGTATCAGTGCTGCTTGCCTTGAGGGGTTGGTGTAAGGATTTCTATACCCAAGAGAGTATATGGGTGAAATGCTTTGGAAACTAATGCCTCATGTGGCTCTATGGCCTTGTTTCCATTCAGGTCTCCAAAGGTCTAATATCACTTCCCCAGAGAGGTTTGCTCCAACCAGTCTATCCCAAATGGCTATCGGTTGAAGTTTTATTTTCTTCCTAACACTTATCACTTCCACAGTGGTCTTATTTATTTGTTACATGCTTTATCTCAATCTCCTGCAACCAAAATATAAAAACAAAAACAGGGACCTTATCTTCTCACACACTCTATCCACAAAGCCTTAGCCAGCTCTCAGTACATAGCAAGCGACCCATAAATACTCTGTTGAGTTGGCTGAATGGGTAACTGTGGACTGACTGGTAAGCAACTTGGCTCCCTTCACTCACACTGCCGCTCAGTAGCTCCTGAGATCCTGGGTGACTCAGGTAAACAGTTGCCTTTCCCTACTTCATAAGGATTTGTGAATGGTGAAAAAACATACTTGAAAAGCCCTTTGAGTTTTGAGAGAAGCCAGCAATGTCACGGTGAAACTCACTGCATTATATTGAGTGACAGGAACCACTGGGGAGACTAAAGGACTTTTGGTCTCCATTTCCCATCATTTTCTGCATTGTGAGATTTCAAGGTAGGGACTCCTTTCGGCTTCCTGCCTATGTGAGCATGTCTGCATCACCCCCTCCAAAGCTAGCATCATCTGCATAGTTAGAGTGCTTACATTACAGTGAAATTTTGATAACAAGGTCTAATAAATTTCTCATTATTTGTTGTTCCGTTTTGTTAATTCTTTAACTTTTGCCATTTTAAATAAATTATTCCTCATAGACTTGCTAAATTTACAGTCTTGATAACTAATTCCCCATTATTCCACAATCCAACTCATATCCTCTTTAATCATTTATTTCCCATTAGCTAACATTTGTGTTTTAAATTTCTGCTATGATACAAAGATGGTTAAATTCATGGCATGGTCAATGAACTGCATCCTTACTAAGTATGCATTTACATTTCTTCCTTTGAAATATGTTTGTATTGTATATATTAGAGTGTAAGTTTGAGGAATAGCTAATATTTACTACAGTAACTATTGCTGAAATGTGAGTTAAAAGTGACTGCAGCCAGATTTTAGTTGGAAATTGGTGGTAAGAGATATGTTAATGAAGAAAGTGTGAGAAAGACTTCATTTCTCTTTTGCTTGATCTCTTTTGATTGTCCTAAAAGTTTTGTAATATATACCATCAGCATTGTCTCTTTAAAAACCTGAGTTTCCTGTTCTCTCATGCAAAACTAAAACATGTCAAAAAGAAGTATGTTTCTATGCTAAATTTATAATTATTCCTGATAATACAATACATTTGGGGAAGTAAGACTGTTAAATGTCCAAGTTGCAAGAGTATTTCTAGGAGCTCAAGGAAAATGCACACACTTCCTTTAGAAAAGAAAAAGCCTTTGCATGTAAAATGGAATTACCTTTGGCTTAGAAATACCACATGTCCATGAGGTGGAAGTGGGGAAAAGTTGAAGGGTGAAGGAAGAGGGTAGAGACAATATGCAAAAAAGTTCTCCTAGCTCCTAATATTACAAAAACGCATCACGAAATAAACAGAAGAGAAAGCATCTAATCATTACAAAGACAGAACACTTTTGTTTCAACAACGTTTATTTAAGAATCATGGGGCCGGCCAAGTGGCGCGGTGATTGGGCGCTGGCTTGGGAAGCCAGCGGCCCCGGTTGGGGTCCCACATATGAGGGCCAGTGACACTGCCCTCAAAAATAAAAAAATAAAAAAATAAAAAAATAATCATGGCACTATAGGGTGGGCTCATCTGTCTCTTACCACCACGACAATGAGTATGCTCCTTCAAAATAGAAGTAATTCATTTATATGATTTATATTCTACTGCATGTGCTTTTAAAAATATGTTGTAGTCAAACTTGACTGGTAGAGAGCAATTACACCTGACTTGTAGTTTTGGAGAAGGAGTATCTCCAAATGAGAAATAGAAAGTAACCAGTTATTGCTTGGAAAGAAAATTTAGGACCAAGCTCTGCAAGGCCAACCATTTGCCCCTAAATCTGATTTCTTATTTCATTTAGACACAGCAAAATTATTTCCTCATGAGAGCCTTAGCGGAAGCTCTCAAAGCTTGCCGCAAATGAGAGTTATCTGGAAAGTTTTTTAAAAAATGTGGAAGCACGCGTCCAGCCCTCAGAGACAATTGGTCTGGGGTGGGGGGTGGGGAGCAGAGGGGAGGCGCATCAGTGTTTTTTAAAGGTGCCTTAAATGATTCTACTGTGCAGCAAGATTTGAAAGCCTTTGTATTTCACAGCGTATTTATTCAAATATAACAACGCTCTCCCTAATCTCACTTTAATGAACTAAACGCCATCAGGTTTCTTAGATATTGGGAGATCATGGACCAATGCATGCATTTTGGAAGTGGCCATAATTTGGATAACTATTTAATCGTTGTTCTGGTCTCTGACATTCTCTCTCTCTCTCTCTCTCTCTCTCTCTCTCTCTCTCTCTCTCTCTCCTCTCTCTCTCTCTCTCTCTCTCTCACACACACACACTCCTGTTGACCTTGTATTACCTACAGAGTTAAGTAAATATTTGCACCCTGGTTTCGAGAGCTCTAGTGTTTCCTACCGTGGGTGGGGTGACTGCTGCGCCTCCCCGCAGTGCAGGCTTTTCTTCGCGCTCTTTTTCTGCCCCTTAAAAATAGGTGCTTTCCCAGTCCCTGTGAGTCATCAAAATTCAGGGACAATGTGGGGATTTGAGGGTGCATTATGTAGATAATCAGGAAAATCTCAAGGTTAAATGAACAAAATCTCGCTCGTGACAGCTGAAGGGTGATCTGCTGGGTGCCGACAGGTGTGGACAAGCGAGACTCTAGCGCGCGGAGTTGTGCTTTAAAATAGTCACCAGGAGAGCTATTAAAGGTTTTCAAAGGCCTTTCTGAATAGCCCTTCAGCGTGCAAATTAACTCCTCGCTCTTGATCCAGGTGTAGACGGATTGCGCTGAGGCCCAGCTGTCTGCTGTGGGTGGAGGCGGGGGTGGAGAGGAGGGGGTAGCGGGAATTACCTTGATTTCGCTCCATTTGGAGGAGGACGCCTTTAGTGGCTCCAAACTGAACCTAAAGACCGTCTGGGGAATAGGGTCGCACGGAGCGTTGACTGCTGACCCTACTCACTACGTAAGGACCACCCGGGGGCGGTCCCTGGTCCACGGAGTGGAATCCTGAATCCTGGGGCTTGAATCCCGCAGGACCTGAGGCCGCCCGAGATGACAGGTTAGTCCCCACCGCGTCCCAGTCGCAGCCCCAACGAGCCGGAGGGGCAGGAGCGAGCGGGGGAGAAATTGAAGGCACAGGGACTCTGTGACAAGCCCACTTGTCGCGCGGGGGGGGGGGCACCAACTGGCACCGGATCTTGTCAACCCAGGTAGCCAACATCACGTCTTAGCTTGTTTTGTCTGTTTTGTGTTTGTACGGAACCTGGCCTTCAGCCCCAGCTCTGCGGACTTTGTGATTCCCCACCCCCTTTCAGGGTCTGTAGGGTGTGTTGTTTAGGATCCGATGGTGTGTTTCCCGTCCCTGGATGCCCACGGGCTCCTCCCAGCGCACGCCCCAAAGCTACGCGGTCACACCTATTTTGTAAAGTAGCAGAGAAGCCCCAAATACCTAGTGGAGAAGAAGAGACGTGGAGAGAGGTGGCCGCAGCAGCCTGCTCAGGGCGCCGAGTCGGGTTGGTTTCCTTCTTCATTTCTCCGGTGCCGTCGCCCCCAGCCGGGTTCCTGGCTAATCCCAGCCCCAAGGGGCTCGGAAAACCCGCCCCTGTCCCGTGCGCCCATTTCCCCCCACGGCTTTCAAAGATGCACAGTGTGTCCTGACAAACCCTGCCACGTTCGAGGGCGGGTCAGAGCGACGTGGACAAGAAGGGACCGGGGCTTGGAAACCCCTGGGGAGTCTTGGGGTGTCCGTTTGTACATTCCTGGCAGTCGCCGGCAGGGGCCACGCCTGCACCCTATCCCAGAGCCAGGCCTTCCACCCCCGCAGGGCGGTGGAGGTGCGCGAGTTTCGTCACCCGGGAGGCGCCTAGGAGGACCTCGGGAAGCCCTGAGAGAACACGTTACTAATCCTATGGCGCGGATCCACAGGAAGACAGTAAGCCTTGGGTTCTTTCTGCAAATATTCATCAGCTTTCTGCCACGTGTCCGTCCCAATTAGAGGCGGAGGCCAGATACTAAGGTGTCTCGGTTTCTTCTAGGCATGGAAATATAGGCTAATCAATCTCCCTGAGAATAAGGAAACGGGTTGTTTAAAATAAGCAGAAATTTTAAAATGGGATTATAAAACATTGGGTGTGTTTTAAAAGGAGACTGAAGTGGAATGAAATTCCACATTCTTTTCAATAGAGGTAAAACAGATTCCAGAAGCATTAAAGGTTAACTTGTGTTGAAATTTATTTACAACCAGAACAAGACAAACAAGGAGAGGTAAAGTATTTAGGCAGCTCCTGGTGATAGGAACTAGGGCTCTCCAGCTCACCAGGACTGGCAACATAACATTGTCCCGGGTTTAAATCCTAGCTCTGCAGCTTCCCTAGCTGTGTGACTAGGACAAAGTAATTAGCCTCTCTGTGCCCCCTTATTCTCATATCAACTAGATATAATCTGGCTGTTGATGAAAGTAAATTAATCTATGTAAAGTGCTGAGAACAATGCCAGCACCTACAAAGTGCTCAATAAATATATGCAATTACTATTAATATTATATAGTATATCCTGTTATATAACATTATATAAGTGATATAATATTGTACTGTAGTAACCATAAAATACAGTAATTGTATAATATTATATTATTATTATATAATTATATAATGGTCATGTGCCAGAATCATTAAGTACTCTTATCACCACATAAACAATTTCCCCAGTTCTCCCAAGATATCCTATTCTCCATGGGAACCCAACCAGCTGGCCCAAGGCCTTCTGAGCTCTCATGCTGCCAACCCCAGGACACTGGACATGTCCTCAGAGAAGCCTCCTGGAAAGTGTGGTCTGGTTGGTTCCTGGGAGAGGCTGGAACAGGTAGTAGGGGAGATGGCTTAGCAGCCTGTGGTAGGAGGCAGATGATGGGGCACTCCTTTCCTTGATTCCCCCACCCCGCATTCCATAACTGATACTTTAGTAGGGTTTGTTCCAAGTGTTGAATTGATTCATATCCACCCTTTCTCCCATCGCCTTGCACTTCTGCAACATATAAGCTGGCAAAGCCCAACCTCTATTTCACTTTTCTTTTCTTCTTCTTTTTGAGGGCAGTGTCACTGGCGCTCATATGTGGGACCCGAACTGGGGCCGCTGGCTTCCAAAGCCAGCGCTTAACCACGGCGCTACTTGGCCAGCCCACTATTTCACTTTTTTAACATAAATGAATTTGAAAACTTTGGGAGCAAATCAAATGGCAATATTCTTAAGTCAATACTAAGTAAGGTCAAGTATCTCCTCCTTGCCCACATATTCTGGAATGATGAAATGGGGATTCGATTCACTTCTCTCAGTGTAAATGTGTCCTTCAAACAGAACCCGCCTTGACTGACATCAATTAGGATTAACTTTATCAGAAATGTTATAGTCATAATGATTCTTCATTATTTGGTGTTTCTCTCTCCCTCCCCACTTCCCCCCTTTCTCCCCCCTTCCCCCCCATTTTTGCAGTGATCCTCTCTCTTTCCAGGAGCTTTTCCTTTCTTTTCATTTTCATCTTCTTTCTTTTCTGTCTCTAAACCCTTCCATTATGATAGTATTTCCTTTCTGAGCTCAGAAAGCTTCTCTGATTGCTCTCTCCCCGGGTGGCTGGCCACTCTGTCCCCGTATGGGGTCTGGCTCCTGCCCTCCTGGATCACCCTCCCCTAGTGAAACCACACAGCTTGTGCTTCTGAAATCAGGGCTTCCCCACCAATCGGAGCAGTAGTGTACAAGCCCCTTCCCTCCTTTGCAACTGGACCTGTTCTGAAGAACAAGAGATGCTTGGCTCTGTCACAGGGGTGACTCTTATGACCCCCAGTGTGACAGGCAGCCTGGGCTTTCTAAGAACCTGCTTTATAGAGAACTTAGATGTGGAGATTCCCCTTCCACAGGAGCCTTCTTACCTATGCTACAGCCACCTGGTCTGCTACAGCCACATGGTCCATTTTTTCTCCTCTATTAAATAGCTCCAAAGTCTGTAAGGTGTTGTTTTATCAGTAGTTTGTTTTTTTGTTTCTTTAGCTAAGCCATCCTGCCACCTGTTGGCAGCTTAGCAGCAGCTCAGCTCGGGCTGGGCATCGAACTGCTGTTGCTCAGAGCTCAGCTCGCACTCTTGAGTGAGCTCTTAACCAACTGAGCCACTCGGCCGGCCCTCTATCAGTAGTTTTTGTGACAGGTAAGAACTGTTCCCTTTGGCTGAGCAATATTCCTCCATACTGTCCTGAGAAGGCTGTGCCCTCTTCTCAGGCCCGTACTGCAGGGCTGTCCGGCTGCTTCCACTTCATCCGTTGGGTCCCTTGGTCTCAAGTCTCCACAGGGAAAGATGTTTTCAAAGCCTTTATATTACTAATAATTTGTGAAGCCCTATGATGACATTCTCCTGGATGGCTCTGCTGGTTTCTTTCCCATTTATCTCACAAGACCACCAGCTAGGCAATGGTGACCGCTTCTCAAGGATCTTGGGATCCTCTGGAAAAGTCCGTTCTCTTCCCTTCCCCTTGACGTAGTGGCAGCTGCTGGGAATCCCTCAGGAGAGACATGTACCCTGCCCCCACAGTGTGGAGCAGGGTGCTTCTGGCTCGCCCAGCAGTCCCCTGCCTGGAAGGAATTTGCTCTTCTTTGGGGAGAGGGACTGACAGGTCCAGGTGAGTGAGGGGTTTAGACACCAAGAAAATAAGCCTTCATTTTCTTTCAAATAAAAATGCAATTTGCGGACAATGGGGGAACCCTCCCCCCAGATGAAGGCTGCAAGCCCACACTGGATTTTTGAGCCACTACCACAGGAAGGGGGGAGGCAAGGAAGTCCCAACCCCCCTGACCTCCAACAGTGGCATCTGCCTCACTCTCAGAGGAGACAAGGGTAGCCTCCAGGAAGCCTCCACCAGTTCTCTGTAAGATTTTGTCCCCCACAAACCCTTCTCTAGCCCAAAGGAGGTGTCTTCAGAAAGAGGACAGCAGGAAACATCCAAGAGCTGCCTCTCTCCAAGTGGATAGGGTGCCCAGGCCCTGCCCCTATTCGCCAAACTTCAGAATGGGCAGCAGCACTGGGTAGTTACCCACTAAAGTGTCGTTGAACAATGATACAGTTCCTTCACTTTCTCCTGTCACCCCCTTTTTTTTTTCTTCACCACGTGCTCCTTCCTGCCCTCCCTTCTCTTCTGTAAGTTACCTGGCTGAGCCTGCCCAGACTTCCCGGAGGCTGAAATAGCAGCAGCCCACTCCCCACCCCACCCATTCCACAGCTGCCTTCCCCCTGTTCTTCCTCCCGCCAAGTACTTCTAGTCTAGTCTTTCCAGAGCTGAGCCTCATCCTACAACCAATCTCCTGACAGGTTGCATTTATATTCTTTTTGGTTGTTTTCGGCAACAGTGTAGCCCCAGTGCTTGGAATAGCACTTAGTGGAAGCTCAACGAATAGCAGTGGAACGAATGGCAGGCCATGTGTGTAGCACTGTGATTGGCTCTGAGGACACATGTGGAAGATAAGCCAGCAGAGGAGGAGAGGGTAGAATAAAATGATGAGAACTGCCCCAGGGAAAGGCTTTGAGGGTGCGATTTGCAGGTGTCTCAGGCCCTGGAAGTGACCAGTGAGCAAAGAGCCTGATTATTTAATGCGAATTTTCCGAGAGGGTAATGAATGATTGAATGGGAGAAGGCTGGATCCTGGAGTGTGCCCAGAGCGGGCACGAGGAAGCAGCAGAAAAGAGAGCAATGCTCAAGCTCTGCTAAAGCCGGGAGGTTGGCTCTAGCTGGCCACTGCCTCCCGCCCCTCGTGGCCACGCCAGTGCAGCCCAAAGCCGCGCAACAGTCCCCGCAGGTCCTCAGTCCCCAGGGTTGTGCGCCGGGGCTTGACAGCTCCAGGCACAGTGCTCAGCAGAGAACTCAGATTGTGAAGTGCGCCTCTGCGCGTGCGGGGAGGGTTGGGGGGTCGAGGGGCGGGACCCCGAAGCTCCGAAAGTCTGCGGACCTAGGGCGCCCAAGGATACAAGGGCGAACAGGCGGAATTGGCTGAAGGCCAGACTCCGACGCCAGGCTTGACACAGAATTTATAATTGGGCTGCAAAACCAAGAGGGGTAACTAGTGTCCCTCGGGGTTGGACTCTCGCTATCCCAGAGTCGAGAACCCACCAAGATAGCTTACGTGCTATGGCCTCTAAAACATTGCCCTGTTGGTTAGGTTTGTGTCCCGAATCCCTCCCCACTCCCGCTCCCTTCCCCCGTTTCTTTTTTGTTTTTTGTTTTTGTTTTTGTTTTTTGTGTTTTTTTTTTTTTGGTTTTGGTTTTTAATCAGGCAGAATTTCTTCAAGGGGCTTGAGTGGAAGAATCTAAGCCCCGATGGTCCAGGCTCAAGGCGCAGGGTACAGAACCTGCTAGGATGGCGGTTGGGCGGTCATGGGGAGAGGGGCACAGGCCATGAGGCCAACCCTGGCCAAGCTGGAAGGGTGGGTGCACAAGGCACTCCGCCCCAGGCACTCTCCAGAATGAGTCCAGCTCCCTGCCTGGAAGGAACCTGTATTTGGCGACTTCTGTCTTCAGCCAGTTTCCCACAGGTGATCTGGATGCTTCAAGTTTTCCCGGGTTTCTCTGCCAAGAATTGGAGCGTCTCTATGCCCCACTCCCACCCCATCTGCACGATGCAAGTGTCCTCTGGCCCGGGAGTTTGTCGCCTGATCGGCTCCTAAGGTTTTCCCCATCCTACCTTGAGGCGTCCTCAGTGCGACTGGACTGGGTTTTCTGCACACACACACACACCCCCCACCACCACCTCTGTCATCACTCCCCAAGGGTAAACTGAGTCTCCCCAGGCGCGCTGCTCAGCCTGGATTTGGGCTTCGTAAAATGGATTTATGTAGGGTTCCCCCTTGGAGCATCCGAGGGTGGAGGACCAGGCTGCGTTGTGCGTGAGCTTGGTAGGCGGCCGGAGGAGGAAGGTGATGTGCACGCACGACTCTGCGTGGATTCCTGTGTATATACAAGTGACGAGGGCCCAAATGGGGGAGGTATGTGGATGGGGGACATCTCCGGTCCTATGTGGGTTCTGGGAGCAGCAGGCTCTGGGCTATCCTGGCAGGACCCCTAGAGCCGCGTTTCCTTAGGTGGCGACAGTAACCCAAGCCCAGAAATGTGGACGTGGGAGGAGAGGGAGGGTGACGCTGGCTTCAGGCTCCTCTCCAAATGTGGACCGGGAAGGGATTAGGCGCCCCGGGTACTTTCGCTTTAGCCGTGATTGATGCGAATGGTGCACTCATGGCTTCGTAATTAATACAGATCACGCCCGTTTAGTCGAAATGTCCCTCTTAATTAACGGAGAGAAGGGCGGGAAGAGTGATTTATTTGCATTTGGAAAATTCCCTCCGTGGCCCTGGTTTCGCGGTGGAGGTCGCCCCTGGGACCCAGAACGACCTCCACTGAGGTTGGCCACCACTGAGCTGAGGTGCCCTTGTTTCGGATAAAAGTGTCACCCATCCGATTATCTCCCTCGCCGTCTCCTGGAACTACTCCCTGAGATCCAACCCCACCTCGTCTCCTTCTGCAACCACCCTAACTCTGGCCGGACCTGTCTCCCCGCCAAAGGAGGTGGAGGGACCTGGAGGCCTCCCCTCCATTAGCCTCCGCGCCCTCCGCAAGCTTCCCGCTGCTCTTCCCTGCCTCCCCCTTATCCCACCCAGAGAGGAGCTCCCGGAGCCCGGATCACGTGTCCCGGGGCTCTGCCTACCCCCTGCATGTGGATGTGTCTTTGGATAAATGTTTGTGGGCTTGTGTGGCTATGTGTGTGTTGAGTGTGGGTTTCTAGGTGTCTGAGCGTGGGCGAAGGTGTGTGTAAACCTGCCTGCTTATGGCCCTGCGTGGGTCTTCTGTGTCTGTGTTTCTAAGTACCGGAGTGGCACATTTTGCTAAAATATCACCCTCTCTCCGCCCACTTGTCCACCTGCTGCAGCCAGGAAAAAAGCGCTGTCTCTCTCTTGAGCATTGCCGCCGTAAAGCACTCTTGTTTTAGCTGGAGACTTCCCCCCCCCCCCCGGGGAGGAGCCGGGGGAAAGGAGTGCTTCCCACCCAGCAGGGGCTGGGGGCGGGGAGGTGGGGGAGGCCGAGTGGCCGGGTGGAAGGCCCAAGAGCTGGGAAGGGGCTTCAAAGGTTTCGGTAACGACTTTTCGGCCTTTATTTATGCCCCTATTAATACAATATCCATCATGGAGATATCGATCTTTATCCTTTAAACTGATACGCTGGGAATCAATTAGCCATGCAGATTACATTTCCTACATATCCAAATGTTAATCTTTCAGACTCTGGGCCAGTGATATTTATTTTTACAGCCATATAGTATTCGATTTCGTTTAGAAATGAAAAGAAGAGAAACGGCGCTCTGAATCTCATTCCTCTTGGGGCTACTTGTCGTGACTCTCGGCGCAGACTGGGCCTTGGGGGTCTGGGGAGCGACATACCTCTTGAGGGGTTTTCCGGGGTGAAGAAACAAGGGCGCGAGGGTGCCTTGCATGCAGGGCCACCTACGGAACCCGGGACAGCTTTCTGAGACAGGGCTCGAGGCAGCCGGTTAGCACCCGTTCTGTACCTCTGTCAGGTGCTCCATCTAGCTCAACTACTTCGGTTGGCCAGCTTTATTCCATCATTGTTTTCGCGTTGGAGATGGTCAGTTTTCATCTTTCCAGAGTATCCCCTCAGGGTTCCCCAACTTCCAAACTTATAAATCAAAATTATTCTCTCACTTTTCATCCCAAACTCCAAGGCTAAGCTCATTTCCAGAAAAGGAAACTTCTGTCTGTTTCTCCTTGTCCTCTCCTCCCCACCCCACCTCTCTTTTCCCCTGTGAAAGGGTGATGGGGTCCGGAGAGAACGCATTGCACGGCAGAGGGCCCCTCATCTTGTCTGTGCACTGTGAGTCCCCCAGGGGCCCACTTGACCAGGTGGGGTGGCCCAGAGGCTTGGGTGTTTCAACAGTCTTCCTCAACCAGCCTCCTGTCCCCCCACCCTCTGTCCAAATCGCTCTGGGGGGAGACCCGGCCTCCTCCACCTGTAGCGTTTACCCCGCTGGGTTGGCTACCCAGTCTCCTGCTCCCAAGTGCCTTTAAAATCTGGGACCGTGGGTCCTGGGCTCACTTACAGTTCTGCTGCTTGGGCTTCCAGGACCCCACTGAGCGTGCATCCAGCTCAGCTAGAGACCCTGGGTTTGAGCACTCTTCTCCCAGATCTCTTCTTGCTCCTTCTGTCACCCGCCTCCCATCTCTCTCTCTGAAACACGCTCTGGAGAGCAGTTTTCCGCATGGGTTGGGGGTATTCATGCCCAGAGACAGTGGCGGCTCACCTTGTTGCCTCAGGTACTGGGGCCCGTGGAGTCAGAGAGAAACCTGGCCTCATCCAGGCAAAAGTCCTGTTAGCTTCTCCCCCACCTTTGTCCACTCCTCTCCTACCTCGCCCCTATCCCTGGGATCTCAGGAGCAGAAACCACAGTCGGGGCTTTTTGTGTCCAGACGCAGCCCCAAACGCCCTGAGACAGGAGTTCCTAGAGTGGTCATTTGCTTTCCTTTTTGCTACAGGCGTCATTGAAAACCAACAGACCTTCCCCCTTTCCCTGGCACTCCTGCCCTTGTTCCCTGCTCTGCTCCGGCACCCCTACTCTGTTCCTCCACAGGGCCTGTGCACTGCCTTTTAACCCAAGGCCCAGTCTACCGCCGCCCCCCCACACACACAGACACCTACTAGCCAGTTTCTCCCCCCGCCCAGACCACTTAATCCTTACCCCCTCCCCCCTCACACACACACTTACGCGCACCCCTCAGTCTCACACGCAGAAACACACCAGCAGAGCAGTTGCCGAATTTCTCTTCTAAACTTCAAATCCCCCCGTAGAGTCTTACCAAGTTGGGTAGAACATTTTTTGAAGATTAGAGAGGATGTATTCTAATTTTTTATGAGTCGATGTTTTCCCCCTGCAGACTTCTGTATTTGCATAAAAATAATTTTTGTAGAACCAAATGCATTTCTGTAGGCGATAAGCTTTCCCGAGGTTCATTCTCGCCCTCCCTTCCAGCCTTTCAACAAAATTTGTTTTCCATCGCGCTCATTTCCCTCATTCTTTTCCCTTTTCTCTTTTTCCTTCGTTCTTTTCTTCCCACAAACCATATGTTCTTTATTGAGAACCCGCTCACACGTTCGCCCCGCTCCCCCAAGCGGCAGGGGCACCACAGGGGCAAAAACCACTACAGCTGGCCCCACACCACATTTCAGTGCGGGCGCTCAGATCCCCATCCAGTCCCTAAACCCGACCTCATCCCGACTGATTTTCCAATGGGGAGAACAGCGGCGCCAAAGCTTTTGACAAATAACTGCGGGGGGCCTAATGACGGTTGCTACGCCAGGCTGCGGTGGGCCGTGGGTTTAACCCCAGCATTCACCAATCCGATATATCGCAGCCAGCCAAGAAGCGCGTGGTCAAAGATTTTATTTCCTCAGGGTGAACACGGGAAAGCGTTTCGTGGGGTTTGCTCGAACTTCTGACTGCACCCTGCGAGTGATGCCTGGGACCTCGTGAGCGGCCAGGCGCGCCAGTGGAGCAGAGCCTGGCCTTCCAGCTGGGGCAAAAGAAAGGCCTGGGTGACAGATGCCACACCCCGCCCCCCCAGGTCAGGGATATTATTTTACATAGATCATAATTTCCTCTTAAGGTCTGTGTCCAGCTAGAAATGAGGTCATCTCTCAGAGGCCTGAGAAGTCCATGGGCCATGAAACGCTTGTGCCCGGGACCCACAATTGCGGGGGCTGCGCGCTGAAGGATTTCACCCGGACCTAGCTGAAGCCACTCCCCTGCCATTGGACTGTAGATCCAGGCATCCAAACCGGTGGGGGAGGAAAAACCTTCCAGCAAAGGGCTTGCACAGGCAGCCGCTCTCTGTTTCACCTGCAATGCCTCTGAAACTGGGGCAGAGGAAGCAGCGGCAATTAGTTTTGTTTTCTTCCCTTAAAAAAAAACCCACACAACTAATTTATCCTACTGTTGTCCTCGCAGCTCCAGTTTCATTTTGCATGTGCACAGATAGCCGGGTGGACAGCAGGGCTCGTTCTCAGAACTGTAGTAGAGCCCCTCCAGGTTACTTTCTGGGTAATTTGTCCGCTTGGGGAAATGCTGCCTCCCCAACCTGTGCTGCCGGGGTGGGCTCTCGCCTTCCAAGACCCACGCTGGCCGGGTCACTCCTTTGCCAATTAGCGCCTGTATGGCGGCCAGATTCTGTACCGAGACTCCTGACAGGAGAAGGAGCCTAGATGGAGATTCCCTTCCAGCTCCAGGGAGTAGGAGTTCGGGGGTGCCTGGGGCTTCTAGAGAGACATCGAAAAGATGTAGGGAATGCCCAATCTTTGGAGATAAGGAAGGACTGGCTGGAGTGTAGAACCCGGGGTGCGTTCTTCCAAACCCATCTGGGAAACCGGGAACCACCCCGCGCCCTCCCGCGACCTGTTGCGAGTGGCTGAGCCCCGGCTGGCTCTGGGCCTGGTCTGGCCTGACTGCGAGTAGATGCCACCGGCCCGGGAGCTTCAGCCAACCTCGGTCCCTCGGCCCTCCCGGGTCGGGCTTCGTACCCGCCCAGTGTTGGGAACTGAGGGTGCCCTCCCATCCTACTTTGTGTCTCCGGGGGAGTGAAGAAGGGCCGTCAGAACGCTCCGGGCACGGGAGAAGCCGGGAAGGGCGGGCCCCAGAACTGCAGACCCCAATCCACACACACCCTCGTGGCCTCTATTTGCACACTTGTTACTAGAAAGTGGTGGTAGATTTGTAGATGCGCGTACTGGACCGGCACCCACGGGCACTCTCGAGATCCACTTCAATCGCAGTACCTCTTCCAAGATCCTTCTGCTTCTACCGCGAGGACGCTCAATCCGGGAGAAAGTCTGCAGCAAGCGCCACCCTTCACGGATCGGCGGGCTCTCCTGAGAGACAACGCCAGGCAGCAGAGCGCCGGGTCAGCGCCGGGAGAGCTTGAAGATGAGCCTTCGGCTCCAAAACCAATGAGTCTCAGCCCTGGACGGTCTTTAGCGGCTCACCGCCTGTCCTAGGCTGCTTTGAGTGGCGAGTAGAATTTACATTTGCCCTCTTGAAGTACATTTTCAGTACCTCCCTCCCTCAACAATTACGGCTGACCCTAGAAGTGCTCTCTGTCTGCTCCACTCAACCTTTTGGAGACGGAAAACTTGGACAAAGTCCAGCTCCCGAGATGCACTCCCTCAGAAGGGGTGTAGGAAACAAGGACACAGACTTTGGTGGCCCCCAAGTGTGCAAAAAGGAAATGAGAAAGTTTTCCCTTTGACAAATTAAATCATTTTATATAAAACCAAGTCGAACAGAGCTTCATTCTACGCAGCGTCTCAGCTTTGTGCTATGAGTGCACGTGGGCACTCCCCCCTTGGGGCGTGAGGGATGTTCAGACTCTTTCGGGTGTCTTCAGAGGCCTGGCTTGGCTGCTCTCAGGTCAACCAAGCCTTTTGAGGTTGGGCCCAGCCAAAGACTGCCTGCTTTTCCCACGTGTGAGTGCGTTTTTAAAGGGCCAACTTGCATTGCAGACTATTGAGCAGCTACACACACACACACACACACACACACACACACACACACACAATCTTGCCTTCTGAGCTTGCCTTAATTAGGAGGTTGGGAACCCGAGTTCACGTAAAAACTGTCAAAGGACTTGGAAGAAGGGGGCACTGAGAGAAAGGGGTGGAGAACTCCAGCGCAGGAAAAAATTCAAAAATCGTAAAAGGGAAAAGGGGGAACTTGAAGCCCAGAAGTCATTGTTTCCTTTATTTCAAAGGGAAAAACCTGCCCGATTCTCATCCTTTTGATTGATTAAGGCCCTGAATACCTCGCAGCCACAGAGTGACAGTCCCTGAATAGACTCTAGCGAATAAAGCGCAGTGCAGAGCGCGGGGCTGGCACTCGGGGGTGTAAAGGAGGCGAGTTCGCTGGCACTTACCAAGTTATAAATAAAAGGCTATGCACAATGGTACCTTCTCTAAGGACAGACAGTCTTTACAACACTCCTGGCGTCATATCCTGCTGGGGACACTTCAGCTCCTAGCCAAGACTTCGCTTCTTTTATTTTTCCAGCAGTTTAGTCTGAATACCATAATAAATTCCTGAGAACAAACGCTGCAGCCGGGCAAAACCTTAACATATAGACGCATCTCTGCCGATGCATTGGGATCTATACCTCGAGATTTAGGGCTGGGGCTTCCCAGAGAGGTTTTTTTCATTCAAGAATGGGAGACGGTTTTCTTTTCCCCTCCCCTCCCAAGCCTTCAGCTAGCTAGTCCTGGGGCCTCCCCAGTCGGCCTGGGCTTCACATTACCCCTGCCCGCAGACAGAGAAGACAAAAGAACTTATCAGCACAGCCTGGGAGGAACCCCACTGGGAGGACCCCCTTAACAAGCCTAGGCCAAGGGGCATTGACTAGAGGAAGGAAAGCTAAGCATGTCTGGGTGCTCCCAATGCCTTCTTATTGGAATTGCGCCCCCTCCAGTGGCAGTAAGCCAAGAAACATAAGAGAAAAGGAGACAGCCACAGGTAGAAAAACAGAGACATAGACACCCAGAGATATAGAATGAGAGGAATAGAGTCAGAGACAGAAAGAGACAGAGACAGAGACGGAGACAGAGAGACAGAGAGACAGAGAGACAGAGAGAGAGAGAGAGAGAGAGAGAGAGAGAGAGAGAGAGAGAAACAGGGACCGCTCTCTACTCTCTGCAGCTGTCATTTCCCTCGGGCTCTCTTTCCCCGTTTTCACGGGTCTACCTTTCTCTCCCAGGGAAGGGTCTCATCGCAGGTCCCTCTGGGGCCCGCCGAGGCCTCGGCATCGCGGAGGATGGGAAGAGAAAGTGGCCGCTGTCGCCCAATCAGCGCATGCCTCCGCCACTCGGGACTGTCTCCCCGCCGGCCAATCGCAGCTCAGGGCTCCTGACCAAGCTTTGGGTGAAAGAACTAATAAATGCTCGCGAGCCCGGATCCCCTCACTTGGTGTCACCACGGGAGGAGACTCCGGCCGTCCTCGCTCCTGCCCCTACCCCCCTTCCCTGGCTCGTCGCGGTGCTCTGAGCTCCCTGTCCAGCGCCCCCCGGCCGCGGCACCACTAGCCCATACTCCTAACAAACTTTTCCGCCCTCGGCTCGAGATCCTGGACTCAGGGGCCTCCCAGCCTGCCCCTTTTCCTGGTTCCACTTCGAGCCTCTCCCTGGACTAGGAGCGAGCAGTCCCCCTCCCCGAGGCCCTCCCTCTCTCTCCAGCCTTTTTGGGGAGGGGCTTTCCACGCTCGGAGGAGTTTCCGAGGGTCACCAGCGCCACGCTCGCTTTTCTATCTCGCCTTTACCTGGATATAATTTCCAAGAGAAGCTGCCCCTAGGATGACCACGCTGGCCGGAGCTGTGCCCAGGATGATGCGGCCCGGCCCAGGGCAGAACTACCCGCGCAGCGGGTTTCCTCTGGAAGGTAAGGGCCTCAGCAGCGCAAGGAGCCGGGTCTGGGCCGGGGCTGCTCCAGCCTACCCGAGGTCTCCGCAGCCTTTTTAGGCCTGCCAAACGGCCCCATTCCCTGAACACCCCCACCCAGGAGGGAACAGTCGGGGGCAATATCGCACCCGATTTTTTCTCTGCAAAAGGAGGGCCGTTTTCTCCGCAAGCCCCTGCATAGCTAGGCGGCCAGGCCTGCCCCGGGCAGGTCCACGTTTCCCTGTTGTTTTGGAAAAGCCGTAGTAGGGAAGGGATCAGCCGGCTTGTGAGCATCAAAAAGCAACTCCTGCGCATTTCGTCTACCCAAAGGCGTCTGAAAATTGTCTCGGCTAAGCCCATCTTTGCTAAACTCTGGTTACTTCCGGAAGAATTTTCTTGCCCGTGCCAAGTTGTGGTGGCGGGCGCCGCGCGCGACGCCGTGCTTGTGATTTTTCGTATTAATTGATTTATTATTTAGAATTTCCTTCATCTTAAGCGGCATCTTGAAGTTTCCATAACCTGTTTTGGAAACTGCCTTTCAGTTAGCTTGAGGGTTCTGGGAACCCCGGGGACGCAGAAAGTTTTGTAAGCCCAAACCTTTCTAGACCATTTGAGAGGTTGGGGCGACCCAGCGGAGATGCTGATCGGGGCGCCGGCCCTCCGCCCTCGGTGCACAAGAGAATGTCCTAGCCAGAGCATGAATGGAGGTGAGGGGGAATGCGACCAGACCTGGCTGCCCTCTGGGTCCCGAGGTGTAACAGGTGACACGCTCTGCCACCTGCGGCCTCCTTTCGGGACCCTCTTTAATCCTTGGCTGCTGCCCTCTTAGCCAGAAACCCCACAGGCTATCAGCTCCTCCAAGTCCCTTAGAAAAGGGGCAGCCCCAATAGTACAGGGTTTGGTGTCAGCAGTTTCAGAAGGCCAGAGCCTGGGTGAACTTCCGTCTGCCAGGAGGCTGATTCTTGTGCCGGCCCCAGGGTCACCCAGGTTCTCCAGAGTTGCCACCTTTCCTGGGCCTAAAGGGAAGGCAGTTTCTCTGAGGCAAGTTATTTTGCCCTAGTTGTTCTCTAGATTTTTTGCCCCTGAATTGCTAATAATTGGAACAAATGTGATTGAAAAGGGTTTGCTGTTAAGCAGTTTCAGTGCTGAGGTTGTAACATGCGCATTGGCCAGAGGAGTGCAAGTTAGGTGGGCTCCTCTTTCAGGTGGCTGCTCTTAATTCGCCAGACTTAATAACTTGGCATTTGCGTCTTTTCATCTTCTGCCCCCAGTGTCTACACCTCTCGGCCAGGGCCGCGTCAACCAGCTGGGCGGTGTATTTATCAACGGCAGGCCACTACCCAACCACATCCGACACAAGATCGTGGAGATGGCCCACCACGGGATCCGGCCCTGCGTCATCTCCCGCCAGTTGCGTGTGTCTCACGGCTGCGTCTCTAAGATCTTGTGCAGGTACCAGGAGACGGGCTCCATCCGTCCCGGTGCCATCGGTGGCAGCAAGCCCAAGGTGAGCAAGGTTCTGGAGGCTTTGAGGCCTGCAGTCTCCAGGTTTAGGAAAGAGCCGGCGGGAGTGGGGAGACAAGGAACTGCCATCTGGGGCTTTCCAAAGACTTATTGGGAAGGGGTGTGTGTGTGTGTGTGTGTGTGTGTGTGTGTGTGTGTGTGTGTGTGTGTGTGTGTGTGTGTGTGTGGTGGGTATGGGGGAACTTGGTTGCTGGCTGAGCCAAGGTGCCTTAATAAACGCTATGAGAAAAGTCCAGGCCTTTTGCCAGGACATAGAATATTTTTTTGAATGCCCCAACCTTGTAATTCCTCATCAAATTATTTAAATAGGCAAACACCAAGCTGCTTGTGCCCACCTGTTGCTAGTTTCTTCCCCAAGAATCTTCCCAGTTCCCACCTACTGTACTGCCCTTTCCAAAACGAATCTAAGGAGACACTTTTTTTTTTTAATGTTTTGTTTCCCAACTCCAGTCCGCAATCTCCTCCAGTCCAAATAGTCTTCAAGGAGTAAAAAACTGGGTGATTTGTTTTCTGTGTAATGAGCCCATGACTAGCTTTTAAAAAGCAGTTTGGTGCTATCCTCAAATTATTTTGGTTCCCCTTAGAAAAGGAAAGAGAGTCACTCAGGGTAGGACTGAGTGGGAGGGGATTATTTCAGGTCTGCCTTTTCTTCTGGATGCGGGGGTGGGGGTGGGGGTGGGGGAGTGGGGGTGGGAAATGCAATATAATTTTCTAGTTGCTACAGGGCAAAATCAAATGAGAGTTCTGGTAAACTAAAGATTTCCAAACACTCTCCCTCCTCTCCCACCCCAACGCCCTTTGCAGCCTAAGAATCTCTGGAAACTCTTAACTGGGGAAAAAAAAGTTAAGTCTCTGAAATTATCCACATTTGTAATGAAATTCTAAAAACCTAGATACTCACCGTTTGCATTTCATCTTGCTCTTCACTTTAGTTAAAACCTTGTGCTCCTTTGGGGAGTCACACGTGGCAGATCTAACTTGATTTTTCTGCTTCTCTTTCAAGCACCTTTTTTATTTTTTAGTTTCATTTTTGTGTTGATTCTGTGTAAGGAATGGCCTTTCTTTATTTCCAGGGATCAGAAAGTGCACCTTTTCCTCCCCAAATATTATAGTCTTCTTCATTTATCGCGATTGTCAGAGCCTATCTGGGAGGAGGAGGATCTCTAGGCAGCCCTAGAGCGGGATGCTTTCTTGTTTGCGCCGGCCTGAAAGTAACTCACAGAGTTGGGGTCCTTTACTAACCAGGGAGACCTCCCCAGGGGGTACAGGAAAGGGCATCGGGCCTGGCGGAGAGGCAGTGGGGCCATCACATGTGGCACAGAGGACTGGGTACCAACACCTGCCTGCCTGTTCTTTTAAAGCAGGTGACAACGCCTGACGTGGAGAAGAAAATTGAGGAATATAAAAGAGAGAACCCGGGCATGTTCAGCTGGGAAATCCGAGACAAGTTACTCAAGGACGCGGTCTGTGATCGAAACACAGTGCCCTCAGGTACCAGGCCCATTAACGTCTTCCAGAGGTGCAGCCGGCAGTCTCCCGCTATTACCCGGGCGGGTCACCAGAGACATAATCACCCTAATGATCGTTCCGGGCCCCCACCAGAGCCCTGACGTATCCACGAACCAGGCGTTCTTGGCGTTTTATGGAGGGAGCGATGAGCTGTTAGGCCTGGGGTTGAGAGACCGCGGCAGAGAGCTCCCCAAAGAGGATTTCTGTCGAGGAAGCAGGGCAGGAAACGCGAGGCGGAGGCCAAGCGTTTATTAATATTGATGTCCCTTTTTAAAGAGAAACAAATGTTTTGGTAACCCCAACTGAAGGGAGATGGGGCTGCACCCCGCCAAGGCTTTGCAGTGTTCGTAAAGGAGGGGATGCTTCACAACGGCCGGCAGTGTCCCCGAGGGTCCCAGGGACCATCCGGCGCCCCTGGCAGCTGGGAGGAGGCAGAGGGAGAAGAGGAGAGAGCGCAGGGCGCGGGGGAGTTTGTTTTTAATTAAAAGGAAACTCCCCTTTCTCCCTGCGAGAACGAGATATTTCAGAGCATGGATTTGTTTACCACACTGGAATCTGGAAAAAATAAATGGGGGAGAGTGCATTTTCTTTTGATTTTTACAATAGGAAACGATTCTGCAGTTGAAATTTAAACCTTTTATAGCCTAAAAAAAAAAGTTGAATTGCAGGGGACAGTCCGCTGTGGTTCCTCCTCCCTTAAAGCGAACCGCAGGGCCCAATGCCTTCAGGTGTGTGTTGTGGGGGGGATGGGGCCGGTGCAGGGTGGGCTGGAGGGAGAATTGTCTTCGATTGGAGACGTAGAGCCCTGTTTACAGAGTCGAGGAGGGAAATGCTTCCTGCTGGAAGAAACAGACAGAGACGCGATTCCCAGCCCTAACTTGGAGGTGCCAGCTTCCCAGGCTCCCGTCTCCCTGTTCCTAGATGCTGATTATGGGGTAGGAGGTTTGGGTAGGAGGCTGAGCCGGCGGTAGAAGGACCAAGAGGCCCCAGGAAATAGGAGGAGACAGAAGCTCGTTGTGCGCGA
This sequence comes from Aselliscus stoliczkanus, assembly GCA_033961575.1. Lineage (NCBI taxonomy): Eukaryota > Metazoa > Chordata > Mammalia > Chiroptera > Hipposideridae > Aselliscus > Aselliscus stoliczkanus. The sequence goes on along the minus strand of CM066731.1, from coordinate 163,561,049 downwards.
CACTGGCTCTAGGGCGCAGGCTGGGGGTGAGGGGCTCCCTCCAGCCCAGCGCGGCTTGTCTCAGTCTTTTGCTCCCCCTTCCTCCTCCCGCCCCCCAGTGAGTTCCATCAGCCGCATCCTGAGGAGTAAATTTGGGAAAGGCGAAGAGGAGGAGGTCGATCTGGAGAAGAAGGAGGCAGAGGAGAGCGAGAAGAAGGCGAAACACAGCATCGACGGCATCCTGAGCGAGCGAGGTAAGCCACGGCGCGCAGGCCTAAGCGGACAGCTGTACTCTGACGCCGGGGGCGAGGGCGGCCCAGCCCCAGCTCCTGTCAAGGCTCATACGCACTGCACCCAGAGAACCTCCACATGAGAGAGCAGAGATGCATTTGCAATGAAACAAAAAATCTCTGTTCTGTTAACTTTCTCTATTTTGTAAAGTCTTTTTTTCTGCACCACCTTCAGCCTCCCTTCCCGGAGTCTAGAACTTGGAATTGCGCTTTAGGTGCAGGGCCACCCTTTAGCACTCAAGTGTGTGGGACTGGGTGTCTCGGAGCGATTGGGGAGCTGGGGACAGTCCGTGAGTCCCTGGAGGTTGAAGGAGCTTTTGCATCCTCAGGAAAGGCCCGGATCTCCGGAGTTTCCCACTTCAAAGGAGGGAGGGGAGGGAGAGGGCGGGAGAGCGCGAGAGCACCAGAGCCAGCGAGAGAGAACTTTTGAAAGCACTGGGCCCTCGAAGTTGCACCACATCAGCTGCTCGCTCTCTCTCTCCCTCTCTCTCTCTCTCTCTCTCTCTCTCTCTCTCTCTATATATATATATATATATATATATATATATAATATATAATATATATATTATATATATATATATAATATATATATATTAAGTTGGCTGGGTTTTTTTATTTTAAATTGGTTTTCTAATGCGATGGGGTTTGATTTGTGTGTCGCTGGGAAGTAAAACTAGCTTATGCTCTGGGCCACAAACCAAATCTGAGTCTTGGGCCCGCAGTGCTGGCACTCTTTCTGCCCAGGGGTTCGGACCATTGGCTCCTACTTAAATGCGACCTGTCTGCATCAAGCGCAAAAGTCTCTTTCGTGGAACCATAAACGCAGGCTGCTCCCCTTTTACATGCTGTAGCGTCAGCTTTACACTGTAAAGGTATTGACCCCAAAGCGAAGTCAACCTCATCTAGTTGAACCGGAAGGCAGGACTGCAGGAGGAGGAGTCTCCACAGTTTTGCACCTCAGCAGTTTTTGCCTTGGAGATGGTTGCAACGCTCTCAAAGACACAAAGGGTCCAGGGTTGCCGGGTGCCCCTGCCCACGCCTTGCATTCCCTCCTCTGGGGCCCGGATTTTGTTGAGCTGAGTTGAGTTTTAAGTTGCTTGGCGCAATCACACACTGTGACCAGCTAGGTCCCTGCCCTCAGCTGGTGGCATCCAGGGTAAGACTGTGGTTGGGAATTGGCCCCTTCTTTTACCTTCACTACCCAACCCCTGCAGGGACTGCGAGCTTTCTAGAACAGCAGTTACGAAATAATGCAAAAATCTGTCCCAACCTCAAAGAGACACTTAGGTTGAGATGTTATAGATCCAAATGGCTGATTTTGGGGATAAACAGAAACCTGGATGCTCTGGCGCACACACACAGGCAATCAAGGAAAACAACCCACCCAAAACCATGGCAGGTTGCTTCCTTCCCTTTAAAGCCAGGGCCTCACATGGTCTGAGGTCTAAGCTTTGGAAGGTTGCGTTATTGCCTTAGTCTCTGAGAAGACAACCAGGCCTAGATATAGCATAGAGGTGCTGGGGAGGGAGAAAGGCAAGAAATCAGCCAACCCCCAATCCAACGGGCCCCTGTGGGCATCGGAGCCAGGAACCCAGGGCGTCGGAGATGCTAGGGAAGGGTCGCGGGTGTCGCGGCTTTGCTACTTGTTGCCAGAGGCACCGGCGCAGTAGATCCAAGGCTCTGTCGCACAGCACAGGCAACCGAGGCCCAGGAGACAAAACGCCCCAAATGAGCTGGTCAAACATTTGTACAACTTTTCCAGCTTTTACAAAGAAGGCCTTCTCTACACAATCTACACTTGGAGATGAACTTGGGAGACAAAGCCTGGAGAGTCCATTGAAACTCACACTTTAGCTTGGCCCAGACAAAGCTCCAGCTCCGAGCAGCTTGATGTGAACAAAGGAAGGCAACCTTTTTATAATTCAAGGAGAAAAGAAGAGAAAACAGCTCCACAAAGGGCCGCGAATAGACATTATGGGCTTGCAATGAGGGATGAATTATTCAATGAGCCCCGATAGCTGCTGCACCAGGAAGTTTTATGGACTCTCCAGGGTGGAAAAAGTGGCCATTTCACCTACAAAATGTTTCTAGTCTTTTGGGCCTTCTAGCTGGAACGGCTGCCATTCAAGGGCAATTGCTACTATTTTTAAAATCAGAGTATTCTCCCCAGCGGGAGCTGTACCGTCGAAAACACACACACACACACACACACACACACACACACACACACACACACACACACACACACACACCCTACACCCCTAGGAGGCTGAAACCTAATTTAATTTGGGGTTGTCAAGGATGATGCAGCGTCAGTCTCTCCAGCGCCTCTAGCTTCCCTATCCAGATAAGCCCTGGAGGGCGAGAGGGGCCCAGGGAAAGGAGAATGAAGTGTAGTTTGAAGGGAAGTTTAGAAGTTTAGAAACCACAAAAAATTCCCTCTGTTGTTAGGGCATCAAAAGTCACAGGTCGCCCCGCTTGTAAAATAGAATGAATGTTGTTAATAAAGGGCTGCGAGGGCCCTGGCCTTTGGGTTCCCTGACTAGGGAGGCGCGCTTCTTCTGGAGGTTCCAGCTTCTTGTGGGCCTGGTGCAGGTGCTGCTGAGAGACTACCTTTCCAGGGGACATCTTTCTGCTTGTCAGACTCTAGGACATAGGTTGAAAGGCACCCGGAAGAGGTCAGAACCGCCCTTGTTCTTGTCTCCAGGGTCTTGCTCTTTCTCCTAGACAGCTCCTTTTATCTTACCAACTTCTCCCTGTCCCACGTCCAATCCAAGAGCAGCGCAGTGTGCGGACCGGGCGCACGCACTCAGGCCCTTGCGCCCCTGCTGGGTCCATCCTCTCAACTCTGCGGCTAGAAGAAGAGAGTTGGGCGGCTAGAAGGAGAGAGTTGGGCGGCTAGAAGGAGAGAGTTGGGCGGCTAGGGAACACCCAACCCCCCACAGCCCAGCCCCTGGCCCGCACCGAGATCTGAGCAGGCGCAGCCTGAGGAGCCAAGGCCCGGTCGCGGCATCGGGGGCTGTGGGCACGGCTCGCGCTGCGGCCACTCAATGGGCGCCTCTGTTCCTCCCCCGGCACAGCCCAGAGGACCCTCGGGCGCCGCCACAATGGGCCGGCCCCCACTCCTGCGCCCTGCGCCAAAGCGCTGCGCCACCCCCTCCCCTGCACTGCGGCCCGCTAGCAGCTTAGCTCGCCGGGCTGCAGCCGACTCAATTGCCTCCTTTATGTCCTTCTCACTTTCATCTAGACACAGCCCGCCCCCCCCCTTTTTTTTCTCCCTTGCCTGAGGCTCACATTAGTGAAATTTCTGCAACCTCCCCCCGGCTCCCCCCTTATTTTAAAGAAAGCTCTTAACACAAAAGCAGTGACTAATCAATAGAAACTGCTTCTCTTCTCCTCTCCTCCTCCTCCTCCTCCTCCTCCTCCTCCTCCTCCTCCTCCTCCTCCAGCAGGGTGACGCTTTTCCTGTTTGTGAGTTTTGGGAAACATTTTTGCTTTGTGCCGTAATGGAATTAGAGGACAGATGAGGACTGTAAATGGACACGCGCCTGCAAGACTCGCGCTTAAATATTTAGATGCAACGTTACAATTACTGACTTGTTGCAGCGGCTTTGAAGTGGCGGCTCGAGGGTGCAGGGGGAGAGAGGCCAGATCGCCAAATTGATGTTTTGATTGGGGCTGGAGATACACTTTCACAGGACTTTCCCTCTTTAAAAATCGCTAGTGAGCGTGGGAGGTTTGCAACAATTTCAAAGGTTGAATTAAGAGACCCCAAGCCTAGGCGGTCCATTGGCGCTTATATTCTTGTCATATCTCTCCCTTCCTTTTTGACACTTATGAAAAACAGTACTGGTTTGTTTTTTGTTGTTGTTGTTTGTGTGGTTTGTTTTATTATTATTATTATTATTATTATTTTTAAATTGAGAAAGTCAAAGCGACAAAAGTTCTGCTCGGGTCCCCGTTCTGTTTGTAAACTTGCGAGCTTTTCTAAAATGAACGAGAACGATGTCAGCTTTCCAGCCGGGCATTAGAGAAGGTGAAATCGCAACGCAGAAAAGTTTCAAAGATCCTTAAGTATTTCATTTCCAGTGGAATCATGCAAAGAGTACTTTCTTATTAACGGGCGTGCCACTGCAATCCAGAGGAGCCCGAAGGCCGTCTCTTTCCCCGGAGTTAGATGGGAAGGACATTTTGGCGCGAGGCAAGGGGGTGGGGGACGAACTTTCCCACAGATTAAAATCATGGGGTATAATAAGATCTGAGGTTTGTGGCATCGGAACCTTTATTAAAGTGGACAGCCCACTCTCCAAGCCCATTTGTCAGAATCATGAATTTGACCCAATGTCGTCTAAGGCTTGAGAGTAAATTTCATATATTTGGAAGTCCTTGTAACCCTCAACAATGTATTTCAAAATGTGTTGGAAGCATCAGAACTTGAATTAGATTAGAACTCCACGTTGCGTTCTAATTCAAGAACCTAGCGGTAGCGGATTTTCCCCGTTGGAACGACTGACAAGGAAGCACCGGAGTCCCGACGTAGGTTTTTCTTTTTTGCTTGTTTGTTTTGTTGGGTTGACTGCTGTATGTTTATTTTCTAGACTTATTGAAAACATGCAGATTTTCTAATTAATGCTTGAAATCGTATGTTTATTTTGGGTCTTGATTTGATTGTTGATAGGACCGGAACGGGGACGAAGGGCTTCAAGTGCGTAATAATTACTGAAGGGTCATTTAAGAGTCCCCAGGGCTGCGTAATAAAACCCACCAGGGCGATGAGGCGGAACCAGCAAGTGCGCCTGGGTTCAGGGGAGTGCAATGTGCAGAAATCAATCAGGTGGATAGAAGCGTTGCCACTGAACCCAGTTTCAACATCCACGAATACATCTATTTTTGAGGACAAAAAAAAAAAATTCTTCCTAACCATGAAGTTAAATGTTGAAGTTAACAGTCAATGAGAAGAAAAAGCCGCAGCAGCAACAAACACACAAAAGATGTACGAGAGAGAATTTGGCCAGGGCTGGGCCAGGAGAGGTTCTTTTCCGGGAGATTCTGCCTCTGGTAACTTATGCATGCGGGTAAATAAAGATTAAAGAACCATTAAAAATGTAGATATAGAACTAACAAGACACTAACAGGCAATTAAGCAGTCAGTTTAATGCCTTATCTCGCTGGCTGCTCTGGGGTTGTTTTACAACTAGGAATTAAAATCTGAAAAGGAAGTTTTCAGCCGCTTTGGCCAAATATTGATTAAGTAGCTGTTTGTTGATGCCATTGTTACACATTAAAAGGCTGGGACCGTGGCCCCTCAGTGGCCATCTTCTATTGTGAGAGATTCTTAACCACTGAGATCAAAGAGGGATCATTTCAATTTATCTGTCTTGGAAAATCCTCCTTTTCCTCTGAAACCTCTAAGGAGGATTGACCAAATTCTCTTTAAGAAATAGGAACCGAAAGCAGTTACATGTCATGGGTTTGTAGAAAAGAAATTCATGGGGTGTTTTTAATTATCCTACAGTGATTTCTTGTTTAGAACTTAGGCTAAGATGGTGAATTTATCATCATATAGATTCTCATTTTTTTTGAGGGGTGGAAGGACGCATGAAAGCTACTATCTCTGCATGTTGCTACATTTCTAAATATGGAAGTTTCACTGAACTTGCCTTCCAGCTGGAATGATGTAAAGGAAAAATGTCAGATTTGTATGTAAATGAGGTAGGGAATAATTAGATACACAGGAAAGTGGGAGTTATATTGACTACATTTCTCTACATGTATTTTCATGGTTTATAGATGGTTAGATGGGTCTCATGTGTATTTTTAAAGTCTCTATAATGAAAGAGTAGATATGTGTTTGTGTGTATAGTTTGTGCATCATTAGTGTTTATTTATAAGTTGGTCACTATGAATTATGCTGTCAGTAAACTATATCCAGTTGCACAAAATAAAGGTTTATTGGTTCTATGGATTACACTTTCTAGAGTCATCAGAATTTGGGGTAACAGCACAGGCTCCCAATTGATAGTCACCACTGCTGTTGAATGCTAGGGAAAATATTTCCCTGAATGATTTTATGACTTTTATTTGCTGTTGATTTTTGGATGAACTAGTAGACTGTTTTTTGGGGGGGTGTTAAAAATTCAATATATTTGGGTAGATTTTTCTTTTACTATGAAAGCTAAAATTCCTGCAAAAGCTTTTTTGGAAATACCAATCTCTGCGCTTAATTTGCGAATTCCAATGAGCCACTCTAAGTGAGGTTGTGAAATTTATGCCAGATTCAGGCTTTGCATATTCAGCTGTGCATCATGGGTCTGCCTGTGTGGGGGATTTTCTGAATCCCCTTCTCTGATTATGCTCATTTCAGTACTAAATATTTGTTCATAAGGCTTTATTTTTATTTCATTTTAGTTTCTAGTCTTTCTTGTTTACTCTTGAATGAGATGGATCTTGACATACAGAGTTAGAATCATTAGCGGATATTTTCTATTATTATCTCCCAATTAATTAATAACCTACCCATGCTGAAAGATTCTTTGACATAGTCCCAATCATTGCAGTGTAGAGCAACTGCCTGAAATAGATTAAGCTAGAAGTGTGAGTCAGCTCAGATCTGTTATGGTTACCTTATCCTGGCTCCAGAGGCAGAGAGTTCCTTGTTGCATATCCCACATGTACATTTCATATACCTATGCCGTTAAAGTGACTTTGGTCCTTTGGGTGTCAGGCTATGTGTGTATATACTGCTAGGGAGACAGCGGAGTCGAACACCAAGTTAGGCCTGATCTCAATACCAAGGTATGATTCCTGACTCAAGAACTGGCTAATGCCAATTATACCTCAATAAAGATGGAAACAAAACAAAACATTGATATCATTGTTAACAACAACAACAAAAAAAGAACTGGCTTCCTTTAGCTGGGGAATTGTGATCAGAGAAAGTGAAAGGGAATTTTAGAAGTTGGCATTCTCTTGGAAGGTGCACACCGAAGAGGGAACAGAGGGCCACCTTCTGCTCTGTTGGGAAAGATTTCCTTGCCCCATTTATGCTAGTCTCTGGTAGAGAGTGGCACAACCCAGCTTTTAGCGCTCCCTTGCAGTGTTGGGGCAGACACGGAGCTGGTTCCTACAACTTTGAGCTTTTGCTGGAATCTGGACATCTCTCCTCTAAGAAAACTTCCTCTCATTTTTGTCTGTGTTGGGATTATGCCCCCAAATCAACAAAAAACATATAATTTCCAGTTTGTGATTGGAACATGCCCAGTTTTCAAAATATCCATTAACATTATAAAACATCTACTCAAGAGAGAGGAGTTAGAAACTTCTCCATTGTCAACAGGAGATGTGAAAACCATGGGAAGTATTTATTGCAGACACTTGAGGAATGAATAATAGATTTTTTGAATTTTTACCTTTAATGCCTGTTTTCCTTTCTTTCTGATAAAAACTAAGAAAAGACTAATTTCTGCTATCAAAGAGGCCACTTTTCTACAAAAAAGAAATTGTATTTTAGTAAAGGGCAATGGTGTGAAATTTAGAATTTGATTGGATGCCCATTTCTCTTAGAAAGGAAAATCTTGAGAAAGACTTTTTTGGCTTGCCCATTGCACATAGCAAAGTTTGCAGCGTTTAAATTTTTGGTGCAGGATTTTAAGTAAACAATGACAATGAAGAACCCTTTCTTTTTGGGGTGAAGCAACTTGATCAAAGTAGTCTGAGTTTTTATGTCCTTCCTATTGCAGTGATTGGGAAATGAATTTTCCCCAATATAACAAATTAGAACTCATCACATAACAGCAAACTTGCTATATATTTGTCTCCTTACCCGTCCAATGATTTCTTGACTCTTACGTACTTTTATTTGGCTATATTTATTGCATCTACAATAGTATATTAATATCAACTCCCAATACTAGGAGCCAATTTCCCACGCATCCTGGATCTAATTCCAATGGATTCCATTTTAAAATAGCTGATCAAAATGCTTTGTGACAAGGATGGGAGACTCTTCTTGGCTGACTAATATAAGATTAAGGGAGAGGAAATGGCACTGATATTCAGCACATAAAAAATTTCCAGGATCTTACTGAGACTTGAAATATTGAGACTTGATCATGGCATAAATGTAAATTTTCAAAATTTTTGTAATTGGATGGGGGGCGTATTTTTGGAAACAACTGCAGAAATAAATGTACTTGGCCTTATATCATTAGATGGAAACAATAAGTAAGTTAGGGTAGAATAGTTGAGAAAGTAAAGCTCATTGCTATTCAATTGATATTGCAACATGGAATTGGTTTAGTTTTTGTGTACTTTCATAGTAAATGCTTATAAGATCACATACAAATTTGCATTTTTAACAGAAAGCCTACATTTGTAGGCTTGTGATTTTTATAGGTACACACATATGTTACAAATACAGCCAGTCTAGCCCTCTGACCTTATTTATTTATTTATTTGGCAAACCCTAGTATAAGGCATAACTTAGCCAATCAGCAGGCACTTGGGCTTTGTATGCGGGTATCAATATCTTCTTATTTCCTTTATAAGGTCTATCTTTTAAGAAAAACATTTTATTTTAAAATAATTGAAGATAGACTCTATGAGTCTTTAAACATACATTTAAAAATTCTCCCAATATTCAAATATATTATCATGGTTAAGAAAATCTCGGCCAAGGGGTGTGTGTGTGTGTGTTTGTGTGTGTCAGTTACCATGGTTGAGTTTAACCTGAACTAAAGAAAATTAATTGGTCCAATTCATTTTATTATATGAAAAGCAACAGGTTTCTTCTTTCTGAATTCCCACTTGGCCAGTTTCCTGATTGAGGTTCACTAAATCAGTTGACTGTTTCCTGTTTTTTCTGACTTAAACACACCGCCAAATCCTTTTCCACGTCTTTGTGTTCCAAGAGCAGAGCACCCAAGGTAAACGTGGCCTGTTCTTGCATCACTAATGTTGCTCTAAAATTCAGACCAAGCACAATTCAGGTGTGACCCTTTGAGCTTCAGTTTCAACATCTGTGAAATGGGACACATCATACTAACTTCCCAGGGTGATATGAGAATAAAATGAAAAGATGCAAATTATGTGCAAATAACACCTATCATAGGAAAACTCAAAAACTTGGAGAAAAATAAGCTCTGAATATGCAGAAACTGACCAGCCTACTGGCAGATGGGCTCTGCCCAAGGGCAGATAAAAGCTTAATTCAGGGCTTAGGAGCAACAATGAAGACACACACACACACACACACACACACACACACACACACACACACCAAAGTCCACTTTTACTGAATCAAAAAAATTTAGTTTATAAGCAACTATTTAATGTAATAGAACTTATTGATTTACTAGATATGAAAAAATAACAAAATTCTAAATCCATTCACTGAGATGTCAAAAGATATTTCTTTTTAATTTCTTAAATAAAATTTTAATGCATATTTCTAAAATTTAATAATTAGCTGATTTTAATAATACCACAAACATACATGCTACATACTCACCCTCCCACTCCCACACACACACACACACCATTCACAACCTCCCCCACCCCTCCCCAGACACAACACACCCCTGCGATAATTTATCCTGTGCTTGGGTAATACTATGAATTGTTTTTTTTAAATTATTATTATTAATAGTTACAGATGTACAAAACTATGCAATAGTTATCTTTTTCACCCCTTACGAAGTGACTACCTCCACCCGCTTCCCTGCCCTCCCACCCCTGATATCATACATTCAAAAGATATTTCTTAACTTTTCCCCCTAGTTCTATAAAGATTACTTTTCTCCCTTAGATTAACATGGCTTTTTAAAATGCCTCCAAATCAAACTTTTGTCTTTTTCAGAAGTTCTTTTTGCTCAATGAGATTAACAAACAAGTTGCTTTTTGAAAATAGACCTCATACATATACATTCTTACTCCTGAAATCCTTCCGCAATAATTGGTTTGGTGGCATTTTGGGGTATAATCTCGCCTTAGGTCCCTTTTTCAGCCTTCTTCATTGTTCTTAAACGTCCTTATAGCTCCACAGATGAGACTGAGTGCATTCTCTCTTGGCGCACGGTTCTTCTTAATCCCTCTCCTTTAAAATTGGAGTTCAGGAATATGACGGAAACTTTCCAATTTGTTAAGCTGGAGGATACATTTCAGTGATCTTTCTATTGGGTTTCTCTCTAGCCAGTCTCAAAAGCTTGGGATTTCTGTGTTATTGAGGTACAGATGCTGCGAGGGAGGAAGAAAACAGCCGGGCTCATGAGGCTTTGGGGAAGCTGGAAGGCTCCTGCCCCCTTTCTCCTGCTGGAGCAGCCTGCCAGTGTACCGCTGGAGAGGAGAAGGTTGTTTTCTTATCCCCACATGCACTGGTCTGACCTGTCTCTGAAATAGGTCAGGCTGGGCCGCAGCCAGTTTATGCAGCTGTTGTGGCTTAGGCGTCTCAGCAGGCAGCCGGGGCTTCTTGGCCCGCAGGCCCCCAGTGAACTGATAAAAATTCACCGGCCAGTCGTGGAGCCTTCCTTCTGCACTGTGCTGGCCCCCTGAAAGCTTTGAGATGCAAGGGGACTCTTGGATTATGGAGGCCAATTCTTGGCCTCAAAAGGGAAGCATGCTTTATTCCCAGGATTATACTCTTGTGGATCCAAACACTCAAGTGAAATACATGCTCTGTCAGATTTCAGTTTAAAATCATCCTATGTTCATTCTGTACATAATTCGAAAGTTATAATGAGATTGTACAGTGACAAGTTGCCCTCCTACCGATGTCCCTCAGTATCTTGACTATCTTTCTAGAGTGTGTGGGCATCAACAAGCAATTATGTGTCTCTCTTTCTTTTGAAAATAGTCTCTCCTTTTTTGCACAGGTGGTAGCCTACCGTGGAAGCTATTCTGTGCTTTGCTTTTTTTTTCTTGCTCCCACTTTAGAATATATCTCGCAATTACCCCACCCCAGGGCCTGATGGGTGGCTCGGCCTGTGTGTAGAGTTGCATAGTATTCCATCATACTGGCAAGTGATGATTTAACAACATCAGGTTGTTTCCAACGTAACAGCACCATTTGGCACATGTGTGAGTTTATTTGTAAAATAATTCCTCTGTAGTAGGGACAAAAGGGATGGCATCTGTAATTTTAATAGCTTTGGTTGAATTTGGGATCTGCGCTGACAACAAATGGTGGAGGAATGCTTCATAACCATGGAATGGGAGCGTGTTTGTTTGTGGCCACTTTTGTGCAAGAAAAGAGACACTTTTCTCAGCCACTGTAGGTCTGGAGATGCATACGCTTTGAAATTTCTGCTTAGGAAGATTGTTCTGCTAATAGTGACTACACTCTGCAAATTCCTCTAATATTCAGTTATTTCTCAAATGGGACATTCTCTACATCCAAGGAGAGCTTGTTTTTTTGTTTTTACTTATTTGTTCTTCTTTTTATTCGTTTTTCCTTGTCTACTGTTAACTTCGCTTTCACTGCCATCAAAAATAGCATATTTTATGTTAAGCATTCTTATTTTTCTTTCTGTGCTGAGAAAATTATGGATAGTTTTATAACAATTTAGATGCAATGTGTTCTGATTGTTCAGCTACAAAAGAGAAATTGTCTTTCTGAATCACCAAATTAGGTTTCAACTAGTGAGAGGGTAGATTATGAATACAGAAACATAGTCTTGTATTTCTAATTTTGGAAAAGTGCTGGCCTGATGGTCTAGGGGTTTCATGAGTTTGATAAAGGCTGATTCTGAACTTTACGAACTTTTAGGGGGTATGTATCCATTCCCTTCTGTGCACAAAAGACTTTTTATGTTTTTGCACATACCTTGCCTCCCTCACATCAGCCTATTTTTTTCTTAAGTCCAATGCTTGGGAATTTAGCTTTTGATGCTGCCGTGTACCTGGTTTACTAAGCTTGAAGTCCAATTCTGTGAAAGGAGCTAGAAGGAACTGTGCTCCAACTACAGAGAAAAACAACCCTCTCCAAACCCTCCTGAGAAAACCGGAGATGCAAAAGCCAATATATAATTAGAAAGTAAATGTGTCAAGTCATTCCTTCTTAGGAATGGCCTTTCGGAGAATGAGTTAGGGTCTCCAGATTTATTTTTGAAAATCAAAATCTTGATTTCGTTTAAAAAAATAACAGAAAAACACAAACAAGTTTCTTCCTTGACTTTTCTGAACTCTGGCCCCAGAGCATGTCGCTCTGCTCTGCTGGGTACGAGACAGGAAGAGTGTTCAATGCTAGAACTTTCGTTTGTGCTTAGAAGGCAGCGAGCTGGGTGCTCTGGGCTCCTCCCTGCTTCCCCTCTGACTTGCTTATGGAAATCTAAGGGAGCCAGTTTGTGGATGTAAATAGGCCTGCTGTAAAGAGCATCTGCAAAGAGCTGAGAGGAATTAAAAGCAGTGTTTTTTCTCCTGTCTCCCAGCTCTGCATAATTTGGATTGAATCAGGCCCATAATTTGTGACATCTGATTACTACCTGCAGAAGTATGCAGCTCTCCACATAGGAAGGAGGGTGTAGGGAGAGTTAATCCCAATGAGAAAAAAAAATTTTTTGATTTTTTTGTCAGGTGGCTGTGATGTTTTCAATAGTATTGTAGACCATAGAAAATAAGTGGTTTTCAGGCCTGCATCGGCAGAGTAACCACACTTGAGATTCTTGACCCATCGTCACATTGTTGTCATCCATGTAGAGGAAAGTAGCAAGCGGAAACATTCTTCAGGGGACTGGCTTGGCTCTGTGTCAACCACCAGGGGGGTCAGTGGGAGAGATGCCCCCTTCTCTTCTGATTTGCAGATTTGCAACTTTTTAAAATAAAGAGGAACCCATGAATTCATCTGGGGAAAATGCTTCAACTTCCTGTTGCATGATTTCCAAGCGAATGGGATCTGAGTCTGGAATTGTTGGTTATATTTTGCAAAAAACCTGGAACTTCTAAGATCCTCTCAGACCATTTTGGAAGGGAGCTGGGAGTCCACTTCCAGAAGTCTAGCAAGGAAATGGGGGTCTCCTCACAGCGCCTCCGACAGCAATTCGCCAGAGCAGAATATGATTTGGGAAGCCATCCAGTGTGGAAACTTTCCAGGTGGTTGACTGGCTTGGCTTTTGCACAGACAGGACACATCCGGGACTCGTGTGTGTGTGCACGACACACATTCATCAGAGGGCAGTAGAAAGGCAACTTCTATAGTTTCTTACTGGAAGCCAATGTCTGCCTGTGGTCACTGGCCCTGCCAAGTGCTGAATACTTGCTGAAATTTTGTCTAAAAGAAGGCAAATGGAAGACCGGCGACTTAGCATCAGGTCAGAAACTGTGAAGAGCCAGGCTTAAGAATGGAGGGCCAAGGGGTATGCTGGGATATCAGCGAGCTCCCCCTTATTCAGGGAATCAGTTCCAGGTAGAAGGCCAGAGTGAACACTCAAAGCCTGGCCTACATTGGATTCAGCTTCTGGGCTTTTCTCCATGAACTGTTCTCAGTGAACTTGACTTCTGCCTTGTTTTTGCCTCTGGAAGGTGTCAGCTGGTATTCTCAGGACATTCCTGAGCATAAAGCCACTTAGTAGTTGGGAAGGCCACTTCATCTTATTTTCATCAGAAGCTCAATGAGTGGTCAGTAGACTGTGGGGGGGCCATAGAGATCTTCTGTAGGTCAGAGCAAATACTCATTATAGTCACACCCTTGTGTCATGTTGTCTGTCCTTTGTAGGCAAATAGAAGATAAGCCACTGCACAGGCTTTTATTCCTAACGGGGTACCTTGCGAAGATAAGGAGGGGAACAGTTTCCTTATTACAAAATACAAATGACCTAGAGAAATGAATTCGGTCTGAATCTTTGTTTGCTGGCTAACTTTCTTCATTTTATTGAATTACTATAATTTAATGTTACTAATTTAAACTAACGATTTCCCCCTGAAATGAATCCTTTTTATTATTATTATTATTTTAAATGGAAAATCCAAATTAAATTCACTAGGAAAGACAATGATTATCATTCACAGTCAAATTTTTGGTACTTGGACAATCCTTTGGAAAAACTGTAGGAAAAATAGAAAGAACAGCCATTCAAACTGTAGTTTACAGGAAATGATGTTACCAGAACAAGTTTGGGTTTTTTATAGGGATGTTTGAAAATCTCCCTACTCCCAAGCGTCCTCCCCCAAGCCCTTTGAAAATGTTTCCCCCCACTTTCCTTTCACAAAGTCCTCTATGGACTGACCTAAGCTTAAAAAGAAAAAAACAGAAAAAACAAAAGGAGGCCCAGTCTCAACTGTTGTTCCCTCTCCTTTCCTGTCTTCCCCACCCCTGTCCCACTTCCATCTGGCTTACCCTCCCTTTGTGTACCCCAACTCCACACACACATACAACATATGCTTCTACTGAGCTCCACATCGAGACCCAACCCGGTACCCCTCCTAGGAGTGTTTGCACTTTCCAAAAGGGCTCTGGGAGCTGAGAGCTTAGCATGGAAGAATGAATCCCTAATGGCAGAATTCCAGGATTCAAGCAGGAAAGGTTTGAAGTAGGGATAATTTCTGATGCCCCTCAAATCACATCACACCCCAGCAGATCATATCTTCACTGTGAACGGGCAGCACTAGTTCTTCAACGAGGGAGCTCCTTGCTGGCACGTGACCTGCCAGTGCATGGCACCCTGCTGAGTACCCAGAAGGCAGCAAGGCCAGGTGGGGCGGAGAGCACCGGCTGCCACAGGTGTGTTTTCTCCTCTTCCTGGAGGCCAAGGAAGGGCCTGGACTTGTGTCCTTTGGGCTTTCTGGTGAAGAGCAGGACCAGAAGAAGGACATCAGGGGTCTGATTTGGCCTAGCACTGTGGGGCTCATATTGCCTTTGAGCTCACAACCCTCCCCAAGTAGCAGGTGCCTGATCTGAGCTCTCATACGTCCAGTGGCACCTGGACAGTTGTCAGAGGACGGAAGAAGTGAGGCTGCCTTCCACAAGAGGACTGGGGGCATCCATCATGGATCCACTGGCTGGGAGAGTTTCTGGAAGGGCAGGGTCCCCTAGGCTCTCAGTGCTGGGATCCTGGAGAGCCTCAGAAACACATTGCTTTGGAGGATGGAAGCCACGAGGGTCCCAGTGGAACAGTTGGGATTTATTCCACCTGTAGTATAGGGGGTTCAGAAACAGCCTGTTGTGTCTGTGGACAATTATAATGGATCCCTGCTGAACCCCCAAAGTTGGCACTTAGACTGGACCAGTGTTTTATAAGTATTAGGTAATGGAGGTGAATACATCTAGAAACAGCCTACTTCTCCTCCAGGCCCTGTGAAGTGGAGGATGACAGAGGAGTCTTTGTCAGAAGTAGGTGTACTGGAGAGTTAATGAACCTTCAGGTCCAGGGCACCTCACCTGTGTGGGTCCTTCCGGACTCTGGGAGGGGCCCTAATGATGTCTTCATGCCATTAGGTTTTCGTAAATGTTGCAAAATTAAGGTATGTTGGTATTTATTTCTCAAGGGGAGCTTCCTAAATTATAAAAGCTTCAGGTCCCACAAAATTGCATCTACCCTTGTCAGCTTAGCATGGAAAAATGAATCATTTAGTTTCGGGTGGGAAAGGCAGGGGTGAGGAGAGATGTGCTCCTTGTGCATGGAGTCTGGCCTTGGCACAGCTGTGTGTGAGAGAATAGTAATAATAATAATAATAATCAGTTACCCTCTACTTATGTATCTGGACTTTAGAGTTTCCAGGATGCTTCCTCATTTCTTATGCCTTATCTTGTTTACTATGGAGCCAAAGTCGGGGTCTGGCAACCCAGAGCTGCTGAGAATTTACCCTCAGAGCTGCTGAGAATTATGGCTCTCATACCACACAGCAGCCTCGGTCCTTGCAGGGAGCTCCTTTGAGAGATCTTGGATTGACTCCTCACAAGAAGACAGGGAGCATCCATCCACTCACTGGACCCAGGCAGGTGGGCACAACCATTAATATATTTTGGGCCTCGGTTTCCTCAGCTGTAAAGGTTGCATGAGGCAATTTTTAGATGTTTCTTGTAGGTCTCTGAAACTGTTACTGTGACCAGTTTGCTGTCCCTCGTGGACCGCTTGCTCTCTGCCTCTGAAAAATGGAATGGTTGGCAAGGTGGAGGTTATGATCCCTCACAGCTTGGGCAGGCTATGGCAGCTGTGGCCACGTCCTTCTCCCAGCCGACTCTCAGAAGCCCCAGGTAGCTGTGTGAAGAAACAGTGGGACCTCCAGGCAGCCAGGGAATCAGAATGGAGAGGCCTGTGGCCCCTCAATTTCTAAGGAGAGCAGTTCTTACCAGTCTTGTCTCTGGGGGGAAGGATGCCTTGCTGCTGTAACAGTGAGGGTGGGAACAGAAGTTTGCTGTGCCATTGAACAGGTGGACATACAGGCTCTTCCCCATCCAGGCTGGGAAATGCATCCTTTATTACATCTTCTGTCATAACTGTGGCTTCCAGAGGAGACTGGAAAGGCCTAGGGGTATTGTTGGGAGAGCATCCCCCTTAAGTTAGAGTTGCTTAAGCAAGACTGTAGCACTCTCCCTTTCAAATCATCTGTGCCTAGACATTTTCCCTGGTGCCCAGAGAGGGACACATGAGATTGCTGAATGCTGACCAAACCTGGGTTTGAGGGGAGAGATGTAGACAATGATGCCTTCACTTCATCTGATTCTGCTGTCATATCTTAAATTAACTCCCTCACTAGCAGTTGTCAGAAACAGAATTGGACAAATGAGAAATTTTTTTTGCCTCTGAGTTAAAATACATGCATATATATATCGGGTTGTCGGAAAAGTCATGATGCATTTTTGCAATGAAAAACAGAAAAATATGTCATGACTTTTCCTACAGCCCAATACTTATACGTAAAAAAAAATAGTATTTGATTCAATTAAATTTTTCTATGCAAAACAGAGTTTGTGAGAAAACTTGTAAAGATTAAACAGGAGATCATTTCAAATCCAAAATCTTTTGTTTTTGTGAGGACCTTGCTATGAAGCATTTTAGAAACTTGGAAAGAAGAAATATTTTCTGTTACATTGAAAACAACTCAAGGCAAGATGTCATAGCCCATCAAGAGAAGATTCTATTATTTTTCCCCTTCACTATGTTACTCTTTTATTTTTGTGGAGGAAAATTATTTCAAAAGTCAACATCTATTGCATATTGACTTTTTAGATATATATTCTGGAAATAGACAATGATTCTTTCCGATTCTGTAATCCTTAATTGCAAAGACTAAATGATAAAATCAACAATGTAATAAGCATTGTGAAAATGCTGTTTTGTTTGAGGAATTTTAGAGCCTATGAAATATCCACCGTAATATTTGCATGCACAACTTTTCTTCTGAACCTGATATCCATGGCTCAAGTTTTGTTGTAGTTTTCTTTATCTTAAACAAATAATATCTACTAATCTTTTAAAATAGAAGCTGAACATTATAAAATGAAAACATCAGGAAGAGGAACTATATACCCCTTTATACATTCCGAATAATAAGTACTATTGTTTATCGTATGAAAGCGTTTGTTTCTATTTTTCTTAGTGATTATCCTGCACTCAGATCAAATCCATGGCCATTTTGAACTTTGAATCACAAATTAAAATTTTTATTTGATAAGAGTCACTATTCGACCTATAGGTAAAGAAGAAAGCTGATCTTAGCTACTTCTGATCAACATTAACATTTTTGTTGAGTAACTCCATACAAATCAAAACAATTCAAATTATTGACTCTCAGCATCCATAAGCAAAACTTTGACTTATCCTGCCACATGAATTGGGTTCTAACAGGTTAGAAGAAGCTGAATTTGTGAAACTTATGGCATACATTTATCTAATATAGTTTGAATAGCAAGGTTACTGTATGACTTTTAAAACAGCAGGCATTTATAATACTTTGCCAAGTTTGGGGTGGTGAGCAGTACTGGATTTGAGTATTTGATTTCCTCTACTTATTTTTTTCTTCTTCATGTTTTCTTACGGAAGTGCTAGCTGAGATTCGAAGAAGAGTTGTTATTCTGTTTAACTATATAAAAACATTAAAACATTTTAGGGATTGCAAAAATACATATGCTTCAAGTTAGAATATTGAGACATCTTGGATATTTTAATAACATTTCTATTATGAAATAGCAAAGGAAGACTTATTTTTTAACTGCTTTTACACAGGAGGTTACATTTGCTGATTAAAGTAATTTGAACACTTTAGAAGAACACTTCAACTTTCTAGTGGCGAGACAGACATTTACTGGATTCCATGCTGCTATTAAAAGAGGTGTTCTTTTTTGTTTTTTTGTTTTTTTTGTTTTTATAGATAGAATGCTACTATGATTATTTACAATTGTTCAGAGGGATTTCAAAAGTCAATATGAATACAAGTTGTATGCATAAAAGAAAATGAAATCACCAAACGCTAAAACTAAACTGCAGAATGACATTTTGTAATATAAGGTAAATATACGGTCCACTGAAATTATTTAGATTAATAATGTTTAAAGACTTTGTTGTACAACTCATTTTGGATATTTGAGATTAAAAACATCCCTTTAGAATTTGGAGAACACAAAACTGTTGTTATTTGCAAAGAGAAGGACCAGTAGAGCAGAACACATGCTAGAGTCCTTATCCCAAACAGTTTGCAAACACCAAGGAGTCTGTCTATTTTATTTCACAAGTGATTTGTGAAGTTTATTTCTCACATTAGGATTAAAAAGGTAATTTCCCTAGAAACCAAGTAAATACCAAACTTCAAATTCACTCGCAGGGCAGATTACAATTTAGACTTTCTTTTCTTTGAATGGTGGAATGTCTAATGAAGGAAATGAATGGAGGAACACATTTAAGAAATTATGGCACTGACTCTGTAATATTGTAGTTGAATTTTTATTCCATGATGGTCCCCAGAATTGTCAAGTTACCCGTAGGAAACAATGAGTTTCACCACACAGGAAAAAAAGAAACAGAAAGAAGTTACCCAGAGATGCTGCAACTTGCAAAGCAATTGTCCCCACTGAGCTTTGTGCAGCTTTAAATACAACTGAATATTAATTCTATCGGACCTCGTTGACTGAAAAGCTAGGATGGATCAGGAGCTGATTTTTGGCATTCCTTCATTTTTCCACTCCTTTGTTCACTTGACACACAGCTTTTTATACACTGGCTTTGCGGCAACCGCTGGCGTGATCTCTGAACAATCTGTTGGAGGGGAGAAGTGTTCCTCCAACCAGCAGCCAGAGTTTTAATTAAATACTGTTCATCCTGTCTGTCTCCAGCAGCTGAAGAAATAGTTGTTGGCGGAAAGGTACCAACGAACTTATGTTTTCTGGTATTAATAGGGCAGAAAACCTTCTTGGTGGCATACACGTGCGTGCGTGCGCGCACGCACATACACAATGCCTCCACCCCAAATCATGTGATGGTTATTATTTTTAAAGTTAAGAAGAATCACAGTGAAGCAGCGACTGTCCTGTCAGTGGAGCCACACTCAGTGTCAGAAGGGACATGCAGAAATTGAAGAAATTATTTTGTTTATTAATTCAGGTTGCATGTCCTGCCAGGCCTGGCTGTAATAGAAAGGAAAAAGAGGTGTAACTCTAAGCATACCCTGATTTGTTCTTATTACATAACAAAAGTCTATTTCTTTATCATGTTATCATTCAGTTAATAAAAATTAGCTACAATAACAGCATCAACTTAAAAACCCCTCAAAGTCCAGGGGATTTTCTTTCACAATGAACATGAATACTGTTCAGAAATACAAACAGTCAGGATAACTTGAGGTCTGAAAGAGAAACCTGGCAAGGGTAATTGAATAAGCCTGGGTCCCTTGACTGTGTCATGGTGAGGGCAGTCAACATGTCATAATTAGGTTTATTGAGGGCCATTCCAACAATCTGCTTCTATTCTTCCTGCCTTATTGTCCACAGCTAGGCAAATAGCCAAGGGACAAAAGGAATCAAGTGCTGACAAAACATGAAAGAGGAAAAAGATTTAGCTGCTTTTATCAAAGAAACTGAGAAGGACTTTGTGTAAATAAAATAAGTGACTGGCCATCCTGCATTTAGGCAATGCCGTTTTCATTAGAATTAATTCTTGACATATTGGAAGAGTTCCAAGGGAAGGATTTCTACTTCTGACAAGTTTAATTTGTAAATTAAAAACAGTTGGTTAAACATGAGCCTCCATCAACAAAACTTAACCAAAGCCATACTCCACAAAGACCTAAGCAGGTGAAAAAGAGAATTACTTTGAAAACAAAGTCTTCCCCCAAATTATGCAAATTCTTATTACTTCATAACAAATGTTTCCCATTGAAGCCTACAGCAGGATGTCTGCTCCTAGAGGTTTGTTTAGATCCCATTTTCTTACCCTTTAAGCCTCTTTAGTTGACGTAACACTTACTCTGGGCTGGTTCTTGGGAGAAGTGGCAGCAAGTTCGGAAGAGGCTGGCTTACCTTTTTTTTACAAAGTCAGCTAATACCACTTTGGTAAGTCTACAAATTTCAGGACAGCCTGCTCTTCTTTTTCTTCATTGAAGGTGAGAGCTTCTTTCAAGGGTGCGTCTGATTCCTAGCTGGGGTGAACAGCAGAGGAGACCATGCAGTGTTTCCTGAAGTAAATAGTCACCAGATCCCAGGGCCATGTTGTCTGGTATGAGGGTTGCATGCAATGCCAGCGGCTTTGTGGTTATGATTCGGTGACACAGAAAACGTGAAAACCTTTGCTTCCCAGAGAGATCCAGCTGGCAACTAGACAAGCCTTTCGTTTAAGTATAGGAAAGCCCTTTAAGGAAACGGCTATTGGGGACATTGGAACACCTTTTCTTTTGCAGTTTTGCAGCTTGCAGGTTAAGCTTCAGAGAGGCTGGCTTTCACCTGGACCTGAATTTCAGAGCACCTTGTTCAAGCTGCACATGGGACGGTGGCTGGAAAAGAATGCTATCATGAAGGATTTGTCCCTGGGGAATATAAGCTTTACTTGGGTATCAAATGCCCCTTACTTTAACTGAGAGTTACATAGGAAATAAGAAACATTACGTGGGTAGCTTCAGTGGCTAGGATGTTTAGATCTAAAAATTTCACATTGCTTGATTTCACCTGACATCAAGGCACATTAGAGACTTAATATTGCCCTATGCCTTGGCACTTGAAATTAAAGTGAAAAAGAAAGTTTTCTTTTTCTTATCTCAAAGAATCATAGTAGTCCATCAGGTAGTGGGTGTGAAAAAACAGTTTAAGAAGTGTAAAATCTTTGACAAATGCAAGATATAATCATTTTCACCAGCATCAGATTATTGCTGTTTGAATGGAGTTTATCCATGGCTGTGTTTATATGACTGTCGCTCCTGAGGAAGCATTGAAATATATGCGCCAAACACTTACCTTGTGGGTCATTAAGCTGGGTGTTCAATGTCTTGAAGTTTGTTCCACTTACGATTTTGGTAAAGAAACCACAGCACGCTGGGCTACGCAAATCTAGCTCTGCACCAGGTATCACTGTGGCTTTTATGAAAGGTTTTGGGGCTGAAAGACTTCGCTTTTCATCCTAGTTCACTCTCTAACTAGCTGTGCAATCAAGAGAAACTCAGGAGCCATACTGAGCAGGGTTCTTTTTAAGCGGGGGGCGACCCTGTGGCTCCCCTCCCTCAAAGAATCATGTGGTGTCTCCATGGCTCTGAACACATTCAAGGTTCAGAACAGATATTATTTACTTATAACCTGCTCATTGCTTATATACTCATTGAAACAAGATTGGGGGTCTGACCGATTTGCCTTTATGCTTTCTCAGAGTCCAGGTTAATAAGAATTAAGTGGGTCTTCCTGTGGTCAGTCCAAAATATACTGAAATAATTCTGTATCCAGGACACATGGGCCCTCTTTGCTAGGATCACATTGTTTTGGGGGAGCAGAGCAGCACACTGGGGCACATCTAGTGGAAGAGTGGTATGGGAGAAACTGCTTTTCAGGGGTTGGATTGGGGCAAAATAAGTCTTTTGATTTGCACATTGTTCCAATGCCTGTTGGCTCATGTCACCAGATTGGAAGGCCTGGCAGGCGAGGAAGGAGTTCCTCTGGACTGGACGGAGCTGGAGATTTATGCAGACAGTCTGACTCTCTGACATTTATTTGCTGCTCTTTCCTCACTCTTATTTTGGCAACTATGAACCAGATGGACAAGCTCATGGAAAATCAGGCCAGTGAAGAGAACATGCTTTTGATTTCTTCAAAGATAAGGGAGAACTCTTTCTTTCTTTTAAAATCGCAGTGGCCATTTTATGTGCACAGATTCAAGACTGGCAACTCACTCGGGGAGACTGATGGAAATGTTTGAAACAAGGACCTTCCTTGTTACATTATCGAGAGTAAGTAACATAAGCTCTGTTTACCAAGACACCCACTGAAGAAAGGTCCAGGCGATGGTCCCAGTGTTATGTCTACCAGAGGCCAACCTTCTACTTTGTAGCTGGGCACCAGCGGTGCTCTCTGAGCTTTAGCTAAGATGATAATTCACCAGGACTGAAATCCTTTCTTAATCACCAACCTCTCCAAAAGCAGGATGAGGAAGAGGGGAAGCATGGCTTAGTATTTCACTCTGTAATCATTTAGGATTTGAGCTGTGTTTTACCTTACGCTGACCTCTGCTGCTGCCGATGTACTCCTTCTCTGGTTCAGCTACACTATTACAAGGGGGCGATGAAGACAGTGGCCCGTAAGTGGTGATTTCTCTTGGACAAATGGAAAATATGGCCTACCTGGATGGTCAGATGGATAGTAGATAGATAGATAGATAGATAGATAGATAGATAGATAGATAGATAGATGTGGTTTACTATTTTAGGCTCAAACTAAATTCTGTGTGCTGAGTTAGTGAAGCATCAATAATTTAAGCACAAATATTCATATCAAAAGTAATTATATCTTGGGCACTGGGACTTTTTTTGTGTGTGTGTGTGAAAGTTACATTCCCTCCCCCTGCCATTTTAAAGTCATAACATTTTCTCTCTGTGTTACCCATGGCATAAAATTTCAGACTACCAATACTTTATCTCAGGCCATGTTGTTGAACTCGGTCCTTGGAATTTCAATGTTAAACCTGGGATTAGAATGATGAACGGATTTGCTGATTAAGTGCAGTGTTTTGTTTTTTTTGTTTGTTTTTAAGGAACGCATCCGAGGGGGATGTGCGGCTCATGAATTTCGCCTTAATTTACTTTATGTTGTCGATATTTGTAGACTTTTTTTTTTATTTGTTTACTCTTGTTTGTTTGAACTAATCACTACTAAGGGAAGGGTCCTCACAGGGCAGCCTCCCCTTCCCGAAGCTTTTAGCCTGGGTGACCATTCAGGCATAAAAACGTGCTTATCTGCAAATGAATGGCAGCTCTTTGCTTCATTAAAGCCCCTTTCTCTTTTGGCACTCGCATTGTGACCCTTTGATATTAATTCAAAGGGCAATTAAAGAATGCGGCCCATCTTTGAAGTGAGGCATTCGAGGCAAGGGTAAGGATGAACCTGGGCCTCTGATGGACTGTGTGTATTCAACAGGCCTTTTCAAGGCAGTTTGAAGTGAGTCAAAGAAAATGGGCAGGAGAAGGTCAAAGAGAAAAAAAGGGCTAAAGAAACAGTCTGTATTTGTTCGGAGTATTAGCCAAGCAAACTGCAAATAGCAACAAAATGAAACAGTTAATAGAGCAGCCAGACAGAGCCATGTCAATCACTTAACTTGAACAGCATTAGGCCTCCTGAGGCTCTCTCCCTGTGTTACCTAATTATCTTGGGAAAGGCAGTAACTGGAAGTAATGGTATTGTATTTCTTTCTGCTTACTGCCCAGAAAAGGTGATAAATACTCACTGCTTTATAATTATGCAACATATATACATAAAGAAGTAGGAGGAGGGTGGGAGGGGGCCGGGGTTGAGGGTGGGGGGTGGGGGCTGCATTGAAGTGGAGTTGCTAGTTAAAGGGCCAAATATGGCACAAATATGGCATTTTCAAACATAAGCATGCTGGAGGATCACTTAACTCGTTTCATCTGGAGCTGGCTGAAATATGCATGATGTTTTTTAACAACCCTTAAAGACAAACACGTTTACCCATCTAGGAAAGTTCTTTTTTAGGAAAAAAAAAAACAACCAAAAAACATTAGCCTGCAAAAGCTGTGCTGGAATAATATGAAGAATTTGGCTAACAGCCCTCTCTGCCCCCGTGGAAAGGAGGAAATTCAGAGTGAAGGCAACCACTGGCTCCTTGTGGTCCCCATAGTGCCTGGAACTTGACACACCCTTGGGGGGAAGGTGGCCCGGAAAGCCGTCCTCTATGGCAGCGCTGGGAGTTACAGACTTTACTTAGAGAGGGGAGGAGTGAGGGGAGGCGGGGAGGACTGTGTAGCTGGTTGGAGGCTGGATGGGTTTCTATTAGTGTGGTGAGAACTGATAGTTTTGGATTCCTCTTTTATTGGTCATTATAAAAAAACAAAAGAACAACATCAACCAAGCACTTCCTTTGAAAGTGTGAGCAGATTTTAAAAAGACTTCCAGACTCTCCCAGGGGTAATTAGGTAAGAGAGGAGAAAACCCCAAGCACCCACTTAAACGTCTGCAGAGGTGAACCGCGTCTCTGAATCGCAGGACCGGCCTGGATTTCAAGGGGCCTTTGAGGACTCTCTCTGTTCAGATTATTTGCAACATGGGCTGTTGCAGATTTTTTTGTTTGATGTTGCATTTGTGCATAATGGGTTTTGTTTGGAGGAGCAGTAATAAATCTGAAGGATCTGTTACGCAGCTTTTTGACAGACGGTTCCAGAATGTAGCTATTAATATAAAAGTCTCTGCCTTTGTAAAAAACCCATTATTGAACTAAGTGCCCAAATGCTTTGTCTTTTAACGCACCAATCATACATTGAAAACTTTCTCTTCTTCTTCAAAAAAATCCTGATTTGTGGAGTCACCCAGGGCGAATTGTATACAAAACCTGGAAAACAAATTATATGGTTAATTTTTGAACATATTGGTAATGTTGACGAGTTAGTAGAGCCCATCCATAAATTCCCTCTCCTGTTCTGTGTAATGCTTTGACAGAAAAAATGTCTGAGGGGTTATGAGGCATTTCTACCCCAGAAACAGTCAACAGAGCAGTAGTTGCTTAACTGACAGGAATCCACTCTGTGAATTTGTAAATTTCCTTAGGCGTCGTGGGAGAAAGGTATAAAATACCCCCAAATAATCATAAAAATGTAATTAAACAATAATTATAAAAACAAAAAAGGAGGGGGAAGCAGGCAATAGAAACAGAACAAACTAGGACATTTTTACCAATAATAACCATGAAACCTTTCCATTTATAGAAAGAAGACATTTTTTTTCTCAGTAATTTTGAAAAATTGTCTTATGCAGTTCTAAAAATATGCAGCTCATTTGGATGTCCTTTTTAAGGATCACTACAAATCCTAGTATCTGGAAATCTTAGGAAACGTCCACGATCTTAGATCACTGAGAATATTGCCATGGCGTACTTTCAGATCCAAATCATCTCCAAGTGGGAGGAAAGACTGGGAATTTTTGCTTTTCATTGGGCTCTCCCTGTTCTTGCTGGGTGATTTGCAAATTTCCTACTCTTTTAGCCTTTTTTTCCTTACTCTCTGTCCACACAAAACCAACAATTTTTTACTGCAAGAAGTGATGTCTGGGGAACAGTGGAGAGGACGAACAATTTGTTTTCCTTTTTGTCTCCCATTTTAATGTGGCCCACTGTCCTGAGCTATCAGTTAGAATCAAGTGCCATCTCTAGGTGAGACGGTGGTTCTGAAGTCCAGATAAATTTTACTGTTTGGTCTGCCTATACCTTGGTGAACTCGGATTGAAATGGCTGAATCTGGCTTACAGAGCAGAGTTACAGTTATTACACATGTAGCCCCATAGTTCCTGCTGTACACAGGTTCAATGTCACATGCTTTCATACGTTTACGATGCAAGGAACCCAATTCTGTCATTCCTTAACCTGCTGCCTAGTGGTACAGAAGGAATTCCTGGAATCTGTTGGATCTTTGAGATCTCACAGTTTTAGTGGTTCCCCCAGATCTCACTTGATCCTTGGATGGACAGTCAGCCCTTCGAGGGCCAGACAGATGACGACAAAGCAACCATAGAAGTATATTCCCTATTTTATAGCTAAGGACGCAGAGGTTTAGAGAGACTGAGTGAGTAACTAACACAGCTCATAAAAGGCCAAGTGGGGCTGGGAATCCAGGTTTGCCCGACTCCAGAACTTGCACTCTTCATAGTGATACCTTTTTTTTTTTGAGGGCAGTGTCACTGGCCCTCATATGGGGGACCGAACTGGGGCCGCTGGCTTCCCAGGCCAGCGCTTAACCACTGCGCCACTAGGCCGGCCCTCAGAACTTGTACTCTTAACTGTCACACCGCATAACTGCCTTGTGGCTTCTGGGAAGACAAGAGGCATTAAGAAATTCTTTAGGAAGGAACCTGTTTTCAGGGAGTGTGCCTAGCGCCTCTGCAGCTGGCGGTCTATAAAATGGGACCAGTAGTAGCGTTTACCTTATAAAATGGTGATAAAAATTGTATAAGAGAATACCCAGGAGCAAGGGTGCCCCTCAATAAGCATCAGGTAGTGTCCTTGTTAATCTTATTTGTGGGGTGTGACTCTAAAGTAGGCTTCCCAGGAAACTGAAGAGAGCTTAAACAGTAGGGCTTGCCCATGCGTAGGCCTCTGACAGTGCAGGGAGTTTGCTGATTGCTGGGGAAGGTTCTAGGTGGGAGGGGAAACCAGGATGCAATCAGAATGTGTTTCTAGGTGAGCATTCCTAGTAAATCACCTCAAGAGATACACACAAAAGGGAGCACTGGGAACTTAATGCGATTTCCCACCTATTCTAAACAAATATTCACTTCGTACCTGGATTTTGTATTTGTAAATTTAAATTCTTTTAAAAGAGCCCCTTCCCTCTACTACACCCCCCCCCCAAAAAAAAAAACACACAAAAAACAAAAAAAAACAAACCAGGTTCAGCTACTGGCTGCTGCCAGCAGTATTGGGTCGGTCCTGCTTTTAAACCCTGGGAAAGAAACCCTGTATAGGTACCAGTGAGCCAAATTCTGGTGTGAGGGTGGAGATGGCTTCTTTGCTGGTTGGTTGGTTGAGAGTGCGATTAATTCGCTGGCTTTAACTGAGACTTCTCGCTGTCCTGTCAGATTCTAGACATATGTGCATGAACTACAGAAGTCCAAACCACCATCCTATTCTGGAATTGTTTGAAGTCTGGCTTGCTAAATTTCTAATTCCCAATATCCTGAAAGAGAGGAAAACTGTTGCTTTGGAAACCAGAGGAGGCTAGCTTAGAGCTGCTGGGAAAGCATAAAACCTGATGCAGAACCCATTTGAAACGAGGATAACAGAATCTGTATGAATAAGGGAGACTAGGACTTGTTCAGAAACCAGCTTAGACTGTGTTAGGAGAAACATACAAACATCCGCACAAACCACATATCGAGTGACTATGTCAGTGACTGGAGAGAATAATGATTAATAAGATATGCTCCCTACATCCTGGGAGGAACACGGTCACATGAGCAGACCACGCAGCTCTCATGTGTTGAAATGGTTTTAATGTCCAGGACGCTGTGCGATTGCAGGGGAAGGTCATCTGGCCACCCCCACTGGAGGACAACATCTCAAAGCTGTGTGTTAGAGGGTGACTGTGAGTTCACCAACACAAGGAGGACTACAAGGAAAGGCATTACCTACAGAGGGAACAGCATGGGCAAAGGAACTGAGCAGTCAAACACATGGTGCGTGTAGGAAATGACAGACCGCTGAAGACAACAATGGGGCCCTTCACCAGAATTGCTCAGTCTTTTTTTTTTTTTAAAGATTTTTATTGGGGAATTGGGGGAGGGGAACAGTGTTGGGGAATCAGGGAAGGGGAACAGACAAGTTGCTGTCTTTTTGTCCTCCAGTCTAGATGCGGAGGACGTTGCTTCACTGGCCCATGTTAGTATCGTCATTGCGCTCTTCCTGGGTGAGGCAGATCGGTCTCCGGCCTCTGGATGGTCGCTCACTGTGGCTATTGGCAGCTCACGCTGGCTGCCAGCCGCTCACGCTGGCTGCCGGCCACTCACTGTAGCCTATGGCAGCCCACTGCAGCAGGGGCTGCAGCCTACACGGTCACCGGGGCTTGCACAGCCCAGCTCCAGGTGGAGCTGTTGTTAGCTGTAGAGGGCAGTGTCACTGGCCCTCATATGTGGGATCTGAACCGGGGCCGCTGGCATCCCAAAACCAGCTCTTAACCAATGCGCCACTTGGCCGGCCCAGAATTGCTCAGTCTTAAAAGGCAAAATAAGTCCCACCCCCCCTTGTCTCTCTTCTGTTCTGTTAAAAATGAACAAGCGATATACTCTCTAATACAACCATGCTTTCAAAGGCTAGGTAGGTCACTTTGCCTCCAGTTTTACTGAGGTACAATTTACATCTAACATTGTGTAAGTTTAAGGTGTGCAAAGTGTTGAGTTGACAAAGTTATAAATTGCCAAATGATTACCACTACAACATTAGCTAACACACGCCTGCATCACGTCACATAATACTTCTTTTTTGTGGTGAGAACATTGAATATGTTCTCTCAATAACTCTCAAGTCTATAATACAGTATTATTAACTATAGTCGCCATGCTGTACATTAGATCCCCAGGACTTATTCATCTGAATTTGTAATAGAATGATATCCCCAACTTGCTGGAAGTTTGTACCCTTTTGACCTACAGATCTGCTTTTCCTCTAGCCCCAACATCCTGGGTAATCACCATTCTGGTCTCTGTTTCTCTGAGGCAGGTTTTTTCAGCTTCCACATAGCATGTAGCATTTGTCTCTCACTGTCTGACTTGTTTCCCTTAGCATAACGCCCTCAAGGTCCAGCCATGCTGTGACAATAGGCAGGTCACTTTAACATTTGTTATTAAGTAAGTGTTGTTTGAAAAGAAAATGAATTTCATGCTCTTGGGTTATTATTATTATTTTTTTAATGGGACAAAAAGTTCTCCCACTAAGAATGACCATTTTGCAGGACCATTTTGGGGAAGAACAGAGCCTGATGCTCAGACATGGGAATTCCTCTGGAATGGAAGAATCTAGCTCTAACCCTTCCTTTATGCTTTATTAAAGGGGGTAAGGCGAGCATGGAGTTACCAACGCTTATTAATTTTTTTATAGTTTCCTTCTTTTTGTGACTTTAAATTTTCTTTTTGAATTGATCATATAGGAAAACAGATGTTTTTGGGTTTGTGTTTTGTAATGAGGTGAAGTTCCTATAACAGAATTAATCATTTTAAAGTGAACAATTCAGTGATACTTAGTATATTCGCAGTGTAGACCAACCACCAGCTCTTTCAAGTTTTAAAACATTTTCGGCACCCCAAAAGGAAACCCTGTACCCATTAAGCAATTGCTCCCCATTCCTCCATCCTCTAGCAACTACCACTCTGTGTTCTATCTGTGATTTAACTCTTCTGGTTATTTCATATGAATAGAATTATACAATGTGTGATCTTTTGTGTCTGACTTCTTTCACTTGGCATAATGTTTTAGAGGTTCATTCATGCTGCAGTGTGCATCAGCACTTCATTGTCTTTTTTTTTTTTAAAGATTTTATTGGGGATTTGGGGGAGGGGAACAGCGTTGGAGAATCAGGGAAGGGAAACAGACAAATTGCTGTCCTTTAGTTCTTCAGTCTAATTGTGGAGGACGTTGCTTCACTGGCCCATGTTGGTATTATCATTGCATTCTTCCCGGCTGAGGCAGTCGCTTACAGGCCATTGGACAGCTGCTCATGGCGGCTCACAGCAGCTCATGCTGGCTGTTGGCCACTCACAGTAGCTCACAGCAGCCCACTGGAGCCCCACTGCAGCCTATGCAGTCGCTGGTGACTCCCAGCAGCCCAGCTCCATGTCAAGCTGTTGTTCACCATCTTAGCTGTAGAGGGCGCAGCGTCACTGGCCCTCATGTGGGATCTGAACTGGGCCCTGCTGCTCAGAGCTAGAGTCCCAAGGTAACTCTTAACCAGTGCGCCACTTGGTCAGCTCTCTTCATTGCTTTTATGGCTGAGTAATATTCCATTGTATGCATATATTATAATTTGTTTATCCATTCATCGATGATGGAACATTTGAGTTATTCCACTTTTTGGCTGTTATGACTAGTGCTGCTATGAATATGTATGTTACATGTAGGTGTTCTTTTTTGGAATTTCAACACAGGTATAAGTTCATGTAACCACCATCCCAATAGGATACTATATGGTTCCATCATCCCAAGTAACCCACCTCTTGCTATCCTTTTGAAATCACACTCTCCTCCAGCCTCTAGCTCCCGGCAGCCATTGGTCTATTCTCCATCAGTGTAGTTTTGTTCTAAGAATATTGTATAAATTGAGTCATGCAGGATGTAACTATTTGAGACTGGCTTCTTTCACTCCACATATTAATTTTGAGATTCATCCAAGTTATTGAATGTATCCATAGTCCATTCCTTTTTATTGCTGAAAAGTACTCGGTTGAATGGAGTACTAGTTTGTGTGTTTATCCGTTTACATGTTAAGGAACATTTAGGTTATTTCCAGCTTTTGTTCCTTATGCGTAGAGCTGGTATAGACATTCATGTAAGGGTTTTGTGCAAACACAAGTATTCATTTCTCTAGGAATGAACGGGGGTGGGATTCCTGGGTTATACTTAAGTGTATATTTAAGTTTATAAGAAACGGCCAAACTGTTTTTCACAGTGGCTGTGCCATTCTACATCCCACCAGCAATGCTCTGCTCTGGTGTCCACCCTTGGTATTGTCAGTATTTTCTATTTTCGCTATTCCAAATAGATGGGTAGTGCTATCTAATCAAGGTTTAATTCACATTTCCCTAATGGCTAATGATATTGAACATTTTTTTTTTTTAAAGATTTTGTTGGGGAATTGGGGGAGGGGAACAGTGTTGGGGAATCGGGGAAGGGGAACAGACAAGTTTCTGTCTTTTTTTGTTCTTCAGTCTAGTTGCAGAGGACGTTGCTTCACTGTTGGTATCGTCATTGCGCTCTTCCCGGATGAGGCAGATCAGTCGCCTGCCTCTGGATGGTCGCTCACGCTGGCTGCAGGCCACTCACTGTAGCCTATGGCAGCCCACTGCAGCAGGGGCTGCAGCCTACACCGTCGCCGGGGCTCGCACAGCCTAGCTCCAGGTGGAGCTGTTGTTAGCTGTAGAGGGCAATGTCACTGGCCCTCCTATGTGGGATCCGAACCGGGGCCGCTGGCATCCCCAAACCAGCTCTTAACCAATGCGCCACTCGGCTGGCCCTTGAACATCTTTTTATGTGTTTATTTTCCATCCATATATCCTCTTGGGTAAAGTCTCTGTTCAGTTCTTTTGCTCATTTTAAAATTATTTTGTTTTCTTACTGTTGAAATCTGACAGTTCTCTTTTATGTTCTGGGTACATCTCCTTTGTCAAATACGTGGTTTGCAAATATCTTCTGTCAGTCTTTAGCTTGTCTTTTAATTCTTCTAACAATGTCATTTGCAGAGCAAAAGATTTTGATTTCAATGAAGTCCAATATGTAAATTTTTTATTTTATGGCTATAACTTTTTTTTTTTTTTAAAAATTGGGGAATCAGGGGAGGGGAACAGCATTGGGGAATTGGGGAAGGGGAACAGACAAGTTGCTGTCCTTTTGTTCTTCAGTCTAGTTGTGGAGGACATTGCTTCACTGGCCCATGTTGGTATCATCATTGCGCTCTTCTCGGGTGAGGCAGATCTGTCGCTGGCCTCTGAATGGTCGCCCACCTCGGCTATTGGCAGCTCACGCTGGTTGCCGGCCACTCACATAGCCTATGGCAGCCCACTGCAGCAGGGGCTGCAGCTATGCCATCCCGGGGACTCACAGCAGCTCAGCTCCAGGTGGAGCTGTTGCTCACCATCTTAGCTGTAGAGGGCAGTGTCAGTGACCGTCATATGTGGGATCCAAACCGGTGCCGCTGACATCCCAAGCCAGCTCTTAACCAATGCGCCACCTGGCTGACCCTGGTTGTACCTTACAGTATCTGTTTAAGAACGTTTTGCTGAGCCTCTGGTCATGAAGATTTTTCTCCTAAAGCATAGGTCTTACATTTAGGACTGTCACCCATTTTCAGTTAATTTTTATATGTGGCTTTATGTTTATGGCAAGGTTTGTTTATTTTTTTTTTGCAATTGGATGTCGAATTGTTCCAACACTACTTGTTGAAAAGACTATCCTTTCTCCATTGAATTACATTTGTACTTTTGTCATACTCCACTGGCCATATTTGTGTGGGTCTGTTTCTGAGCTCTATTCTGTTCCACTGGTATGTGTCCCTTGCTTTGCCAGAACCTCAAATGTGTTGGTCACTGTAGTGTTGTAGTCATTTTTGAAATCCAGGAATGTGATTCCGCCAACCTTCTTTTTCAAAACTGTTTTCAGCTATTCTGGTGCTTTTCCACTATTTATTTATTTATTTGTTTATTTGTTTATAGAAATTTTACTGAGGAACTGTGTGTTTTTCCAGGACCCATCAATTCCAAGTCAAGTAGTTGCTTCAATCTAGTTGTGGAGAGTGCAGCTTGTCGACCCATGTGGGAATCAAACTGGCGACTGTGGTGTTATGAGCCTGTGCTCTAATCACCTGAGCTAACTGGCTGCCTGGCATACATTTTAGAATCAGTTTTTCTATATCTACAAAAATTCATGCTGGGAACCAGTTGTTTTCTGAAAGGTGTTTTGTTTTGATTTTAAAGAGTTTTGGAAATCAGAGAGAGAAAATGAATCTATTTTTATTACATGAAAAATTAAGAAAATTATTGACCAAGCTGGGGTGTTATTCTATTGCAAATTCTTTCTCAATGTAAGTGCTCCATTTTTGTGAAATGATTGGCTGTACGTCAGAGAGGTTAAACAAAGTCATGTCTATACCAGCCATAAACTTTGAGTCGCCACACATTTAACCTGTTTTCTGCATTTGTCATGCAATGCTCAAATTCGGTTTCAGAGAACAAGGAAGGCATACATGAAACATCTAACATATGTTCACGAAGAACGCATCGACCTACCCTTGGCTTTTGTATCATTTATTTAATTTATATAGTTTTAAGCCTTTGGGTTCTTTAAAAAACATTTACAAATGTGCATTATTATAGGGTTTCCAGGCCAGTGTTCTTCCCCATGAATTAAAAACGAGAATATCAGAAACTCAGGTAGGGAGGTAGAAGGTAGGCAGTTTGGCTTTCCTTTTCTGCGTTGAGTGAAGAAAGAAATCCAGCCCCCCACCCCCACTGCCCACGAACACGGAGCTCTGCCTCAGAAGGGGATAATTAGAAAGATGTTAAAAGCTTCCTGGTATCTTTTCCTACAGGTCTAGAATTTCATTGCAAAGTTCCAATGAATTTTGAATGCCATGTTCAAGTGTTTTATACAAGTGGATATGTATGCCAGATACTTACCATGTTTTGTTTTTTTTCCCTACCCATTTTCTAACATTTAGAATAGAATTAGCATTTAACACTTACAAAGTTAATGTGAGCATTATGAAAATGAGCTTAAAATATAATCGGGGATTCAACAAGTGAATCTCAAATTTGGCAGCGATTTCCTGTGAAACTTGGTTTTTCCAGGAAAGCTGTTCAAATCAGTCATTTGGACATCTTGGGGGCTTGCTATGTGCATACCATGTCTTCTAGAATAATTCAGTTTGTCGATGGAAATTTGGAAACTTTGGGTTAAAGCCTGTTTATTGCCCATCATTCCTTAAAAACTGTATGTTGAGATGACTATCCAAGGTTCAAATTTATCAGTTAAGTAATTTTAGGAATTTTGCATTGAGACGGCACTGCATTGAAGGGTGTGATCCCAAATGTGAGTGGCTACTTGAGTTCATTTTAATTACCTATACGAAGTCTAGGTGGCTCTAGGTGATGCTCCAGTGGTTCCAAGGAAAGCATTATTTTTAAATTTTGTGTTGCCAGAAATACTTTTTTTGTTCCTCAGTCAAGACTTTATGGTGTTAAAATGAAGCCACGTGTAAATGAAAGGCAGTTATTTGATTTCTTAAAGAACAATTAGAAATATGGTTTGGTAAAACTATCACAATCCTGCCATGAGAACTAGAGTGCTT
The DNA here is from genome assembly GCA_033961575.1 of Aselliscus stoliczkanus. Taxonomy (NCBI): domain Eukaryota; kingdom Metazoa; phylum Chordata; class Mammalia; order Chiroptera; family Hipposideridae; genus Aselliscus; species Aselliscus stoliczkanus. The sequence goes on along the minus strand of CM066731.1, from coordinate 163,526,616 downwards.
TATTTTTCTTTAGTTCGTTTCCATGTCTTGTTTGTTTGCCACTTCAATGTTGTGATGGGCTGCAGAGGCCATTGCTTTCCCCATCTCAGACATGAAGAAAGTGAAGCTCAGAGAAGTTACGTGACTAATCCAAGGCCACTGAGCTGGTAGTAAGTAGCAGAACCAGGAAAATAACTCATTTTCCTGAGGCCAATCCAGAAGGGCGTTTTACTTTTAGAAAGAACAAATCCCTAAGGGAAAGGATGACTCAAAGTACTGAACCTCTGATTCTAAGGCAAAAGTTATTAGGTATTTTAAAACATTTTTCCATTAAAACAAAAATAAAAAAATAAAAAAATGCTGGATTCGTAATAGTAGCTCTGGCTTTGATAGATATCAAAATATGTGGGCACTTGCGTTACTCTTTCTCTTAACATAGTCAATGTTATTTCCCAATGTAATTTCTCTGTTTAGACTAGTAGTTATAAACCCCTTTTATTTCGATGTTCTTAATAGATGTTGATTGGTATAATGCTATGCCTGGTATTTGCATTTGATATGTCATATATTACCTGCAAAATGCTTATTTGCTTGGTACAACCTTTTCATCTGACCTTTTGATCTAGATATAAAACAGGCAAAAGCAATGTGATTCCTGCTGTTAATGTAACGTGATTCCAGGAATTAGGAATTTCCATCTTGGAATGTTTCAGGAAGTGGTGAGTGCACTTATTCAACAATGATGTTCTGTTGGATAAAGTTGTGTTGGTTGCATCTAACTGTGTGAGTGTGTGCGTGTGTGTGTGTGTGTTCATTGAGAAGCAGAAGCAGTAAGAGTAGGTTTTTCTTCTCCCAACAAATCACTCCTAAAAGGTAGATCTCAGCTACTGTAGGTGAGGTAAAATATAGCATAAATTTAGTTTAGGAAAATTAAAATGTTAAGATTAATTTTTTTAAAAAGGAAGTCATAGAGTTACAAATCTGCAGACTCAAGTTTCTCTATTCCAGCTCTCTTGTCCAGGACAGTTTATCGGCTTGCTTCACGGGGTCCTCAGGGTTTGAGATTTTTATAGCATGTGTTAAATCAGCCCCATGTAGTCAATCCCAGATTTGATCCAAGAGAATAAAAGCCAGGGAAAACAAACAAACAAACAAACAACTCAGCCTTACCAATAAGGAAACTTTCTTTTTTTAAGCACTGAATTTCAGATCCATACTTTAGTCAGCACCCAATAAAATTCAGATTAAAAAGAAAATCCTCTGCCCCAAATATTCTGTAATTGCAAACAATATACAAGGTTTAGGAATCAGGTCCAAAAGGTTAAAGGTTCTTGCTGGTGTGCCAAGGAAGGAGGAATGAGGTATATTGATCCATGTCAGTTTCCAGATTCTGGGGTCAAGCTGTCGTTCCTAAAAGGAACAAGGCACCTTCAGAAAAAGTGTGATTATCAAACAACAGGTCAAAGTTTATCTCTAGGTCAATGAAAAAGGGGGTGGGTTGTCATTCAGGATCTAAATATAAGCTTTGTATTTATATGCATTTGAGGCAAGATACTCATGTTGTAAGAAAATGACCTTACTAAGTTTATTAAATATTATTTAATAATAGAATCAGGAAAATGTTTTCACATAATTAATATGAAGAAATAATAATAATAAAGCCTCACATACATTATATAATTTCATCCTTGCAACAATGCTATGAGGCAAATATTATTCCCACTTTGCAGATGAATTGAGGCTTAGACATATGAACACCTCTTCAAATATTGTAATAAGGGACAGACAAATACTACTGTTTTTTCCATCACTACAGTTGCCTCAAAAAAACACGAATGGTGTGGTATGAATTAGTCCTAATTTGATTTAACATTAAATATAAAGAGGGTGCCAGAAAAATGTATACACATTTTAAGAAAGGAAAAGACTATATAAATTGTAATACTCAATATATATCGATAACAAAAGATGAATACAAGTCGTGTGTATACATTTTTTTGGCACCCCCGGTAAATGTGCTTTGAGAGCACTTCAGAAAATCAAGTCTGTTTTAGGATAGAAGGGTGTCCCGAATATTCCTCTTACTGGAAGCGGTTCTTTTTTTCCTTCCCTTTTCCCCAGAAGGGTCTGCCATCGGTCCTGTTACAAAGCTCCTTCTGTCCCCCACCTGGATGTCCCCCCAGCAGGGGTGGGATGGGAACACTCTGAGCCTCCCAGAACTCAGTCAGCAGCGCTGGGTCAACCAGCCGCCAGGGTCCAGGTGGGCTCAAAAGGGTCCATTTCCTGCCCTGTCCTGAGCCCCGAGCCCTAAGCCTCAGGAGGTGGGGACTCCCAGCTGATCCCAATGCGAAGGGCCCTGGAGTATTCATAGCTTTTCATTGTTTTTTTTTTTTTTTTTAGGATGATATTCCTGGGGGACATTTCAATCAGTGGCCCTTGCATGCCTTCTTATCGGCATTCAGAAAGATGAATCGAGACAAGTAGTTAATATAATGACTTTTTCTACGTAAAATAAAGGATGTTTTGAAACAGTGTCTGGAAAATAGGCAGTTTCTCTGTAGAAGTCATTGAGAACAGGAGTCTCTCCAATTAGCGTGATAAAACCTCGAATTATTATTTTTTTGAAAATCCTCAAGCTATGGAGCTTTTAATTTTTCTGGTAGCTGTGGAGGGAAAAAAAAATTGTTCTAACATAGCACTAATTCTTTAAACATAAAAGTGTATTATTAAAAAACAAAAGTGTATTGTTAAAATATAAAAGTGTAATTAAGCATCAGAGTGTATTAGTAAACAATTATGTTTGGCTTTATGAGCTCAAAGCACAGGAAAATAAAATATATCTTTAATTACTATGATGTGAAAACTTCAGTAGTTGGGCAAAGAGTCTGAAGAATTAGATATGATCTGAAGGTCTAAGAATGCTGAACCATTTATTCATCAAATATTTATCGTGTCCCTATTCAGAGGAGGCACCTACAGACATTTAAGTGAGGTGTAGACAGTTTAAAATGTGTATCTATGTGGATGTTTTTTTTCCCCTGGTTAGGTAGTTTTTCCTTACACACACATCCCAACCCATGGCATAGCGTGCCTGTTTGTGCCCATTCTGTGAACATTTTCCAGAATTTACCAGCATGTTATAACTATTATTCATTATACTTACCATCTCTAATTTGCTTAATTAAACAAAACTATCTTACAACTACAGGGTCCACTTCGATGACGCAGGTTGAGCCAAAGTTTAGTGTTTGGTGGTCACATCTGTATCTTTAGAGTAGGTTGGTCAGGACCAGTGTAACATTTCAAAATGGAGAGCCAGTTCATCAACACCAACGACTTTCTGAGATGGATTACTTTCCCTAAAACAAGCTGTTAAGTGGAAGCATGACATTCAAAATACCAGGCTGTGTAATTGCTGATTTTTAGGGAAAGGCAATTTAATTGATTATTAGTTTAAACATCACTGTTGCATTGTATTCATGAGAAAATGAGACTTCCCGGCTACTAGTAAAGACAGTGAATTTCGTGCAGTAGAGAAATCAAAGAGTGATTTCCAAGTGTCCTGGGCCAAGGGTCTGGAGGAGGTTAGGGATCTTTGTGCCTGGGGAATTTTCTTTGTGGGAGTGGAGAGGGAGAAGGGCAGATAGGAAGCACCAGGGTGAACCCCAGGGATCAAGGAAGGACCCCAGGGGCCTCTGAGAGGGAGGGATGGCATTAGCGACTGTGAGGAGGTCTGGGATCAAGGAATATTCCAGGCTCGGTGAGCACAGTCCTTGGGGATGGTCAGAGGGGAGAATGGTTTTCTGGAAGCAAAGTCCTTCCTGGAAATTCTGAAAACAGCTTAGGAGGGTGCACTTGCCAGCCAGTTTGCCTCCGTGGAATGCGATTGATTCTGGCACATTTCCAATCCCAGGGGGAAGACAAGAATCCATGGGCTCTGGGGCTTCCAAGGACAGGACCTGGCACAAGTTATAGGGAATTGATTGCTCATTCTCAAGGGAGGCTCTCACACCTGTCAGTAAAGAATATGGCTAAACGTGTCACTACTGTTGAAGTGTGGACATTCTCCTAAACACACTTGAGCACCCGCTGTAAGATAGCATGCGTTTTGTCACTTCATGAGGGTGTTCTAGTGCACATCTATGGGGTGCTTTGTGTGTACCAGAAATTCAATCATCACAATCACCATGCAAAGTAGAAATTGGCACCCCTGGAGTTCTCTAGGGTGGGGGAGGTTAAATAATCAGTAGATGGCCAGGTTGTTAGAAATATGACATCCGAGATTGGACTCTACGTGCATCTTACTTCAAAATTTAACCTGGTGGTTCACCAACTTCACAGAATCTAAGAGGCATACATAAGAGGACCTGAGTTCGTACATGTAAAATGCTTAGAACATTGACTGACATGGTAAATGCTGTGTAAGTGTTAGTATTATTACAGTTAATTTCTGGGTTGCTTGCTCCAGAAGTGTCTCTGAGATCAAGTCAAGTGATTTTAATTTTGCAGATCTGGAGTGGAGCTCAGAAATCATCATTTTAAACAAACGCCTCCGGTGACTGTGATGTAGTTGCTGGTAGATGAGGTCCATGTGTGATAGTAAAGCTAAGCATTTATCACCTAATGGGGGTTCTCCTGCTAGGAAGTCCTGATACCCCTCCCCCACCTCCTTGAAACCTTGACTGCGTGTAGGGTTGGAGACATTTTCTACCACATACCTCTAGAATGGGACTACGTCACTCATTCTCCGTATTAAAATCAGATTCCTGGGCCGGCCGAGTGGCTCGGTAGTTGAGTGCTGACTTGGGAGGCGAGTGGCCCCGGTTCGGGTCCCACATGTGAGGGCCAGTGATGCTGTCCTCAAAACAAACAAAAAAACCCATGGCTCTAGTCTGGCACTCGATTCCCCATCCCGCCCCTTAAAAAAAAAAATCAGATTCCATGACTCAGGTGTGTGTGTTTTTTTTTAAAAGATTTTATTGGGGAATTGGGGGAGGGGAACAGACAAGTTGCTGTCCTTTTGTTCTTCAGTCGGGTTGTGGAGCACGTTGCTTTATTGGTCCCTGTTGGTAGCTCACGGCAGCCCACTGCAGCAGGGGCTGCAGCCTATGCTGTTGCCTGTGGCTCACGGCAGCCCAGCTCCAGGTTGAACTGTTATTCACCATCTTAGCTGTAGAGGGCGTAGTATCACTGGCCCTCATGTGGGATCTGAACGGCGACCCTGCTGCTCAGAGCTGGCGTCCCAAGCCAACTCTTAACCAATGCGCCACTCGGCCGACTCCCATGACTCATGTTTTTGAAGACTATATGTCCCCTCTTTCTCCATTGAAATCTGTAAATGAGTCTGGCTACTGAACAAAACAAAATTTCTATTTCTATTAATATTGCAACTTGCCCAACTGAGTTGAGAATAGAAAGTTTAATAGTAAACCTTAAGTATATGAGAGTCCACGATAAATGCATGCTGATATTAATTAAGATGTTTGACATACTTACACTATGGAGTGATATGAAAATAAGATTTCTAAGTGATCTTGGAGTGATCTCAGCCAGCCACAAAACTTTCTTGCATCCTAAGTAATCATGGCATTGACAGAAATGTCAGTTCAGCGGTAGACCCAGAGATGTCAGTATGATAAAATAATATTCAGAGACTGGGAAACCCAGATTTCCAAAGGTTTTTCTGGATATTTACGAGACCCTGAATTTCAGACCTTGAGGGTAATCTTACATGTCTGAAGTATTGGACAATACTTTCTGCAGGAGGAAGCATGTCAGAACAGGCAAAACTAGTTCAGTACAACAAAACCAGTCTAAATGTAAGGTGAGAAAAGACTGACAAAATGTAAGGTGAAAAAAAAGATCGTGTCAGCTACTCCCCATCCTTGCTGGCAAATGACATATCCACTGAACACAAAATGGGATTAGAAGTCAAACTATTATCTGGTTAACTGTGAAACTCTCTATTAAAAAAATAAAGACATTATTTGCAATTGGCGTTTCCTGGAGATTGGATGTCATATATATTTTTTTTAATTTGATATTTGCTAGACTGTGATCTCTGTTCTTTTCACCTTTTTGCATGCACTGCTTTGCACAGAACTAGACGTAGAGTGGGCACTAAATAGCATTTGGGGAATAAATGAATATGGAATTAGAGAAAAGTTTTGTGATGAGGTTAAAAACTTTGATCTCTCCCCTGTCTTCCCCCCCAGAAAGAAAATATATGTCCAAATATATGTATTATGTAGGTTGTGTCCTGTTCTCTGGACTCTGGTGATATCTTGGACAACTTGTTTTATTGCTATTTCCTGGGGGTTTATTCATACAGACAGGGTCTTGCTTAGCATGAAGTTTTGGATACTGAATCAACCCCTAAAATGTCTTTAGCATTTGAGAAAATTAGCATATTAATGTCAAATCAGGATATACATTTTATGCTTCAACACTATAATTTACTTTCATTTTACATTTGTATTCTACATTTTCCAAAGTCTACTCATACCACTGTAAATTGTTCCTCACAATCACCTGTGGATTATTATTACTCTAGAGATGGGGAACCTGAGAACCATACAGTTTAGGCAACTTGCCCAACTGGACGTCTGGGTTGAGAATAGAATCCTGGAAATACTGGGTTGTTGGAAAAGTCATGATGCAATTTTGCAATGAAAAACATAGAAAAAATACGTCAGGACTTTTCCAACAACCCAATAGAATACCAATTCTCTCTTTTGTCCTGTTGTTAGCTTCCTTGTTTACCCAAGAGGTGAATTTGCTGCCCTGGTGGTGGCCATTTAGATTAAAAAGGTGGGAATGGTGTATGGGGCATCAGGGCATAGGACTGGGAGTTAAGTGACAACTATGATTCCAGCATTTCTGCGGGGTTAGCCAGTGGTTCATGTCAGAGGTCACTGAGTTCATGGCATGGAGATCCAAGACAATCCAAGAGTCTGAAGTCAAAGTAAGGTCAACATTAAGTTAACATAACCACAGCAGCAAGCCTTGAGACCACCTGGAAAAGTGTTTAATTAAGAGTTTCCTGGTTTTCTATCTCCTTGTGGACTGAGCAGTAGCTTGGTACTTGGCACATGCTCTATGAAGTTGAGTAGCACCACAGACACTTGGGTGGGCCCTCATGGGAAAATATCCCCCCCAACTCTGGCTTCATGCATGCCTAGACATGGGGGAGTGACAGCAGCGGGGGACAGGGCAGGGCATCCCTCCATCCACACTGCAGAGAGATGGGGACTTGTATCATGCTATGGAAAACTGGGAGCCTGGGTTCTGTATTGTGCCTGCCCTGGGATGATGATAGTGGCGATGGGTTTTGGTGGTGACAGGGAATGTGGTACAGAGTTCAGAAACACAAAAATCTACAAGCGAAAGAAAGATATGCTAAGTCCACCTCCTCTCCATACTAGCTATGTAAATCTCTCTGTGCATCAGTTTTTTTAGTCTGTAAAATAGCAGATAAAAATAATGTTAGTTTGAAGATTAGATGAGTGAAAGCAAGTAAAGATGCTTGATGAAGTACCTGGAGCATATAAAGTACCTATAAAACGTTGGCTGTTGTATAGACAAGGAAATTTTTTTTTTCTGTAAAGGGCTATGTAATGAAAAATTTTGGTTATGGACCATTGATCTCTGTCACAACCACTCAGCTTGTCTTTGTAGCATGTAGCCATAAAAAATATATAAATGAACGGGCGTAACTACGTTCCAATAAACTTTATTTATAGATACTAAGATTTCATTTACTTTCCATGTGTTGATATTATTCTTCTTTTGATTTGTTTCAACCATTTAAAAATGTAGAAATCATTCTTAGATCATAGGACATGCAAAGGCAAGCAGTGGGTCATGTTTGGCTGACTCTGTGGTATAGACCTTCACATCTTCAATTTGGAAACATTTTATTTCCTAGCACCACATCTATGTTTGTAGAGATTCCATTATTAGAGGTCTGTTGGCAACTTCTGATTATGCAACAGACTATGTGGTGGGGTGTTGGCAGTCTTCCTCACTCACCTGAGATGGGCTATATCAGGGGTCGGCAAACTGCAGCTCTTTGGGTACATTCTGTCTCAAAAGTTTGCCTACCCCTGGAAGGGCCAATCCTGTCCCTCACAACAATTTAAAAATGATCCGAGAGCCATAAATACATTTTTACAAATAAGAAAAATTTAAAGTAATATTATAAATGAAACTATGATAGTTTTATTTTCATTTTCAATTTTACTTCAGAGCCACATGTATGTACCCAAAGAGCTGCATGTGGCTTGAGAGCTGCAATTTGCCAACCCCTGGCGGCTCTTCCGTCTCAAAAGTTTGCCCATCCCTAGGCTATACCCACAAAGTGGAACACTTCTAGAAGACAATTAAAGTGATGGGATAGGTGGCTCTTTAAATTAAAAAAAGAAAAATTTTCAATTTTGTGGAGTCTTGGCACAGTCAGCTCAAAATTTCATGTTTAATAAATCTTCCTTAAATGATAATGTGTCAGAACTGCTAAGATAAGGGAAAAATAGTGTTTGATCTATTTTAAAATATGAAGAAATGTAAAGAAATTTAATCCCAAGTGAATCATTTGGGGTAAAACTGTGTGAGGTCCTATATCAGAATTTGAGAAATCTCAGATGAGAATAAAGCCATATCTTCAGACACATGTAAAGAAGAAATGTAAGGAAATATTTCAGTAAGTGAAACTAATGCCCTTATGTCTGAAATAGCCAATCAATTTAAGCAAAATCATTGTTGTTTTTTCTTGTAACTTTGTAATCGTCTCATTCTTCCACTCCAATTTCTAGTATATTATATCTGGACTAAATCTGGTACAAGTCCTCCTTTTCATAATAATTTGTTCCAAGTTTCTGTGGTGTAAGTATTTTTCTATGCAAGATGTTACAAATTAAAAAAGATTTCACATGCTGGCTACAATGTTGAATTGACTCAAGATTGTTTGCAAATTCTTATAAAAGTACCCAAACTGTTTGGGGGTACATCTCAATACTGGAACGATTTCTATGATTACAAAAGTAATACATAATCATTGCAGAAAAAAATAACATTTAAAATAAAATTTCACTGGGCCGGCCGAGTGGCGTGGTGGTTAAGCGCTGGCTTGGGAAGCCAGCGGCCCTGGTTCGGGTCCTACATATGAGGGCCAGTGACACTGCCTTCAAAACAAAACAAACAAAAAAATTTCACAAGTTGTTTCAATTCCTTTTTTTTCTGAGGCCTAATGAATGTAGGGAATATGCATGTGGGGGAACCACACTGATGGTATTGATTTCAGGAGGGTATCACCATACTCACATGATCCCTACCTAGGATATGTCCAGGTTCCTAAGGTAATTCATGAAGGTTAGAAAACAAAGCAAAATGGCTTTCCATATTTATTATGAGCTGCTCTGAGCTATCTGTGACCTGTATGTCTCCATTATTACAGTTTATAGGATGGGCCTTCCTCACAGGCTGAGGAGGTAGCTACCTCTGAGGGGTGATTTCAGTGGAATTGGGGAAGAAACCCCATGCCTGTATGAAAGACTCCGGGTAGTTTATAATCATGAATATTGGTTGACTTAGTCTGTCTCTATTATTTGGGAGAGGGGGTAGAGTGGGTTGCCATTGCGGTTGTTTGGGGATGTTTAATTGTGTGCATGGCAGGAAGGGTGGATGGTGAAAGCGAGTGTCTTTTTCTTGTGCATTGTACTTAGGGACTCGTGTTTTATCAGAGGTTATTGGGCAGAAGTGGTTTCACAATGAAGCTAACTTCAGAGCTCTCACTGGCAAGGACTCCTTCCCAATCCCTGTAAGGGGCCCCAACAATGTGTCACATGGTCATGTGATTTTTAAAAATATGCAAAAGTAATCTAGTTTCCTTTCCTTCCTTCCTTTCTTTCTTTCTTTCTTTCTTTCTTTCTTTCTTTCTTTCTTTCTTTCTTTCTTTCTTTCTTTCTTTCTCTCTCTCTCTCTCTTTCTCTCTCTTTCTCTCTTTCTCTCTTTCTCTCTTTCTCTCTTTCTCTCTTTCTCTCTTTCTTTCAAGAACTCCCTCCCACAAAGTGTAAAACCTTCAGGCCCCACAAAGCATGGTCTGCTTCTGGCTCTGTATTTTCAGACTGGGACTTACTCAGACCTTTCTGGAAAGGGAGAATAAAAACATCTTTGTTGATAGGTATGTAGGATTCTGGAAGTTGAGAGTAAATCCTCCCTACGGCCTCAGACTACAAAGAAACCAGGAAAAGGAAAGACTTTTCTCGGGGAACGGGTACGAAGCTGAGAGAGGAATGATAGTGTTGGTGTCCTCCTGTATTCAAGGAAAATCAGAAAGTTTGAGGAAAAGAGGGGCAAATGTCTTTAGTTGATAAGAGAAGAGCCTCGTGCACTCAGTGCACTCATATTTTTATTTTCTGCAGGAAGTGAAAGGCTAATTATAATGCCTCTTTAATTTCATATTGGCCAATAAAGTTTGCTTAATTGGCATTCCATTGCCTTTTATAATAATGACAATGTGATGATGAGTGTGATAAAGCACTTACATTATGTGAATGTTACAGTGTACTAAACACTTTCACCTATTTTTTTCTCATTGGTAATTATTGAAGCCAAGAAAGGGTCTCTTTAGTGCCTGTGGATGCCTCCAAAATTAACTGGAATCCTATGAAAAATTGAGGTAGCGTGGTCTCCATGCTCCTTTCAATTATTCTTTCCTTATTTTGTGGTAAAGCCATGACACCATCAGTCAATTTCTCTCTTTTTGTGAATTCTTCAACATCATAGGAGTCAAAATACCCATTGAACTTTGACACACAAAGTCATTTCTCTTAGAACGGCCTCCAATTTTTTGCTTGCAAAACTATTCAACTGGCAAGCAAAGGACCCAGTTCCCTCAAAACCTGCTCTTAGTAAGGCGGTGTTTGCATTTGTTAAGATTTGTCTGTATGAACTTACTAGTGGCTTTGGTGACCTCTGACTGTTTGACCCTTTAAATGAAAAAGTTCCACTGGGACACAAAACCAAATTTATACGAATTCAAGGAAGTGGTCAATCAGAGAAGTGAATGTGGTTGCAAAAGACTTGACCAGAAAGTTTAGTCACTAGTTCAATTAAGAGGGAAAGGTGTGGAATGTATGAAAAGGATGAAGTATTCTTGTAGTATAAAGAACGGAGGAGCATTTATGACTGGGAGGTTCAAGGAAGGTTTTGTGGAACTAGGTTTTGAGACCCATGCATGACATTGTGTAAAGAGGGGCAGATGGGGCATGCTAGGTAAAAAGACAGCGAGTTAGGGTGCCAGATTTAAGCTATGACCATAAATCCTTTGTCCATTTTGGCAAGCACATGGGATTCTGGGAAGTAGATTTGTATGAGTCCAGTGAAAACTTAGAATTCCACACGATGAACTCTTAGCAGGCTTTTGTGAACATTTTCAACTTCATATTATTTGGTTTTTGCATGTTAAAGCTGATTTAGTCAGGAATATACTAGTTATTTCTTGTAAATATTGGTCATTTGTGACAAATATTTGAATATATGTGTTACTTGAGTGAAGCTTGTAAATTATATTAGGAGATAGATGATCTAGAAATCATTTTTTTAAATGTATTTTTAGAGTGAAGACTGGTGATTACCTACTTAACTCTGACACCTAATTGTCTTGCTGAGACTGTAGGCAAGTCCTTTGAAATATTCTGAGTGTCAACTTCATTTTAAAAACAAGGATAAGATTGTCTGACTCACAGAGTTGTTATAAAGATATAATGAGGTAAAGAATTTAAAATATCAGAAACAAAAGCAGCATTATATAATGGTTAGATGTATGTAGAATGATTGCAATGCTAAATGTTTATTTTTCCTGTAGGCCCAATGTTGAGTCCAAATTGTTTCAACTCATTTCACTAATTTTTGGATTTGGTGGGTCCATCAGTGGGGAAAGGACTACCACAGACAACTGGAAAATGGAAGTCAGCTCACCCACAGCTTCACAGACAATTCAAATGAGCTGATGGTGTGACAAAGAGAAAGGCACCAGGATTTAGAATTTGAAGATGTAGGTTTGAGATTTAACTCTGGCACTAACAAACTAAGTGATGATAGAGATATCGTTTGATCCATTTGAAACTCAGTTATTAGGTTTTTGTTTTGTTTTGTTTTTTTTGAGGGCAGTGTCACTGGCCCTCACATGTGGGACCGAACCGGGGCGGCTGGCTTCCCAAGCCAGCACTTAACCATCGCGCCATTCGGCCGGCCCTTATTAGTATTTTTTTATCTGTAAGGTTAAGTGTGGGCTGATGATCTTTAAAGTGATTTCTAGCTTTTAAAATTCTATGCTAAGCAGCATATTTAACACAAAACCTGAGCATCACTAACAAGTAGTGGAAAAAGATTTTAAACTGATGTAGTCCTAATTTCCCCCCCTGCTGTTTACATTGTCAGTTACCTGGGATATTGTGTTCCTGTGCTTCAGTTGGTTTTCTTCTCTAGCCACTGTCTCTCGACCCATAGCCTTAAGCTGAGACATTCACACACTGCTCCTGCCCTGGCTTCTTCCATCAGGAAGAAGAAAGCACTTCAAAGGCCCCCTCTTACTTAGTTGCAGCCTGGTTAGAAATGAGGACGGGGATTGGGGAGGAATGGTCAGGAAGGCCCACTACCTCTGGTACCTCATGGCTTTGAAAAGCTTTCTTAAAACTGTGACTTATTTATTGTGAGAGTGGAGAGAAAGATATACGAGAGTGGCTTCAATGCTTGTTTGAATAAATTATATACAAGTTATGTGACTGCAATGAGAATATATGTCATTTATCTTGGTCCTCATATCTAGAGATCGGCTTATATTTCCATATTCAAATGTATCTATAGGTGTATATTAGCTGAAAAAAAAAAAAGAGTAATGCTACATGGTTTCAGAGCTCGTTAAATTTTCACACAACAGTGCTATCAACCAAACAATTTTGTTGTTATTACCAAAACAACGAAAATAAATTCATTTGAATACTTGCTGGAGGAAAGAGTTGTGTTTACTTTTTTAATGTGTAGCTAATCTAGAAAGAATTTTTTTTTTTTTTTTTTTTTTGAGGGCAATGTCACTGGCCCTCATAAGTGGGACCCGAACCGGGGCCGCTGGCTTCCCAAGCCAGCGCTTAACCGCCGCGCCACTCGGCCGGCCCTAGAAAGAATTTTTAAAAACTTATATTTTGAATCATATACCAGAACAAAAGAGTGGAAGGAAACACAGTAAAGGAGTTCAGTCACTCTATATGTATAGCTACCTGTTGATCCTCCCTCCCTCCCTCCCTCCCTCCCTCCCTCCCTCCCTCCCTCCCTCCCTCCCTCCCTCCCTCCTTCCTTCTATCCATCCATTTATATAATCTAACTCTCTAATTTAAAATCAGTAGTGATTGTTTTGGACTTGGGGACTATCATTGTTTTTAGACACGCCTAAATTTTATTTGATAATGTAATATACTTTTACAATACAAAAACAAACACACCCACAAAAATAAGAAATATATTTTGTCCAAGAAACTCTTCTTAGGAATGGACTTATGATTGGGTGGTGAAAAGTAGGGCTTGAGTTTGAATTGAATTGGCAACATAGTCTTTAAATGTTTGCATTTGGCATGACCAATTTGATGGGGTGATTTCCAGTTAAAATTACTGGCTGGTGTGGATGGGAGGATGAGTAGGATAATTTTCCAACTGCATCCAGGAGGGTGCTTAATTTATTCAAATCTGCTATGGGTCAGGACATGTTTTCAGACCTTCATCCCCCACTCTAGGCCCTCTGAGCAGACTTTACTAACTCAAAAAGATTTGTCATCAGGGTCTTTCGGAGAAAGAAGTGTTTGGGGTCAACCCACTGACTCTGAAATCGCTGCATCATTACTCTTCTTTGCTAGGAAGGAAGGTTGACCTTTTTCTGTTCTTCTGTCTTCTCCCCTCCTCTCCTTTCCTTTCCCCTACCTAGCTCTTTCTGACTCCTTTCCCTCCAGTTCTGCTAGATGATTTCTGAAAAGGCAATGTGGAGAGGCAAGGCAATTGTCCAGTAATTCATGTAGAAATCCGCTACTGAAGAAATTCTTGATGTATTTTTTTTTTTAATTTGGATGCTTGACATATTCACATTGGCTGTTGACACTATACAAAGTGATCAGATAATGCATTTCTCAAAACTATACTTCATTTTGTCTGTATAGATACATATCAGTATACATAAAGGAAGCTAAGCATTTGCCTCCAAGCAAACATATTCAAAGCTCTTCCTCATGGAAACTGAAATGAATGTTTGCATAAAGGAGAGGCCAAGTATACTTAATTTCTTTTAGGCTTGTTGCCTGATTTTGTTAAGCTCAGCCTTCTTGTTTAGGCCCTGGGGTATTTGGGAGCACAGAATTTATTTACTTTCATAGCTACCTTAATCATTGATCTCACATTACAGACACATGTCTGGGGCCTGAGGAGCAGAGGACCCTGGGCCTATAATTTGGATTTTTAAGGGAATTAGATATGCAGCATGAGCTGAATATCTGTTTTAAATGGATACATATATACTGGCTGATGATGGGCAGGATCTTCAGAAGAGGAAGCAGATGGGAGAAGGGACAATGCTCTTATTTCATAAATTCAGGGATGTCTACGAACATCTTCCAAATTTCAGTGATCATTTTTTCCCCCTCAGTCTTAGAATGAATACAGAGAGCGTTTTTTTTCTCCCCCGATGCTACTCCTTTCTGCCTGGTGGGCTTCGGTGATATGAAGGTGAAGGGATACATCGCAGGTTAGGAACCATTCTGTGCTTTACAAACCATCTCCTTTCCTTAAAACCAGATTTTGAAGCAGGTATTTTAAATAAAATTTTACTAATTTAAAAACTGGCTCAGAGTATTAAACATCTTGTCCCAAATCAGAGAGGAAGTGACCAAGTGGGTATTTGGAGGAGATTGGCCTGTCTTCAGATAGCTGGAGGTCTTCCCACCATGACATACAGCTTCGTTTGCCCAAACCTCTGATAGTACCTCTACTGAGTACAATGGTGACGGTTGCTTGGGCATAAAGAGAAGAAAACAAAATTGCAAAAAGTAGCTGTCCCTATCTAAGGGCAGTGAAAAATCATTCATATCATCTACCTAGGCATCTTGACTGGTTTACCAGTTCTTCCTGGGGTCATCCGGTAGGCTGTGGCACTAATCTGAAAGCCAGCCTTCCAGACCTGAGCCCCATACCTTTGCAAGAGGAAAGGGAGAAATCACACTCTCTTCTTCTTTATCCCTTTCCTTCCAGCCTCCAGCAAAGTACTTCCTTTCTTTTTTTTTTTTTTTAAGATTTTATTGGGGAATTGGGGGAAGGGGAACAGTGTTGGGGAATCGGGGAAGGGGAACAGACAAGTTGCCGTCTTTTTGTTCTTCAGTCTAGTTGTGGAGGACATTACTTCACTGGCCCATGTTGGTATCATCATAGCGCTCTTCCCGGATGAGGCAGATTGGTTGCCGGCCTCTGGATGGTCACTCACCGCGGCTATTGGCAGCTCACGCTGGCTGCCAGCCGCTCACGCTGGCTGCGGGCCACTCACTGTAGCCTATGGCAGCCCACTGCAGCAGGGGCTGCAGTCCACACCTGTCACGGGGGCTTGCACAGCCCAGCTCCAGGTGGAGCTGTTGTTCACCATCTTAGCTGTAGAGGGCAGTGTCACTGGCCCTCATATGTGGGATCCGAACCGGGGCCGCTGGCGTCCCAAAACCAGCTCTTAACCAATGCGCCACTCGGCCGGCCCCGTAGTACTTCTTGCACAGTAGTCATCCCATGAATGATTTCTAATGATGACCTTGAGATTGCTACTAATTCCTTTGCCAGGGAGAACTAAGCTCAGCTTTCTCTGTTGCCTCCAGGAAAAGAGTTTCCTTTTTCATTTATGTTCAGTGATTACTTCTTTCTAGCTTCCAACAAGCAGTAATTGACCCAGATAAGATTTGGATTTTCAAAACAAGCTTCCTGTGCTGCGCCTTTTCTTCCTCATTGAACCCGATAGACAACGGAAAGCAAAGCAACAATCTCGAAATGCCATATGGGAGGTGTCAGTTGAAGCACTTAGGTATTAATTTGATCTCTATATTAAATATCACAGGCTCATGGGATCCAGGGCTCTGTTATTTAGTAAATAATGTATCTAGGTTTTTCAGCCTTGAGAGACTATTTAATCTTTCTATGGCTGTAGGGCATGGCTGGATTATCTTGTGTCTATACCAGTACTTCAGGGGAAAGAGCACTTGGGAGTTAGGTAATTAAGTTTCACTTTCTGAGTGTAAACTCCATATATTATTCATATTTGCATCCTGGCACCAAGGACAATATCAGGCATATCTTAGTTATTAAAAAAAAAATGTTTCCTGAAAGATGAGTGATTTGAGGCAACCCCACTTGCTGTCTCCTGGTTTTAGCTGATACATGAAGGGACTGGACTAGGTTTTCTTCTGACCAGCTGCCACTTTGTAAGTGCTGTGCTCTGATAGTTCAGGTCTCTTTTTATCTTCTTAACCTCCTTATGTAGTTTCTGACACAAAAAGGGTAGGATTTGACTTTCTGCTTAAATTTGCCTTTCTTCTATTTTCTGAACATCTCCTGTCATGCTAATCCTGGCAAAGTTTAGTTGTGGATAAAGCCGTTCAGGTTTTGTATGTTTTGGGGTAGTCTTGTCTTCATAAGGGTGGCAAAAGCATTCTTTTGTTTTCTACGCCCTGAAACGTTCCCTGTGTCACTTGTTACCTCTTTTATATAGTAATCCTTGGTTTATTTGTTGGCTTTAAAATGACTGATGCACACAATAGCAAAAATAGTTGATTGTGGAAAATAAAGTTGAAGTCAGGGTGGTTCTTTCTTTGTGGATTGGGTCTTGAGTCTCCCTGTGTCTTATTGAAAGCTCTGCAGATGTAGCTAAGGTTTAGATTTCATAGCCAGAATTCTTTCTTAGTAACCGTATGTAACATAATTTTCACAAACACCAACCACCACTGACAGTGTCACTCACCTTTTATGGTCATGTTTTTATAACTGATTTACAGCGTTGACTATGACCTCTGAGCCCTGGCACTGCAGACCAGGGAGAAAAAAATACTTGACCACATTGGCCATGGTCTTCCTTCTAACCCATGTCAATCCTACTCAAATTGATGATGTCAATAAGATCTTATATTTGACATATATGATCTTCTATCTGGGTAGCCTCTCTGAGTTCTCGTGGTACATTACATTACTTTCTGGACCTTAATTTTTCTCATCTGTAAGATGGGGATGACAATACTTCTCCTACCAGGGTTTTGGTAAAAATGAAAGAAAATGTACTTAAGGGCATAGGAAGCTGGGGTTGGCTCTAGGAAGCTGTCAGTGAGTCAATGAAAATAGTTTTTTCTTAGATTGCTATTACTATTATTGAGTTAATTTTGCCCAGAATTTTGAAGGAACCATCACAAGAAGGGCTTTGAGAGTTCCTTGTTCTGCCTCTGGTTAGCCAGTTTACATGGAAATTTTTTCAGAGGTAAGCTGTTCTACATGGCAGTGGATGAACCACACATGCACCAGAAAATCTGGTTTTAATTCAGATGCAGTAACAAAAACATAAGCTAGATCTCCTCATAAAGTGAGTCTTTTGCAACATGGTTTTCCTTTCCCTATTAAAGAATATATTTTTCCCAAAGAGGAATGTTTGGGAAAGTAAACTGGCCAGACACAATTATTGCTTAAACTACTTATTTTTTTGTTCTGATAGCATTGAGAAAATTAATGGTAACAAAAGGAGAATGATAGCATTTCTAATATTCTACAGGTCTGAAGAGCATCCAAATAGAAGAAAGGAACATAATTACTTCATGGAACATGATTTTCTGTTCTACTTCATAGGTGTTTTTTTTTTTTCATTCATAACATCTTAGAAATGCGTATTTAATTGCAGGAGATTAAAAATGCCTGTTGTTTTTTTCACATTGTTTGCAGTGTTTTGATTTTTTTTCCTAACTCAATTCCATTGAATATCTATGAGTTGTCACATTTTTAGTAAGGAATAACTGTGTCAAGCTGTGCTAACAAAATGTCCCAACGTAACTGTTCATAAGCATTGTCATTTTAAGAATGAAACAGTTTAGCTAACAATTTATCTCTTATAATGCAGCACTCGGGGCAGCTGTATGATTTGTCTCTTTAGCAAGTCAAGTAATTTCTTTAACAAAATGTTAAGCACAGATGGGCCATAAGCTGTCAGTTAACTATTATTGTGTCTGCATCTGCTTGCTTTCAATGCACTGTTTTATGTATTCAGTCAGTTACTTAGCTGCAGCTCTGTGAAAAGCCGAACCTACTCTGATTGGCAAATAAAATGTTCATTTGTCTCTTCTTCCTATTGTTTTGTTTTGGTAACACATGTCAGCAGCTCAATTACCCAGTTCATTAACAGCTCCCAAAGGACATGATGGCCAGCCCGTGATAAGAGGGGCAATTGTGGCGCATATGGTCAATAAGAGCCTCTCTTTTGGCGATTGTAAATAAAAGTCACTTGGCCCTTTTCCTTTCACGCGAACTACTGTTTTCCTGTCCCCTCACTGTGCAAATTACCTTTCTTTGCCCCGTGCAATCCAATCCCACTGAACCAGAGCCTAGCCGACTGCTTTTGGAGACATGGAGAAGTCACAAGGATAGGGCTGTCTCTTAACTGTAATTATGACTGACTTTTAAGCTCTTGAGGGGGGAAGTTCTTATCATAGGAGACTATTCTTAGAAAGCTGTTAGCTGATTAATTAGTTAAATAATCAGTTTTCCTAATTGAATAGCAATGCATTTTCTTGGGGCTTTCCTCTCTCTTTTCTCTTTGAAATGCTCTGGTGGCGGTTACCATGGAGTTTTAAAAAGCCATTAAAAAAAATTTGCAAATAGAAATTATTTGCAAGGGTGGGGTGATTTCAGCTTTACTCGCCGGGGAGAGATTCATGTTGTAAAAGGAATTCTTGTTACACACGTAAGTCTCAAAATAAAGTGTTTAGGAAGCCACTGGCGTGATTTGGGTCAGTGTCAGGATTCCCAAGACATGAACGTTCCTCCTTCACTTTAAACCTTTGGAGGGACGTGGGGAGACACATAGTTTGGTTGGAATTTTGTGGCGTCTTTAAGCAAAATGTTGCTTGTGTCAGGGGAAGAGAAAGGACATAACCGTGTTTTTACTTAAATGGACCAGTGAATGCAGCTACTAAAAATAATCACTAGTCAGGCTGCCATGAAGGAAGGAAAAATAAGCCTATTTTTTTTCTATCTTCGTTACTCTTTTAAGCTACTAAGAATAAGGTGGTGGCTTTTGGGAGAGAAGTCCATCCAGAGAAAGGTTTCTCAGTGTAACGTGGATAGACATTCAGCTCGCACCTGAAATTCAGTTCTTGGAACCTTAGGATATAGGGTCTTTGGGGCCACATACATCAGTGCATTGGAGGCAGCTTGGCAGTTCTTCCAGCCTCTGCTTGTTGACCCTTATCTTACATAAACATCCAGTGGTCCAAGTTGTGCATTTAAAAATAACTCCTGGATGGGTGAGCATAGGGGAGGGTCTTCTTGAGCTGCCTCTACAGCCGGCCATATTCATAACCAATCTGTACTTTCCTCCCAGGGCAGCAGGCACTTGGGGAGTTGTTGAGTGTCAGGGTTTATTTGTGCTATTTTGATTAGCACCAACCTGGCAGGAGCTTATTTTCCTTGTAATGACCCCGTGCTGTGAGAAGGCGGCTTCCGAGGGAAGGACTTGGGTCAGAGGGGAGGGGAATAGCGTTACATTTCGGCAGCCCCAAAACGGGAACTGCTGGGCAGGATAAGAGTGGGTCAGTGGCTGGAGGGTCTTAGGTTTAGTGTTCTTCAAAGCACCTTTCTGCGCCTCCAGGAAGCCGGGAACATCCTTGCCATCCATTGTCCCAACTTTTTTTTTTGCATTTGCCAAAGGTTCTTGTGCTGGCTCATTGGCAGGGGACGGTGTAGAGGTAATTAAAATAAAACAAGACCCTCCACCGAACAGACCACTGCTTCCATTATAAACCATGACTCCCAGCTTACCAATGAACAAAATAAAAATTTTGTTCAGATCCTAGTTCTGGGTTAGGGAATTCTGGGATGTTTGCTTACTACTTGATAAACTGTTAGGTTGCACACACTTTCTAGATGTACTTTAGGATTTTGTTGTAAATCCTGGGTTTGTTCCTTTCAGAGATGGATGTCTTTTCTTTTCTGGACTTATATACAATTTTAAAACAGAGAAAAACTATGTCACCATTTACTTCTTAGCTTGTGAATTAATGTGGAAGAGAAGCTTCCAGGTGCTGAAGTTTCTCAACTGGATTGGATTAACCCCTACTGTGCATCCATTTCAACCTTTCCCCGCTCTCCTCCTTCCTCTGGAGGGAAGAAAAAAAAAAAAAAACAACAACAAAAAAAACAACCAACCTCCCTTTTCTCATCCATTCCGGCTCTCTTTGTGTCTGCTGCTCCCTGCTAGGCAGGTGTCAGAGCTCTGAATGAGGGTAAATGCCCCGTTGATGGATTCCACAGATGGAGCGTGGAAATCGGGAGAATAGGCCTCAGCCACAGGCCATTTCTTGGGATCCAACAAAAGCCTCCAAATAAGTCAACAAAAATCCCGAAGATCACAAAGGGAAAATGTCATTTGTCATTTACTCTTGGTCTGTGAGGGGATATCAGTCTTGCTTCACTCCTCCTGGATTTCACCCGAGTAAACACGAGAGGTCATTCACATCTCTCTCAGTGTAAAAGGGCTACCTCAGATCAGAAAAGTTAGTTGTCCCATTGTCCCCTTTATGTTGAATGGCAAAACTCACAAACACAGGAGACATTGGGCAATTAGGCAAGTAGGTGCATCAAACTTCAAGTTGACCTGTTAAAGACCTTAATAGAATATACCTATGAGGGACCCTTAAATTGAGACGCAGGATGAAATGACCTCATGGACCTCTCAGGAATGATGTCTATTTTTTTTTTTTTAAATCAGTGAAACACAACTTTGAGTACACATGCTGACAGGTCTAGCTTAGGAAGATTAGTACAGACGGAAAGACCATCTGATTTGGTCTGAGGCTATTTTAGAGTAAACGGACTGATGACTAAGGAAGTTCAGCCTCAGTTCTCGCCCAGAGAGATCCCCCGACCTCTTCCCCAGTCTGTAAAGTGCATTGTATTATATCTGGGGCAAACATCGAGTTTAAATGGTTGTCATGTTTTGATTCTTTAATTATTTAAATGAAAAGTCTTGCTGAGAAGAAAGACAGTGTGCCAAATTCATGCTTGTGAATTATTTTGTTTCTCCATTTTTTGCCTGTCTCCCATTTCTGAATTATATTGGTCTGGAAACTAATAATTATAGAATTCCACATGACTAAATCTCTATAAAATTGAGGTTAGCTCTCATGTAGAATAGCGTTAACTAGGATGAAATATTTCCTGAGGCTACAGGAGAGGTCACAAGGGGTTAACGGACAAAGGCATACTCTCTAATTCTGTAATTCCTTCTTTAATTAAACTTCATGGTTGGTCCACTGGTGGTAATACTTCTGCCTTCTCCTCCCAGTTTGATTTGTTTCCGAAGGAAGAATTCGTAATCCTGTGAGGGTATGATTGTTGCTTTTGCTTGATCTTGATCCTTTTTTTTTTTTTTCCCCCCACTGACAATATTCATTTTCCTGAGGTTATTCTTGGGAGTTAATGTGAATTCATTGGGATAACTAAAGCTGTGGTTCCTCAGACCTAAAATTAGCATGAGATAGAAAAAGAAGAAATGAACTTGCTTACAAAGCAACAGAGTGGAAACACTCAGGCACCTGGCGAGAGGTGACATGTCCCCTGATCACTCTGGGGTCTCTGCTGAATAACTTATGAATATTCAACAGATTTCAAGTGATTTATTCCTGTACTTTTATCTAAAAATAATTTGAAATATGGATGTAAACACCCTAAATTAATATTGACCTAGTGTTTCCTATAAAGTTTTAAAAATACATCATGGTGACAAGGGAGAGAGGAGTGAATAGATGGGTATTTTTTTAGGGCGGTGTAACAGCTCTGTATGATACTATAATGGTAGATACATATCATTAAAAATTAGTTAAAACTCATAAAACCATCCAATGAAAGAGAGAATCCTGATGTAAACTTATTTAGTTACATTAGTTAATAATGTATAAACATTGGTAATAAAAGTACCACACCAATGCAGGATGTTGATAATAAGGGAAAAATAAGTGAGGGGAGAAGAAGGCAGGTGTATGCAATCTCTGTACTTCCTGTCCAATATTTTTAACCTAAAACTGCTGTAAAAATAGATTACATTAATTAAAAAAAAATTTGAGGTTCTTTATAGCTCTTGATATCTTTTCATTAAGGTATCTTCAATACTAAAAAAAGACCTTAATAAAGATATAAAATGAGTGATTAGTTCAACTGCTTGTGAACAATAGTATGTTCTAGATTAACCTTGGGTCTTAGAACCAAGGGTCTGCAATGATTCTTCCTGGAGACTACTGCTGGCCAGACCGACTATTTTGACTTCTTACATCCACTCAATATTGGCAAATGGGTTCGTCTCAGCACTTTATTGTTGTTTAATAATTATACCTTGTCTATATAAAGAATTCAATACATGTTTGTTGAATTGAATTCAATTAGAAAAGTTGTTTGATTTGGTATATAATGCTGATGGAATTGTATTTCTTAAAATTTCATTTGATTTTAGAAAGTTTTTGAAAATTTGGGGCAAATGAGAGCAATGGTGACAATCAGCTAAATGATTTACATTTGAATTCCTGTTTTGATTTGTTTCTGGTATCCTCTTCAAAAGCACTGTGTGTGTGTGTGTGTGTGTGTGTGTGTGTGTGTGTGATATAAAGGAAATCAACACCTATTTAGGACACACCAGGCTGCAAGAGGGAAAATATGTTCTTAGAAGTCGCATAGACCTGGGTTAAATCCTGAGTAAACACGTTAGCTTCCCTAACTGTGTGACTTGTTCTCTGAGTCTCTGGGTCTTACTTTCCTTTTTCTGTATGAGATAAGTATTTATTTCACAGGGTTTTTGTATGTTTACCTGTGCAAGGGACAGAAATCCTCATCCTTTTGGTAAGGTTTGCTCCAGGTTCTTTGGTGACACTGAGTTAAACTCATGTGTAAGTCACAGAATAGATTGTGAGGGGGTTTTAGTAATAGAGTCAAGACTTTCAAAGTCTGATAAGAATATGGATTGGGATGAAATCTGAGAATTGTTATGCAATTTAAAGCAATAAAAATTTCCACTTAAAAGACTATGTATTATGCATTGATATGGATTTTCTTATGAGAGTGATTCTGGAATTTGAAATTGGGGGGTTGCTGTCTTTATTTAATGAATAATAAAGCAAACTTTGTGAAGACATGTGTAGACTATGATTGAGCAACTTAAATGTAATTGAAAACATCCCCTTAAAATTAAGGCTGGATAGTAGAAATCATCTGAAGAGATTATATTACTGAGGAGATTATATTTAATCTAGTTGCCTTATCCTGCCAATATATTACTCATGTAGGTAACTGTACTAAGTTTTAGATTTTTTTTTTTTGTAAAAACTGAATAATTCAAATTCAGGACATCGTGAATCATGGTCTGTTAAATAATGAATTTGATTCCTGTTGAATGACATAAGAAATAGTAGTATTTCTATCTTTAGAAATAGATAGTATTTCTTAGCTGGTAGATTAATCTTGGGTTGCTGACTTAACATATTTTAAAACCCACATCCTTTTGGGACTTACAGATGGGGAAAAGTTAGAATTAACTTGGAAGATTGTGGGTTCATATTGCCAGAAATTATCAGTTGGTTCAGATAATTTCCCTCAGAAAAATCATTTCCTCAGTGTCTTTTGAATTGATGCTACGTGGAAGTTTTCCTAATTAGATGCATCCTTTGGACTGCTTTTGAATAAAAGTCTAGAAACAAAGGTAGTAATTTGTTAGCTTGTTAAAGAAACTTTTATTTTTGGTGGTAAAGGCTATCATATTGAATTCTTAGATTGCATGACTCTTTAATCACCAGCTGTTGGTGGTGCTTCATCTTTTTTTTTAAGTCACAATCCTTTGAAAAAATTGATAATTGCTTTCCAGAAAAATGTAGGTATGCAAATATGTAAGAGTTTCCAAATAATTTTAGAGGATTCACAGCCCTCCCCACAAGGAAAAAGGTTCATATAAATAGATGGGAGACTCATTAGATTAGAATTTCCTTTTAAGAAGATAAAATGGTGGCAGAAAAATCAATGTGAGTTCAAAACCTAAATTTTACCTGGCACTTTCATTTATTCAAAATGTATTTATTGAGCACCTACTATGTTCTCAGGCTTCCAGCAGTGAACAAGGCAGAGAAGAGCCTTAAGGTCCCAGAGTTTATATTCTGGTGGTGGTGGTAGGGGGTATTGATTGTCAAGGTAAAACATTAGTGGTCTTGACTCTCAGAATTAGCTCTTGCTGGTTACTTATAACTCTAAGCAGCCCTTTTTCTCCAGGAACCAGAGATGATTTTGATTAATTGACCTGACAGTGCATGGCACATCATATTTACTTGGGAGGATTTAATAACCTCAGAGACTCCCAAAGGAATCATGAAAATTTCCACATACTATTATCCTAATGGGATCATAGTAGGAGAATGTGCAAGCACCCATGTCAGGTTCTCACAGGCAGAGGAAGCTTTTGGTCAGTCCTTAAATGCTGTTGAGTTTTTCGCCTGATTTCACGTTAGAAAGAAAAGTTAGGGCAAAAGAGACGCGACGCATGGAAGGAAAATATTTTATGGAAATATATTGTCCCCTTAGGGAAAGAAGTAGGTCGTTTTTTTGTGGTGCATATTATTTTTGATTTAAAAAGAGGGGTGAAATCAATTTTTTTTTTGTTTTTGGATAAATTGTAGCAGGAAATATTTTCTATTCGTGGGAAGTTTGAGAGGAGAAACAATAATTAACCTGGAATAGTCTATAGAGGTGGTTCTTGAAATGTTGCCCAGGATCAGTAAAATTACCATCAGTCACTGGGGACTGTGTTAGAAATGCAGATTCTCAGGGTATGTCCGAGATCTACAGATCAGAGACTGTGGAAGGCTGGACAGCAAACTGTGGTTTAACAAGTTTTCCAGGTGATTCTGACGCCCCCAAAGTTTGAGAACCACTGCCCTACGATGAGGCACAAACTCTTGCTTTTAATTTGGCTCACGTTTATCACACATACATACATGCAAGTTGCATTGGGAGTTTTTGAAGTTTATTAATGCAATGCATGGCATATTTCTTAGCATGTTAATGCTTATTTATGATATTCCCATACTTAAGGAAAGTCTATTTTTTTAAGTTAGTATGAAAATATCCTAAAAGCTAATATTAAAATGCCCTAAAATAATTAATTTATATTAAACTACATTATTTTATATTAGATAACATAATTGAAAAACCAAGTATGATATCTAATATACAGTAGATGTACTGTACATTATAGTTCCCTCTTAATTGCAGTGTTTGGATGTGAATAAAATGTAGACTTTGAAAAGATTAGAGAACTTAAAATTCCATTTATGGGTTATTTTGGATGGGCACCTTTTTGGGCAGCTTACAATTTATACTGAAGTAGAATGCAAGTTTAGATTTCTGTAGTGCTGAGTTAAGTTTGAGCTGAAGATGCAAGAGAATAAGTACCACAGAAGAGTTTGCATTCTCACATTGCTTCTAGTGCCACCTGCGTTTCCCCAAGTCCTACCAGTCTGAGGGTTCAATGAGTGACCTTGACTTTGACATTAATAATCTACAATTTCCTGGCTTTCCTTCCCCATGTGCTGACAGCACACTTCAGCGTCTTTCTCGGAGGACCCCCCCATCCCCTCAGCTATTTGGGGAGTTTTCAGAGCACAGGCTGCTCAGGCTCCTGTGTTATGCTCAGAGCCTGTGGCCTGATAGCTTTCTGATGGCCCTATGCCCCTTCCCCAGGGTCCAGGGCCTTGGGGGGAGGGCTGCTGTCCTGCCTAGAGCCCTGTGTCTGGTGCACCTTCAAACTGCAGAACCCTCTATAGGCCAACAGGTCCTCACAACTCAGAGACACCATACTGTATCGTGAACTTGAATTCCTATCTCATTTCCCAGCTTCTCCTCTTTCCTAGGTACCTACACGTAGATCAGAAGCTCTCCCTCCCCAATGCATATTAATACAGGTGAATGCAGCTTTGGTGGGGAGGGGGCCACGGCAGGTCTGGTCCCAGGGAACTGATGCAGTGCCCAGGACACTCACGAGGGACCTGCGCTCAGCTTTATGCTCTGTTGTTGCCATCTTGAAATTTTTAAACACAGAGGCCTATATTTTAAATAGTGAGTGGAGTTCCTCCGTTTAGGCAGCAGTCCTGGGCAGCTGCCCCCCCCCAGTCAGCAGAGCCCCGCACTCTGAACTTCAGTGTAGGGACAGTTGACCAGACTACCCCTGCTGCTTCTGGAGTCCGTTCTTGAGATATGCATTAACAGTATCTAAACTCTCCTTAAAGCATTTCCCAGTATCTGGTAATGAGATACTAAATTTAAACTAGACTTTTCTTCTAGGAGCAGTAGAGTCTATACATTTATAAGAATCCTGTAACAGTTCACTATTCTTGACTTTTTAGATACTGAGTCAATTTTGGAATATTTATTTAAAAAGTTGCTTTTGTTAACAGATTTCTGGGTGTAAACGTTGATGAAAGTTTATCAGGAACCAAATTAAATATGACTCATTCGTTAGTCATGAGTTAAATTCCCCATTAAATGCTAAGGATGAGGGTCCTAAAAATGGAATAAGAGGGGCCCCTGTTTTTTAAGAGCTCAGGATGGGCCTAGCATGACAGATGCAGAGAGTGCTTATTTCTGCCTGGGGCGGGGGGAGGTTTGCAGATCGGGTAGGGGAAGAGAATAAATACCATTTAATAATATAATCCCTCCAAGGAGGGCTTGGTGTCCATGGAAGACCGTGGAAAGGCACCTTAGACCAGAGTGTGACTCATGGCTTGATCACACTTGCTTCTGATTCACCTTTTATCGCTGGCTTTCTCCTCTGCTCTTAGCCTCGGCACCCCAGTCGGATGAAGGCTCTGACATTGACTCTGAACCAGACTTGCCCCTAAAGAGGAAACAGCGCAGGAGCCGAACCACCTTCACAGCCGAGCAGCTTGAAGAGCTGGAGCGCGCTTTCGAGAGAACGCACTACCCGGATATTTACACCAGGGAGGAGCTGGCGCAGCGGGCGAAGCTCACGGAGGCCCGAGTGCAGGTACTGCCGCCCTCACCCACGTCCTGTTCTTCCACCAGGCGGGAAACCAAACGGCGTCTTCTCCTTTAAAGCCTGTTTCAAACCAAGAAAGCAGGTGTATTAGGAATGGCGCTTCTATGAATTGCAGCCTGTAAGCACTGAAACGTTCCTTCATCTCTAATGCCTTTATAGTTTGCCTTGTCATGATAATAATATGATGACCTCTTTTTTATTTTTATTTGCATTTGCCTGGTTCAACCCCCTCCCCCCTTCTCTTTTGTTTTATTTTAGGTATGTCTAATGTATACACCAGTATTTTACTTTGCTAACCAGTCAGAAAATCGTTTTTTTTCCTTAATAGGTTGGTAAGTCGAATTAAATTTGTTGCTATGATGTATATGTTTGGCTTCGTTTCTGTCATGTTGTTTGACACAAGTGTTTTATAGGTATAGATTTTGAAATGTAATCTATTAAGTTTGCTTTCATTATAGTCTTAGTATTTTGGGGGTACTTATGAAAATTTGCATTCTTATTTTAATATTTGGCTACTATTACTAGGAGAATATGATTATATCAGATATATCACACAGAAGTGTGCCAATTAATGTTAGTCACTCATCATTTTAAGAATCCTAATTGTGGGGCTGGCCGAGTGAGTGGCTCGGTTGATTAAGGGTTAGCTTAAGAGCGCAAGCTCTGAGCAACAGGGCCGCCGGTTCGATTCCCACATGGGCCAGTGATGCTACGCCCGAGCTGAGCTGCTGCTGAGCTGCCAACAGGTGGCAGGATGGCTCAGTTTGTGCTCCTAACAAGAAGACTGCCTGTTCAATGGTGGGCTACTCCAGCTCACAACTAAGACTGAACTCAGCACCTTGAGCTGAGCTGCCACCCGATTGCTCAGTGGATAGAGCATGGGCTCTTAACAACAAGGCTGCCGGTTCGACTCCTGCATGGGATGGTGGCTACGCCCACCCGCAACTAAGATTGAACACAGCACCTTGAGCTTAGAGGCCACGAGCTGCTGACCGGCAGCCAGATGGCGACTGGTGCCCTCCATAACTAAGATTGAAGAACAACAACTTGGCTGGTCCCCCTCCCCAATATTGTTCCCCTCTCTCAATTAAAAAAAAAAAAGAATCCTAATTATATACCAGGCACTATAAGGACTTTGGGGGTGGCACTCAGATAGTGGCAAACCAATTTTAAGTGGTTCCTCTGTGCCAGGCACTGTTCTAATGCCTTACATGAATTAACTCATTTACTTATTAAAATTCTAGGTAGTAGTCCTATTATTATCCCCAATTTATTTATCAGACTGTTTAAGTAACTACCTAAAGTTATATTGCTTGTAAATGATAGTGCTAATTGGATTCCATACACTTCTTCTCCATGTCCTTTCAGTTATGAAGTTGTACAAAGTGTAGAAGATAAATCCTTTCTTTAAGGGTTGTGTTGTCCAGAAGCATTTCATATAACTATATTATTTTAAGAACAGTTTAAATTACCTTTTGACTTTTTAGAAGTACAGTTGACCCTAGAACATCATGGCTGTTAGTGGCACCAACCCCTGCACAGTTGAAAATCCTTATATAACTCTTTGGCTCCAGGAAAACTTAGCTGTCCCTTGGTATCTGTGGGAGATTGGTTCCAGGACCCCCCCGTGAACACCAAACTCCAAGGATGTTCAAGACCCTTATATAAAATGATGCAGATCAATGCATACAGGTATTTAGTAAAAAAAAAAAATCTACATGTAAGTGGACCCATGCAGTTTGCACCTGTGTTATTCAAGATTCAACTGTACTCTGAACCCTCTGGAAAAGGCTACTTTGGTATAATACGTTTCTAGTGAGTGATAGAATAATATTTTCATCAGAAATGTTTTAGGGTAGCCTGGAACTCCTTACAGCCCTTACAGAAGTAAAGTTACCTTATCTGGAAATGTTGTGTTATTTCCAGATACTTGACTTTCACAGTGAAAGTGAGACTAGGGACTTGGCAGTGAACTGGTCCGTTGATATGGTCTCTAGAGTGATCAATACTTTCTCATAGGCAGCCAGTTACTTCTCCTATCACAGAATTTCACAGAACTAACCTCTTCCAGGTTTCAGAGCCTAGTCAGAGGGATTGTCTTATTCAATCTGATTGTCCATATATTGTCATAGTGCTAAGGAAGTCAAGGAATGCTGAGATTAAGACAAGTCTCTCAAGGAGTTACAAACTAATTTGGGTAATAAAATAAACAAAGCAGATGTGATAGGTATAAGAAAGAGAAAAAGTGCAGTGGGAGTGGAGAAGAGGAAAAGGGTGACATTTTTGAGTAAACGAGAAACTCAGAGAGAAAGCAGGTTTAAGATGGACTTTTGAGGCTAAATAGATATTCATTGGACATGGGTGGGGGGAGTATATTAATGAGAGGGAACAAGACAAGAAGCACGGAGAGTTGGAAGCACCTCAGTTACGTATCAGGTGACTTTCGTTTTCACTCAATAGGGTGGGAGGGTAAGCAGTGGTGGGTGGCAGGAAGGACTATGGTTGGAAGTCAAGGCTGAGGACATCTGTGGAAGGCTTGGGTTTCAAGCTAGGATTCATAATAGGTAGTGGAGGCTGTAGGCATGAAATAGATCAGTGGTAGTGGGAGTGGAAAGGAAAGGATGGCAGTGAATGATGTTCAGAGGTGGAATGTAGGCAACTGATTATATAAGCTGGAGGTGGGTGGAAGGGTAGGTGAAGAGAGGGTCACCGATATACAGAGGTTTATAGGGTACATGTTACTGTTGGTACTATTCAACCCCTCTGCCTGTAACATTGGGATACAGAGTTCCTTCCCAGAAATGACCACCTCTAACCACACATCATGATGCTATGTATACACAAATATTATATTATTACATAATACTATATAGTATACATATTATATTATATATAACAATGTTATATATAACAATGTTACAATATATCAAATCTATTTTGCTTTGATTACAGTTCTATGACTACCTGGTTTCAATGTGAAGTAAAGTTCATTCATTGCTTTACTCTTTCAGCAAACCTTTATTGAGTCCCCACTATATTCCTGGATTTGGAATCCAGGCTGGCCAACCTCACCTACTGGGTCTATCCTTATGATAGATTGAATATCAGCTCTGAACTCAGAGTCCAAAAATAAACATGGATTTTAAAGAAAACAAAGAGAGGGGTGAAACACTGTTCAGTTCTGCTCTGTCTCATTCTTTACTTTGCCGAAGACTAGGATGGGGGATGGACTAAACCTCAAGCCTGTGTAGCTTGTACAGTGCCTGGCATTTGTGTCTGGCTCAGTGAATGTCAAAGGAAACTAAGAATGGCCCATTAACTTCCAGAGGACATGGGATCAAACCAATAAAGAGTGGTTCATATTTTTCTATACAGTGACCCCCTCTCCAAAGCAGAGCCCTCATTAACCTAACAGCTGTCCTAATGTGGCTTTAACCCGGTGACTCTTTACATTCCTTATGGCTTCATTAGTTCCCTTGAGACACATCATGTCCTAAACCATGGCTATGATGTACAGCCCAACAAATTCCCTACAACACCCGGCATATGGATCTTTTACTGAACCCAGCAGGAAAAAGAAGGGAGTAGTTAATCACTGATTAAAATGCCAGAACAAAATCCTTTAGTTTGTAGAAGGATCTGGGAAAGCGGTAGCAAAGTCAACTCAGTTTGAGTGATAGCCAGAAAGTGTGAGTTAGTTTAATGTGGGGCACCTGGGAAAACCAAACACCGAATCAAAAAGAAAAAAAGAAAAAGAGAAAAAATAAATAAAACAACATCCCAAACACATTCCATTCAATTTTTTTTTTCCTGAGGAGAAATATTTCTAAACACTTCTGGATAGAGATAAGACTAAAGCTATAATAACATAGGCTTTGTCAGTATTTCAGAAAAATTTGTGCAGACAGTAGCTACGTTGTGTTAATCATAGCCAAATCTAAGTACACAATCTGAGAATTGTTGTACACCAAAGACTAATTTGCCCAGTTTACTTCCTTGGGTAGCTGTTATTTTGTAAACAATGGCAAGCATTCAAGTTTTGTGAGGGAAGAATGCCTTGCAAATATTTGTGATGTATGGAAGTTTTAATCATTATTTCGTCTAAGAGCTCCACCAAGCAGGCAAGTATCTTTCTCTTTCATTACCAAGATAATGGAAGACAGGAAATAGAAACATAATTTCTGCTTGTAGAAAGAGAATTTAACCAGGAGTCAGAAGGTGTGGGTTTTGGTCTCAGCTTGCTGAAAGCATTTTGTTGAGCAAGTCACTTAATTCTAAAATTGCTAAAATTGCTGTGCATGACCAGCATAATCATGGATGACTTTGGGAGACTTGAGATTTGTACACAAAGAGTTGGTGTGTGTGTGTGTGTGTGTGTGTGTGTGTGTGTGTGTGTGTGTGTGTGTATGTATGTACGCGCGCATGCGCGAGCAGTGTTAACTGGGGAGAAGGCCTCTCGCTTTTACCATATTCTCAAATACCACCTCCCCCTGTTTTGATCCCCAATTGAGAACTACTAGAATGCATAATCTCTCAGGACCCACTGGTGTTAGTAATTTGGGATTCTCAGGGAAGCCCAATGGTGATTGAAAGCCATCTGCACTGTTCAGAAGCTGAGATAGGTATGGGATCTTTGACCCTACACTCTATAATGAAGCAAAAATATGGCCATCCTGCAATTCACTGTAGGGCCTTGCTCTTGGAATGTACGAGGATTAGTTCAGTATGCTTTCATGTGTGTCTGTGGTCCTCTGACACTCTTAGGAGGGAGCGTGGCGTTTCTCCTCGTCAACCTTGCTCATCCTGTCCCCAACCTCTCACCATATAGTGGTCAAAACTGGATGGCAGCAGTGATAAGGGGGTGGGAGAGGGTGTCTGAAAAGACAGAGTGAATGAGAAGGTCCAGGGGAACTGGCAGCTTGTCATGAATTTACCTGCTCTAAAAGTATTGTATTTGGCTTTGTAGCATGAGACATCACCGAATCTAGCGCTTAATCAAGCATCTTATAATCGTGTTATGAATTCTTTTTCTAAGGATTAAGTGTTACATTCTTTCCTTGTTTTCCAAATTGCATTTGAAATAACCCATCTGGAATAATGTAGGTCAGATTGCCTTTGAGGACCCCACCAAAAATGTGACCCAGTAATTTATGGATGTACAAAATTAGGCTTACACCATGGGACAATTAGCACTAATCCATGAAACTTGGATGCAAATTTAACCTAAGTTTCCATTCAAGCCAAACTGGCTTTCAATTATTTGAGGTGTTATTTGGGCACTTTCCTGTTTGCTCATGAGCACAAAAGGCTTTGGCTGTAGACCATAGAGCTAAAAAAACAAAGCAGGCTTTAATTCTTGAGTTTTTCAGACAGAGGTGGCAATGTGACTTTTTTACTTAATAGTTAACACTTATTGAACACTTAATAACTCTTTGGAATTCTTTTAAGGGCTTTGATTGCACCATCTCATTTAGTTGTCACAACAGTCTTATGGAATAGTTTTCTATTTTATTTATTCCATTTAGCAGATTAGAAAACAGAGCCCCACAGATATTGTTCAAGGTCATGGAGGTAGGAAGGAGGGGAGCGGCGATTCAACTTTGCCTGGTCTGCGTTTGCACCCATGTGACTAAAAAGTATTACTGTATCTTTTAAAGTACTAAGTTTTTCCCTTCTTATGTTGTTGAGAGTCTGAACAAATTGGTTACTTCTTTCACTCGTGAAGAGAAAAATCTATGAAAACCTTATTCTTCTTTTGTGATTCTATATCTCTTTTCCCTAGTTATCGTGATATTATGGGGAATCTTGCTGTCAAATAAATTTTTTTTTCCAAAAAATCAATCGACATCGTATTACTCCAGAAATGGATCTAAAGATCATTTCCAAAAGGCATGAATATAGTTGTGGAAAAGCTCTGTAGAGAGACTTACAAGTAGGGAGAGATCCATGGGGCAGATGAAAATGAACCAGGCTACAGTTCATCAAATGAAGTAAAAACTTCAAGGGAATGTCTTTCAGTTAAAGATGGGTGATAGCGGTATCCCAGGATCCCAGATAGCAGGATCATTGTGCTTGGCTAGTTTGGGTATTTAAAATGAAGGTTATTTCAAGGCCAACCTTTTCTTTATCTTAAAAAATAGAGGATAAAAGAAAAAAATAAGGAAGAATATTAAAAAATAAAAGAAGAAATAAAAGAAATAGAGGATATGTCTTTTATGAGTTTCAAAGTATAAAGAAGGAAAAGATGACTTCCCAATTTGCAACTTCATTTTCTTTTTACTTTAATGCTTCTTGTGGCAGATGGACTGGTTCTAGGAGGTGCAGAAGGTTAGCAGTGGCAAGATGATAAAAAGGTTGGTTAAATGGCCAGAGATAGGCAGTCCAGTCTTTAGTAAGCCCTGGTTCTCTCAGAGGAATAGCCCTCTGGACTAATTTAGCCCAAATTTAAACATTTAAATTCCTTCCTTTGGCAAACCCTTGAACCTCCTTGAAGGTTTGTTTTTCGGTAAAGATTTTCTGTCCAACTATTTCTCTTCGTCTTTTATTGTATTGTAAATATAAGAACTTTAAAATCCAACTCCTGCTGGGTTTACTCAGTGTCTTCAATGTTTTTTGTATTGTTTTGGAAAAATGTAAACAAAACTCCAGAAACCTTATACCCCTAGTCTTTTGGAGTCAATCATTTGAAGTTATTGTAAAAAAT
Organism: Aselliscus stoliczkanus; assembly: GCA_033961575.1. Lineage (NCBI taxonomy): Eukaryota > Metazoa > Chordata > Mammalia > Chiroptera > Hipposideridae > Aselliscus > Aselliscus stoliczkanus. The sequence continues at coordinate 163,492,588 of CM066731.1, read as the reverse complement.
GATGATGTTTCTTCTCATTTATTAGAAGAAGGACATTTTTTATTAGAAAATTGGGTTATAGGGGAGATAGAATGAACTTGAATGAAAAGTAAGTTGAGATTAATGGAGTGATCAGGCCACCCACTGGATAAATCAAACTTGGTTTACTTATCTAAAGGTTACAGAAGGAATTTGGCATAGAGAGATTGGCAACATGGCTCTGATGATGCCAGAAGTGCAAGCTTCTGAGATTTTTTTGTGAATGATCTCACCAGTCCAATTGCAAACAGTATGTCTGAATGAGTGAGGTCACATGAGAACTTTTGGAAATTCCACTCTTCTCCCAGCCTAGTACAGAAAGCTGGAGGCATATTGCACAAAGGTTGGTTTGGATAGAATTGGGGGACCACTTCACCTGAGCCAGGTGCCCTTGTTAATCTCAAAGTTTTATAATATAAAATATGACCACTGTGTGTGAGATAGCACAGTGCACTCAGGCATGAACATGGCTCTAATTTTTCACCCTTAACCTCCTCCGGCTAACACAGCTTGTTCCAAGCACGTCTTTGAAAATAGTTTTCTTATCCTGATGCCTCTGGGAGTCATAGTCCCAGACACTTAGATTTGCAGTGAGAAAACACAATTGATGCAGCCCTCAAACTGAGTGTTGTTCATGGTTCTATTATCCCAGGTGGCAATTCATTAAGTTAGGTGAGACTCTAATTCAATTATGTATCAACATGGGAAAATATTGACTTACCTTCTTTTCCTGTTGGAAACTTAAGGAGTATTAAATGTTAGTATTTTGAGGATGTTCAAAATACTTACCAGTATCTTGCAACATGCTTAGGGAAGACCAAACTTTTTTTCAGACAAATGCTTGGGGGAATTGCAAAAGTTTAAGCAGATGCCTTGGCAAAATATTTGTTAAATCAGGCTTTCTTGCTCCAGCAGGGAGAAATTCCATCCCCCATTCTTTTAAAACATTTCATGACTTGAAAAAATTACAAATAAGCTGTATAATTGTGAACTCCATTCTATGAGAAAATGAAGTCTTTATCTTTTCTTAGCCATGCTGGTCTCTTGTATGTATCACCTCCATCAGGAGTGACTTTCTGTTGAAATCATATCCAAGCTTTAACATGAGTTGAAATTCTGTCTCGACTTTAAACTGCATTTCCAGACATGGAGCTTCTGCCTCTAGTGAGCAATTATTTTGATATCCTTGAAGACCCTGTGAGTTCTATGAGGTTGAGACTATAAGCTGCTCAAGGGCAGAAATCTTATCTTATATCGTCTTATTCACCCCTTTATCCCTCTGACCCCAAGCACAGTGCTTGTCACCATATTAAGTTTTTAATGAACTTTTGATATAGGAATTGGCATATCTTTAATTGATAGATATCCTCTCTCATTTTAGGGGCACCATCCCATATACACTCTGGAAAAAGCCATCAAAGTTCTGCATTTAAATTCTGCAGATGTAAGAGCTGGGCAAGATCATGGGGCCCATTCAACACCTTACATCACAGTGTCTCAATATGGCAGATGTTCAGTTACATTTCTTGCTCCAATCACTGCTAATTTTTTTCTAGCTACTCACACAAAATACTTGCGTATTCCGTTCCTTGAAGGCATTTTCTTGTATCACATCAGTTTCTCTTGAATGTACCTGGTGAGCATGGTGCCTGGCACAGATGAGCATAGGTGTGTAAAACTGTTGTTGAAAGAAACAATAAACCATTTAAGGGATCTCCTTAGATAAAATGCTTTCAGTTCTTGACTGCAATATTTGGCCTTTATTTCCACTAAGATCAGGACAGTGCCTCACGATTTGAAAGGGATGTAAAACGTCTCCAGGTATCCTCTTGGTCAACTTCTATGACTATCCAGAAGCTATAATGACAATAGAAATACAGAGACAGACTGATAAGAATATAAACTACAAGGGATAGAGTAATAGGCAAGGTCAAATTGGGGCTTATGTTCCGTGGGGGTCAGAGGCTCAGAGACCCCCCTTAGAACACATGAAGGTAGGAGGGTGTTGATGGTGATAGTGGGGTATACCTGTTGTCCCCTCTCCTGGTCCACCCCTGTCCTTGGCCATCACTGGATTTGTGAGGGCCTCTGCAAGACCATGGAAGGCCCTTTGAAGCCCTTGGCGACCCCTGACATTTAACTCTCCTTTCTCCCTTGCCAATATGACACAAAAGGTAGAGAGCTCTTGCTTCTATTTGCTCTGTCAGTAAGGGGTCTTTAATCTGTTTTAGCATGAAAAATTCATTAAGAATGTACTATTATTTCATCAATGAAATCCTTAAATTAAATCCATAGGTCTGGTTTAGCAATCGCCGTGCAAGATGGAGGAAACAGGCTGGGGCCAATCAACTGATGGCCTTCAACCATCTCATTCCCGGGGGATTCCCTCCCACGGCCATGCCGACCCTGCCCACGTACCAGCTGTCGGAGACCTCTTACCAGCCCACTGCCATTCCACAAGGTATGGAGGAAGGGAGTCAAGGGTTAGGATGTAACTCTCCGTCATGTGTCCCACTGCTGACTTGATGCCATGCTGACATTGTTGCTGTTTGTATGTTAATTACATTCCACCAGGTTGTCCTGACTGTACCAGTCGCATTTTAGAAACGTAGTTTGTTCTGGGACATACCTGAATCTCTCTAGCTGATCTGTCTTATAATACTACGTCAGTATTTAAAAACAAAACAAAACAATGAAGCCAAACAACCTTTCTCAATAAATATGCGATTTGCTTTCCTTTTGTTAAAATGTTTCCTTTACCTTTGTACTCTGGCCTACAATTAACTGAAGTTCTATGATGACTACTGACTGCAGAAGTAACAGAGGGAAGATAAACATGGATCAAGTCGCTATTTGTTAGCACATAGAGGTGAATGGGATAAACTATAAGACAAAATTAGTTTGGATTATGAAAGAGAGCGTTCCAGGCATTCGAAACCATACTATTGTATTAATACTTAGGCGACTTGAACGGGTATTTGCTAAAGAAACTTGAGACTTGGAATTCTTACAGTGGTTCATTCTTATGTTGATTAATAATATTCGCTACCAAAATAGGTTTGTTGGCATTGTTCACGTGATTTCTGAATGCCTATTCTGGGTGAGGGTGCCATGAAAGTATATAAATAAGTTATATACTTACACCTATGTGCAGAGCTGTGTCTGTATGCGTTACAAGTGGTTCTATACCTGCATGTGAAGAAATGCAGTTGGAAATTAACGTTTGGCCTGACCAGTAGATCCTACCGATGGCTTGGGGACTGTGAACTTGGGCACTGAACTTACGCTGCCGGCCTGCAGAGGAACTATATGGCTCACCATCTTCTTCATTACAGCCGTGTCAGATCCCAGCAGCACCGTCCACAGACCTCAGCCGCTTCCTCCGAGCACTGTACACCAAAGCACTCTTCCTTCCAATCCGGACAGCAGCTCTGCTTACTGTCTCCCCAGCACCAGGCATGGATTTTCCAGCTATACAGACAGCTTTGTGCCTCCATCCGGACCCTCCAACCCCATGAACCCCGCCATTGGCAATGGCCTTTCACCTCAGGTCAGTGCCATGTTTCTAGACAGACGATTTGCTGTATCCCAGAACCAAACAGGCAATTCCCTGAGGCGATCGTATAATGAATTGCCAAATTTAAACCATAATGTATTCTTTATACAAGCCACATGATTTCAGTTTCCTAGTTTCCTTTCTCTCCAACCTTCCTATGGGCTGTACCAAAAGTTGTAGCGTAGACTTAAAATGCAAGTGAGTTTTAATGTAATCACAGAGATTTTATGTTTATCCTCTGTTGTCAAGGCATTTGTCATCTCCACTCCTAGTTTTGGACTTTGGGTAAGAGACTCACACACATTAAAAAAAAAAAAAAAAGAAAAAAAAAGGGGGCCGGCTGAGTGACGCGGTGGTTGAGCGCTGGCTTGGGATGCCAGCGGCCCCGGTTTGGTCCCACATATGAGGGCCAGTGACACTTCCCTCAAAAAAAAAAAAAGAAAAAAAAGGTATTGGTCAGCTGATAGGGTGGTGAGCAAAAGCCACTAATAAAAAAAATCAGCTTTTATAAAATGATTGAAGAGGAAGCAAACAAGTTGTTTGGGGAGAGACCCCACTGATGACTACAGTACTCTGGGGAAAAAATGAGTCATAAATGCACGAATTAGGAGAATGACTGCTCTTGGGGACTATTGAGATATTTGAATGTTGTAATTGTTTTTCTAATTTGCACTGGACTATGAGCTTTTCTTGAGAGATCATATTAATAAATTGCCTTGATAATTGCATGTCAGAGGGTTGGTTAAATTTCCTACATGTGGCATCTGTCTGAGGTTGACATTATTAGTAGTTGTTTAAATACAGATAGCTTGATTTTATTAGAGAGCTCTTGGCCCAGGTGGTGAGGAGAACTGCCCACTAAATTTGGAGAAATGTCACAAAAGGGTTGCAATCTATAATTGCAATCGAGAATCTCTTCAGGGCTGAGAATGAGAGTTTTAACAGCTTTATCTTTTCTTAACCCCCTTTTTCCTCTTGGTGGTTAGAAAAACAGAGAAGAGCTCAGAATGACACAAATGAAAAGTGAAAAGACAATTATAGTCAATTACACACTAATCACTGACTATCACCGCTGCCTAAGCACCAAGAGGGCATCCTAATAGGCAGAAAATGAGATTTTAATGGCACAAAGGGTGGCCAAAATAACGACTCGTATATCTTTGCCTTCTTCGTTTTCTTCGACTTGTGGTTTGCATCTTGGGAGTGGAGTTCCCGGGCTCTGCACAACAGCGATAACTCTGAGCAGCTGAAAAGTTCAAAGCCGTTGGAGTTGAAAAGAATGAATAGTAAAGGCAATGAAATAAACATTTCTGCCTAAAGGCAAAAGTTCATAAATCCTTTTTTGTAACAGTAAATGTAATTAAGTTTCACAGATTCCTATAGCACATCCTGGGATTAAAAAAAAAAAAAAGAGGTGGCTTTAAACCTCTGCTGAAAAATAACAACATGAAAACAATGAATGTGCTTCCTACAGGACTTTAATACATTTAATTTCTAAGGGCTGGTCCTTATGAATGTGTTTTTGCATGAAACTCATGGACTTCTATTAATAGGTGCATCTGTAAAGTGCCCAGATTTATGGTGTATACACGTCTTTCACAGTTTAGAAGTAACATCAGAAGTTGTTATCTCTGCAGTTTTTGACATAAGTTGTTTGGGGCCATAGCACAGCTTTTGAGGAACATGATGTGGTTGAAAGTGTTAACAATAGTGGGCTTCAACCCTCACCAGTTCTGTAAGGTGGGACCCAGGATTCCCTCAGAATTTCTTAGTGTTCAGTCATAATAAATATAACAACACGAATCTGTTTTCCATCAGCGTAACTGCTAACTTTCTATATTATAAGTGTATCACCTTGTATGTTATAATAGATGTATTTTATAAGCATTGCATAAGTGGAATTATTAACACTTGATCTTGAGACTGCAAATCCTTGATTTTTCAAGAACCCTGGCTATGATTCTAGAGTTGGTCGTAGAACAGGACTCCTTCCAATACCAAGCCATGGAAAATCCCACAGGCACCCTTTCCTGTATTTCTTTACAATGCCCTGACATATTATGTTAACTCCTTACTTAAAACATTGCAAATATCCAGGATATTTTGCATTTCTATATACATTTCTGCCTCAAACCACCAGTAGGGAACCCGTGTTGTCTTAGTTCTTGATGCCCAGTGAGTTAGAAAAGAAAAAAAAAAAGTATGAACCTCCCCTTTACTTCCTAAGGCAAAGTTGAAGAATGAAAGACAGTGAGTGAATTCAGTATCTTTACAAAACATCAGTATCTTTATAAACATCTTTACAAAACAAGGGAGTAAGAGAATTGGGTATTAGAACTCAGATTTCGGTAGCTTTTGGAATTTATCACTCCTCAGAATTGACTCTAAGCAAGGACAGAAGGGGAACCCTCCTTTCGGCGGTCTGGCTGTATTGAAAATATTAATGAAGAAAGGAGCCCACGTCTGTGAGCCTGGTTTACCTCTTAACTAAAGCAGAGAGTGAAGAAAGGGTGGCGATCCTTTTGTCTTATTACTTATTATATAGAAGTGCTTATTAATACCTTTATTGGATGATATAATAATAAAGTGAAGTTCATACTATGATTACCACTCTCTTCTTTTCCTCCTACTCTTCTATTTCCTCTTTCTCTATCTGGACATCTAAAATACCGACAAATTAACTGAAGCTCAGAGAGCTTGTGGTCTGCTGAAGGCCATGGGACTGACACTGAGAGAATTAGGACTAGAATCAAGGATTCTTGGCTCCTGGTCTAGATCTCTTCCATTCTAGTCCATTCACAGTTGAATGAAGAGGAAACAGGTTTCTTGAAAAATAGAGGCAGAGGCTTTAGTCATATTTTAAAATAATTTAGTAGAAACTAGTATTCTAAACTTTTGGGTTCAGGTTAATTTACATTTTTTTTGCTAATACCCTCTTTACGTATTTTCTTTTTTTTTTTTTGCTTTACATACTTTTTTAATTAATCTTTTAAGCAACCCCCCCATAATAATCTATATGCTTATTGTACAAAATGGAAATACTTTAAAAAGTGTCTTTAGAGTAGAAAAATATTACCCTTGTCAACCACTGTTAATATTTTTTGTTTGTTTGTTTCTTTTTTGAGGGCAGTGTCACTGGACCTCATATGTGGGACCTGAACTGGGGCCACTGGCTTCCCAGGCCAGCGCTTAACCGCCGCGCCACTCGGCTGGCCCATAATATTTTTGCATATTGTTTTCCAGCTCTTCTTTTTGGGTCTTATGCCTTTAAAAATCACATATAACTGCTACTATAGTAGTGCATTTAACTTTGCATCTTGCCTTTTCTCTATCTTTACATTTCATCATAGACCTTTTCCCACCTATTAATTTAAATTGAATTGGAGCTAAAATTTTTTGAGTTCTTATGATCGGTTCATTGTAGATCTCTTCAGTGGAGTCTGTTTGACATGTTAAAAATATTTGTGCATTTTCTTTGACTTTTTTCCTAGTGTCATTGAAATGGATGTATTATTTGCCATTCAAACTTGAAAATCATGAGTGAGAATGTGTGTGAACTCTTGTACAATGGGCTTTCTAGTTTCTTGTCAAGGGATGAATAGCCACCATCATAGGCATATTGTTTGTATGTGTGGGCTTCAGCGGCTTTTCTTTTGGGGTTTCTAACATGTCTGCCCCCCTCAAGCTAAGATTCTTTTAAAGCTTGGAATCAAAGCTGTTAGCCAAATGGTGTTTGTCAGATGCCTTCAGTCCTTCTCTCATGGAAGGTCTCAGCTTCGTGAGGGACGGATATGGAGCAGTGACTCAGGAAGTTCCCACCTGTCCAGCTGCTCAGGTTGGAGTGGCAATGGACTGCTATGTATATGTGATATTATATATCTCAGAATACTGACAAAAAAGTTTAGAAATGAGTCATATCTTTCCTTAAGTTGCTGAAAGGGTCTGTGCACTACTTAATCGTTGGCAAGTTTATCTTGTTCTGAGGGAATCAGTAACTCTATCTGGGGAACATCCCCATTTTAGTTATGGAAAAACTGAGACCAGTGCATCATAATTGCCTACATGACAGGGTGAGTTACCAGCAGAGTTAAGAGCCAAATCTCTCTCTCTTCCAGTTATCACTAATTCTTCTACAAACAGAAATTACACATTTTATTTGTCGAAGAAGCACAATGTCCTAGAAAGCTTTCTGTGAGCCCTGGCACTAATATTCATCCTGATTTTCCTGCAGGCATGGTTAAAGCCTTCAAAATTGGAGTGTTTGGCTTCCCATTCCTTCAAAGACTGTATCTGTCAGGGAACTTGAGGCGAGATTCTCCGTGATGGGTGGGTGGGGGGATAGGCTAATGACGTCAAAAATTTCTGCTCTCTCTGAATTGCATTTTGTTTGAACTACATGAGCATTTTAGGAGATGGGGCTTATACTCATATATGAATGACAAAACATCCTCTGAGAAGAAAATCCATTCAACTCACTCTGTAGAAGTTTTCCCCCTGCAGTAGCAGCCTTCTTTCGAAAGGTCGTATTCTCTTGGTGTGGATCAATATAGAAAGAACACAGCAAAGAGAGACCGTGTATTTCCCCTTCAAATCCAGATGGTGTATTGCCAGCACCCTCCTGCATGTGCAGGAGAGAAAAAGGAATGTCGACTTGGAATATGGAGTACCAAGGAAATACCACCATATGCTCAAGTCATGAGACGAATTAACATGTTCTTCTAATTAACTTTCCTTTGCGAGAAACACTACTCTCACCGTGTTCCCCCACCTCCAAAACACACACAACCCAACCCCCAAAACAAGGCCTATTAAATTCACAAACTTATCATTTCACGCCTTACCCCCCCACCTTACTTCTACAAACTCTGCACTTTTTGATGACAGCTTCTAATGATTTCTTGAGTGAAATACAGCATCAGTGGGTTACATGGTTTCTAGGAAGCTTTTTTTATTGTGATGTAGTATACAAAAATGGGCCAACTTGGCTGCATTTAGTGTTCATCAACCATTGCAAATGATTCTTCAAATGTTTTGGGTTTGGTAAAACCTAAAACACATTTTACCAAGCACTTTTCCTTCTTAATTTTTCAAACTGTATTTTAGGGAAAATTTGATCCATATGGTTTTAATTCATTTACTCTTATATCATTGACATTTTTTTTTTCCTGTGGAGCCATTTGATATCCAAGAAGCTTTCTGAGCCTTTCTTACGTTTGTTTTAAGATTTCCCTCCTTAAAAAGAGGAAGTCCTCTTTGCAACCTCAGAGGCTATAAATTTTGAATACTCTCTCAATTCGGCAATACTTAAAAATACATTTGGTATAAATCTGGATTATTACGAACACATTTTGTGTCTAGAGCAGATGGGCAGATTTTCAGGTCTGGTTTACGAGTGAAACGAATAACAAACTAAGAAAATAGGGTTAAATTACAAAAAAAAGTTTTGTTTTAGAAAATGTTTAACTGTTATTAATAAACCCCATGTAAGAGCTATGCTCAGAGGCCTCATTTCAAAGTTTGTCCAGGTCCTGGGGAAGATGTAATTGAGTAACCAGTACACCTGTCCTATTTCATGGATAATCTATGGAGAAAAAAAAAAAATCTCATAAAGATTTGTGTACCAGGCTTGAAAATGCTTGAATGTTTGCTCAACACTCAGCAACTCAGGAACAAAGACTAGATCTGCAGATCTCATCAAGCTTATCGACCATTCATCTTTCAAGTCTGGTTGAATCATCATAGCTTTGTGGGCATATGAGACACAATCTCAGAAATAAACTCAAGAAAGAACAGATAGATCTTTATATTAACAAGATTGTGGTTAATGACTGAATATGTCAGGATGAACTTTTGTTCTGATTCCCATTTCACAAAAGAAAACCTTTCACTTACCCACCCCTCCAGTTGCTTTTAAAGAATAATATTAAAATTGAGATTATTAGTGTGTAATGTATGTAAATTGCATATTTGGTGTCAGCTACGCTTATTAGGCAGTTTCTCCATTTCATGCATATATGTATTAGATGGTCGAGGTTCCACCTCAAATTCGATTTCAATTGCTTAGCACAGTTTCTTTTGACAAACATTTGTTAATCCTGAAACTTATTAAGGAGGGGCATTTAAGTGTTAATATGTGTGTACCCAAAAACTCAAGGCTGCTTTTGATTTTGCTTGTCATTCCTTTGGACCACAGTGTTCACAGTGATCTCGAATTCCTTAGCTGCCAGGCAAGATGATGGCTCTTGGTCCATCAGAGGTGTAAGGGCTTACTAGAGATCAGCTTGTTATGTGGATGAAGTATAATTATTAAGAATGGTTGTCATGGGTATTTTTTTGTTTCATATCAGGAGACAATCTTTTTCACTGTGGCGTGATCACTTGAACTCTTGATGCATGAAAAAGCAGTAAAATTTTCTCTGGTGGCAGGGTCAGCTCCTGTTTCAATTTTCTGGACGTTTGCAGGCAGACATCCAGATGCCAGGCCAGGTGTTCTGTCCATTTCACACACAGGTTGCAGACCCTGTGCCCTCAGCCTCCTTTTATCATCGTGCAGAACCAGATAAGCGGGTGGCCTGCCACCAGCCCCTTTCCCAACAGATCTCCTTCCTTCCGTTACCACTTTCCAGAAATTCATCTGTGGAAGAAAAAGGAGTGATTTTAATTGAAGAGCTTGGTGGGGTGTCAAACAAAGCTTGGACAGAGAGACAATCTGTACCAAAATGGCAGCTTCTCCGAAGCTTGATTCTCTTTCCGTTTCATTTCTAAAGCAGTTCATGAGCTCAGAACGAGGGCTGCAGAAATCTCAGATGTTTATGAAGACTCAAGGATGTTTATGATCATAAATGAACCCATTTCAGCTATACCAGGATAACCATTGGCCATTTGCATGTTTCCATTCTGCCATATTAGGTTTTCAGGATGTTGTCTTTGTGGTGAAAACACTGCTGCTAACCCATTTGTTGAATCGATGCAGACTGCAATTGACTTGGTGCCATTGGTTTTTCTCCAAAGGCTGTGGTCGCTACCCTTAAAACATAAGAGGAGAGCCCTGGTTTATGTCAACTCTAGCCACAGACTCTTGAGTTTAGTTACAGATTTGGAGAATTGTGAGAGAAACAACCAGTTGGCCAAAATCTCCTTTTTAAAGAAAGGGAGGGAGCCCCCAGCAGCCAGTGACTGAATCTTGCATCATGTCACTGAAAAGAGCCATACGGAAACCTTTCTTGCTGAATTAAAAATTTTTGGTTTCTGCTGAATTGATTAAACAGAAACTCCATCAGTGACTTTCTCTTATACATTGGACAAATCAAATGCAACAACCCCATCATTTTTAGGCCCATTTGAATTCCTTTAGCCATTGAGGAGGAAAAAACTGAGTGTGATTGCTTGGTCTATAACGAAGCTACTAGAATAAAAAGTTTTTCTTTGTAGTTAGTAATATCGAGTAAAGCTGCACTGGATTCTAGTGTGAGGCCAGTGGTCTGAATCAACCCTTTATGTGTGGTTGGAATGCAATGTAAAGCTTTTAATTTATTACTGCATTTGCAAAATGGCAATATCTACAGAAATCTGAATACTTGCATATTTATTCAATTAGAGGCTGAATGTATGCTTTGTACTGCACACAGAAAACTGGATTCAGTCATTAGTTGTGTACCATTTTTTTTTTCCTAAAGAATTTGCCTCTGCAAAACAGTCTGGGTTTCATCAGAGGTGTATATTTTTCAATGTACAGTATAATATTTAAAAATCACTCTTGACATTTCTCTAGAGCTTAGTAACTAGAATTTTGGAGATTAGTGATTGCATTCACCCTGTTGATCAACAGGCAAAATGGCCAACTGGGAAACCCTTTGAGACAGTGCGTTTTGTAGAATCCCAGGGTAGTGTTTCTACCTTGAAGGGAATAGTTCTTAGCTGTGAGATGATGGTGCAGCTAGTCGTCAGCCTTGAACTAATGAAAGAGATAGGCATTATTTAAAAAAACATTACCTTTCGTTTTGTTTTTTCGCAAAATGTTGCTGTCTCATGGTGTGCAGCTTGCCTTGAAACATCGAATTAAACTATTGTATCTGTTCTGAGATGAAAAAGCCCTTTATAGAGCTGATCTTTATGACTCGATGGGAAGATTTCTAGTTCGATGTCAACCCTTCCGTGACTCTTCCAGGCTGAATTTCTTGTTTTCGCCTCTGTCGATATTACATTACTGTATTTGTATCTTGTTAAAACACATCCCACACTGTAATAGATTATAAAGTATCCATTCATCCCTTTGACTCTGAGCTTCTAGAGGAGTGATGCTAGGTTATAATCATCTTTGAACACCCAGAAACCAAACAGTGCCTTGTAACAAGATGTTCCCCAAAGTGGGCTCCTTGGAACAGTGGTTTTGGGAACAAGAATTCTGAATCAACCATTTGGTAAATGTTACAAACTATATCCCTTTATCTTTCAGAGTCTCAGTATACATTAGCCTACTAAAGGCTCTGACAAGGCATGTGGTATGGAAACATGTTGTATAACTTAGTGTTTTCTAATTTAACTATGGAGCCCTTTTGTTGAGTAGTGAACTACCAAATTTTGAGGGACATTTCCTTGGAAGTCCTGAATGAAAGAAAACACAGGTGGAGACCTAGCTCATGATTCATCCATTTCTAAAACAGTTCCCTTGATTTTTTTTTTTTTTTACAAATGAATGTTTCTATTTAACATCAGATGTTATCTTCTTCTTCAACATATTGTTAACCCTCAGTATAATAACTTAGCAGGGAAGAGAGTAATTTTAAAGATGAAGCTATAAACTGATTAATAATGTTTAGATAAGGCAAGAAAGGGAGCAAAGGAAGGAAAGAGAATTCTTGTTTAGTGAATTGATTGCAATGTGGGTGAAGCTCATCCATTCAAAGAAGGAGCCCCAAGGTCAAAGGCACTAGATTCCAATGCTTATCAGCCCCTCACTAGCTGTGTATCTTTAGACAAGTTGCCTAAACTATCTCAGCTTCTAGTTCATTTTCTTGCTAAATTGGAAGATATTAAAAAAAGAATTGTCCTATAGAGTTATGCTGAGGAACACAGTACTTAGAAGATTTAAATCTTTTTGACAAAGTAATAATACTATTGCAACAGGGCTTTCGTATTTGTTTACTTAGAGATATCATGCAAACCTCAGACAAAAAAAATAATAATAATTTTGCTTGTCCCTGACAAAGGAAGCAAATGTGGATATTGAGTAGTATCAAAAGAAAGACAGTGTCTTCGTGGACTGAAGTATTTTCACTTAGACATTTTAAAAAGCTGAGGACTCATATTGGTATCCATTCAGAATGCAGTCATTATAATATGCTAGGGGTATGAGAGTCCCCAGAAGTGCAATGTACAAAAATGGGATTTGTCTGAATAATTCAGATTACAGTATCATGAGAATTTACTACAATGGAAACAAGGACCAACGACCCCTCATTCCATGAGGCCAAGTGTGGGGAGGAAAAAGGATTGTCTTATCATTTTTCTCTTCTTACTCTTGTTTTGATTTTTTGAAATATAATATTACATGCATACGTTTTGAAGTATATACAGACCATATTCTATGATACTGGATACTAGATAAGCTGGAAGCATGCTACTTACCTCAAGGGCAAGGCAATCTGACGAATCTATGCTTCTCACTCACTAGCAAAAGATAAAGGTAACTGGAGCAAAACAGGTATGATACGAATGTTTTAGGAAGGAAGGGGCAATCTAAGTAAATTTGAGTTAGCCAATTGGGGAGCATTTTTTTCATCACTAAATTACGAAGACTGTCTTTTGTCAAGCTCTGTAGCAGCAAGATCTGTAGATCCAAGACCTAAGGGGCTTCCCTGTGTGGTGCCAGCCCACATAAAGTTGTCTGTGCAATTGGAGACATAGCCACTGCTCAATTTCTGATCAAGGACACAAGCGCATTTTCAAGCAGAAAAGCAACACAACATTTTTATTGGCCCAGTGCCCCTGGAATTGGCTAAGGGAAGGAATTAGGGTAGATAGGATCTTAGCTTCATGGAGCTATTGCTTCTGTTTCTTGAAACACTATATGCTCAGATATTGTCCCATATCTGTTGAGTTGCTACAAGTTTCCATGCATCTTAAATGAATGCCTGTTCTGCCTTACCACAAAGCCTGTGAAGCTGACCAGAAAACATTTCCTAAAGGATAAGTTGATTGTTGACATCTACTCAGTAAGTCAGTATCACTTGGTCTCTTCACTTGGCTCTTTTCTCTATTCTAAGGATGTACCCTCCTTCATAGGAAGAGAAGGGAAGGGAAGCCTCTCTTCTCTCATCTTCAGGTGTTTAGTAGATGGCACATTAGGACACTGATTTTGGGCAGCCACAGACATATTTGCCTCCTTCACACATAGTCTGGAAGAAAGGTGAAATTTCCTTGTTGAGTTGGTACCTGTCTTTCTCCTTTAGTGAGCTGGAATGTCTGCCCTCCATGTTGTTAGAGTTTTGCGTGAAAAGGAAGATTAGTGGAATGGGAATTCAGTGGAGCTCAATATCCCTCTGTTTCAGAGGGGCAGAGTTGAGTCTCTTCTTTCTAAAAGTCAATATGGATTTCTAGTTTATTGTAAGATTTTTTTGATGCATCTCAGACAGAACTGGGCAGTTACAGTTAAGCAACGCTTGCAGCTATGAATGCTTATGAGGGTGAACCAGCCCTGCATTTCCTTGAATGTAGGTTTAGTAAATGGACAATTAGAGATAAAGTTTTAAATGCCATCTCATTGACATAGTGTGGGATGCCCAAACACAGAGCTGTTCCCCTTCTATATTTGCAGTCTTAGGTCCCAAAGGGTCAATTAATAGTCAGTAAACGTGTCCTGAAGTAGTCATGAAATTAAACCAAGATATACGTTTGATTTTCCACAGTCATGTTTTCAGACAGGTTTTGAAACGATGAGAGGTTTGAGTGCTTACTCTTTAGAGGGCTACTGTGGCTGTAAGAAATTTCCTGAACCGAGAAGAGTTAACAGCAGGTAATGTCATTCCTCCCAGAAGGAGTTTAGTGTGAGGCTCTCTGTGTTAAGTGATGAATGAGGGTATCTGACCCACATCTGTTTTACATTAGAATGGAGCATTGCCCTGACATGGTTACGAGCATTTGTCAAGATTCCCTGGACAGAGCTTCTGTAAATTACATGCTGCAAATGTGTCAGGGTCAGATAAGAGGATATCATTAACTCCCCCAAGTTTACTCAAGGCTCTGTCAGTCCATCTTAATATGCTAACGGCCAACAATTTTCCTTGAGCCATTTTGTTATATTTTTCATTCATAGAAGAAATGTATGCTATGTATGCTATACCCCCTTAATATTGCACATGTTCTTTTCTCATAAATCATATTAATTGTAGACATGGTCACAAAGCATATTAAATGCAGGCATGCGTAAATGAATTAAAACATATGAGAATTTTATTACGGCCCATGGTGGGTCTAACATAGTCAAATACCAAATGTATTAACTGGCATACTTTTTCATTTTAGGCAAAATAAGCTTTTTCTTAATAGGCTTTATTTGATAATAGGTAGACATAGTATGATTGTTCATCATTAGCTAGAAGTAAACTATATACAAAATGTGCCAAAAAATGTATACACATTTTAAGAAAGGAAAACTGTATTATAATTGTAATACTCAATACATACTGATAACAAAAGATGAATACAAGTCACGTTTGACTTCTGCAATTACAAGAGATGCTCAGAGTGGTTACCATCAGTGTCCAGATGCTTCTGATTATGGCAAACTACTGCTTGAGCAACGCTGACCAAAGTGTCCACTTGTACACATTTTTTTTGGCATTATATACTTATACCAGGGGTGCCAAAAGTATATGCATGTGACTTGTATTCATCTTTTGTTATCAGTATATATTGACTATTACAATTTCAATACAGTTTTTTCCTTTCTTAAATGTGCATACATTTTTTGGCACCTTCTGTATACGCATATACACTATATGTAACATATATAGTATGTATACATGCATCTTGCAAGAGATTTTATGCTAATTCTTTGCCTAGATTTATATTTTAGTCATGAGTCCCTAAAGACTATTGCTATCAATTTAACAACTTAGTTGTATTGAGAAATAGGTATTCTAAAGAATTAATAAAATAAAAAATAGATGTATTACTTAGAGTTGAATAGAGACAGCATTTACTGTGCTCTTCACAAATAAAACTGGAAAATATATGCAGCATATGTCTGGTATTCATGCTGTTTCATTATGCATTAAACATAGCTATTTGTAAAACGTTAGCTAAGGATTGAAATAAAAAATAAGGATGTATTCAGCTGGACTTTTAAATGCACTGATTTTCTATCTGATTCCGTAAAGGTCAGCCATGCCCTTCCCATAACTCTCGGTCTGGGTGAGAAGGTCACCATACGTACCTTAAGAGAAACTTCTGCCTTCAGGCAACTTCCCTCTTACAGCTTTCAAACAGACAGGGCCCAAAAATCTAATTATTTAGATGCTAATCAACTGCAGGATAATTCCTAAGGCATTTGAATCTGAAAACAACATGTTCAGGAAAGTCTTGGCTGTTCAAATTTAGGCTTTTCAGTCTCCAAGATATAGCCATTGAAAATTAACCATTAGATGACTCCATCCGTGTGGGCAAAAATCATTTGGACAAACATTTGAAATTTTTTTTTTTGGTTCTGGAAATAAGTTATATCCAAATTTAAAATATATAATATATATATATAGTCAGTGGACTTGGAGGGAAGAGTAGAAAGTTAAAAAAAAACCTTTTATACAAAACTGTAATTCACAACTGTTTTCTAAAAAGCAACTAAACATATGTTGTTAAATGTTAAATCAGAAGAACATCTGGTTACTTAAGAACAAAAAGGAAAATAAAGACAGGAACCGGGATTTCTACTAATGAAAAAAGAAGCGTCTAGATGTACATCATAATTTGCTAAATCATTTTAGATTTCTGATAAGCTCTGAGCACTTTCAACTGAAGGCAAAACCCCAAAGCTTACGCCAAGGCAAATATATTCCAGACACATTGTTTAAATGTAAATCTTAATTTGGCCCATAGTTTTTATCTTTTATATTTAATCTTACAATAGGAAAATTAATTCAAGAGAAATATGGCATGAAGCAATTGCAAAGAGTTAGTTTTTCCTGAACCATATAATCTTCCAATCAAGATATAAACAACTTATTTGGAATTCTGAAATTTGATAATGAGCTTAAAGAGATCTTCAGAAAATGTCTCTAATAATGCAAATGGCTGAAGAAGTGTTGGCTCAGGATTCTAAGGCTTTGAATTTGTTTTTAACCCTCTGTTGGGCATGACTGATCTCACCAATGCATTACACACAAATTTTCAAATATCTAACATTAACTAAAGTATCGTGACTCATCACTTCTGTATCTTCCCCCTCTACTGTAACGTATTGCCAGCTGTGTTTTTGACTTAGTACAGTAAAGATGTATTTCATAGCAGCAATGAATCTGTGAGATCAGTTGTGCCTGATGGAGGGTTAAAGGTTATCCATAAAACAGTTAAGAAATGGTGTCTAGGAAATGTTTTTGGAGGTAAAAATTAAGAAATATACTTAATAGATATTTTTCAGATGTCTCACTTAAGAGTTGTACTCAACTAAAAGTAAAAACTAAGTTCTTCCCCCACGTCCTTTCTGCATAGGACAGACCAGAGATTTTTATAAACGACAAGTCATTTCCTGGTTATTGCATCTACTGGATTTATCTGGTGTTTGATTAAGAATGTGGCCAATGTTCAGTAGACAGCTGAGTAGCCCTGAGTTTATTTCTTTTCCTTTGATATTGTTTGTAAAAGCCAGGCAATTGTGCTTTCCTCCACCCATAATTAAAAAAAAAAAAGAAAGAAAGAAAAGAGAACAAAAGAAAATCAGACAAAAATGCCAGTCCTGTTGTAGAAATAGCTTACTAATCGTTTATGAGAGGAAAAAAACCACATACTTTGCAACAAATGAAGATTTTATTTTATCTCTGAATTACAAATTGCTATAGGAAAAACATGTATAAAAGAAATCCTGACAATATTCTTAAAGAGAAAATATGACTGAAAGACATTCCACAACCATATTGGGGGAGTTCCAAGAAGTTCGTTTACTAACTTCTTTGTGCAGCAAAAAGAAATTTCCATAGCTTCCCTTGAACCATATGAAATACAAAATAGCTTTCAAAGAAACGTACATAAAAGTGTAATGGGACCCTTCCATAGAGATTTGAGGTTTTAAATTATGTTGGAGGAAAGTAATGTATTTTGTAATTATATATTCACTATTTTTTTCTAACATTTCATTTTAAATTTTTAAATAAGTTATTAAAAAGATGTATATTTCTCAAATCGCAGTATGAAATATTGACATCAATTGTATTAGTTATAATTTTTTGTTAACTTCAATTTCAGACCAAATGTAGGAAAACAGTAAGGCCTCTTTCCCCATTCTTTTTCAATTCTTAAGAAACATCACAATGACAGCATGTGACAATCACAGTGGAAATAACAATTTGTGAGAGGATGTCTGTATTTTGGGCTCTATCAGGGAAGTCAAAGGAACCAAAGATAATTGGTCTCTGGTCCTCTTAACTTCTTCACATTAGGGACTGCAAGTATTGGGCTGCCGAGCTAAGAGCTATTGCTAAAGCAGGAGCTGTCACTAGCTTCCTGTGTGATAGTGGCAATGCTGG
The DNA here is from genome assembly GCA_033961575.1 of Aselliscus stoliczkanus. Classification (NCBI taxonomy): domain Eukaryota; kingdom Metazoa; phylum Chordata; class Mammalia; order Chiroptera; family Hipposideridae; genus Aselliscus; species Aselliscus stoliczkanus. The sequence goes on along the minus strand of CM066731.1, from coordinate 163,474,276 downwards.
ATAGGTAAACCCAACAAGCATCTCTTCTATTCCATTCACCCAGCATCCATCCCTCCTGATTGAGTCATACTCCTGGATGTCTTAAAGACATTTTGCCCTGGAATCTTTGAGGAACTATCTTTCTATTGCTCTAGAATGTAGCCCTGGCAGATAGCTTTAATCCTCCAATAAATATATTCAAAGTCTTAGATTTAAATCCTGACCTATGGTTTTTTTCAAATTCAGCAACTGCAAAAGTTGCTTCATGACCATCATCAGCTGGATTTTGTGCATAGGAAGGACTCATGTCTTCTCTTTTAGGATCTTGACGGCTTTTTCCCCCATGGACAGTTATGGCTGCCTTCAAAGCTATGCAAACAAGAAATGAATGGCAGAGGATTAAAAAAAGTTTATCACAACAATGTACATATAGCTCATGGGAGAGTATGCATGTTTTAAATAAAATTCTGCTCTTACGCCCCAATTTTAACTATATATAGAATATTCCATTTCTCCCTTAAAGTGATATACCATTAACTGAGTTTCAAGTACATATCTTCATGAAGGATGCTGTTAATGTAAAATATATTTCCTGTTTTTTTTCTTGTTTTTATTTTTTTTTTAGTCTAGTACCACTGGATAATTTTCTTCTCCAAATTGATACAGTTACAAAATTGCTTTTTCTAAGTGTTTTTATTTGTTTTTTATTCAGCATAGCTTATTTACAGTAAAATATTTGTATGCTGTTATTATCCCCCTTTCATTAAAAAAAAAAGTCACATTTTTCATATGTTTCTTTTCCCTATCCATCCTTGCCCATTAGACCAGGGCACTAAAAGGCACCCCTGACTAAAAAAGAGTGTATTTGGCACTTAAAAACCTCTATTTTTAAGGACTCTTTTCTTCTAATAGGTATAAATAATTTTGGCTTGAAATTATTTAATATTTAATAAATTAGTATATCAATTGAAGTGTATGAATTTTTCAAGTATACAACTGTAAAATCACCTATATAAGCTTGAAGAAAGGCAAAAAAACCCACTCCCAGAACAAAACACAAAACAACCCCAAACCCAAACAATAATAAAAAAAGAACCCCTCCCAAACCAAACCAATGTAGTTGAAAGAACATTCAGGAAATAAATGCATTCTAGGTTGTGTTCAAGTTTTTAAAATGAGAAAATGAAGTAATTACCTTGCTCTAAACGATGGTGGGTGGGACCCTAAGAGAGCCAACCCCAGGGTTCCACGGACTTTCCAGCCTCATGGAGCTGTGAGTCCTATTGATTCTTATTTTGTGATTTTCATTTTCCGTAAATCTCCCATAGACCATTACAATGCTCTGTCAGTGTGATAATTTTTTTAGAATTTCAGTAGTTTTTAGGGATTTCAAAAAAGATATTTCATACCACTTAGCTCAAGAAAACCTAGGAATATCTTTGGAAAAACTGGGTATCGATGTGTTGCCTTTCCCACACTTGCCTGCCTCCCCATGGACTCAGACACACAGTGAGGCAAATGAAAGGGAGATCAGAGCCTCTGGGGAAAGGTGAGGGAATCAGCGGGTTGTTAAAATGGAGTAAGGAAAGGTAATCCCCAGAAGGTGGCCAACAGATTCTGTCTCCTTCTTCCCCTCACCCCTCTCTGTCTCTTGGGGCTAATTGAAGATGGATCCATTTAAAGCTGTATTTCAAGAAGATTTTGTTTAGCTGTGAGGATTATGCAAACCCTTCCCAAAGGGGATTGTGGCCTCATTGTTTTTGGAATCTAATTTAGGATGCTTTCTGGGATGCCAGGCTTCTCCCTCCCTCCTGCCTTGCTGGAACCCCTAGATCCAGGCTTGTGTGGCCTGAATTTCCTTGGAGGATACCACAGGGCTTAGAGTCAGGCATCGGGTTTCATTGCTGCCCGCTCCTCTTGCTCTTATTTGTACACTTTAATCTCCACATGCTTCAAATGTCCCAGGACACAACAGGACGATTATGGTAATAGTGTGCCGACTGTGGGCCCCTGCGTTTGCATACTTTGTAAACAGGTGATATTTTGAAAGCAAAGAAGGCTCTTCACCCGGGAATTCATTTCCACAACCACTTTTTGAGCCCTGCCACTGAATTGTATGAAGCTGAGAAAAATCACTTCCTCTCTCCTGTGGCAGGTTTCCAGCTGCAAAATTAATTATCCACTTATTTCTGTCATAAGGTGTTGTAAGGGTCAGCGAGCTTGAGTTTGTGAAACATGTCACCGTGCTAATCTGCAAGTTGTTCTGTTATCACAGCTCTGTTTGGTTTTAAAATTCTCTTGTTCTAGGGTTATTGACAAAACTGAACGGACTTCTAATAACATGTTTGCATTTCAGGCTTTTCTTTCCATGTAACACTTTATATGAAATGTGAGTTTTGAGAAGAAATGAAAGGATAGATAATGGAGGCAGTTACAGTTCATTCATTCATCATTCATTCATTCATTCATTCATTCATTCATTCATTCATTCAGTATTTAATATGTGCCAGGCACATATTAAAGTAAGTTACTCCTCTCAGAGTAAGTTACTCCTCTCAGAGTTGTCACAATTCAGTGCAGGTGACTAAGGTAATGATTACACAGTGGGAGGGGTGAATAAAGTACAAGGAAGCCCCAGGAGGGAGTGATTATTTCTGATTACTGAGGGGCGGCCAAGATGGGGAGAGGAAAAAAGACATGGAGATCTCAAAATACACAAAAAGAATTCGATTTATATTCATTTAACTTTTTTAAAAAACATATACACAAATGCCTGTTTAAAATCATATGGGACACCTCCAGTTGTAATATATGGTTAGCCATTCTTCTATATGAACAGATCTAATTTCTCCCTGGCTCTGTCCCTCTGTCCCTGTGTCTCTGTCCCTCCTTCCTTTCCCCTTCTTTGAAATTCTATTCTGATTTTATCACTAGGGACATGGTGTAATATCTCTTTCTCTTTCCCTTCTTCCTTCTTCCCCTTCCTCCTTTTCTTCCCTCCCCTTGCTTCTTTCTGAAACTGCAGTCAGATGTTATCATTGGGCATGATGTAATATCTTTGCCACTTTGAATTGAGGTCACCGTCTTCTATATAGCTCTTGAACAGTAGATTTCTAAAGAAATAAAACTGGGGGCTGGCCAAGTGGCTCATTCATTAAGAGTTGGCTTGGGAGTGGAAGCTCTGAGGAGCAGGGCCACTGGTTCGGATCCCACATGGGCTAGTGACACTGCGCCCTCTACAGCTAAGATGGTGAACAACAGCTCGAGCTGGAGGTGGGCTGCTGTGAGTCGCTAGCATATGCTGGTGTGGGGCTACAGTGAGCTACCCTGAGTGGCCAGCAGCCAAGCGTAAGTGGCCAGCAGCCAGCGTGAGCAGCCATCCAATGGCCGGCGACTGATCTGCCTCAGCCGGGAAGAGCGCAATGATCACAATACTAACATGGGCCAGTGAAACGATGTTCTCCACAACTAGACTGAAGAACAAAAGGACAGCAACTTGTCTGTTCCCCTTCCCCGATTCCCAATGCTGTTCCTTCCCCCAATTCCCCAATAATATCTTAAAAATAAAAATAAATAAAACTGGGACTTTTCCAGGTATTCTGTCAGCTGTGATCTAGTCCTCTCTGCATTCTCACTTCTTCCCAATCTGCCTGTTTATTTTAGGTAATGGGACTCCTGACCAACCATGGTGGGGTACCTCATCAGCCCCAGACCGATTATGCTCTTTCCCCTCTCACTGGGGGCCTGGAACCAACCACCACGGTGTCGGCCAGCTGCAGTCAGAGACTAGACCATATGAAGAGCTTGGACAGTCTGCCGACGTCTCAGTCCTATTGTCCACCGACCTATAGCACCACGGGCTACAGTATGGACCCTGTCACAGGCTACCAATATGGGCAGTATGGACAAAGTAAGCCTTGGACTTTCTAGGGGGAATTACTCTGGGAAGGGTGAAAAACTTCATCTCCCCTTCAAAAAAGGGGAGGTGGCAGTATGATTCAGTCTTACATCCCAGTGTCAATTTTGTGCTAAAGCCAGCTGATTGTTCCAGCCAGGGCTCGCTTGTATAATTATTTTCTTAACTGATGTCAACAACATCCTGCGGTTATTAATTGCTAAGATGTGAAACCTGATTGCCACTAGATAAAACACAAGGGTTGGCCAAAATGAAATAACCCCTGGCATTAGAAACACATGTGCTTAATGAGGTCGGCTCAAGGATCATATGGAGTGTAATCCCAAGGACACACAGTTGTGTCAAACTTGTCTCAGGAATAAAAATATTAGTCTGGATCCTTTGATACCACAGTATTAAATATGACATTGTCGGCCTGTAGCTGATTTTGCCCCTTGCTGTGAATTGTCCCAGCGTGACCTAAAAAGCTGCGTGTGTTTCCCTGCAGGTGCCTTTCATTATCTCAAGCCAGATATTGCGTAAGTGGACTGTCCACTTTGAGAGAAACCTGGCCCTGTTTCCGGTCTCCACACAGCCAAAACATGAAGAATATCTCAGAAAAAAAAAAATCACCCCTTTGGGGGGAAGCCTTGACAGGAGACAAAGGAAGATGATTGATTTTCTTTCTCCAGTAGTTGGTTTCAAATTCTTTTGAACACATTGGACAAAAGCAGTGGAGAAAAGGAAGACCCGGGACAATAAAAGACAAATGCAACATTTTAAGGCAATGAGTTAACATGGCTACGTATCAAATATCCCAACTCTTTAGTGCTGATGATCAAGGAGCTAAAACATTCCGTGTGTGTGTGTGTGTGTGTGTGTGTGTGAGAGAGAGAGAGAGAGAGAGAGAGAGAGAGAGAGAGAGAGAGAGAGATTTATCTGGACTGGTTTGGGCAAGCAGAACATGCTAAAATATAGTCGGACAGTTCTCTAAGGTGTAACATGATTGATGTCCAATGCTGATGCTTCTAAAACTTTAGAACTGCTCACTTAATGAAGCAGGAATCCTTGACTTTTACACACTGGAAATTGATCTGAAAATAAATGCCACCGTTTTTAGGAAGTTAGACTAGATGTAAAGGACCTCCCAAATAAATTATTTGTTACTTTATCCTCATTTGTAATTCAGTTGTTAATAAATGTCCCTGAAGGACACATCTTGCTAACAGGATATGGGATCACAGGAAGAAGAGCTTGTTTGCTTTCCCCGCGTGGGAGAGGTGTATGGTGGGTGTTTGCCCAATTCATTTTCATTTGGAAGCCAACCTCGGTGGGGGGGAGGGGGAGGTGGAGAATAAGTGATGTGCGTTCCCACAGCTGCTTATCAGTGTGCAATACTGTGTACCTCACGGAAGCTTTGGCGATGGCCAGGGCCGTATAAACAGAATCAGAACTATATTTTTGCAGGTGCTTTATTTTCGCAGCCCGTGATTCATTGTGGTAGAATGCAGTGATGTTCGCCATTTGCTGGACAGCCAACAGCCAGCTCGCTCCTTTCAATTAGAGACCACGATTGAGAACAATGCTTTTAAGATGACTACGTTTACACTCTTCCATTTTCTATGAAAGGCAGGGCAAGAACAGACATGTCCACATGGCTCTCACCTACTTTTAAATTATACAATGATATCCAATATTAAAAGATTATAGGAACTGAGGTTTACATACGTTTGTGTGGTGACATTTTAGAATGTCAATAAATTTGTTTTTTGAGGTGTTAAGAGGAGCGAGAAGGTGGAAGCCAGTGTTATTTATTGCTTTCTATTCTTGGAACCATGAACGAGGTAGGCACAAATACATTCCTTTTAGAGCTACGAACTATGACATAGTGAGTTAGTGAGACTAGACGTAGTACCGAGTTTAGTTCATACCTTGGTCTTAGAGGGTGATGGATCGAGAGTTCTATCTTTGTGTTGCAGCCTCAACCAACAACAATGTGTTGTAAAAATGTCTTTCATGTAAAAAGTGCAGTAAATATTTACTATTTATAATGAATAAACAGTTATGAAAACTTGCCCAACACTGCTTTTTTGGGGGAATGGTGAATGTCGTATTAATAAAAATTTAAAAATGGGGAGCCAACAAAACTTCTAATGGTGCCTTTTAGACTATCACATGGACAAATCAAGTTTCACAACCCACAGCTTTTCTCTTTAAGGGGCTTGGTTGAACACAGTTTTAAGGATTGAATTTTGTTTTTCCATAGATGTGGAATCTAGAAAACACCCTCAAGTCCAGCTTCCTCTTTCCTTGGTGCTTTCAGAGCTATCACATCCCTTCATTGTTACATGGAACCATGTTTCCCCCCAGAACACTTATCTGTATGTTCATCTGCAATGGTTACCTCCACAGAAATTTTTATTGAAAGCTCTCATACGAGGTGTGAACAAACAATATGGTGACTGTTTAAATAAAAAAAATTATTACAGTAAAAGATACATTGCCATTAATCCCCCTCAAAATACTTCCCTGTGCTTTGAACACACTTATCCCATCATTCTTGCCACTTTCTGAAGCAGTTCTGGAAGTCCTCTTTCGTGAGTGTCTTTAGTTGTGCTGTCATGGCTGCCTCGATGTCCTGAATCATTTTGACTTTGGAGAAGAGCCAGAAGTTGCACGGTGCCAGATCCAGTGAATAAGGTGAATGAGGATACATTGTAATGTTTTTATTTAACAGAAATTGTTGTACCAGAAGCGATGTGTGACACGGAACATTGTCATGATGGAGGAGGAAACTGTTGTCCATTTCATGTTAATGTGTTGTTCGTGATCCATGATTTATGGAAACACATTAAAACACACCTTCTCTCAACCAAAGCTCACACCCAACCGACTGCACCAAACAAGTTGCAACTTGTCACACACTGTTACTAAGTTTCGACACACCGCTTCCTGTATTGAAGATCCCTGCCTTTTTGTTGGATGGAACTCAGCAGCAGCATTTGCCATATTGTTTGATTACACCTCATATTTTATTTTGTTTTAGAAACTTTCTTCACTCATCATGAAAAACATTGCTACCTATTTCATTCCTTCTTCCTTCCTTTTTTCCTCCCTTCTATTCTCCCTCCCTTCCTTCAACACTTATTTAAACATTTATTCAATGAGAGTCTAAATATGCAAATATAGCTGTGCTTATAACTTAGTGGGTAAGGCAGAGGAGTGAATACATAGTTATAATAAAGCATGAGGACTTTTTTTTTTTAATTGGGTAATAATTATAATACCCTCTGAGGTTCTTACTTGTATTAATTTACTTATCCATCCCAACATCTTATATAAAGCAGATGATAGCATTAACATCCCTCTTTTACCGATGAGGAAACTGAGGCACGAGGAGCTTATGTGAGATCACCCAGTAGCGGAGCTGGGATTTGAATCCAGGCAGCCTGATTCCAGAGCCTGTGTGCTCAAACTCATACTTTCCTGCTTCTCCAAGTCCAGACTTGTGAGGGAGAACCTGATAGTTACAAAGATGTAAAGGTGCACTGTTCACTTTGGTAGCAGCTAGCTGTGTATGGCCATTTAAATTAAAAGTAAGTAAAAAATAAAATTTATAAGCCAGTTCCTCAGTCACACCAGCCATATCCCAAGTGTGCAATAGCCACACGGGGCATAAAGTTACCATATTGGGCAGTATAGATATAGAACACTCTCATCATCACAGAAGGTTCTGTTGGGCAGAGCTGATCTAAAGCCTGTAAATTCATCTTTTCAAAACTTCAAGGACTTGAAGTGCAGTAGGTAAAATTTCCCATATTATTTTCTTTTTTAAAGATTTGTATTGGGGAATTTGGGAAGGGGAACAGCCAAGTTGTTGTCCTTCAATCTTAGTTGTGGAGGACACAGCTAGCTCAGCTCCCAAGTCCAGTTGCCATCTGGCTGCCCATTGGCAGCTCGTTGGCAGCTCGCAGCCACTCAGCTCAAGGTGCCGTGTTCAGCCTTAGTTGCAGGTGGGCATACCCACCATCCCATGCAGGAGTTGAACCGACAAACTTGTGGCTAAGAGGGCACACTCTAACCCTGAGCAATCTGGCCATCCCCAAATTCTTTAAGTGCCTTAGATTTCTTTATCTCACACACTTGTCCTTTCGGTCAAATATATTGCCCTTTTTCTGACAATTATCTATTCTAAAAATATTATAAAAAGAGGAAAGGAAGGTAATCCTTTCTGAATATTTTCATTATCTTGTTGGATCCTCACAAAATATCCTGTGTGGAAGACATTTTTAGCCCCAATTTACAGATGATGGGATTAAGGCCTACAATTGTTCATCAGTTTGGTCAGGGTCACACCTAGCCAGACACAGCAGAAACAGGCTTGACTTCTGCTCAGCCTGGTGTCAGAACCTATTTTTTATTTACCTTTCCAAATGATGCTTGCAATCAATACCCATTTTGTTATGTCAACTTATCCTTGTGCCAAACTCAAGTTGAAAATAGGCATTCAAAAAAAAAATCATTGACTCCCATTACAAGAGAAAAAAGCTACCAGGGTGTGGGATTGCACAACGAAACTGATCTTACATATCACTTTTTCTTCCCTCGTGATCTCAGAACTTGCCATGTGTGGCTCATATCTCTTCTTGATATACTTCTTTATGCCATTCTCTCATTTCTGCATGTCTCTTGAGATCTGTACCTCTCTGCTCATATTTCTTATGCTGAAAGCCTCTGTGGATCATTTTTCCTGATGATGATGATGATGATGATGATGATGATGATGATGATGATGATTTGTATTGAATCCATCTCCAAGGGAATGGGAATCCAACTTCCCCAGTCCTAATCCCAGTTGGAGTCCTTACTTTCATCCCTTGAGATAAGCAGTACTAAGTTAAGGAGTTTGAACCCTTGGCATTCAACTGGGCTTCAACTTGATTGTGTAGGGAGGGGTTCCCCTTTGTCCATATAGTTATATACTTTAATTTGTAAACTTAAAAGTAAAAACTGAAAGTCAAAACTTAAAATTGTTGAATAATTGATGTATTAATGTCAGATGCTGAGCCATTCCTTGGCAACAATTTTCCTAGGAATAAAATCATATTTCACGTCTGTGATGGAAACAAATGTATTATTTTAGGCATTTAATTAATCCAATTTACAAATGTAATTTCACATACACTTGGATATTTGAGGAACATCCTATGTTAGAAGGGATCTTCATTAGTCCTGGCATATAGAACCAGTGTAATGGACAAGGTCACTGGCTCATGGTGTGAGTTTAGAGAGAGTCTTTACTGGGAGAGGGGATAGATTAATTAATATTCTTTGTGTGGATATGCCATGAAAGAATCAATCCTCAAGCTACACAGTTACCACAGGGAACCAGAACCAAGATCTCTAAAGGAAAGAAACCTATTTTGGAGATGAAGACTTGGGCCTCAACCATTGTAAGTAAATGATTTTTGGTGCTTCATCACTAATGGATAAAGAGAGCTGATGTCAAACATTGAGGAGCTTAACAAATTTGACAAGGGGCAGTATTTATGCCAAGAGAGCCACACGGCTCACCTCAGCCGTTGACAAGCCTTCACGGATTTGGAATTAGTTTTAGATGATCTATGTGAGAAAAGGAAGAAACAGAAATAGGCTTATGCTTCTTGGAAATGCCAGTGATATAAGCTAGTTCTATTTGTTTCCTAGATCTACTCTTCAGTATTGCAGACGACTGGATCCTAAGTGCCTAGCGCCATGGCTGACCCATAGTGGGTACTCAGTATTTGCTTGTTGAATGACAGAATAAATAAATGAATGTGACTCTCTTATGCTCTCTGCCCCCACATGAGCTTCTGAAGAAGGAGCTCAACCTCAAGGATGAGTGAATTGGGTGAACAAGGGTGATATTGCAATAATCCCTGCAGTAGAAAGGACCAGCTGTTTTGCTCATGTAAGACGAGAGAGACACAGATGGTCTTGAGATTGGATTGGTGCCAGGCTTTAGGAAAGGAGTAGGAGGCCAGGGACCTAACATGTTACTTGAAAGCCATATTTCTGGTGTTTCTGACCGATGCAGAGGGCACAAGTTCTTGAATTTTTTGGATTCACCACTGGGAAGATTAGAACACAAAAGGGAAATAGCCAGTGGCTTGTTGCTTAGAGCACTCGTTCTTAGCCATGGCTATATAATAATCTCAGGAATTATAAAATAAAAACAAAGCATTAAAACTTGGGTCCATCCAGAATGACGGATTTAGAATCCACCGAGCTGGATGTGGGATCAATGAATCAAGACCTCAGGAAGAAGTCTTTAGCTGCATTGAAGCCTTGGCCACACTTGACCAGAAAACTGACTGATGAGTTTTCTGGGACCTGAAGCAGTGGGTAGGGTCACTCACCATAGCAGAACTGAGATAGGGAAGTCGCTTTGAAATGGGGGAGATACTTTAGCCTTATCTTCCCTCAAACCCCATCACCAGCTCTTGACCCAGAGGGAGAGATGTGGAGAGGGGCAGACACTGTGTGAGGGTGAGCTGTGGAATTACAGTTTGGTCGGCATTGAGCTCCGATCACACCGTCTCTCCATCTGGAGGTCTGCAAAGCCCCATCATCATACAAAAATCAGTAGTGCTGAGGTTTTTCCCCAAGAGGTGTGTTGACATCTTGTTCCCCGGGCTCTTGAAATCCTGTGGCATTCAGGAGACTTTTAATCATGGAACTGAAAAAACACAAATGCCTTTTGATCCTGCTCATCTGGCTCGCCCTCCTTCACGAAGCTAAGCGTTTATAGTGCTCCTGAGCCTGAAAATAATCTCCACAAATTCCAGCTCTTTTCATTACTCGTAGAGTAAGGGCAACAGGCAGTGTTTTTTATTTCCTATTAATTATCCTTATCGATCCTTATCGATCTCCTACTGTATGTTGGGCAGTGGGGCTCTAATGGTGAGTAAGACACTCCTTGCTGTCAAAAGATCCCAGGTCTGAATGAGCTGAAACAGTAAACAAAGAGCTGGAACACAAAGTAATATGTAAGTAAGAGCGAGGAAGGAAACCCAAGGAGAGAGGATATAGTTCCATCGGCACTGGAACAATTTTCAGAAAAAGTGACCCTGGAGGTCAATCTCTGGGATAAATAGCAGGTTACTGGGCAGATGCAGTGGCAAAGGACATGTCAACTGCATTAAAAAAATTTTTTTTTTGTTAAAATCAGCTAACATACAATATTGTATTAGTTTCAGGGGTACACCATAGTTATTCAACATTTATATACCTAAAGAAGTGATCACCATAATCAGTCCAGCAACTATCTGACACCGTACTATGCCATCATATTATTGACTGTATTCTCTATGCTGTACATTACATCCCCATGACTTATTTGTTTTATACCTGGAAATTTGGACCACTTATTATTGCTCTTCATCTTCCCCTCACCCATTTTGAATTTTTCAATTATAGTTGACATTCAGTATTATTTTATATTAATTTCATGTGTACAGCATAGTGGTTACACATTTAGGTAATTTAAGAAATGATCCCCCTGACTAGTACCCACCTGGCACTATACATAGTTATTACTGTATTATTGACTATATTTCCTATGCTTTACATCCCTGTGACTATTTTATAACTACAAGTTTGTACTTCTTAATCTCCTCACCTTTTTCACTCTGTCCCCAACCCCCTCCCATCTGTCACCCCAATAAATCTAGTACCCATCTGACACCATACGTAGTTATTACAATATTATTGATTATGTTCCTTATGCAACAGCCTATATCCCCATGTCTACTGTACATCTTAATCCTGTCCCCTTTTCACTCATCCCCAACCTCCCGTTGGCAACCATCAAAATGTTCTCTGTATCTGTGAGTTTGTTTCTGTTTTGTTTATTTTGTACTTTAGATTTCACATATAAGCAAAATCACATTGCATCTGGCTTTCTCTGTATGTCATACTCCACTCAGCACAGTGCCCTTCAGGTCCATGCATGCTGCCACTGATAGCAAGAACCCATTCCCTTCCATGGCAGAGCAATATATACTCCATTGTATATGTACATATGTTGCACCTCCTCTTTATCCATTCTCCCATCCACAGACACCTAGGCTGCCTCCACATATTGGCCACTGTAAACAATGCTGCCATGAACTTATGAATGCACACATCCCCCTGAAGTAGCATTTGGGTTTCTTCAGATGAATGCCCCAAAGTGGGATTACTAGGTCCTTCTTTGTCTCCTGTTATAGCCTTTGTTTTAAAGTCTATTTGTCTGGTATAAGTATGGCTACTCCAGCTGTTTTTTTTTTTCCATTTCTATTTTCATGAAATATCTTCTTCCATCCCTTTACTTTCTATCACTGTGTGTCTTTCAATCTGAAGTGAGTCTCTTGTAGGCAGCACATATCAGGGTTTTGTTTTCTTATCCATTCATCCCTCCTATGTCTTTTGAGTGGAGGATTTAATTTACTTACATTAAAAGTAACCATTAATAGATATGTGTAGCTATTGCCATTTTATCATTCATAATTTTAATCTTTTTTTTTTTTTTCCAATCTCGAAGAAGTCCCTCTAACGTTTCTTGTAATATTGATTTGATGGTGATGAACTCCTTTAGCTTTTTCTTGTCTGGGAAGCACTTTGTCTGTCCTTCCATTTTAAATGATAGCCTTGCTGGACAGAGTAGCCGTGCTTTTCATCATATTGAATATTTTGTGCCAGTCCCTTCTGGCCTGCAAAGCTTCTATTGAGAAATCAGCTGACAATCTCCTGGGAGCTCCTTTTAAGTTATTAGTTGCCTTTCTCTTGCTGCTTTTAGAATTCTCCCATTGTCTTTAACCTTTCCCATTTTAATTACGATGTGTCTTAGTGTGGGCCTGTTTGGGTTCATCTTATCTAGAATTCTCTGCTTCCTGGACTTGTATGTCTATTTTCTTTGCCAGGTTAGGGAAGTTTTCAGTCATTAATTCTTTTTTTAATTTTTTATTTTTTTGAGGGCAGTGTCATTGGCCCTCATATATGGGACCAAACCAGGGCCTCTGGCTTCCCAAGCCAGCACTTAACCACTGCACCACTCGGCCAGCCCTAATTAATTCTTCAAATAGGCTCCCAAACCCTTGTTTTCTGTCTTCTTCTTCTGGTACTCCTATGATGTGTTGTTGTTATGCTTGATGTTATCCCAGAAATCTCTTAAACTATACTTATTTTTTTGCATTTTTTTTCTTTTTGCTGTTCCAATTGGGTGTTTTCTGCTAACTCATCTTCCAAATTGCTGATTCAATCCTCTGCTTCATCTAATCTGCTGGTGATTCTTCTTACTGCATTCTTCACTTCAGTTCTTATGTTCTTCCATTCTAACTTGTTCTTTTGTATGATTTCTATGTTTTTTCCATGCTTGCTATCTCTCTGTTGAAGTTCTCACTAAGTTCCTTGAGAATCCTAAGAACAATTGTTTTGAACTCTTTATCTGGTAGGTTGCTTGCCTCCATTGCTTTTAGTTGTTTTTCTGGAGTTTTCTCCTGTTCTTTTATTTAGGACATATTTCTTTGTTTCCGTATTTTGGCTGCTTTCTTGTGTTTGTTTCTATGTATGAGGTAGATCTGCTATGTCTCCCAGTCTTGGCCAGGTGGCCTTGTGTAATAAGACCTGTGGGGCCCTGACACTGTCTCCCTGGTCGCCTGCTCCAGGTGCTCCAGGAGTGTCCCTTGTGTAGGTTGTGTGTGCCCTTCTGTTATGGTTGAACCTTGATTGCTATTGGCGTGTCTGTAGTGGGATTGACTCTGATTGGGATTGACTATGAACCTCATAGCTGATTGGCTATGAGGTTTGGTGGCATCTACAGCTTACAGGCTGCTGTGTGGGGAGTTTACCCCACTGAGTGGAATTCACCCCAGCAGGCTCTGGTGCCTGTTGAGACCACCCTTTCTGTGCCACTTGTGGGGCTAATTGGGCAGTGCTCTGCTGTGGCCTGAGCCAACCTCCAAGTGTGTTGGTTCTGGGGCCTCTTGGGAGGGGCTCTGATGCAGGCCCAGGTCACCCTCTGCATGTCACTGGCTGGAGACTACCTGGTAGAAGCCACAAAGTGATCTGCAGTTGTTCACAGGCTCTGCTAATCCTGGAGGCAGGTGGGAGAGGCTATGCTGCTAACTGAGAATGGCTGCCACCAGTACCGGGCCTGGGGTAGCTCTGCAAAATTCCAGGACCCTGAGGCCTGCTGCTACCTGCTGGATCCCTTAAGGTTCAGTCACTCTGATAACACCTTGTGTGGTACATGAGTTATGTGAGGCTGGGTCTCAGGGAGTGAGGAGAGTAGTAAAAGTTTTGGTCACCAGATTATTATAGACTCGGTTTGCTGCCAGTGCTGAGAAGCTATTCAGCAAAAGTCTCAGAGCACTCTGAGGCCAGCTGCCACCCACCTGGTGCCCATGAACTCTGATAGCTTTCCAAGAACAAGTGCAATTTGTTTGGGCCTGGCTGCTCACAGATTAAATGCCTTCAGCATTGGGGAAGTTGGGTGGGGTGGGGTCCCAGGGAGTCAGAGTAGATCCCCATAGCTCACCAGACCAATCAGATTCAGATTTGGCCCATGGGGCTGGCTCAACACATTAAAAATGATGGCTATTGCTCACTGCATGAAAGGAGGACCCCACAGAGGAAAAGTGGTGACTATTCCTCCAGTGCCTCTGACACCCCTCAAGTCACCATCCCTTCCCTGGAGTCCAAGGTAAGTGCCTGCAAGTGAGTGAGTCTGTGTGTGGGCTGTTTAAGGGGACGTCTGGGTTTCCCGCAGCCTTCCATCCCACCTGGTGGTTGGAATCAGCACTGTTTTTCACAGCCAGATGTTGTGGGGGCTCCCTTTCCTGGTACCAGTACTCTGGGCTGGGGAGACTGGTGTGTGGCTGGGGTCCCTCACTCCTCCAGGGGGAATCTTTGCAGCCGAGATATCCCTCCCAGTTCTCAGCCACCACACTGAGGTTTGGGGCTAGCCTATTTCTCAGCTTCATTTTTATATGATGCCAGCTCTGTGGTTGCCAGACAAAAGAAGCTAAGGTGTTCAGACACGGGGTCGGCCTCCCAAATTATCCACGAAGACAAGTTCACAGCTGCTGGAATCTCCAGTTTATAGGGTTCAGAGGATCCGAGATAAAGCAACATAGGACAATTCTTCCTTCATTAAAAATAGGTTAAGAGGGCCGGTCGAGTGGCGCATTGGTTAAGAGCTGGTTTTGGGAAGCCAGCGGCCCCGGTTCAGATCCCACATGTGAGGGCCAGTGATACTGCCTTCTACAGCTAACAACAGCTCCACCTGGAGCTGGGCTGTGCGAACCCCGGCGATGGTGTAGGCTGCAGCCCGTGCTGCAGTGGGCTGCTATAGGCTACAGTGAGTGGCCGGCAGCCAGCATGAGCGCCAATAGCCATGATGAATGACCATCCAGAGGCCGGCGACCGATCTGCCGCATCTGGGAAGAGTGCAATGACGATACCAACATGGGCCAGTGAAGCAACGTCCTCCTCAACTAGACTGAAGAACAAAAAGACAGCAACTTTTCTGTTCCCCTTCCCCGATTTCCCAGCACTGTTCCCCTTCCCCAATTCCCCAATAAAATCTTTTAAAAAATAAAAATAGGTTGAGAGATTTTCAACCTCAGGGGCCCAATAAGAAACTTATATCTGCCATGATTATCATTTTCGTAAGTTGTCCCATCAAAAACTTGGTAGGGATGTAGTGCCAACTCTTAGTGGTCCAGCTGCGTTTTCAGCAATGGAGAGCTCTTTGTTGGAAGTCTGGAAGCTGCAGTGCCCTTTGTTACAAGCTGATTGGGATCATCATTCTGGCTAATTATCCAAATGTGTGTAATTGGGTGCTTTTCTCAGGATGAGCCCCGGGTTTTTTTGCTTAGCCTTGATGGGCAAAAATGGGAAGAACTGCCTTCTTTTCTTTCTGATTTTTAAGCATCAAGTTTAATTTTTTTGGAGGAAAACTGTACTCCTCCCTTTTCACAAACACACTCTAGTGGGTGTCTTGGTTATATAAAAGGAAAGCAAATATTCCGCTCTGGGATGGAGAGTGAAAAACACATAGCTGTGTTACAGATGATGAAAAACTAAGTAGCTTTGTAAAGGGATATCAAAGGCTATATTTGTAGGTGGAGTTTTATGTTTGCATATTATATTTACTTACAGGAAACCAATTTCTCCTTTCTGGCCTTGGAAGAGTAGAGGCCTGCTCAAGAGAACTCAACTGTCCCCAGAAGTGGAGGGCCTTGGGAGAACATTTGGGTTGAGGGCACTCGTATCAGTCAGGTTCAACAAGAAACAGATACCACACTTGAATTTGGAAATTCAGAGGTTTTTTTAATAAAAAGATTATTTACAAAATTGGAAGGGCATGGGGGAAATCCCAAGGGATTATGCAGAAATCCCAGGATAGCAGTAGAGCTGCTATGGAGTGGGGAGGGATAGCTTACTGGAACCTGGCAGGAGGGAGAGTAGTTGGCTCAGAGAGTGGACTCTGATGAAGGGACACAGGCATCCAGGGGCAATTGCAAGTGGAGCGAGGCAAGGGAAAACTGTTCGGGCCTACTTTCATCCTCTCTCCCAGTGCCTGTTGGGGATCCCATTGGCTGAATCCACGTACAATCCAGTGAACATGGGAGCCAAGCATGTGGGTCCATACTGCTGCCATTCCCTACAGAAAGAGCAGGGTGGATAAGCAGGAAGAGGGACCTGAGAGGGCCCACAGCTTGTAGCAAGGTTTAAGTTTTCTGCTTGGCAGTCTCTTTCTGTTATTTCTTGTTAGTCTCTTTCTGACCTTTAGAAAGGTCAGGCCTGAGCTGTTGTCCTAAGGAATTAAGGGGAGTGTCCATACCTAAGTAGGAGAAAAGTGCTACAGTCTTTGGGGACTGCAGACCTAGGTTTTAAATTCTGGGTCAGCAATTTATAAACTTCTATTAGCTGTGTGATTTTGGATAAGTTATCTAATATTTCTAAACTGATTTCAAATTCTGTAAACAAAGAAAAATGGTAATGATTTCTTTATTGGACTTTGTGGAGAGTTTAAATGTTATCTTGCAATATGCCTGGCCAATGGTGAGCAATCAATAAAAGTTAGCTATTAATATTATTAGTTAATCACATTAATCACAATATGCAGATTATTAAATGTGTTTCTGGGCTTTTAAACGTGCACGTTAAGCTAACAAAGTTACTAAAATAATGATGGGATTATTTTTTAAACTTCATTTATTTATTTATTTATTTTTAAAGATTTTATTGGGGAATGGGGGAGGGGAACAGCGTTGGGAAATTGGTGAAGGGTAACAGACAAGTTGCGGTCCTTTTTTTTTGTTCTTCAGTCTAGTTTTGGAGGACATTGCTTCACTGACCCATGTTGGTATCGTCATTGAGCTCTTCCTGGGTGAGGCAGTCACTCACTGGCCTCTGGACGGCCACTCACAGCTGCTCTTGGCAGCTCACGCTGGCTGCTAGCCACTCATGCTGGCTGATAGCCACTCACTGTAGACTATGGCAGCCCACTGTAGCAGGGGCTGCAGCCCACACTGTCGCCAGTCATCTTAGCTATAGAGGCAACCAGGTGGAGCTGTTGTTCACCACCTTAGCTGTAGAGGGCAGTGTCACTCGCCCACATTTGTGGGATCGGAACGGGGCCCGCTGCTCAGAGCTGGCATCCCAAGCCAGCTCCTAACCAACGTGCCACTCGGCTGGCTCTAAATTTATTTTTAATTATACTTGACATACATGGAGGGATTTTTTGTTTGTTTGTTTTTGTTTTTGAGGGCAGTGTCACTGGCCCTCATATGTGGGACCTGAACCGGGGCCGCTGGCTTCCCAAGCCAGCGCTTAACCACCACGCCACTCGGCCGGCCCTGGAGGGATTGTTTTTAATGACCATGAATGGAGAAGTCAAAAAATAGCTCTTTTATGTTAATAGAATATATTGAGAAAATGTATTCATAGTTTGGTTTTTTTTGCCATATATGATCACAGTTTTTAAATGATTCTCTCTTACCACTATGAGTTCCAAAAATAATGGGACAGAAGTTACAAACAAGAAAATACTAAGCGGACCTCTGCTCTAAAGACTCTTTACCGATGGTAGCTTATTTATCATAGCAACTTTTGTCATAAAGACAGGTACATTTCTAAGACCCAAAGGAAGTGCAGTAAGGGCTAGTCTGAGACAGTGGTCTCCAATATGCCACCTTTGTGCTTATACATTGAGGAATGTTTCACTGTAAGTCTAACTGCTAACAGTGGTGTGATAGCATTAGAAAGGGGGGAGTTATTGGGGATATCACAAATCTCTTGAAGGAAGCTTTTCTAATTTTTAGGGAAACCTGTATTTGTAGGAGGGAAATATGAGCAGATTTTTTCAGGCACACATCTATGGGCTTTTCACCTCATGGTCCAGGGCAGGAAGGCAGCTACTGTTTGACTATCCAAATGGTCATTCCCATCTGTCTTCTTCTTTGCTGAAAGAGATCCAACTTTGTTCAGTTGCATGGCAACCATGTAGTTGGTTAAAAATGGATCCAGTGGAATCCAGGGCAGGGATGGGGAAGGAAAGAAGAATTGTGTTCCAATAATGCCATTGACACACTCTTGATCTTGAGAGTGAGGCCAATGCTAATTGATAGCACAGCCGGAGCCAGGCAGGTAAATGACCTTTTGAATAAATGCTAAAAATTATGTTAACAATTAGAATGTGAACTGGGAGTCATTAAGGCCTGAGAGTTAACTTTTTAATTCGTTTATTTGGTAAATACTTTTTCAGAATTTTCTGCTAGCCCGGAATTGTTTTAGTGTCTTTAATGTTTTGTTCAACAGGCTTGGTTCCTGGCTGCTGAAGTTCATGTAGGAAGTTAGATATCAATGAGTAAAGAAGCAAACACATAATTGGAAGTTGTGCTCAATGTTGGGAAGGAAATGAAGAAGATACAAAGGAAGAATAATGAGACCTACTTAGACTGAGTTATTGGAAGGCCTGGAAGGGAATGAGGAGACATGAGCCTTGGAAAGTAAATGGAGATGCTTTTTAAGTAAAGGGAACAGCATATGTGATGACCCAGATTTCAGAAAAAGCTTTGCTTCTCTACGGTACTGAAATTAGGTCCTAGCCTGTTAATGCAGAGGGGGAATGTGGTGTAAGATAAGCCTGGCATTGGCTGGATCATGGTGAGCCCACTTGTGGGCCACAATAAGGAGCTTAGATTTGATTCTGTATGCAGTGACTGAAGGCTTTCAGGCAGAGGACAGATGCAGTCAAATTTCCATCCTCTCTGGAGGATGTGTTGGAGGGAGGCAGGACTGGAAATGCGGAAGGGAAGATGATAAGACTGGACTGCATGCATCACTCTGTTGAGAGTACTGGCTGTGGAATCAGTCAGATGTGGTTTGGATCCTGATTGGATCTCTTATTATTAGCTTACTTATGTCCTTGAGGCAATAGCTTCTCAGAACTGCCATTTTCAAAATTAATTAATACTTAGCTCATTCAGATGGTGAGATTAACTGGGTTAATTTTAGGTGTCTTAGCTCAGTTCTGGCACATAGTGTGAAACTTTAAGAAATGTTAATTCTTTTTCCTGTCTTACTGGGTATAGATAAAGGACATGTTATTCTGTTTCTTAGTGAGGAAGAGTGTGTGTCATAGAGGCCACTCGGTTGGTGAACAAAAAACAACAACAACAGAGAAAAGACATTAATCTATTATGGGGATAGCAATATCTGTTAGTATTTACTTAAAAATGTTAAAAATTTTGTTTCATAGTAAAAATAATAAAGGTCCATTAAAGAAAAATTAGAAAACACAGAAGTATATAGAAAAAATAAAAAAATTCATCTGAAGAGCCACAAATGAAACACAATCTCTGATAATATTTTGGTTTTCTTTAGCTCTGTATTGGGGCTAATGACACCAGACAACACCTACTAGTTAGAGGTGCTGAATGAAAAATGAGATATTTGTGAAAAGTTTTAAAACTTTTACATAAAAGATAATATATAAATATAATGCACTGTTTCATTGTCACTTTCAAAATGATCATAACAGTGATGAAATGCAAATTCTAAATATTGGGGTCCTCTTTTATACTGGTCAGCCTTTCAGAGTTTCAAGCATTGCCCCAATATTTGGGAAAAGAAGACATCTTGACTACAAGAAATTTGGTACCTCATAAATTATTATTTAGTAGCTAAATGGGTTTATACCATTTGAATAATTTATTTCATTTAAGAAAAAGTATTAATTATGGCAACCTGAGGATATTATACCCTATGGCTGTTGAGATGAATTGGAACTAGTTGCTTTTTCAAATGATAAGTAGTTAAACTGTGTTTCTGGCAGCTGGAAGATTTTTCAGGCATCAAAAAAGGAATTGGCTGAGTTCCTACACACATACACAACATCATATAAAACCCCATTGTCTAAGTGACTAATATCACACCACAGGAAATCAGCACTTGGGCGTAAATGTCTTCCAGTTTTTTGAAATACAGTGTATATTATCCAGTTACTCAGTCTGTGTAATGAAATATGAAAATAGTCCAGGAAAGACACATCCCACTTGACCTTTGCAGAATGATTTAATAAAGTTAGCTTGATACAAAACTATGAAAAGAGTAATTGCTGATAAAAGTGGAATTGTGGCTTCCTACTTTCAGATCCTCCTTTCTTTGGAAACACTTCACAGGCTTTATTAACTCTTTAATGCTTTTGTAATTTGTCCCTGAGGCCATGTTACCAGCTCTGGATTGGGTTCCATTAGAGCAGACATTCTGCATCTCCTAAGTTTTCATTTCCTTTCAGCGCTGGTCTTGATATCTTTGTCTGTATAATTAGGCAAATGGTTTCAATTGTTTTTATGTGTGTACACATTTCACCCCTTTTACTGCTATCTTGATTGATGTTATATGGGATACATTTTCAATTGGTGGCCTCCTCCACTTAGAGAGGTGCCAACGTTCCCTTCTGCATCCACTTAGGACTCTATCGGTTCCATCTGCAGGTGTAACTGAATATGGCCCCTCACTTTCTGGGTGAAAGCTGGACCTCCTGGGTTTTCTAACTGAGGACTCTATTACCCCATCACTCTATCTGCTGTTATGTATTTACTTTATGGTGGTATTCTGATGTAAGATGAAATATAGGCCTACTCAAGAATATTTGGAGACTCTGGAGAAGTTTAAAGGAACTTCTTTCTGGTTTTAGAACGATCATTGTAATTGCAACCATCAGCTGAAATGATTTCTTCCCAGAGGCCTCTCTGACTTCCCAAACTAGTCACCTGGCCTCTCCCAGGACATCATGTGCATTTATTTTCATCTGAGCCCACATGATTGCCTGATCTCTTCTCACTCATTTATTTATGTGTGTTAATTGTGAGAGTGGGGATTTTGTCTGTCTTATTTAATGGAACTTCCCCTGTGTCTGTCATTGCCTGGGACATATTTGTTTCTCAATAAATATTCACTTAATTAATGAATGAACTAATTTATCCTGTTAGAACACAATTTCCCCTTAACATTTAAGAATACTGAAAAACTTGAATGTAATTTCTAGGTTTATGTTTTTCTATATATTGGCATTTATTTTCTATGTTGTTATTAGCCAGGATAGGCTGGGTGATGCTGCTGTAACAAATAACCTTAACTCTTAGTGGCTTAAGATAATGAAGGTCTATTCTCTCTCTCTCTCGACATGTGCAATGTAGGTTGGCAAGAGAGCTCTGCTCGTGGTCACTCAGGGCCTCTGGCTGATGGAGGTTTCATCTCTGTATGTGCTTTCAGTGTGGCTGGGACAGAAGAAGAGTAGGTTGGGTCGTGGCTTTTAAAACTTCTGCTCAACCATGACACATTTTGTATCTGTTCACATTGTATTGAGCAAGGCAAGCCAGATGACTTAATCTCAGAAAGGATGGGGGAAATGCATCCCTGTGTGCCAAGATCTGGAATTATTCTAACAATACTTGTGTTGACCATGTAGTTTAATGAACATTTGGTAAACAATGAAAAGTAATTTAATTTCTTACCCTAGACAACCAGTCCTTCTCTAAAGGACCAGCCACTATTAAAGGGCTCTGGTATATTGTGCTCAAGATGCATAGATAGGGCCGGCCAAGTGGTGCATTGGTTAGAAGTTGGCTTGGGATGCCAACTCTGAGCAGCAGGGCCCTGGTTCGGATCCCACATGAGGGCCAGTGAAGTTGCACCCTCTACAGCTAAGATGGTGAACAACAGCTTGACATGGAGTTGGGCTGCCATGAGTTGCCGGCCACGGTGTAGGCTGCAGTGGTGCTGATGGGCAGCTGGCATGCACTTTTATGAGCTGCCATGAGCTGTCGTGAGCAGCAGTCCAATGGCCGGTGAGCAACTGCCTCACCTGGGAAGATCACAATGATGATACCAACATGGGCCAGTGAAGCGATGTCCTCCACAACTAGACTGAAGAACAAAAGAACAGCAATTTGCTTGTTCCCCTTCCCCGATTCCCCAATGCTGTCCCCCTCCCTCCATCACTCCCCCTTCCCCCAAAAAAGGATACATAGACATATGTGGTGGGTATATGGAGATATGTATCTATCTCTTCGTTGGTATTTAAATAAGAATATTCAAAAAACACTATTCTGTCTTCTTTTTCTTGGTTGTTGGGTTGATTTATTTCCACATAATATATGTCGAAAACTTTCCTATGTACCAGGTCTGACAATTAAGTTAAAAAACTTGTTGCAACAACATTGCCAACCTTTTTAGACATCAGAGGGATTATTCATTATGAATTTGTACCAACTGGACAAACAGTTAACCAAGTTTACTATTTGGATGTGCTGAAAAAAACTTTGTGAAAAAAAAACTTTGTGAAAAAGTTAGACGATCTGAACTTTTCGCCAACAATTCATGGCTCTTCCATCATGGCAATGCACCAGCTTACAGCACTGTCTGTGAGGGAGTTTTTAGCCAGTAAACAAATAATTGTATTGGAACACCCTCCCTACTCACCTGACCTCGTCTCCAATGACTTCTTTCTTTACCTGAAGATACAGGAAATATTGAAAGGAAGACATTTTGATGACATTCAGGACATCAAGGGTAATACGACAACAGCTCTGATGGCCATTCCAGAGAAAAAGTTCCAAAATCACTTTGAAGGGTGGACTAGGCACTGGCATTGGTGCATAGCTTCCCAAGGGGAGTACTTCAAAGGTGACCATAGTGATATTCAACAGTGAGGTATGTAGCACTTTTCTTAGGATGAGTTCGTGAACCTACTTGTCAGACCTCATATATCATATAGTTCTCCTGCATTGGCAGTCGTTGTCAGATGTACCATGATTTACTTAGCCACTCCCTTTTTGGCTGAGAAGTAAGGTGCTTACAATCTCTTCCTTTGACAACAACGATGACAGTGCAATTGGGTGAAGCTGTTGTGACATAGTGTAACAAGACCCAACATGGTTTGTCTTCACAAAGGAGCCAAATTTGGGTTTGCAATCTCAAATTCCACTGATTACCTGAATACGCAGTTCATTAAACCTCTTAAGTCTTGGTTTTCTTAGCTGTAAAATAGAAATATTCACTCATACCTTGCAGGGTTTCATAAGAAATAAAAAAGATCATTTTCCTGAAATGTAATGTCTGTTCAGCAAATATTTGCTGGGTAAGTGTTTCAAGTCAGTGAATTTAAATTCAAGGGCTTGTTCATATTGAATGTTCTTATAATAGTAGGTGACAGTAAGCACTCAAATATATGGACACAATAGAGATTCGTTTTTCTATTCTCATATATGAGTAGAGGTTTGGATATAAATGCAAAAAATAAAATAAAAGTAAAATAAATGGCACCATCATGAAGATCCTTGTGCATATGCAAAAATAACCATGGGGAAGTGCTCATGACAGGGCCCTTCAGTCCTATTAATTAATTGTGTATTCCATATGAGTGATAAACCGCTATAAAGAAAGAGAATAAGACGGGCTGACCAGTTAGCTCAGTCAATTAGAGCGTGGTGCTGATAGCACCAAGGTTGTTGGTTCAATCCCTGCATAGGCCACTGTGAGCTGTGCCCTCCTTAAAAAGAATCAACTATGCATTGTAGCGTGAAAGGAATTTATAACCAATGACCATGGTTGTTCCCCAATAAAATGAGAGAGAGAGAGAGAGAGAGAGAGAGAGAGAGAGAGAGAGAGAGAGAGAGAGAGAGAGAGAACAAGGCAGAAAAGAGTCAGTAAGGGAAGGTCTAGCATTAGGTTGGAGCCTGAGGATTTTCTCTGTCAAGTTACTTTCATTTTCAACTTTCGTTTCCAATGTGCTCACTGAAAATATGGACAATATTAACTACCCTTTATGGTAAACCATTGCCTATTGCAAAGGTAAAAGAGATGCAGGTTAGAAAAAGATCAAATATTGTTTGCCAATACATGCATTTATTGCATCTTCCTTACTGACTGTCCCTCTTACACAGCTCATCTTCATGGGCTGCAGTTTTTTTTTTTGCCAAGTGTGTAATTCTGCTAAGTGTACATATGGTGTCCATTGATCTATCCTATCCTATCCTATCCTATCCTATCCTATCCTATCCTATCCTATCCTATCCTATCCTATCCATCTTGTTCTATTCTGTTTCATCCTATCCTACCCTATCCTATTCTATAAATTTAATTTTATTTCATTTCATTAAAAAATTATGATCAAGGCCCCTACATTCATTTCATGGCCAAGATTCACAGCTGGAAAAATCAAGCTCTCAAAGCTTTCCATTTGCTTCATGCTGCTAGCCATCTAGACAATGATGTCACCCAAATTTGTCTCCACCAGAATGACACACTTCGCTTCTCAAATTTTATTAGCTAAACAAGCCATATAGCTATTCTAACTTCAAAAGGAGCCAGTCAACTTTTCCAAATGGATGTCTAAAAGGCAGCTCAGATGTGATGTATCCTAAGTAAAATGCTTTATTCCCTCAGTCACATTCTGATTTTATCATATTGCTCCTCAATTAAGTAAATGGCATTACCATTAAGCCAGTTGATCATGACCCCAAATAAGGAGTCATTTTTGTTTTATTTTATTATTATTTTTAAAGATTTTATTGGGGAATTGGGGTGGGGAGGTACAGCACTGGGGAATCAGGGGAGGGGAAACAGACAATTTGCTGTCCTTTTGTTCTTCGGTATAGTTGTGGAGGACGTCGCTTCACTGGTCCATGTTGGTATTGTGATCATTGCTCTCTTCCCTGCTGAGGCAGTCTGTTGCTGGATATTGGACGGCCACTCACAATAGCTTACGGCAGCTCACTGAAGCCCCACCGCAGCTTTTGCCGACACTGGTGACTCACAGCAGCCCAGCTCCAGGTCAAGCTGTTGCTCATCATCTTAGCTGTAGAGGGTGCAGCATCACTGACCCTCATGTGGGATCTGAACTGTGGCCTGCTGCTGAGAGCTCGTGCTCCCAAGTCAACTCGTAACCAACAAGCCACTCAGCCAGCTCCAGGGAGTCATTTTTGACTCTTCTTTTTTTCCTCATGCTGCACATCCAAATTATTAGTACTTTGTAGTAGCTTTGTATTAAAAACATATTCAAATCCAACCTACTATTACTCCTGCTGCTAAGATTCCAGTGTAGCCATCACCCTCTCTTACCGAGACCAGCACCTCAATGCTCCCCAAGTAGAATCTTTGTTCCCATTCTTGCTACCCCACTCTCGAGTCTGTTTTCCAACAGCCACCCCCTACGGTGGCTCTTTGAAATATAGGTCAAATCTTGTAGCATCTCTGCTTCTAATGACTTTTTCTCACACTTAGAATAACATTCAAACAGTATTTTTCAAACGGTGGTTTGTGATGTGTGTGTGTGTGGGGGGGGTTGGGTGTGTGTACATGTATGTAGGCATTTACGGGTTTATGGTGCAAAAGTATTCTTCTTACTCTGAATTGTAAAAATTTTTGAAAACCCTCCCTTTTATAATTTGGCCCCTGGGTCCTTTTCTAACCTCCTTTGTTCTCATCCTCCTGCTTACTCAGCGCTGACCACATTGGCCTCCTTGCTCTTTCTTAACCCTTCAAGCGCCCATTACCTGCGGACCCTTGCAGGGGCTGTTTATTCATTTCCAAACATTCTCCCTCCAGTTATTCTGCAACTTCTTTGTCATCTTCAGAGGCTTAAAGGTTGGTTCAAAAAATTAGATTCTATAATATTATATGTCAACTATAATTTAACACATAGATAGTCATGGGATGTGGAATATAGTATGGGGATGGAGTCAACGGAAATGTAATAGATCTGTATGATATTGGCTGCGGGGCGGGGCAGGGGAGGGGGGAGAGGGAAGTCACTTTGTAAGGGATGAAAAAAATAACTATTGCATTGTTTTGTACATCTGTAACTAACAATAATAATAATAATAATAATAAAAGTTGAAAAGAATTAGATTCTAGAACAAAGAATTAGAAAAAAAGGGGACAAAACTTACATATGTTTCTCTTTATAATATAATTTATGACATATATATATCACCCTTACTTAACCTAGACCAGCATCTCAGTACTCCCCAAATGGCTTCTTTGCTTCCATTCATGGTCTAATATATATTATATATAATTGATCCACTCAATATACATAATTGATTCTATACTTCTTATAACCAAACCAGAGAGAGGCATATCAATAAAAAAGTTTAAGAGTCTACAAATCTCCCTCTTATCTCGCAATATTAACAGTCTCCTTTCACTTATTCCTTATGTTTATATATAACCATATTTGCATATACTGGTTTTTGTTTTGTTTCATTTTTAGCACATCATTCTGTTCTATATTTTTTCATGAAACAGTTTATATAGTGAACATCTTGCTACAGAATACTGCAGAGGATGGATATGTCATAATTCATTACACCATTTCCTGATGGATGGATTTTTTCTGTTACTAGGTGTATTGGGGGTAAACCTTTTATATAAATGTATATATGTTGGCACTTTTATTTCCATAGGATAGATTTCTAGAAGTGGGATTGTTGTGGCTCTATTTTCAGTCAAGTTCCCACTGGCTTCAGTAACCTATTATCCTTCTATTTTCAGTCAAGTTCCCACTGGCTTCAGTAACCTATTATCCTTCTTGTCTTAGCTGCAGCATGGCTCCCAGACTCAACTATCCCACCAAAGTGCACACATGATGGCAACAGCAGGTGGTAAAGTAGCTATTGTGGCTCCTGACCTAAGTTGTTTCTAGTGACCTGCCTCAGAAGTGACAGTCTGCTCCTTTTGACCCTTGACAAAGGGGGCAATTAATATCAAATTCACGTGCTTTTCTGGATTGTATTCTGTGCTACCTGCCTTAAGAGGCAGTGAATAAAACTAAAAGCATCTGGGATATAGGAAAACATTTGTATAGTTTATAAAAGAGGAAGGGAAAAATTAGATGCTACTAAATGCTATTCAAAGTTCCATTAAATTGAATTACTGATATATATTGAGGGTGCCAAAAAAAATGTATACACATGCCTTGTACTCATCTTTTATTATTGGTATATATTGAGTACTAACGTTTTTTTTAAATTTTTAATTATTTTTAATTTTTTTTTATTTTTTAGCTGAGCCATCCTGCCACCTGTTGGCAGCTCAATGGCAACTCAGCTCAGGTTGGCATCAAACCGCTGTTGCTCAGAGCTCAGCTCGCACTCGTG
The DNA here is from genome assembly GCA_033961575.1 of Aselliscus stoliczkanus. Classification (NCBI taxonomy): domain Eukaryota; kingdom Metazoa; phylum Chordata; class Mammalia; order Chiroptera; family Hipposideridae; genus Aselliscus; species Aselliscus stoliczkanus. Next base: position 163,446,706 of record CM066731.1, on the reverse strand, counting down.
AGTGAGCTCTTCACCAACTGAGCTACTTGGCTGGCCCTTGAGTATTACCATTTTAATACAGTTTTTTCCTTTCTTAAAATGTGCATACAATTTTTGGGCCATGTATGTATATCTGAGTGTTTGAGAAAGAATATAGTAAATATATCATTAGAGTGCCAAAATGCCGTAAACAATTTTTTACGTAATTTTACCACATTGAAGTTTAAAACTTTATTTTTATTAAAATTTATTTGGCATTAGTGTATATACTATAACAACTTTTTAATTTTTACTCTTCATTCTAGCTTCTCTTTTATGATTTACTGTTTCTCTGCTTTATGGTTTGGAGCTTCTGAGTTACTTGATATTTTTATTTTTTAAGCAATTAATATTTGACAATTAAAAAATCTGTAGTTAAAGAAAATAACTCCAAATATCTTTAGTTTTAGGTTATCTGGAGTAACAGCAACCACCACAACAAAAAAAGCTCAAACTCAAAGGAAATATGTGGATGAGAAAAAAACATAATGAAAGAATTATTATAAATTCACCAGGAATGAAATAAACTAAATGGTCACACACACATGCACACACACACACACACACACACACACACACACACACACACATGCACACACACCACACATTTAATAGTAAAGTATATATTCTTTTTAAAGATGTGTAAAATTAATTTTATCAAATATATACACCCTGAAATGCTTTCTGTATTTTAAAGTGAATTTAAATGATTAATTCCTGGTATGAAAAGGATATAATTAAAAAGCTAAAAGGTAGTAATACACAAAGACCATTATTAAATGACTCTACATGACAGTTGGTTTGGCTACCTGGTTTTACTCTATCAGAGACTTAAACTTAGGCCCTAGGGCACTGATCAAATACAAACCAAGAAATGAAAGAGGATTTCTTGACTTCATTATTGTTGACTACGTTCTCTTAGCCTGAGGTTTTTTTCCACGAGAAAATGAAGAATTTGATTCTAGAAAGCAGTGGGGGTGCAGCACAAAACATGCCACTATAGTGTTATTGCTTCTATTCTGATCTTGCTCAAGTTCATCAGGGAAAATTAACCTTGGCAGGTTAGTCAGTGACTAAATCTTGATATTTTTCTGGCTTAATTCATAACATAACTGTAAGCTATTGCTCTGTGTTTATATTTCCCATCCATTTCTCACATTTCCAAAGCATGCTGATATGTGATCCGGGCAGTTTAGCTACCATAATTGGCATTTTTCTTGGGCCAAAAGGAAACAAATTCCTTATCCTCCATACTTTTTTAATTTTTGAAAAACAACAAGTAACATGTTTAATCCTCTTTTTGATCTTTTTTTCCTTTTGAATTTTCCTTATATTCTTTCCCTCTTTTAATCTTTTACTCCCTTTTTAATCTTCTCGTTTTGCCCCACCCCTTTTATTTGACTTCTCGTTATGTAGTTCTTTAAAAGAATTGGTCCAGTCAATGGAAATGGGTCTTTAGAGTCTGTTCAAAGAGCCATTATCCACATTTAGAGGCCCCACTATTTCTTTAAAGAATTTTGCTATGGCATTTGCCAAGATGTTCCAACAGACTGTCTTTTACAGTATTAATAGAATGTAAATCTTGTGGACAAAACAATACTTAATGAAATTATTTCCTGTGATGAAGTTTTAAAAACTTAGATGTTTCATCTTCTGCATATATGTGTGAGTTAAAAGGTTATCTTAACAACTCAGAAAGTTGGCAATTGATTTAACAAGCCACTTAGCTTTCTCAGTCAGAAGCATCGATACACATCCTTTTCTTTAATATCTGATAGACTATGTTGGTGACAGTGATGATGGCAGAAGGACAGGTAAATTTCAGATGCCAGCACTGCTGATGAATTAAGCTTTATTTTCTTATGCAGTTTTGAAACTCACTTGACATCCATATTGTTCATGCATAAGGTACGCTTTTAACAGTAGCCAATAGTTTGGGGAAAAAAGGAATGACGGTTAGAGAAATTAAAAATAAAAACATATAGGCCTTCCATATAACTTGAAAGACATTTAACATGAGTTGCCTATTTCTCTTATAAGTCACATTTTCAAAACACGCTCATAAGATGTTTGGCTGCTGGTCTAATATTACACCTTTCTCTTTCATCTTTCTTTTTACTACAAACCCTTAATGGCAAACGCAGGCAAGCCAGTGATACTGATATACCGCTAGCTTAGCATGTGAATTAGTCATCAGACAATCAGTTCAGGGGTCAGGCTTAGAGAAACAGTGCAAAGTTTGCAAAATGCAGGTCGGCAGAGGCGCTCTCCACTTCAAAGGGGGCGTGCTTGGCTAGGAGAATTCGGATCCCCCAGCAGAAACAGCTGGGATTGTCGTTTGTCCAGAGATGGAAGGTTTGTGTGTGTTTTAGCATGTTTGTAGCTGAGATAGGATTTCACTACTTTGTAAAACAACAATTTACTTTAGATGGCTGTGCTGGTAAAACACAATAGGAAGTTAGAGTCCACAGATGCCTGGGTCAGTAGCATCAAGACAGTGTGGCTGATCCAGGACAAACTACACTAAAAAGACATCTGAAATTTCCCCACGTGGTTGACTTGCCTAGGACAGTTCAGGGTTTCATTTTCTGAGAAACTTATGCGAGCATTTCATTTTATTTTTTACTTTTTTTATTTTGGGAGGGGGTTGTGAACTTAGAACATGGTTTTTATTTGCTTGGAAACTACCATGAAAATATTCAATTTGGACTCTATTCTGAATACTTGAGATTATGCTTTTTATATCTTATTTTTTCAAGGGCACATACATGAAGTGAGAGGTATCATTCAGATTGTTATTTGAAAATAACATATGCAAAACCAGTGTGTCCTTCTCATCTTCAATTTATTTTTCCTGGGGATCAAAATGGGAAGTCAAGCCCGTATGTTACCCTAATATTCAAACTTGTTTTAATTAAAGGTGAAATGAACATTTACATTTGTATTCATTCTGCAAGCGCATTTTAGTTTCAGTTTTAGAAATGCATTTTTCTTCTCCGGGGACTCAGGGTTTTTGGGAAAATCATCCATGATCAAGTAGCTATAATTCAGCCAGTAGAGAAGTTGTTGCCTTACAAAGGAGGAAACGAACAGGACACTAGCTTGATCCAAAGTTGAAATTACCCTCTTTTTACTCTTGAGAAAGACTGCAGTATGAATCAAGAGAACTGGATTCTTGCATCTCTCAGTGTTTTTCAACGACTGGAAAGAAAACTGGAAAGCAAAGTAAAAAATGCCACAGAAGAGACAAAATCCAAAATCCAAACCATATGACAATGCCTATTTCTTCGTCTTCTTTGTCATGTTGTTTTGCTTTTTCCTGGCTTTAACTGTCTTTTTGGGTTACAGTTGCTCCAAAACGCCATTTCAAAGAAAGATCTTTACCAGGGGTTCTATGAGAGTAAGCACTACAATGAGAATGTGACTTTGAAGGCAAGCGCATTCTTTGAACACTGAAATGAGAATACTGTACCAAATACTAGTAGAGGCTCCTATCTCATGGGGTGTAGACAACGTATTCAGCTAATTCCAGCTTGATAAGCCAAAATTATTGCCTCAACTCAGGTAATGCCTGAAGCAAAAGGAAAAAGGATCAACTTCCGAAAACACTGATTTATTTACAAAAGAACTTTCAAGAAGCAACACGATTTATAATGACTTTCCTCCCTTTATAAGTCAGTATTCGCATGCCACTAATTAATCACGAAGCATGAGTAATGGAATTTTTTAGATTGTGTTCTTTTAAATTTGGGGCAAAAAAAGAAGAAACACCATTTGAATCAAGAATGGTGAATAGTTCCAAGGAATTTGTCAATTTGTCACTTATGATATTATCTGGCTTGAAAGACCATGGGTTTTTGCTTTCATGGGAATTAACTCTGGGAGGACGTGCGGTGTAGCAGCACACAATTTACCCTTCCTTAGGAGCTAATTCCACTGAATATGGAAGTACATCGGTTCCTTGCCTGCTCCTCCGCCCCACCTGATTGAGTTCATATGCAATGGGAAAATTATTAGTACAACATCTGCAGAACATAATTACAGTGCTGTTTTATATCCTCTTACTGGAAAGTTAGGAGTTGAAAGCTGACATTTTTCCTTTCCATGACTTGAAAACATTCATAAATCTTATAACACTGTTGTTTCTCTGATTTTCATTGGTGGCCATTAAATGGTCATTTACTTCTAAAAGCTAGTCCCATGGATGTAAAACAAAACGAGTATATTTTTAAATATGGATTAAGGCAAAGGCATAGTATATTTAATGTGTATTGATTTCCAATGTATCAGATTATTTTACTCTTTCTGTCAATGGCTTCTTTGACATTATAGACCAATTGGGAGGTCCTTTGTGTTTGTTTTGATATCACAATTTTCAGTGGCATTCTTGAAAGGGTTATAAGAATGATAACATCATTAATATTAACAAATGCTAGATTGCAAACATTGTTAATAAATAAGGCTGGCTCCCACTGTCTATGAAAGCATCACAGTTATTGTGTTGAGGCTAACTTTGCCATTGCTACAAATTCATTAATTGAGTGTCTACTATGTGACAGTCACAGCTCTAGGAATAAGAACTATAGAGATGTGAAAAACCAAAGTGCTTACCTTCATGGAGATTATATCCTAGTGGAGGAGACAAACACTAAAGAAATACCAGGTGGAGCTGTAATAGTAAGAAGAAAAATAAAGCAAGATAAGAGGTTAGGGTTGGGGGTGCTGTTTTAGGCAAGGGGTTAGGCCCAGTGTGTCTGGGCATTTGAGCAGGCTTGGGTGATAAGAAAGAGTTAATAATGTGATGACCTGGGTCAAGAAGATTCTAGGCAGCAGGACAAGAAAGTGTGAAGGCAACACCAAGGGAAGATCTTTGCATGTGGGAAGGTAAATTCAGCCAGGCAGGGCGGGGAAGGAGTGAGGGGGAGAAGGTGGGGGACATGAGTCTGGGAGATTTGGAAAGGTCTAAATCATGCAAGACCTTGCTAGTCACAGTAAAATCACTAGATTTTATTCTAAGCATGAAGGAAAGGCACTGGAGAGTTTTGATTTTTGTATTTAAAAGATTGCTCTGGAGGCGGCCAGTTAGCTCAGGTGGTTAGAGCACAGTGCTCAAGGTTGCCAGTTCGATCCCCACATGGGCCATGAAGCTGCACACTCCACAGCTAGATTGAAGACAAGTACTTGACTTGGAGCTGATGAGTCCTGGAAAAACATACTGTTCCCCAACAAAATCCTTAAAAAAAAATTTATAAAAAAAAATAGGATCACTCTGTTATGTGAGGAACAGACTCTAGGGAGGCAAGAGTGGTATCAGGGAGATCAGTTAGGAAGCTACTAAAATAGTCCAGGTGAGAAATGATGTGTCTTGGAGCCATGGCTGCTTGTACAGCTATGCAGATTGTGCACAGGCCAGAATTATCAAACGAGCTCTGCTCCGTCACTCCTCTGGGGATCAGTTCTGTTCATGATCCAAAATTCAGTTTTGTTTAGTCTTAGTGTGAACTTGAGCCATACATAATTAATATGTGAAGTCATCCATATTAATGAGAAGCATCATTTTAGATCATGAAATTGTTATTCTTTTAGTGCAATAATCTCTAATGGGTTGGCTCTTTGGCGTATCATAATTTAAATATTCATTTTTCAGACATAATGAACTCATTTAGGAGAAAAAGAAATACATTAGTTGGATAAAATTGAGATAGGGAGTGATGGATTAATAACCAAGTACTAATTTCAGAGAAAAGTTCCCAATACATTTATTAAATCATTGTCATTGCAGGAAAAAAAAAATCCCCCAAACTTCAGCAAGGACAGTCTCAACTGGACCAATCATATTTCTATCCCGGGTTTTTTTTCTCTTAAGCTTTAAGCTTTCAAATGAAATGCAGACACAAAAAGAACACCAAATACATGCAAAGCTTACACTCCACCCTTCGCCCCTATCTAATTCTTGTGCTTCCTCTGCAAGTCCACCCTCGTTCCAACTCTGTCTTGGGAGCAACAGCAGGAATACCTTTTCTTGTGTGATTCTTTTCCAGTTGAAATGCTCGTTAGCAAACCTCCAATGTCACAGATGACTTTGCTTGTATGAACTCACACCCTTTTTCCTGATTCTTTATTTGGTTGTTCCTTCTGCTGCTTCGTGGTTTGGATTGGACTCCCTGGATGCTGAGAACCTCAGACAAGGATCGTTGAACAACTGACTCATTGAGGAGTGCTCTCAAGTGAGCACCATCAGGGAGTAAGAGTGGCTGAGTGAGATGGGAGCCCAGCAAATTGTGGCTTTGGCTGAAGCCCAGCTTCAGTCTGATCCCGTGTGGAACCTCGGAGCATGTGTGACACCAAGAGTTGTCCCATCCTGTATAGGGCCTTTTGGATAGGGCTCTGATGACCTGGCATCTTTGGACAGTGCATCCCCTCTAGCCAATGATAATTCTTAGGTGAGCTGTGGACTGTAAGCACTCATCTCAACTAGGGCCTGAGAGAACCAGTTCAGTAGTGGGAGTCTGGGGGAGACACCAACTGTGTCTATTACACTCCCGATCTGGCTTCATGTGTTGTATTCCTTCCCTACACGTATGTTTCTGTGTACCTATAAATTCTATGTACATATAACACACATGCAGGTATGCAGGTGTACATACGTATACTTACAATGCATTTGTATTATGCATTTGTGTATTGGTTTGCTTAGAAATACAAGCCTTTTGATTTTGGTGCTTTCATCATTCCACTTTTGGTCAATTTAGACCAAGTTGGGGTATAGGGCGGTAGTTGGGTAAAGGCTTGTAGAAGGAGAGAGGCAGAGATTGGCTACTGGGAATAGGGTCTGGGGGGAGTCCTGTGACTTCTACTAGGAAGATGCTTTTATGAGAACTGATATATTTGTGCTGGGGTGGGTGGTGGGATGGAGGACTTCTCAGGCAGGCCGATGGGGGCCAAAGGGTTCCTTAAGAAGGCCCAGCCCTGGTACCTGTGAGTGGAATCAAAAGGGGGCAGCAAGTGGTCATTTATATGCTCAGGTCACTTGGAAGTCAAAATTTCTCCAAGAGGCAATAGTGTGTTTTGGAAATTTGTGGTATCTCCTATTTTGAAGCTTAAAATGAGAGATATTTCCTGGGTTGTGGTGTGGGGTACATGTGGAGGGGGCAGAAGCTGAGTGATGGACTAATTCATGTCTCAAGGTCAATTTCATCTTTAAGATTTGTGGTTCTGTGGTTTCTCTCTTTTTTTTTTCTTTCTGTAGTTAAACTTGTTATAGAAGTGATGAAGTTATATGGACCCTTTTTATGAGAACTTCAGGTCAGTGAAAAATGCCACAAAGGGTCTTTTGACAGTTTACATTATTTAGTTCAAATGTCTATTTAAAATTTTTGTGGTGAGAAATTATAGGTATTTGCCTTTTTAAAGAGATGCTGTATGGATGCTTATGATATCTTAAGTCCCGCAAAACTGTTTTAATACTCAGATGTATTAATAAATTATCTGTAACTTGCTATGTATGGAATCTCATGCTCCCTATCCAAATGGATGAAAAGAAAAAAAAAAAACAGAGGCAAAGGCATTGCTTCTTTCATTCGCTACTTTTTCAGAATTGTCAAAACCTCTTTGTTTCTTTTCCCAGCGTGGACCCTGCAGGCAGAAGTGATGGTAATTTTAGAAATGGGCAATACATAAGGAGGCCAAATCCAGGAGGTCATAACCTCTGGCTTCTATAAGTAAAGAGCTGCTATTTTGGGAGACCAGTGTTTGTGATGTTCCCTGATTATCTGCCGATCTGACAGCACTGAGGTGTCACAATTGGCTTCCCACCTCACTTTCCTACCAGCTTTCTTGAGACCAAACACAAGCAAGGTCCATCTGGTACTGACATCCTCTTTCTGCGCTTCTGCATTTTTGTTTTTCTCATATTCTAACACGCTTTAGAATATTGTGTTAACACATTTTTTGCGGGAAATGAGTAAACTCGTCATATAGTCATATAGCTTTTTATGCCCGCTTACAAAGTGTTAATATTTTGTTATCATGTATATGTAATACGCCCCTTCACTGAAGACTGCTGAAAGTTTCTAGCTCATTTTGCTGGTAGTGGGGTTTTTTTTTTCTTTTTTTTCTTTCTGCCATTTGATGCAGGTCCTGATTTTTGAATTTCCAGAGGCCCTTATTTGAATCTCCATAAAGGGCATTGTCTCTGTAATTTCTTTTCCCTTCAGGCTTTGGTGCTCTAGAGTTTTAACTTTGGGTTATTGGGCAAGAGCTGTGTTCCCCTAATGGAGAATCAGCTCATGTTTAATAGACTTTTAATGTTTGAAGCTAGTTTGAAGCTATTTACTAGGCTTTTAATGTTTGAAATTATAAGCTGTCATCATTTAAGAAATGTTAACAGCCAAAAATGTCTTCATCCTGCATGAAACTGAGATAGAATATAGTTTTAAGGGCTCTTGGGAATAGGTGACATTTTCAACAAATGAGTGAAATAAATTAGAAGATGGTAGCTAATAGAACTTAGAAGTTAACATTTAATCATGTGGTATGAGATAGCTTCTTCCCAAAGAATGGGTCCATTTAAGCAACAAGACGACTCTGTTTCCCACGACCAGAAAACACTGCACAGTGTTTCAGATCACATGGCTTTATAAATGTCTTTTACGGCTTAGTGTGTGAGACTGGAACTGGGTGGGCAAAGTTTTCTTAGTTGAAAACTGCCAAGGCGTAAAACTTGTTTTGCCCTGTGGTTTAATAATGTGTTCAGAGACTCCGATACACTATTTTCAAAGCGAAGGCGCTCATCAGTGAAGAGCTTGCAGATCCCAGTAACCAGCTGTTGGGAAGGAAAGTCACAAGGAAGTGCCTCCAAGGCAAGAAATGGCCAACTTTTCTTCTGTAAAGGGCCAGAGAATAAACATTGTAAGTGTTGCAGGCTAAGAAGTGACATCGAAGCTATTATGGAAGTACTTGCATAACAAGTGAGGGAGCATTTTTCACAAATTTTTTTACTGACAAGATTAAAAATAGAATGAAAATAATAATCATTGTGTACATTTTTTTGTTTAAATTGGGGAACCGTGTGTTTTTCCAGGACCCATCAGCTTCAAGTCAAGTAGTTTTTTCAATCTAGTTGTGGAGGGCACAGCTCGGTGGCCCATGTGGGAATTGAACCGGCAACCTTGGTATTATGAGCACTGCACTCTAACCACCTGAGCTAGCTGGCTGCCCCTGTGTACAATTTTTGTAATACAGGTTTATTAGTGAGAGCAATGTTTTCTTTGTTGGGGGTAATATTTCATTTAATTGGGGTTCAAAGTTGGTTGTCCATCATCAGATCAATTGGAAATGTTTATCTATAAAAGCCATTTGTAGCTGGTGAGCCATACACACACAACTGGGAAGCTGGATTTGGTCCACGGGCCATATACTAAAGGAACCCACATGAAGCACCATTCTCTGGGTGCTGTGTCAGGGTTTATTTCTGCTGCTTGAGGAGGAATAAGAAAAGTAGAGACATATATATGTTTAAGCATGTATATGTATGAAGCAAAAGTAGTAGTTTATCTCCACTTTTTTTTTTTTAAATTTAAGAAGTATGATGCTCTCTGCCTTTGCTCACCATGGTAGATTCCAGCTTCCTTTTTTCCCAATGAGTGAGTCAGTCCCCAGAATCCCCAGAATGCCTTTCTGCTAGACATGGCCTTTGGTTATAGATAATATGAAGTTAATATTAAGTGTATTTCTTAAGGTTTTAGATTGCCTGCCACATGTCAGGTGGTGGGAATACAGTGGTAAGAAATGGGTGATAGGTCCCACTCTTAGGAGCTTGCCTCTGAGTGGATAGCTGGACAGTTCAGATGTGCTGGACATCTGCCAGTGAGCCACAACCAGGCTAAGCACTCTTCACTCATCACCATATTCAGTTCCCACAATAGCCTCTTGATGTCCTATTTTTATCCCCATTTACAGATAGGAAGTAGAACTTAGAATAATAACTAATGATATCTGGGTTCAAGATCCAGCTCTCGGGCTGGCCGAGTGACGCGGTGGTTAAGCGCTGGCTTGGGAAGCCAGCGGCCCCGTTTCGGGTCCCACATATGAGGGTCAGTAACACTGCCCTCAAAAAAAATAAAAAAAAGAAAAGAAAAGAAAGATCCAGCTCTCTGTGCTTTACATGAATTGTCTCATCGAACCCCAACCCTAATGCAGTTGGTACTATGTCCTTATTTTACAGACGTGAAAACCGAGGCATGAAGAGGTGAGAAGCCAACCAGCCTTGCTCAGGGGTGAGAGGCAGAGCCGGGGTTCAAACGCAGGCAGTCCGTGTTCCAGCACCCAGATACTTAACATTATGTTTAGAGAGATTCCCTTTCTTGCCCAAGATCACACAGGCGGTGAATAGCAAAGCTGAGATTTGGACCTCAGGAATCTGACTCCAGAACTTCTTTCAATCACTGCCCTTGCCCAGTGGTCCCCATTTTTTAGGTTGTCATTGGGATCAATCCCTCATTCATGAACAAGTTGGTTCCAAGGTAAAGGAGGGAAGTGGGCCTTGTTCACAAATTGGTAAACATAGGAAGCAGGGATGACAGAACCCTAGTTCTACACTGTTTCCTGATCAACAGAGGAGAGCGGTCACACGCGAGTGTGCTCCGTGGATCAGGAGGTCAAATCAGGAGGCTCGGTTGACCAGCTTATTCTCTCGTTGATCTCGGGTAAATCACAATCTCTCTAATCCTCAACTTCCTTACCTGTAAAATGGAGCTCATAAAACTTACCCGGAAGGGACTTTAATGAGAGACAGTATTTAAAACTTTCCTGACTTCTGTGATGCTTAGTTTTTGGGATCAGCTTGGAGAGGCTATAGACCTATGATTTAATCAAACGTTAATCAGATGCTTGTATTTTCTAGATGTGGTTAACATCACAATCAGTTGACTTTAAGTAAGGGAGGTCACCCCTGGTAATAGGGTTAGGCTTCTTCCAATCAGTTGGAGGCCTAAAGAGCCAAACCTCAGATTCTCTGATGAAGAAATTTTACATCAAGACTCTAACATAGAAATCCTGCCTGACTTTCTAGCCTGCCCATCTGCGCTACAGAGTAGGTTCTGGAGAATTCGGATTGATCCGTCCTCTAATCAGGCACTTCATACACGGTCCCTAGGTAAATACCAACTATAGATGTCCTAAGGCCCATAGAAAAATCTTTGAACTTTGGTGATACAAATAATTGAAGTTTCCACATTTACTTTCATTTAGTTGACACATTTCAGGCCTGCAAAATAAAAGGACTCCTACCTTTGAATTTCATTCCAATTACAAAATGTATTCGCAGCACAATTTTCTTTGAGCAGAGATGCTGTGGTAAAAATGCAGATATGGCTCTATCGTCACAAAGCCTGATGTGCTGATTAAAGGAAAACGGCATGGTGGATTGAAAGATGTTTTAACTACTATATCTAATTACAAAGAAGAACATGTTACTTACCAAAATTTGAATGCGTCCTATAATAAAAACAAGGGCAATTAACAATCAAACAAGCAACTGCTCTCTTGACAGGCAGATGACACAGAACAGGACTAAGAAAATGCAGAAAGGTTTCACTTGACAAGGAAAGCTGAGATGTTCCTTCAAATTGGAAGGTAAGATCCCCAAAAGCATATGACTTTGTGGTTATAAGGCCAGGGAGGGCCCCCGGAAGTGCTGGAGTTGCTATACTTGGTTCTGAATTACAGAAGCAAAGTCCTATTTGTCTTTAAAATCGGGGGGGTGGGGAGACATGGATTTATAAGGTCGCAGAAATTTTGATAATAAAAGACTCTTTCCCGCCTGTGTAATTTTACTTGGAGATAAGCCTTTTTTTTTTTTTTTTGGAATGCCTATTTAAATTTGTATTATTTCTTTACTGTGTTATCTTTTAGCTATTTCATTTTATATTCAGAATTTCATAGTCTGGCCTCCTGACTATCCCATAGGTATTTGTACGGTCAAAGAAGTTAACATCCATAAGTTACCGTGAACTCTGGGGATGAAAAATCCTAAACAAAGTTTTAAGACATTCTCAGTAAATAAACCCAGTTCTTTACAGGAATGTGTTACATGTTCTTCTCCTGGTCATATAGCTGCTATTTTTCCCCACAATTATTCTTAATAAGTCTGAGGTTGGGCTAATGGACTTTTCATTGTCAACTAAGATGGTGGGTCTTTTCTCTCAATCTGTGGTCTCTAGGGACAAGAAGTGTGTATGATGGCTCAAAGTCAGACATAATTTTCTTGTATAGATGCCCTGGTTTACAAACTGAAACGTGCATAGGAATCACCTGAAGAGCTTGCTAAAAATGCAGAACCTTGGGCTGCACCTCCAGAGATTCTGAACCAGTAGTTCTGGGGTGAATTTTCTTTTTGAACAAGCACCCTGGGTGACCTAGAGACAGGTAATTCATGGATCACATTTTAAGAAAACTCATCTGGAGCAGAGTTACCGACCTTTTCATTTTTTCTTTGACCTGAAACCCCTAGTAATAAGTGCTTGCACTCCCAGCCCCAACATTTATTTATTTAGAAATTGATCTAATTTTTTATATATACACACATTCTGTACATTGTAACATGTAAGAATGAAAGCTAAACATTTTAGGTTGCTCTCAAGAAGAAACAAATACTATTTTATAAATATTAGAACCTTATTTTTATTCATTGTTATATATACTTCTGTTGCTCTCATTAAAATATTAATATATTTAAATCTTCATTATTACTAATTATATTTTAATAAGAGCAGTGTGATCGACCATGCCTGATTATTTTGAAAATATGGGTTAAATGTATTATGAAGCATTTATTTGAAGATCTACCTCAAAGTTCACTTACTTTTGGTCATTTGTTATAACAGATTTCATAGCTGAATAAACTACCTTTCAAAGAGGCATAGACTCAAATGAAAGATGTTCCTCCATGGCTGGGTTTTCTAAACTACGATACTCATTTTTAAATTCTATTTATCAGTCTCAATATTTTAGTTGAAATGTGGCTGGTACATTTCCACATTCTCTGATGTCATTTAGTTGTTTATTTTATTTTATTTTTCAAAGTAGAATATGCTGAATTTTTGCATTTTAAAAAAAGAACTCTTGGGGCTGGCTGAGTGGCGCGGTGGTTAAGCGCTGGCTTGGGAAGCCAGCGGCCCTGGTTTGGTCCCACATATGAGGGCCAGTGATACTGCCCTCAAACAAACAAACAAACAAACAAACAAACAATAAATAAATAAATAAATAAAAAGAACTCTTTAAGTTTCCCTATCTGGAAAATTTCAAAACAGGTTAGGAAGTTCTCCAGGTCTGAGTTTTTCTAGTGACGTGCAATTTTTCCTTCCACGAGTCACGGAATAGTGAAAATATTTCTAAACTTCTGTTTTCAAATGCTTGAAATTCATAGCTTGAATTACTCCCTAAAAGCAATATCATTTTTCAGTTATTATTAAAGTACCACCTTTATTTTGAAGGGACAATGAAATTTAAATATATAGATAGATTTAGATTTAGATGTAGATGAAATAGATTTGCTAAGCAGCTAAGGAGCACACAATTGAGAACCAGGAGTCATTGCAGAAAACGCTGGCAAATTTGTAACACTTGTGTTGCAGTCAAAGAAAAATACGTAACTGTTTTTTTCAGTTGGGAAACTTTTCTTTTTCTTTTTCTTTTTTTTTTTTGGAGGGCAGTGTCACTGGCCCTCATAAGTGGGACCGGAACCGGGGCCGCTGGCTTCCCAAGCCAGCGCTTAACCGCCGCGCCACTCGGCCGGCCCTCAGTTAGGAAACTTTTAAAATTACTTTATTAAGGGATAACCAGGGGAACCTCTGTGGTACCAAAGTGTGTCATGATTATTCCATGTCATGACAGAGCATGATGAACATTCTGTTATAGGGAAGCACTATTATTATATTATTATTATTTTTGAAAATTAAGCACATCAGGGTCTCCTGAGGAATTCTGTATTTCTGGCTTTCATGTCCTGTTGCAATAGCTCTGAGCAGGGCAGAGTATGAGTTTCAAATGTGATAATATCTCTGTAATCTTAGCCCAGAATTGTTTGTGCCAGAGAAACATTTTTTTTTATCTTTTGTTATTGTACAAACCTCCAAAGTGAGTTCATAATATTTTCCATTAAGTTTCAGAGAAATTTTGTACATCCCTGACTATTACATGACTTTAAAAATTGCTGAAAAAAAAATCACAGTTGGATTTCATTTGCTTGATGCTGAGCTTTTAAATATCTTCCTCATCAGGTTGCCTGAAACCCTTTCTTAAATAATATTTCTGGGCACCTAATACACACTTAGGGTGAGGTCCTTTGTTTGGTATAGTGGATTATAACTCATACTTCAAAGGTTTTATAATGTCTAATTTTGCTGGTCATCTTTTTGTTAGATTTGATTATATTGTCATTGTTTTTTACCCACCGATGTGACTCCTATTTGTATTATGTTCAATATATGGCTTCTTTGACAGACATTTTTTTTTCTTTTGAGGGCAGTGTCACTGGCCCTCATATGTGGGACCCGAACTGGGGCTGCTGGCTTCTCAAGCCAGCGCTGAACCTCCGCGCCACTCAGCCGGCCCACCAGACTTTTTAATTCACTTGTCCATTTTGTCACTTGGTTCAGTTAAAATCAGATGACATCATGCCTAAAACAGATTAGCCTGGCACATGTAAACTGCAGAATTTTCCAGTAGGCTGCCCATGAATGCAGGAGAGCAGGTGTCCCTATGAAGCCCTGCTGTGTCTGGAAGCTTCTGCCCCTTACTCACGTACCCCAGGTACCAAGGAACCTGGCATTCGGGCTGAGTGAGGGCATTAGTGCCAACCCATACATTAAATATTAAGAAAGCACAATTTCTTTTCTTTACTATTATAAAATGTAAGCAGAATGTCTGAAATTGCTTTCCTCCACCCCAGTAATCACTTTAAGCCATGTGGTGTGTTGTTCTATCACTCCTTAGAGATGACAGCCATAGTGGTAACTGGGAAGCTGCTCACAGATGTAGGACAGGAGGATGCATGATGTCCAACCCTGACCCTTTACATCCATCCCTGAGTCCTCGTGTATGCTGAGATATATAGTACAGAGCACTCTACACTCACTCCAGCACGCGCACATGCTTCCATCATCCTAACCACGCTGGTCGAGGAAGCCCTGTCTTCTACATTTCTCACAATGTCACCGATTGTTATACATTATTCAAGTAAGGTACCTCATCCTATGAATTCATATTGACACATCTGTGATTTGAAGATAATATCTAAAATGTGGAGATGACTGTTAAAGCCCTGATACTGATGGCAGTTTATATATCCCTCATCTTTCCCAAATATACAGGACTAGATGACCTATAACTGAAGGATCACGTGTCTTGTTCATTGTACTGTCCCACAGCATAGAGTGGGGTGCATAGTGGGCATTGGTACCCATTTGTTTTTTTTTGTTTTTTTAATTTTTATAGCATAACAGTGTGTGTTTTCCAGGACCCATCAGCTCCAAGTCAAGTTGTTGTCTTGAAACTAGTTGTGGAGGGCGCAGCTCACTGGCCCATGTGGAAATCGAACCAGCAACCTTGTTGTTCAGAGCACGTGCTCTAACCAACTGAGCCACCTGGCCACCCTTAGGTACCTGTTTATTGATTTGAATGCATGAAAGAATAAGCAGGGCACATTTCATGTACTTAATTTCCTGTTTTCTTACCCTGGTTTTTCCTTTGCACTGATTTACTCGTGTATTTCTTTCATCTTGTATTTCATGTATATTTCTAAGCTGCCTTGAATCAAATACTAGTAAGATGATTTATATGATTACACTTATCTTTTACTGAGAGCTGTGTGCCATTGAGTGCTAGGTGTTTCACTTAGTATATTTCATAGACACTTGCTTATTTAATGTTCACACAACTCCAAGAGGTAGGTATGACTAATTCCATTTACAGCAAAAGTGAGGCTTTGAAAAGTTAAGTAACTTGCTCAGTCTCACTGAGATGAAGCTGCAATTGTTGGATTTTAATTCTGATCTACTTTTCCAGGGCTTGTGCTTTTAGAATGTTTACAACTACTTACAGTGAGATTACTTACAAGTTTTGGGGAGGGGTGATAGCATAATAAGACTTTTATTTTTTATTGCTTTGCAAATCCATGTTCTTCTAGCAGCATAAATCTTTTTGGATTTATTGTTTGGAAATGTCCTTGAAGATTTCCTCTGCATTTGGGTCAAGTTGCATATGTCACGTCATACTTAGGCTACCTAGATTATATTTGGCTTGATATTATCACTTGAAATATTATATATCTGTGAAAACAGATCATTTAATTTTCTTAGGAAATCTTTCAAAATCAGCCTTGGTTATGTTGTTAGTATTGTTATCATGAGGGGAAAGTAAAACTTGTCCTTAATTTAATACATGAATCAAATGGTGACTCCATAGACGTGGAAGGAAGCAATCACAAAGCAGGATGACAGTTTTCAGAAGGACGTTATGTAACATTTTAGCTGAGGTTCTCTGTATCAGAACACATTTAGTTGAATAATCCATATCTGGGTGTAAAGAATTTTTCAGCTTCTGAGCATAAGCTTTTATTAATAGGGTCGTTTTTAGTGCTGCAAGTCTCCTGGAAAGGGTTGGTCTTTTTCTCTCTCAAAACAACTGCCCTTCATCCGTTTTCCTCAATATAAATAGCTTCTTATTTTGAAAAAAAAAGAATCTTGCGCCTGTCTCTTCTCTCCCCTTCCCTACCTCCTCAAAATGGGAAATCATCTATAAGCTTTAAGAATGTTGTTGTGGAAATTACTTATCCTTGGTGCATTCCATGGTAATAACCACAGCCACATTCCAGATAAATTAAGTGTGCATGAATTGCTGCAACCCTGACTCTCCACTCACTCTGTGCCTTCCATTATTGCTGTGTGTCATTTGCATATCAAATGTCATAATCTTCCTTAATCCCATGAGACACACCTCCACCCAGATCTAGGTGATTTCAAGGCAAACCCTATTTTTTGTGTGTGTTTAGGTGAAACACTAAGCCTTTAAAAACAACTCTCTAGTAGGTTCTGCAGGATTTAAAACATGAAAATTAACTAGTTTTTATTGTATATGTATGTTTGAAAACATAAAGGAGATACCAAAATGGGTATCATCAATGTATTTTGAAAACTTGGGTCATCTGACCTGTCCCTAATTGTTGTACCAGATCTCTTGTGAAGGTACATGGGATCAAAAAAACACGTAAGTCAAGGCCAAGTATGGTTCTTTTAAAAACGAAATAAAGGTATTTAATGACAGATATGAAACTGTGTGAGTAATAGAAGTGAGTTTCATTGGAGCAACTGTTTCAAGAACATGTCTTCTGTGAAATTTGCTTGAGGCTGAAACTGTTCTCATTTATTTTAAACAGTTAAGTACTTGAAATAGCACTGTTTCCCTCTATTGAGATTCATGTGACTTATCACATGAAAAACAAAAAAGAATAGGGATGAGTTTTGTTGGGGAACTCCCATTTCTCTATTCCTTAGAAAACATGTTTTCCGATGGCTAGAAGGGCAAATCAACATACACAGAAATGGTTAAATTCTTATTTGGAATTCCATGGGAATTAGCAGTCTGTAGACCAAGGTTCTGGCCTAAAATGTCATGATTGGACCATGACTTCCTATGGGGCTGCTGTTAATGGCCAGTTTCTTGTTTTTCTTTCTTCAATGCATACTTATGCCCAGAGGCTATTTGTAATGGGAGAATTTTAAGAAATTCATAAATTTAAAACACCCCACACATACAAAATCCTTCCTGAGTGTGTCATTCTAAAATTCTTTTCCCAAATTCACATAAACTAAAGCAGCATAGCCATCTCTTTGTAATATTGTGTGTTGTGTTTAATTTTTATTGAGCTTTACCACAATATAGGTAACATCATGAGCAGAGCAATATAAATTGGCCATAACTCATTTTTGGATGTTTATTTCTTTGAAATAAATGCATCGCGCATTTAATTTTAGAGCAAACAGTCTAAGGAAATAATGCAAATTTGTGTGCCTTGACAAAAAAAGTTTTAACATGTACGTTTTAAAACATGTTTATGTAATATGAATTAACTTGCTTTGTATATAGAAGAAATATAGGCTCTTCAAAGAGCAAGCATCTGAGCTTTAAAAACTGAGTTCATTGAGGTTAACTTGTGTTCAGAGAGTTTAAGGTAAAAAAGAAAAAAGGAGATTATACCTCTTATGGCAGGAAGAAGCTCATTTCCAGGGTAGAAACCCCTGAAACCCATAAAATATGTTCCAGATCCAAGATCTGATGAGCTCATGCCTCCTATCTGGACACTCCGCTTTTGCTAGAGAGAGAAACTTGGAACCAGTTTCCTTTCATTTACTGAACAGGAGTAAAAATGCCTGAAGTATATGTGAGAGACAAATTTTAAAAATTAAAGAAATTAAAATTCTGCTCTGTTTCACACTAATGATCTCTTTTTATAAACCCAACCTTTCAATCATTGAAAATGTAAACCTGAAATGTGGAACAAACAATGCTTTGGACAGACCAAAGCAGTGATGAATATCTGCTAAGCCAATAGCAATTATCATTAAAATTCATGAAAAAGATGACAATACCCAAACCAGGGATTCTTAAGCTTTTCTGTGCTATAGATTCTTTGGTGATCAGATAAATGGACCCTGTCTGAAAATATTGTTTCTATGTGCCGTAAAACAAAATATGTATTATTACAAAGAAAACCAATTATATTGAAATAAAGTATGGACCAAAATATTTAAAAAGCACCAAATTTGTGACCTAGTACTACTTGCATCTTTATTAATGCATTGAATACCAAGAAGTTTTATAACACCTGTCATTTTGAAGTGACAGGAACATATATGACACATAGAGATGTCTGCAAAGTTATAATGTGATGTGAAAAGATCTGTGTTTTCTATTGGTGGCCATGTCACAGAAACGGCTAGTAATGCTGTAGTTTGTTGAGGGAAATGCTAGATTATAGTTAGAAGTTAGTGAGTCTGAAGATATGATTTCTTTCTATTCAACTTCAGACTCCCTGAGGATCTACTGAAGCACCCCTTGGATCCGTGGACCCAGATTAGGAAGCCCTGCCCTAAACAGAACATGTAAGGCCATGGCCTCAAATATACTGTTCCATGGGCTTGATTTCAGTCAAGATTTTGCCTACATTTTGGTCACCTTAGTAAGTGAGCAGTGTTTACCACATGGGTATTTACTCCAAGGATGTAAAAAGCAAAAACAAAACAAAACTCAAACAAACAAGCGAACAAACAAACAGAAAGCAAACCCAACAACTGGAAAATGATTTATTTGTGTGGCTTGAGGTTATTTCTTTAAAAGTGCAAGAAGAAAGATAGCTCTCCTTTTAAAAACCCAGACCCACTAAAGTTTATCCCACTTTGCCTATAATTATATTCTGTCAAACAGTACCCTTTGATTTGTATTTTTGTTTAACTTTTTATGTGCATACACCTGAGCAAGGTAATTGTGGCAGATTTTTCAAAGGGAGGGTTAGCTATTATACTTTTATTTATTTGTGTATTTTTGTATTTGGAAAATACCTAGCAAAGAAACATGCATGGAGCAGAAACAGTAGTTGTAGACTGAAAGAAATGACAGGCTATAAAATACTCACAGTGCATCTTTTTAAAATCTTTCCTTAGACAAGTTAGAAGTTATTTAGCGTTTTTATCTCATTGATCTTTTCACTATTTTGAGATATGAAATAAAGGGGAAAGATAATAAATACAATGGGTACAGATAACTTATTCCACAGAAAAGTTGTGAGTTTCATAAAACCTTATCATCATAGATTAAGAATATTTTACCCAGCTACCTGCCAGATTAATGCCAAATCTTTGCTAAATGGCCACCCAGCATCTACTGTAAAGCTCCTGTGACAGGGAACTACTTCCTGAGATACTTAATTAACTAATTAATTTTTTGGTAATCATCTTATTGTTAGGAAGTACTTCCTCAGAATGAGAAAGATTGGTCTTCCCCTTGCTTTTAAGAAACCTTTATGATTCCCAGAGTACCAGGAGGAAAGAATTTTGCCCTCAGGGGCTCTGTTTGAGGACTGGAGAAAAGAGAAAAAGACATTGATTCTCACTCTAGTCACAACTAAAATGATGGCAACAAAATAACTTTCAATGACCCCATGTGACTGAACCATCATTTTTGGAAACAGATTCTATTGCAGAGTTTATCATGTGACATGTCTGGAGACATAATAGATTTGAATCCTAGTTATACTTCCATGAGCTGGTGTAAATTACTACATGCCTCGTAAGTCCTCTTCTAAAAAATGGCAACAGTAATATCTTTCTCATAGAATTTGTAGTGAAAATTACATAAGATAATAAAAGAAAATTATCAGCTTAGTACTGAGTATCTTAGTAAGAATGCTTTCAGCTGCAGGTAACAGAAAGATCCAAGTCCAAAATAGCTCAAACAATAGGGGAATTTGTTATCCCATATAATAAGAGGTTTGGATGTAGGGAATTTTAGGGCTTGACTTATAGTATTCAACCTATAAGTCATCAAAGATTCACGATTTTTTCATCTTTCTGCTTTCTCCACCAATTCCATGCTGTATATGATGTTGGACAAGTCATTTAGCCTTTCACGCCTCAGTTTTTCCATCTGCAAAATGAGGTGAATAATTATGCCTTCCTCATCATGTTGCTTTTTTCTTTGGGCTTGTCAAGATGTGCAAGCAGTTTCAAACCTCATGTGCTTATATAAGAAGGCCCATAGCAGGTCTCTTGTGGATTGATGATCAACATGATCATTTTATAAACAAATCATTGGAAAGGGGGATAGGTTTACTATAATTGGCTTAAATTAATCAGGCATTACCTCCCAGGGCTGGGGAGGATCATTCCCACTTTTTCCAGAAGATGGTCACCTGATTACTGAACAAAATTCAGGTCCTATTAACAACGAAAAAGTAGAGGAATGGATGTTTGGAAACAACCAACTACATTATTATAAAATCAAGAAAAATATAGGATTGTGGTGGAGTGGCTATAACATGAACCACCAGTTTCTTAGAGTAGATGATGTTGGATAAATCATTTAACCTTTCAAGCCTCATTTTTTTTTTCCATTTGCAAAATGGTGGTGATAATTATCCTTGTTCTTCAGGGTCATAAGAAGATAATGTATGTGAAAGCCATTTATCAAAAGAGTTCTCTTTAATATTTATTTAGTTGTATATGTAATATATTATGGTGACTTCTTATGAAGAATAAAATCTTTCAGCTTTTCAGTTTCAAAGCTAGCAACTGAGCCTAGGTCTCTTGTGGTTTCTCAGATGATCTTAAAAAAATACTTTTGTATTTGTGTACTATAATAAACATACAAAAAAGTGCATAAAATATAAAGGAACAACTTAACAAATTTGATACAAAAGAATATGCATAATCCTTATCCAGGTCAAGAAGTAACATTACAGATGCACCAGAGGTCCCAAGTCCTCAAAGAATCTTTAAATATATATTTTTTTGCATAATCAATGCATTTCTTTTTCTATCTAGTAGTGTGACATTGTCTTATAACTATATCAAGCTATTTTACATTCTTTTTTTTTTGTTGTTGTTTTTTTTGTTTGTTTGTTTTTAACTTTATTGGGAAACAGTTTGTTTTTCCAGGACCCATCAGCTCTAAGTCAAGTCTTTGTTTTCAATCTAGTTGTGGAGGGCGCAGCTCACTGGCCCATGTGGGGATCAAACCGGCAACCTTGGTGTTATGAGCCCATGCTCTAACCGCTTGAGCTAACCAGCCGCCTCAAACTATTTTACATTCTTGTATTGACCATTCATTTCTATATTCTCCTGCAGTAATCATTATCATTGCACAAGCATTTATGTGTGTATGTTAGGCACCGTGCAGCCATGATTCTGCTTTCTTATGAAGGCTCTCCTAAGTGTAGCATTCTTCCCATGATTAGAAGATAAAATTTCTGATACCATGATTTCTTCTGCTAGACTCCAAGGCTCAGAATTTCAGGTTATTATGAACTTAAGCAAATATTTCACAAAATTTGCAGAACAATATACTTCTTGGTGAGTTTGTGATTTTTTTTAACCACAAAGATTTATCAATTGTTGACAAATTTTTTAGAAGATTTATTTTTCAGTACACTTAATTTATTTGTCTTTCCTTTTTTTCTCATGGGTATCACCTCCAAATTCTGCATTATCCCTTGATATTTGTTGCTCTATAAATATTTAAGTAGTTTAGTAATGATTGGATTTGAAGACTTCCACTTCCAATTAATGTGGAATAACAGGAATTGTATTTACCCTCCCATCTGAAACAACTAAAAAAACTGGACACTAAAATGACAACACTCAAGATATTGGACATTGGACAACCAAGGTCAGCGATCCTCAACAGATAGGAAACAAATGAGGTGACGCTTAGGATTACCCTACTTTATATCCATTAGGAAGTTTCCAGACATCAATACACAAGGTGGAATACAGGAAGATGCACACAGTCTCCCTGAGTTGAGACAAAAGTCTTGGGGAAGAGAAGGCAGCTAGAGTGGGTGGGGCAGAGCACCAAAAAAGAGAGAGTTGTTTAGAGAAAAAAAATGCCAGAGATCCGAGGACAGTTTCCTCTCTCCTAAATATTCATTTGAGTGTTGATCAGTGCATGTATATGAAGAAACTTCTTGAGGCTGGGAAAGAACCATTCAAGAGGATGGTGCCTGAAGGTCACACAGGGCCAGAAATAGTGCTTGTTCCCAATGGCCAGAGTGAAAAAGATCTCATAATTCAAGAGGTATCGATTAGAGGTACTGTCTTTCCTCAGTATCAGGGAAAAATAAAACTAGACTAAACACTACTCTGGTTTTGCCTAAGTAAGCAAGATCTGAAAATATTTTTGAATTATGTAACTGTGTCATAGAATAAAGTTCAAGAATATTTACAGGAATACAGAAATATGAGTAGTTAGCACCCAACAAACTGAAGTTCATGATGTCTGGCATCCAATAAAAAATTACCAGGCATGCAAAGAAGCAGACAAATGCTACTAATAACGAGGAGAAAAATGAATCAAAATTGACTGAGAAATGACACAGGTGATAGAATTAGTAGACAAGAACACTAGAATAGTTATTACTGTATACCATATATTCAAAAAGCTAGAAAAAAGATTGACATGTTATTGGAAGATACCCAAATGACCCATGTCAATCTTCTAGAGATAAAAAACTCAGTGTCTGATAAAAAAACAACTCCAAATGAACAACCAAAAGAAAACCCAACACTGGATGGGATTAATCATAGATTGAACATTGCAGAAGGAAAGATTAATGGATTTGAAGACATAGTAATACAAACTATTCAAAATGACACACAGAGAAAAAGACTGAAAAAAGAAAGGACTGAATATCAGTGAGCTGTAGGACAGCTCAAATGGACAAGCCTATACATAATTGTAGTGCCCATAGAAGAAGATATGGGATGAGGGAGGGCACAAAACATATTCGAGTGATTGGAAACTTTTGAAATTTGATGAAAAGTATAAATTCACAGGTATGAAAAGGCTAACAAACTCCAAGCCCAAGAAACATAAAGAAAATTACATCAAAACACATCATAATCAACTTGCTTAAAACCAGTTATAAAGAGAAAATATTAAAAGTGACAATTGAGCTTGAGGCTTTTCTGTTTTGCCCCCATATCTCTCTCTCTCTCCACCCCCTGCCTCCCTCGCCCCCCCTCCACGCACACTTTAATACATTTGAGTGAGGTCTTTCTGTCCCCAGTATTTGGTTTGATTAAAACTAAGCATTTGCTTTGTGTAACTACAGAAGGATGATTTTTATTTTAAAAGCTAATTCATCTGATTTGGAAATTGCATATCCTCTTAATCATAAGTGAGACAGCTGTTTCCACGTTCTTGCCGGGGAAACTGGCCCCCAGCAAATGTTTCACATAAATGTACAACGCCTTTAAGCTCTTGGTGATTATCTACAGCAATTAGTATACTATGACATCTGGTGTCTTCTTGATTAGATCTTTCATGAAAGTTCTAAGTGTTAAGAAATAAGATGGCGAGGATGAGCAGCATCTTTAGGGAACAAAGGCCCTTTCTTTAGATCAGAAAACCATTTAGGAGAGTAGGACAGACATTTTCTGCCATGGATGATATGGGGGAGCACCTCAGAATCACGGAAAGGGCCTTATAGATCGGCTTGCCTTCTCCTCTACAATTACAAAAGAGTGACAGAAGCCCCAGGAGTATTTGATGGCTTGCCTTGTTTCCAGATTAGAAACCACTGACTTTTACACTTTCTGATGTAATTAAATTCCAATTTGACCAAATAATTTGATCACCACTTTCTATTGGTTGCAATACCTTGCTCTAAATGTTATCTCAAGGATGGACATTTCAACATTAGACCTTGATCATCTCAAGCCCAAAGTCCCTAACAATGGCCCCCAAGTAACCAACGCTGAGATTTTCAGACTACTATTAAGTACTTGGGTTTTCCCCAAACCCCGTTTTCATTATAGTCCTCCATAATTTATCTTGCCATTTCTTCTCACTTTGTCTCTACATTTTTGCAAACATCTGTTTTCATAAAATCAAATAACATGCCACAAATCCCATACAATGTGGAAATGCCATTTTACTATTGAATGATACACACACCTCCCTTAGTTGTGTGGCTTCATAGTTTCTACTGAGGTTGTATATCTGCTAGGTCATTGAAACACCACCCTTTCAGCAGTGGCAAAATTACTCATCAGGCAGGAATGCCAGAGAGCTTCTGTCCATGTCTACTGGTATCAGATTTAAGGAAAATTAAGTTGAGATACCAATAATACCTATAACACAAGAAATTAACTAAACATTTCCGTTATTTGGAATCCTTAATTACAAAAGCACCATTTATATGCATCACATCCATAGAAATGAAAACTCCCACACTACCAGAAATGTTAATAATGCTCAGTTGTCTTACTGGAAACTTCTTAAATTAATAGATTATTATCAAAGCCTATTTGAATGTATTGTATTCTCAAAAGTTAAAAGAAAAAGTGTCTAAGTGCATGTGTATATGAAAGAAAACAAAGAAAGAAACTTTTGTATAAAGTTGCGGGTGGTAGTTTTCAAAGACAGATTATACATCGGCCTATAAGAAATTTCCTCTAGTAATGGTCACTCTCTAACCAGGATAATTCCATCTGTTCTCTTTTAGTGCATTTGAATGTATCACTTGGAACCACCCAAATGGTTGGGAGCCCCATTAGCGATTATGATGTGTGCCCCTCAGCATCTTGGGAATTCCTCCACCCTTGCTCTCTCTCTATCTGTTTTTGCCATTCCTCACTGAGGGCTGCTGTGGCTGCTTGTGTTGGCTTCAGCTTTTGGTTCTTTCTACTTAGCAACCTTGGCCTTGAATTACTTGGCCTTGTGTGTGTGTGTGTGTGTGTGTGTGTGTGTGTGTGTATGTGATGGTTGTGAAACTTATGTGTTCTGTGTGCTGTAATATTCTGTAAGAAATGGCCCACCTCTTCTTTTACTTAGTCTTTGCCAGCCTTACCTCTTAGCCAATTCCTTGTCAGGAGAAGGTTACCTAAGGCTGACATGGTAAAGTGAAATGCCTCTCAAAATACCCGGAAATGAACCAACACTTCTTATATACCCATCTCAATTGTCTAGAAATATTTTTAAGAACTATGGTTGATAGGGAATATATCAAATGCAGAAGCACAAAACATTAAACAGTTCTTTTCAGAGCCACGTTTATTCATTCACTCATATACTAATTCATTCATCCACCCATTCATTCAAGCATGGAAAAAGATCTTGACCATGTTTGCAGTGCTGTGCTCATTGCCATGTGATCATGCTTCTTCTATCTATAGTCCTTATTTTGTTCAGCAATGCTATTTGTGCAGTAGTCACCTCTGCTCACCTCTGAACTCTTCCAGTGCTGGGATTGTACAAAGATGAATTATACAGATTTCCTGAGTCCGCAATCTGATATCTAGTATTCTTCTCAAGCTTCCCGTTAATGTCATGGGTAATTAATTACCATCATCTTTAAAACCTCCCCTTTTATCAAAGTACAGTTTTTGGATAACCACACTTTTCCTTCATTGAGAGAATGTACAATGTGTCCTGCCGGTTTCTGCCAAAGGACTAAATCCAGATTCCATTTGCACTAAAATGTGGAAATGCAGCTGGCACTTTTCAATTAGCTTTATGGAACACCCTGTTGATATTCTATCTACCCTCATCATCTCCTACCTTAAATAATCTTATGCTGCAACTTCCTGTTTTCAATACCCACTGCTCTCCCAGTTACGCTGAAATAAAACCTCCAGCTTTTTTCCACTCTTTCCTCTCCACTGCTTCCTATCCAGTCAATTCAGACCAATTACTGTTGGTTTCTTTCCACATTATTTCCTATATTTATGCTCTTCCTTTCCATTGTCGCCTCTTTAGCTTATTGATTCATTAATTAGTTCATTGCTGTTTACTCTGAAAATCTTTATGGAGTGCTTACTGTGTGATTTGCATAGGAATCTTGCCACTAAAATTTGAAGATGATTAAGATATCAGTTTTTATTCTTTAGGAGTTTAGAGATTTGCCTGGTTGACCAGGCTATAGAGGCAGGATTGCTAGGGATGTTGTAGAAATTCTAACTGTTTTCACTTTATGAAGTTCCCACAGTGTTTACACCATTAAATCTAATCTCCTCAAGTGTTCAAATGCTTCCACGATATGGCATAAATCTAACTTTCCAAATTTACCTCCCACTTTTCCTGGGTGTATGGTACCCTATGCTCCAAATTTTACATCTCTGACCCCTGAAAATTCTTAAGTATGCTGTTTTCTTCCCTCTCCTGTCCTCTTTCTCTGCATCTTCTTCTGTAAATATTCCACTCATACATCAATGCCCACTTGGAATGTGACCTCCTTTCTTTCCTGCCTATCTGATATGCTGTCTCCCTCCTTCCATTCACAGAGCACATTTTTGCACTTTTCTTATGTCTTTGTGTCACCCCGTATTATAATTATGTACCTAATGGATTTTAGATCTTCGAGGCAGACTGTGAATTGCTTATCTTTGCTGATCAGATACTAAAAAATATTGTTAAATTGAATTATGCATGTGACAAGAAAGAGTTATTATATGAAAAGAAGGTTGAAGAGTCAGGGTGCTAGAGCCTATTTTTCCACCAATTTGTGGTGAAGCCTCCAAAAATTACTTAACCTTACAGTTTCCATATGCTCGCCAACAAAATGGGAATATTAATTAATATTAATGCCTTATTTGTCTTAGAGGGTGGTGACAAATAAAAATATTAACATATGGATATCAAAATAATTGGAAAATATTGAGAATCACAGAAATCTGTTGTTGGTGATTGCACCAAAGAAAGGAAGGATTTTTATGGAAAGTTTTCAAATGCATCCAATACAAAAAAAATATATATTTACTTATTTTTAACTAAGTCTTTGATTCAAACCCTTTGAACATCCAGGAGCTGTCACGGAGATCTTAAAATATTTTTCTAAATAACTTTTGATCTGAGAACATTTGCGACTGGTTCTTGGTTTCTACTTAAGCTATAGGTATCAGGTTCTTTCTCAAAGTCCAGGTCATGTCTTATTTTATTGAAATAACACAAATTATACTGTGTTCTTGAGTAGAGTTCCTTTCATCTGGGCATGTTCCATTGTTAATAGACTTTTAAGATTTGTCATCAGCATTGGTATATCCAGATTTCCAGATTCCTCTACTACTTTTTTCTTTTCTAATAGTTTTATTTTGGGGGGGGAGGGGTTAATAGTTTTTTTTGGTTAGTGTGTTTGCTTTGAGTTACTTTTTGTCAAAAATAAAAAGGCCAACATTTCCATAACACCTGAAGAAGCCTTCCCTTTCATTTCAACTAACCATGATTACTTAGGTATAGTTAAGATGAAAACACTAATCGGGTTTTAGGAAGCAAGGCACTGGCATGCATTGAATAACCGCTATGGCTGAGGCATCATGCCAGATAATTTACATACATAACCACACATAATCCTCACAACTGTCCCACCGAGTGGGTGTTATCCCATTTTATAGATGAGAAATCTGAGGGATTAAGAGACTCTCCTCAGGGCATGTCTTGATTCAAGTCTTGGTTTGTCCTTTGATGAGTCCAAAACCAGGATTCTTCTTTTCTATGGTACAATGCCTACCAGGTTTTCTTTAATTACAGAGGTATTTCTTGAAGGGCTATTTTTAACTTGAGCCTATAGTAAATTTGCAGACAGTAACAAGGTTTTTTTTGTTTGTTTGTTTTTGGTTTACTTTTATAACCTCCAATGTCACTAGTACAGCCCTCTGGAAACCAAAGACTCAATGAGTTAAAGTTGAATAAAGTACATCAAGGAAACACTTTCATCCTTATAAACTTTGCTTCAGTTACATTAAGCATTTTGTCTGCATTGCCCTTTGCCTTGATCAATTCTTCTAGACCAATGGTTTATCCTTAAGTTTTCCTATAATGAATTATAATGAGTTAACTTATTCACTGCTTCCTTAGCCTTGTAATCATGCATTGATGGTTGCCTGAGGCCATCAAGAGGATGTGCCCAACTTCATTTGATCTTCTGTTATGTATAGCAAAAGCCCTCAAAAAATTCCTGAAACATGTTATAGACACCTGTTCTTTTCATACAGGATTTCTTAATAGTGGCACCAATTGAACTTTTGGGCTGAATCATTCTTTGTTATTGGGGGCTATCCTGTACATTATAGCATGTTGTTTAACAACATCCCTGGACTATACTTACTAGATGCCAGTGCATCTTCCTTCCATGTGATAACCAAAAATGTCCCCAAACATTGCCAGATGTCCCCTGGGGAGCAAAATTATTCCCTCTCCCCCAGTGGAGAACCACTGCTTTAGCATATTATAAACATATAGTAACCGAGAGAAAAAAGAACAAAGACTTCTATATGTACAACAAAATCCAGGCTTCCTATTCAAAGGCACCTTTTAAAGAAGCTGAATATGTCAGTGCTTAAGAATGGGTTTCATTTGATTAAATTGGGAACATGAAATTAGATCAATATTCACCTTTCCCTTAATTTTATATGATATTCACTGGGTTTTAAATTAGGTAAAGTTTTAAAAAGATTTTTTATTAAAAATATAGCTAATACACAATATTATATTAGTTTCAGGGATACGCCATAGTTATTTAACATTTATATACCTAAAGAAGAGATCACCATGACAAGTCCAGCAACTATCTGACACCATGCCACACTATTAAAATATTATTGACTATCTTTCCTATGCAGTACATTACATCCCCATGACTTATTTCTTCTATACCTGGAAATTTGGACCTCTTATTGCCCTTCACCTTTCCCTGCCCCCCTTTAAAATTTTTAAATTACATTTGACATTCAATATTATTTTATATTAATTTCAGGTGTACAGCATAGTGGTTAGATATTTATATAATTTAAGAAGTGACCCCTGACAGTCTAGTACCCACCTGGCACTATACATAGTTATTACCATATTATTGACTACATTCTCTATGCTTTACTTTACATCCATGACTATTTTGCAACTACCAGTTTGTACTTCCTTAATCCCTTCATTTTTTTTAGCCTGCTCCCCAACCCTCTCCCACCTATTATATCACCCCAACAAATCTAGTACCCACCTGACCCCATACATAATTATTACAATATTATTGACTATATTCCTTATGCTGTACCATACATCCCTATGACTACTTTGTAACAACGGATCTACTCAACAAGTCTCAGAGCACACCAAGGCCAGTCACAGCCCACCTGGGACTGGTGGATTATGATAGTTTTCCAAGAAAGTGGAATACAGGTGGGACTGGCTGCTTGGGAGAAAGTGCCTCCAGCATTAGGGGAGTTGGGTCGGGTGAGGTCCCAGAGGAGCTCACCAGACTAATCAGATTCAGATTTGGCTGTGTGGGGGTGGGCTCAACACAGGAAAGATGGCGCCTGCCTGCCGGCTGCACAGGAGGAAAGCCTCACAGAGGAAGAAATGGTGACAGTCCTCCTCCAGCCTTTGCTCCAAAGCCACACACCTTAGTCTGCCCCCCTGTATGCGTCTGATGTCCCCCGAGTTACTGTCCACTGGAGCCTAAGGTGAGTGCCTGAGAGTGAGTCTGTGCATAGCTCATTTAAGAGGATGCCTGGGTTTCCCTCAGCCTTCTGTTCCACCTGGATGGTCTGAATCCCCACTGTTTTGCACACCCAGATGTTGTAGGGGTTCCTCTTCCCGACACCAGTACTCCAGGCTGGGGAGGCTGGTATGGGGTTGGGATCTGTTGCTTCTCTGGAGGGAACCACTGTAGCGGCCACAATAGCCCTCCTGGTTCTCAACCACCACATGGAGGTGTGGGGCCAGCCCATTTTGCATCTCATCCCTCCTACCAGTCTTGATATGGCTTCTTTTTTATATTCTTAGTTATAAAATGTTCAGCCAGACTTAAGGTGGTTTTTTTAGGGTTGATTGTTCTATACTTTATTTGTAAATTTAATGTGTTTATGGAAGGAAGCAGGCATAGTATTTACTTACTTCGTTGTCTTGGATCTCTCAAATTAGGCAAATTTTATCTGTCTTAAACACTTATAGTTGAATCACCTGTTCTGT
Organism: Aselliscus stoliczkanus; assembly: GCA_033961575.1. Lineage (NCBI taxonomy): Eukaryota > Metazoa > Chordata > Mammalia > Chiroptera > Hipposideridae > Aselliscus > Aselliscus stoliczkanus. The sequence continues at coordinate 163,415,953 of CM066731.1, read as the reverse complement.
AGTAAAGACGAAAACCTGGGATATTTTGGTTCTGCTTTCCCCTCTCAGTTGTGTATTTCAATTTTATTAGTGAGAGTTGAGAATGTGTTTATTACTGACAGATGGCCAGGGGTACCTAGGTCAAAATGGCTTTGATTTTTCTAAGTTGATTTGCCTTTTTCTGAATTAATTTGACTTTTTTTCATTTATTGTCTTATCTTTTCAGTTTGAAGCTATTTTCTATTTAACATGTAAAATGTACTTTATCAAACTGAATAGTTAATTATCCCCTAAAGAAACACCCTACCAAGCTGAAATCTAGAATGCAAAAAAATCAGGTATCTGTGTTTTCATTAAACTGTCAAAGAAATTTATTTTCCATCATCATTTTGGCAAATCCTTGATTTTTTGCTGAAGTCTGCATTCTGACTGTGTAGATTTGATAATGAATGTGGTTTTAATCCTATCCTTTTCCAAAGTAGTAGTTTTCAATATTTACATGCTCTGATATTAGAACGGTCTTAATAATTAGTGGATTGTTCAATTACACTGCATTTATCATTCTTCAAGCAGTCAACATACTTTAAAAACAAATAACATATCTTTAGGTAATATTTTAAATTTCAGGTGGCACTGTCTCATTCAGTCTTTACAAGAAGACATGTGGGATAGATATTTTTATTGTCATGTCAAAGAGTAAAAAGTAAAAAGAGGTATAGTAAGTTTAAATGATGGGAGCCACTATATATATGTGTTGTGTATGTATGTGTATATTTAATAAATATTGGCCATTTACAGTATGCCAGGCAAAAGTCAAGGCCAATTGTATTCAACAGAAGTAGAAAGTAAACCATATAGGTAATTTAAAATTTTCTAGTAGCCACACTAAAAAAATAGAGAAACAGGTAAAATTAATTTCAATATTTTATTTAACCTTATATATTGAAAATATTATTTCAACAGGTAATCAATATAAATTATTCATGAGATGTATTTCATTCTTTTCTTTCTAAGGAGTCTTTGAAATGCAGTTTCAAAGATGATAGCACCCCCGAATTGGGAGGAGCCACTAAAGTGCTCAGTACAGCTGTCTGTGACTTGTGGTTGTAGTTTTGGGCAGCACATCTCTAGGCATCAAGGATGTGGAGGTATCCAAGACAAGTGCTCTGGTGACGTAAAACTTGCCTTCCTGTGTAAGTCAGATAATAAACAATAATAAGTGAGAGAAGCAAATCCACATCTTCTGACTCACGATCATAAGCATTGACGGAAGGATCCTTGACACCTTGCGCAGTTTATCCGACTGTGAGCTGGAGTTGTACAGTGAAAACCATTTGCTGAGGAGTAGTAAAAACCTGGGGTGAACAGGAGTGGGGCCCAGGGCGTGGGTGGGGGCAGTCTTTGGGTTCTATAGGGAGGGTGATCAAGTCTGAGACTTCAGGGAGGTGACAAGTTGAAACATGGAGAGATGCTCAGCTAGAGAACATGTCACTGGGAGACCACAGGGATATCCTGAGCCTGATGCCTGGAGTCTGGGGTGACAGGGCTGGGAAAGAGGGAGCCACTATGGACAGACTTTTTTGGAGGATCTGGCTGGCAGCTATGGACTCTACCCATCTTTGTCCTCTCCCACCAAACCACCATCTCTCAGTGGATAACCTGCTGTTTAGGATCTCCACTAAGCACTTTCAAAAGAAAAAGCCCAGTGTGCCTTATTTGTTTAGAGCTTTTCAAAGGGCTCTTTCATTGTACCTGAAGTTTAAGCTGCTGAAAAGGCACCACTGATGGAGAACAAATAAGGACCTGGTAGGTCTTTTTGTTTATGTCTATTAAGATGCTCAACCCTCCATTATTAGTTGTTTCTTCCACTGTTTGTTTCTCAGCTGTCTTCCTTTCACTCTGAAGGGCCCCATGTGCCTGGGCCTCCTTTTGCTCTCACCCCACACACTACTGTTGACTTCGGCAGGTTTGGCTGCTTTAATGGCCACACACACCGGCTGTCTGTTAATACCACCTCTACTGATCCCATTATCCCTGCTTTATCCGAAGTGGTAAGGGAGGCCCGTGCCTACCCTATCCCACAGCATCCTCCCCACAACAGGGAGGATGGGGATCAGCAGAACTGTTCAGAAGTTGTGCTGCAAGTTCTCCTGGTTGTATTTCTTTCCTCCTTGCTCAGATTGGCCTCTCCCCACCCCATCCATGTCCTTCATTTGATGGGATCTGCCCCTGCAACTCACTGCCTTACCATGGCGCAGACTCATACCGTGTTTCCCTGAAAATAAGACCTAACTGGAAAATAAGCCCTAGCATGATTTTTCAGGATGCTCATATTATAAGCCCTACCCCAAACATAAGCCCCAGCTAAGATCGTCAGCCAGACATGACTGTTTAAATAAATGTAGATTTTTTACATGAATAAATGGATAAATGTAGATTGTTGGAGCAAAAATTAATATAAGACCGTCTTATTTTCGGGGAAACACGGTACTTATCTAGTTCCTGGCAAAGCCTAACCTTGAAGAACACAAAAATCAGTGGATGGTTGGGCCTTTCCAATGAACACTAAGAAACTTTGAATTTAAGTTTTGGATTGAGGGAGATAGGGGTGAAAAGATGCCCTGCTAAGCCTCCCTCTTATCTTCTGATACTGAGTCTACAGTGGAGATTGACTTTGAACTCATTCTGAAATAGTCACTGGACCATCCTAAGAAGTGCATTTTTTGCAAGGCCTTGTGAAGCCCATGTCTTATCTTTTAGGGGGAGGTGGTCAATATATAGCAGAGCTTTTTAGGTATTTTTTGGCACAAACCAAATCATACATTACATGGACTGAGCTCTTGTGCTGGAGAGTGGAGCTGGGCAGACAGCAAGCTGCTCGGTGCCATTGCTGATAGAGCAGGACTGGTCCATGATTTCTTTAGTGGGAATGGCATAGCTGGTTCGGCTTGTCCCAGGGCAGACTTATACAACAGCTTCCCTTTCGTGCACCCCTGTGTCCAAGTAGGAGCAGGACTACTTCCAAGTCTCAGGAAGGAGCTGGTGTTCCTGAAGGTTCTTCGTGTAGATCCTCTAAGCTGTTTACACTGCTTAGCTACCAGCTTGCAGTATTTTCAAGGTTGTGGCGAAGAGTCATTGCTTGGTGCAGGTTTCTGGCAATGAAAAACAGAACTTTCTTCGTAAATGCTTCACGATCCCATCACTTCCAGGTAGAGTGGATGTGTGTGTTATATATGTTCTCTGTGCTAGCTCATGGCCCAGTTTTCACCACCATCAACTGCTTTTCTTTTTAGCTCCATATAGAATCCATGTTTGGAAAGGTCTGCCAAGCAGACAAGCAAACAAACACAACCCTTTCATTTATTAAGGCATTAACAAAAATACAACACAATTGATACTTACTGTCTCAATGCAAACCTTATGAAAACAGAGTAGAAAGTGGAAGACTGTATTTATCTGTCCCTGTCCCCTTCTTGGTGGTAACTGCTATTACTAGTTCAGATGATCTCCATTTCCTTTTCTATTAATGTACTTAGAAGGTACCTAGAGAATATGCATATTTCTACCCACAATTTCTTAACCTAGGTGAGAGCGTGAGATGCATAGTGTCCATGTAATATATGTTGTTCTGTGACCTGTTTACTTTATCTTGTGACATGTGTTGAAGCGATGCCTGCCCTTTTCATAGTATCCCATTGCATGGATAAGCTACAATTTATTTAGTAACTCCTTTGTTGTTGACCATCTAGTTTCTCCTCCCCACCTTTAGTACCATAACCACACTACTGCAAAATAAGCATAAATATCCTGACACATACGTCCTTTATGACATTAAGTGATAATTATATTTTTTAAAACTTTTTTATTGACCAAAGACATGTGCAACTCCCAGTCAGCCTCCCTGATCAGGAGGAGATCATCAGTATTATTACATTGATTTGAAGTATTTCTGGTCAAAAGCTTAGGAATGTGATTATTTAGTTAGCCTGTTCTGCTTTATTTGAGAGACATAGTTGATATCTGTTAGACTCTTTGAAATGCTGAAAAATCATCTTCAGCCCTTCCCTGTAACCCATGTAACCCATGCTGCCTTATTACATGATTGCCTTTGAGAACGTGAGGGTCTGACCTCTGATTTTGTCTTCTACATGTGCGTATAACTCACAGGGATGTTAAACATTCAACTGGTTGTGGTTTTGATTTGCAAGATTAAAAATGAAAAGCATAAATAATTTGACTGACTTTTCTAAAAGTATCTTATTTGCCTGACTGAATTGACTTATTTGATAAGCTTAAACAGCTTTTGGTGGGTACTTTATAAATACTGACTATATATGGACTTACCAACATATGCCCAATATACTACTCACTTTATTATTTTTAATCATTAATTTCATGTAGTTAAGCATGACAGGTAACCCAGTAATTTTTATCCTTCAAAATTTTATGGAAGTTCTTTATAAATTACAATTTTATTGGAAACTTAATAATTCTGATATAGTGGGAATAACCATACTGAATACTATAGACAGACTTGGGTTTAAATTCTCTTTACATCATGATTAGTTGTATGGTCTTGGGAAAGTCACTTGATATTTTTGAATCTCAGTTTCCTCATATGAAAAATGTTGTCAGGATTAAATCAGATAATGTCTTTAAAAATACCTCATTTATTGCTTAACATATTAGATGCTTGATGTTATTATTAAGCTATTATTATTAGCTGATAAATGGACCATGTATTTATTATTTTCAGAAAAGATAAGACTGAAATCAGAAGATGCCTGAATTGGTATAAGTCTTCCTATGAGAATTTAAAGGTGTCTTTATCATGTCCCCGAGAGAATAAAGTGGTTATTATTACAGTCACTTTATGCATTGGAAAACTGAGACATTGCAAGATTAAGTAAACTACCATGGTAATGCAGAATGTCAGGGGTGGAACCGGAGTGCCCATTCCTGGGGGCTGACTTCAATTACTGCTTCTTTAAAGGGCTGTACACCTTTGGAGTTCCCTGTAAAATATTGGAGTTGGGAGACAAGATTGAAGGCCATGAGATAACTGGAATCAATCACTATGTAGAGATGATCCACAAGGTCTGACAATTAAGTTTATGAACTTGTTGCTAAGATGTAACTAATCTTTTTTAATATCAGAGGGATTGCTCATTATGAATTTGTACCAACTGGACAAACACTTAACCACGTTTACTATTTGGAAGTGCTGAAAAGGCCGTGAAAAAATTAGATGACCTGAACTTTTCGCCAACAATTCATGGCTCTTGCATCACAACAATGCACCAGCTCACACGGCACTGTCTGTGAGGGAGATTTTAGCCAAGAAACAAATAACTGTATTGAAAAACCTTCTCTACTCACCTGATCGGGCCCCCAATGACTTCTTTCTTTACCCGAAGAGGAAATATTGAAAGGAATACATGTTGATGACATTCAGGGCATCAAGAGTAATACTACAACACAGCTCTGATGGCCATTCCAGGAAAAGAGTTCCAAAATTGCTTTGAAGGGTGGAGTAGGTGATGCTGTGAGTGCATAGCTTCCCAAGGGGAGTATTTCAAAGGTGGCCATAGTGGTATTCAGCAATGAGGGATGTAGCACTTTTTCTAGGATGAGTTTGCAAACTTAATTGGCCGACCTCATACTTAAGTGAATGTGATTGACCCATAGTGCATGTGAATTTTTGAAATCCCTAACTGTCCTCGAGTAGGGGCTACTGATTTAAGAAGTCTTTTAGGACAAATTTGATTTTTTATTCAAGTGTGATCTATTTAATTCACACTTTTGATCTTTTACATTGAATCTTGCTAACAGCTTTCAAATGATTCAAATCAGACAACATATCTCTAAAAAATAGGTTTTATTTATTTATTTATTTTTAGCTGAGCCATCTGTAAAAAATAGGTTTTAAATTAAATGTATGTGTCAGCAGTGGTCAAGGAACTACACCCTGACAAAGAATTGTAGACATATCATTTATCTGAAAAAAAATTTTTCTTTCTCTTTTGAATTCTGAATGACATCTTAGTGAAATGTTTCTTATCAACCTCCTCGGTGTGTGCCAGATTAAAAATACACAAGTATAAGACAGAAATCTGGACGGGAGGTTTTTCTAGATGTCTTTTTAAGATTTTATTAAGTGGTAACCATTCCAGTGTAAACTGTATTGGTTTCCAGGGTCCCTAATCAGTCTGCTTCAAGGAAACTGAGGACAGCATCCCAATACAAACAGAATGTCATGTTATCCAAGCACTGTATCATCTAGCTTGGCTGCACATGGGAGCATTTTTAGGACCAGCATGAATATGTCACCCTTCCTTGTAGGGAAGATTGAATCTTAAGAAAAGTGCATAATTATTACTTTTTTTTAAGTAAACTTAAGGCAGGAAATATTTCAGTAAACAGAACATTGTTATTCAACTGTTGTGCTTATATAATTTAAAGAAATATTGGTCACATATTACTTAAAATTTTATGGATTTGGGTGCCACCCAATGCAGAATGGATTAACTTCATGGTTTCCATATGCATTTACACAAATTAATATATAAGACCTCATTGATTTTTTTTGAACCCCTTCAATTAGTTCTATAAGCAGAGCTGGTCACAAAGCAATTTTCAGAAACAGTGCAGTTTTTTCTATATGCTGTTATCATGTAGTTGAGTTCCTTTATGTTGTGTATGTCAATGTGACAGGACTGATGCCTGAATCATAAGTTAACCATCCTGTATCAGGTGGCCCCTTTGACAAGTCCTATATACACACATCTGCAAAAATGATGAGAGCTCTTTCTGTAGGCTGCTTCTTTTATATTCAAGAGGAAGCATAAACTTCCTGAGGACAGTGGTAGATTTCCTATCTAAACATTTAAGAAATGATGTTTATCTTTAATCTTTTAAAAAGGAAAGACAATTCTTGTTTGGAATATTTTAATCTCAGATTTTAATGACTTTAAATAAGTTACTGATCTCACAAAACTTTCCAACAGCTAAACAACGGACCCAAAAAATGAACTTCTTTGGCCTCGATTTATAGTGAGGAAACCAAGGCTTAACAGGCTAAGTGCAAATTCACTGAGTCCTCAGCAAAACCCAGGTCTCCTAACTCTAAGACCAGTTATCTTCTTACTTACCTTGCGATTTCCTCTAATAGTGGCATTTAAGAGCTGGAGGTACGTGTTCTTTGCCGATTCTTAAAGGAAAACAATTAGCAAACTGTGTTTTGTTCAGAAATTTTCCCTGCCTCACTTTTTCTATGTAACTTTTTATTCACATATGTATTAAAATATTCTTTAAAAAGTAATCACTTTAAGAAACTAGACTTTCATTCATTCGACAAAGTTCATTTGCACATCCACTATGTGTTTGGATTTGTGGTAGCTATCAGCAAAGAAAGAAAAAAATAAACCTGTCTCCTAGATTGAAACTCAAACCTAGCAGAAAAGAATAATTGATGATAAAGTGTTTTCACAAACATGATCTCCTTTGAAACTACCAATGTTATTGAAAACCCACTATAGTTACAGAAGCATATTTGTAATGACATTATTTAACCAATTTATTCAGTCATTTTGCTATCTGTGGGAGAGAGAGAGTAGAGATTATTAGAGAGGCTGATTGATAAATGTGTCCTTCCTTCATATTTTTTAAAAATTTTTAAGATTTTATTGGGGAATTGGGGGAGGGGAACAGCGTCGGGGAATGGGGAAAGGGAGCAGACAAGTTGCTGTCTTTTTTTGTTCTTCAGTCTAGTTGCAGAGGACGTTGCTTCACTGTTGGTATCATCCTTGCGCTCTTCCCGGATGAGGCAGATCAGTCTCCGGCCTCGGGATGGTCGCTCACCACGGCTATTGGCAGCTCATGCTGGCTGCCGGCCACTCACTGTAGCCTATGGCAGCCCACTGCAGCAGGGGCTGCAGCCTACACCGTTGCCGGGGCTCGCACAGCCCAGCTCCAGGTGGAGCTGTTGTTAGCTATAGAGGGCAGTGTCACTGGCCATCACATGGGGATCCCAACCGGAGCTGTTGGCGTCCCAAGCCAGCTCTTAACCAATGCGCCACTCGGCTGGCCACTTCCTTCATTCTTTTAAGGAGTCAGGAAGGACATATCAGTGCTACCTTCCAGTGCACTAGGAAATGGGCAAACGACTGTTATCCAATAAATATGATATTGCTCTCAGGAACTCCAGGCTGGGAAAGTAAGGAGTCCCACAAATAAGTGTATAATTATAAGCTATGATAGATGCTATGAAGGAAAAGGGTGGAATGCCATGAAAGAGTATTATAAACAGACTCGATTCAGGCTGGGAGGATAGAAGGATGCTCCAAGAAGTAAACTTTCAGCTGAGACGTGAAGGAGGTGCAGTGGTCAGGCAAGGAGCTGGAGAGGAAGAGGCCGGAAAGAGGACTGCGCACTTGATCTGCTAATGAACTCCATGTGGTTGGAGCTTGCGGTGTGAGAGACCCTAGTGAAGCTGAGGCTAGCAGGTTGCTATTCAGCCTTAAGGATGGGCTCCCAGCATCAGGCAGCCATACGAACTCCTCCACATGCGGGCCAAGTCCTATGTCGCAGGAAAAGGATCTAAAGAGTTAAGATGTAGGGGTGCTGACTTTGGGTTTTATAATTTCTTGTCTTTTCTTTTTCATACCAAGTCTACCTGTTGCTCGGGCTGTTCTCCAAGTCTGCAGTTGGATCTTGCTCCTGGCAATTCCCTGTTTCTGTACTTGACCGTATCTAGTGACACTTGATATAAGACAGCTCTGAAGCTCTGGTATGTGCTAAGTCAAAACCCCAGAAGCAGTAGTGCCTTCTGCTGCAAAATAAGATCCAGGGGCAATTTACTTCTTAGTCTTGACAAGGATGACTAGAGAAGAGCAAATCATTTATCAGTAAGAGTATAAAAGCAGGTAGTAAATTGTACCTTTGTATCTTTCCTCCCCGCCTCTCTCTCCTCCCTCTCCTCTCTCAACTGACTCTCCTCTCTCCCTAGTTCATTTCCTTATTAAGAAAACATGACAGAGAAGTTCATAAAATGTAAATATTCTGCTTAATAATTATAAAACAACATTCATGCAACTTTCACCCAAGATGCAAAATAGAGTGTTGCTAGCACTCCGATGCCCCCCCCAGCAGGTCCCTTCCTTGAGTAATCATCTCCCTCCCTGCTATTGATAACCACTATCCTATTATTGTATCCTATTATGGGATTATGCTACCCACAGACCTACTATAGCGTTCATTTCCTTGCTTGTCTTTATAGTTTTACTACTGAATTATGCATGCTGAAAGAATACAGCTTAATTTTTCCTGGTTTAGAACTTTATATAAATGGAACCATAGATTATATTCTGTTCAATCTGGCTTATTTTGGTCAATTGCATATCACTATTATTTTTTATTTGGAAGGAAACAATTTAAAAATTTTAAAAATTACCAAAATAAAACGGTACAAAGAACAACCATTTACTTTTTATCCAGATCTACCCGTTGTTAACATTTTACCTCATTTGCTTTATTATGGTGTGTACTCTCTCTCCCATATATACATAATTTTTCTGAACCATTCAAGAGTTGATTATATACAGCATGGCACTTTATCCATAAATACTTTAATGTGTGTTTTTCCTGAGAATAAAGATATTCTGTTATGCAACCGAAGTACAGCGATCAACTTTCTAATTTATGCTGATACCATCTGTCCAGAATCCAATTTTGTTAGCTGGCCTCAGAACCCTTTATAACATTTTTCCCCTTTCGGAGTTCTCCCTCAGCCGAGGGTCAGTTGTTGCACTTAGTTGTCATGTTTCTCTGGCTTCCTTTAATCTGGAATATTTTCTCAACTTTTCTTTTTTATATAATTCCTTTTGTAATGCCTATATCTCACTACCCCTTTTAAAATAGACTATTTCTCATTCTATGTTTGTCTGATTCAACATTTATAAAGATTCGTCTATGTTGTATTTTTGTAGTTTTTTCTACACCGGTTGCTAAATCCTGTGTATATTTTAAACATATGGATACGAATATAGCACTCAATAATTATTTCTCATCTGTGCTTAAAACTTTCTTTAACAAAGACAATTAACTGAGCTATTATGATATTGAATTATTGGTTTTTGAGGAAAGCTCAGCCAGTAGATCTGCAGAGTTGTACTTGAATTTATTTGGTGGAAGCTACCTGATGCCAGAATGATGACTTGGGAGAAATAAACAGCCTCTGAAGAATCAGGATTGCAAACCCGAACCCACAAAATGATAGTAATCACAGTCCTGAGGCTTTAAATATCTGTTCTGAAAAGAAGCAAAATTATCAGTCACAGAAGCCATTGAACTAGGATCGGGGGTATTAGGATGTACAGTTAATTGGAAAATGACTAGTGATGTATAAACCTCAGAAACTCTAATATTCAGGGATGCTTATGTGAGGCTCTCAAAAAATACTTTTAATCAAATGGACTCAAATCCTTTTGGTTAAACCTTTTCCCTCAATTACTAGTTCTCTTTCTACTCAAACCAGGCAGAATTCATGTTATTTGCCCTGCCTGCATCAAGATATTCTTTCTCATGTCTCAGAGTGATCGTCTTTGTTGATAATTCACTTTGAAGTTGGTACAGGGTTGCAGTACATGACGACTTTTACGATAATAACCCTACATTTGAGCCAAAAGAATTCCAAGAACTAAGTTTGTTTCAGGAAGTGGTTTTAACCTCCAATTTTCCATGTCCAAGTTCTGTATCTGTGACTTGCTTTTCAAAAGGTAGATGCTTGTACATTTCATATGCGTATTTCCAACTTGTCTGGAACCCTACCTTTCTTTGTAGTTCTTTTCAATTGACTCAGACAGTGGGATCACAGACAGTATTCCCTCCTTTCTAGACTAGATGCGTCTCGTTGAGAAATTAATCACTGAGGGCTGAAAACAAAGTTTCACACCATGTTTAGCTAATTCCTGCCTGATCCTTCTAACAAAGGCATGTATTGAGGGATAAACTGGCGGTCGGAAATTATTATAGCATTTTGATTATAAATAAAACTATTTTCATTTAATGATGCGTTAGAATTTTGACTAAATTGCAGGAAAGAAATCATAATAGATGTAGCCTTTTGCAGCAGGGTGGAGGGGGAACTACAAAAAAAATCATTATTTGAAGATAGTTGACAGGCAGGGAAAAGGGGTTTCCATGTCCACAGATGACTCACATTGAGAATAATAAGATGTGGGTTCAAACAATGCAGCTATACAAAGGTATCCAGTTTCAAGAAAGTAAATTTTTGGGAATTAAGAAATCTAGTGAATAAGGTGCAATAAGAGGAAGTATAAAATTCACGAGCATGAAAGCAGCTGAAGAATCTTTTAAGACACCATAATTAATGCTCAAAGAACCGCAGCCCTTCTGAAAAACGAAGAATGTGGGACTTAACAATAATAGTATGTGCATAACACCCTGGAGAGCTAAGAGAGAAAAACAGATCATTACAGAGCGATTGTCCTGTCTTCTAAGTGGAAATAATAGGGGAGCTGGAGAGGGCTGCACAGAAAACGAACACACAGAATTATCTGAAGGCCTTGCTAAAAAAATAAATAAATAAATAAAAAAAGTGGACAGAAACAATTAAAATTGGTTAATTTGAGTCATTGGTGATACAGCAGTTTTTATCCAGAATAAAGAAAAAAGTGAATAAACAAAAACCAGAAAGATATGCTTGAGAGAACAGAAGCCTAAAACAGGGAAATGATTGATTTTAAAGAATCAGTTTCACTCTTTCAAGGTGGATGTACACGGACAACTGGGATTAACTAAATTGTAGTTTAATAAATGAATTATAAACTTTCTAGATTTGGTTAGATGGGTGATTCAAGAATAAAAGCTGTGAAGTGGAGGGTTTAGGGAAAAGTTCAGGAAGGTTACTTTGGTCCAGGAAAACAAAAGTTTTGGTTCTAAGAGCAGAACCAGCGTGGAGAAACCCACTTGAAAGAAGGCAGGAAATGAGGCATTTTTCTGTGTGATTGAACAAAATAAATGGTGGCTCTTGAGAATATACAAAGAAAGAGGGAGAAATGACAGTGGAATGTCAGACCATTTTTTTCCTTATGATGAGCTTAATCCCACTCAACATTTGTTGTATTCTTACCTCCAGTTAAATGCTACCTATCTATAAACTCTCTCTCATGCCAGCCCTCAGAAGGACAACCAAGTGTCAGAGGAAGAAGTGGGCAGCAGGTGATAGAACCTGTAAAAGCTGAAAGGAATCTTAAATATTATTGAGTCCAACCCTTTTATTTACAAATGATGAAACTGAGATGGGGAAAGGAAGAGACCTACCAAAGATGAATAACTGGTGAGTGTCAATGATGGAATTTTCTTCATCATTTAACCTCCCCTTTACATTGACACCCTCCTTAGCTTTCAGGGGAAATTCCTCCTGGAGGTTAATTTGCCTGGGAAAGGTTTACTTTCTCTTATCTGGGGCACTGCATCAAATGACCTAGGTTTGGCCAATTATTCCCTTTCTGTGGGAAGTTTGGCTTTGAGGGATAGACACAAAGATGTGTGAAGCTAGGAGTCATTGTCACGTCAAGTGGGACCAGACAGTCCTTGTTTTAAGAATTTTGTTGTGGACCCAGTTGCCAAGTCTTTAGATTTCCCTGTTTTTTTGTTCATTTTCTGAGTTAGGTCTGGCCTTTTGATGATTTTGCTTCCTTAATGTCTTTTTAGTGAGATTATATATATATTTGCTTACCATACACAGTCTGTTGCAACCACAAGTCATGTTTAGTATCCACGTCTAAGTAAATTGGGTAAATAAGTTGGATAAATATAAACTGTATCTCTGTATCTTTTGCTTCTGATGACTTAATTCTTTTCAGCAAATATCAGCATCTGTCCCCACCCTGTCTACCATCTATATTTGGAGGGGACCAGCAGAGCTGTGATGTAATGAGCAAACAGCCATGTACATGGGGAAGGATTTTCTGATAGAAAAATGAACAGCTCTTGGTTTTCACTGTTGGTTTGTTGTTAATCAAAAAGAGGTATTTCCTGCTTCTCTTGAGTCAAGAAGTTAGTTATGACTGTCAGATGGAAGGAATTCTTTTGCCTCAAGAGATACTGGAAATTTGTATTTGGATTGTTCAAAGGAGAGGGAAGGACAAAAAGGCAAAGGAGAGGTGGGTGTGTTCCCTAAAGGTAGTCACCTGAATCCTGCCTTAACACAGTGCTCTGGGAGGTTCACCTTTGATAAGACTTCATGGACGCTGAGGGTCAGAACTCCAAGGGCTTTAGCTTTGGCAGCTCCCAAACGTCACTGTAGCTAACCTGGCCCAGAAAGATGGGTAGAGTTGACGATCTCCCATGGACCACGAAAAGTTGTAATACATCTTATGCATGAATGTAGAGAAACAATTTCATATTTATTATCTGTTTCACAATGCTAAGCATCTAAACAAAAACCAGTAACTTCAGATATAACAGTCAAGCAATTTGTCTATAAAGTGTCAAACATTTGAATATTTGGAATCCAAAGTGAGCAGGATTTACCATTTTCATTTGGATGCTTGATGTGGTATGACGTAGCTGGTGTCTGGCCTTGGCGCTTGCTGAGAAAACATCAGCAATGGTTTCTTTTAGTTTAGAGAAGAGGTGATGGAGAGGAAGTTGGTCACACTGCGTGGGAACCGTGAGCAGAGTAAGGGCAGTTGTTGTTAAGATTTTCTTTCACACAGGTAAATCAGAAAACATTACTTTTTCGTATCACTTCAGAATTTTCACATTTTATTTCCTGTTTGTGTCATTCACTTCTTCATTCAGTTCCCATAAATACTTACTAAGGCACAATGGTGGTACTTTAAAGATTATTTTATCATTAGATCCTCACAACATTCCTTGCAGTACAGCAACCATTTGATTCTCATTTAAAATTGAGCAGGAATAACTGATAACAGTCACACGAGTTGTCTGTTTCTATGAGCTAATAAATGGCAGAGCTGGTGAAACCCAACTCCTCAGTGATTGCCACCCTCCACAGCCCTGCTCACTCTGACTCAGTAACTGAGATTTCCAGAATCATACCTAGCACAAGCTAGATCTGTTCCCTGTGGGGCCACTGGTTTATGCCTTAGTTTGGTTCTCTCAGAAAGAGTCCCTGGCTAAGATAAGGACTCAGCATATTTGGCTGGTTTGGGAGGTGAATGAAATACTGAGGGGAACAGGGAAGAAAGTTAGGAAAGAAAGGCATGGTTGGGCCAGAATTATAAACAGCCTTGGAGTTTTGTAAATACCATAGACCATCACGTACACACGATACCTGAGTCAAAAACAATTTCAGTTTTCAAAGAAGATCATATTTTTTAAAGAACCATTAGAGCATACTGTGTCCTTGAACTCTCCTATCTTTTCATTTCTTCAAGGTTTCCTGGGTATCACATTGTACTCTCCCCTAAGATGGGTGCTGTTTCAGATGATTATGTTCCCTGAGGAGAGAACTAAGCTGCTACTTTTGTTGTGTCTCCCAATCTCCTGAATGACAACTATTCTCTCAGTTTCTGAATTCTCTTAAAGGTGTGTACCACAGGAAGAGACCTGTATAATGAGTGTCTCACCTTCATCTAGAAATATAGGAAAATGTACTATCTATATCTATAATCTATCATCTATCTATCTATCTATCTATCTATCTATCCATCTATCCACTCACCCACCTATCATCTATCTATGTATCCATCCATCCATCCACCCACCCACCCACTAGTTCACTATCTCTCTTTTTGAGTGTATATATTTGGAAAGCTTGATGTAAATTAATGTGGCTCTCTATGGCTGGATGCAGTTCTTTTCAGGCACTATCTCATATAACAGATAAGGAAAATGAAGCTCTGTGAAACTTCACATAGTAAGATCCAGTGCTGGAAACTAAACACCCATTCAGCCTTGTTCTAAAGCACTTGATAAACACACACACACACACACACACACACACACACACACACACACACACACCAAACCCCAAACATCAAAACCAAAACAAACCCAAAAGACACAAATTTAAAATCAAATTTTAAATCACACATATCAAATTTAAAATCACAGTCAACATCACTACACACCTACTAGAATGTCTTAAATGAAAAAGACAGATGACAAGTTTGGATGAGAATATAGATCACCTGAAACTCTCATATACTGCTGGTGAGTGTGTAAATTGGTATAATCACTACTTTGGGAAACTGCAGAATCTGTTCAAGATAAATGTATGTCCCCTGTGTCCTAGCAATTCTGCTCCTAGATATAAACCCAATTGCAATGTGTACGTATGTTTACCAAAAAGTTGTACAAAAATATTCATAGCAGCACTATTCAAACTGGAAATGACAGCTCCAAACTGGAAAACGCCCAAGTGTTCATCTACAGTGGAATAAACAAATTTGGGTGTATTCATACAATGGGATAATTTACAGCAATGAGAATTAATGAACTACAACTATATTAACAACATGGATGATTCCATAATGCTGAGAGAAAGGAGACATATGTAAATGAGTACATAGAGTTTATGATTCTGTGTACATAAAGTTCACAAATAGGTAAAAATAATTGTTAGTCTTAAAAGTCAGGCTAGATGTTGCCCTTTTGGGTGCATGTAGTGACTGAAATAGGGCATGAGGGAACTTTGGGTGTGGGTAATGTTTTGTGTTTTGACCTGATTTCTGGTTACATAAGTATAAATTGTGAAAATTCATTGACTTGTACTTAGGATATGTGCACTTTTCTCTATGTATAGATTTTAATAAATTACATTAAAAGTATTAGTACCTCTAAAATTAGGTTAGATGGTATTAGGTATAATTTAACGAAAAGGGATATTATTTAGACAGGTAGAGTGTGGCATAGTCCTTTGTCATTAATCCATGTTTTCACACGTCTATATACTATAGCCAGACCACAAGAGAGGACAAATGGGAGATGAAGGGAATCTCTTCCATCTATCAGTTAAGGCTGAGTTGGCTTCATCCCAGTGTATTAGAAATATGCTGTATAGTTAGTCTTTTCTAGCTTTTCCATTTTCTTTTCCTCTGGCCTCTTTTTTTTAAATATCATATAAAATATTACTGATGTACTAGGGAAAATATTTGTGAAATATGTTCACATGCTTCTCTCCTTTGTATTTCCTTTTCCTGCTCTTCCCCTATTCTTCCAGTCATGCTCATTTGTTTGCCCTGGGGAGGTCCAAAGTTGCTATAAAGTAACAAGAAGACAAAGACACAAACTGGATTTTTCAGCAGGCCAATAATCTTGACATCTTGAAATAATCTGGGCCAAGCTTCACCCAGTAAAAAAGGATTTTCTAAATTCCTTGAGCCCCTCTTAACATATCAGGACCAAGCCTAGAAGACTCAGATCATGGACCTTGGACTCAGATTCTTCTCTAGCTCAGGATGGACACTCTTTTTTCTGCCTTCTGACTGTGACATTTGGGCCTGAGGTGTGCTGCTCTGGGGTAGAAGACAAGAAAGGCTTAGAGTAAGTGGAAAGTCTGAAGACCACCTCTTCTTGTCCTTGAAAATTGTAGTGAGAAAGATGCCAGAGGTTGAACAAGTAGATCAGTTCCCAAAAGGCTCATCCCATCGCATTCTCTCCTTTCATGACTTCCACTCTGGGTTTAACCTCAAGGGGGATGGACCTTAGAAATACCCAGTTACATATGGAAAGAAACTGAGACTAATGGGGCTAATGGCCCCCTGCCCAAAAGACCTACTTTCACGGGCCTCCAGCGAGTTGGCCAGCAGTACGCATGGGAGGGGACAGAGAGTTTGCAGAAGGGAATGCACAGATGTGGCACGGCTGGTGGTTGGGCAGAGCCCTGACATCAGCTAAGAAGTGGTTCTGCACCTGGACTATAGCATCTCTGGGGAGCGATCAGGACCATGGAGCCTGTGGTGTGTGCAGGGATGTCAGATAAAATGCCAACAGTCCCAGCTCAGCAGCCACAACTCCAGGGAGCAGCTCAGACCAGCTATTCTGCAGCAATCTCCTGGGAGAAATTCAGGGAAGGGAACAAAAGTCTACAAGGATGAATGCTAGACCTGAAGGAGACAGAAGAGCTACCTGAAGAGAATGTTTACTGAATCATACTAATCTTACTGGGTGAAATGAAAATCAAGTTTCTCCACTGAGGATATTGATGAGGATTCATGAGGACAACCAATCAGAGAAATAAGGGAATCGCATTATCTCTGCACATGAGGTGGTGAGTAAACCTGAGATCCTGCTGTGCTGGGAATTGTTTGAATCATTTAGGGGCGTTGTCTCTATGCACCACAATTACCCTCCTCCCTTGAAGCTGCTTTTCAGGTGAAATGAATTTAACATCTGAGTAGGGAATGACAATGTCTCGAAACAAAAGGTCTCATTAGGAAGTGGGGATTTACTAAGGATATCCCTGCCTTCACAAGTCCAGAAGGCCAGATCATCAAGCCTATTTTCTTTCTTGTCCAGATGAGGCTGGGATGTTTACGTGGCTTGTCCCAGGTCTCACGGACAGGTAAAAGCAAGGCTGAGACTCGAGCCAGGACTCCAGGCTTCTAAACTTTTGTGCTCAACCCTACTGTGATGTATGTGCTTCCTTATTTGACTTCCCCATGTCCTCCTGTAGACCAAGACTAGAGGGTGTGGATGTGGTTATGAGTTCTCTTGGCATTATTTCCTAGTATGTAAAGTATGCTAACTGTGCATTTGAAATAAACTAGCCACTGGGATCTGTCAACAGTGTATACCGAAAATAGACTTGTGCAGTGAAATTAATGCTGTGCAAAGTCCTCAGTCCTTTCCGGAATGTTTCTCTGTAAACAATTTGGAAAACAGTCTTCCTAAAAAAATTTGATTCAGTCATCACCATTCCAGTTGAGAGAATTCTTCATCTATTAGTGTTTTAGCGGTGTTTAAATTAAAATGAATATAATAGTAGTTATGATTTTCCCACACCACTGGATGGAAAATTAAGTGTCTAGGGTTGAAAATAATGATGTAATAGAATATAACTTACTTTATTCAAGAGAATGAATATTTGGAAATTTGTTAAATTCATCCACACACCAATGAGTCTTCATGGGTTGAAGAGGAAACAAATGAATGAAGATGAGTAACCAGGACAAAGGAAGTAATTCACATTTGTAGAAGGAGTTTTGAAATGCATATGAAATGGAACTTCTCTGGCCTGTCTATCATTTTTTTTTTTTAAATTTTATTGGGGAGTTGGGGAAGGGGAACAGCATTGAGGAATTGGGGAAGGGGAACAGATAAGTTGCTGTCTTTTTGTTCTTCAGTCTAGTTGCGGAGGATGTTGCTTCACTGGCCCGTGTTGATATCGTCATTGCGCTCTTCCCGGATGAGGCAGATCGGTTGCCAGCCTCTGGATGGTCACTCACCGTGGCTATTGGCAGCTGACGCTGGCTTCCGCCCATTCACTGTAGCCTGTGGCAGCCCACTGCAGCAGGGGCTGCAGCCTACACCGTTGCCAGGGCTTGCACAGTCCAGCTCCAGGTGGAGCTGTTAGTTGTACAGGGCAGTGTCACTGGCCCTCATACGTAGGATCCAAACCGGGGCTGCTGGCATCCCAAACCAGCTCTTAACCAATGCGCCACTCGGCTGGCCCTGGCCTGTCTATCTTTAGCTCCTAATCTCAGAGGCTGAGATTTCAAAATGATTTATGCTAGAGAGTAATTACATCTTGTGACGGATCTTCCTTATGGTTCTGTGCTTCTGTAGAGGCCCAGAGAGGTTCTGTCTCTTATGGTTGGTGATGTCACTCATTACTTCTGCAAGATCAAGCTCAAAGTCATTGGAGGAGCCTTTCCATCCATCATGACAATGTAGCTGGTGGAGCATCTGAGGCTTAATGAGTGACATTACTATATGGGGTCTTTCCAGACTACAGAGGATTTCACAGTGAAAATGAGCCTTAAAAGGGACTATCTGAAAGACAAGTTGAGTTAACTACAATGGTTTCCCTCTAGACAACAAACAGGAAGGACAAATGTTTTGGGGAATTTTCTAGTCATTCTTCTCCCATCTCTGGGCTCATGGAATGACAAATTCACCTAGAAAAGTCAAGGAAAGCTTTCTTTTTTCTAAATTTTTAATTTTTTTTTGAGGGCAGTGTTACTGGCCTTCATATGTGGGACCAAACCAGGGCCACTGGCTTCCCAAGCCAGCGCTTAACCACTGTGCTGCTTGGCTGGCCCAAGGAAAGCTTTCTTTTACTCAAAGCTTGTCAAATGCAAAAGGAAAACACAGGGGCTTCAGTGGAAGAAACCCTGTAACCCTCTTAACTGTTTCTTGCCTATCCTTCCAAAACAGGTTTATGCAAATGCAAGTGAACATATACAACTATATCTATGTATATACTTAAATTTCTCTCTATACTTGTTCTTTTTCTGTTTACACAAATGAAATTATAGAATATATATCACTTGTGCCTTAATCTTAGGAGATTCTTCTAAAACAACATATAAAAATCTAGATCTCTTTTAGCTTCTCAGTATTCTGCTGTATGGAGATGTTATAACTTCTTGGTACAAATTAATATTGTTTCTAGTTTTTTGTTGTACACGTATCTGTTTATTAAGGAAGCAATATCTATTGGATTCGTTGGGTCAAGTGCATGTATGTTTAAAATTTTGATAAATATTGCCAAACCATCCTCTAAAAATGTTGCACTATTTTATAAGTTTACCAACAATCGATGAGAAAGCCAGTTTTTAAACCATCAGACACATCAAATTTTACTTAAGCTTTTAAATATTAAAAGGATTTCATTTTATAATGCAGAAAATAAAATAATCCCATTGTTTTGATCTACACATATTTAATTATGTGTGAAATTAAGCATCTTTTCATATATTTATTAGCTATTTGTATTTCATTTTTTGTGAACTACCCATTGATAGTATTTGCTAATTTTTCTATTCAGTATTTATTCTTTTTTATTGATTTGTGAAAACCCTGAGTACATGATGGCAAATCTTATTGGGTTGTTGGAAAAATCATGATGCATTTTTGCAATGAAAAACATAGGGAAAATATGTCATGACTTTTCTGACAACCCAATATTTTTCCTTGCTTTTTTTCTCTATTATATCTATGTATCTGTCTAATATCTATCTGTCAACTTACATATATTTGTATATTCTTATAGATTTTTTTAAAATATAATTTTTAAATTAAATTTATTGGGATGACAATGGTTAGTAAAATTATACAGGTTTCAAGTGTACATTTCTATAATACATCATCTATATATCACATTTTGTGTTCACCACCCAGAGTCAATTCTCCTTCCATCACCATACATTTGACCTCCTTTTCCCTCTTTTGCCATCTCCCATTCCCTCTTACCCTCTGGTAACTACTAAACTTCTGTCTGTGTTTATGAGTTTTTTCTTTGTTTACTTGTCTGGTTCCTTTGTTGCTTTCAGTTTTATATCCCATGTATGAGTGAAGTCATGATTCTTGACTTTTCTGACTTATTTTGTTTAGCATAATAATCTCAAGATCCATCCAAATACAAATGGCAGTATTTCGTCTTTTCTTAAGGCAGGATAGTATTCCCTTGTGTATATATACCACATCTTCTTTATCCAATCATCTATTGAAGGACACTTTTGTTGTTTCCATGTCTTAGCCACTGTAAAAAATGCTGCAGTGAACATCAGAGCACATATATCTTTATGGATAAATGTTTTCAGATTTATTGGGTAGAAACCCAAGAGAGGGATTGCTGGGTCATATGGTAATTCTATTCTTAATTTTTGAGGAAACTCCATACTGTTTTCCAGAGTGGTTGTACTAATTTACATTCCTACCAATAGTGTATGAGGGTTCCTTTTTCTCCACAGCCTCTCCGACACCGTTATTATTTGTCTTGATGATAGCCATTCTAAAAGGTTGAGGTGGTATCCCATTGCGGTTTTGATTTGCATTTCCCTAATAATTAGTGAACTTGAGCATTTTTTCATATGTCTGTTGGCCATTTGTATGTCTTCTTAGGAGAAGTGTCTGTTCAGGTCCTCTGGCCATTGTTTATTGGATTGTTTATTTTTTGTTGTCGTTGAGTTGTACATTCCAATAAATGTTTTAATTTTTTTAAATGTCTTCTAGATTGCTTGGAATGCTAGGAAGTTTTTAGGATTAGGGAATTTAAAAACTCATTTAAATGTAGTTCAGTTTCATTTTGTCTGTTTCAAGTTTTTCTAAAATGAAGTTTCTATGGGATTTTCTAACCCATGCCAATTTTATTTTATTATCATATGATAAAGTTCTAGAGGTAAACCACCATGAGGGTACAGAAAGAAAATATGAATCTCTTTTGGGAATGCTGATTAAATTTAGTAAGGAAGGGACGTTTCTCTGCTTTTACAAAAGAGAACTCCTCTGTTCTCTTTTTAAGGATTGGAACTTAAAGGTTAACACACTTAACCCCTACAAAGACACCATCTAAACTTGAATGAATTTTCAGTATTTTCTTGAGGAAGGATGGATTGCGCACAGAGTGGGGTAAAAAGGGGGCCCACACCATTATTCAGGATGAAGGGGGTATCTGTCACACTTCAAGTTTACGTTCCATGAAGATATAGTTCATAGTGAGTAGACTTATTCTGTTGGATTTTTTCCCATAAGAACTAATATAAAAACATTTAAATGTGTTCTGACTACCCATGCAACAAACACACATACCCACCCATACTACTCAAACTCATTACATAACATTACAATTTAAATTAATAAGAAATAAATATTGGGCCGGCCGAGTGGCGCACTTGGTTAAGAGCTGGCTTGGGATGCCAATGGCCCCAGTTCGGATACCACATATGAGGGCCAGTGACACTGCCCTCTACAGCTAACAACAGCTCCACCTGGAGCTGGGTGGTGCGAGCCCCGGCGACGGTGTAGGCTGCAGCCCCTGCTGCAGTGGGCTGCCATAGGCTACAGTGAGTGGGCGGCAGCCAGTGTGAGCTGCCAAGAGCCGCTGTGAGCAGCTGTCCAGAGGCCGGCGACGGATCTGCCTCACCCGGGAGGAGCGTGATGATAATACCAACATGGGCCAGTGAAGCAACGTCCTGCACAACTAGACTGAAGAACAAAAGGACAGCAACTTGTCTGTTCCCCTTCCTCGGTTCCCCAACGCTGTTCCCCTCCCCCAACTCCCCAACAAAATCTTTAAAAAAAAAAAAAAACAGAAATAAATATTGAGATCTTATACTCTTTCTGACTCTAACATAGTGGATTCTGAGCTTGATGAAAGAATGAATGGACATGTTGGAAATAAGTTGCTGGACCAAAGACAATGGCTATATAAGCTGTTGTGAAGACCAGGGGTCATGGAAAACCATCCACTCCCAGCCCAATAGATGAGGGGAAGTTGAAGCTGGTTGTGGGCTGAAAGTCCTTGCTCTGTTTCTTCCATCCTTCTTTGAGAACTTAAGTAGGGTTTCCATAATAAATCTTTCTGCTGAAAACCACATGCTTTGCTCTCAAAGCCAGAACAGTTGTGATCCTTGCCAATGCAAAAGACAGCAATTTACTACCAAAATTGTCTTATGTAATTAAATGATGTGAATGCAAAACAACTGGGAGAAGATAGTTTCTAACCTGTAGGTCAGAGGAAGTGTCCTTACGTCTAGTTTGTGTTACAGGCATTCCTGCTGTTTTCCCAAACAGTTTGATTCACTTTCTGTAGCAGAGACATCTTCCAGGATGGTTGTGATGGAGAGGGGGTCACTGCCAGGTCTGCAGTGAGGTGCCCAGACCCTCTAGGAATACCGGAGCTGGGTGAAACCTGGGGAACATGTGAGGTCCTGCAACAGCCGCATAGGTGAGGAGATTATAACTGTCTGGAGGGAGGGAAGGAGATGTGAGGGAGAAGGACAAGTAGCTTGAAAGGGTCAAAACTAGTTTTAGAGCTATGTATGCCAGTATTAATCATTGGCACTGTGGTGGGGGAGGGGAACAAGAAGGAAGTTCCAGTAGACCAGCTCCAAGAGCTCATGTTTTGTCCATTCAACAGCAAAGGTAGAAACAAAAGTATTAAAACAGAAGGCAGAAGGACAAATTGTGAAGGGAGAGGGTGATCTTTCAGGGACTAGAAGTTGTATGGGTGGGAATTGCTGGCCTCTCCCTAGCTTGCTCTTGCTCCTATTTTTCTTCTTTTAGTTTTATCTCTCTTCCCATGGTTTTCCGTATCTTTCTCCCTCTCCACAATCATTTGGCGTTTTCATGTTCTCTATACCTAGCTTTTTTTTTTTTTAAAAATCATTAATCATTAATGATACTCTTATGCATGAAATTATAGTTACTTTTGCTAGATATTTCATTTTTTGTCTTTTTTTCCCTAAAAATAGGAAAACGTGGTTGTTTATCCCTCCAGCATCCCATCTGCATAGGAGAGACATCTTAAGCCAAACTGCCAGCTAAGTCCCAGTTTTCAGTACTCATTTTAGTCAGAGGGCAAATTAGTGGTCCCCAATCTGTACCCAGTGAATCAGCATCCAGTCATCCTTTCTGCCCACCCCACTCCAGCCCTGGGATGCTGGGCTTGTCAACAGGCTAGTCTCCGCCATATTCTTGAGTCCTACCATGTAGCCTGGGCCATGTATCCAAGTTCCTGTCATATCCCCTTATGCCCAGTTCCTAATTATGATGCTCTGCCCAGTTCTCTAGGCATTGTAGGACAAAAGTCTAACTTAGTTTTTGCGAGATTTGAAGAAATGATTATGATCCCAGGGTTGGGTGGTAGACTGGCTATCTGTTATCATCCACTTTAAAAGCAGTGTTACTGGCCCGCTTGCATGCCTTCTTCCCACCTCCATTGTCTAGCTGCAGCTCCCAGGGCCACTTGCTCTCTCTCAACCCCCTGCTGCTGATCCACTTGTTCTTCATCATGTCACAAGACACCTCAATGTTGATTTACATGTGACCTGCAGGTAATTTTTTCCCCCTTTGGGTTAGTAGCCTACAAAAAAGGAATTCCTCTTATTACATCTAATGTCTTTTAAAAAATTAGTGAATCAAAGTATTCTCTTTTCATCCAATAGAACTGACCAATTTGCCACCAGCCAGACTTCCTCATATGACTGTAAAGCTCATACAAGGCACATATGAGAGAGCTGGTTGTTTTCACAGGGGTGGAAGGTTTGGGGGAGGGGGAGGAGTTTGGACAAGGGATAAAGGTGGAGGGGCTGGTTTGTTGAATTCTAACCCCACCTGCCTCAATGTTTCTCTATGGTCACTTGCTGGGAAAATAGCTACTTTATAAAATCACCCCTTTTACATTGGTATTTCTTTACTGTTGTAATTTGAACATGCAAGATCCATCTTTATTTAACAGAAGGCAAGAAATTCCACTAAACATAGTTAGGCAACTTTATTCATGGCTGAGGCATCCCATTGGTTCATGACAATGAAAAGATGAAGTCCCCTCTTCCAACAGTGGCTTAAAAGGACCCTCCAGAATTAACCATATGTAGGGATCTCTGATAAATTAAGCAAGCCAGATATGAGTTAACTGCAATGAGAGTGCACTCCATGAATCTATTGAAAATACTGTTTGCAGAAAACATTTCCAATTAATATACCAATGTGGAATTGTCTTCTTCTTTTTGTATTTAATTAATAAAAACCTGGGACAAGGAACAGACCTCTGTATTTATCTAGCCCAGTGTTTTCACGTTCCAGAGAAGGGAAGTGGATTCTTTCCCAATAGGTTAAATGAGTTGTTTAAGGTTACTCAACTTGTAATAAAATTGGGTCTAGAACCCAGGTCTTCTGGTGTACAGTCTAGAGCTCTTTCTGTTGCCACACTCTTTCTGTTTTCATTCAAATACTTGGGCCCTATGCTCATCGATTTTCACTCTTCCTTGGCCTGGAATGAGCCTGGAACAGCGGCAGTATTTTATAACAACCACCCCACATGATGGTGATTTTTAGCTGCGGCCAAAACTCATCGGTGTTACACAACAGGCAACTCTGCAGTGCTCTGCATTTCTCCTCTAAACTTTATGATTCTTTGTCAAACTTTGCACTATATAATCTCCCATTAATCTGACTTTACTTTTAACTAATTTTCCTTAAAATGTTAGGTATTTGGAAAAATGAAGGAAATAATAACTTACAAAAAAAAACCATCTGTGTTTCCACCACCCAGCATTAATACTTGTTAACATTTGATTACATTTGTTGAGTCTTTTTTTTAATTTTTTATTTTTTATTAATTACTGAAACTAAACTCTTCAGACAAAGTTGAAGTATACCCTTTGGGGTTCTCATATTATTTCCAGGTTTTCCTCTGTTATAATGAAGGTCAAAGAACAGACTCCCTCCTTACTGACTTCCCTTCCTAAGAAACCAGAAGATGGATCTACTTGCAGTAAAGAAAATGCCTCTTGAGCTCACAGAGAGCTGGAAGGTCCTCACAGCAAACTATGATTCTGTCATGTTATGGGGTGCAACAGCTGAGTCAGGATAGCAAGGACCTCCTCCACATTTCGGAAGGAGAGGGGTGCCTTAGTGAAATGTCTTGGGAGGTCAGTTTTCAGGCTCACGAAAGGACTTGGGAATCACAGACCGCAGACATCTGTTTAGGAATGCAAAAATCCAATGGCTGAAGATATGCAGAGCTATTATTTTGCTTGGCTGAGACAGATCATTTTCTTCTTTCCCCCATAAATGAGGGTTTTAAAATGTTGCTACCGCTTATTTCTCTTGGCATATTCAATGACTGAGTTTCTTTGTTCCCACTGTCTTTTCTCTGGACCCTCTTGAGCTCCTTCTCTTGAGTAAATAATCTAGGTTTTCGGTGGCCTGTGTAGAAGCTTAGTACTTTTTCAGTAATTGTTTCCCTCTGGCTATGGGGCTCTGTTGACCACATTCTCAGTGTTAATATATGTGCTTGCCTTCTCTAGCGTCTGAAGTTAAGGGCATTTGGTTTAATTGTTCTTCAATGGATAATTGTCTTTTCCCTGTCTGCTCTTCAGTAAGCACCTTGAACTGATCTTCTGTTCTGATTTCACACTCTGTCCATTTATAGTCAGACAGTTGTTCAGCCAACTGAAGTGATTCCCCAGGTTCACTCTGTGTGGGGTATGTCCTGTTGACTGGCATTGTGTTCTGCCCTCTATTATTATTATTATTATTATTATTATTATTATTATTTGCTGTTAAAAAAAAGAAGATAGGTGAAGACCTGGATCCTTAATATATTTCAGAGGTCTCTTTAGTTTTCAAGTGTAATCTCTTTCTCCCTCCCTCTCCCTGTCTTGCTCTCTCAACATCTTGTCTTTTATCGTTATGTTCCATACCACCCCCAAGTGAACTTGGGCTAAAGCTAATTTCTTTCCTTTCTAAGTTTTTCCACTCAGCACTTGCTGCCTACGCCAGAGTTGCCAAATCTAATCTTTACCAAGAAAGACCAGACCCAGAAGATCCAAGGAACTCTCCCAAGCACATACGTGTGCTTTTATAGATTAATGTCAAGTACACCAAACTTGAAGAAGAGGAAGACCTTGTGTGTGCAATAGCTTGAAACACCACATCCACCCATTGAAGAGGTCGTGCTATTGAAAACACAGTGGCTGCTGCCATGCTGTTCACAGAAGTGATTTGCTCTCTCTTCAAATCAAAGCCTTTTGAATTTCAAAGTGAGAGCTTGTTTCTCTGTTCTGTAGTTTGAAGATAGGGGCTGGGTAAACAAGAGGAAGAAAACATGATTTCCAGCATTATAGTGAAGTGTTTTCTTAATGGTTGGGCAGCGTTTCTGCCCCAGGGAGGTGTAAGGAGGTGGAGGGTGTCAGAGTACACCCCCCCAGGCAGCTCCTTTTCCTGTCTGTACCTGGAAGACACCAACGATATGAAATTATGAGTCGTTAGGTCTCCCCATATGTCTCTGGCGTGCCTCTCAGAAACATATCATGGGTTGCTAAATTGAGTTTATACTTTCTTAGATTAAGCTGGGCTCGCTGCATCATCTGCTCTGGGAGAGGAGATTGATGGATGGGGCTGAGCCATTACACCCATCTTTGCTTGATGTCATTCAACCTTATTTTGAATTCCAACTTTTAAAATGAGATACAACTGGCCTAAAGTCATTAATGTTGTTTTCCTTTTAAAAAGCTCCATTGCATACTAATGAGCAGCTTAATGCTACCAGAAGCCACATTGTCATGCACACTGAAATCTGCCATATGCTTCACTCCTGTTTCGCACAGGCACTAAGTTTGCAGAATGCAGGGTTGCCACAAATATCTAAGTGCAGAATGAGGTCCT
This sequence comes from Aselliscus stoliczkanus, assembly GCA_033961575.1. Taxonomy (NCBI): domain Eukaryota; kingdom Metazoa; phylum Chordata; class Mammalia; order Chiroptera; family Hipposideridae; genus Aselliscus; species Aselliscus stoliczkanus. The sequence continues at coordinate 163,388,644 of CM066731.1, read as the reverse complement.
GTGTACAAGTATGTGAGTGAAGAATTTGGCTCATGCATATATCCTTGGAAAAAATTTTCCCATAGTTTTCTTTTCTCTAAGGTATTGAAAGGGCCAATACTTGTCCTCATGTTTCAAATATTTCAGCCCCCCTGAAACATTTTGATTGCCTGTACATTGACTAAAATTGCACAATGCTCTGTTCCAAATGATATCTTTTACACTGGCTTCATATAATTTCAGTTCATATAAGTCCTCGGCTTCATACCCTATGTCCGTATGTGTATGACTTCTATTTTTACTTTGCTTCTTCCTCTGTTTTCCTTCTACCATTTCATCCAACATGTTTTGAATTTGTGTAGTTGTTTATATTTGAGACAATCATACTCAAAACCAACAATACTTACTTTATTTAAAAAATATTTGTCTTGATGCAATTCCCAATTTTGGGACCTGGCACGTCAAACTCAATAGAAAGAACGCAAGCCTTGGGAAGATGGACAAAACCCATGATGTAATCAGCAGGGTTGATGTGTTGATTCCACCCTCATGGAATTAGGATCTTTATTTTATTATCTTTGAAACTCAACAATAACAGAAACATAAGAGTTGTCTTTTAGCAGTACAAGCTAGATTGTGTTTTTTATGTGAATGAAGAGATTTGAAAAAGAACACTAGTGGTCTTGTTCCTTGTTCATTTCATTTCATCCAATCATCAAATATGTGCCTAGGTACCTAAGACATGACAGAAGTGAGTGAGTGTGTGTGTGTGTGTGTGTGTGTGTGTGTGTGTATTTTCATTTTAAACAACTCAGATGTTACTGGTTCATCAACAGCATGCCCTACTCAGGAAATCAGAAGACCTAGGTTCTAGATCTATCTTTTCAGTTCAGAATTCATCATTCCCTACTGGGTAGAGAGAGTCTCACGACACTTTGTTTTATCTTATTGACGAAGTAGAATCAGACACCCAGTTTCCCTGGTGTAACCTGACTTTCTGGGAAAAATTCAGTTTCATGACCCCACTTTCATCTAAGACTCTACTGTGATTCCCTAGAAGTGTAATAGGTTTATAATAGGTAGACTTCTGTCTATGAGCTCATTTGCCTAAATTAGCCCCTAGCTCTGGGTTTTCCTTGCCTGGCTCAGAACTTCTCAGAACTGGCCCTTTTAACTTTAGCTGACCAGCCTTCTCCTGTAATCACATCAAGTCCCTCAGCCTTGATCCTTGATCACCTGATGAAGTGGTAGGACGGTCCATCTCTATTGCTTATTGGTGCTCTGTATTTTTGACCAGGCCCCTACCAGTGACCAGTTTCACCTGTCTTAACTCAATGGCTAGGTCTCTGGAACAGATGCCTTCTTCTCCTGATCCCATTTCCTGGCTTGAATTCTGAGAATTCTATAATCAGAGTTTTATCTTTGCTCTTTGCTTATCTTGAGTTATTCCTTAACAGATCTCAGTAAAAGATTAGATGATCTCAGGAAGCACAAAGAGAGCTGGGAAGTGAGACAGGAAATAGAAGGTGGGGGGAAGAGTATGTTAACTATCTATTAAATATGGGGACTACTGCTGTGGGAAATATCCAGTCTCTAGGGAGATCCTCTGAGAAACTGGCAGAAACACCTTAGAGTTATCCAACAATGATGGTTTGAGGTGTGTACTGAATTAGGTGTTAACTCCTGACATTTCCAGCCTGTGGTGTGCTCTCCTTTGGTAGGATGAAGCACTCTGACAGAAGGATGCAGGCACTTGAGGTAAAAAAACACAGCACTTTCAAGAAGGGTCTACAAAACTGTAGGTAACTAGTAGCGTGGGCTGTGTCAGATATGATAGGGTACTGGCAGCATTTGCCATACTTATTCTCAATATTCAGGCTTTCAAAAACTCATTTGAAGGAACTGTTACCAGGAAGTGCTAGTGATGGAGAATTTATTGCCTGGGGTGGGGTGTGGGGGGGTTAGCTTTCAAGATAGCTCTTCCTACCAAAGGCAACACCTGCGGTTCCTGAGAGGTAACTAAATACAGGCACAGCTCTTTTTATTGTGCTTTGCTTTATTGTATGTCACAGATGTTACTTTTTTTTTTTTTTTTACAAATTGAAGGCAATACCCTCCAGCAACAATAAGATTATGACTTGCTTTTATTGAGATACTTGATTTTTTTGTGGTGGTCTGGAACCGAACCTGCAATATCTCCGACGTATGGCTGTAGATTTTCCACTTTGGGTGATCGCTGAGGCACATAAAGCATTGCAAGGAAAGCCAGAGTCCACAAAGGGTGTTGCAAAATGCATGGCAGTAATGTAGACTATTCTAAATTATTTGGTAATTTGGGTCTATGAGAATTACTTGTGTTTTCCAAATATAAGTCTTGTGCATGTCTTCCATGACTGACGTTTTTATAAATGACAGGTCAGGTCCACTTTTTTGCTGTTTTCGGTTCTTTTAACTCACATGCTTGTTAACTGGCTTGATGAAAGAAACATTTTGTATGTGTCTTAAGCAGGAAGTAGTGTTCAGTGACTGAACCTGACATTTAGCTGAGCTAGCTAGACTCCTGTGAGCGAGCAGAGAGATGAACAAAGACCCATATCAACTCTGTTTCTAATTCTGAGTTGGGGGAAGTATGGGTAATCTAAATAAAACTCACATATGCATAGTTTATTTGTTGATATGGTGGTATAAGAGATTTGTATTGAATTGTACATGCTTAATTTGAATGCTTGGTAAATTTTGGTTATATGCTTATGCATATGGTATGTGTATTAAGCCATTCTAAGGGGTGCTTTGGTTCAAAAGTCTCAGTTCAAGAACTCCGGCCGAGCAGACACTGCTACACATCTGGTTGTTTCTTTGTTCCCAGTCGGTGACTAATTTTCATCAGATCTACTTGTACCTCTTTCCAGAATTCAAATACCAACATTGATGTTTATATATACAAATTTAAAATTCCTCTATAAGATATAGACTCTTAGCATTCTATGCTGGAAATGAACTTTAGAGAGATTAAGAAATAGAGGTGTATGGAAGAAAAATGGCTTACCCAAGGTCATAGAGATAATGGCTTATTTTTAACTTGTATACAATTTTGCTGATACTCTTGCTCTGTTGATAACAGACCATCACAATTTTGATTAATGCTAGTGTCTGGCATCATGTAAAGTTAAGACTCACTTATGGATTCCTTTCAACACAGTAGAAGCAATTGCAGTCATAAATTTCCTCAACTGTGGCAGCTGCTGTACAAGACAGTAGTAAAAACTCTAACATTAATCTTTTTTTTTCCTGAAGATTTCAGTACTTTATGGACTTTGAAACCATCCTTTACAAGTTGAAGTGGGGCCAGATGGCAATAGCTTTCACCAGAAAGCAGCCAGTGTCGAGAAGAGCCTTGATTGATGCGCATTAAGGAAAAATGCTGGAAGAGGAAGAGCTGTTAGGAAACGGGTATTTATATGAAGCTTTCCATCTTAGCCAGGCAAGGCTGTGAAAGAATGACCCAGTTGGCAACTGGCAAAAGGAAATATGAGGCTAAAAGTCACAGTAAACACTCTTTCTTTGTTTCTCCCCAAAGAGTGCCAACACATTTTTAATTCTCAACAGATACATGACACCTAGCGCTAAACAAGGTACAGATTTATCTTTCTGGGAATAAGTATGTATTGACTCTGCAACAGTTTGGCGAAGGATTGAATCACTTATTCCATGGTCAGTAATAAACAAAAACACACCAAGAGGAAATTACCCCCTTAGTACACCACAGACCCTCTCACTGTCTGCTTTCGTTTAATAACTATCAGTGTTGATAACTATCAAATTTTCTGACTTCGTGTCAGAAAAGATCACTGCATTGTAGTTAGGACTTATCCAAACAAATGTAGCAAATTTCTTTGATGACATGGTGGTGTTTTTTAGAAATGGATTCCTTAATGGATTAGAGACTTCTTTTTTCCTTTGTAACATGCTAAAAGCTGAACAAAGTATTTAAAATACAGCATGCTAATAACAAACACCACATCTCATAAAGTAAGCAGGAAAACAAAGAGCCTCCTATTAGGGTACAAAAATATGTGGTTGACTTTAATTCAACCAGGAAAGATAAAATACACTTTGAGCTGTAATTGATGATTTAATCTAATTCATCTTTAAAATCCATGGAATAGTCAAGAGTTGAAGACACCTGCCACCAGGATGCTGAAATCTGAGAAAGTGGTCCTTGCCTTTGATCGCAATTGGAGGTAATTTAATTGCAATTACTGCACAAAATTTGTTGAATGACATTCTAATAAACTCTGCTGGAGTAATATCATATTATTACAAATATAATTTCTGATTTTCCTTGCTTGAAGCAGATGAATGACAACATTAAATGCCATTTTCTAAACATCTAAACAACTATAATCATAACTGTTTATAACATCCTTAGTCTGTTTTTTAATCTGTGATTCAGAAGTCAGAAAGCCATAAACCTGTGACTATTTACATGGTGGGCAAGTTAATTTCTCTCCTCTGGAGGAATGGAGAAAAGCCATTTTTCTCAACTTTCTGACTATGGAATCCATGGAATGGGAAGATGAAGCTCAGAGTGGAATTGATATGCGTGTCTTGAGTAAGATAGATTTTTACGCTCAATGTTGAATCTAAATGTTAGCTTGTAGGTGTTAGATTGAAAAGCCAAAGTACGAAATGAAGTTGAGCTTCTTCTTAGCGTTCCTTTCAGTCAGAGAACATTAAATGGATACAGACCAGACTTCGAATTTACTCGAGTTTTCAAAGGAACATAATTATAAGAGGGAGACACACAGTTTAATTGTTTGGAAACCACACCAAACTATACTTTCCAAGCTGAAAACGAGGAAAAAAGTGGCGGAGGAGTAGGGTGTGGGTGGAGAGCCTAACTGGTTTTCTTCCTTGAGCAAATTAACTTGGTGACTACAAAAAAAACACCTGTGTGAGCAGAGAAATGGGTCAGTTTTGAAGAAGTATTTGCTATAAG